>OU744294.1:5000000-6250000 GCA_916610205.1 Griposia aprilina | reverse complement strand
TAATGGTCGATTACTGTAAGGTAATGTTATATTTTGGAAAATTATGTTTTTATATGTAAATATTTAGCTTATGATTTGGGCATATACATTTTCGATTTGATTTTAGATATTATCTAACGCACACACAGTCGTAATAAATACTGCTTATGTATCTAATATAGCTCTCTTTCATACTGCCTTTAACTAATATATAGGTATATCTGCTTGCATAAGGGCCGGCGCACATCTGGCGGAGGGCGGCGCAGTGCCAAACAAATATCGACCTTGCATCAGTTGATTTAAAGTTGAAAATAAATAAACTTCCATTAGCTCGAGAGCATGTCTAAGCGGAAAGAGGCGCGCGTCTCAGATTATTTATTCTCAACTTTATTTTTAGGTTCGCAACGTTGATATTTGTTTGGCAGTACCAACCGTGCCGCGCTGCGCCTCGCCAGGTGTGCGCTGGCCCTTAAACTCATGTGTTAGAGTACTTACCTGAATATTTATTTAAATAATTGCCTATTGCGAACATATCCTTTACAATGTTTTCTATCAGTGTCTTTAAACCTCTTTTCAATCATTAGAAGCTTTTATGTAAAAAAATCCTTCAGTCTTCTTAAAAATCGTTAATCAACAAAACATACCGTTTTTCACAATAGGAACCTGACCAGCACCCTAATTACGAAACACACTAACTATCACAATCTGAATCACTTTGAAGCCTATTGCTAATCCATTACTTCATATGTTCGAAAAATTTGTCTGCTCAACGTAAATAACGCAATGAATGTTGTTGAACTGTCAAAATGAAACCCATTCCTACTGTTAGTGTGTTACGTAATTACCCTGCTGATCAATGCAATACGAATCATATTCATACATACAGCGTATATCAGTAAGATGGGGTCATATTTATGTATGTGGTACAGACCCATCAAATAGAACAATTTCGTCCATGGGACCAACATTAGAATCTCGAAAAAAATATCAGCTGTCCTATACATTTGTGTCGAGTAGGTATTGAAGTTTTCTACGGGACAGTTTAATTTTCACACCTTTCTGATACACGCTGTATACCCCCGTGCGTTAGATACCCATATAAGTTACATAGATATTTCTTTCTCGACCATGCAACAGAGATTGTCAAATAAAAGAAGCTTCCCTATGGTGCCTTACCTTTCTTATAGAATATACATAGGTGCAAATAAACAAAATACTCCATAATGTAATGAATATATCTGCAGTCTATGTAAATATAATGTATGTGTATAAATAAATGAAATAAAATGAAATTATTTTATTACTGGATGCTGTTGTTTTTGTTATAACTAATATAACATCATGTCTGTTGGCGTGTATAGCCCACGCGACACATCACTAGTCCCGTGCCACTCCCTATTGCCGGTAACCGGGCGTGACCCCGGAATCGAACCCAGGAAGGACCTACCCTAAGCAGTCACGCCTGCCCGACCCGGGAATCGAACCCAGGACTCCTACTATTAGGGATGAATTTTCAACAGTGATAATTTTTATCTGAAGAATAAATATGAAAGTTGGACGAATTTTTCTGTCAAACCGCCATATTTATTCCTCCGATAAAATTTATTTGGGCAAAAACCAGTGGTCTACCTGCTCCTTACGTTTACTTAAGTACGTATCGAATCGTGTTTTCCTGACTGGACCACCAAAAGAGGGCTGACCTGAACATAACCCCCTTATTGAACGAGCGAGCACGAAGCGTCTCCGTTTCAGCTGGCGCAAAAATGCTTACGTATGTCCGGCTGTTCCTGTTCCCCTCTACAGGTCTTATTTCTCAACCGATTCTCGTGAAATTTTGTGAGCTGAGGGCCTAGACAAAGTAACATTCGATTAGCGATGACGCTAGTAGAAAAGCCAAAAAATGTATGGGGTTGACATAAGCTATCGAAATGTCACGTGATCATAGGTCAACGAATAGAAATTAGCTAGGCAATGTTAACATCATTCGATTCTATGAAACGAATTGACAGCGTCGAACGATTACTTCCATTGAGATGCGTAGCCAAGTGGCAGTTTTTGACACGAGTTATCGCTAGTTTTCAATTCGTATGATAGAAACATTAGCGATAGCGATTGTGGAAATAGAATCGCCCCCCAAAGCGAATGCCATTTGTCTAGGCCCTCTGGTTCGTTTTTTTTTTTTGTCTATTCAGTATTTCGAAATTTTTCAGTGGCGGAGACTCCATTGATTGCGGACAGGTTGACAACGTCAAAAAAAACATATTTCAGCCATTTCGCGCTTTTTGTTTTAAGGTGCGTGGTGAACATTTATTCAGTTTTAAGCTGTGCAAAGATAGACTCGCGAGATCTACAACTCACAGAGCCACTAGTTTATAAACATTGCTTAAAGTTAAATAATAGGGATCGAATCCGGAACGAGGTGATCCGGCAGAGAACCAAAATTTTCGACTTAGCTCACAGAATGAGTAAGTTGAAATGGCAGTGGGCCGGCCATATTACCCGTAGAACCGATAAATGATAAATGATTTTATTTCTGTAAATAGGTTTGTACAAACACTTTTGCACGTCAATCATATTTTAAAACTAGATGAGGTCGGCGTTTCCTATCTGACTACTCTGAGAAGAAAGGCCGAAACAAACTCAGAGGTCACAGTCTCTTTTAAAGTCCAGACATAATCTTGGTCAGATCATGTGAAGACCGTGTAGATTTGTCTGAAATGGTCTTTTGAGGAAAAACCACACAGATTGAGTGGACCAGAGGGCCTAGACAAAGTAACATTCGATTAACGATAACGCTAGTAGAAAAGCTAAAATGTATGGGGTTGACATAAGCTATCGAAATGTCACGTGATCATAGATCAACGAATAAAAATTAGCTAGACAATGGTGCCGATTCTCTTGTCACAAAATTCTCTAAACTAGACTAAAAATCACTAAAATTCTGTTTAGTCCTGTCAAAAGACGATTTCTCATTCTGAAATAGACTAAAGTGACACAACTTAACTATATTTTAGTTTGACAGCACTAAGGTGGTACTGATTAATTAGTTTAGTGAAAATGGCAATTTTGCTATTCTGAATTTGACGTTTTAAACCTAAAATTTTGGTTGTCTTAACTAAATCTGGCTATTTTTAATCGCGATTATAAAGGTGTGGAATAAAATTAGTTGTCATGAACTAAGATTCACCACAACACCTCGACTTCAGGGGCAAAAACAGTACTGTATTTTTTTTATTATTTTGCTTATATCTCGAAAACGGTGTGTCTTATCGCAAAAATAATGAAAATTTCGACCCCCTTTATGAAACCATTAAACCCATATAACTCTACACGAAGGTATTTTTTTTTTAAATATTTTCCGTACAAAAAGTGAAAAATTCCATATAAAACACACCGAGGTTGCCACCCATGCGCGCCTCCGGCTCTAAAAAAAATCACGTGGTAGGGCAAACAAGTAGGTACCATGTGGAGTCGCGATTGTCAAATTAAATTTTAGTTGCGTCAAAATGATTTTTAAATTTAGAGATATTTTATTGCAGAATAGCTCTAAGATTCTCATAGCCAAAAGTAAGGAATTTTAGTGATAGTTTAGTTAGTTTAGTTCGGTGTACAAGAGAATCGGCACCAATGTTAACAACATTCGATTATGAAATGAATCGACAGCGTCGAAAGATTAGGTACTTCCACAGAGATGCATAGCCAAGGGACACTTTTTGACGAACGTTATTGCTAGTTTTTGGAATCATTAGCGAAAGCGATAGCGATTGTAGAAATAGAATCGCTCCGAAGCGAATGCCATTTGTCTAGGCCCTCTGTACAGTCAGTGCACGCATTTGTCAGTAATCGTGCAACTCAGAACTTAAGGAGCTCAACGATTCGACGAACAATACCAAAGAAAGGACATTTGGGTGATGGGTTGATGATCGTTGGGGTAGACGTATTCTTTAGTTGAAACCGCGAATCGGCAAACGTGAGGTAGGACGCCCTCAACCTAGGTGGAGCGACAATCTTCGCAGGGTGGCTGGTAGCAGCTGGATGAGAGTTGCCGAGAATCAAGCTGAATGGCATGCAATTAGAGAGGCCTATGTCCAGCAGTGGACTGCTGCAGGCTGATAATGATGATGAAGGTTAAGTAATGATTAGCATCTGTTTAACGATAGGTATATTTACGACGTTTAAACGTCTCTTAACTTAAAGCACCGTTTATAAACCCCGACCGATAAAAATAATTACTTGCGCCCCAATAACCTCAGCTGCATTGCAGTTTATCCGATGGATAAATTAAAATCTAGTGACGACACTAAATCCCTTGTCCAAAAAATTATATGCCCTGAACAAATGAAATTGCACGTTAGAGGATTGCGTAAAACAAAAAACGGGGGCGTTATTATCAGCACGGAGACAAAAGACGACATTGAAAAACTTAGGAAATCATCTCAGTTATGTAGTTCCGGCCTGAAAGTGGAAGAGCCCCATAAGAGAAGACCAAGAGTTGTAGTTATAGGAGTACCGACCATTTTAAGTGATCAAGAAGTCTACGATTGCATCTATGAGCAAAATATAGCCGACAAACTGCCTAAATTGTCCCGTGACTCCTTTATGGCCTCTCTAAAGTTAAGTCACAAGACGGGTAAAAAGAGGGACCCACATGCAATTTTGTTCGTGAAGTAACTGCTAGCATAAGAAAGACGCTCATAAACCAAAATCGAGTGTTCATCAATTGGACATCCTGCCCAGTGAGGGACTTCACACTTGTGACCAGGTGCTTTAAATGTCAACAGTAGGGACATGCTGCAAAGACATGTCGGGAGGCTGCCCATACGTGTGGACATTGTGGAGAACAGGGTCACCAGCTAATTAGTGCACTAAAAATGCTGAACCCTCACAGTGTGCAACATGCTTGCGATTAAATAAAACCCAGCAATCACAAAATAGGCAATCAAGAATGCCCTGCAAAGAAAATAGCAGAGACTAGATACATAAATTCTATAGATTATAATGAGGTCGCGTAGACTGCCGACGTTTATTTCTAAGCCTTTTTTATTAAATTTATGTTTTATTCTTAACTTTTAAGTATAATGTCCTTTTAGGTACTAAATTATAAGACACAAAATTAACTTTAGTTTATACAATTCGTATTACAAATTGTAATTATGCAATTGTTACATTTTATTGACACGGCATATATTATTATACGCATATTATATTGTACGCATTTATATGCATTAAAAATTGCTTAATTGCAAAAATCATCATAGACCATGGTTGCAAAATATGTCTTAGTTACTTACGATGATGCAGAAAAGTTGTTAAGTAAGCGAACTATTTTAATTTGAATAAAACCATAGTTTATAGTCAGATAATTAATTTAGTAGGTAAGTATTTGTTTAAGGAATTTTAGATAATTTTTATGTATACCTTGGGTGAGATCCCTGAGATACAGGTTTATTCCATCAATCCAATGATAATATGTAACCTTTAGTTTAAGGCCCTAATATTGTAAACATTTGTGTATCCATCAATTATTTCAATAAACATGTTTAACCACTAAATTATACAAATACAAAATACAAATACAAATATTTATTGGAACAAAAACATATTACAATTTTTGTGTACGTTAACACTACGTTAGTTTAGTAACTGTGTCGCAGTTATTAGCGCCCACCCCAGGAACGAAAGACAACTGAGTTCCATAACAACAGTTTTGGTTATTTATAGGTAGAAACTAAACATAAACATTTAATAATAAAACTAGAACTAGACATTTATTAATAATAGTTGTAGCAGTAGAAGTGGGTATGTGTGAGTGTGTGTGTGTGAGTGAGTGTGTGTGAGGGAGAGTTTAGAGGTGCGTGCGTCTGTGAGTGCGGAAGGGTGCGTGTATGTGTATGCGGAGGAAGTGATATTAATATACATTAAGTTTGGACACTGGATCTATACAAACATACACATACATACATAAACTCACGCCTTCTTCCCATGGGTGTAGGCAGAAACTACAGAACGCCACCTGCTACGATCCTTACATTTTACTCCTTTTGCACTGGATCTCCAGAGGCATATTACCAAGGTTTTGGTTTTCAACATGTTGGTATCCATCGTTCCGTTTCCTCCGTAGTGTCCCACGCGGTCGGAAATATGACTCTTCGGGTTTTAGAAAGAAGTTCGGCTATGTAGAGCGTCATCATTTTCGTTAACTTGGGGCGAAATTCACAGATCGCACTAATGAGCAGAAGAAAATACGAACAAATGTTTTATACGAAAATTAACATTGAATAACTTATACGAATAATGTTCACATTCGTATAAAACACGATAAACGACACTACACTCTTTGCATCTTCAGAAAAAGAGCTAGCTGATCTATTTCACAGAGTAGAATACGAGAGTGGACTGATTGGACTAACTATCAATGAGTCGATGACAACAGTCATGCTCATCGACAGAATCGGTCTCCTTTCCAGAACGGGAGAACTCGCAGATCTAGAATTTGTCAGCGAGTTTATATACCTCGGGTCGATACTAACTGACCAGGGAGGAAGCGCAAGAGAGATCAAGAGAATGACTCAAATGGCCAATGTTCCGATAAGTAAGCTGACACGTATTCGGCAGGACAGAAAGATTCCAATGACTCCAAGAATATGACAATGGTTTTCTCGTTATTCCTTTATTGCTTTGAGTCGTGTACGATTCGGGCACAGGAAATAGAACAGAAAAAAAAAAAAGCTTTTGAGATGTGGTGTGGGCGAAAAATGCTCCGCATGCCATGGACCGCCAAGAGGACGAACAAATGTATCCTCGAACAACTAAGCATAAGAGATAGACTATCCACGAGCTGTTACCAAAGGATTACCGGTTACTTTAGTCACATTGCCAGACAGCACTTTTTTTTTTTGGCTGGGAAATCATCAAATGACCTCTCCCGCTCTGGGCGGAGCGGAAGGGCGTCTCAGACTCTTACTGACTAAAACTCACCCGTGTTCCTTCAGTTGCCTGTGCGCCAGGGCCACGGTAACTCTTTCGAACAATCCGCGACCCCGGCAGGCATCGGCCCTATCGGACCCCGTCAATTATGCTGACATCTCTTTGAGGCGCGCGTGGAACACAACGCGCCGTTGACCCGGGCCTGGTCCTTACCGGACGGCGAGCTGCCCATTGCCCTGCCCAGCCCAGCCAGCCCTGAAAACTTGGTGGTGATTGGCAAGGTATATGGGAAACACATGGGAAATGACCTCGAGGCCGGTCTCCTAAGCGCTGGTTAGACCAGGTAAACGCCCTCACTGGACTCTGTTACGGCCGCCCTGAGAGAAGCCGAGAAACGAAACGAAGTGGAAGAAAATCGTACTTATAGCCAAGAAGGCCTTTCAGGGACCCGACCTTCAGAAATGAATTATGCGACCAAGAAAATGTATGTCAATAAAAAACTTGTTATCAAACTTGTCACAAAGTGCCGAAATATTATTGCCTTCGAAATACTCGTAGTAATTATTTAGCGGAAACATTTCGACATTTAAAACTATAACGACCGCTTTGAGAAAAAGATCGCATCTTATCTATGAAGAATCTTACTCTAATTATACACCTAATCATAGGATTTTCGACTTTGTTACTATTACACTAAAAGCTTTAACAAGTCTTGTGTTTAGAAAAGAAAAATATAAACAAGTCACAATTTACCTGATATTATTATTATTTGTGGCAATTAATGTTAATTATTCATAAGCAATATAGTGCAGAAGAAATCTTATAAATTAGCGGAGTCTTAAAAAAAATGCATTTGTGTATAAGCTTTTGGTCAAGGTGCGTAATAATCGAACAGGTGAGTGCTTACTAATTTGATTGTCCCACAGCTCTAGGAAAGAGGGCCTAGACAAAATGACATATCGACGGTGTAGTATCAATATCTAATAACTAGAAAACATGATTTTATAGGAGGCGACAAAAACGTTTAATTTCTATAGGTTTACACATTTGAATCAAAAAGTTACTTTGTATTAAAAAAATTGTGGGGTGAAACGCTTGTGATGGTGATAATGATTTCAGACCTTATGTCTTTGCAAATACGAGGTCTTTCATATTTTACTTATTTATGCAATAAACTGAAAATAGCTAAAATGATATTGATATTTTACTGTCGATATTCGATCAGCGACAACGATGACGGAAAATTAAAAAACAGTAATTTAAAAAACTAAAAAACCCGACTGCGTTCCTGTGTAATTTGGAAATGTAAAATCCCTAAAACAAGAAAGTCGTCATACCCGATTGCACTTAACTTAAAAATAAGTTTAATTTACGAAAATACTATTAACGAAAATACTAAACCAAAGACACCGACTTCTAAAATTAAACTTATTTTTAAGTTAAGTGCAATCGGGTATGACGACTTTCTTGTTTTAGGGATTTTACATTTCCAAATTACACAGAAACGCAGTCGGGTTTTTTTAGTTTTTTAAATTACTGTTTTTTTTTTTTTTTATGTACCCAGTGTCACTCACGGTAAATACGAATCGAACGACACCTCTCAAGCTAAAATCCATCAAGCCGTTCAGGCTGCAGAGCGTGCCAAACAATTATACATACATACATAAATACTCTCGAAAAACATCCTCGAAAAAAAAATACCCTCCTTCTGGCGCAGTCGGGTAAAAAAGATATTGGATTGATATGAGCTACCGAAAAGTTTATGATGACAGTCGTAGTAGAAATAAGAAACGCTTTGAAAGCGATTGCTACTTGTCTAGGTCCTCTATTATTTTTGTCCAACGCCAAAGAAGGGTTGTGTTATTCGCACGTAGCTTTGCATGAACTAGATTCTGTCCGCGACTTGTCCGCAACACACCCTGTCGCATCGCATCACCTGCCCGCACTATCACTTCGTTTCCGCTTAGCGTTCATTCCGACTTTCTTTTTATTTTGCACGGCTCCTAAGGCTTATAGCGTGATGTTAAATAGCCTATAACCTTCCTCAAGAATTGGGTTATGAAATGCAAAAAGATTTTTTCAAATCTGACCGGTAGGGCCAGAGATTACCCCCTACATACAGATAAAAACTTACAAAAAAAAACAAACGAATTTCACCTCTTTATAATTTAAGTATATTTAAGAATGTTATAGAATTCTTTATTCCGTCGTAACTTACATGCGACTGGATGTAAAAGGGTGCTAATTAAGGCAGCTTCTTTAAAATGTCATTCTCGTCTTCAAATATATTTAGTTGTCTAAATAATTAATAGGTAAGCGACAAACTTTTAGCGTCTATTACATGGTTTTCAAGCGAATATATATTGTAAAACGAGCTACTGTTAATATGACGCAGCATGGTGATAATTCTTAAGCAACGTTATGGACCAAGTAATAAATAGGGGCATTATTCATAATGCCCGCGCATTATGAATAATGACAAGCGTAGTCGACGGAGCCCCGCTTCGCGGGGCTCCTACTTCTGGGTGGTTTGAAAAAAATAACCACGAAGGGGATGGCGGGGTCTTTTAGACCCCGCCATTCCCTTCTAACCTAACCTGTCCGAGTCGGGGTGCCCTAAGTCCCGAGCTCCCTTAGTAGCTCACTTACAACATTAGTCACTTGAGTTATCAATTCAGAAGTAAATATATTTATCGGTACCTAGCTCTGAGTCATATTAATTTACGCTCGTAAATTGACGCTGGTTTTTTGATGTTCTGTTGGAATAGTAAAGATGATGAATTAATATAATTGAAGCTGTTCTATTAACTCGTCGCCTACATATAAAAAAAGACGCTAGGTTGCAGGTGCTAAAGAAAACTTTTGTTGCCGCACATATAATTTCCCGATGTCAAATTGTTGATTTTAATGACTGACCTACTGCCCCCTGCCGATGGTTTTCCGAAAAATTAAATAAATATGGCGGTCCTAAGATGACATGTTGTCAAAATAATAAGAATAATTTTGTTAGGCTCTAATTTTGGGTTTGTGGGTTTCATATAATTATTATGAAAGGGTTCATCGTGGGTTTCCAAACTTCTACCCTGCGCGCTTGCGCGGTACGTATCTTCTAATTTACTTACGTATTTTTCTTCTGGCTTTTCTTAGGCATTATTTGTCCCTTTTTGCCCTTGGTCAGCCTCTTTTCCTGTCTCTGAAATGTTCATAATAATAAATTAGGTAACTTCTGTACTTAAATAAAATAATCAGTACAATATCAGTTATTTTACTTACTGTTCAATCGATTTAATTATTTGTCAAGGTGTACATGTCCAACAGGTTAATACTTCCATACTTTATAGTATGCCTATAGAATAATATTAATTATACGCTGCGCAATATTACTCCTAATTGCCCTTGGGTCAATTTATTTATTCATCTCACGTACTGTGTCTAGCTAGGTTTTGCTACCGACGTTTTTTTGGCTTAAATTAATCAGTTCTGCGATCAATAAGCCACTTACTTCAACATTTTGATTTATACTCTTTTCAAGTCTAGAAATTAGTGAAAATAAATGTCACAAAATTGTTACGTTAGATAGATACTTATTTAAATGATTCCAAAACGCATTTTTATCGGCATTTATATTTTGATAAATTCTAAGAAGGTACCTGAAAATGAAAATTCTGAAAAACTCGCTTGTTTTCACGGAAGACTTCAATAACCTAATTCAAAAACCATAAAGGCTTATTCTAAATTTACCGCTAAGGATTGGAGCTTCACAAAGATGGAAGTTTGCGCTATTACCTGGGAGTTAATGCAAGTCTCCAGTGAAAAGGTGCGTCTACCATCAACAGACGAGATATTAGTAAAACGCAAGCAAAACAAATAATAAATACATAACACAATCCAACAGACACAAGTTTCTATAAACGTATAATCAATGGTCTCAGAGGTAATTCAACATAGAATTTTATTCTATAATTAATTTAGGTACTTCTATCAATAACTGGTATAAAATGAATTCAAAACAACATCGATATGCATAATGGTTGTCATTCTTCAAAAAGTGTAACGAAAAAGTTGAAACGAAAAAGTGACGCCTGCATTTGTTTCAGAGCAAAATGACTCGAGGAGAATATAATTTTAGGCGTGCAGAGGGACATGTTTTAAACTTTGATCATCTCGTGTTTTGGGTGGGGAATGCTAAAACTGTAAGTACAAAAAATCTTTTTTAATATTTATTATATCAACTAACTTTGTTTTCGGAGGAGTTCTTTGAGGGCGTGAAAGTATTCATGAATAATGAATATGATCATGTTTCACTGAGACGTAACTCTGGCATATCGAATCCGTTTCAAACATATTACATTTTGATTAGGATCTTTGTTTGACATTTCTGTTAGTAAATGATAGATAATTTTATTTCTGTAAGTAGTTTTGTAGAAACACGTCAATCATATTTTTTTTAACTACATAGAGGAGGTCCGCGATTCCTATCTGACTACTTTTGGAACAAAGGCCGAATAAACTCAGAGGTCACAGTCTCTTTTTTGGTCAGATCATGTGAAGACCATCGAAATTGGTGTCTGAAATGGTCAAAAACCAGATTTAATGAGTTCTTTAATCTTCTAGCAGCTAGGGGTTGAAAGCACTTTTGATAGATTATTGGCATCCGTCTAGCCCATGCTAGAAGGATGCCAATCATATTTCAAAAGTGCTTTGCGTTTGTGTATCTTGTCTGGGTGTACCTACTTATTTGGCATCCTTCCAGCTAGGCCCTTACCTAGCTAGAAGGATGTCAATCAATTTTAAATCAGTCTTTACATAGAATTTGATCAATTATATTTTAATGCAGATTTTTTGAACTGGTAGCCAGTTCAACTAATGGCTTGAGAAGAGGAATAATAAAAATAACTGATAGGATATTTTATCTTTCTAGGCATCAAATTATTTCGTAACACGCCTTGGTTTCAAGCCTTTGGCAGTACGTGAAGCGACAGAAACCAGACCCATACAGTCCTATGCAGTGAGATTAAACCAGGTATGAGATTGTGGTAGTCATGTAGCCTCTCTCATGTGGATATGAGTTATACGAGAACTACTATATTGCTGTCATCCATCAGTTCCAATTATCACATTTCTGGGTGTTCTCTCTGGGTGTACTTTCTTGCCATCTTTCTATGCTTCTGTTTATGGGATTCCTTTCATGCAGTCAGTAAAACTAATACCAATGCAGACTACCCAAGATGCAGGCATAGAATAGTGTTATATAGTACAGTGTGGTCGTTGTGCTTTACCTGTACATGCAAAACCTACCCTCATTCTAATTGCATAACACACTATCAATCACAATCAGAATCATTTTGAAGGAAATATCCTGAAATATATATGCTACTTATGTTCGAAAAATTGGTCTGCTCAACGACGTAATTAACGCAATGAATGTTGTTGAACTGTCAAAATGAAAGCCTTTCCTACTGTTAGTGTCATGTTAGCGTGTTAAGAAATTAACCCACAGTTTAGTAAATTATATACTATTGCATGCCCAACTGACAAAGTAATTTTTATCTCAACTTTTTTCCTAACTCCTTTAAAACAGATCACAATAATATTTGAATCACCCACTACTCCCGAGGGCGAGATATCTAAGGACATTATAGCCCATGGTGACTTCGTGAAGGATGTGGCTTTTGAAGTACAGGACCTGGACGAACTGGTCCGAAGGGCTAAGGAGGGTGGAGCAGAGATCCTCAAGGATGTGACTGAGGAGGCGGACAAACTTGGGGTTGTGAGATACGCTGTGTTGAGGACTGTAAGTAAGGGTTAAAAATCACTATTACTGCATATCGCACCTCGGTAGGACAAGAGCATAAATGACAAAAAAACTAAAAAATTACTTAAGAGGCTGACAACAGCTAAAGCGCCGTCGCTGTCGGACTACATAGAAAAGAAAGAGAAGCGCGATGACACAACGCTGGTAATTTATTGCAAAATTACAAGCAATTATCTATTTACAAAAAATCTGTTGATGGACTAAAAATTTAAAACACTATTACGTTAATATGTTGCTTGCAGAATAATCTACCAAAAAATCACTATGATTGCATGTATATTTGTATGGTTTTTAATCGTTAAAATATTATTTTAGAGGTATCTTCGTGATTTTTTTCTACCGTATCAAATTAGTTGTGTTATATTTTCAACACAATATCTAACTAGCATAATATCCTGAAGAATATCATATATTTTTCTGAATTTGTTTTCTGCAGTGAATCATAATATAATTTTAGGCATTATAAAACTTGCGTTTAGGTCCTGTAGTGCCCTTAAGTATGCCAAAGTGCTTTAAACAGTCCCTTTTATTCGGAGGAACAAAAAGCCGTATCAATATCAGCTTAAAGGCGCCGCTCGTCGCGCGGCACGCGGTGCCTTTGTGTCGTGCTGTCGCGTCGCGCCTGTTCGAAATAAATGTTTCTTTCACAGTCAAGACTCTTAATCGGTCAAAAGGACTTTTAACAAAAAAAAAAACAGGTTAAAGTAATTTTGACTGAACACGTTGGTCAAAAGTAGTTTTGTCTGAAAATCTGTAGTTATTAGTGATTTTAACTGACAAAATGTGGTTAAAAGTAGTTTTGACTGACGCTCTTAGTCGAAACTACTTTTAACGACTAGAGCATCAGTCGAAATCACTTTTGACCAGCTGTTAGTATGTAATATAAGATTTTACGTTGTAAGGTTTAAAAATAATGTTTGACACTTTAAAATGTTTAGCTTTAAAATTAATTGCATAAAAATACTTTTGACTGGTTATGAGTTTTGCGTGCAACATTGACACAAAATTATTCGAAAAATTGTAGGTATTTCAGTATTTCATAATTATAATAGCTATGAGTTAATAATGTCATACCTAAATGTACCAGCTGTTAATATTCTTTTTATTTTACATTCGCACCCTAATTGCGAAACACACCATCAGTCACAATCTGAATCATTTTGAACCCTATTGCTAATCCATTGCTTCATATGTTCGAAAAAATTGTCTGCTCAACAACGTAAATAACGCAATGAATGTTGTTGAACTGTTAAAATTAAAGCCATTCCTAGTGTTAGTGTTTTACGCAATTACCACGCTGTTCCGTTTTTAATTAAAATCGAAACATTAAAATCCTTCCAATAGTACCCCCATGTACTTAAATATTTAAATCATTAATTATGTAAGATTAGAAAAACTGAACTATTAATCGATTTTTGCCGCTGACCGTACCTACGTACGAATTAACAAAATTTTCCAATGCATTGGACGATTTGTTGTGATGATTTTGATTCTTATGAGTTCTCTACACAACAGTAAAGAACAAGGTTCTACAGGAAATATAGTTTTTTCTATTATGTTTATTACATCTTTGTGGCCTTTGTTCTAGTCAATTTTACGTTCAGTTTAATTCAAACAAGTTTGTTTGTGTTTCAGTATGGAGACAACACGCACACGCTCATTGACCGCAGCAAGTATAAGGGAATATTGTTGCCGGGGTATGAACCTTTGGAAGATGATATCTTGAACAAATCATTGTAAGTACATAACTATCTATTTATTTCTTAACATAAGTACCTAGTTTCGAATATCGCCTATTTTCCCCAAAGAGTTAAGGCTCGTGCACACTGGCGCGACGCGACAGCGTACACAAAGGCCGGTGCCTTTGTGTACGCTGTCGCGTCGCGCCTGTTTGCGGGAGCCTTTAGGCAGAGGTACACCTATAGTAGTTATACCCACATCTCGCCAGTAAATGTTTAAGTAAGTACCGTACCATTACTATTTATAATAATAAGTTAATTTATCAGACTCTAAGAAAGTGCTACGGCATTGTGTGACACTGTAATTTGACACTATTCTTAGTTACAACGTAAACTATCACGTAAAATAATAAGTTAAAGTTAAGTTGCTTATTAGTTTATTAGGCTAGATTGTAATAAATTATTAAGAACTTTAGTTCTTATAAATAATAAAGAAAAAAAAAATAAGTTAACAATATTACTATTTTTGGTTCAATTAATTTAGCATTGATATAAACGAAGCAAATGCAATAAGCAACTAGGAATACTTAACGTTATTTTATGTAGGTATGTATTTTTTTTAGAATTTGAAAGTACCTAAGTGTTTTATTTGCCTTTAGAAATTCAAGGCTCAATAAAATTCTAATAAATGTTGACCTAATAATGATAAATTACTACGCTAGGGTACGTATTTATTTCATCTTCAACATAATCACAGTTTAAAATATTAATATTTTATATTAAGTCTAACGAGTGACATGTTGCGTACTTGGGTAATAATATTATTACGTACCCAAGTACGCAACATGTCATTAGATTCGTTAATGAAAGAACAACGAGCGCAAAACACAATTGAACACTTTTGTTATTTTTAACCCTCACTTACTGCCCACTCACAACGTGAAGAACAGGAATAAGGGGTCGTTTCAATTAGGGCATTGGGGTAACATTCATTCATTTACCGTTTTCAAAAGAGAAAACTAGATGGCGCTGTTTTAAATAACGCAAAGGTTACTGAGTACGGACAGGATTTCTTTTCTTTTTATCGGAAAAAGTATGAAATTCACTATTGCCTAATGATTTTATAGTATGGATATGGGCTCTATCAGTGTACTGTTTTTTTTTATTTCCAGACCCGCAACTAATCTGATGTTCATAGACCATGTAGAAGGCAACATGGCTGATGGAACACTTGAGGATTCCTGGACATGGTATGAAAACAATCTGAATATGCACAGGTAAGAGTAGAAAAAAAACCTAAAATGCTACGAAATTGTTCATATTAGGTAATAATTTCATCCAAATCTTTTCAGCCGTTTTAGCGTGAAAGCGTAGCAAACAAACATAGTCACTTTCGCTTTATAATTGTTTTTTTTTTTACCAGATTCTGGTGTGTTGACTACAAACATGATATTACTCAGTATTCCTGCATCAAATCCGCATCAGTAATCAACAGGGATGAAAACGTTCTTGTGAGTGTTGTTAAGTTGAACATGAAAGGGAGATACATATGATAGTAGTACCACATGGGACCGATAGATGGCGCTGCGCCGATGACGCGAATTTCTGAATCGCGGTGTTAAGATTCTCCGCGTTTGAATGACCCTCCCCGATATCCGATTTTTCGGTATCGCTTCTCGGCCTTTTGGCTAAGATCAAAGTGTAGTATCTGTTCTTTTCAGCTTAATATCTGAAAGTTCCCTCACTGAGGGACCAGTATATTAAACTGATTTTTGTAAGCTGACGGGATGTTCGGGGCTCGCTCCACTCCCGTCGCGGGTCGGCCCGGCATTGCAGTGCCGCCGGGATCGGCCCACATAATACCTATTTAACCCTACCATACATAGATTAGGGGTACGTGCTTATAAAGATAGAGCTCTATCAGTCTTATCTACCCTGTGATCTTTCAATGTTTCAATATCACAGCTCACAAACGTTAAAGATCACCGCAAAGAAAAGTATGGAACAGTTATGTAAATATTTAAACTATCATATTAATTTTTACTTTTTACCTATATTAAACTTAAACTTTTACGTAGGTAGATTTGAAATCCAAATCTTGGTCCCTCTATATTGATGGTCACGGAAATTCGATAAGAATGCCAGAATTAAAACATTGTGTTATAGGTATTGGATTCTACCATCAATCGTTACACTGTCTGTAATTCTGTATGTATTTTTCAGCTGTCCATGAATGAAGCAGCAAAAGGCTTGAGGCCAAGCAAAGCCACTGAGTTCGTGGAGAATCTAGGAGCTTCAGGAGTTGTGCATATTGCTCTATACACCGATGATATTGTTGCTACTGTGAGTTCACTTTGCTATTTGGTCACCTTTAATATAACAACGCATATTTTCCCTGAAGAGTTTTTTGTCAACGGTGTTTAGCACATCTACATTTCACCAGTTATGATCGTCGGGGGCGAGTCCGAAATTCCTAATAGAAATACCCAAAATGCTTTGCCCTACCAGCGGGGTAATTGTGTAACTCACTAACAGTAGGAATAATTTTGACAGTTCAACAACATTCATTGCGTTATTTACGTTGGTGAGCAGACAAATTTTTTGAACATATGAAGCAATAGATTAGCAATAGGCTTCAAAATGATTCAGATTGTGATAGATAGTGTGTTACGTAATTAGGATGCCGGCCGATCGAACTCATTCGATCTTTTTTTTCTATTTGACCGTGAAAACTCCAAATTATTGAGCTGTCAATAGTGTTAATCCCACTTCACGTACAGTTCGAGCAAAAGTTAATGAGCCCTCTGAACGTAGGCCCTAAAACGAAACCGCGCATGGAACAGTTTAGTGCCAGTGAGAGTTTTCGCCGAGAGCTCATAAAGTTTTGCGCGAACTGTAAGCTTTCACAGTGACATTTTTATAGAATAGACCGGCAGGACACAGCCTAGGTATTGACTACTTGATGATGATTAACCTGCGCTATTTTCTCTATGTTACACACACCGTCCACAAGCAAGAACGTTGATCGTGCACTGACTGGACAGGTCCACTCAATCTGTGTAGTTCTTTCCTTAAAAGACCATTTCAGATACCAATCTACATGGTCTTCGCATGATCTGACCAAGATTATGTCTGGACTTTAAAAGAGACTGACCTCTGAGTTTGTTTCGGGCTTTCTTCTCAGAGTAGTCAGATAGGAAACGCAGACCTCATCTAGTTTAAAAAATATGATTGACGTGTAAAAGTGTTTGTACGAGTACAAACCTGCTTTCAGAAATAAAATCATTTATCATTTAGCAAGGCGTCTAACAATATTTATGTTTCACCCACAGATGCGAAACCTAAAAGCCCGTGGCGCCGACATACTGGGATGGCCCCCGACGTACTACGACTTGATCAGAGAGAAACTGAAGCACAGCTCAGTCAAAGTCGCCGAGAGCATCGAAGCGTTGCAGGAGGGTTGCATTCTGATCGACTTCGATGAACGAGGCTATATGTTGCAGGCCTTCACTAAGCACTTGCAGGCACGACCGACGCTGTTCATTGAAATAATTCAGAGAAGGAACCATAGGGTTTGTACCTTTCACGTTGACGGGGTCCGTTAAGGCCGATGCCTGCCGGGGTCGCGGGTTTGTCCGAAAGGGTTACCGTGGCCCTGTCACACAGGCAACTGAAGGAACACGGGTGGGTTTTAGTCAGTAAAAGTCTGACACGCCCTCCCGATTTGCCCAGAGCGGGAGAAGATATTTGATGATATACAAAACAAACAAAAAAAAAAAAAGGGTTTGTACCATTTTAGTCCCAGCACAGTCAACAAATTAATAAACTAGAGCCGTAAAATGCAGACGGAAAATAATATTTTTTGCCCTATGCAAGCATTTTTCATGTGTGTTACTGTAAGTACCTATTTTGTGTACAAAACGGATTTAAAAAAAGTGGTCCGAACAGACCTGCATCTTATCCCTTTTGTTCACTGGTGTATTTATTTCTTAAGCTATCAATTTTTTATTTTATTTTAACACTTTTATTCGTTCAGGATGTGCTTCGAGCTTAGAGATTACGGCACTGTTAACTGGGTAACCCCCTAATTTCAACTACACTAGACAAAATCACCTTTAAAACAAAAAAAAACAACATCAACAACTATCAACTGTCAACCGTGGTTAGAAAGGGTTAGGAATCTTTTGCACCAAAAGTAGTCGCGCTTACAAGTAAATATTATTTCAGTTTTATATAATACAAGCTGACCCGACAGACGTTGTCCTGTCTTTACTATGAATGTCATATGTCGTCTAGTTTTAGTTTTGACTATTGACTAAAACTATCGACTCAATTATCAACCGATCCATCTGTGTTATACGATATTTGCAGCGCGCATTCTGTCAATCGCTGACAGTTAGTTCAAACAACTGACAGTTATGTAAAATTAATATTGGCGTTAAGTTTTCTTAAATTTCGTAACGTTCCGATTAACTTCCTTATTTTTTTATTTCATAAGATCCTTCTCCTGAAAATAACGAACACAACAAAAAAATAATAGTGTAATCGGTCCAGCCATTCAGGCGTGATGGCGTGACCAAGGGAAATAGGGATTCATTTTTATATATATATAGATAGATGATAAATATTTGTTAATTTTATTTTTGCATTTCAGGGTTTCGGTGCCATGAACTACAAATGGGTGTTCGAAGCGATTGAACTGTTGGAGAAGAAGGAAATTAAGAACGACGACACTGAAGAAGCGAAGAAGAATGATGCAGCTTGATATTTAAAGTTTTATTTTAATTTTTGTAGAGACACAGTAATATAATTGTAGCATTAAATAATGAGAAGCTTAGCAAGAAACGAAACGGGAAACATGAAATCAATTTGCTTGTAACCTTTTAGAATTAAAATTCAAACTAACCATTGTTTTTTGTCTACCAATAAAATTAATCTAGATTACAAACTTAAAAGTTAAGAAAAGACGAGAGTATTATTTATTTCAATTGCGAAGCCCAAGAGCAGTCGAGAGTTCGAGACCGACATAGGTACCTAATAATGTTTTTTTTTTCTTTTCACTGAAAGCCGAAGCCGCGAAGGCGCGAAGGGTCGTTTGATCCAAAGTCAAAATTCAAAGCATTTGGGTAGTAGATTCGCATGGAGAAGAACGGGCAAGAAACTCCGTGGAAGAATGATATCAAAAGAAAACTATGTGCATATATAGATACTAGCTGTTGCCCGCGACTTCGTCTGCGATCCAGGATAAAAAGTAGCCTATGTTCTTACCTAGGTCATGGTCTACTATGTGCCAAATTTTATCCAAATTCGTTCAGTAGTTTTTGCGTGAAAGAGTAACAAACATCCATCCATCCATCCTCACAAACTTTCACATGTATGATTTTAGTAGGATAGGATTAATAAATAGATTTGAGATTGTTTTATTCTCAAAAAAAATATCTATCTTGTGGTACAATGGGAGCAATTTCTGTCTGATTGCTAACTTTTCAGACATTCACACGCCCAAGAAACATACCTTTTCAAATCTTCGCCACAATTAATTTTGGTATTTTTCTACTTTTAAAATGTCATGGAAAATTCTAGAATCATAAAATAAAATCGATTGCGCAACATTTTGTAATATAAAATGAGTGGCTGATAAATGTAAAATGGCCGACCGACTCGTACCGGACTCCGACTGCTACTAACGTGGGGTAGAGACATCTGCCGTAGAAAATATATATATTAAGTAGCTGTTCGCGCTATGTTTTGTTGAGTAACTGTAAGTGGAATAAAAATTGTGAAGTAGTTCTGGTAGGAATGCTGGCCTATACACGGCAACAATTTAATAAGAAATAGTTTTTTTTTTGTTGAAAAATTTATCACATTCTGTTCGTGGCCTTAGCTTTTCTACCGAATAAGAAGCTAATTTAGTTCTTGTTCCTAGTCTATTTATTAAAGGTTTAAAGTTTACCTAGCAATTAGTATTGAATAAGATCAAAAAGTCAGATAACAAAACACACGTGCACTTTTTGTGGTTGATGTTTTCAACTGCAAGTTTTGGATCTCACAAGTACTTAGAGCTACATTCGTTTAAGATTACTTGTAACGCCCTTATTCAAGTTTGCCACAACTCATTATAGGTTTATATTACTTCGATTATATGTCTCGAGACAAAACTTTAAAAGGGATTTTAACATTGAAATAATATAGTTAGTTGCCAAAAGGGACTAAATGAGTTTACTGTATCATAATTAAGTGCCTTTTTTGGCAACAAACTATATTATTTCAATGTTAAAATCCCTTTCACCCCTGCATATCTATTCACCACGTTTGACGGTAGGTATGTAATTCATAAATTTTGTTTTTTTTAGAATTAAAGACTTTGACTAGGTTTTCAACCAATTTCCGCCTAGCCTGGGAAATCTGCCTCCTAAACATCATCCCTATTACCAAAAAAATGCATTTTTCAATGAAAACTCTCACTTTTCGTACCAAGTAACCAGCGGTGAGCTCCTCTGTCTCTGTAGGTAACTAGGCTATTCATGAAGTGATGACGCTTCACCCCGCCTCTGTGCTTAACTTGCTTCGAATTCCAGTTTTCTATATCCAATCACATTTGCATTTTGTTTATCGCTTGATTTGCGCAGTGGGCTTAACTTGTGGACAAAATAGTAAGTAAATGTATAGCTATAAAATGTTTTGTTGTGAGGTATGGTATACATTAAGTAAGGGAATGGTAAACAAGGTCCCTGTTAGATGTTTTGTAAACAAATAATGTCATAACTAATTTGTTTGTTACGCAGACTCTGTCACTCTTACCACGTACGCACGACGACATATATACGAGTATCATGGTATGCATTTCCAGTATAAGCCGACTTCTAAATGTACGAAAAGCCTATACAATGCGAGGACCATTTCAGACACAAATCTACATGGTCTTCACATGATCTGACCAAGATGATGTCTGGACTTTAAAAGAGACTGTGACCTCTGAGTTTGTTTCGGCCTTTCTTCTCAGAGTAGTCAGATAGGAAACGCAAACCTCATCTAGTTTTTAAAATATGATTGACGTGTAAAATCTATTTACAGAAATAAAATCATTTATCATTTGTCAGCTAAAACTAGAAATGTATAGCTTGATATGTCGTCGTTTGTACATGGTAGTCTTTGGTATTTGGTAAAGAAAGAACATAGGTAAAAAGAAATCTGCTGTTCCATACAGTTTGATCGTGTTAGTCAATCAGTAATTCAGTATTGCACTTTTGTATAGAACAGCTGTATTATTTTTTATTACATATTTGGCTCCATAAAAAAAGCTGTTCATTTTTATGAGAAGGTGCTAGTATAGGTTCTACGGTCCTACAATATATGTCCCTTACTTTATCTGACATGATCTGTAACTATGGATTCAGTAAATGATTTTGAACCCTCCTGGGTTGAAACTTCTCGTCGGTTATTTCAATCAAAATCAAAATCAAAATATTTTATTTCACATAAACCAACATGGGCACTTATGAAACGGCAGAAGCTAGGCGCACGGTTCCACGGTTACTCTTTTAAAAATAAGGGGCTTTTACAATGTTTCCAATTACAGTGTTGACAGATATGGGAGGACAGTGTAGGCCTGTCAACAAGTAACAGGTACTCAACAAAATATAAAAAGGTCCACAAATCTAGTCTACAAGTTAGGTCTACAACGTTCTCACATTCACAAAATATAAAAGAATCTATATAAAAATAAAAGCCTATTTAGAGTAAATGACAAAATCCTATCCACAAAAGCCATAAATAAGGAGTTGAAATAAGAATCCGTAGTATATAATGTCAAATAATGAGATTATGTCAAAGAAGTAAGTAAAAAGAAACAAAAAACTTCGTAATTTGGGAACAGTTAATATACATTTACTTAGTGATGCCGTTAATGTGGTACCAGGGAAGCCACATGTGCAGAAGGAATTATTGCCAAAATTCCTTGTCAAATTTAAAAAAAAATGCTGTTCCATACATTTTGACCTCGTAGGTATTGCACTTTTCTATGAAACAGCAGATTATTGTTTTGATTACCGTCGAATAATTTTCTACGCTATGGGGGGGTCTAGAATCATGTGCAGATTTCATGGTTACAGTTTGCGCGCCGATGTTCCCACCACGCTGTATTCTATACAAAAAATAAAGAGTTTGCGTTTTTGTTTCTTTGAACGCGCTAATCTCTAAAACTACCAATCGGATTTAAAAAAGTTTTTTGGGTTTGGTAGCCCAATTCTTGACGAAGGTTAAAGGCTATTTAACATCATGCTACGACACTTAGGAGCCGACCAAAAAAAAAATGTCAGAAGGAACGCTAAGCGAAAACGGAGAAATAGCGCGGCCGGGCGATGGGATGCGACGCGGTGGGTTTTGTAAGTACCATCATAAACATAATCAGCCTATAATGTTCCCACTGTTGGGGCACAGGGATCTTCTCGGTGAGAGAGAGTGGGCCGTAATCCACCACGTGGGCCCGCTGCGGGTTGCCAATACCTACCACTGGGTCTGGGGCCACCACTGCTTTCACCTTGTTTCCTGCCCCTTCCTGTCTGCTCTTGTAGGTAAGTACCATATTGCATTGAAATTCTGATAAGTATTTGTAAGTATCCACACATCATCGGATAAATAGGATACCTAATACAAATAAAATATTTAACTATTAGAAATCAAGAAAAAGAAAAAATCATTTATTTGCGGTAGGTAATCATGACGTAGACAAAGAACACAAAAAAGAACAAGTTGGGGGAAAATATGCGTCACCTCCACGCAAAACAGCCATCGCTCAGCATAATGCTCAACGCATAATGGTGAGCGATAGCCGATGGCCCTATGCGAGACAGAGCCTCAGCGCTGGTTTTCAGCGACAGCGCCGCGTTGACGTTAACCGGTGCAGCATACGGTGAAAATAACAAAATAAGAAATAAAGTAAAAACACAACATCTAGTTCTAAATGTTTATAAAAACAAAATATATATAAAATGGAATTGGAATCTGGGAAAATGGTGTTCTTTTAATCCTTTAAAATAACACCATTTTCCCAGATTCCAATTACTAGACTAGGCTCCTGCCTAGTAACAAGTGTGTACTTACTTTTGATCATCGAATTTTGTCTAATATTAAATTTTGGTAGCACTGTGCGAAGGAGGCTCGCCCGTGTCAGGTTGGAGACGGCGACAACGTACGTCGGTAACGTAAACTTAGCTCTGGTTCACACTGAGGACATTATCCCGACCTTCAATTTACTCCATCTGGGGAACACAAGGCTTTATTGGAAGACTTACCCACTTTCTTGTCCATTTAAGGCTAAATGGCTGTGTTATTAGGCAACTTTAGTGGTACATCTGTACTGTGATTATTACTGATATAGTGGTGACGAGAAGTCTATAAGGGGCTGGACAACATTGAAATTTTCCGCCTATAGAAACTTTACAAAAAAACAGAAATCAGCCTCCTAGCTAGCACGTACACATATTATACATTCTGTGAGTACGTATATCCTTCAGAGAATGTACAGAGTTATTCACTTTATTATGTATATATACCTAACAGTGTCTAAGGTTCCATACAACTCGATTCCTACCGCATTTCCTTTGAAAAATGGCACAGTCAGTATTCCATAGACAAATAATATAATCACATAAAAGATATGTACTCCGGCTAACCTCTTACAAAAATTGACCCTTCGCTACTGATACCTAAGGACGTATCAGTGAATAATAAGTATACATAATTTGTTTATTTAGTTGCATTTGATGTTTGACTTGTTTTTCTTTGTTTTTTTTATATTTTGTATTTTGTAAACTAGTAGTACCTACTGTAAGTACTGCTGTCAAACTTTTATTATAAAATATCTTGACTTTACCCGTTTTGTAAATTAACATGTCCTATCTAAGACAGCCGGGTGATCTGTAACTCAGGACCAGTATCTCAGACACCTTTCTCTATTTAAGATTGTGCATTTAAAGAAGTACCTACCTGTTGAGATAAATAAAGATTTATGATTACGATTATTCAGAGGTTTCTTCGATTAATTAATTGTCAGGCTCAAGAAAATTCTGATTTCTGATTCTGTTTATCCCTTTAAAATGACACCTAACATTAGTTATCAGCAATTCAGTATCGTCGATCTACTCTATTCGAGTGTTAGTGGAAATATTCGACCCCATATAAACACAACCTTACTTTTGTCTTGTTTTCTTGTAAAACTACTTAGGAGTCGATATTTTCTCGCTTCAATAAAAGCACCGGTTGGTTCTGGTACGTTTTAGTCTGAATACGGTGCTTGATTCAACTATACTCACATTTCATTGATAATTAATTTTTCTTCTTCGTAATATTGTTTTGAGGAGTTCCAATTAGGTACAATGGTAAGTAGAAAATTGTGTCTGCAATAACTCATTTTTAAAATTTTATTGTACAACTGTAAAGTTTCGACTTTTGAAGTCACCATTATTTGGTATGGGTGCGGGACACATTTTCCCCGAGGGTTAGAAAGGTACTTACCAACTGCTGGGTACTGATAAGGGTACAAGGGTGTACTATTTTTCTGGCGCAACGTTAATGACTTGACTTTG
Source organism: Griposia aprilina (assembly GCA_916610205.1). Taxonomy (NCBI): domain Eukaryota; kingdom Metazoa; phylum Arthropoda; class Insecta; order Lepidoptera; family Noctuidae; genus Griposia; species Griposia aprilina. The sequence continues at coordinate 6,225,014 of OU744294.1, read as the reverse complement.
AACTATAAAATTGCAACATTCCAGCACAATCATTTTGGAATCCGATACAGGAAGTTGTATTTAGAAAAATTGCGCGTCTTTCTGCTACAAGAATAAAATCTCTGTTTTTTCAGACTTCCTACACAGACAAGGGTAGAAAACCTGAAGCTGGGCGGTTCCTAGCTTTCGATCATCTCACATTTTGGGTGTCTAACGCGAAACAGGTGAGTTTTCTACGATCACAGTAATTAATAAATATGTGATATGCACAAGTTTAGTTAATTAATTTACATCGTCTGTCCTGCTAATCATATCTAGTCTTATAATTATATTCTGCAATTTATATACTTTTGTGTTGCTTTGTTTTTAAATATTATGTTTTTCTCGATTAAATCACAGGCTGCCAGCTACTATATAACAAGATTCGGTTTCGAACCTCTGGCATACAGCGGATTAGAGACTGGTTCGAGAAAAACAGCTTCTTACGCCGTCAGAATGAATAAGGTAAACTGGTATTATGATTAGACGAGCCTCTATAGGTATTTCTTAGTGCGAAATACCTACTGGTTATTATTTATAGAAGATGATGACTTATTTTGTTCTGTGCTTCGATCAACAATTGTGCCTATCTACTAGATTTCCGATGAGCGTATCAAAAACGGCCTGAAAATTAAGACCACAACTAATTTTCTGTTCATAATTAGCCACATAGTTTTATCCGTAAATACTTTTGTTTATATTTTAAAAATACGTTTACTTTTCAATCAAAGTAGTAAATATATTGAAAACGACAATAAACTTTGAGTGTTAAGTTTATAATCAAGTTATACGCAATCGCGGCAATTATTTGCGTTGTTTGAAGGCTTTGATCGGTAAATAAAGCGTAGATAGGTGTCTAGGCACTTGACAGTATAAAGATAAAGGTTAAGAAAACGGTACTTACCTAATTAACAAACTTCAGGATTGGGCGGATTGCGGATTACTGTGGCCCTGGCGCACAGGCAACTGAAGGACCACGGGTGGGTTTTAGTCAGTAAGAGTGTGACACGCCCTTCCGCTCCGCCCAGAGCGGGAGAGGCCATTTGATGATGCCCCACCCTAAGAAAAAAAAAAAAAATTGGGCGGAGTCTTCATAAGTTAATTTGCACTTTGTAGTGATTTTTTGGGACCACCGCACGGGCTTTATCTACCAAATGAAAAAAATCAAGTACTACGAGTATAAACACACGAAAAAAAAGGTGATCGAAAGCATGAAACCTTCCTTTTTTTGAAGTCGGTTACAAACCTTAATTTATCCATTCTTTCTACAGATTATATTCGTATTCCAAGCTCAATACCAGCCCGAAGAAACCGAATTCGCGAACGAAGTCGCGTACCACGGAGACTTCGTGAAGGACGTCGCCTTTCAAGTGGAGAACCTCGACTTCATTCTGGAGTACGCCAGGAAACAGGGTGCTGTGGTCATCAAGGACTTATGGCAGGAGGAAGACGAGTATGGAGTTGTTAGGCTGGCTACTATCAAAACGGTAAGTAGTCTCTTACCTCTATATTTAGGTAGGTACCTAATAAAAAACCTAGGTCATTCAATTAGATACTTAATTGAAAAACTGTGAAAGGTTTGTATTCGAAGGAGAATCATCAGAAACATGTGTCGTGACTGCGATCACACGCACAACTGCCAGGCTGGCATTCGTATTGTAGATTGTTGGGACCTTTTGATATCGTGGTTGGAGAAGATTGTAAATAAAATTCCTGTGTACAGTTTATAGTCTATGGCTGATCACCATGATTAACAAGCAAAGTGACGCTTCTTACATAATCTAAGTAAACAGAACAGAAGTTATTGCTACGGCGCGGGGAAGACGACTAGCCGCCAAACTGTATGCGCGGGGAACAATGCATTTTGCATTGTTAGCATTATTGTTACCTGTAGGTAGTTCCTACATACCTCCCCCCTTTTTTTAAATAACAATTATTGTTTGGTTTATATTGTGCAGTCTTCTCTTGGCATCATTGTGGGCTGGCACCAACAATACAAACTCTGCAGATTAACCTACGATCGAGCTGCAAAATATAAACCACATGCACACAATACACTTCAGTCACTTTTACGCTATTACACACTCTACCATTATTATCATTTCGCTGGCGATCATCTTGCCTGCGTGTAAACACTTACGTTGTTGTTGCAGTAATTATATATTACATTACCGTCAAATGGGGTGAATAGGGACGCAGGGGTGGATTGGAACGCAACTTCATTAAAATAATATAATTTGTTGCCAACAAGGGCACTTAACACATAGAGTCCTTTTTGGCAACAAACTATATTATTTCAATATTAAAATCCCTTTTAAAGTTTCGTTCCGATTCACCCCTGAGTCCCTATTCACCCCGTCTTACGGTATGTACTCGTAATTCATAAATTTAGTTTTTCTTACAATTAATGAGTTTTACTAGGTACTTATTTCAGATTTTCAAAGTTTGACGGTATCGAGAATTGTTATAGAAATAATTAGGTACAGTCGCCAGCAGGTCAAGCTACACGAAACTGTCAAATTTCTCCAAACGATTTTAAACCTTAATATGTTAATGGAAAAGTTTAAAATCGACGACTGTACATGAAATATAATTTATTGTTTATGCATACCATAGTTTATTTCATTGTTCGGTACAAGGTTAAAGTTAGTCTTAATTCCAAAGTTACAATAATTGAAGAACTGATTTCATCCAGGTGTTGTTATACATTATTTATGTATATTGCTCTATCTATTTCACTGTAATCACTGTGCCGTATTTTGCATTAATGCTTCTAATGTTACACATTGTTAATACGCGTATGAAGCTTGCGGTATGGTAGTCTGTTGGGCCGCTATGACTGCAGGTCCCGCAGAACATTACGATGGCAGTTCATTCCTTACAAAAAAATGTGTAGGTACCACACGTCTTTAAATTTTTACTTGCAAAAACATTACGTGAATCGCTAATCGCTCTTGACGGATGTTGCCACTTTTTTATTGCTTGACGAAGCTGTCCTACATTATGCTCGGGTCGTTAGCCTGTTGGTTTTGCACGTGGATAAAATCTCCTGGTAACCTAATAGTTACGCCATATACCATCTCTGCAGCATTGAAATCTGAGTCACAGCACGCTGCGAAATCCTAACACCGTTTGCAGTTCATCCACCCAATCCAAACTACTTCTCAAACGTGCGATTAAAGCGTTTTTCAACGAGCGATGCCACCTTTCTACTAACCCGTTGCTCTAAGGGTGACAAGGGGTTGTTCTAACTCTTTGTATGCCTAAAAATCTCATAAGTCTGTTAAAAAGGCCGCTTTCAAATTATCTGCCCTGGTCGGTCGTTATCTTACTTGGACAACCAAACCTTCCCACCCGTGTTCCTTCAGTTGCCTGTGCGCCAGAGTCACGGTAACACTTTCGAACATTCCACGACCCCGGCAGGCATCGGCCCTATCGTACCCCGTCAATTATGCTGACATCTCTTTGAGGCGCGCGTGGAACTCAACGCGCCGTCGACCCGGGCCTGGTCCTTACCGGACGGCGCGCTGCCCATTGCTCGCCGTCCGCAAGCCCGCGCCTACGGTGGCCGGGGGACAACCAAACCTGCATTATCAATGCTCGTAAATAACTCTGGAGTCCGTATCAGCTGTAATGACTGAATTTGGTATTGCTTCAGGCCATTGGCTTTGCAGATTGACCTGCGGGGTCACAGACATCGGACAGATTCAAAAGTATGGTGAAGTGCACCAACCCGCATTAGACCCATGTGGTGGGTTACCGTACGGCACACTTCCTCTCATAGAGAGGAGGCCTGAATTGAATCCCAGCAGAGGAAAGGCTTGGGCTGATGATTATGTATAAAAAAGGAACTAATAATCTTAACTAATTACTTTGTTTCTTTTGCTTACAGTACGGAGACAACACTCACACATTAGTGGACAGGTCAAAATATAGGGGACCCTTCCTGCCTGGTTATCAGCTGTTGGATAACGATCCCATCAACAAATTCCTGTAAGTAAACATGCAATGAAATAACCTTGATAATTAGCACTTAGAAAGCCGTTAAAGCCACCTTAGGCGTATTTAAAATCTTATAATATTCATTTGTTTTTCTTTAATTGTATGACAAGGTTGACAGCGCTTTTATTAGGCACTGGGTGCAGAAGCACGTGCCAACAGGTTGTGTTGAGCGACGTAGTTATTAGTTGTTGTTAAGTTAGTTTGTAAGTTGTACTAACGTTTTTAAGTCGATGTGTGTAGTTTTATGTGTGATCAGCAATAAACGTAATGTATGTTTTTAATAGGCCAAAAGTGGAAATCAACTTCATTGACCACGTAGTGGGTAATCAGCCAGACGGAGGCATGGAGGAAGCTGCCTCGTGGTATGAAAGATGTCTACAGTTCCACAGGTAAGAATCCATTTTTTCGCATCAAAAAGTTGGTACAAACGCACCATAGTTCGACAGTGGTGCTTCATCATGATCTGATGGGTATAGCCAAAGCGGATAGCCTACACAAAAGAGGCCAGTTTTGGAGAAAACCAAGCTCAACAATTCTTGCAGCATGCTTTTTGCAGCACCTTTCATATATTGACAGCCAATAAGCAAGTAAGCATTTTGAATGAGCATAACGAAGTAGGTACCGACCGTATTTGACAATTCCCTATTTATTTTCAAGGTTCTGGTCAGTCGACGACAAGCAAGTCTGCACCGAGTACTCAGCTCTCCGTTCCATCGTGATGGCTAACTACGAGGAGACGGTAAAGATGCCCATCAATGAGCCAGCGGCTGGCAAGAGAAAGAGTCAGATCCAAGAGTATGTGGAGTACCACGGAGGAGCCGGTGTGCAGCACATCGCTATTAATACTGAGGATATTATTACTGCTGTAAGTATGCTCTTTTGTTTTTTGATCGAACACTGCAGACATCGGAAAAATTGGTCATCACGAATAACAGCTTTTTTGTTTCTATCGACACGCGGCGACCGGAATTTATCACTTATATGATGTTCATTTTGCTCAACAACTAAGTGACCAAGTTGATTGCAGCAGAACTATGGTGTTTATTGACCGAGCGAGGGCGAAGCGTCTTCGTTTCAGCTTGGGCAAAAATGCTTTCGTATGTCCGGATGTTCTCCTCTAGAGGTTGCATTACTCAACCGATTCTCGTGAAATTTTGTGAGCAGGTTCGATAATTATATAAATATTTTTTGGCGATTCAGTTCTTTAAAATTAATCAAGATGGCGGAGATATGGGAGTTGAAAACGTAAAATAAAGCATATTTAACCCATTTTACGCTCTTGGCGCGTGGTTTTTTTTAAGGCGCGCTGTGGACATACGAGTATATTTAGTTTTAAGCTATGCAAAGACAGACTCGCGAGGTCTACATACAGATCACAGAGCCACTAGATAGTAGATTGCACCAAATATCAAGACTGTTAAACTGCTAAGAAATCACGAGGCGTTGTGGCTCATTGCCTATATCCTGCATAGCCAGCTAAAGAACAAAGACTCGTGCGTCAAACCATTGTGTTTCTCAGAAGAATGCCATGTAGATTACCTACTGGATTGGGCGGTTTAGACCTTAAAGAATGTACCTACGATTTGACCTTAAAGAATGTACCTACGATTTGACCTTAAAGAAAGTACCTACGATTTGTTTGTTAAATAATTTCTTCTCCACAGATTGAGAAACTCCGCGCTCGCGGTGTAGAATTCCTCTCCATACCTTCAAAGTACTACAAACTCATTCGCGAGCGCCTCCAGCAGAGCAAGGTCAAGGTAGCCGAGAGCATAGACACGTTGGAGCGCCTCAACATCCTCATAGACTATGATGATGACGGGTACCTGCTGCAGATCTTCACGAAGAACACTCAAGATAGACCTACGCTGTTTTTGGAGGTTATACAGAGGCGGAATCATAATGTGAGTAATTTTGAGCAAGCAAATTCATTCCTTTTGAAAAATCAATGTATTTTTAATATGACTAGGATGTTTGATGTCAGGATAATTACAACATGAATGATGTAACCAATATTTTGTTACAATATTTTGATTTAAAAGAGTGTCCGTGGTGATTCTTGCCCGTTCTTCTCCATTGGTACCTACTACGCTTTGGAGTAGGCAACTAGCTTCATCTTTCTGACTAACCGACCCCTTGACAATTCAAAAGTGCCGGCAATTAGTTTATTTGAAATAAATAATTTGAGTTTGAGAAGACCGAGCAATGTAAGAAGGATTAAAGGATAGGCACTAGACTAAATCATTCTCCAATAATCTGGGATTTTATGGGGCAGAAGTGGTTCCATAGATAAACAAAAAAAAAAATGATGATGACAGCCGGGTCGTGTCCCGGTTATGCACAGAAGACCAAGTTTCCAGTTATTATTTGTTGCGAAGTGTATTCTGGGAACTGAATGAATAAACTTTTAGTCAGATATTTTTTTTTAATTATTTTTTGATTTTTTCCCCAAGGGTTTCGGCGCCGGAAACTTCAAAACACTTTTCGAATCTATAGAGCTGGAACAAGAGAAACGTGGTAACTTATAAACATAACTTTTTGCTTAGATCTTTCTGTAAATTACTTTATTATTATTATGTTTTTAAACACTGTTCTGGTGTGAACAGGTCACCTTTAGTGAATATTAATATAATGTAACCCACAGTCAGATTCGTCCATCCAATCATTTGTTTGATAATTACTTTTATCGTAAAAGTTCACATATTTTTTTTTTTAATGTTGGAGGAATTGATTATTTTAACTTTAGGTAATGTAAATAAATTTAAGATCAATAATGTACAAATACATCATGTAAGCTGTTTTATGTTAAGAAATAAATAAAACCCATATGAAAAGAGTATCATTTTAATGAAATACCGTTGATTAACATGGTACACCCCGTCCTTAACAACATTTAGATCTTTATACGAGGGCCAGCATATTTACAAAAAACACAAAATTGCAGTTGTCAAAAATGCAAAAAAATATCGAAAATGTCGCGTATTTGCTTCGCGAAATAAATATTTATTATTCACTTTGTAGACAGCACCAAAATATTAAAGAGCCGGATAGACCGGTTTGATACACGAAAATAATTTATCAAGTATGATGGTCGAAAAATAATGTATAATGAGGTGATAAGGCTTGGATATAATTTTTCGAACTTGTTGCTTGATGTGCCATATTTACGGGTCCCATCACTCAAGTCGTTTGAATGTTATGTACTGGACGTATATCGAAAAATAATTGTGAACACAGAAGACTTTGTATAAATATGACGAGCATTTTTGATGTTGATAAGAATCGGAATGTATTGTAATGATGCACCAAGAATTATGAATTAAGGAAAAAGATTTGCATGAGCGATAAAATTGACTTTCAATCGAAAATAGTTTCAATGACAACAACAATAAAGATCATTTTCGTATATCAATCCGTCATAATCGGTCCGAATTACAAAACCCGATGGACATAACAAACATTCAATTAAATGTATGCAAAAATAAAACATAATTGCACAAATTGCGGCGCAGTTCCCTCCTGTATTACGGAGCCGAAGATTACCGAGGATTCCAGAACGAGAGAATAAGTCATACTCGGGCGGTTCCATTATTTTCCGACGATCGATCTTGCGCCCGAGTTGGAGACGTAAGTCGAGAGGCAAATCTAAGTGGAAAAACGTGGCTCCTTCCATGTTTGAAAGAAAGAAAAACCGTGCGAAGATCAGCAGAATTCCGACGCGTTTTTTTCATTCAGATACGTCCTTACGTTAACTTCGGTAATTTTCGGTCGATAATAGGGAGGAGATAAAATAATTCGTCTAAAATTAATTTATTATTACGTCACAAACTTCCCTTTGAATTGTCAATCCTCTATTCACAGTTCTCATTCGTCCTCAGTACATTTACATCGAGAGAGCGAAATAAGAATATTATATGTAAATAGAGTTTTATATAGATATAAACTGATTTTGTTAACCAGCAAAAGAAACTAAAATTATAATTTTGAGCTTGCGTTGATATAATCTGTAGATAATATTACTTACTACAACATTATAATTTATTATTAATAAATATTATTATTAAATCGAACCATTTTGCAGTAGTTAACAAAATCAGTAGACATGAACGTCATTTGATATTTTGTTTCACTTCAGATCTCTGAATAGAATATTTGGTATTACCGTTTTTCTGGTATTCAAATTGGAGTTAGTGAAACATTAGTTAGTTTTTTTTTATCGCTAACCAAATGCGTTAGGTGCTACACTCTTGTTCGGGTCGGTACATTACATTCGGCAGTATTCGTTGATTAACAACCGACCCGAAGCTATTACTAATATTAGGTTTCATTCGGCTCGTGCTAATCGGCAAACTCTATTCGCCATCTACCTTCGCTGAATTGGCATGTTGAAGTTGATTTTTACCGGCCAGCTGTGCCGATTAATGGCGACCCGAACAGGTGTGTAACACGCCTTATTTTGCTTGTTTTAGCACGTCTTAAAACATTGGATAAGTGACAATACCCATAAGGAAATACTCGGAATTTATACCTTATATAACCTAACTGTCTACAGTCTCAGATATTTAGAGCTTCGTGTGGGTAGTTTTGTATGGATTCCATTTTATAAGGCCATTGTGGCGTAAAATGGAGTATTAGATGGAAGTTATTGTTTTCATAATATTAGATGGATAAAATGTAGGTGCCAGAGGTTGCTTTTAAATAGAAATACTTGTTTCATTCCCTATTAAGGTTTCTGTTTTCAATTTTTTTCTTCTGAATGTGCATACGCTCGAGCGACACGCGTCACCGGCAGAGGGAACTGAAGCCGTCAACGCGTGTCTGCGGACGTCGCCGGCTGCTGACGGCTACAGTTGCCTCTACCGTTGACGCGTGTCCCTCGTCTGTATGCACACTTACCAAAATGGAAGTCTAAACCAGGGATATTTTTATCACACATTTTTTTAAATGAGTTTTTGTGACTGCTCTTGCTATTTTTTACTATAAACAGTCGGTAAGTAATAGGAAGCGAACATAAGCGGGAGCAGGGTGCATTTCGAGTATCAGTAAATAAATCTGTAGAGAGACTACAATATCATAATAATCTATTTAAATATAAATGAAATGCTGTTTGTTGGTAAGCACATCACTTCAGAAAGACTGCACCAATTTGGTTATTTTATGTTTTAAAATGTTCATAACAGACCAAATTAGGATTTAATGGAAAGAAACATTTGAATAGTTTCCAAATTCGGGAAAAACTGTACGTCCTTTTTTCTATGGGATCTTTGAATGAAGTATTAAAGTTAGAACAGGACGTCCGTCGAGTCAGCTAGATTTATATAACAATGTATGGTATATGGAAAAGAATAAGAAAAAAAAAGTATTTACAAAAGATATATTTAAATAATAAATGCAAGGAAAAGGAGTCATATAGGAGTAGACACTGGCACGACATTAATGTGATTCAAGACTGAAATATACTCAATAAGGGAAGACGTGATAAAAATAATATATTAACGGATATAGTATATGCAAAATAAATAAACAAAAACTTAATATTGGATGATCCTATGTTCATATTAATGTATATTATATTTTTTTTATAAATATACTACACAATTATGTAACTACGTCATATCATATTATTGTAGGCGAGTAAGTATGGAAGACACAATTTAAATATTGAATACAAAATACGTAGTATGTATGCATTTAAATTAATTTACGTAGATACTTGCAAATTTACATATTTACGAATGAAATACCCTTCTTTTTTTGAAGACGGTTAAAGGAATATTTCTCTTCTCTGCGCACTTTCTTACCTAGCTACTGCGCAGGCACACACCACGACTTCAAAATGGCTACAAATCATTTTTTGAATAAAGAAAAGGTATATTTTACTCCACAATAACTCAAACCGTCTATTACAAAACGAGTTCTGACATCGGTCCAAGCTTGAACCTTCAAGCCAATTTTGTATTTCGAACTTGATTTCGACTGAGGTAAAGTTCTAAATACAAAACTGATAACTTGCAAGTTAGTTTTTGTACTAAGAACATTAACAAAGTTGGAATAAGGTTCGAAATACAAAAATTGCTCTACGGTTTAAACTTGGGTCGTACTGTAATAAGGCCGAAAGAGACCAACCTCTTTATTGATACCTTAACATTTTCAGTCCCTGAAGACAACACTTCCAATATCTCAAATTTTGCGCAGTTTTGCGTAGCTTTTCCCCCCATTCATCCATACAAACGCACCCACACTGCTCTCTGTATTCCCGTCTCCCTCTTACGCGTTATCCTCCTTGTCTGGCTCGACGTCAGCCGGCTCTACGATCTCAAAGTCTCGGTCCGTTGACGAACGCTGGCTGTTCTCCGATTCGGATTCGGATTGCTTGTCGACTGGCGGCGTTGATGTGTCTTGTTCGGATCTGAAAAAGAGGTTTTTATGTGGGTTTAGAAGGTTCTTAATGCCATGAACTTGTCTTTTTCTTCTATACTTCTCTATTATTGTCATCTCGGTAGTCCTTTCTAGCCATATCACATGTTTAGTAAAACTATGTAAAAATGTAGATGTGAGTTTGTTTGTCTTTCATTCACACAGTAACTAAGCAACGGATTGACGTGATTTTTTGCATAAAGGTAGGTTATGGGCCGGAGTGACATAAGCTACGAAAAATTCACGGTTCCTGTAGGATAGACCACGGAGGTGAAGCTGCGGGCGAATGCCGCGGGTGGTGCTGGTGGCTACTGTTGAACATGAGGTCCTGGGATCGATTCCCGGGCCGGGCAAAGTGCCTGGAGAATGGATTTGTGCGATTGATAGAAATAGGCCCTGTTACACTCATGGTATAATAATTAATATACTTCGCCAGGTATAGCATTCCGGTCACGGGGGTGACACAAGCCTACGTCATCACCGCTGTGTTACCAGTAGTGTGTAATAATAACTCCCCAATTGCCTTTATTACCTGTGCGAATACGATAAAACAAATAGGTTTTCAGTAACAATTACGTTGGTATATGTTTAAATTGAATTTTTTCGTTTAATTAGAAAAATGAAACGACAATTTAAATGGTTTACATATATTTTTTAACAGAATGGTGACTAAAAATGTTGCCATAATTCGAATTTTGTTGCAATAAAGTGGCAACTGGATAGTGACGTAAGCATGTGTCACTCCCGGAATGCAAGACCTTGTTTTTTTAGACTATGGGTACACCTCTGTCGGCCTCTGGCGAATGCAGGCGTTATGTTATGTAACTCACTTGGTCTCCACCGCGGTATCGTCGCTGGTCTCGACTCGCTCTACGCGCGGCTCCTCTTCTTGCTTCTCCTCTAGCAGCGGCGTCTTCTCCCCTTCATCATCAGACAGCTTGTCTTTCTTGCGTTTTTTCTTGTTCTTCGACGCTTTGTCGGCGTCGGAACCAGGGCGGTATTCGTACTATGGAGTGAATGAGAGTGAGTTACAAATTGGATATTATTAGTTCATTGAGCTCCTAAGTTCTGAGTTCAGCTGCACGATTACCGACAAGTCCGTGCACTGACTAGACAGGTCCACTCAATCTGTGTGGTCCTTTCATGAAAAAACCATTTCAGACACCAATCTACATGGTCTTCACATGAACTGACCAAGATTATGTCTGGACTTAAAAAGAGACTGTGACCTCTGAGTTTGTATCGGCCTTTTTTCTCAGAGTAGTTGGATAAGAAACGCCGACCTCATGTAGTTTTTAATATATGATTGACGTGTAAAAGTGTTTGTACCCTACATACAGAAAAAAAAAAGATATCGTTAATCATTGTCGTATTGTTCATAATATTATGTATGCAATTCACAAAATACACAACCTACTTGCGAAAGCGAAAATTCATATTAATCGGTTATAATTCAAGATTTTATATGGACACACACCCGTATGACAGATAGACAGACAAAATGAAATATATCGCTTTTACGGCTAAAATCACCGGTCCATTGATACTTTATCTCGCTTATTCAGCCTATGATAAATCCATTACCATATACAGGTTGTAAAGGACTGCCCTCCGCAGACTGATGGGGTAAATTTAGTATATCATACAAAGATGAGCGGTACATGAAATTATTTCAGGAACGTTATGGGAATCTAATAAACCTGATTTGTTTTATTACCTCACACGCAATGTATCGTTTCGTTCACCACGGGGTCAATAGGATCTACCCCCAAGCGCGCTCATGCCACGTGATTTATTACGTCTCATTGAAGCGAGCGAGAGCGAACAATAAGAGTAGTAATTGTGTATTGAGTATTGTTGACAATTGAGCATATGGCCGGGTGATGTACAAAAGAAGTATGCGATGAGTTCGGTGAGTTCGATGAACTCTATAGCTAGTCAGAAAGTGAACAGCTGATTTCTCGCGTCGTTCGTTAGAGAATTTCAACATCCATTGCTATTCTTTGATTTAAGCTGTTTTATTTACATAAATGGAGTGCTGCGTACAGAGAATGTAATTTTACATTGAAATAAAGGAATAAAAACTAAAAAAAAACGAGAAAATAAATGAATATTTTCCTGAGTAAATTTCGGGTGGAATATGATTCAAAATAAGGAGCAAAAAAAATATAACTCACTTTGTACAGCGGCCAGAACGACGCGAAGAAGCCGACGTCCTCTGTGAGGTTGGGCAGCAACCACAGGTGATGTCGCGACAGAGTCAGCATCCACACGAGACAGAACACCACCACTCGCAGTATTGTCAGGCCTATGATTGTGACCAAGAATGCGGCGGCGGCGATACTTAGGTAGTATACGCCCTTTCTGGAATGAGAAGAAAAGAAGGATTACATGTTGAAAAGCTTCACCTTAGATGTAATTTTTTTTTTCAAAAATAAATTTGCTTTGTCGCACATGCGATTATGCCGCCCTGATTAGCTTAACAAAATCATACTAATCTCTATTTCCATAACCTTAGCGTAGCTAGATTGTAAAGTATTCTAGCTGCATCAATCCTACATTCTAAGCTATTTCTGAATTCCTCGTTGCGGACACATTCAGTTAATATGTGATAAACATCATCAACGGAATTAATACAATAATCACAATTAGTCGTTGATGTTTTTGCTATTAGGTATAAGAACTTATTACACGGAATGTGTCCGGAACGAAGTCTTAGTGCGATAACAGTATCAAATCTGTTCAACAGCTGATTATCTATCCACGGTGAGTTCAATGGATGTGGTTGGATCGTTTTGTACCAGATTCCTTTTTCTTGTGATCTTTTATTGAAGTACTCCTTCCAAAGCGAATAACAATCCTGTTTGATATCAGGTGTAAAGTAAGTGGGAGTTTAAAATATTAGATTGTAAATGTCTCTCAACAAGGTAAAGGCCTCTTCTCGTACGGAGAAGGAACCGAGTTTTATACCCCACGCTTGCGCTTGCGCTTGTATGATGGCGATTTTAAAGCATAGTCCAGATTACCTTACAATATTTTTTTCACTGTCAATGCGTTTTTAGGCGATATTCGTAATTCTTCACTTGACAATAAATTGTTATTATTTAATTAGTTCAATGCCGGGTAAAAACCATACGCAAATGCATAATTGCATCTTTTAACATCAGTGATAGCAAAAATATCGCCAGATAAAAACCAATTGTCGTCGTTTTTCGAAAGTTACACTATACAGGACATATTAATAACCAGTGCGCAAACTGTAACCATGAATTCCGCATAATTATGATTCTATACCCCCTAGAGTAGAAAATGTTCGTCAGTTATAATTTCGTTCTTCTCCATAGGTACCTACTACGCTTTGTAATGGGCAACTAGCTTCATCTTTCTGACTGACCGACCCCTTGACAATTCAAAAGTGCCTGTAATTGGTTTATTTGAAATAAATGCTTTCAGTTTGAGTTTTTTTAATTAGTTGTTCCATAGCGCGTAGATATTGCACTTTTCTATGAAACAGTTTTTTTTTTTTTATAACCAACTAGAATTTTCTGCGGTAGAGGGTCTAGAATCATATGCTAAATTCATGGTTACAGTTTGCGCACTGGTTAAAAACTTATCATGTATATTTTCTAAATAAAATGGCTAATACCTATATCACAAGATATTAAGTTATCTTAGCTTAGGTATTAGTTGCAACTTTAACATGTAAAATTTGTAACTACTTTTCGGCCTTTTTTTATTGTAAGCCTGTTCTTTATGTTAATTTTGAAGGTGCAAATAAATAAACATTATTATTATTATTATTAATATAAATATACCTGACAGTAGCTGGCCACAGCGGGAACATGCACACAGTGATGGTACCCACGACCACCAGTATACCGCACAGCCAGTAGTACCACGGCTTGGGGTCGTATATCCACACGTAGGCGTCCAGGGTGTCTAGGAACACCTGGTCCATGTGCATCTCAAGACGTATCTTGCGTTTCTTCTTCTCTTTTTCTTTAACATCTTTTGTGTCCTGGAAAATTTGTTAAAAAACGTTAATAAAGCAAAAGAAGTATGTAAGAATCGCAGCACGTGGCGTTCTATAGTTATAGCTGAATGCTCTCCTGGCATCGACACAGGAGTGTGATTTGTTTGCCGCGAGATGGATAGACGTATGTCGTGCATGTTTGAGATTCTGTGAGATGATAGATAAGCTTTTTATTTTTGTCCCAATATTATTTGATTGTTGTTTGTTAGTTTTACTTGTTTTGTTAGTTATTTTTATGTATTATGTCTAATTGTTATTCCTTCCTTATTGTAAACATGTCTGTTTTTATTGAACTTCTAACTGTGCCAATAACTTGGACCTATACCCGAAAGGTTTAGGTAATTAAATAAAGGTAAACAAAAAAAACCACGTGACTCATAGATGTTAAACCTTTTATTTCAAATGTTAATTTCATATTATTTTGAGTCCCATAATAAAAGGCTCTGTTCTGAATCTGAATTTGAGGAACTATCTGTCACATTAATAATAAAGCGTTCAGTGGTATCATCAATTATTTTGTCTAATTTAAACATTTTCTGTTCTTCTTTTATTACATGGACCTCGCAACTTTTCCAATTCTCAGCAGTCACATTAGCTAAAGCCTCTGGCAAAAGAATGTTTAGGTCAGACATTTTAAAAGTATTGTTTCTCTCGGCTACAAACCCTTTAACTTGAGCCCATATTAAATCAATTGAATTGCGTTAACAGTGGTATGGTGGCAGCCGCAATACAGTGACACCATAAAACATTTTTTCTAATTCATCCACAACTTATAAGGCATCTGGTTAACCGACTAAACGTAATACCTGCTACTTCAGTTGCCATACTACATCACAGGTGTACTCTTCAATCTAGCAACGTTATCTAATTCGTTGTATGTTCTAAAAGGTTTAGGGAGCCTGTCTTTTTGGGCTCTTTACAATAGACAGATTACAAAATATTATACTATTTTATAATCTAACAAAAAAATTGTGCTCAAGCAATTACATGTACGAAGAGTATAATTTACGAATAAATGATAAAGTTTAACATACATTAATAAAAGAGGAAAATATCGTATAAATCGAAAATAACTTTAATTTTGTTGTGACGTATTTTTAAACAAGAAAGTGTCAACTATAAAAAACCCTTTTTACGATTTGTTTACCTTTATTTAATTACCTAAACCTTTCGGGTATAGGTCTATAATGTTGTGTATGTTTATTTCCAATAAATAGAGGCTGCCTATTCTCAAGATCTGAATTTTTCTAGTATTTAACCAATAATAATTTCTTATATGCATGAAGTTTCAGAGAGTTGCTCATTTCCCTAAGATTTTGTTGTTAGTATTGTTTCGTTACCTTTCCTTCGCAGGCACTAGCTTGACTCTTCTCTCCATCTTTCTCATCTCCACTTTTACTTGATTTCTCCAATTCTTTCTTCTTAGATTTCCCTTTCAACTCTTGTTCGGTCACAGGTACCTGAAAAATGTATAAAACAACGCGATATAAATATTGTGTTTCTGATCATGATCACACACACATTATCAAAAAAAAAAAAGTTTTTTTTTTTTCAATATGTTTTAATATGATCATAAGGAAAAAAACGCGCATTCTAGGAACTTACGTATCAGTTTATTAATGCTTTATAAGGAATAAAATAAATTTATTAATTTACTATTGATACATTTTATATTATTGGCATTTCTGACGTTACCTTCAAGGATTACATTATCATTCATTCAAGAATGAACGATTTGAAACGTCCTTAACCTTAGATAACTAAAACGAACACGTGGTAGAATATTATCAGTGAGTTGTACATACCTACTACCCAAATTAATGCATAAACACATGTTTTGCATCATTATCTATCTTATCAGTAATTCATTCAAACCTGTTACCAAGGCCAGACATTAAACTTTGTAGATTACGTAGTTTATTTAAGAAGGAATGTTCTTAATTATAGTTTTTTTTTTGGAAGTAGCATGAATGATCGAACGGTATTTTTTTTTGTTCGACGTTCCTTTTCTTATATTATTTTTGATACCTACACGATCAATATCATTCATACCTTCGATGCAACGTGGAAAATGTCGATTTAAAAGTGTTCAAAGTCAATAATTTAAGTGCTGTTACACAAGACAGCCGATCACCGATCCGACGTCGATTCAGCCATATTATTGATTGATGAATAAAACTTGCTTTGAGTTAATTTATGAATGGACTACCACATGATTGATCAACATGTTTCTTTAAGTTGATGGACGACGTGCTTCTTAACGAAGCTTCTCTTCAATCATTGATCGATCTGAGCTTGTTGAACCTATGTGTTCGATGTTGATTAAGGCACGCACAGAGTCTCGACGTCGACTGTGAAGACTTAGAAAACTTTTACACATACCTTCTTAGCCCTGTGAAACAATTTGTGTAACAACATCGTGTGTAGATAATCTGTCACTTCGTGTCTGGTCGTGAACACCGGGTTCTTGCCGGTCGCCCATTTTGATGTCAGCAATGCGTCTACCGCTTTTGTGCCTGTAAATAATGAATGAAAAATATTTAATAAAAACTTGGTTTGTAAATGGGCTTGTAGCGAAATAATAACAGCCGCACGGGTCGATCTTCAAGGTTATGCAACGCTTGCTGAGGTCGGGCCGTGTATGGGTGACCATCCATACCGAGACCCCTCCACGTCTTGGGAAGCACGTCAACAGTCGCTTCATGTAAAATACTGGTATCCAGATACATCTGGTTAGGCTAGAAAAAGGCAAGACAGATTTCAAGAGCGGAATATACCTGTTTGCCTTTGGATGGACTTAATTTTTGAGCAGTACACCTCCTTTTCATATAAATAAATAATAAATAAAATAAGTTTATTTACACAAAATACCTTTGTATACAATATCAATAGGTACATTCCACATAGGTACATTGGATTTTGAGAAAAGGCTGCACAAATAGTGAAAATCCCTGCCTCCTAAACTAGCGGAACCCTGTGACCTAGGAGTCAGGTTCTACTGTAACTTCGTGTACAAAAGAAACCTTTATTTATTTTTACATAACATATCATCACGCCTGTATTCCCCGAAGGGTTAGGCAGAAGTGTACCTATAGTACACCCATATTTCGCCAGTTATGTTTAAGTCCCAGTAATAGGGGGCGAGCCTATTGCCATCAACCGGGCACAAATCCAGACACCGGGCTGCTACTGAGAAATTCCAGATGGAAGAACCAAATAACACTTAGCCCGACCCCGGAATCGAACCCGAGACCTCATGCTCAGCAGTAGCGCTTGCGACCACTAGACCAACGCGGCAGTCATATATTTTTATATTCTTGTCGAAGAGCCGACCAGTATCAGGAATGGAACAAAAATGTTTGACATACATTTTTTGCGGCACATGTCTCGAAAAACAAGACCAATATGTATTTGGACTGTGTAAAAGGTTTCGGGTCAAATGATTTAATGCGTGCTAAACGTGTCGTCCGGGCGGCAAAATCGAATAAGTATACAGGATGTAAAAAGACCCATCTCGTAACCGTCAACTTCGCATTCTGTAGATGAAACTAAGTAACATTGCGGAAAAATAATTGCTGGGTAACGACTTTTATTCTTGGTGTTAAAATTTGCTGTTTGCGGTAGTGCGCAATGTAAGACAAACAAAATATTGTGCTGCATGCAACGGTACCGGGGTCGTGGGGGTATTTAAAGTTGTGTTATAACATTAAAAACATGTTTTCGTAACAAAACGTTTGTTAAAGTTGGAATTTTGACCTCCAATATCTCCGTAACCAGAAGGTTCCGAGGTATGGTCAAGTATTAATAAATAATTACAATGACGAGGGTACAAGTGACTCTCGGCTTCGTTAAGTGTCTTTTAACACCCGATAAGTAGGAATTTTCTTCGGGTCGGCATGGAACAAAGGTTTTGGACAAATTCTTTGTCCGTGTACATCTGAATCTGCTGAATCGTTATCAGATTCAATTTCAATCGATCTATCCAGGCTAGGCATTGTGATCGTTGGAGGTCAATGACCCGAAAGTAGGTAGGAACCTGTTACTATAGGTAATAAAATGCCTACAACAACCGTACTGTCCTACATTCCTGAACCTACTTATATAGGTAACAATAATAAGTTTGTAGCGGCACCTACAACGCCACATGCGAGCTACTCGTCACACTGACGTCACGCAGAGTCCTACATCGCGCAAGCAGGATTACCGCGCTACTAACATATATTCAAGGACCCGACATCCATCGTCGGGCAGGTGCTCAACAGACACGACACCGGTCTGGTCGGAGGCTCCTCCCTTTTCCATAGAGGATGAGTGAACTTGACACCCTGTTCCTCACACCTCTATAAGTTTTTATAATTACTACTTAAATAATGGAATTTAGTAGGTATATGTTATTGCGTGGTAAACATACAGGCTGCACACTTGATAGTAAGCGACACAACCGTCTATGGACACCTGCAAATTACAATACCAGACGCATCTCAATTACATGCGTTGCCATCGCTAAGACAAAACTTAAATGTCTCCTGTGCCTGTAATTAGTAATAACATACACCCTTCAAACCGAGTCCCGGAAAGCACAATTTAGTTATACTGATTGTGGGAAAAATTGTGGTCACATTACAAATCTACAAGACTATGTGGGTCATTGTTGCTTTTTCTTTCCTCTCAGCTAGTTTTAATCATAGTCTGGCAGTTTGAGTAATTTTTGTGGCCTACCCAAATGTCCTTTCTTTGGTATTGTTCGTCGAATCGTTGAGCTCCTTAAGTTCTGAGTTGAGCTGCACGATTACTGACAAATGCGTGCACTAACTCAACGAACGTCTTCACATGATTTGACCAAGATTATGTCTGTACTTTAAAAGAGACTGACCTCTGAGTTTGTTTCGGCCTCTCTTCTCAGAGTAGTCAGATAGGAAACGCCCACCTCGTTTAGTTTTTAAAATATGATTGACGTGTAAAAGTGTACAAACCTATTTACAGAAATAAAAACATTTATCATTTACGCACGCACAGAGTCGCACACGTCTAAGGGTCTAGCGTAGTAGTTACTTCGTCCATTTTGGTTTGTTTGACTGTACCGCGGAAGTGTGACTATATTTAGGTAGTCTTAATTATTTTTGAGATAAATAATTACATAAACCAAAATGACAGTACAATCTATTCAGTAAACGATTCTGAACAAACTACTTTCATAATGTGCAACAATTCAGTTACACATTAGTACACCCACATTTCGCCAGTTATGTTTAAGTTCATTGTAATAGGAGGCGAGCCTATTGCCTTCAACCTGGTACAAATCCGGACTCCGGGCTGCTACTGAGAAATTCCTGATGGAAAAACCTACTAACACTTTGCCCGACCTAGGAATCGAACACACAGGAAGGAATTCATGCTCAGCAGTTGCACTTGCGACCACTAGACGAAAGAGGCAGTTTAAAAATAAGTTAACTATTCATTAAATCGATGTCTCGCGCCCTTTAAAGCAGTGACGGTCGCAGTGAGTGATCTGACCTTAACCGTGAAAGCGGCTAAGGTCGGACGTCCTAATGTCCAATTGATCGCAAATTATTCCATAAAAATAGATTTGTTTGATGTAGGAAGAAATTGCCTCATACATAACCGTTATTTTCGAATTGTATTGTTGATTCTAAGTATCCACAATTCTTCCCCTAATTACCATAAAGGCAGACATCAAGTTTTGGTAATCACATAAGCATAGGATAATCAGCCTACAATGTACCCACTGCTGGGACACAGACGTCCTCTCTGAGAGGTAGTGGGCTGACCCTCGCCATGCCAGTGCTGTTCGTAGATGGCACGTCTTCGAATTTTTGGTTCTGGACATTCCGGTTTCGTCAAGATGTTTTCCATCACCGTTTTGGGAGCAGTAGAGTTGAAATAAATTAAACAAATTAAATGCTACTAAACCATCTCGTGATCGCAGTATACTACCGATGCACTCGATATAAGCTACAGTCGCCTTTTGAACACCCACAATCCCACAAAGATCTGGTTATCCTACTCCTTTTTTAAGAACAACACATCGCCAAAAATAAACTCGTAAAAATTAAAAATAGTAACCCGTCGGAATTCTTCAAATATTTAAAAGGTTTATTTTATTACAGCGGAAGTTCGGCTCTTCGGAGCGAGAACATATGGCGTAACATAAAGGAAATGCAGCGACGGAGCTTGGCAACACGCCACCGCAATGTTGGAAATTTTATAAATATAGTCTTATTTTTTGGTAGCCATGTTTTGGGGCTAAAACTTTTTTATACTCCGAGAATTTTGATTGCATTCTGCCCTTTGCAATACAGGTTTCAGTGCAATAACTGAAATCACATTTCTGAGGTCTAGCCAGCAAAAAGTCTCTTGTCTACTTTTCGACCATCTCCACGCCAACGGGTGGTACCTACGCTTTAGATGCTGCCTTTCCCCCTACAATCACTTCCATTCCAGTAGGATAAATGGTTTAACAAATTAATAGCCAATAATGTTTCCACGTCAAGCGATCTTCGCAGGGTGGCTGGTTATAGCAGGATGAAAGTTGCTCAGAATCTAGATGGATGGCATGCGATTGGAGAGGCCATGTCCAGCAGTGGACTGCTGTAGGCTGATGATAATGACGATGAATGTAATTAAATTGATGAAAATAATTCCAGTGCAAAGACTCAGATGTCCTCTCTGCAAGAGGGAGTGAACCGTAATTCACCACAAGGCCCAGTGAGTATTGGTAGATGGATCATGCCTTCGAACGTTCGGTAAAAGGACTTACCAGTGAAATACTCCACGTGATGGTTTAAGAACTTGGTCTTCTTTGTGGGCACGTTGGCCTTCAGCCACTTGGCGACGGAGTACTCCTCGCTCGTCGCCTTCTCCGATTCAGGCACGTCTCCAAACTCCTGGAAATGGGGTAAAGTTTCAATTGTGTTTGGAAAGCATTTAGAGCTCATTGAGTACCTTAAAACCAACGTAGAAGTCAAATAAGTAAAGATCACTTTTAGCGATAAGACCGCCCTTTGTGCCAGCCATCTTTTGTAATTAATAATTATCTACATTATTTGGAATTTATATGTGTAGTGTCCAAAATAGTGAATATTCTATCTATGTAGTAGTAGAGCAGGGCATATTAATTATATTCAAGAGGAAATCGAAAAGAGAAGCTTGAAAGGAACAAGCAAGTCTTTTGTACCGCAGTTGGACATATAGGTACAAGCAACAAAAAAAACGTTGAATATTATTCCGTCCCCTTTAGCGGGAGTCAACAACACAATCTCAAGTTTAATGGCAGTGCATGCAATATAGCACTCACCAACGGATTGAAACGTTCATAAAATATTTAAAAATGACATTCACATGACCGTTCGATGGCTTACGTCAATCAATGCAGCTTTTATAGGCTGGCTTGATGGGTAGTACCCAAAAATATTCTCTTTTTTTTTCGCATCGCATCTCTCATGTCAACCTAGGAGGTGGTCAGCTGCGTAACTTTCCTGTGGGTGCCTTAATAAATTTAAGGCGTCCAGGCAGGGCATAAAACTTATAAACTAAGCAACTACACGTAACAGCACCCCCTGTAAGACAGCAAGGGACAGGCTGGATCGAATTAACCTACAATCCTGGCAGAAGTAGTTAAAATGGTAAAATTTACTCGGACTAACTTTAGCACAAGGATTCACACCTACAACAAGTATTCCTAAGTGATTGAACACTTCCTAATCTTCCTTTACAATTTCGACATTCATGAGCCACAGACAATGCTGAAGATCTATTTTTAGTGACAACAACAAACAATGAAGGTATTGTGTAAGTATTATTGTAACCATGGATTGGGTTTGACGTCATAGTATTAAATGTAGTTCGTTAAAAGAGTCCTACTATGCGAGGCCAACTATTAAATAGATTTAGCATATGTATTATATTACAGTATGTAGTATTAATCATTGAGGGGCTTGTGGCTAAGTAGTAACAGCCGCACGATTCGATCGATCAGGATAAACTACGCTTGCCGCGGTTGGTCCGTGTGTGTGTGACCATCTTTACATACCAGGACCCCACCGTGCCTCGGAAAGTCGGAAAGCACGTTAAGCCGTTGATCCCGGCTGTCATTCGTAGATCTTTGACAATCGTTACGGGTCGTCAGAAGCCCGAAAGTCTGACAACCAGTCTTACCAAGGGGTATCGTTTTATCCAGTGACTGGGTTGTGGAGGCCAGATAGGCAGTCGTTCCATATAAATTTTACATTTAAGTACTGCACGTGTAAACATCATAATAAATAATTATTACTTTGCATCACTATAAAATTCAAGCGTAAAAAAGAAGCCTTATGGAAAATACCAGCGAAATCCACAGATGAGGATTTACAAAAAGATTCCATTTGAGATAATGAAAGACTATCAAGCAGTTAGGACTTGCAAATTATAGAATGTGTGAAAGCCAAGTCACGAATTTATGACGCAATTTGGAAGAGATACCGACCCTAAAGAATCTGCCATAAAGGAAACATGATTTATGATCGATTGATAAAATATTTGATGGAAAATGAGAGATGAAATTCCACACCGAGTGATTCCTTCCCGTCTCGTGTTTCAAACAAATAAATGAAATTAGTTTTCGGATAAAATCTGGTCCGTTGCATCAAACATAAACAACAGGTGTAAAAATCAAACCAGACACGTATGGCGCAAAAAAACAACGCCGTCGACGTCACTGTGTCGTCATAGTCCAACATACCTACTTAATAATGCATGTGGCGAAATGAGGAACTAACATGAAATGTACTGGATTTGACAGCTCCTTTGACTAGCAGCGCCGCCATTACATTCACAAAAATGTTTGTCGGACTAAAGCCGTCGGGTTTAGCCGTGACCGTGACTTTGGCCTTGCTAATGACCTAGTAAATGGTGTCTATCTAGATTACACCTACGAGTAATGTGTTACAGGAAGATAGCGAATGAATGAATGATGGGCGATAGTAATGGAAGTTTGCGCATGTGGCCTACATAAAGCTACGTTTGAAGAATGATTAGTTTCATGATGGTATGATAGTATGAAATCCGCAGCAGAAAAAATTATGAAATAGTTGTACCAAGTTGAAGCAATATTCCGGTTTGACACAAAACTGGATAGGTTTTGATAATTTTTTGATACGATTAAACTATTAAACTTCAACTACATATTTGTAACTCCTACGTTCTGGTTGATGAGCTATTTCGAAACTGTTAAATTTCCCAAAATCACACTAAAACCACATGTTACCAAAACCGGCACGTATTCACAATCACTTAACACGAACTTGACAATTGGAATTGAAAACATTTTACCGTTCCCTCTCATTCCTTATTTCACAAGATCAACATTTTTTATCTGAAATTTGCTCAAAATATCCCTAACATTAAAAAAATACTCACAAATTCTTTCATAGCTACACAACACAACCGCACAGCACACAATATAAAGCATAGTGACAGTTATAGTAAGGCTAGGCAGAACCGGTGAAAGTGGGCCACTTGCCTGTGGAACAAATTAAATAGAAAACATAGCTGGCCGATTGTAAAAATAAAATAAGACATTGGAAATATGTGGAGTGTGTAGAAAACTATGGTGGCGAAGTTTAAGTGGGTCAATATAAGCTGACCCGATAGGCGTTGTCCTTTCCGAATTTCAATAGTTCATACAGAAATCCCATACAAAAAAGAATGTCCAGTTTTTCCCGAATTTGAAATTGTTTCTTCCCATAAAAGCCTAAATCGGACTATTACGAACCTTTAAAAACAAAAAGTAGCTAAATTGGTCTAGCACCACACGGTAACTCTTTCGAACAATCCGCGACCCCGGCAGGCATCGGCCCTATCGGACCCCGTCAATGATGCTGACATCTCTTTGAGGCGCGCGTGGAACACGACGCGCCGCCGTCAACCCGGGCCTGGTCCTTACCGGATGGCGAGCTGCCCATTGCTCGCCGTACGCAAGCCCGCGCCTGCGGTGGCCGGGAGGCGGCAATCGACTCCCGACGCCCAGGGTGTCTCGCCCTGCAGCGACTAGGGGCGTGAGGGCGCAACGATTGCCTCACCCTCACGCGCTCCGCCTCCTCCTTCGCGAGCATTACTGCTTCGCAGAAGGAGGTGACGGCTTCCCATTCCCTCTCACTCCGCACCATGGCCTGGACCAGGGCCGGACGCGAGAGATTGCCGCCGCCGATCGCCGCCACGAGGACACGGCGGTGCGCCGCCCAAGCCGGGCAGACCTCCACCGTATGCTCCACCGTATCCTCCGGTCGATCCACACAATGATAACACCCGGGCGTTTCCTACCGCCTTATACGAAACAGGAACCTCCCGAAACAGACATGGCCGGTGAGGACCTGCGTCGGGCGGAAGGTGAGGACGCCGTGGCGCCTCTCAAGCCACTCCTCAAAGAGGGGACTTACAGCCGCAATTGTGGCGTGCCCAATTCTAGACCCCCTAACGTAGACATTATCGAAACTTACCAACAAAAAAAAAACAGCTATTTCATAGAAAAGTTGTAAAACCTGTTCGGTCAAAAAGTATGGAACAGCAAATTTAAAAAAAATATAACCGACGAACTATTGGGTTTAGAATCATGTACTGAATCTATCTATGGTAACAGGTTGTGCGTCAATGTCCCTACGGGTGGTAGGGACATAGATACACATACAGTCATACATACATAAACTCCGCCTTCTTCCCATGGGGGTAGGCAGAAACTACAGAACGCCACCTGCTACGATCCTCGTATACTCTTTTTGCCTCGGACATAGATAGATAACTAAAAAACAGGGTGTATAGATGATAACTGACAACCTCGAAAGGGGTTATATTGTACTAATCATTGTGAACAATTTTTTACTATAGAACCAAACACGTTATGAGCTTCTCGATACGTTTATGTTCGCATAACTTGACAAAATCCTGGGAACAGGTGATTTATTTCTGCAAAATCATATGGCACACCATGGCGTTTCCACGTTTCATTGGACAAATTCGCACGTTTCTCGATTACATACCGTGAGAGAATTTCTATAATAGGTAGGTTTTCTTAGACTATTATAATAATAGGTTTAATCAATTGATAATAGGTTTAATCATGCTGAACACAGATTTGTACTGGGATAAGTTGCCTCAGTTCCATGTGGAAGGTGTAATTTATAAATCATCGTGTATGATGAAATATATTGGAAAGTTATAGGTAGTTCCAGTAACGAACGGAATGGATAGAGGCGATAGGATTATGATATACCTGATATTCTCAATCAATATTTTCTTTCAGAACGTAGCTTAGAAAGGATCAGATGATTATGAATTACACAATAGAAAGAAAACTTACACAGTAAGCCAATACGAGAAAAAGATGACAATAGGACCTCATATTAATAAAACGAAGGGAATCTCGATTCACGTTATTGGCTTCATTTCCAATTTAGCACCCGATCGAAAAGCAAAGTTTTGAAATGGAGCAGAACCGATCGGACGGGCAATCGTCTTGATATTATATGACATCACAGTCAATTGAGCGTGGTCAGGCGTATTGTAAACTCATTTCAACTTTAACAATTGCCATTCTATCAAATTGCATTATGCTTAAGGGCAATTCGTCATACGTATGGAACTACCCAATTGATGGGACCACTCTACTGCTGGCTGGTCACATTTCAAAAAACAAAAGAAAAGCATGCAGTGGTTCCTTATTTAAAGTTAGAGGCTCAAACAAAAAGTAAGGGGGTTTCCTGAGATAAGGAAGTCTTGCTGCGCCAACCCCAAATAAATAGAGATGAGGCCAGGAGGAAGATGAAGAGGCACACAAAATCACAAAGGAATTCTAAAGATAGTTACGTGAACGATCATAATGACTTGTTCCTATAATCAGCCACGCTTGACAAACAGTTTTTCTAATCTGTTTGTCAAGCGCATTATGTATTTTAGAATATGTTCGGTTTTTCTCGTTTACTGAGGTGTTAAAAGAACTTAATCGAATAGAACAGTGGTAGACTAACACCCGGTTTCCGAATTGAGAATTTGAAGTTGACAACTCGTCAAACTCTACTTAATCATTACTTAAAGTGAAATCTCGCGAAATTCAACATTTATTTGCAACAAACGTAAGAAATTTTGAATTTGGGTCGCGGATTGTTCGAAAGAGTTACTGTGGCCCTGGCGCACAGGCACCTGAAGGAACACGGATGGGTTTTAGTCATTAAGAGTCTGACAGGCCCTTCCGCCCTGCCCAGAGCGGGAGAAGTCATTTAGAAAGAAAGAAAGAAAGAACAATAGGTTTATTTGTCACAGAAACACGTGCATACAAAAAAAAAAAAATTAGCTCAGGTAACAATTTAATAAAAAGAAACAAACAAACTAGACCATTTGATGACTTCCCACTCAAAAAAGAAAAAAGGGGGCTACATTGAAGGAATCACCTTAAGTAATGCTAAAGTAAGGTTTGACAAGTTCTCAACCTCAAATTCTCAATTCAGAAACCGGGAGTTAGCACTTAGGAGGTAAATTCCCGTACCTATGTTAATTCTAAGTCATATTGACCTAATATAAGGAATTTCTTATTACGTATACCTATTGTAAAGAATCGCGTTCGGTATGTGGCCTGCATTCATTTCGGGATTTTGCTATTCATCTCTTTAGGAGTATTTTAATGGTTTTTAAATATTTATTAAATTAAAGAAATAATTAGATAAAAAGAGAACAGGCTTCCGTTCCACCTGATAGAAAGAAGTTACCGCCATCTATAGGTAGACACTTGCAACTTGCCGAAGGAATTGCCAAACTTAGACATAATTATGTGTGATGTGATGAATGTGCTTATAATTTCGAAGGCAATCATGCCATTCAAAGTGCCACCAATAAGTTCATACCTTACCTACATCATGTTTTAAATTCTACTAATATTATAAATGTGAAAGTTTGTGAGGATGGATGGATGGATGTTTGTTACTCTTTCACGTAAAAACTACAGAACGGATTTGGATGGAATGTGGAACACAGATAGTTCATAACCTGGATTAACACGTAGGATACTTTTTATCTCGGTAGTACGTTCCCGTGGAATAATTTCCGACATACACGCGGGCGAAGCCGCGGGCAAAAGCTAGTACGTAAATAATTCTGAAGCAATAATGAAATATATCGTTAAATTTCAATACAATCCACACTAATCTTTCATTCCCAGATCTGCGCGGAACTAATTTATCTGCTTTGATAACACGCGACACATATATTTAGAACACTCGCAGCGTAGTGTTGAATAAAAACATAATAGAAGTTTACATAACATTTCATTGTTCAAATCCTAAATTATTATTGCTGTTATAAGGGAACCAGAATGGGGGAGATATTTCTTAGGGCTCTGGTGGACGATAGGTTTCTTCGCTGGACAGGACTATTCGTTAACTTTTGAATGACATGAATGTCATGATTAAAACAATTAAATCTTTGGCTTGAGGGTGTTTTTTTTGGCATATTTTTGGGGTTCCGTGACTCAAAAGGAAAAAACGGAACCCTTATAGGATCACTTTGCTGTCCGTCCGTCTGTCAGTCTGACAAGACTCTTTTTCTCAGTCCGAACGAGTGGATGTATCAAGTGATATCAAATACGTAAGTCTACGGTCTCTTGGAGCTAAATCAAGCTT
This sequence comes from Griposia aprilina, assembly GCA_916610205.1. Taxonomy (NCBI): domain Eukaryota; kingdom Metazoa; phylum Arthropoda; class Insecta; order Lepidoptera; family Noctuidae; genus Griposia; species Griposia aprilina. Next base: position 6,196,883 of record OU744294.1, on the reverse strand, counting down.
TAATGTCAACGTAATATAAAAATTCGGCCATTTATGCGACATATTTTGACACTCGCAAATAAATCAAAACCTATAGGGTACTTCCCGTTGACTCATGTTTGGCAAGAAACCAGATCTCACAGCACAATTAAAGGAAAAAAGGGTCCGAAAATCGTTAAAATAATTAGAAGTTTTATGACAACAAACTTACATAATTGCAGTTTGAGAATTGACCGTGACGTAAATCGATGTATGGGAATTGGGAAACCATATTTGTTTTTGGGATAAATTCATCCCAGCTACGGAGCCCTTCATTGTGCGTGGTCCGACTAACACTTGACCGGTTTTTTATTAGCCCGTACTGTCCCACTGCCGGGCAAAGACCTCACCCCCAAAACCTTTCAGAAACTCTTTTACCGCGCTACCTCGAACCAGCGGGGTAATTACGTATCACTCTAACAGTAGGAATGGGTTTCATTTTGACAGTTCAACAACATTCGTTGCGTTATTTATGTTGTTGAGAAGACAAATTTTTCAAACTTATGAAGCAATGAATTAGCAATAGGCTGTAAAATGATTCAGATTGTTATAGATAGTGTATTACGTAATTAGTATTTTTAGTTATTTGTATTTTATTTTGGATACTGCAAAAAAAAGGCAACAAGATTCAAACTTTCGTCTATAGTGCTAAACAGTCAATATTGGTATTTGCTAATAATTATTATAGCACTGAGTGCGCCACAAAGGCTGCACTTGAGATTTTTCTTCTCAAAATAAATTCTAATAATAAGTATTAATTTCATACTAAATTGTACAACATCTCATGGCAATGTTATAATCTTTTAAGTTGATAGTTGAGATAACATATCTTTAGTATAACGCCCAATTAAGAAATAGATTAAAAGTTTCTTTCCAATATTATACATAAGAGAAGTAGAAATTTCCACCTTTTATTTTGTATATCTATAGTGTAGACATTAATGAAAGAGTATTGAAATTGTTTATTGAAATATTTATAATCAATCAATCGTATGTATTGTTCAGTATTTTATTGTTCTTAAAAATGGTCAAGTGACAAGACAGTACCCAGAATCAAGACCGTCTTAAGTCACAGTGCTCTGTGCAATCAATGCCACTGATTAGGATCATCAAGTGCTTAGCTTTTTTCCAAAACCATGGGTGGTTTTAAATAGAAAAATATGTAAGTTTTTTTTGCTATGAGACAGACCTATCTTTTAGTCAAGCAAGTGTCAGAAATAAATTATTTGTGAATTACTTAAATGCTAATTACTGTGAAGTGCTATGTGTAATTCTCGTGTCTCTGTGACATCCTCAATGTAAATTAACACATAGAAAATTATAATAAATATAACAGTCTAGAAACTTAATTACATTCATAGAAAAGTACGGAAGCATTTAAAATAGACAATTAAAAATGGATCCAAGAATTAATGAAAACTAAAAGTACTCTTAATTCTTAAAATGACATTGTAGGTGTATTCACTAAAAGGAGAATTTTATAGACAATTATTTCACACCTGTGCAAATGTGTTGTGCAACTTAACCAAACATAAGAACAATTATTACTCAACTGTGACTATTAGTTTTTGCCAGAAAAAATTACAATATGGTGACTAAGGGCCCGTTGTTTGATCAGTAGTCAAACATACTAATAGTTAAAATGCGTTAGTTAAACTAACAATTTGTTAAAAACTACATAATTATGTTCTTTGACAAATGATTAAGCTAACTATAGTTAAAAAATTGTCAATTTGCTATGAAAGTTAACCAAGCGCAGACAGAGTAGTTAAACTTTAACTATTGTCAAGTGACTGATTGTTAAATTGACTATTGGTAATTTTTAACTATGTATCAAACAACAGGCCCTAAAACATTCAAATAATGTTTAAATTGGTGTAATCAACTGTGCAAGTGTGAAAAATTAAATGTATCAAACCTTTTTTCGCTGTAAACAAAAAGACAATTAATAAGCGAATGCATGCAAAACTTCATCTAAATGGTTGTCCAATAAACATTATGGGTAACTTTTAAAATAAAAGAGACTTTTGAAAAATACTAAGGCACAGGTGAAAGAAATTAAAAATTACTTTGCACTTTTTGTAGAACTGTCAACAAGATAAATTAACTTCTTTGACATGAAGGTAACATCTGGTTATTCGGTAAATAGTCGCAGTAAACAAAGGATTCCCAAAAATAGCTGACAGTGCGCTCATACAATGACGCTGATCCTAAAGAACTACGCACAAAACCCGTTGATTTTCAGCCAGGCAATGAACTAAACATAAAATCGAAATGGATGCGTCATTCGGTAAATACCAATAGGAACGGTAAAACTTTGGCGTAAAATAGCCATTTTATGTCGCTGAAGTTCAGTACCACACTTGGATAACAAAGATCCAGAAAAGTAAGAGAAAATTCTTTTGCAAACGAGGAATATCCACACGCCGCATCCGCAATATGGAAACTTAGAATAAAAACAACAACGATGAAGTGTAATTGGATAATCTAAAGCGAGTAGTATTTGTAAATAGTACATCTATCTTACCTCTTTACGTTTTTTTGTTTTCCTTTTGTCTGCCATTATAAATAATTTTTGCCAACGTAGTCTTGATTGTCTAGAAATCTATTCGCTTTTCTTGTTTCTGACGCTGACACTTTTTTGTTGACAGGTCACCATTGAATGAAAGGTAGTTGAATGTGTAACCATCAGATGTCTCGGAAGCATGGAATTAGTATGTACTATATAGTAGCAACTCGAACGCTCAAGTCTGTCAAGCGAATCGTGTCCACAACCATTTAGCTGATTTCTTAGAATGGCAATACTATTATCCGTCAAACGGAATGTCACAAGTTAAGGGTAGGTTGGCTAAGAGATGAAGCGTATATACTAGAACAGATCCAGAGACTAGGTATTTAATGAGACTAGGTTGCACCTATTCCAATTTTAAAAATACTCGATCCACCTAGTCTCTATATCTAGTCTCACTGTGCCTACCACAGAATACTTTATACTATACTGAAAGTCCCTACGCGGCGCACGCACGACACGGCATCCAGCGCCCCCGCACCCCCCTCGTGGCCCGCTCGAGTCGAAGTACCGGCGTGGAGAAGCGAGATAGCAAGTCTACTTTGCCGCTCGCTCATGTTTGTCTACTAAATTATTTGTATGTCAGTCATTTGAATTTGAATCATATTTCAATGGTCATAAAAGTAATGCGACGCGCACTAGTGTTTGCCTATTTTGTACACTAGGTACTTGTAAATACTCGATGCGAATGAAGACTTTATACTGAGATGCAATGCAGTCGAGAATCAAGTACAGGGTATTGTTCTGTGTGTGTACGGACTCATGCGAATGTGATCTCGGTGGACGCGGACTCGCCGTACTGATACCTACTGGACGTCGCAATCGGATAAATGCGTATCGGACTTATTTTTCAATCGGTTTTTGTTTCGAAGTTTAGTGTGGTAGAATTTTAGATTTAATTTTTTATTAAGTCAATAAAGTGTTTATTGTCTTAAAAAATGGCTCCCAAAGGAAGTAGCGTCGCTTGGGATCATTTTACGGACAAAGGCCAACAAATGGCTGAGTGTAACATTCGCTGACTTTTAAAAGTTCTGTATCAAACCTGACAAAGCACATAAAACGTATACATCCATTCGTAGGTTTAGTTAGAAGAAACGATCCAGCTCCAGTGATAGTAGCCCAGATTAACCAGCAACCGCCACCATCTGACCAGGCGCAATCACCATCCAGTAGTCAACCTGCTGGAATAGTTCAACAACCTAAAGGTGAACAATGGCCGTTCAGTAACTTGGTGCGATCAGTAGTAAAGATTATTTTCCTCCTGCGGATTATCACTAAATGACAGGAGAACGAGACTGGGGACCCGAAAAGTCCAACAATTAATGTTCTTAAATCAAAATTCTTAAGATTGATTTCTTCGTGTATATAAAACAAAAACAATGATTGTAGATAAAAAAAAAAACAAAGAGAATCAAAAAACATAAAAAAAAAACTGAAAAAAATGATTTAAATTCTTTTAAATACGCCAACAATTTACAATGTAGTTATATCTTTACGTTAACAGTCCTAAGCCTGTGTAAAGTATGAAGGAAGATACAATTCATCACTGCGTACGTAGTAGGTACCGTGTACCTACACGTACCGGTGGTACGCAAAGACTAAGCTTACTTTAAAGTCTGCGTACTTCGTGGACTAGGTAGAACAGGTATTTGGATCGAGTATTTGTACGGAATTGGACTAGGTGCACCTAGTACAAAATTTACCTAGTACGACTCATCTCTAATCTCAATGGGGTTATAAACTGAAAGTTCGTCATAGGTGGAAGCACAGTTCAAAGTCTACAAATCGCCATTGTTTTGTATATGTTTACTTTTGTGTCGATCACAAATTAACCGAAAACTAGATAAATATGTATGACAATTGGAGTGTAGCACTATTAAAAGCCGAGCTAAGAGAAAATGAAGCATTTACAACTGGTAAAAAAGCAGCATTAGTGGAAAAGACAATAAATTAAGAACGTTTTATACTCGTAATTTATAGGTTATCTTGTGTTTGTTAACTTGAAGTTCATGTTTTGGTGAAGGCACGGGCGCACGACAGCAATAATCTGATCAGAATTGAAAACCAACTCGAGGATGATCTTCACGTAATATCACACTACAAGTGCCTGTAGGTAATAAAAACGGACTCAGTTCCCTTGGCAGCATCACCTGTATACGAATTTCTGCCATAAAAGTCTTCAGGTCTTCAATAATAGCACATAGTCTCGACGAAACATCCAGTTTCCAATTTTTTTTCGGAGAGCTTTCTCGCACAGTTTTCGTCTTTTAACATGTTTGGGTCCCCGTGTTTTTGCAGTCCATATAAGTTGATTAAGCGTAAAAGAAGTCGCTTGTTTACGAAAAATTTATGGATAGTGACAGCTAGCTGTCAAATTCTTGGACGTTGGAGAGCAGCGACATCTGAACTGAGCAAGTGGCAGTTTTTATCCCCTTTATCTAATTTTATTTATTTTACTGTGATGTGATCACGATTTCGGATTTAGATTCAGACGTCGTAGTCCTGACGTTGGATCTTACTGGGGCACATAATAGTGATAGCCACTAGATACTAGATAGAGATTGTTGTTTGAATTGAAACAAACTGTGTTTCTGTTTTTTTTTTACGGGCTGACCTTATGTGCCTTGTCAATGAAAATAAAACAACTCGAATGTATGGTGCTGAAGAATTATTGAAAGAGCATGGCCATGAGGTTTTGAAACTTCCGCCCTCTCATTGTGAACTGAACGCAATTGAACTCATATGGAGTTTGGCCTAAAAGAAAAATAGCCAGCAAAAACTTAGGAATTCTGGGTAAAGAAATGGAGAAACTTATAAAATAATGATTTAATAGTGTCGCAGCCAATGATTGGCAAAAATGCATTCAAATGCACTTTTTTAATTTATCCGAAACATTTTTTTTTCCTCAAAAATTCTAGTATCAAACCAGTCTTCAGCGTACTATATCAGTGTTTACACCTGTAAGATTTTTGAATATACCGCCTTTTTCTTGGGACACGACTCGCTTGACAGACTCTCACAAGCACCGAAAATTCTGTCATGAAAGAGAAAACTGATCTCACACATGATTTTCAATTTAAGTTTTAAGTGTTTCAGTTATAATATAAATATTCATAATTAAAAAGTTTGCAACTTTGACTTTTTAATATAGTCAGATATCAGTTTTTTTTCCTACAAACGGGTGAATCTAGATGACTTACAATTTATGACTGCATAATGGGGTTAAAAACTGAAAGCTGGTCAGCACTGTTCACCATCTACAAGCCACCATTGTTTTTTTTATGTTTACTTTTGTGTCGATCACAAATTAAATGAAAACTAGATTTTCTGTATACGACTTGGAGTGTAGCACTTTAAAAAGGAAGCGTCTATCACTTGTAAACAAGCAGCGAGCCTCGCTATGCACAGCAGCACGTAACCACTTTGCCACCGTCTTCCCTGGGGTCACTCGGTGAGCGGACAGAGTCCCCACTCTGTGCGCCTGCGACCCCAAAGGTTCACCCACCTTGATTGGTAAGCGGATTTCGGCGTATTAGGCGCCAAGGTGGTTGCCTCCCCGACGCCTCCTTCTTCGAGCAGGATCAGCCTTTTCCCGATCCCGCTCGGCAGCCTCCTTCGTGACCATAACGGTCTCACAGAATGAGGATACTTTCGTCGAATTCTCTGTCTCTGCCAGCATAGCCCTCAGCGGCTTTAGCGGATAATATCCACCAAAGCGTTATCGCGAATCTGGTAGTAGACCTTCGCGTTCATATCCGCCAGGATGTCCAACGGCGGAAAGCACGCCAGGAGAGTTGCCGCCTCAAAGGATATCGTTCGGTATCCTCGTGCGATACGAATGGCCATTTTCCGCTGCAGTCTATTGACTTTAGTCCTGCAGCGTCGGACGCCTGACAGTCTACCTAACCAAACAGGCGCCCCGTAAAGGACCATCGATCGCACGACACCCGCGTAGAGACGGCGAACTTCCTCCAGAGGTACCCCAAGATTGGGCAGCAGTCTATGCAAAGCACCCACTGCGTTCTCGAAGGGAACCAGGTGCTCGAAGTGCTCTTCGAAGCCCCACCGACCACCCAGGATAAGGCCAAGATATTTAATGTATCGGCCCACCTGGACTTGTGCATTTCCGACATGGACCAACGAGCTGGGTGGCTCTCTGCTACTCGGCAGTTTATGAAACCATAACGCCTCAGTTTCCTGAGGTGCTATCTCCAGACCCAGCCCGCGGATTGACGCCACGACTTTTGCCACCCCGAGCTCAGAAAGCTGGATGGTCTTCTCGAAGGTGTCCCTACCGGGCAACACCAGAGTATCGTCTGCGTAGCAAACGATAATAACGCCGACGGGGAGATTGACACGCAGGACTGCGTCGTATGCTAGGTTCCACAAGAGAGGACCTAGAACCGATCCCTGCACAACCCTAAACGTAATCTCCCTCCGCTGAACGCTACCGTCCCGGCCCACATAGCGAACTTGCCTGTCGCTTAGGTATGCCCCGACAATGCATTGCAGGTATCGAGGTAGTTCGTGATGTACTAGTGCCTCCCTAATTGCACCCCAGGGTAAAGAGTTGAAGGCGTTGACGATATCCAAACTTATCGCCAACGCCACCCCACCCAGAGACATTATCTGATCCAACTGCGCACGGACGTAAAGAATCGCATGTACGGTAGAACGCTGCTGCCGAAAGCCGTACTGGCTATCAGCAAGGTCGGGACCAACTCGCGACAGGTGCTATGCAGAGGGAGACTCTGCAGCCCTGCCTTCCTTCTTCAATAAAACCAATTCAGCTTCCTTCCAACCGGAGGGGAACACGTCTGCACGGGAGACAGCTATTAAATAACCGTCTCAGGCGGTCACCCAGAGCAGCCAGAGTTAAAACCCAGGCCCAGCTAGGGATACCATCTGGACCTGGCGCGGTGTTGCAAGCCCCCAAGCGCTTCACGGCTCGGTCGAGCTCCCTTTCTGTCACTCCTAACTCATCGCACCAGTCTGAAAATGACGGTGAGGGACTCTCCCTGGCTACTGGAAAGAGTCTGTTTACGACTCTCTCCAGCAGACCCGGATCGATGGTCTCCGTAATGGGGGGGACCCATGGGCGTAATTTGCCCATGACCATCCTATAAGATTAAATACCTAACTTAAATACCTACCAATTTTCATGGTTTTAACTACAAAACTAAGTAGGTAACGGAATTCCTATACCTCAAGCTAATAAAACATTTTTTTGTTTATTTGTGATTTTAACCCTAGCTCCGAACCTTGTCAGAATGTATTGACTGAATGTGCACTCACCTTTGTGCGCCTTTCTTTTTGATTTTATATGCCTGAAAAAAATTAAATAGCCCCAACCTAATTACCAAAATCTAATACTCATTTGGTTGTAAGTTTGATAGACATCAAGACGCGGGGCAATATATAGGGGACAATCCTTATAGTATTACTGACCGGCGGCGGGGCGGTCGGGCGGCGGGGTGTCCGTCAGACGCCGCCGCCCGCCGTCGCGAGTCGGGACTAGTCCGATGTTTTGACGTTGCGCTTGTCGTTTTTGTTATTAGGCGAGAGCGATGGTCAGGGAGGGACGATACTTGTACCAGCCTTGATAAAGATTGGAGCCAAATAATAGCGGTTTAAGAAGCTATAAAAAGTGACTCTGACTTTCAGAAAGCTTTAGTTAAAAATGAAGCTGCAGGGCCCAACTAAATTCCATAGAAACGGCCATATTCCCGGAATATTAGGGATCTGTATTAAAACCATTTAATATAGTTTCCAAAATTTAACTAGGTGTCGACACAGACGTAGTCCGTAGTAACCAGGCATTACCAGTCACTCATTATTTTTGTAGAAAATCAACGGGAATCTTTTGATACTTCTGACGAGGCTGCTAAAACAAAATCCTCAGAAGAATACAGAAACAGTCACCTGTGACTGTTTCTGTATTCTTCTGAGGATTTTCGCGTTTCTTTCTGAGAATTATTAAGAGAAAGAAACGACACGATCGTGTCGCGAGGGAGAAGTGTTGTTACAAGGACGTGACCATTTCAGGGTTAATACCTTCTTTTAAATATGCGACCAATTGATGGGCAAGTTAAGGAGGTGGTCGGAAACCGCAAATTTTGCTTTTTTATGCAAATTAGATACAATGTCTGAAGCAGAAGTTAGAGTGAGTGCCATATAGCTCCAAGAAGTATACCCGATTGATTTGACCGATGATCTACAAGAAGAATGTGTTCTTTTTAAACAATTCTTACCGTCTCATTAAAATAAAATGAGAATAAGGCAAATTATTTATTATACAAAAGGATTTGAAGGAGGCATTTCCATAGACTAAAATAGCATTAAGTACAGTCCTACCATGGACCTAATATACAAACTGGACTGAGCTCTCCAAAAATCGTATCATACGAAAATGAGCCACAACTGCTACATACATTTTAGGTTTACTTTTGTTATACTATCTTAGCCGAGGCAAAACGAGCCGAGAGAGATAGTCAGAGCAGAGGAGGTGCAGAGGCTGTTTGTCCCTTTTTGTCAATTGTCAGAAAATAAAAATGTTATAGATGGTAGAAAATATTTCACCAACTGCTAGTAAAATAAGTAACGTATAAATATTTTTAGCTTTTAGATTAGTTTTAAATAATTTTATATAAAGGTTTACAATCTGTACATAGTAGTAAATAATTTAATTTAAATAAAATAATCAAAATAATAATTGTTTGGTAGTTATCATAAAATTACTCTTGTAACTATAATCTGACATGCGAATGACTTTTTCTGTTATTTTGTGAAGACGCATTGCATTTAAACTTTTAACTACGGTTCTTTTGTAATTTTTATGGTGGAAATGGTGGAAAAGTGTTGTATCAAAACATTTCATATATATATATTTCATTTAATTTCTTATATCATAACATTTCATTCATTGGTAAGGAATTGCACAGATTTTGCTCAATAACAATATGTAGTATGACCATGCTCTAAATGTTTCGTAGACGGAAAAAACCAACGCTTTAGAGTATTTCTGATTAAAACTATTAATATAATGCGTATAATAAATACAATTTGCACCTATGTATCGCATGATTGAAATAGCATTATTTTCATGTTGGTTACAGCTTTCCATCATAAGCAGAAATGAAGCAAAAATGGTTGGATGTAATTCCCGAATCACAAACAATTACCAAAAATTATGTTGTGTGCAACCTTCATTTCAAGCCGGCAGATTTTTATATTGGTTTATTGGTTTTGAGTTTGAGTTTGAAAAAATGTTTGTCACACGCACTTAGTTTTATTTCCCTTTAATTCATTTAAATAGCTTGCCTACTTCATCATAAACCACGTATACGTGATCATATTTGATGATTAGACACAAGACATGTGTATCCTCAACAATATTGTAGTCTAGGTATCATAACTTCTTTTTTAAAACATGGGTACATGCACGATTCAACACCGACATAGTATACAACAGGCACACGCTAGGAAATAATAATTTCAAAGGGTCGCCGTTATCGAAATCGATAAGGAGGACTATATATATAGTATACAACAATGTCAGTTTCAAATAATCAGCTTTCGAGAAAAAGTCTTTTCCGATATATATAGTTTTTAAAGGTTTAATTTTCTTTTTTTCATAAATTATTATTTCACTATTTGAACATCAAATAGTGAATTAATAATTTATTACAAAAAAAAAAAAATGAAATGAAGTTACTTACAATGAAGTTAAGTAAGTTAAAAACTATAGAGGTATGAGGAACAGGGTGTAAAGCTCACTCATACCTCCATAGAAAAGGGAGGATCCTCCGACCAGACGGGTGTTGTGTCTGGTGGGCAACTGCCCGACGGTTGATGTCGGGACGTTGTCTAACTGCTAGTCGCGCGGTAAACTCTGCATGCGCGATGCAGGATTTGCGTGACGTCAGTGTGACGTATAGCTCGCATGTGGCGGTGTAGATACCGCTACAAAACTATAATTTGAAATCACTTAGTATCAACCGGACACAAATTATCTTATATTAGTTTGGTCACCCTATTAGAAAGAGATGAAAGCCTCGGTATGCATTATCTCTCTGTGCTCGTTTTTTTGGTACGAGAGCTCAGTCCAGTTTTTATATTAGGTCCATGAGTCCTACCAAATCCTACCAACATATCTGTGAACTGAAAGAGGACGGCATCGGCACCGTCAATTCAGTGTTGCTAATTAATATAAGATGCCCAAAATTGAGTAAATTTTCAAGAAGGAAATTTCACATTAGACATAATCGTTTAATAAGAATTACAGTTTTTACAAATTAAAAACAATGATACCTATATAAAAATAATAATATAAATAAAAAGAATTTGATAATTTACAGTTACGTAGGTACGCTAACAGTTTAGTCTCTCAGCAATAAACAATGGCTTTATCTAAAAAGTAATCCAATGAAATGGAAATTCAGCAGATAAAATGTTCCACGGGGGGATACAACTTTCATTTAATGCGAAATTAAAGGTAAATAAATTAAATTAAATTAAAGTAGGTACACTACCCTGCAAGAGGTACCTGGATGTCTAGCATTTAGTTATGACCGTACCTAACCCCTAACACCAGATTTGACTAATTATAATTAGCAGTGGTACCTACCTAGTGGTAGTGCAGTGTAATAAAAAAAAAACAAATTTCTTTACAATAATTTATTGAAAACCCTAATTACGTAACGCACAATCTATCACAATCTGAATCATTTTGAAGCCTATTGCTAATCCGTTGCTTCATATGTTCGAAAAATTTGTCTGCTCAAGAACGTAAATAACGCAATGAATGTTGTTCAACTGTCAAAATGAAACCCATTCCTACTGTTAGTGTGTTACGTAATTACCCCGCAGGTTTACAGTAATTGTGATCTTTAGATGAACCTGCATACACAACTTCATCCTGGTTGTGAGGCCATACTCCGGTTATTTCCGTGCCACTATCATCATTATCACTATCGGTTTCAGTGTCACTTACCACTTCTATAATAAAAGGTTTATCTAAATACAAATCATGTTTTAAGTATTCTCCTTCTAACCTGCGAACGTGTTTACAATGCTGTGTCCACTCATGAACTGTAATAGCGTCAAAAACTTCTCTAACTAGGCGGGGAATTTCAGCATTTTTGTGCTCAATATTTACATCAGCAACTTTTCTTTTCATTGTGCTCCATAGGAGTTCAATGGGATTGAGATCACAGTGATAAGGTGGTAAATATAAGCATTTGTGTCTATTGTCTTCTAAAAAAAATTCAATCTCATATACAGGTTCAGGCTTGTTTCTCTTAATTATTTCTAAAAGCTGAGGTATAGTCAAATTCTTCAATTTTATTTTGGGTCAACCATAATTGCATATCTTTTTTTAAGGAATTCGTATTTGGGACTTTATTCATACAAATACGGTGATAAGGAGCATTATCCATCACTATTATGGATGGCTCTCGTAAATTAGGCACAAGTTTTTCAATAACCCACTTTTTAAAGTTGGTACTATTCATCTCGTCAAGATAATCGTAACTTTTTGTGTTTGATTTAAACACAAGTAGTGCATTCGTAACAAATCCAGTAGGTATCTCCTCCCGCATGAACAATAATATATCTTTGCCCTTTCGATACAGGCTCCAATACTCCGTCTTCACCCTCTCCTTGCCAACATTTACCCGATGTATGCGAAGAGTGAATATAGGTCTCATCTAAATAAGCTTGGGCCGGGGCTGGGGAGATTTATTATTTTTATCTACTGCATGCAAGTACTTAGCTCTCGAAGCTGATGTTTCATTACGCTCCATAAGAACCTTCCGATTGGATTGACATTTTTTAAAACGAAATCCCACCTTGTGAAGCAGCTTTCGTGACTCTCTCGCTGTCCTGTGTAATTTATATCTGTCTTTAAGACCTCTAGAAGCTTTTTAACAGGGACCTGTTTTTTAGCAGAATAAAATTCATGTACTTTCCTCCGTATAACTCCCATGTCAAAATCATCAACATGCGCAAATCCACTTTTACGTTTTCTCTCCTTGCCTGGTGTCCGAATTTTTGTACCAGTTTCTTCTGCTGCGTGCCCTTCCTTAACTATTTTTGAAATTAGTCCTTGACTCACACCTGAAATATAAGATAATAAAATAAATGTTAGTAGAAATTTGAAATCTGGCAGGTTAGTTGGCTCACTCACTTAGCAGGTTACCTAATAGATGTACGTTACCGTTACGCTAACCTGCAGCAAGAATAGAAACGATTATTTCGTGGAGTAAATAATTAGTTAAGTATCGGGTAATTTATAACAAGAAAGTTGACAACACTAACCTGTCGCTGCCGAAATTCGTTTGTATATTTGATTAAATGGAATAATCGGAGACCCCGCCCGAGCTTCTTCTTCAAAAAAGATTTTAACCTTTAGAATAATGTTTCGAGCATCACTTTTAATAGCTTTTGGGCATATTTAACTTTATAAATTCAGCAATATCACGACAAAACAACCAGCGATGCTATTGCGTATCTCTGTTGACAGTTTCTAATGATGATCACTTGGCAAAGTGTTTAACGATTAGCTGTCAAACAGTTGGTTTCGTATTGGATATCTTCAGTGACTAACTAGGATGACGTCATAGGCACCCAGTATCGTTGATAGTCACCGTAACACATTTTGACAGATGTTTTTGTATCGATACATTTAAGATTGCGATTGTGTAAGCATAGTGGACATTAAATTGATAATCATTTTGTTTGTAGTGGCTTTCGTGAAAGACACTACTCAAAGGTAGTGTTTTAGAAATTCTAGTGATTGTCACCGAAGCCGGTAATAAGTGAAGCGTGTAAACTTTACGTCTTTTGTTGTGTTATTGCAAAGACATTAAATTATTAACATAAATATTGTGATTCTTTTTCGTGGCAAAAGTATGGCACGCCTAGTATTGCTGGGATTTGCTGAAGAACAGCGACAGCAAAATTGTCTGCGAATTGAGAGACGCCGCTTACGCGACGCTAGTAACCCATTGCAGTTGCCAGAGAGAGAGTTTATTGCGAATTTTCGTTTGAATAAAGCTGGATTCCAACAGGTTTTGGAAGAACTTCGCCCATACCTACCACAAGCTCGACGAAAAACAGCTGTTCGCAATGAACTAAAAGTAAGTATGGTACCTACCTACTTACTTCGTAATGTAGCTTTGTTGTGACAATAAATTTTACCTATAAATATAAGGCATTATCAACTTGTTTGACTAAGCACCATAATGATGTTTTTAATTGTCTGTTGCAGATCTTGGCTGCGTTAAACTTTTATGCCAATGGGTCATACCAACGCAATGTAGGTGCCTCCTATCTGTGTAACATGTCCCAGCCAACGTTTAGTAAGTGTCTACATGAAGTTACTGATGCACTCAATGTCCGGGAAGTACTGCTTAACCACGTCAAGTTCCCTTCGTCTCAGCGAGAGAGGGAAGTCATTATGAAAGGGTAAGTTTATTGTATAGTTTAATTTAATATTAGTTTTATTATATTCAAATTCATTTAATTTTATCTATGATTGGTTTCAGATTTATGGAAAAGTTTAGCTTTCCGGGCATTATTGGGTGCATTGATGGAACACATGTGGCCATAATCCGACCTACAGAACATGAGGAGACATATTTTAACAGAAAAAATTATCATTCTTTGAATGTTTTAATAGTAAGTAATAAGTATTCATATAATAAGATGATAATTTTAGATGTAAGTAATTAGATAAATAAAATTAAAAATAATAGTAATTACCTATGTGAATAATTTTTAAAACAAAATTATGAACTTTATTAAAATTAAAACTTGTTTCAGATTTGTGATGCGCATCTAAAAATACTGCATGTTGATGCATCATTTGGTGGTGCTTCACATGATTCCTATGTTTGGAATCAATGCCCCTTAAAACCTCTTTTAGAAAGACTGCAAAGGAATAGAGAGCTCTGTTGGCTACTAGGTATGGTATTATAATTATTGATACATTATTTTGGCTGATTATTGATAATGGAATCATAGTGTTTGTGTCAATAAATATGAGATGAAAACTAGATCTATTGTGATGGGTGGATGTGAAATGTAACCTAATGGAAATATTTATATTATTTTATTAATATTTTAGGTGATTCTGGATATGCACATCGCCCTTGGATGATGACACCAATCTTAGGCGCAGCGGCAGGTTCGCCTGCAGAATATTACACTGAACTTCATTGTAAAGTCAGAAATACTGTTGAGCGTTGCATTGGAGTTCTGAAAGCACGTTGGCGATGTTTGTTAGCACACAGGGTACTTCACTATGACCCAGTTACAGCAGCTAAGATAGTGAATGCATGTGTTGTTCTACACAACATCGCCAATGCTCGGAATGTTCCAATGCCTGAGTCTCACAGTGATGATGTATACAATGATCTGCAGAGCCAAGTCTTTAGAGAGGTGGCAAGAAATGAGGCAACTACTGACAACACTAGGGATATTCTAGTCCAAAGGTTATGGAATGCTAGAAACAATTTATAATTAATATTCCATTGTTTAAATATTTTAACATTCTTATTTTCTTGTACATACTAATATTTGTTTTTATTCATTGATATTTTTTTGTGATTAAAGTTCACAGATTATAGAATGCTAGTGATCATTTTTAATATTCTATTGTGTGTAATGTAATGTTGCTCATAATAATCTAAAATCCTTATTTTCTTGTATTATTCTATTAGATTTTTTTTATTGATTATTTTATGTGAATTAAGTCCAAAAGGAATGCTAGAAATAATTTAATTTGTATTGTGTGTAATATTTCAAATAAATAATATTTAATTCTCATTTTCTTGTGTTAATGTTAATTTTTTTATTGATTATTTTATGTCTACCTAGGTACTACATTGGTTTTGTGAATCATGTTGAGAAAAAAAACAATAAATAATCTGTTTTATAAAATAATACGGTAATGTTTTAATTATTTTAATATTTACAATAGCTTATATTTAAGTAATTTATATTTGCGTTGCGATGTATTTATTAATTAGTTGATTAAGGTGTACCAGCAGCTGCTGTATACAATAATCATAAGTACCTAAAGTTAACAATTTGGACTTACACAGTCGCCAATTACAGGTTAACCAGCATTCTCTAAAATACGTTTTGGTACATATTACATAAAACTAAGACATAAACAACATAACATGTAGTAAAAATGAAATCAAAATAAAAAGTATAACTAATAAGTAAAAGTAATAATAATTTAGAGTAGGAATACGCTTAAGAGTAATGTTGATCTACCTCCAACTTAATCTAATCCCGAAATATGTACATAGCTATGTAAGTACATCATCCTAGACGATGTACATAGCTGTGTACATCATCCCGTATGTCCCTCATAAACGGGACCCCCGCTTCCACTGCGGCTGCAATTCGATAGACATCATCCCGTATCTCCCTCAAGAATTGGAACCCCGCTTCCACTGCGGCTGCAAGTCTCTCTTCAGCTGCAACGCGTCGACTTTCGATGTTATAAGCCCAGCGGGGCGCCCTTTCTTCTCTACGAACTGTAATTTACATAATTTTACATTGACCTCAGTTTTTGAAAAAAGCCTGTAGGGAACTATTGTTATACTAACTGTGTCTTTGTGACCTCGAGCTTCGGGCTGGTAAAGTAGAGTGCTGAGTTTGTCCTAAAAACAAAATTAGTTTTTAATTTGGCTTTAATTAACCTATACTACTTTTAAGGGTTCCGTACCCGAAAGGCGCCAACGGAACCTTAATACTAAGCCAGCGCTGTCCGTCCGTCTGTCAGCGGGCTGTATTTCATGGACCGTAATTCGGTAATAGGTAGACAGGTGAAATTTTCAGTGTGTATTTCTGTGGCCGCTATAACAACATATAATAAAAATAAAGTTAAAATGAAAGGGGATCTCCATACAAGAACCGTGTTTTTTGCCTTGTGGTACGGAACCCTTCATGTGCGAGTCGGACTGGCACTTTTCCGGTTTTTTTATTTACTCATAGGCTTTTGTTTAACCACAATATTTATATTTTTAAATATACTTACTATTTTCTCTCGGCGAAACCTCGGGTTGGTCGTCTGGCATATTCTGCGTAGGAATGTCTTCAATATCGGTGGGCTGTGGCTCACGGCCCGCCGTTACTGATGATATCTCCACGGCGGAGGATGGCGGCGTAAAAGTCTGCGATTCGGGTCGTAGCCATAGTTGAGATGGAACCTCTTCGTCAAGCCATTCTACTTCCATTATAGACTCTGAAGCTATATTTTCAGAGCCTATAATCGAAGAGTAAGGATCTGAGGACGGAGTGATGGTTGCTGATGTACTGGGATAAGCAAGATCGGGTGCTGCATTCCCAGAATCAGCAAGGGCCTCTGTCTCAGATGGTATCTGTAAAATATTCAATGATTTCTATATACATACCTACTTATCCCAACATTTCACTTAAAATAAGTGTTACTATATTATTCACATGAAAAAACCTACTTACAATGATTAATTATGTACCCATGGAAGAATTTAGTAATGAGATATTAAATCCCCATGAAATAATTTAATGATGTTTAATTAAATACCCATGATATTAATTATGATATTTTTTTAAACTAACATCACAAGGCAGGCGCACTCCACGCAATCCCTCCACCGCCACTGGACCTATTAGTGCTAGCACTCTTTTCTCTATCTCACTTAGAGGAACAAGCTTGTTAGGTCCTCCACCAGTTGCTGATGCATTCCTCCTTGAATCTGCAGCTTTGCCCTTTGTCTTCGCCTTAAACTCTATCCAGTACTAGATAGAAAGAAAATAAAAAGCTTTTAAAACTAATAAGAACGTAACGTAAACATGCAAGCTATTTTTTAGAGTGTATTTTTTATTAGGTAGGTACTTGTTGAGTCTGGGTTCTAAGTGGGTTATTTTTATGGGCCCTTGGGTCCAAGGGTTATGTGACAAAAAATGTAAGTATGACAATGCAACATAATGATGAAACAAATTTAGTCGTACACGCGGCTACATATCAAGCCATAGCATTTCCAGTTTTAACTGACCTCGCATTGTATATGCTTTTCGTACAACGAGAAGTGAGCTTATACTGTAAATGTATAGCGTGATTATGTAGTCGTGCGGAGCTACCTATTTATACTAATTGTTGTAAGTAATGATTCATAATTACTTTGTGGATGGAAATCTATGTAGTTAGATATTAGGGTAAGTAATATTTTAAGTTGATGTGTGTTTCTAGAGGATATTTATTAATAAAATATAAACTTACTCTTCGCCATTGGTCTGGTGTTTTAGTGTTTCCATCAGCCACAGAGTTGAGTTGAAGCGATATGGACTCCCACTCTTCTCGGACGACTCGAACACCCTGTGGTCCTCCCGGGAAGCGACCCAATGCTATGTCGCGATGGGACTCCGCAAACTCCACAAGTAATTCCATTTGCCTTACGGAGACTCTTCTTCGTGCAGGCATCTTAAAAATTGATAGGTATTCTACATAATTTAAACTCTACATCAGTTAAAAACCTTCACATTATAGACAAGTGAGCCTATGTATTTTAAGGTTTTATTTACTTACCTTTACTTTAAGGATTAATTTTCACAAAGTTACCACAAGTAAACACACACTATTTAACTGTTGAGTTAGAACTGCAAAAGATTGAATTTACCGCCAGTTTCACGTTTCAAGTGTATAAAAACCGGTTAAAATAAAATGATCCTTAAAATGAAGCATTGTAACGGTCAAAGGGCGTTATTCAATTTAGCCGCATAATAGTCGATAAAAAATAGAGGCGTCAAGTGCTGAGACGAAGAGCACCGTTACCGGTCTGTTAGTCACCGTAACGTGATATCCACTTACTGTGATACGCAATACCAATGTTATGAAATTCTCAGTTGCCATCAAAGTTCGGTGTACAACTGAAGCCAGTTAGTCACTGGTGATGAAAAAGATAGCCAATAGCCCTGCTGAGAATCCGAATGTAGTAGACACTGACAATCGAATGACATTTCAACATGACGGCCGTAGTTCCAATTTTCGCCATTTCACTGATAAGTTGGTAGGAGTGTACGCATGTTTCTGTGCACTGCGGTGACACACTGCAGCGCGGTACATTTGTTTTCCGTACCTATAAGAATAAAAATTATCTACGTTCCCGTATAAGCGAAGAACGTTTAAACAGTTTAGCTATTCATAATGTAGAAGCTGAGTTGTCAAAATCCGTTAATGGTGCCGATTCTCTTGTACACCGAACTAAACTGTCACTAAAATTCCTTAATTATGGCTATGAATAACAAAAATCGAATTTTACAATTGCGACTCCACGTGGTACTTGTCTGCCCTACTCTGTGAATTTTTTTTAGAGCACGCCGGGGGCAGCCAGGACGTGTTTTATATGGAATTTTTCACTTTTTGTATGGAAAATATGAAAAAAAATTAACTACATGTTGAGTTTTAGAGGTATATGTGTATTACAAAGGGAGTCAAAAAAAAAACATTATTTTTGCGATAGGACACACCATTTTCGAGATGTAAGCAAAATAAAAGAAAAAAAATATACAGTACATACTGTTTTTGCACCTGAAGTCGAGGTGTTTAAGTGTGAATTTTTGTTCATGTCAACTAATTTGATTCCACACCTTTTTAATCGCGATTATAAATAGTCAGATTTAGTTATACAATCAAAATTTTTATTGAAAAACGTCAAAAATTCAGAATAGCAAAATTGCCATTTTCACAAAATTATTAACTCAGTGTCACTTTAGGTCTATTCCAGAATTGGAAATCGTCCTTTGACAGAAATAAACAATTTGGTGATTTTTTGTATGTTTTTAGTCATGTCTATTTTAGAGGCATTTGTGACAAGAGAATGGGCACCAATGCCATTGAGGAATTTGTTAACCAATTTGTCCATCGGAAAAATAATGTAAATATATACGAATAAAATAAATAATAAGTGTATGCCCTTTTTAGTTTTTTCATTCACATCAACACAGTGCTGCATTTTATTTTCTGCGTACTTTAAAAGGTTTTGTAGATTAAAAATCACAAAAATTTTGTTTATTCCTGTCAAACAACGATTTCTCATTCTGAAATTGACTAAAGTGACACAACTTAACTATATTTTAGTTTGACAGCACTAAGATGGCACTGAATTATTAGTTATTCTATTCTGAATTTGACGTTTTTCACCTAAAATTTTGGTTGTCTAACTAAATCTGGCTATTTTTAATCGCGATTAAAAAGGTGTGGAATAAAATTAGTGGTCTTGAACCAAAATACACGACAAGACCTCGACTTCAGGTGCAAAAACAGTACTGTTTCTTTTTTTAATTTTATTTTGCTTATAATATTATCTCGAAAATGGTGAGTCCGATCGCAAACATAATGAAAATTTCGACCCCCTTTATGTAACCCTTAAACCACAAAAGCTCTATATGTAGGTAACATTTTTTTCATATTTTCCATAAAAAAAGTGAAAATTTCCTTAAAAAACACGTCGAGGCTGCCCCATGCTTGCCTCCGGCTCTAAAAAAACAATCACGTGGTAGGGCAAACAAGTACCGCGTGGAGTCGCGATTGTCAAATTAAATTTTAGTTGCGTCAAAATTATTTTTAAATTTACAGATACCTATTTTTTTTGCAGAATAGCTTTAATATTCTCATAGTCTAAAGTAGGAAATTTTAGTGATACTCGTAGTTTAGTTCGGTGTACAAGAGAATCGGCACCAATGTTAACATATTTACTAATAATCAAGTTAATTTATCACTTAAACAAATCAGTTACAATGATGTATTATTTTTGATCTAGTCTGTTGTAGTTAACTAGTTAGTTTGCGAATCATTTTCATTACAAATTTCGGAATCACTAGATTCTGGATGGATCGTCCATTTACCTTTCACTTTCTTGTTTCTACATGACGTGCGTCTGTCCTGTACCTATCATCCTGTACTGCCACATCACTACCTTTTTTGTTTATTACTGTATGAGATTGATCATTAAATTGTGGAGCTACCCCAATTATTATTTTAATTTCCGCAGTTCTTATTTTCTGTCTTCCCATTCCTTTCATTTTTATTATTCCATACCTTTCATTCATTTGAACTTGTTGTTGTCTGTCATTCAATAGTAGATTGTATCTTAAGGGAGCAAAATAATATTTTTACGGCGAGGGTGCTTTTTTGAATCCAGAGCGAAGTGAGGGATTCTAGAGTAGAATCCTGAACGTAGCAAGGGATTCAAAGTGATACACTCTACTTTTCATCACCCACTGTGAGAAAATAAAAGGCGCCTCATATTTTATTGTAATATTATTATTTAATAAAACATAGAGTAACAACTAAATTCAAATTAAATTGTATCTAATAATAAAACAACATTTGAGAACACATTTGAGACATTTTCGCAATTAAGAAAATTTATTGTTACTGTTTTACTAAGAATAAAGATTGTTGTAGATTTTATATTCTGCGTGTTTGAAATAATGTCCGAATCTGGCTCATTTTGAGGAAAATGTGATAGTGAATCTTATTGTTTGGATGTAGATGGGCGCGGCGACAGTGGCATGGATGGATTAACTGAAGATTGCAATTTAATATTTTCCACGATGCGTTCATATGTTTTCGCCTTGTTCTCAATGGAATCTTCTATATACCTCTCTGCTACAGCACTCGACTTCCATCCTCCATGTCGCTTGAGAACTGTTAAGTCCGCTCCAGAATCTGCCAAAAGAGTAGCAAAAGTACGACGAAAACAATGTCCTGTATCTATACAGCTTGATATCTGGTAACTTCAAATAAGTAGCAATTTCTTGTGGCATGTTAGAAATTTTATTTTTTCCCATAACTTGTTTGAAGCACTTGCCATTTTGATAACGCATGAAAAACCGATTGGTCTTCATATCAGCAGGACGCAGGTCCAGGTATTTCTGTACAAAAGTTTTGTATTCTCCTCGGATTACGAAGGATCGGTCATTTTTTGTTTTTGTGTCGGTCAGCTTTACTAACTACTGTTAGTAAAGCTGACCGACACAATCACGAATCATCCGACTGATTTTCGACATCATCAACAGTTACTTTTAAAAGTTCATTGCCATGACAAGCTCCATGTACTCCGAAAATTAAAGCCACCTATAAAAAAAACCGAATGTGACTAAGAAAAGTATCTATCGAAGTACAGGTTACAATAAAATGCGCATTTTAAAACACTATGATTATACTTTACTAATCCACCATAAACATAGTTACTTACTTTTACGGCAAGAAAGACTTTGTCGGGACGGGTGCCTCATTAAGGAAAGTCTCCACGTTTTTGACTGAGAACACTTTGGATTTTTTAGGTTTAAATACATCAGACATCCTCTTCAGATCATACGCTATTAATTTCGAATATGTGTCCAGTTTTACGTCGTTATTAGAACTGACTGTTGATTTTAGCATTGAGTAGGTACTCCAAAGAGTAGACAAAATCAAACCGGTTGCTAATTTAATTGTATAATTTATAATTTTTATGACATTTTTTTTACATTAAGTAACTACTTTAACTCACACACTAAATTATTACTTGTGAAATTTTGGAAAAATCATTTACTTTTCAATATTTGTAAATATGTGAGCACCATGTATCTATCTCGTAGTAAATTTGCCTGTCATGCGTTCGTCTTCACATATAATTAATGTATACATAATATTGTAAAACATTTTTAAAAGAGTAACTGTGGAGTTTCTTGCCCATTCTTCTCCATACGAAACTACCTTTTGAAGGGGCAACTAGAATCAATTCTATTTTTTTGTAAAATTTGACGTTCAAAAGTGCCTTTTATGTGCGTAATTGAATAAAAATTGAAATAAACGATTTGACTTTGACTTTGAAAGGTTGTTTAGTTTTGGCTAAGTACTGGAAGTAGGCCAAAAACACAGATTCCGAAAAATTTTAGGCCCCTCTTGCATTTCTCCATTTAATAAAATTACCATAGGCTGTCATATATTTCTCCCGGGATTTTGCAGGTAATAGATTATCCATCACATTTCTTGCGTCAGTTCTAATACTTTCAGGAGTTAATTCTATACTTTCACTGTCACTTGAAGAACTCATTTTTCAAAACAAAACCATGAATTTCTAGCAATCCGTGAAAATTGACGAAAACGCGGGTTGTAGTTCGCGCGTTTTTAATTTGATTTCATTTTTTTTCTATTCATCCAGCGCCGCGACTATGGGCCGTCGTACCAGCCAGTCTTTATTCAAACAATATTTGCGTTCGATTTCTTTGGCGCTGAACACTAAGATGTTCCAAATTCAAAAAGTGCGTGGATATGATATTTGCGGCGCACTTATAAAGAGGATTAAAAACTCATTAGAACCTTTGGGTGCACTTAAAGGCGAACCGAATCATCCTTTTCGAATAGATGGGATGAAAATATGATTTTACTAAGCTGAACACTAATTTGCCTAGTCAGTAATGCTCAAGTTTCAGGAGTACTATATCGTGATTTAGGCAATCAAAAGCCTTAGGTATATGGACAAGATATCTATGGCATCTTGGGCCTCTTCCCGCGCGTCAAAAATGTGTTTCAATAAAGTTACACCGGCGTCAGTCATACAACGTCCTTTGGTGAAACCATACAGTTAATCGTGAAGGATTTTATTCTTGTTTAAGTATCAATGACTGAGAATTTGACTAAGCACTACCTTTTCAGACAGCTTGCTGAAAGCTGGCAACACGGGTACGGCACGGCTACGGATTTTATAAGTGGTTATTACCTTACTATTCGTCATGGATTTATGCTGCAGTCAAAACAATCATATAACTTTACATACATTATGTATACCTCAGATATTGCTTAAATTAGTTTGTATTACAATATTTGTTGTTCGATATCACTTCCGACAGAAAATACCTATTGGAAGTAAATACCTAATTGACGTCTTTATGCCGTATTTGAATTGTCTAAATTGTACCGTTTCGGATTTGTGAAAAGCGTTTATAGGACGTCGTCGATGACATTGACGTTCGATACAGCACGATAGCGTATCGTGCGTGTCTCAATAGCCTAGTACTGGAGCAATCTTTAAAAAAAAAAAAGCTTAACTGTCACTGTCAAACTGACGCCATTTGATTTTTTCATTCGTAGTTTGCTTGCTCGCCGACTTCCAGTTTCATAATTTTCAAGGGAAATATTCGTGATCGATATTTAGTTCTTGTTTCGTTTCATAAGACTGCGGCAGTCCGTGTGTATAGTGTGTATGTATAGTCCAGTATCCTAACCTTAGGTGAACTCACGCTTACGGTCACCTTCCCTAGTCGGAATGTTTATTTGAATCTATATCTAGTATTATTAAATTCCGTACTTAGTAATTGATGATAGCATATCCGTTTTCCGCATTACCAGGAACTGGAAATCGCGAGTGAGGAGAATCTAGTAATCTACTCTATTGTTAACGTGCTCACACAAGTGTTAATATTGATATTGGTTTTGAATATAAAAACTGCAGGATGGCAGAAACAAGAGTGAATGGACATCAAATAAATGACGGTAATAACTTGAATATTTATGCAATTACTCTTTTCCTACCTTACTATTGAAAGGCCAGTTTAAAAAGTCACTCCAATAGCTCAAGCTAAATCTATAAAAAATATTTCTATTATTAATAAAAGCCCGTTGGGTCACACAGTCCCACTGCAGGTCAAAGGGTTACCTACTCTCTCAGTAAAAAATGTGCTGGATTAAACATAAAAGTTTAGTGTTAGAATATGTTTAGCATGTGCAATTGTCCAAGTAATAAAGCAAACTTTAGATCAATGCTAATACAGAATTTTGTTGCTTACAGATATAAGCCTATGTACATAAAAGATGTTCTTGAAATTATTCTCTTGCTTGCCTTGAAATATATTGCTTTTATTATTTAGAGGAACAAGCCTGAACGGCGATTAGAATAGTATAGTATTGCAACAGTGTCGATTATTAATTTATGTGGTAATTAAAATAAAAATAAAATTCATTTAATTCAGACTATTTAAATGTCCATATTTAGTTAGTATTTTTTTATCTTAAAACTATGTTAGTGATGAGGAGATCAATTAATGTATTTAGGTAACATATGAATACACATACCTAAATACATTAATTGATCTCCTCATCACTAACATAGTTTTAAGATAAAGAAATACTAACTAAATATGGACATTTAAATAGTCTGAATTAAATGAATTTTATTTTAAAAATATACTAACACTAAAATAAATTACTAAATTAAAATACAAGGAATCAGGTAACATGCAAATGACTAGCTAATAGATGCAAAATATTATCATATTATTTTACTTTTAGCCATCTTATTTAGCCTATTGGTTGAGAATGAGATCAATAAAAAATATGGATTTTTAAAATGCATTATGTTGAGGGATGTTGCTATGCAGTATTAGCATATTTTTTTTCTTTAGTGTGCTCAGATCCTTAAGAGCCGCCAACCTATCATAATTCCCATACATATGCTTCTACATGATTATTGCGTTATAACTTAATTTCCTCGAGATATTTTGAACACTCATCTTGTGGTTTATTATCTAGGTTTCTAGTTAATAAAAAAAAATCTTTTTTTGGTAAACAAATTAACAAAGGACCAATTAATGTAGG
Organism: Griposia aprilina; assembly: GCA_916610205.1. Classification (NCBI taxonomy): domain Eukaryota; kingdom Metazoa; phylum Arthropoda; class Insecta; order Lepidoptera; family Noctuidae; genus Griposia; species Griposia aprilina. Next base: position 6,171,657 of record OU744294.1, on the reverse strand, counting down.
GGGTGTGGACTTATACAGTGAAAAACCAGATTTACGAAAAGGTGAAGGGTGGGGAGACGCAAATGATAAATACGTCCATGCGGTCATAGGTCATCACTAAAAAAATGTTTTGATAGTCGCAGCGGAGCGGCTGCCACTAAGAGCGCGCGCCCCTCACGCTTGCTTTCGTCTCTCGCGCCTTTACGGGCCCTAGATTTATTAAAGGCAACGCAAAATACAAAATTAAAATAGCAACGGGATTACGCGTCGCAATCAAAAAAAAAAAAAATATGCTTTTTTGCACAAATGTTATATCTGAACTTTGGCCATTCATAATGAACTCATACATTAAAAAATTATGGAAAACATCTTTATACAAACCTCGAACATTAATGGAGATTCTAAATGACACAGTAAAATAGATACAGATACGGCATATTAGTATTAAGTACAAAGGTACTGCTTATTTCTTAGGAAATGTCTTCCAGCAGACCTGCAAAAGGAGAAATGTAGACAATTGTGTGTGAGAACAAGAAGAGAATAATTTGATTGGTGACGTCTTAAACTAGAATGTTAAATATAGTTACATATAATACAAAAATAAATAACAATAACATATGTATACTTAAATAAATACATAATGCTAAAATAAATAAACGTAGGTATATATAAATATATAAAAACTTGTATACCAAAAACTTGTAGGGCTTTTTACTTGTAAACCTTTTGTTTGTCTTTAAACACGTAGGTAGGTATTTCCTGGAACAAGAATTGTTAAATCTCCACACGCCAATTTTCGTTCGATCTTATCGCGTTCTCGATCTTGCTTCTTTTTTAAACATTGCATTGAATGCAACAACAAGCTTTTTAAATCATGCTCGCGTTGCCGATCGACGGTACTGGAAAGGGTCCTCTTATACACATCTAGAACTGTCTATAGCCAATCTCTGCTACCAACCTTTTTAGGAAAGCTATTCTTTATGCTTGATGAACTATTGGTCACAAGTGAAAGTAGAAAGTTAAAAGTAGTGAACTCATATTTATTCTCCAACTATTCACTCTAATAATGCTGAAAACAATCATATTCATTTCTTTCTTTATTCAAAATATATAAACAAAGAAGTCTTCTACCTAGCCTTTTCCCAAGTACCTATGTTGGGGTTGGTTTCCAGCCTTACCAGATGCAGCTCAATATCAAAATTTTATATGGAAACAACGAAATTATTAAGTCAAATATTATTATAATATTCTTTGCAGTTGACATAATGACTTGTTCAAAATGTTTTACATCACTACAGACTTAATTTAAATGAGATAATAAATCTGCCTCAAAATAAAAAATATCTTTTGTTTGAGTCTTATACTTAATAATAATCTTTCTCTGAATGTCTTCTAACTAAAATAATACAATGAAGCAGATATTACATTAAAACGCATTGTCATGCTTTTGTTACTCTAATCTAAATTTTATTCGTTTTATTTTTGTAAGGGAAAACTTACATGAACAAAAAATATAATAACTTAGTCATAATACCGTCACAACAATGAGTAATAAAAACAGAATAAATGAAAAGACTTGTTTTAACTCTTTAGAGTACCGAGGCCGCGATAACGGGCAAGATACAATAGTAAATCGCTGTGTCTAATTACTCGGGATTCAAGAAGTTAATGGTAGTTAAATTCAAACAATGGGCAAGATCTTAAAAAAACACTGAATAATATTCAAGGATTTAGTAAGATTTGAATTCAACATTTAGATTCGGTCGACATAAAATTGTAACATGACATGGTGTTTTATTTAATTAGACAAAAATAGCACAGCCACGAAACAGCCAAGCCATACATTTTTACTGATATGTAGAATTTGTGAAGTTAGGGTCGGTAGAGTTAGGCCGTGTAGATTCAGAAGCTTGGCTCTACATGAGATCTGATATCTTTTTCACAGGGCAAACCTTATGTGGTCGTCTTGGCAAAGTTTTACATGAAATGTTTTTGGTGGGTTTTTTATATCCATCATTTTATAATGTTTCTTGTATAGTCAAGGTCAGACAGGGTAATGACTGCAAAAAGTACTTAATTTATAGGTATTTAAATAATTGTATAGTCTGTTCCAAAAGTCTGATTAGAATGTAAACAAATGGATCAGAAAATGTGCCTGTTAATGCCAATTTGTAGTGCCATGATGATTTGCTTTGATTATTTGAATACTTAAACCCGAAATTACAATTTTAAATCTCTTTGAAGAGGGTTTCTATTTGACAATTATTGAGGTTAATTTTGTAACCTCATTTTTTATCTATGATTTGTCAATTATAATCTAATATAATGTTATTTCAACAATAACTGTTGGCAAAAGGTTAACTTTTTGTTTAAATTCTGTTGAATCCTTCTAAATACAGATTAATGTGTTCATAGTTCCCTTTAGTGAGTGATTATTGTGTAAGAATTTAACTTGAACTGGGTTTGTTTACAATTTCATCAGATACTATTTGGAACAGACCATAAGTACCTACGACGGTCAGGTTTCTAAGAATGAGTTGACGTCACTGAATTGGAAAATAGAATTACTTATGTACATATTCAAAATTCGAATGTAACATCAGGTAGTTACTAGAATGTTTTATGCTTAGACAAAAAAGCGTCGGTACTTTCAACTTAACATCACTTTTGCTTGTTTTTTTTACATATTCTGATACTTATTTCTTTTCACGTAAATGCATGCATAGACATCACCAGACAATAATGTTACTTTACTCTTATGTAATTCATAAATATGTCCCTTACCTATGATTTATGTAACTGCAATGGACAAGTACAAAGTCCACTTCTGTTGAATAGTGTAGTGTTTGCCAAGGTTTCTCATCTAAGAATATCGTTTCCTATTTCCAATATTGATAGTTCGTCTAACTATAGGTTTTCTACCTGAAGTTCAAATACTTCAATATTTTAATAAAATTTCGTGTGAATAAAAATACTGTATTAACTAACAAAAAACTGTAATGTCGTTTCATCTATTATCAATAATTAACTACCACTAAGAGCATAAATAGTTCGACGGCTCGCCTCCGTGCTCTGCCGCCACTACATGACTGGCAGAATAGTCGACATCGGCTCAATTGCCAAATAGGAAAAAAAAAATGAAGTTCATAATCGTTGGTCCCGGCTGTCATTCGTGGATATTTGACAGTCGTTACGGGTCGTCAGAAGCCCGAAAGTCTGACAACCAGTCTTACCAAGGGGTATTGTGTTACTCAGTAACAGGGTTGTGGAGGTCAGATAGGCAGTCGCTCCATGTAAAATACTGGTATGCAGCTGCATCCGGTCAGACTGGAAGCCAACCCCTACATAGCTGGGAAAAAGTAATAATCAATCTATCTTCTACTAATCTAGAAAATTAAACAACTTAGTGCACAAAGCCGTAATTTCTAAAATACTGTTAGTTTTTTGCGTTCATAGGCGTAAAATAAAAGAAGTAACGGTACCAAGGTATCATGGCTAGGCTATGAACATTAGGTGAATGACCTCTGGGTAGGTACCTCTCTGGCCATAGAAAGAGCATGTCGAGTGTTTAGAAAAAGTTAGTGGAGGTGGGATAAATAATAATACCAGCTTATTAATGTCCCGTTGCAGGGCAAAGGCCTCTTCTCATATAGAGAAGGCACGAGCGTTGATCACCACGCTTGCGATGACGTCAAGACGTGTTGACGATTTCAGGCGTACATTTTACTATAAGAGACATACCTCAGATTTCATCGGGATGCCATGGCGACGCCGCCAGGTCGCGCTGCCAACTAAATGTATACAGCTATCTATATAGTGGGTAACTCCACCAGCAGGCTTAGCACAAGCACCGTCTTGTCGACGGAAGAATAGACAAAAATGACGTTTCGTGAAGACAGTACGACGGCAGCAAAGTAGAAAGAGTCGACTGCACTTTTTACGAAATTCAGTAATTTATTCACGTTTATCTTTTATTTTGCTTATATCTCGAAAATGGTGTGTCCTATCGCAAAAATAATGAAAATTTCGACCCCCTTTATGAAACCCTTAAACCCCTAAAACTCAACATTTAATCATTTTTCACATTTTCCATACAAAAAGTAAAAATTTCTTTTTTTCCTTTCCATTTTTATACTTTGTGGCCGTCGAGTAAAAAGTTTTGTACCGTCTTTAGCATGGCGATTAAAAATCAAATTGTGTTCACTACCTTAGACAACTGTCTTCTGAAATAGTCTACATTAAAAAGGACCCACAGAGTACATTTTATATACTAGACAACGATTGGCAGAAACGGAAGATAAAATGACAGATTTTAGAAGGATTTTTACGGTGCGATGTCAAAAATAGAGAAACGAAATGTCACTTTGTATGGGAATAGCCGTCTCTATTCGCCGAAGACATAGATAGCGTCATGCTAAGCCCGCTGACGTCCGCTTGGTTACGCAGCCAACCATACATTTTGTTGGCGACGCGACCTGGCTGCGCCGCCATGGCGACCTGGTGAGGCATGACTCTAAGTCCAGGTTTCCACACCATGTTTTTCTTTCACCGATGTCATTAATATCCTAGATAAACTCAGAAAGATAAAAACACATTCATATTTCAAATGAATTGAAAAAATCACATTGTTACTTGCGATTTCAACCCACAACCTCGTGCATGAGAGGACACGCCTTAACCACTGGGCCATCATGACATTAGTGTAGGTATGTAGTTAGCATATTAATTATCTTCTATTGTCTGCTAATTGGGTTAGCTTAGGTTATCGATTTGAACTTATATATCAGTCAAATCCAGAAAACTCGGGACTGATTACATACAGTCACAGGTTAAAGCCACGCGGGGCGCATGCCTTCACTATTCCCTGTGAAGTCATGCGCTCCGCGTGGCTTTGGCATGCGGTGGCAGTGCAAATGGCAACATTTATTATTCATTAGCTTAAATAGATAAAAGATATTATTCATTAGCTTAATTAGATAAAAAGTATCTTAAGTCCTAACCCAGGTCTGCATGTTGTACCCATGTGCCCAATTTCATCTAAATCCGCTCAGCCGTTTTAGCGTGAAAGCGTAATAAACGAATAAACTCACTTTCCCCATTTATAACATCAGTTGGATTATCTAATAAATTACCCTTTTTAACCGACTACAAAAAAACAAGGAAGTTCTCAATTCGCTTTTCTCTAGGTGAACTGATTTATGATGATTGTTTTTTTTATTTGAAAGCTGGTACTTCTCATGTGGTCCCTTATAAATTTGATGGGTGACACGATACCTACCCCTTGGTAAGACTGATTGTCAGACTTTCTAGCTTCTGACTAGCCCTACCGACTCAAGTATACGAATGACAGTCGATACCAATGACTTAACGTGCTTTCCGAGGCACGGAGGGATTTTGGTGTGTGATGGATGGTCACCCATCCACGGACCGACTTTAGCAAGCGTATCTTGACTTTCGTTCGGCCCGAGGGGTTGTTATTATTTAGCCACGAACCCCTCAAATTTTGAATACTGCCAATAATTCTAGGTCATTGGTCCGAGTCATTTTGAGTATTGGCTTCTTTAAACAGGAGCGACACGCGACGCGAATCGACGGGCGGTGTCTTTGTGTCACGTCGTATCTCGCGCCTGTTTGAAGGAGCCTTAAACTGGAGACGTCTCCAATATACCTAATTATTTGATAAAAATATTGTAAAGTCACCTTGAGTGAGTGAATATCTATTCAAACGCCGCTTTTGACTGAAGTTAGGATTCAATGGGCTCCTGAGCTGTTCATTCGGCGTCTTGACGCAGATCGTCCGCTTCTCAAAACGTCATGTTGAAAACAATTGTCCGATTCGCAGAATGTCCAATTCGTTTTTTTCAACATGACATTAAGCGAATCATATGTTTTGCATCAAGACCGTTCATTCAAGGCATTTATATAGATCTCTGAAGACTAATATAAATATGTACTAGTCAGGCCCCAGATGGCCTGCTAGCGGGCCATAACAATAGAAAATCAATTGTGTCTCATTGAAGATGCTTAATGAATAATGATTTTGGCATGGTACGCTTATAAACGATAAGTAACCTAACCTACTGTTTTGCATACCATGCCATTAATACACATACACATTAATTTAATGTACACCAAAACCGTGAAAATTCTCTTAAATGCACTTGAGTCTACCCAGAAGTATTGGATAACAGCCGAGACAGTATGCGACCTTCAGTCTTGTTAAAAGTTTGCATTTACGCAAGGTAATTTGTGTTTGTCCATTCAATCACTACTATACAGTGTAGTTATTTAGACAAGAATAGGATTCAATATATTAGGTCTTTACCTATGAAATTGCCGTTCTGCAGTACTGGCCATTTCAAATCAAAATAATTTTTGTTTGGCTAAGAATTCTAATTTCAAATTAATTTTATTTTAAAAACATGGTTTTTTTTTTCTAAAAGTAGTCATTTCTTTATTGATTAGTGTTACATTTTCATCGCATTTCAATCTTTTTCGTCATCATGGATACGTTAAAAATTCGAGTAATTATGGAATATGAGTACCGTCGTGGCAGCAACGCGGCACAAGCGGCACGCAACATCAACGACGTTTACGGAGCTAACACTACAAACCAACGCACCACCTGTTATTGGTTTGCTCGCTTCCGTTCTGGAAATTTCGACCTGAAAAATGAACCTCGCGGTCGTCCGAAGACTTTGGTCGACAATGACGAATTAAAGGCGATTGTGGAAGCTGATGGTACACAATCTACGGCTGAATTAGCAGCAGCTTTCGACGTTAGCGTCAAAACAATATTGGTCCATTTGCGTCAAATTGGCAAGGTAAAAAAGCTTGACAAATGGGTGCCCCACGAACTCAATGATCGCCAGCGCGAAGTACGCGTCGAGACGTGCCTTGCACTGCTCAACAGACACACAAATGAAGGAATTTTGAACCGCATTGTTACCTGCGATGAAAAATGGATTCTGTTTGATAACCGTAAGCGCTCAGCAAGTTGGTTGGATCCTGGTTCAGCACCTAAACAATGCCCTAAACGAAAACTTACCCCTAGAAATGTGATGGTCACTGTTTGGTGGTCTAGCGCCGGTGTGATTCATCACAGCTTCTTACCAAACGGGGTGAGCATTACTGCAGATGTGTACTGTGAAGAACTGAACACAATGATGGAGAAGCTGGCGCATCTCCAACCAGCATTGGTCAATCGCTCGTCTCCGCTGCTCCTGCACGACAACGCGCGACCTCATACTGCACAGCAGACGGTCTCCAAGTTGCAAGAACTGGGGTTGGAAGCTCTCCGTCATCCGCCCTACTCACCAGACCTTGCGCCTACAGACTACTACTTTTTCCAGAATTTGGATAACTTCTTGGCGGGAAAAAAATTTAATACCCGAGAGGCAGTACAAAATGCCTTTGAAGAATTTGTTGCCTCCCGTCCAGCTGATTTCTTTAAGAAGGGCATCAATAAACTGCCACTGCGATGGCAAAGATGCATTGATTGCATGGGTGATTACTTCGATTAATACAAATAAAAAAATCATGAAAAAAATTCGTTTAAATTTTTTCATACAAAACGGCAACTTCATAGGTAAAGACCTATTATTATGGTTGCGGGTATACGTTCGTAACACGTTCACTCACAATCTGAATCATTTTGAAGCATATTGCTAATCCATTGCTTGAAATGTTCGAAAAACTTGTCTGCTCAAAACCGTAAATAACGCAATGAATGATGTTGAACTGTCAAGATGACACCCATTCCTACTGTTAGTGTGTTATGCAATGACCCCGCAGGTCTCCTCTATGTTGTAATGTTCAATGTCACAGTGCCACCGCCCGTACCGATTATATTTAGTAGGTAAAATAATTAAATGCTGCCAAACACCAAGACACAGTCATCTACCTATATTACTGGCGTCATATTTGCAGTTGTATAATTCGATAACAAATAAAATAAAACGCAAGTCATGTCGTAAAAATTGTTCTTTGGACTTTAAACATTATGATCATGTTATGTTATGTTCTTTGATGTTGTTATGTTGATTAGGTAATCGGTTATCATCAATTGATTGCTTGGTACTATGATAACTGAAATCGCCGGATTTTTCCTGACTCATACTTATTATACCATTTTGGTCCTTCGATCATGTAATAAAAATAACGGCTATCTTTGCTTCGAATTTTCCCCTGAAATACCTTTATTTGGTCCTTCGATCCACGATGCTGGCTATTAAAATTTTAAATGATAATTGATTCAATGTCATTTCTGTTATTCTTATAACAGCTTGTCACTTAGCTAGGCCCTTAAGCGTTACTTAAGTGCCTACCTAAAGTAGGTACTAAATGATAATGGCTACATAATTATGGAGGAAATACTCGTCATGGCTATAAGTGCTATAACGCCTGACCAACGTGTGATTTGATTACGCATTGCTCATGGTATGCACAGAGAACAGAGGAAAATTTTATTCCTCTGAACAAATAGTTAAAATGCTTCATTCATTCTTGTTCCGCCCACTGCTGAATTTCGTTTTGCGTCCTCGTTTTTGTGCCATGCTTCCCTGCGGGGTAATTACGTAACACACTAACAGAAATGGCTTTCATTTTGACAGTTCTACAGCATTCATTGCGTTATTTACGTTTTTGAGCGGACAAATTTTGCGAACATATGAAGCAATGGATTAGCAAAAGGCTTTAAAAAAACAACCGACTTCCAAAAAAAAACACTAAAAGACGTGAAAAATAACTTTAATTTCGGAATTCGTTGTCTTTGGTTTTTTATTTTCGTTTTAGGCCACCGACTTCCAAAATTAAAGTTATTTTTCACGTCTTTTAGTGTTTTTTTTGGAAGTCGGTTGTTTTTTTGTTAAAAAGTTTTTATTTTTCACTTTTTAGTTGCGGTACCTACCCCACACAAATTCGTATACCACTACTTGGTGTGTAAATAACAGTGACAGGAAATTATTAACACATCATCCATATAAATTAAATGGAAAAAATATGCAGTAAGTATTAAAGATAACTCAAAAAGTAATGGTCAGACCTTGATCAAATTTAAATGGGACCACATGTGAAGCACCACCTGCCAAATACAAAAAGAATCATCCAAATCGGTTCAACCAGAAAAAAGTTATGAGCTAACACACATAAAAAAAAAAAAACATACAGACGAATTGAGAACCTCCTCCTTTTTGTGAAGTCGGTTAAAAATTATTCGGATTGTGATTTAGTGTGTTACACAATTAGGGTGCTGGTCTGTGCTAGTCTCATCCAGCAGTCGTGTTCTGTAAATATCTCATCGTGAAAACTTGAGTAAAGTGAACTGTCAATAGTGTCAATCCCTAGCACCAGTTGGAATGACAGTTCACTTAAAGCTAACTTCACCTAAGTTTTCACACAGGCGCCATGCGACGACGGTGCGACGCGATTCTTGTAGAACAATTTTTAGAAGTTTTCATAAAAAATCATCGTGTCGCACCTGTCTGTGGAAGCCTTTACAGGTTTTAGATATAGGTACAGTACAGTGGCACCGTGGCATAGAGGAGACATAGGCCAGCCTACCTAGCGATGACGTAACTACTTCATTTATTTAAATTATTTTGCCTGTACCTATACGGTCTACAACCATAAGTAAATTGAATCCTATTTCTGTCTACATAATTAATACGGTTAGGTACTTGTTATAATGCTGTGCTTATATAATTATGTATAAAGGGATTATTGTTATCTTCACTATCTTTGTAGTTTTTTTCAATACGGAACTTGCTATGTAATATTTAATCTTATCCAATTTATATGACGTTTAATCTCATCGTAAAGACAATGATTATTTATAAAACCATATACCTAGGTACAATAATAAAAGATTAGCACATGAACTTTAAATATACGCCAATAATTCATGACCGAGAGACTTACGTGACGACAATTCTTAACATCATCTAAAAACAGAACCTTTAAAAATATCTTTAGGATTTTGTTTTGATAAAGTTTGAACCTATTTTCCCTGATATTAATTATCATTCACATAACATAATATCACTCCTATTATCCTCGAAAGGTTAGGCAGTACACCCATCCGCCAGTTCTGTTAAGTTCCATGAAGTAGGAGGCGAGCCTATTGCCATCGATCGGGCACAAACCCAGACTCCGGGCTAATACTGAAAAAAAATGATGGAAAAAACCCGATCAAAATTTGCTCAACCTGGGAATCGAACCCAGGATCTCATGCTCAGCATAAAGGCTCCCGCAAACAGGCGCGACGCGACGAGCGACACAAAGGGACTGCTCGTCGCGCGCCAGGCGGTGCCTCTATGTCGCGCTGTCGCGTCGCGCCAGTGTGTACATGCCTTTAGCTTTTTGCTACCACTGGAACAACGAGGCACGGGATAAATTACCATTCAATAATAATAAAGTATGAATAACCCATATTCCCGTTTTCAAAGTCATTGAAACAGTGAATCAAAACCTAGGTGTAATCTTATCATTTGTGTGTATACATAAGAGGTACTTATAACTTGATCGCATCGGACCAAAGTCCACTGAGTTATCGTTTTAGCATAAGTCCTCTGTAGATAAAATTATAACTCAGACCTGATACGCGTGAATCTTTATGATTTTAAATAGAATATAATATCAGTTCGAGCGAAGGTTAAGTTACGTGTGCCGGGGCCGGTTTGTGGATTGGGGACCATCCATTACATATTGAGACCCCACGTTGCCTCTGAACGCATGTTAAGCCGTTGGTCCCGGCTACCATTCGTAGATCTTTGACAGTCGTTACGGGTAGTCAGAAGCCCAAAAGTCTGACAACCAGTCTTACCAACGGGTAACGTGTTACCCAGTAACTGGGTTTTGGAAGTCAGATAAGCAGTCGCTCCATGTAGCTGCATCCGGTAGGACTGGAAGTCGACCCCAACATAGTTGGCAACAGGCTAGGCAGATTAAATGAGTTTAATTGCGTGGAGATGTTAAACATTCTAAGAACAATGGAATATTTTTTTATTTAAACTTTTTATTGCTAAGATTTTCATGTTTGATAACAATATCAATGGAAAAGAGTTCCTGCGTAAATATTTCAATGATTGTTGATACAATTTGGGTTGCCTAACTAAGACTTATTTATACGCTACTAACGCGTCGCAAAAACGCGTCGCACTATAATACACGATCCGTTGTGCGACAACTTAGATTTCTACGGTGCGTCGTCGCACCGCAGTGTTGTGCCCTGACCCTAACACTTGGAGTCTTCTTCTTTTCGTGTCGATGGTACTCTTCCTCGTCGTTAATTATTTTTATTTTTGACGTGATAACGTCTTATAAATCGATGTGCTGCACGCACGAAAAAGCATGACTCATTGTCACGTTCCGCCTGAGCCGATGACGTTATCACGTAATATTATCGTTAAACCGACTTTACAGACAACCATTTTTTTTATATAGTTTTAGCTGAGTAGGTGACCACGTTGATTGCGGCATCAATGGCATTCTTTAGTTCATACGAGGTGCAGGTGAACGGGCGCTGGGGACACTCCAGCAAGTGGGGCTTGGTCTGATCAGAAGTACTGCACTGGCACTGGGTGTTGGATAGATCAGTAATCCCCCACTTCGATAAATTGAGTCTGCAGCGGCCTACTTGGGTACGCAATAGATTGAGAGCTTTCCAGGCTACTGCTGATCACGCCCGGGAGGCAAATGTTCCTGGGGCTTAAAGAAGTCGGGAGGAGGTAGATGTTTCTCTTCCCACAATGTGCTTACCTCTTTGGGTGGTTTGTTTTGGATTGAAAAAAAAAGCTATTGCCAAAAATAAATAATTTAGCTAAAACTAGGTTTCCCACGAAACTTTAACGTCTATTTGATGGTCAAGTAAGATGGTAACTTGACGCACTGAGTAAGTAGTCTTTATTAAAATATTCTATGGGTTTACGTTACACGTAACAAAACAACGTTTTCGTATTAAAATTACAAATTTTTGATCTCGACTGTAGATAATTAATTATAAGTATTATTTTATAGCCTACTTAGCTTAATTAAACTTTAGCACATTATTACTTTCAAAATGTTACTAGATGAGAACTACTGCCGACAAACTGTTATGCAGTTTGGGAGACTAGAAATAATGTTATTGTTGATAAAGATTTTCGAATAAATAAATATAAAAATGAGATTCCTGTCCCTTTTCAATAATAAATAATAAAATACGTTTATTTCGACCAACAAGGATCATATGCACACAATGTTTTACTAAATTAAAAATAAAATAAACACACACATTAAAATATAAATAAAAACAGACAATTAAAAACACCACATAAACACATTACCGACCTTGATTGCTCAGTATGTGAACCATACAGCAATGGTTCAGGTACTGGCAATCGAACCTCTGCGCGAATGTCCTCAGGATGCCGTTGGAGCTAGCCCGAACCCTGCGCACCAGGGATGTACACCGTTTTCGCATAGTAGAATAGAAACAGTCCACATGCGACTCGGCGAACATTCCTGATGCGCTGCAGAATCGGGGCAGCCTCATCAGCACCCTGAATGCATTGTTATATTGCACACGCAAGGCGTTGTACTGTCTGCGCGTGTATGAGACCCACAGGCTGCTCGTGTAGAAAGATGTACAATATGCTCTGAACAATGTTGTTTTCACTTCAGTGGTACAACGAGCAAACCTGCGGGCCATCATATTCGCCCTTACAGACAACGCCCTGCGTTCTCGCTCTATGTCTGCATCGTCTTTCAGATCAGAGGACATCATATGTCCAAGATATTTAAAATGTTCCACTCTCTTCAGTGGTGTTCCACATAATTTACAAGCGTGTAGCGTGTAAGTTGTTACAAGCAATCATTTTAATTAGATATAGGGGGCGACAACAGGCGACCTGTGCAGGTTTATCTTAGAACACGAGACCCCTATCACATGTCTTTGACACAACATGTGTCTTTCTCATATATATTATACTGCAATGGATAATAAAGAAGATTAGCTAATTTACGGTGATGATAAGCACTTACGTTTCTTACGTAGTATAGTGTATTTAATCAAACACTATAATACGTACACACAGCAATTGTATGATAAGTTTACATGCGATCAAAAAATCTTTTGATCTTTGCCGTGTTGTTATGGAGATTTCTATCAACAACTTGTTTATTTTTTACAGAAAACGGTGAGTTTTAAACGTGTCGAACAGTTAATTTAAGACAGTACATCTTTGTGTACTCGTAAAATAAAACTTATAGCGATGTGGTGAAGTTTGATCCATATACGTACGCCCTTTACCCAGAATCAACAAAATTTAGAACGTATTGACCGATAAATTGCCGTAGGTTTGTCGTCCTATTATTACGTTCAAGGGTATATGAGTCAGTCTTGTATTGTTCCTAAATGCAGAATTAATAAGTGGTTGTTTCTTCTTGTTTTCAGTACTGCCGCCAGGCTACAAGGTAGAAGAAATCGAAATACCAGTTCCATGGGGTCACGTCGCGGGGCGATGGTGGGGCCCTCGGGACAAGCAGCCAATCATCGCTATCCACGGCTGGCAGGACAACGCAGGCACATGGGACAATCTGATCCCACTTCTACCAGTCACTACTTCAGTCCTTTGCATAGACTTGCCAGGACACGGACTATCAACTCACTACCCAACCGGCATGGTTTACTACATCTTCTGGGACGGTATTGTTCTTCTAAGAAGAATCGTTCAACACTTCGAATGGAGTAACATCACTTTAATGGGACACTCACTCGGTGGCGCTCTCAGTTTTATGTACGCGGCTTCCTTCCCAAATGATGTCGAGAAAATCATATGCGTCGATATCGCCAGCCCAGCTGTTAGAGAACTGGCTATTATGGTCAGAACGACAGGGCAGAGTATCGACAAACTCCTACAGTACGAGAACTTGCCAATGGATAAAACTCCTTGTTACGAGTACGAAGAAATGATTAACATTGTTTGTGACGCGTACAATGGATCGATTTCAAGGGAGAACTGTAAGATTCTGATGAAGCGAGGTATGATGCCCTTTCCTGCACATTTGAAAAGGAAGGGTTATTTCTTCAGGAGGGATCCCAGATTGAAAGTATCTGGCCTTGCGATGATATCTTTAGAAACAGCTTTGGAATATGCTGCTAAGGTGAAGTGTAAAGTCCTAAATATTCGCGCGTTACCTGGCCAAAGATGGGAGAAGTTAAATTATTATTTAGACGTGGTAGAAAAGATGAGGGCTACGGCCGATGTGCGATTAGTGGAGGTAGAAGGAACGCATCATATCCACCTAGAATCTGCAGACAAAATAGCGAATATTGTGGAAGAATTCATTATGGATTATTAGTTTAGTTTAGCTGTATTGCTAATGTGATATTTTATGTGATTCGTAAATGCACTGTAGTTAGATACAGTTGTGGAACTGTAGTATTGAAGTATTTCTGAAAGCTTGTTCTTGAATCTTGATGTAAAGCCCTACTTTTAACTTCAGTATGAGCAATTGTAATTTCTTTAACTTTTTTTTAAATGCTTGCGGGAGATATTGAATTGTCATCGCATAAAAATATATGAAATATATGATGATACTAATCAAAATAATGTGAGGTATTTTTCCTAATCAAAAAATGCCAGTTAAGGCTACTAAGAAAATGACTTTTCGTTAAGTGCCTAAGTTAGGTTGTCGCTTTCACCAAAGTAGAGCGGGAGTTGTAAAATCAATTAAAAAATTATGGGTTACCTAATTTATTTGAATTGTGTATACTAACTATGGGTCTTATTTATTTGTATAGCTCTAGTATTCTGAAATGAGTGAAATGCTTACTGTACTCAGTATATCTGCTTATGCGGTGTGGTTTATAATAATTTTAATAATAATAATTTATTTATTTATTTAATTAATAATTGATGATAAAAAAACGGTAACGTACTTACTGTTATAGCCAGCCTCAAAAAGATGTATACATCTACAAGAATTAATTTAACTGTCTAAACTTGTTTGTTCTATTAATTTTGTATTAATTAATGTGTAGCCACATAACATTACACATTGGGTACTTATTGATACAGTATTATGGAACACAAATTGTAGACAGTAAAAATTAAATCTTGTCGATGTATACATCTTTTTAAGACTGAATGTACCAGTCTTAAATATTGGCTAATAAGCACGTATGTTACATTTTTATTATGAACAAAATAATGTAAAACCACATCATAGAGTAAATGCTGTTTATGTCACAAATATTAGAACAACTTTGGTCCTTATTGATCATGATCACTTAGGATTAGATCCTATGAATAATATTTTTAAAATACTTTCACGATAAAAAAAAGCGGCCAAGTGGCAAGTGCGAGTCAGACTCGCACTCGAAGGGTTCCGTACCGTCCCCCCTTTAATTTCTAAGTTTAGTTTATTTTTATTATTTGTTGTTTGTAGCGGCCATATTAGTACACGCTCTGGTGTGAAATTATCTACCTATTACGGTTCATAAGATACAGCCCTGTGACAGAAGGGCGGACGGACGGACGGACGGACAGCGGAGCCTAAGTAATAGGGGGGTCCCGTTGGCACCCTTTGGGGACGGAACACTCATTGAGGTCCTAAACTTAGGGTTTTTATTGTCTTTTTTGAGTTGTAATTAGATGCTAATTCGCACTAAAAGTTTTATTTAATATATTTAACATTTCATTTGTAAACCAGACAGGTCATAAGGTTGTGTGGACGTTGGAAAGAGAATTCCTATGGTAGGTAAGTTAAATATCGACGATATTTTTGTACAATGTGAGTTGTGTCCGACATTTGATAGTGAAATAACGCTGTTATAAGATATTGAAAGATTATTATATCTGATGTTTCTTATCAAATATTATGTTAATAATGACATTGTATTTGATTTTTTTAACAAGATATTTGACTGTAAATTGAATGTCGTATTTTTTTTTTCTTCTTAGTTTCTGTTGATCTCTGTCAGCTTTTACTTTTAAACTATAAATTGATGAGTGAAGTTTTAGGTACCTATCTTTTCAGTATGGGCATAATCATGGGTAATATTTTAGTCTACCCTTTTAGCGACAGAGATTAAAATATATTTTTAATTAGGGAGTGGCAAGTACAGAATCGCGTTTAACACTGACATGAATGCCTCCGTAACATACTTTCATTTCTATTGTCCGTCGATCACAATGCAATAACGTGACCAGGACAAGTTGACGAAACATTGTAATTTTATTCTAATTAAATTTTAATTTATTTCTAGGCGCTTAAGTGTATTCATTTGAGTTTGACTCGCGATACGTTTGCCTTACGTCTAACGATTAGTTAAATTTCTTTTTGAAGTGAAACTTCTTTGGCGGCGATTCGAGAATTGGACGAGAATTGAGAGTGAAATCGCAATGACGCGTCACGTTTAGCCACATCTCGTTACATACGCGAGAAGAATGATTATAACTCTGTCTCTCATTCAAAATCTCTCTTATTCTTTATTTTTAAGAAGTTTCACTTCTATCACGTGTACGTTGATGCACGCGCGATTTATTTTTATTTTCTCCAATATTGGCCTGTTCTTAGTTCGAGAATTTTCTGGCTATTAAATCCGCGTGGTCCTTAACCCAGAACTGATCATTTTAGAAAATTTAACACTTAATGCAACATTCTATAAAATAAATAATGTCGCTAGACTATCTGTCCAGAATTAGTGCAGAAACAAAAAAAGAGCTTAGCTTCTGAATATGTTATAGTGTAGGTATATCATTCCATGATTGTGACGTCATAAAATATGTAAACTAGATGTTTCCAGATTATATTATCGGGTATGACGAAAAGAACAAAGAATAGATATTTAATTGCTTGGATACTATAATATATGCCAAAGTTCGTGGGAGCCGCGGTAATCAAATGTGTAAGCGAGATAGCACGAGACTTATAGTCGGACGTTAAGTTAGCTGCAGTAAAATCACAGCTTATGTCACCAATTGATTCGTTACTAAAATTACAGTAAGAAGTGTAATTTTACTTCTGGGTAATCTCACTCCATCGTCGACTTTGTGTCTGTCATCTCTGACCTAGACTAGAGCCAAAGGCAAACCCATCTAAAAAAAAGGGACTGGTTTTATGAAACCACGGTAAAAGTGAAACTTTTTTCACATTATAGACATTTAACTAAAATTTTTCGGAATAATATTCCATTAAGGGTATAAAAATCGCTTCATCAATCTCCCCCCCCACTCCCTCCTCCTCGACTGCTCTGACGAGCGCCTTTCACTTTATCCCTACTCCGTGGCCGACCGTCACGCGACATGCAACACACAGACGAAAAAGTTTGAGACGATGTAATAAAAGTTTCACTTTAAAAAGCTAAGTAATTAAAAGTCCGAGTATAGTAAAAAAAAATAAGAAAGAAGAAATCCTGTACTAAATATTTGCCGTCTCACTTGCACGTTTTATGACTACGACTGCCGGGTGCTGCCGTATAGTATAGCTTATAAGTAGTATAATTAGACTAAAAAGTCGCCTCCCTCACTTCATTATAAACATGTATTCTGCTGGTTCAGATATGATTTAATTTAAAATTATAAATAAAATATTTTTGTAAAGTTATATGGTAGTGCTTGCTAGAAACACCAGTGGCTTAGTGAGAAATAAAACAGAAATGCCAATAAAACAACAACTTTGATTAGCACCATATCGATTCATAAAACTATTTATTTATAACAACAGCAACTGTAGTAAGTATTAAAATACACAATGTTAAATAAAAAATTATATTAACCTTATTGTTCTTCATTTCATTTCACAAATCCTCAAACACGTTCCTGACTGACAGGTGTCAAATTCTTCCACATTTTCAATCTGTGAGCAAGAAATCATCACAAGAAAAAATATAGCTTAGAAAATCAGCCTATAACGTTCCAACTGCTGGGCCATCTCTCTGTGAGAGGGACTGGGCCGTTATCCAGCACTCGACCCCAGTGCGGGTTGGTAAACACACAGAAAACATGCTCATTATTAACATGTTGGGTAAGTTTTGCTAGCTAATTGATACCCAAGCTAGCATTCACAAATTGTTATAGTTTAAGTAAGGCAACGAGACGAGATAAAGCTATCTATCCCGTATATTGCGCCTGCCATGTTTAGTCTCTGCATCACCCTAAGGTTGACTGGTAGAAAATGCCTCAGGCATTAAGTCCGCCTTTGTACAGTATTTTTTTACTTGTGCATAAAGTTTTTATAAATAAATAAAGAATGTAAACGAACTTTAAGGGGTTCATAACATTTTTATATAAAGATTTTTTTCCCGTGGTGGATTGAATTTTCAAAAGTCGTCTAGAGCTGCCAGGCTGTGATTCCATAATTAAAATCAACAACCACTCACAATAACAGTAAAAATCAACAAGAAAAGCTAACAATAACGGATTAATAACAAAAAACTAAACAAATACGGAAACTAATAAAATCGTATGACTTAGAAGTTCTAAGTCATACGAGTTCATTCCTGTTTGGATTACGTTCTAAGTTAGAACGCAAACCAAACACGAATGAACTTGTTCACAAAAAGCGCGGACAAAATGCTGATGGCTGCTGTACCGACTGCTTTCCTGTACCACGAATCACACAACGACAGCCGTCGTCGACCAACCGACGTCATTATTGCGTGCGAGACATAGGACAGAGATAATAATCGCTTACTATCGTAATGTAACTCAGTAAAGGTCAGGTTGTTTACGCATTTTATCTCGTCTCGTTGGCCATACTTAAGAAGTTTAGAGTTTTGAGATTTAGATACAGCGAGATTTCAGTTTAGACGAGACCTAAAATAGTCAGGCCTCCGGCCAATTGCAATGAGTTATCGACAATGAATTATAACTTAGTCTCTTAGGACCACAATTATTGAGCAAACACGAATTTTCTACGACGAATCACGTTGTCGTCCTGAAACTCGATAATCTGCGGAGGGGCCTTCGACCCTATCGCAAGTCGCATACAGTCTTCGCTGTATAAGTGGAACTGTTCACGAAGTCAACTCGCTAAACACGAAATCAGTATTTTCGCCCGAAGATACGGGCAATTCCTACTCCGTATCACCTACGGATATACGATTAGTTTGGAACCCAACCTAAGAATGAATGACAGACGTCATGAAATGATTTGACAGCTGTCCCTATACCTGCTGTGTTTTTACCCATCCGAAAAAGTTAAACGGGTGTAGGGTTTACTCCGAAGTTCCAAAATTACTTTCGGACGGAAACGTTTCTTCGTTAACGGACTTAAAGAGTAGACCCCCAGTTTCAAGAGATATATGAACAGCATAATGGGCGAATTCAACCTAACTTTTATACCCAGTAAATGTCTGCGACACTGCGAAACTGTGTTTTTTTTATATCTGCAGTTTTTCTATACATTAACAAACGTCAACTTTATTCCACAGATAAAAGATATATCTATCTACCTTTGGTAAAATCAGCCTTAAAGCTACTAGTTGATGAGTTACTTACATCAAGTGTATTGTCGTTGTGCTCTTCACATATCAACGTTAGCCTTCTTCCGATTGCTTTTTGTTCTATAAGTTTGTTGTTTATTTGTCGCCAAATACTGCTGGCTGATTTTAGCACATTCATGTTGCCAAAGATGTACATGCCTGTAAGAGTTAGGATAAAAATAAAAAAGTTTTTTTTTTTCATATACAGGGTTATTGGTAATACAATACAATCCATTAAGGGGATGTAGGGAAGGTTATTTGCATTCAAATGACCCCATACGACCTCTATGCAAATGTCAACCATTATCGAGTAATTTGACATTTTTTTTAAAGATATTTTGGTATCTTGATGTGTCTCATTGGATAGCTGAGAAGTTATTCGAACGTTCTGCCGATAAAGTCTACCGTGTTTTTTTGCAGAAATCGACTATTTTAGTCAAAAATCCTGCTCAATATTATGAAAATTGTAGCACTGGTTTAAAAACTATTAAAGTAATTGTCAGTTTATAGTTGCTTATTATGTATTAAAGTAGAAGCAGACATTATATTAAAAAAAAATCATGCATCGTTTTTTTTATATTTTTTTAAAATCCGCCATAAAATATAAAATGTCAAATTACCTGAAAATGGTTGACATTTGCATAGGGGTCATCAGGGGTCATTTGGTTGCAAATGACATACCCTTAATGGATTGCCGACGTATTACCAAAATCCCTGTATATTAACAACAAGATCTATGAGGATAGACATCCATTGTCTTATTACAAAACGAGTTCTAACTTTATACAAGTTATCGTATTTTAAAGTGGTATTTCTTCTTCCTTTTCCCAACTATGTAGGGGTCGGCTTCCAGTAGAACCTGATGCAGCTGAATACCATTTTACATGGAGCGACTGCCTATCTGACCTCCACAACCCAGTTACTGGGTAACACGATACCCCTTGGACGTGGAGTCTAAAGTCAGAATCTACGTCGAAACTAGTTTTGTTAAAAGACGGACTACGTTTTTGTAAATTAAGGACCATTCAATTATTACGTAAGAAGAATTTAAGTAGTTTTTAATCCCCCCCCCCCCATGTCAGCAAAAGTAAGCAAAGCTCTTACACCCCATCCTATGCTTACATACACATTGGTATTTTTTTTTACATCTGTTCTGGTTTCTTTATTGTTATTCATGAGTCTAGAAATGAGGAATTTATAAACTTTAATGCCCATTTAAGTAATTTCCCCACTAGAGTTCTTTCTAACCTAACTATAAAACACCGCTTGAGATCGAGTAAGCAATATCAATTGTTTTGGGGAATCCCTGAACATGCTTTTCGCTTTCGAGCATAGACAAGTAGGGTTGCCATATTTGTTCAAACCAGAATTACAAAATTTTGCAGAAAATCTGAAAAAGTAAATAAATATTGCTGACGTAATCACCATCCAGGCCCCTCCGTCCCCTATGTCATCAAAAAAAAAGAATCATCAGAAAAGCAAAGACCCCCCACCCCATTGGTGCTTACGTAATACTTGAGTGGTCCCTAGCAGCAAAGTAAGTTCAGCTTACCTTCTTTAGCTCTCGACAAAGCAACACATATCCTATTGGTAGCGGTCAAGAACCCGATCCTGTTGTCACTATTACTCCTCACAAGTGATAATATGACTATCCTGTTCTCTTCGCCTTGGTAGTTGTCGACGGCCGTTACTCTTACGTCACGAAGCGATTCGTGCTTTTTCGTCATCTGTAAATGGAATAAAATACAAGTTTAGTGCAAACTAGAAAGTTTGAATAGTAATAAAAAACATCGGTATTATTTATTACTATCCCATTCGGAGCCGAGTATCGAAATACTAAGTGAAGTTTCTAATTCCCAAATTATGAGCTTGAGTAATAGGGAACATTACGCAAAAACTCTCCGTAGGGGGCGACACTAGCACAAACCATAAACAAACTGCCATGATGCATCATGTCATATTTATTAGTGAAAAAGTGTTAAATTATAATAGTTTTATTATTTTTCATGTATTAAAAAATCTGTACTGTGATATTATAGCATCCTACGGACATTTAAAAACTGTTTACGGTTTGTGCTAGTGCTGCACTCTGGCGGCAGAACATTGCAGTAGTATTCCCTATTGGCTAGAAGGGGCAAAATCAAAATGTAACTTAAAATTCCGTAGTAAAATAACACAAATCGGTCGTCCTTACGAAGATTTACATTGAAATGAATGAGAACAATTCGCAATACCCTGGATTAAAAAAAAAGTATTTCTTTTACTAAATATTTTTTGAAAACAACCGAACCTCAATTGATCCATGCCATTGTTATAACCACTGACCTACCAGCGGGGTAACTGCGTAACACGCCAACATTAGGAATAGCTTTCATTTTGACCGTTCAACAACATTCATTGCGTTATTTACGTTGTTGAGCAGACAAACTTTTCGAACATATGAAGCAATGGATTAGCAATATCCTTCAAAATGATTCAGATTGTGATACAGAGTGTTCTACGCGCAATTAAAATTTTTTAAACCCCTATTTTACGCTCCTTGGGTGAATTGGCGCTGTGGTATATGCAATAGCACGTTTCACCAGAGGTCGCGGGTTCAAGTTCAAACACCGCTCGTGTCAAATGTTTTTGAAACTGCTGAAATAAAAAAAAAACAGCATTACTCACATCTCTAAGAAGATTCACTTGTCCATTATATGTACTAAGTATAGTAATCTCGTCAGCACTGTACTTCAATTTTAGAAGGTAGTCCGCTAGAGCGACGCACCATTTTGCTTCGAATGTGTTTCTGTGACTCCAACTGTCTTCCATGCCCTGAGAATAAAAATAAATAAAAAATAAAACAGAACTGGGAATAAAATCAATTACAGTCAGGCCGTCGAGAGAATGCGTTCCTGACACCTCAGTTTCATACAAACGAATACGTGTTTTGCGTAATTGATCTTTATTAGTTACTAGAATTGTCACACTGACAGGTGTCAGCAACGCATTTTCTCGACGGCCGGATTGTAGGTACCATGGTCTAAGAAAACAACGTCTGGCATTCCGGGAGTGACACATGCTTACGTCACTATCCAGTTGCCACTTTATAACAAAACACGAGTTATGGAAACATTTTCAGTCACCATTCCGTTAAAAAATATATATAAACCATTTAAATTGTCGTTTCATTTTTCTAATAAAACGAAACAATTCAATTTAAACAATCCCAACGTAATTGTTAGTTAAAACCTCTGTTTTATCGGATTCGCACAGGTAATAAAGGCGATTGGGGAGTTATTATTACACATTACTGGTAACACAGCGGTGATGACGAAGCTTGTGTCACCCCCGTGATCGGAATGCTATACCTGGCGAAGAATATTATTATACCATGGTAGGTACCGTAAACCACAGGTACAGCTAACAGCTTAACTTTGATAGCGCCTAGAAGCAATAAATAATGTTTCGTATGCACTAAGGTAGCCCGCGAAATTCAAATACACTTACGTTTTTTTCAATTTGCAGGTCTCATTGTCAGGTTGTATGTTGATCTTAATATGATTCGCAACCGTAGCAAACATGTCTTTACAGAATTATAATCATTAGAATCAGCAATAAACTCCTTAAGTTAGAATTGGCCTCAAATGTCATGATTTCCTGAAATAGTCACTCAGTAGGTTAATATGAACTTTGAGGTCAATTTTGTTTTATCGCTGATTCTAATGATTATAGTTCTGTGATTGTAATTTGTTACGGTCGCGAATCATATCGCGATTCATTTGAATTTCGTTGGCTACCTTACCGCATCCCCCTTACGTTGTTGCAAAATCCTTCCGCGCATTATGTGACTTTTATGTCATTCAAATAAGGTTCAATATAGCGATCTAGAATGTATTTTTAGCAGTAGGAAGTTTGTCTTCATTTTATCATGCGTAATAAAGTACGGTCAGCGACAAAACTCGATTAAAACTGCAACTTTTACACATTATCTAGGTGGACACAATATTATACGATACATTGCATTTCAGCATTTTATATAGTAGATAAGACTTCAATTCTTTGATTTTAATTAAATATTTAGCTCAATAAAAAATATTTAAATAAGTGAAGTGTTAACCAACATTTATCCTTGACTTCGTAACAAATTAAATTACTAATTAAAAATTACCTCAGAATCTTCAAACACGTCATGAGATAAGAAGAACAAATTGTCTCTCATTCCTCTCACATCAGGATACGACCTCACACTAGAATGTGAGTCCAACTTATCGTATATCACAGGAACTATCAACTCTACGAAGTTAGGACTCATTCTGCGTTGCGTAGTGAGAGTACGCGCGTGGATTCCGTTGCGTATCATTCGTTCGAAGAGAGATATTTCGAGGTTATAGTCTTTGGCTAGCTTGTAGTGAGATGCTGTTGGTCGAAGCTGTTTGTGGTCACCTATAAAAAAACAAAAGAATAAACAGCACGACAACAATCACCGAGATATCAAATCAAATCAAAATATTTTATTTCACATAAACCAACATGGGCACTTATGAAACGTCAGAAGCTAGGTGCACGGTTCCAATTGGTTGGTTCCTATGGAGATGAGCCGGCAAGAAACTCCACGGTTACTCTTTTAAAAATAAGGGGCTTTTACAATGTTTCCAATTACAGTGTTGATAGATATGGGAGGTCAGTGTAGGCCTGTCAACAAGTAACAGGTACTCAACAAAATATAAAAAGGTCCACAAATCTATAGTCTACAAGTTAGGTCTACAACGTTCTGGGCACGCCACAATTGCGGCGGTAAGTCCCCTCTTTGAGGAGTGGCTTGAGAGGCGCCACGGCGTCCTCACCTTCCGCCTGACGCAGGTCCTCACCGGACCTGGCTGTTTCGGGAGGTTCCTGTTTCGGATAAGGCGGGAGGAAACGCCCGGGTGTTGACATTGTGTGGATCGACCGGAGGACACGGTGGAGCATACGGTTGAGGTCTGCCCGGCTTGGGCGGAGCACCGCCGTGTCCTCGTGGCGGCGATCGGCGGCGGCGATCTCTCGCGTCCGGCCCTGGTTCCGGCCATGGTACGGAGCGAGAGAGAATGGGAAGTAGTCACCTCCTTCTGCGAAGCAGTAATGCTCGCAAAGGAGGAGGCGGAGCGCGTGAGGGAGAGGCAATCATTGCGCCCTCACGCCCCTAGTCGCCGCAGGAGGAGACACCCTGGGCGTCGGGAGTCGATAGCCGACTCCCGGCCACCGTAGGCGCGGGCCTGCGGTCGGCGAGCAATGGGCAGCTCGCCGTCCGGTAAGGACCAGGCTCGGGTCGACAGCGTGTTGTGTTCCACGCGCGCCTCAAAGAGTTGTCAGCATAATTGACGGGGTGCGATAGGGCCGATGCCTGCAGGGGTCGCGGATTGTTCGAAAGAGTTACCGTGGCCCTGGCGCACAGGCAACTGAAGGAACACGGGTGGGTTTTAGTCAGTAAGTGTCTGACACGCCCTTCCGCTCCGCCCAGAGCGGGAGAGGTCATTTGATGATTTACCAACCAAAAAAAAAAAAGGTCTACAACGTTCTCACATTCACAAAACATAGAAGAATCTATATAAAAATAAAAGCCTATTTACACTAAATGACATGATTGCCATTACTAGGTACTGTAACAAATCGGAATCAAAATCCTATCCACAAAAGCCATAAATAGAGTTGAAATAAGAATCCGAGGTCTATAATGTCAAATAATCTACAGTAACCTAGTTATTTTGGAGATTACTGTTCACATTGACTGATAAATCTATATATCTATATACAGGGTGGCAGGGACATCGGCGTACAACCTGTTACCATGGGATTCAGTACATGATATTAGTATAATAGCTATTATGATTATTGGCCAGTGCAGACGTGTTTTTTGTTGTTTTACCTAATAAGAATTAAAGTTTGGTATATAATGTATGCAATATTGACTCGTGATGAGTATGGACTAAAAGTGTAATAAGTACGAAAGTGAAGTGAACAGATTAAGTGAATTAATTTGCGAGCGCGACATCGCGCTGTTCGAGTACGCCGAGGTAGGCTCTTCCTCACCTCGAGGGAAAGAGACGGGCTGCGAAAAACAAATAATTCGTCTCTGTTACGCCACAGTGAACCGCGGAGTGTGCGGCAGTTACACCTGACATTTGAATTTTTGAAACCATAGAAAAAAATGCCTACTAATTGCGGCGCTTGTGGTTCAATAATAAAAGATTTCTTTATGGAATGCTCGAATGACAAATGCGAGAAAAAGTATGACTTAGCGTGTCTTGAAATAAATATAGACGCGTTTAAGGCGTATACTCATGTATATAAGAAAAGCTGGGTGTGCCCGGAATGTGTTTGTTCTAAACCGAAAAGAGGGAACAGTGAAACCCCAGTTAGCAAAAATACACCCAAGATCACTATCAGTACACCCATGAATAACGTAAACATTCAGCGTGGGAGTCAAGCTCGTTCTTCACCCATAATTATGGATACGGATTCTTTACTGCTTGAGGAATTGAGGGAATTTAGATCTGATATGGTAGCTCGCATGGACAGCCAGGCAAATGCGATAGCACTCTTACTGAACCAATTTTCCCAAACAAAAACCGAGTTAGACAACATAATTAAGATCATGAGGGTACTCGAAGAAAAAGTGGATGCTAAGCTGTCCCAGGATAGGCAAACTCGAGATATAACAACTGAGATATCTGACAATCTTCCTTCTACCTCTAGTTTTGCAGCAGTCGTTAGTCAATCGAGCAGTACGAACATGCCTAAGAAAACATCTAAGCATACCTACGTAAAAATGCAAAAGGTAAACAAAGGTGGGGCCACGAAGTCAGCTATATTACAGGAAAAAACTATGAATATTACTAACCCAATAGAGGCTGAAGAACCAATTAATGCACAGACAGAGGATAACGAATCGGGCTGGACGACTGTTCGGAATAGAAAAGCTAACAGGCAACCTAAAGAGGTCAGAGTAGGTACAAATACGGAATTGAAGGCTATTCAAGCAACGGAACGGAAAAAACACCTACATGTTTGGCGATTACATCCGGAAACCACTCCTGATGCCATAACCGATCATGTAAAAAATGTATGCGGCCCAGATGTACTCATTAAAGTGGATAAAATCAGACATAAAACGGAGCGAGATTACTCGTCGTTTATTGTGGGAGTGCCAGAACAATGCTTCGATATATTGAATCAGGCAGAAATCTGGCACATGAACGCGGAATTTAGTGAGTGGATTTGGTTTCGCAAGTCAACCAAAAATGCATCAAAGTAATACCATCGATATTTTATACCAAAACGTTAGAGGTCTTCGAACGAAGTTAGACGAGTTCAGAGGAAATATGGAATCATTAAATTCAGACTTATACGCAATCACGGAATCTGGTTGCAATGATTCCATACAAGATCCAGAAATTGTCCCACCGGGATTTCATATACTTCGGTGTGATCGAGCGGATGGTCGGAAACAGGGCGGCGCGTTTCTAGTGGCCGCACACCGGTATGAGTTGCGACAGGTACCTATCGTGGACATTTCGATAGATACCTGCGTTTTCGAAATGGTTTGTGCAACAGTTCATTTAAATTATAGATTTTTATTCTTGTGTTGTGTAATTTATATTCCACCAGGTAGTTCTGAGAATGACTACATGATTTTATTCGGAACAATAGAAAAACTATGTGATAGATATAGAGAAGTAATTGTGATTGGAGATTTTAATTTATTTTCGTGTCCTATAAATGTTATTAATTATTATGAATGTTTCGTATCCTATTGCGAGTTCACTCAAAGTAACACAGTACCCAATAGTTTAGGTCGTCAGCTGGATTTGGTTCTGAGTACAGGTTTTAGCGGAGAGGTGTCAGTAGTGGCGGCGGCCGAGCCACTTGTACCCGTCGACGCGCATCATCCACCGCTCGCGGTAAGCGTGCACCTCGCGCGGCCTGCTGGCGTCCCTGACCCCGCTGCCGCTGCCCTCGCTTCTTCCCCCGCCGTCGCCATAGACTCGCGCGTGACCGGTATAGGCGCACGTACTATCAGACCACAATGGAACTTTTATAAGGCAGATTATCAATTGCTTTATTCAAGGTTCGTTTCTATTGATTGGAATAGTATGTATGAGATGAGCAATTGGGAAGCAATCTTGGATTTATTTTATAGCAATATTAATAATATTTTGGATGAATGTGTTCCCAGGAAAAAACTGAATATAAAGTCACGATACATTTACCCAGAATGGTACACGAGCGAAATAATAAAAGACCTAAAAACTAAAGCTAGACTTCACAAGATGTTCAAAACAACTAAACTGAGTAGTGATTATGAGGAATTTTCCAAGTTTAGAGCATTAGTTAAAAAAGCTATAGAAGCTGCACACAAACTACACCAACATAAAATCCAGTGTCAGTTTGCCAAAGATCCGAAGTCATTCTGGCAATACATACGATCAAAGAAAAGGGCAGTTACCAGGCAAACTATTATAAAAGATGGTCAGCATTTATCGGACGACGAGTGTGCTATACAATTTGCGAGTTTTTTCGAATCAGTATACAGCAGGGAGCCGCCGCGACTAGATCCACAAGCGGCGGCGGCGGCGGGAGCAGCGAGCAGTGCGCGGGTGCAACTTGACTCGCTGAGCCTTAAGGACGTCAGAGACGCACTCGAGCGCCTAAAACCAAAGCGTTCAGCAGGTCCGGATGGGATACCAGCTTTTCTTTTTAGAGATTGTAGTAGGGTGCTCGCGGAACCTCTACTCCATATTTATAACATTTGTCTGAATTCGGCGACATTTCCAACCCAATGGAAAATCACGCGCGTCATTCCTGTACCCAAGGGTAAAGCGGGATCAGAGGTCAGTGGGTATAGACCGGTGGCCGTGCTGTCGACGCCGGCTAAAGTGTTCGAGTCTGCTATCCAGCGCTGCATGCAGGAGCAGGTACGCGGACAGTTATCGGATGCGCAGCATGGGTTTCGACCGGCGCGAAGCACTGCCACCAATCTTCTCAACTTTATGGCGCAGGTGGTGCCGGCGGTAGATGCGGGGGCGCAGGTTGACGTTGCGTATTTTGATTTTAAAAAAGCCTTTGACACCGTGGATAATGATATTCTACTAAAGAAGCTTGCAGACGTCGGATGCGCACCGCATCTATTGCAGTTTTTTTATATGCAAGACAGACAGCAGTACTTTGACTGCAATGGAAGTGAATCTGACCCATATTGCACTTGGTCTGGTGTGAGTCAAGGCAGCAACTTGGGGCCTCTCGAATTCATAATAATGGTAAACGATTTGCCGCAAGTCATCAGACATGGCACATGTTTACTATTTGCAGATGACCTGAAGTTGCTGCTCGAGATCAAATGTGAGTCTGATGGCGATCGCTTGCAGGGGGACATAGACAGGATAGTGCAATGGAGTCACGAGAATAGGCTCTACTTCAACGTGTCGAAGTGCTCGGTGATGAGTTTCACCCGCGCACGTGCACCGCTACTTCGTGAGTACGTGGTGGACGCAGCGCCTATGCAACGAGTCACGCAGGTACTTGATTTAGGGGTTTCTGTTACTCCTGAACTGTCATTTCGTGATCATGTATCGAAGATCTGCAAAAAGGCGTTCAGAAATCTGGGTTTTGTGCTGAGACAGACACGAGACTTTACCAACATAGCAGCAGTTAGGGTTCTGTATGATGCACTGGTCAGGAGTCATCTGGAACATAGTGCTATCATATGGGCTCCACACGAAACCAAATACTCTGTTATGTTGGAACGAGTTCAGAACAAGTTTACGCGATACTTGTACAGGAAGCTTTACGGGGTATATCCGTTTTACCCGTTGATGTATCCCACTTTATTTGTACTGGGTATGGTCGGGTATAATGAATTGAGGGTGCGACGGGAGTTTACACTGGTCGCTTACTTAGTCAAGTTACTCCGAGGCATTGAGCATAATCCGGAAGTGCTGCAGCGCTTAAGTCTTTGCGTACCAGACCGCTATGTATGGAGGCGACGGCGCCCCCCACTGCTGGCCGTGCCGACAGCCAGAACCAACTTACTCGCCAAAACGCCACTAACCCGAGCAATTCGGGTCATCAACGATCTTCATAACAAAATTGATCTATTCACATGTAATTTGAGTGAATTCGCAAGGTTATTGTTGTTTATTTTATGTTATACCTAACGTAGATTAGTGTAGTACGAGTATGTTATTGTGGGATAGGATGTATTTTTATTGTCTAACAGATATTTTATTGTATAGGTATGTAATTGGATGAAACGTTAGTAATGTTTCCTATACCTGTAATATGTTAAAGAACTTGAAAGTTCCAAAAAGTTTTGAATAGTAAATGATTTTTATTATATAAAGACAGCATATAAAGTGACCGCGCTATCGCATTAGGTGATGAACCTGTAATGATAGTTTTTTATGGGAGAAATAAATAAATAAATAAATAAATAAATGATTCTGAGCCAAACTACGCTGAAATAATTCGACGATTATTTAAAAAAAAATGTTTGACATACATTTTGACCGCGTAGGTATTGCACTTTTCTTCACTTCAAACAGGTGATTTTTTTCTGATAACCGACGAAAAATTTCTGCGCTAGGGGGTCTAGAATCATGTGTTGAATTCATGTTTACAGTTTGCGCGTCGATGTTCCTGCCTCCCTGTATGTATATACAGGAAGGATTTTTGAGATGGGGCAGCAAGGGCAGCTACCTTAACCGTTGTAGCTACAGGAAAACGGTCTTAGGAGACTTTCCTTAACTTTTTGAGAAATTTTGATTTGCATTCATTCATTTCATTTTGAAAAAAATGTACAGTCAGCAGGAAAATGGACAATTTTCACAAAAAAAAATGTTTTTATGCCAATCGATCATGTTTTATCTAAAGATCAAAAACCTCTATTGGACTAACTGAGGTTTCAGTATTACAAAACTCAGAAATCTCAAAAAACTTTTACCATACATTTCGTAGGAAATGCGACTACAACTTACTTTTTTATTATGGATATACTACAATGTAGACGCTACAATGAAGACAGGCCGAAAATAAACAAAAAAAAATAGAAAATAACTTCGAATTAACGTCTGCTTAACCCCTTGGGAAATGCAGGCGTGTAGTTGTTATATTTTAAAAGTAAAGTTACCTATTAGTATAAGATGTTGACACTGATGAGTTAAAGACGCTACGATATGCGCCTCCAATACCTCTGCTGCTTCTTCGACAATTACTGAAAGCACATTTTAAATAATTAGTAGTCAAACTGTATACAGGGTTAAATTAAATGAACTGGCAAAACTTCACAGAAAAAAATCCAAACTCATTATTTTCCATAGTTCCGTGTGTCACACGGCCGTTGACCTCGAGCAGCTCTAGTTGCTAACAATTTTGATATCGATACCCGTCTCATTGATAGACAGGTAACGATATCAAAATTGAAGTATCGCCAGTTAATTTAATTGAAATTAAATTGTTTAGTCTGCAAGTGGGATATCGGAATCAAAAATGCGGGGCTGTCTTTGGGAACTGCCGATAGAAGTGAAAACTAAGTAACTTGTAAATTGTATCGTCGAAGCGTGCGGTGACGATGACGTCAGTTTCGCGCTTTTTGTTCACTCAAAAACTACACATATATAAACAATATACATATATGTCGGAGGAAATAAACTGAGAGTTGATTGTTGGTTGCATACGATTAATTGATAAGGTTGATTGTTAATTAAAATAACTTGTTAAATCCTAATTTAATTTGATTTATTACATTTGCATATTGTGTAAATCTAACTAATTTAATTAAAAGTCACTGCATTGTATAACGTCCAATCAGAGCAGAGGATAAATCTAGAGTGGGGTCGAGGATTCATTAGAGTAACGGTGGTCGATCGAGGTGGATCGGTACTGATGAAGTTAGATTGGTGTCGCGAACCTGCTGCTCGAATATAATTATTTAAGCAAATTAGTTATTGTGAGATATTGCTTCCTTCAGTGATTATCAACGTTGTAAACAACTGCCATGAAATTGTATGAAACAGTGAATACTTTGTTTTGTGCCATTTCACAAAAATGACGCCCACTAAACTCGTGACCACTAATGACGATGTCAAGGAGAATGCTGTTTTTCCTACATATATAGCTCATGGAAAGCGTTCGGTGCCGATGACGCGAGTTCCATGATTTTTGTTCACACAAAAAGTGCTCAATGCGCCAAAAGAAGTTTTCATTTCAAAAAGCTAGATGTAGGCGACATTTCCTATCTGATTTCTGACTACCCCTGAGAAGAAATGACGTAACAAACTCAAGCAGACTGACCCTCATTTAGAAGGGTGCCAGTAAAATTATAAGCACAATAGTGTTTTTACGTTTGTCTTTGGTCGGTGGACGTATGTCCTAATACAAAGAGACATAGAGATCAAGAGTCGCGAAACGTATAAAGCCCTTTTCAGATTCTTACATCACACAAAGAAAGAAGTTTTTATAACATTGTTATACATTTACTTTCTAGGTATTTTCTCCCATGCATTGCTCATAATATCAACATCTACTATACCTATAGGGGAGTGCAGTTTCCTCATGAGGTCGTGTCTCCTGGCTGCCGTGGTGGTAGTTACTCCTACTACCCTGACCGTCTTCATCACTTCACCGTCAATTAGGGTAGCTACTTCATTCAGCTCTTGGCTTGCCGTTTTGTGTTGGTCCTTTGAATTTAAAAACAATCTCTTACGAGTCGAAACTAATTTAAAAAAAATGCCTGTGTGTCGTGGAACACGTGGTTGAAACGAAGTTTCTTTCGCAGTTTTTTAGTCAATATGTCAATAAATTGAAAAAAAAACGTAAAAAAAAAAAAAAAACTATTTGCGCAGCTGCCTTGAACCAATAAACGCGCACCTATGACTGGGCACAGCCAATAGCATACGCCCTATGGATAACTGTCTACAGTAAGAAAGGGTCGTGACGGAATACTCTTAAACTTTTTTGCGGCTAGCCTCCATCCGCCAAGTCCGTATCGTGCGATATGGAACTACGTTCGAAAAATAATATTTTTAATTTGTAAAGGCAGGCAAGGAGTGTCATTACTTGCTTTAAATATGGAGAGATAAGATAGGTAAGCCTTTACCTAACCTTTGGGGGATTACAGTCATGATGTTATGTAAATAATATAACATAAAACTCCTGGTCCCGCAATGTTTCAAATCAGATTCCTTATAAAGTTATACATACAGACGCAACACTCTCAGGGTGAGTGTTGCGTCTTTATAACTTTATAACGAATCTAATTTGAAACATCTAGGTTAGAGTCTCACCTGATGACAACAGCGTGAGTTAGCATCCCCTATAAGTGACTTTTATGATATAAAGTAAAAAGCACAGATAATTCCGAAGGTAGGTCTTCAATTCTTTTCAATGTTCTTCAATTAAATGTTTAAAGGCCTGAATCCATAATCAAGTGGAGGGTAAAAAACATTTTTTTTTGCGCCTGGCGCACGTTTTATATCACTCTTATATAATAACTTACCAGTAATCCGTTCATTTTGGATAAAAATTCGTTCTTCAGCACCCCAACGGCGGAATAGTATAGTCGCCATCTTTGTTCTGGCTTCAAATTGTACAGATCTTCAATTTCATCCAGTTTATATTCTTCTTTATTATTGTTTTGTAGTGTTCTGTATTTCTGTAAGAAACATTTACTTAGTTAGTAATTCATGTTACGTCGGGTGCTGACACGCGGATTACTTACAATAATTATAAATATTTATTTATTTTTTATAATAATTAACTTATGAACAAATAAATAGCTAACTTTTATTATATTTTATTTATTTTTTATTTCTGTATCTGTCCGTGACATCACATCAGCGGGCCCTATCAGAATACCAGCGCTGCGACACTTATTTTTTTTTTTTATTGTTGAGGCATCATGCTGAGATAGGGGCCTTTTCGACTCGTACAGGACTTCCTGTTGTTATTTCCATTTTTTGTTTTGTTTTAATATTTTTGCTTTTATGAGTGTGTTTAGTTTAGTTTGTGATAATCCTGTGCGAGTCCCAGTAAAAACTTTTTGCTTCTTTCTTTCTTTTTCTTAAAAATCTTAAATTCACTCACTTACAGACAACGCACAGCTTAAACCACTGGGTCTAAAAGTATGAAATTTTGCGCAAGAGTTTCATACAAAACGAAAGTGAGTACCAAAGGATTTTTGAAGAAGAAAGAATAACGTTTATTTGGACACAGAACACGAAATACAAATTACAATTTAAAAAGTGAACATTTTTAGCGTTAAACAGGGGATGAAAGTTTGTATGAAAGTTCGTCGTGTTTGCCCATGGAAAATCCTATCGGGCGCATGGGTTGTCGTACATAAATTCACGTCTAAATTTTCTTATAGGTTTCCTATTAGTAATATTTCATTTATTCAACCACGTTTTGTCTGTAATTCATCCATCGTCCAACGTTTTGTAGATTTTACTTGTGCTTAGTTTTATTAAGCTTATTTGCTCTTAAGCCCCCAAAGTTATAACCAATGGGTTCAGGACAAATAAGCAATTATCTGCACCGGTTGACGTCACGACAACGCCGGCTGTCGCTGAAAACCAGCGCTGGGGCTCTGTCTCGCATAAGCCGGGGCGCCGGCGGGGGGGGGGGGGGGGGGGGGGGGGGGGGGGGGGGGGGGGGGGGGGGGGTCGAGTGTGTATTATGCTGAGCTATTGCCGTTCTGCATGGATGTGACGCATATTTTCCCCCAACTTGTTCTTTTTTGTGGTTGTGTGTTTTTCTCTGCATTATGTTTACCGCAAATAAACGTATTTTCTTTGTAATTATTTTTACATTTCATTCTATAGAAATTGAGGATAAATGTGTACCGCACATATTTACTTATAATGATAATACCTACCTACTTAAAAATAGTTTAAGAGGGCGCACATGAGTCCACAAGCGCCATTCCTTTAAAAAAAATATTATCTCGTGACTGAGAAGGAATTTTGAATAACGGCTCAATAAGCACCCTCGGTAAGTTATCGATTTTGATCCTTCTCCACTAAAAGGATCAGAAGTGAAAAAGTTCCGAGAGAAGGATTTTCAAATAAAAACTTAATAGTATTCGAGAAATCTTACCTTAAAACATTCCAATCTCTTGCTAACTCTACTGATCTCTGTTTTGAACTTATCAGTCATCTGTTTAGCCTCTAAATGATTGTCAGTCACATCATTTACGTATCTAATACTATTCAGCATAGAGTCTATTTCTCTAAGCGCCCATTTTTCAGAAAAACACGTGTGAATTTCTTCTCCGACATCCAATTCTTCCAACTTCTCCCAATCTTCTAGATCAGACTCTTTTTCACTTTCAGATATTCTGGCAATTTGTGATTCTCCTTCAAAGCAGCCAAATAGCCAATTAAGAATACTATCTTCTATAGAACTTCTAAGTTCGTAACTCTTCTCACCAGTTTTGAGGTATGGCTTCAAGTAAGTGTAAGAAACGATCTCTTTCTCACATTTCTCTATCTCATTCTGTAGTTCGGTCATTTCTTTGAAAATATTTTCTAACTCATTTCTCTTTGATGCATAGAGATAAGAGTATTTCGACTTGATTTTTGTTCTTAAATTGTGTAAGGTGTAATACTCTAATAGAGGACTTTTACTCTGGCTGCCTAGTCGAACAATACTGTTAGTAATACCAAGGATACCTTCAAGAAATTGATCAAGGGCGTGATTCGTGTAGCAGATGACAAGCATTGGTGTTCCTTCTAGGGACAAATTTCTTAGTATTGTAGCTGCGATTTTGATCCCTATGTACGTTTTTCCTGTTCCTGGAGGGCCTTGGATAACTGCGAATTCCCGTGTTAAGGCGAATTTGAAAGCTTCTAATTGGGAGTTGTCAAGTCCAAAAACTGGGTCAGGCCATTGTTGTGTGTCTAATACTGGGAACGGTAAGTCTTCAGTTTCGAAAGGCACTGTGTATATTGTTTCTGATGATAAATAAGCTGGTGGGTTTGTTTCCTTCTGTAATCATAAAAGGAGTTTGGTTAGAATGGAAATAGATAAAATGATGAGGCTGTACTTCAACGAGACTTTTTTTACCCATCACTACACAAAGTATTTTGATAGCTGTCAAATCGGACTGCTGTACAACTATTTTCTTAATGTGCCTCGGGAATCAACGCATTTCCGAATACAAACGAATGCTAATTTCAATGTCCATCAATTATTAGATTTATCGTGTATAATAATTTGAATTCAGAATTAAGTACTTTATTGTTTGTTACGTCAAAACAAAACAACAATAAAGTACTTAGTTCTGAATGAATGTATTGCTGATTCTCATGATTATAATTCTGTAAAGCCATATTTGTTACGATCGCGAATCATATTATAATCAAAATACAACCTGATATTGACCTGCAAATTCCAAAAAACGTAACAAAATTTTAATTTCGCGGGCTACCCTGAAGGTTCCCCGCCTTAATATTAATAATTATTTTTATTACGGAACAAAGAATCCATAGAGTGTTAATAACATAATATTAAAACTATGTAGTGACTTTTAGTGGGGGCAGTAGGAGACCCAAAGATAATTAGGTGGCGTTAAGATGGGATATTACGACTATACAATATCACACGTTTAAATACAATAATCGTGGCAATAGCTGTTTCAGATTCGCGACAGATGGTAAGTAAAAAAAAATTGGGGAGCTGTAGTAAAATAAACTCAAAAAGGGTGGTGGGCAAAATAAGGTTGAGAACCATGGTTAAAAACTTAGAAATTAGACCAAGTAGTGTGTCTTGCTAGAAATAATTTAAACCCTAACTTCGAAAAAATAAAGTTCAAATTGAAATAACCATTGCATACCTGAACATCCACAATGTATCTCTTCATAGGTATATCGTCCAGTCTAGAATCTTGCAGTACTTTCAGCACTCTATGGTAAGGCTCAAAAAATACTTCACTTTCTACCATCAGGTACGCTTCAGAGAAAATGGTCTTTGATGTCGGATTTTGAAAGGATACTGCTACCTAGAATTATAGATTTTAGTATTAACATGCGTTATGCTGGCACTTGTCATATTTGTCCTAATGTTTACTTTATTTGGCCAGCACAAAATA
The DNA here is from genome assembly GCA_916610205.1 of Griposia aprilina. Lineage (NCBI taxonomy): Eukaryota > Metazoa > Arthropoda > Insecta > Lepidoptera > Noctuidae > Griposia > Griposia aprilina. The sequence goes on along the minus strand of OU744294.1, from coordinate 6,135,109 downwards.
TATTATTTGTATAGCAGGAATTCCAATTTTTATTTTTATTTATATATTTTTTTGGTAAACATTTGACATTATATAATTGGTATTTAAGTTTATTTTTGACATTTAATTCATAAATAGTATTAAGAATTTTTTTGAAGTAATTAACATTGTATTAAAAATTACCTATCATTTCAAACTACTTTATAATTATTAATGGGGATATTAATTGTACTATAGTTTTAATTTTTCTACACCGGCAACGATAGTATATGTGAGACTTTTTATTAATATTAGGTCTTTACCTATGAAATTGCCGTTCTGCAGTACTGGCCATTTCAAATCAAAATAATTTTTGTTTGGCTAAGAATTCTAATTTCAAATTAATTTTATTTTAAAAACATGGATTTTTTTTTCTAAAAGTAGTCATTTCTTTATTGATTAGTGTTACATTTTCATCGCATTTCAATCTTTTTCGTCATCATGGATACGTTAAAAATTCGAGTAATTATGGAATATGAGTACCGTCGTGGCAGCAACGCGGCACAAGCGGCACGCAACATCAACGACGTTTACGGAGCTAACACTACAAACCAACGCACCACCTGTTATTGGTTTGCTCGCTTCCGTTCTGGAAATTTCGACCTGAAAAATGAACCTCGCGGTCGTCCGAAGACTTTGGTCGACAATGACGAATTAAAGGCGATTGTGGAAGCTGATGATACACAATCTACGGCTGAATTAGCAGCAGCTTTCGACGTTAGCGTCAAAACAATATTGGTCCATTTGCGTCAAATTGGCAAGGTAAAAAAGCTTGACAAATGGGTGCCCCACGAACTCAATGATCGCCAGCGCGAAGTACGCGTCGAGACGTGCCTTGCACTGCTCAACAGACACACAAATGAAGGAATTTTGAACCGCATTGTTACCTGCGATGAAAAATGGATTCTGTTTGATAACCGTAAGTGCTCAGCAAGTTGGTTGGATCCTGGTTCAGCACCTAAACAATGCCCTAAACGAAAACTTACCCCTAGAAAAGTGATGGTCACTGTTTGGTGGTCTAGCGCCGGTGTGATTCATCACAGCTTCTTACCAAACGGGGTGAGCATTACTGCAGATGTGTACTGTGAAGAACTGAACACAATGATGGAGAAGCTGGCGCATCTCCAACCAGCATTGGTCAATCGCTCGTCTCCGCTGCTCCTGCACGACAACGCGCGACCTCATACTGCACAGCAGACGGTCTCCAAGTTGCAAGAACTGGGGTTGGAAGCTCTCCGTCATCCGCCCTACTCACCAGACCTTGCGCCTACAGACTACTACTTTTTCCAGAATTTGGATAACTTCTTGGCGGGAAAAAAATTTAATACCCGAGAGGCAGTACAAAATGCCTTTGAAGAATTTGTTGCCTCCCGTCCAGCTGATTTCTTTAAGAAGGGCATCAATAAACTGCCACTGCGATGGCAAAGATGCATTGATTGCATGGGTGATTACTTCGATTAATACAAATAAAAAATTCATGAAAAAAATTCGTTTAAATTTTTTCATACAAAACGGCAATTTCATAGGTAAAGACCTATTATTAACATCGTAATGTACCATGTACTGAGAAATAAATGATATTTTATCTTATCTTATATTAAATTCCTAAACCATAAAGTTTATTTTATATAAGTTCAATATATTCGATTTGACGGCTGCCATGGCCCACGCACAATGGTCCACATGAAGGACTAAGTGCGGAAACCATATCCGTAAAGAAGAAGAATAAGTTCAATAATTCAATATTTGAGGCAAGTGAAGTTCCATTTTGAGGTTCTTTGTCAAATATTTTTGCAGCTTAAGACCAATGTCATGGGCCATGGAAGTTGCTGTTGGTGACTATTCAGAATTAGTTAGCTTAGACAGTGGCATTACATTTTTATAATTATTCTTTGGGCAATTGGGGGCAATTTATGAGAAGAAAATATTAAGTTGGGCCAAAAAGAATGGCATGTTGGATTATAATAGAAAAAAAAACTCACATATCCCTCACTAAGCAGATTCAAATTAGAATCCAGTACAGTAGCGCACAAAATTGTTTCAAAATTATCACTTGTGAAGAGTAATAGAGATCCAAACATCAGTTGCTTGTTGTACGCATATCTCTTGCTGTCGACCATACCCTGGGTGGCTCGTTCCTTCCAAGCAATGTCTATGAGGTGACCCACTCTGTTGTTACTTACGTAGTTGCGTAGAATACGTACTTTTGGGTACACTCTAAAAATAAATAATGTTTATTTTTTTATTTAATACTTCAAGCACACAAATGTAGAGAAACAGTCTTAATGCTATAGGTATTTTGTATCAGGAAGAGACTAGGAACTAGAATGTGTAACAAAAACAAAGGCTAATTATTTTGCAGACGACTAACAACTTAAAGGGCTACTAACTATTTGCTACTAGAAATCATAGGCGAGGTACTATAAATAATGAAATGGCGACTAATATTAACAGTAGGATAGGATGCAAGAGCGAGCGAAGCGAGCTCGGGACTTGGGGCACTCTGACTCGGACTGGTTAGGTTAGAAGGGGATGGCGGGGTCTGGAAGACCCCGCCGTCCCCTTCGTGGTTATTTTTTTTTAAACCGCCCAGAAGTAGGAGCCCCGCGTAGCGGGGCTCCGTCGGCTACGCCTTATTATGCAAATCAGATAAAACCCAGGATAAACCAAGATTTATTTTTTGTCCATAAATAAAAATTCAGAAATCCAGAACAGAAACTCGATGCCAGTTTAAATTAAAACAAAGCTAACAACTGATTATTAAGCTGCTACTTTCTACTTAAAATTATTCTTCACTGTAGCTGCCAACCTACTATTTTTGCTACCGGCTTTAATTATTTTTTAATCCCAATTTCAGATTAATTTGTCGCCGCGTTAAATACATGCCAAAAACAAAAACATGCAAAAGTATATCTTGTGCGATTTAACTAAATACTTCGCGCTGATGATTTCTTGTCATGTACAGTGTGAAAACAAATGCGTATCACAATCATTCTTTTTTTAAATAATACATTATTTTATGTTCGCGGAAGACCTAGCCGTAGATGGCGGGACGAACTTGACGCTTAGAGGAGGGATTGATCCATATTAGCTCAGGATCGAGTTGAGTGGAAAAAGGAAAAGGAGGCCTTTGTCCTGCAATGGGACAATACAGGGTGATTATTTATTTGTTTGATATTTTTTGATGGCCTGTGATTATGAAACAGGATTGATGAAATTAATTCGCATTCCAGCGAGGTGTTTAGTTCAGGGACAATCGACCTCAAGCTCAGTGCTCAACTAACATGTTGTAAATAATACAACAGCAACATGTCACAAATTTCTCTCAGTACTGTCAAAAAGGGTGAATAGGGATGCAGGGGTGAATCGGAACGAAACTTTAAAAGGGATTTTAACATTTAATTGATATAGTTTGTTGCCAACAAGGGCACTTAATTGTTAATTATAATACAATTAACTGTATAACAATTAAGTTTGTCACAGCTTGTTTGTTTATGTGAGTTTGTTGCCAAAAAGGAATCAATATGTTAACATATTGATTCCTTTTTGGCAACAAACTGTATTATTTCAATGTTAAAATCCCTTTTACAGTTTCATCCCGATTCACCCCTGCATCCGTACTCATCCTGTTTGACGGTATCTAAATTCTAGTTACGATTTACATCATCGCCATCATTACCATTTCAGCCGAGCGACATCTATTGCTGGACATAGGCCTTCCCCAAGCACCGCCACATCAACCGACCGACATAGTTTATAAATTGAGAGAATTTTCTACAAGTATAAATATTGACGAGCAGGACATCTTTGCAACACTTACCTAATATTTTCATGCCGTCTCTTACTCGGATTCTGCATATATTTACCTGTAATAAAAACCTGAATTTTATACAAACCCTAAATAAAAATTCACAGACCATTTACATTATGTGTACCAACATATTCCTTCCCGTAATGGCCCAAAGCAATCCTCTCGTAATAATTTGAACTGTATGTCTAAATAATCTTCAATGCTTGGGTATGCTCCATTGATTATGCTCGGTTGTATGGGAATCTTGTTGACGGTTAACAAGTCGTCTTGTGTGGGGAAGATGTTAAGGTTTTTAAAGTAATTCTTGTCCGGGTTTTTGGTTTCTGGCGGTGGGGTGATTTCGTCTTCAAGTTCATCTGGTTCCTGAAAATTACAATAATTTTTTTTAATATAATTTTTTGTTGTTTGTTTGGGCATAGTAAGTGAGCAGAAAGCCAAGTGATGCAATCACAAGCATAGACGAAATAACTTCCTGTAACACAATATCCCTTGGATGATAAGTAAATAGACTCTTATTTATTGTTTTATTTATTTCCTTTCTTATATTATTTTAGTGTATTCCGTATGCAGAACATTTTTCATAAAAAAAAGTATTTACAAAGAAGCAACTTACTTCATCTTTAAGCAATTTCATTGCTTTTGACTTCAACTGCTCAATCCTCACAAATAATTCATTACTAAATCTTTCAGTGTGCTCTTCACGCACTCCAAAGGCACTGACTTCTGTTATTTCTAATAAATCTAATATTTCTTTCATAAACTCCAAATTATCTCTTTCAAAGTTTATGATACCTTCACTGAGATTCAGGATATTGACATAGAAACCTTCTGCATCATCCCATAATTGAGCATTCATCCTCTTCTCAACAATGCGAACACTTGGTAAGTCATCCAAAAAGTTTTTTATATTCACCAAAAAGTGTGAATTCTGAAACCGAGTTCTCAGCAACTTTATTATTTTTGAATTTTCTCCTGGCTCCAAGGTCTTGTACACATTGGCCAGTATTCTCACAATTAAAACTATAAAATCGCCTTTGAGCTCGTCTTCATCCAGAAGATTCCAGAACCCAGGTCTATGGGATACTTCTAAATTTAAAATTGGAGGTTGTAATGTAGAAATGTCAAGAAGTCGTTTGAAACCGATTGGTTTTTTCTCTGTAAATTGGAGTTTGGTCTCTGGCTTCGGTTCTGGTTGGTCTTCTTCAGCGAATTCTGAGGTAGCTGAAGTATTTGGTCTTGCATCTTCTATCAACGTGCCGTCGAACCAGTCTATACGAAGAGAAGCTTTGTTACCGTCACTCATGACTGAGAACTGATACTATAACGTAGGTAAAGTGTAATTAACCTATATTTTAGACTTTATTACACTATATTTTACTTTAAAAACGCTAAAAGCGAAAGTAGGACGAACAAAATAAACGTTGTTTTCATAGGTTGTTTTGACGTGTGTTAAACAGCTGAGCTGACGCTGCCGCACAGACAAAATATAGGTACATTTCGAATTACGCCATAATCGCTCACAGCGCAGCGCTCACTTCATAAATTTGCGTTCCGATTTAGATATTATCACGATTATGACAGCAGAGAGTTGTCGACAATTCGCTTGCTCGCTCAATCCCAAACCTTGAAATATCGACTGGATATTTTTTTGAAAATGGACGTTCACCGCATTGGCACTTCTGTTTTGTTGGTTGAGATGTGTGAGACCAAAGTTGCGACTCAAAACAACTCAATAGCACAACACAACTGTCATTTTTGATTCTGACAGCGCTCACGATGTTATTAATAAATGGCATGGTCAGCGTTTATGGCAAGATGGCGCATGTCATGACGTCATCTATGGCGATTCACTGGACATCATTATCGTGCTCACGCTAATTCGGAACGGGTGTAAGCACGCTCAAATCGATTACAGTGCAATTTGGAACGTACCCTATATATACCCGTACCCATAACAGAAATGATTTAAGCCCCGACGCGATATCTCGCACTCTCCAAACCACAGTCAACCAACTCGGTGACTGGTTTAGGAAGTGGAGAATCGAAGTAAATCCCGATAAGAGTCAAGCGGTTCTATTTTCGAAACCGAGACTCAACCCCACCCCTCCCCGTCCGATCACCATGTTCGGCAAGCCTATCCCTTGGGAGAAGCGAGCCAAATACTTGGGTGTCACTCTAGACCATAGACTCTCTTTCGGTGAGCACATAAAGCAGGCGCGTTCGCGCGCCGCTTTCGCTCTCGGCAGACTCCACTCCCTATTGAATGCACGCAGCAAATTGTCACTCAAGTGCAAATTGCGCATTTACACAGCGTGCATTCGACCTATCATGACTTACGCGAGCGTGGTTTTCGCACACTCGAAACCCCACCACATCCATAGGATGCAGACCCTCCAAAACCGGTTCCTCCGTAGGGCAACCGGCTCCCCTTGGTTCGTTCGGAACGAGATCCTCCATCTTGACCTTAAAATCCCCACTATCCGTCAGTTCATGAAGCGCATTTCCAAGCGCTTCTTCGACTCCGCGGCCTCGCATCGCAACCCTCTGGTTGTCGAGGCTGCCAGATATCCCCCTCCCGCATTAGTCGTACCCGCCGTCCAAGGCATGCCCTGTCCGACCCCGATGACCCCATAACCCTCCTCCAGGAGAGCAGTAGGGCCACCAGTACAGTGCACAAACACAGACCGCCATCGTTCCGACCTCGCCGCCGAGGTCCTACGCGACGCCCCCGACGTAATTGTCCCCCCCCCGACCCTTGCTCGACGACGCGCCAGCCCGCGCCGTAGCTGAGCCTGTAGATTTAAACTCCCCACTTAATAATAATATAATTTAGATCCAGCCTGTCCCATCTTGCTGCCCTCCCCTCAGTGACGCCCTAAGCCGAGGTTCGTACCCCACAGGGGGTGCCCTTAGCGTGCGGTCACCTAAATTTTAAGTATTGTTCGCCCCTGGCTGGAGGCTTTAAATTAGTAGCTTAAGGCACCCACAGGTTTGCCCGGTTAAGTAGCCAGGACCTTAGTGGTCACAACTACGAGCTGCCAATTAGGAAAAAAAAAAAAAAAAAACAGAAATGATTGGTTTCGCTGCGGTCGAGCGCAGCGAGACCAATCATCTAACTAAGACCTATACCAAAGACTACAATAATATATGACCCGTACCCATATGGCGTTGCCGTCATCAAAGAGTAGTTTAGGTAATATAGGTTGCCGTCATTGTGAGTGTCACGCGAAGCAACAGCCGAACATTTCGTTTCACAATAATTCCTCTCTCACCAGAACAATAACCGAAAAAGCCAATATTTTTTACTACATAAACTCATGCCTTCTTCCCATGGGGGTAGGCAGAAACTACAGAACGCCACCTGCTACGATCCTTACATACTCCAATTGCCTCGTTTACGTTCGTTCTCGTGTTCTTTCGTATTTTTTTACTACATAATTCAAATTAAATATAGAGAATGCCATGCATGCAGAATAAAAACTAAGTTAAAAAAATATAACTCGTAAAAAACTTTTTTACAAAAAAACAGCCGACTTCCAAAAAATAACACTAAAAGACGTGAAAAATAACTTTAATTTCGGAAGTCGGTGTCTTTAGTTAAGTATTTTCGTTTTTGGCCACCGACTTCCAAAATTAAAGTTATTTTTCACGTCTTTTAGTGTTATTTTTTGGAAGTCGGTTGTTTTTTTGTAAAAAAGTTTTTATTTTTCACTTTTTAGTTGCGGTACCTACCCCACACAAATTCGTATACCACTACTTGGTGTGTAAATAACAGTGACAGGAAATTATTAACACATCATCCATATAAACTAAGTGGAAAAAATCTGCAGTATTAAGGATAACTCAAAAACTACTGGTCAGACCTTGATCAAATTTAAATGGGACCACATGTGAAGCACCACCTATCAAATAAAAAAGAATCATCCAAATCGGTTCACCCAGAAAAAAGTTATGAGCTAACACACATAAAAAAAAAACATACAGACGAATTGAGAACCTCCTCCTTTTTGTGAAGTCGGTTAAAAAACAATAATTGAGGTCTTGGAAATAACAGATCTATCTTAGAGCTATCTCCAGTCTTTTAAGCTTCTTGTTCTCATATTCTGGGCCTCTCATAGTAACTAAGATGTTCGAGTGAAGTTAAGTGGTAGCAAGCTGAAACGCTAAAATTATAATTCCAATTAATTCAAGCGGCTTATCATGTAAACCGTTTTATATAATTCTATACTTCATTCTTATACTCTTACTGTTAATGACCCTCTTATTCGTTGATCGTTAGAAGGCCGCTTGTTACCCCCTGGCCACAGCCAAGAGCGGCGCGGATTGCGGCGCGGCGTGAGGCGCGGTAAGCGGTGAGCGGCGAAAACAAATGGTAGACAACCTATGAAGTATGCTACAGCTACCGGCGACGCGAACTGCGGCGCGACTTGCGGCGCGGCGAGAGACGCGCGGCGCGCGGCGGCGGCGGGCTGCGCGGTGTGCGAGTGAAACAAATGTACTAGCGAGTATCGAGGTGGCCACAGCTCAGAGCGGCGCGCGCGGCGGCATCGATGGACGCATTCAGGGCCTGGCCACAGTTTCTGGCGGTGCGGGGCGCGGTGCGGCAGGAGGCGCGGCGGGCGGCGCGATTTGCGGTGGTATGTCACAGCTAGACTAGTCGCGACCGCGGCGGCGGCAGCGGTGGACGTATTTAGAGAACGGCTAAACTATTAAAATGCCCCTATCAAAAGTGGCACGGTATTGCCTTGAAAGAAGTGCATTCTTAGCTCAAGATATCATTCAGTCAAGAATAGGAGCGCACCCAGTTAACCAGAAGAGGAGAGAATATTATAAGAGCCTGTTACACAATATTATAAGAGAAAGAGATGAAGAGTTTCAGCAATATATTTCACAGTTTGGAGACTCGAATAATCACAATAGCGTACGCAGGTCAAGACGGAATAATCGAGCTACTATTCAAGCAACTAGAATACGAGATCAATTCAAATTTTATTTCAATAATCCAACCCAAGAATAGGTATCTATGAAATTATTAAATTTCATAGATATTCACGTATCGTACCGTTCGTATCTAAATTTCTTGTAAAAAATAGGTAGTAAATACTTACCACTACTACCAGGAAATTGTTGTTTTATTTCGTCCCACATTTTTTTTATAACGTGCCTATATTTATGATGTGGATGTTTTAACATCCATATTTCTGGTCTACTCAGTATTTCACTAATCAATTATTCCATATCCATTATTTTAAGCTCAACGCGCGATAAAAACAAAATTATTTGTTTCGGTCGCGCGATGCCTGAATGCGTCCATCGATGCCGCCGCGCGCGCCGCTCTGAGCTGTGGCCACCTCGATACTCGCTAGTACATTTGTTTCACTCGCACACCGCGCAGCCCGCCGCCGCCGCGCGCCGCGCGTCTCTCGCCGCGCCGCAAGTCGCGCCGCAGTTCGCGTCGCCGGTAGCTGTAGCATACTTCATAGGTTGTCTACCATTTGTTTTCGCCGCTCACCGCTTACCGCGCCTCACGCCGCGCCGCAATCCGCGCCGCTCTTGGCTGTGGCCAGGGGGTCAGGCATCGCGCGACCGAAACAAATAATTTTGTTTTTATCGCGCGTTGAGCTTAAAATAATGGATATGGAATAATTGATTAGTGAAATACTGAGTAGACCAGAAATATGGATGTTAAAACATCCACATCATAAATATAGGCACGTTATAAAAAAAATGTGGGACGAAATAAAACAACAATTTCCTGGTAGTAGTGGTAAGTATTTACTACCTATTTTTTACAAGAAATTTAGATACGAACGGTACGATACGTGAATATCTATGAAATTTAATAATTTCATAGATACCTATTCTTGGGTTGGATTATTGAAATAAAATTTGAATTGATCTCGTATTCTAGTTGCTTGAATAGTAGCTCGATTATTCCGTCTTGACCTGCGTACGCTATTGTGATTATTCGAGTCTCCAAACTGTGAAATATATTGCTGAAACTCTTCATCTCTGTCTCCATCTCTTTCTCTTATAATATTGTGTAACAGGCTCTTATAATATTCTCTCCTTTTCTGGTTAACTGGGTGCGCTCCTATTCTTGACTGAATGATATCTTGAGCTAAGAATGCACTTGTTTCAAGGCAATACCGTGCCACTTTTGATAGGGGCATTTTAATAGTTTAGCCGTTCTCTAAATACGTCCACCGCTGACGCCGCCGCGGTCGCGACTAGTCTAGCTGTGGCATACCACCGCAAATCGCGCCGCTCGCCGCGCCTCCTGCCGCACCGCGCCCCGCACCGCCAGAAACTGTGGCCAGGCCCTTATAGCCTAATAAACCGTAAAATGTGACTGAACTGTACTTTCGTCTACTCGTTTCCCTCATTCGGGTGTCTGTGCTTAACTTTATTACTAATACTAGCTTTTGCCCGTGGTTTCGCACGCGTTAATTTAGACTTTGACACTCAATGCGGGTTATAATTCAATCATTATTCGAAAGACACGTGGCGCCATCTATTATCATAAGAACGTTATTGTTGTTTTCCTCGGGAACAGTACTTTTTTTCGAGTTGAAAGGTATCCTATGTCCGTATCTGTACACCTGAAAACGTATAAGCAAAATTTCAGGATGATCGGTTCAGTGGTCTAGGCGTGAAAGGTAACAAACAATCATACTTTCGCATTTATAATATTAGAAGATAGGATAACAATATAGGTTCGTAAAAGCAAGATTGGGGTTGTTTCTTTGTTAAAAAAAAAACTTTTTAAAAGAGCTTTGGCACAGTACCTACTTACTGTGTTGGTCATGACTATTTTGATTCTTCAGAGATGAATAAATAGACTTCAACAAAGTGAGGCCAAGTGTCGTAATCGGGCCTGAATATAAACTTTTTTGTTATTTAGGTAATATAGATATAATTATGATTATAAAAGCGTAGGTACTAAATTCTTCTTTAACGGCCAGTTACCACTTAACATTTTATGTTCAAAAACATAAAATAGGTATTTACCTGCACCTGTGCTAGTCAAGATCCTATAAAACTTTATAACGGTGATAAATCTCTGTGTGTTCAGATTTTAATATTCTATCTTCCGTGTGGTTTCTTAGCACTCCAATATTGTAGTATTTTTATCTTACGAAGCGACGCGCGCTTTACTTGTGGTTACCAAGAGTACAAACACGCTGTAAATCAGTGCGTGAAGAGGAGTAGCGTCAGAAACTTAGAACATAACACGCACACCAGACGTTACCGAGAGCTCCTGCGCGCTGTGAATGTGTTATTCACATTTACAGCGTGCTTGTACAGTTGGTAACCACAAGTAAAGCGCGCGTTGCTTCGTGAGATAAAAATACTGTACTATATTAAAAAAGAACGTTTAGAGAAAATAAGAAGAAGGCAATATAAATTAATGGTAAACTAGTTTTTTTTAAGTATTAAGGAAACCTTAGCGCGCGAGTCTTACTTGCACTTGGCCAGCTGCAGCAAGTGACTTAAAAAAATCTTATTAAAAATAATGAAAATGTTTTCTTAAAGTAAAATTAGCTAAGATAAATATAGGTAGCCGTAGAACCAAACTGGCATATAACTACAACGCGGCAGGTCCAGAAGGAGATGGCGGGATGAGCCAACAACCTCTTTTTAAAAAAAATGCTCAGAATTGCATTAGACCGGGAAAACTGGGAAGACGGAATCTAAGCCTATGCCTTGCAGTGGGACACCATAGGCTTTTAGGCTTATGATAATAATATTGGTATTTTCCCTCCAATTATCGTCTTTCATTTCTACCCTGTAGATTCCCTTCACTAGTGGCTTGAGTAGGCAAATGACGATCTTTGTGGATGACGCCATTTCCCATTCGGAACGACTTGTGAGCGTTAGTAGTTTGGTAGTACCTAGTTTTGGCACTGTTAGCGCCATTCGGAACGCGCTGTCACAGTGCTCACGCTCAGAAGCATGGGCAATGATAGCACAACATGGCGGCGTTAATGATGTCATTTATGACGTCATAGCAACCATTTAGAGCTAGCGTTGTCGCGCTTACGGTGACTCGGAATGGCCTCATATGCGATATAATCGATTATGTTGCAACTCGGAACGCGCTGTTAGAGAATATAACACTGGAGAAGCCTTACGACTACTCCCCCTCTGTAAAAGTACAAGAACAAATGTTCTAGTACGTTCATAAAAACTACTTTCAAATCGATTGTATCGCACTTTGTAAATCGTTTCCAAGGCGCGCGGTGCTCCGTAAAAATGCCTGGTTGTTCTGTTAGATTATGTCAAATGTGTTCAAATACGTCAAACTTAGGTACTATCGGCCAAACTTCTGCATGCTCACCTCTAAGGCGATAATCTCATAGCACGGCTCACGACTCGATCGCACAATGCACGAGTTTTGACCAATAGGATGCACAAAGCGTATTTTAGTGGTGTTCGTATTAGTATAATCATGTATAGAATGTGTGACACTCACACTAGGAGAGTACTATGCTCACTTGTTTCTGCTAAGAGACGAGTTTTTAATGGGCACGGCCAGCGCGGCGCGGCGGCGGCGTGAGCTCTTTGTTATTGAATTGAATTGTTTTTTTATTATGGACAAGAATTAATTTTAGTACTCATATCTTCTGTTTGTTTGGTTTAGAAAATGTATTATTGATATTGCAGTATTTACAAAAATAATTTGTAATAACTAATAAACTACAATTTATATGTATTAATCCACTTTAATATTTTCCTCTCTCTATCGGGTCTATAGATATAGGTTATTTATGAACACTTTCACTGCCTCTCCAATTTTCACCATATCCTATGTGATGCCGCATGCCGCAGCAACCGCACCATATTCCCTTCACAATAAGATGAGACATTGAAACGAACCGTTTTATTACAGTCCGTTCCACCGATTTTGACTTCTATTCCGTAGGCTTATGGATGGCATTAAAGGCAAAAAAGTGGTTACAATACCAACTGTTTACTGCAGCTGCCATTTGTCATGCCACCAACACAATAGCATTCAAAATCGATTGAACGGACATTTATGGTTTGTTTACCTTTTATCTCACGGCTCCCTGAATACGTTAGGTATAGGTGCGTTGACCGGCACTGCATGAAGGTATCAAATGTTTATATTGAAATTTTTTGTGTTTAATCGACTTTATTAAAAGTAAATAACTATCTAAATTTCTATGTGTTTGTTTATACTTGGGCAATTTGGGAATACTTGAAAATTACAGTAATATTTGAACCAATACTCTGCGCAGTTCATACAATGTTATCAGAGCTTTTTGTTTGTAGCTAACGCAAGGCCGCAAGCCGCACAACTCTTGCAACTGAAATAAAAATAAGTTCATTATCTAAGACCCATTGTTATTTAGTGGGAATGTCTGGAAATTCGGTTAAACAATATAGGACGGCTTAATACAAGGGCCATACGTTTTTTTATTACCTTAGGATTATCTCAAATGTTTTGCAGTTGTTCCTTGTATTTGGTTTAATACTTTTAACAGTAGGTAATTGTAATATTACCTTTTATTCATTAAAATAATACAGGGTGAAATTGAATTCATGGGCATCCTTTTAAGGGGTCATTGTACTCATCATTATGAACAACTTCAACTATGAGACCATACCTGAAATCGCGAAAAAAAAATCAGCTGTTCCCTACATTTATGTTTGCATAACTCGACAAAATGTAGGGAACAGCAATTTTTTTTTCTCGATTTCATTTGTTCCCATTGTCAAAGTTGTTCATAATGACTAGTACAATGACCCCTTAAGAGGATACCCATGAATTAAATTTCAGCCTGTATAACGAACAAGGTATCGTTGCAATTAAAATGCCCAGGCATGCCGTGCAGGATGAGCACTTTAAGACTGGATTATAATCAAACCAACACTTTACTCTTTTATAATTCATGCTCTAGTCAAAGTTTGACAATTCATGATTTTAAGCGAAATCAACGCTACAGGCGCGTTACCGGCATTGCATGTTAAGTTTTTTTTTGACAAATCTAACAATGATTCAGTTCCTATGCCACTTTAAAATTCAGAAGCTTATCAAGTAATTAAACTAAACTATAATTTGTGCCTTGGCAGCAGTGAGAGTGAAAGGATTGAAATAAAATGTTGGGTACTAGTGAAATATATATTTTTAGTTTGTGTTCATTTAACATTATGCAGGATTAAAGATTTATTTAGGTTGATATTTAAATCTTATCTGTATAATAAAAGATGTATAGTAAGTGCTTTTTGTATGAAACTATCGGCTGTAATCTCAGTGTGAAAAAATAAACAGTTAGTTAAAATCTACTTGAGAACAATTTTAAGGATTTGCTGTTGTAGAAAAAAAAAACAATATAAGTAACTTAATTTATTTTTAATAGACTTTTTCAAAACATTAAAGATTCATCCAGAAATTAACATATTATAACAAAAAATTACACAGAAATTATCATCAAAATGCAAAATATTATAAGTGAAAAGATTCTTACTCATAATATCATTTATAAACTGTATTTATCTACACTTATATCGTAAAGTTCAAAATATGAAATCAACACAACAATGACAAACAGACAACACAACAACAACAGGCAAAAAGCCTGTCAGTAAATAAGATTAGGAGAATATTGCTCGTGCAGTTCTAATGAAATTGAAAAGTTTTAAGATTAGTAAAATTTAAGAATCTTAATAATTTTTATAATTTGCAATAATTACATTACACTACAGACTAGGTTTATCAAGCAAATGAGATCAATTATTTATGAGGTGGACGGATATGATGACACTACTGAATATGTAAAATAACAAACTAACGAGATCGGGGCTTACGACAACATTGATTGTAAATAAAACAACAAATCCACCAATAAAGGCAACATGACACTAAATTGACATCAATAATTTTACAAGAAGACTTCAAAATCGTTGGCAATATTTTAAACTATGATTACGGTCTACAGTCTACCCTGTGACATTAATCAACGAAGTAATATAATACAAATTGGAATAATAAAAATAAACCTAATAAAAATAGCTATACAGGGTTATTTGCAAGCCGCCGGAGTCGCGGGTTGTTCGAAAGAGATACCATGGCCCTGGCACAGGCAACTGAAGGAACACGGGTGGGTTTTAGTCAGTAAAAGTATGACACGACCTTCCGCTCCGCCCAGAGCGGGAGAAGTCATTTGATGATAAAACACTAATAAGCTCGTAGGACTATAATACTAACATCATAAATAACAACTTTTGTTGTATGACTTTTAATAATTCATAAAAAAATAATTTCATAATACAATTAAAAATATTTATTTTGATCGCTCTAAATTTGAACAACTCTACGCGGTACCAAAATATGTAAGTAGTTAAATAAACAAACAGTGCGTTGCGAATGCAGGGTCGCAGCGGTACTTACTACAAAATACAGATCTAAAAAGTGTTATTACAAATATTACAACAAAAACTTGAAAGTTTACTTTTGGTATTCTAAAAAGTCATAGATCAAAAGTGGTTGTACTAATATAGTCCTACCAGGTGTTAGAAAAATAACCCTGTATAATGTAATTATACAGTATGTTAATTAACGAAAGGCGTTCCCGTTAACCCGCAATAGTATAGCGTCCACATGCTACCAAAATATGACCATTCGAAAATTCACGAAAAAAAATCTGCTGTTCATTACATTTATGTTCGCATACCTAGCTTAACAAAATGTAGGGAGCAGCTGATTTTTTTTCGCGAATTTTTAAATGGTAATATTAATTGTAGCATGTTTGGACTATTGCGGGTTAACGGGAACGCCTTTCGTTAATTAACATAGTGCATGTTAAAAATTATATTAACTTAATATTTCGTCGCTGCTCCTCCCGCATCTATCACAGCATCGCAACGGCTACGCATGGACCTAGCCAGGACTTCGCACAAATTCGAACCTCTGAATGTGTCCCAAACTTGTTCGCAATGTGTGACAAGTGCTTCCTTCGTTCTTTCTGCTCTACTATCCCATCTCTGGACCATTAAACCCCACAAATTTTCAATGGGGTTTAAGTCTGGCGATCGGGAGGGCCATGGCACTGTTTTAATTTGTGGTTGCCCTCGCAACCACTCTTGAACAACCCGCGCACGGTGTATCGGGCAATTGTCCTGGAAAAAATAAAATTCTGGCACGTCCAGTTGTGGATACACCGTGCGCACTGTGGGTACCATGATGGTTTGTAGCACCTCTAAATACGTTTGGCCGTTTGCCCTCCCTGGTATAAAAGCGAGCTCGCCTGGTCCAGCAGCACTCATCCAGCCCCACATGTTCACTACAATTCTTCCCGATTCTGCATTTGGGTTCACATTTCGAGGTTCGTATCTTGTGTTATCTACACGCCATAAATTCCGACGACCTTGTTGGCTAGACCTAAAGCACTTTTCATCAGAAAATATGGCGTAAGAGAAATCGAAGTCCCTGTAGTCACGAGCGAATCGCACGCGAGCAGCTTTCTGCTCCTGCGTCAAAATAATTTTTTTTGCGGGACGTCTGTGATGGACTCCAGCTTGATGCAACTCGTTTCTAATAGTTTGCATCGAAACTTCGTATTCTTGTGCGAAACTGCGAGTGGGTGTGAACGGGTTCTCTTCATACGTGGCTATCATATTATTTAACTCGTTTTCGTTTATAGCCCGGGGTCGAGGTGCACGAACGCGTTCTGTAATTTCTCCTTCTTCATATCTTCGCACCCAGCGGCGCACCGTTGTTCTCTAACGAAAAAAAAAAAAAAAAAAACAATCAGCATCGATTTTTTACATAATATAGGAACTAAGTATAATAATACGAGTACACTACAAAAGTCTTATTCAAAGGGCACAACTAGTACACTATAAATAAAAATTATAAGTATTGAAATACTTAAGGTGTGCATTTTGGTTGACTTCATGATAAATAAACTCTTAACTTTTCTATAACTAATTTAAGTAGTTATAACATTCATAACTATATTTTAAAATACAAGTTGTAAATACAATAACTGAAAATCTCTTAAGGGGTCATTACTCATCATTATAAACAACTTTTACTATGAGAACCAAACCTGAAATCGCGATAAAAAAGCAGCTGGTCCATACATTTTGACGAGTTACGCGAACATAAATGTAGGGAACAGCTGTTTTTTTTTTCGCGATTTCAGGTTTGGTCCCGTAGTAAAAGTTGTTCATAATGATTAGTACAATGACCCCTTAAGAGGTTTTCAGATATTGCAATTTACACCTCGTATACCTATGAGTAAGAAAAATGCCATAGCGTAAATTCCAACATTGTATGAAACTGTCCCAAGCAAATTTGTGCTTTATCTCTACTATTTAAAAGTGTTTATCCCGTGCGGGCTGGCAACGTGGCATTTCTAAAGGTTTTTCGTGGTTAAATACCAACGATCTAGTGCTTGGCCGAAAAAATAGTAAGTACTTGCTATTTTATCGGCCAGCCAAGCACTAAATCGTTAGTATTTAAAACTATGTGTGCAATGTTTTTTAAGTTTTTTTGGTAAGTATTTACGAGCACTACTAACAAAAATTTACATTATTGTCAATTACTTTCCATCTGCAGTATTATGATAAAATAAATGTTAAAAATAATTATAAAAAACAATTATCTTGTGCTTGGGCGAAAAAAAATTGTAGTTTGAAATATAATGATCAAGCCTCTAGAAATGCGACGAATGCGCTCTGGTTTTTCTAATTAAAATGCGGCAACGACGCTGTGAGATAAGGCACCATTGTTTAGGTTGTTTTGGTTTAGGATTTATTATCGGGTCATAAAAGGCTCCAACAACGTCTTTGAAAGCAAAAATAAATAAAAAGAACAATCTTATTTGAATGCATTACTATAAGTAGGTAATATCTTATGAGAATTTAAAAAGATACCATCTGAAAGTTATAATAATGTTATTATTTTTATATATAAATCTGCCTAGCCTTTTCCCAACTATGTTGGGGCCGGCTTCCAGTCTAACCGGATGCAGCTGAATACCAATATTTTTCATGGAATTTGTTTTTAAATTGCAATATAAGGAAAAATGCAAACTATGAAATAATAATATTACTATCACTTTATTTATTTCTATATCTCTCCCTCTATCTGAATACAAAAACATAACTTACTTGCATGTTCAACTCCACTGCTATTTGGGATATATTTAACCCTTGTCTATGCAAAACAATAATTTGATTCCTTTCTTCCTGAATCAGGTTTCGGGTCGTCATGGTTGCACCACGTTAGTCACAGCCCACACACAATACACACACAGTCCAGGATACAAGCTAGGGTCAAGAAGAGGCTTTCGATCACAGTCCGGTATACAAGCAGAGGTCACAGTTAGGCAGGCAATCAGTCCGATAGAAATAAACAGGTCGTAAAATGAAATGGCGATAGGAATTTAAGGGAAGCGTCAAAAATTAGCGAGAGCAAATTGGCACTGCCGCGCTCTAGCTAATGTTTGTTATTTTATGTTACTCGCTCATTACTCACACAAATGCATATTGTCTCTAATTGGGGGAAACTAGGAAGGGGTGTGGTTTGTCACTAGCTGCGCTCTCGCAGGAATATTTTCTTAAGTGAGCATGCTTAACTTGGGCCGATAGTACATAAAGACGGAATAACTTTCCTTATGTAATTTTTTTTTAATAATATTTAGTCATGTATTCATTGAAATTCAAAATCCTGACCCCATAATACATTTTGATTTTTCATTCGATTCAACCATGATTCCACATAAAACATGGCATGAATCGAGTTCGAGTATTTTTGACGCATTGCTTTTGTGACGTCACCGAGTCTCACTACATCTTGTTTTTTTTTATGTTCCTAGAGTTCAAAATATTTTTCTTTTGCATTATGAAAATATGCGTCAAATCAGCAAAATTTACATGCACTTGTTATGTGAATATGTCTTTATAGTAAAAGTGCTAACGAGACTATACCGAATAGTTTTGTGTTCATGTTTGAAAGCAAAATTGACAAGTCGATAATTTCTTAAAGGCACCCAGATGCTCCACACGATAGCACGACGTGAATGTTTATTGTATATTATGAAAAATTCATGGAAATTGTTCGGCCAGAATCGCGTTGCACCATCGCGTCGCGCCGGTGTGCCTGCAGCCTTAATACGAATTAAGTAGATAGTCAATTTGATGTTTAAAAAAATACGTTTTTTTTAATGTTCCATGTTTTATATTTCCATTATTAGAATGGAAATATTGGGTTTCATTCAAAAATAAAAAATGTTTTATCTTATCCTACGAGTATTATTGAGATTAATAAAAATATTGTTACTTCTATTTAATTGTAGTTATATTAAAATTAAAATGAAGTATTTTAAGCATAAGCTGTTTTATTTCATGAATTCAGTCAACATTCAGAATGAATATCGATATCGATTAAATATAATCAATGGTACCTACGGATTTGTCTTTCCGGGCGAGCAGTTTTTTTTATTTGTAATAGCTACCGCGTCCACCTCCAAAAGCGACAGACTTTTTTGTACAGAATATATATATATATTTTTTCCTAATTGGCTACTCGAAGTTGTGACCTCTGAGGTCCTGGCTACTTAACCGGTCTGTCCTGTGGTGCCTTAAGCTACTAACTTAAAGCCTTCAGCCAGGGGCGAATTACTTAATTTCTAGGTGACCGCACGCTAACGGCACCCCCTGTGGGGTACGGGCCTCGGCTTAGGGCGTCACTGAGGGTAGGGCAGCAAGGTAAATTAATATGGCCGCTTTTGTTTAGATCGTATTTCGTTGCTTCGTGTCTCAATATGAAAGTTTATAAAAGGTATTAGAAAAATCTTGACACACTTACCGAGGTCGCTTATTGAGCCGTGTTTCAAAATTCCTTCTCAGTCACGAGATAATATTTTTTTAAAGGAGTGGCGCTAGTGGTGACGCTAGTAAGCGCTCATATGTCAATGACAAAGAAAATACTACCTAATACTTCCATTCTATCAACAAGCAATAACAACAATCATAACAATAACGAGCGAACATTTCCTTGCATTCCTAGCATGCTGCGTAAACAAACATTTGATAAACAATGCCAGTATATGGCAAGTTGCCAAAACTTTGCATTTCCATCGCGAGATTTTCTTCTTCACAAAAAATGTTGATGTCTATGGCCACTTATCAATATGTGGTCAGAATGGACCATGCTTGTGCCTTGTTCTTGACCCAATTCAATTTATAAGGTGACATCATTTTTTAAGAACACTTTTTGAAAGTACCGAGAAAATACTAACTACGTTTTTGTACTTAAGATCTAAGCAAGGAACACTACTAAGTAGGTAGATATAGGTAGAAATTTCGGGTTTAAGTACCTATTCAAATAATTAATCAAATCAAAGTACTCAATTTGTGAGTGGCACTAGAAATTGAGACGTTTTCATATCCATTTATTTTTTTATAAGGGAAGCTTCAGACACTCATCAATTTACTGACCGGTTCGTAGACACATTTAAGTGAACGTAAATGGGAACAATGGAAAAACAAATAGTAAAAGTAGGCAGGTAAATTCTGAACATCTATAAAATGCTCAAGGTGTGCAAACCAGGAAAAATAACAGCGAGAGCCTGTGTGAATACAGAATTATTGTACAGAATGCGATTTATTTTGTTAATGGGGATCGAAAGAATTCATTTCGATTTCATAGACTTTGTACAAATATTATAGTAAAAATATGGTAAAAAGAGTTACGAAATGAAAATAAAAATAGAGAATCAATTTTCCTTAGGTGTTTCATGAACATTCATTCGTTTCAGGTATTTTTTACCAATCAGCTACCTTCGATGGCTTTTGCATAAGTTCCCAAATCTTTCGAATGTCCTAGGATCGTAAGTTCCCATTAGGCTAAGTTCAAAATACCAGTATTTTCCTTAACTTTAAAATTAGGTAGGTACAGGGGTAAACTAAAATATAATTCAAATTAAAATAGTATTTACACTTACTAAATGAAATGACTAACTAATTATTAATAGTATGTACATCTAAATAAAAATAAATAAAAAATAAAATAAAAAGAAAGAAGGAAAAAAATCATAGGGCATCAAAAAATTCATCCGCATCGCTGTCGACAGGAAAAGTGCCCAAAAGGCTGGCAGCATTGCCACGTTGCATGGCGATACTGATTCTTTGGCCAAAAAATAAGCCGGGTAGGTACAAGAACCGACATGTGACAAGTGTGAAACGTTTTCACTGCCTCACTGCCGTGCCTCACTGTACCGAAATGCCACCATTTTTGGAACGAAGTTCCTTATCGCGCGGTACGGACTTGATGGATGGGGTCTAGGCGAAAAAAAGTGTAAGAATTTTCCGTTACGAGTTCCCGTCACGGCCCTTTCTTTATTTGTTTGTTTGGTTGAACGCGCTAATGTCAGCAACTACTGGTTGGCATTGCAATCTATTTGTGTTGGATAGTCCATTTATCGAGGAAGGCTTTAGGCTATATAACATCACGATAGAACCAATTCACAAAAAATGCCATGCTTTTGTGAGTGATGGTCTGTGAGCTTTTCGAGGATTGGTTAGTATTTTTATTAAGCCCTCTATAAAGGCCTGGAGGCCTGTTAATTTAATAAACATTTTTTTCAGTATTTTGGCCACCTTTCGTAGCAGTCAACGACGCGTTGTGTTCCACGCGCGCCTCAAAGAGTTGTCAGCATAATTGAGGGGGCCGATAGGGCCGATGCCTGCCGGGGTCGCGGATTGTTCGAAAGAGTTACCGTGGCCCTGGCGCACAGGCAACTGAAGGAACACGGGTGGGTTTTAGTCAGTAAGAGTCTGACACGTCCTTCCGCTCCGCCCAGAGCGGGAGAGGTCATTTAATGATTTCCCAACCAAAAAAAAAAAAGCTGTCAAATGTAAGAACTACCTACATAGGAGTGAAAGAAAAAAATAATGAAAGAAAAATAGGTTTATTTGCCACAGAAACATCAAAATCAAACAAAATAGATCACGAGCACAAATCAGAAATAGTTAGTGGATAATGTTACTAACCACAAGATTTCACCAGAACCCATAATAAAAAGGTCCTTCGTCTTCCGAATCCACTCAGCCATTGTGTCAGCAATTAGAAGTCCTGACACCTAACTGAAGACTCTTGTCTGACTTAATTATATGCTGATCTTACAATCCATAACGGTGATGGAAAAGGTCGTGAGGAAATCGGCATGTTGTAGCACCAAAAGCTCGAAGACATGACGTGACATCTACCAATCCGCACTGGGCCCACATGGTGAATTACAGCCCACTCCCTCTCGAACAGATGAGGCCTGTGTCCCAGAAGCGGGAACATTATAGGCTAATATTAAGCTTACAAATCCCAAACCTTAATATTTTTATCCTTTTGGTGGTTTTGGGGATCATTTACACTGTAAACGCGACATTCGCGATAAAATTTCAGATTTTATATAATAAAACGTGTTTAGAATCAAATAAACCTTTTCAATCTGTCTGTCTGTGCTCCAGAATTTTAAAAACCTCATTTAAAACGGACTGTATTTGGACTGCGTGATTAATCTTTTTTATTCTACTAGCTTGTGCCTGCGACCTCGTTCGCGTGGAAGTAGTAAGACACCACAATTTACTAAAATAACAGCCTCATTTGTATAAAACTTTCCAGTCTAATATGTTTGTAGTTCTGGTCTCAGCAGGCAAAATATGAAGAGAGTCAGGACTGGTGACGCGGGAGCAAGCGACGTACAGTTGTCCGTGTGAGAAGCAGCTCGCCCCGAGGTCGACACCTGCAGCCTTCAGTAGTATTTTCCCATTGCTTGCGAAGTTTTTAGTTTTTAGTGAATTAATGAACGCTTACGTCCCTGTACATACATAATGGCACTCATACACTGAGTGATGCTTTCTTACAGGTTATTCATGACGAACTAAAATAATATAACAGTAGGTTGTAAACACACGGGATTTCTCATTAACAGTCACTTATGCAAATATCACAGAAGAGTAACTAAACTTTATGTTTTTCTGTGTAAGTTTTACGAACTATCATAATATAATAGTATATCAACATTTAAAAAAGGGGGCACAGAATATATCAATGATTGAGAATCGAACATAGGTTTGCAAAGAGGTCGTCGACCCGCTAAGCTATTTGCTTAGTTGAAAGTAGACTAAAATAGCCGTTTTTATATCGCACCTTAATTTCGAAACCGTTACTAAACGAAATTTTCACGAAATTGAAAATATTTAATTACATGACTACACACCTTAAAAAGAAACCAATAATTTAACAAATTATCTCAGGAATACCTCTTATGAGTTCATCAGATATTTATTAGGAGGTAAATAATAATGCAAGTATCGTAGAAATAATAATGCAAATATCGTAAATTATTTCACTTTTAAAATTTAGTTTTTTTGTTTAATAACGGTTTCGAAATGAAGGTGCGATATGTTATTATGCCATGATTGACTCCATAGCTCTTTAAAAGTATAGCGTGATGATAATCATCTAAAAGGTTAAATCTGTAACTAATCGCAATACATTGGCTTCGGTAAACTATAGAAGAATACGAACAAATTGAAAGAAAGAAAAAATAAAGAAAGAAAGAAAACAAATTTATTTGACCCAGGTTAGGTTTATTGCAATATTGCTCATCCCCCATAGCAAATAGCGTGATAGTTTATAACCTACAGACTTACCAGACTTATAGGGATTTCTTATGCAAAATTTGAACATAACCTATTCGGTAGTTTTTGCGAGATGCTGGAAAATACATCTAGACAAACAAACTGACAAAAATTTAAAAAAAAAACAAAAAAACGGCATTGGAATCCTTCCCAGAACTCGCAAAAATTACTTTAAAAAAATATTCCATGTAAAGTTTTGACTTCACTACGATTTTATTATATTATTATGTATAGATAAAAGTGTGTGACAAAAGTTGTAGTACATAACCTACTTAGGTACTTAAATAGATTTTTTATTTCGTATAATTTTTCGACTTCATTATTCTGTTTTATCTTAAAAATTCTCTCCCACAACATATTAAAAGAAAGAGTCTTTGTTCGCTTGTGATACAGCTTTTTAAAGCAGCTATGTAGTACCTTTTGTTTTCGGTATGAAAACGAATAAAGAACAGCAATATTATAACATCACCTATATCTACTCTATTGCTTTTTCAACTAAGATTTGTCTCGGCCATTCATCACCATCGCCATAGAATATTTTACTAATCTTCAAAAAACCAAACAAATTCCTTACACTATAGCTATGTTAAAATAATTGAGGAAAATGAACAAAGATATTTATGTAAATGTCATTGACATTATTTCGTTAATCCACAAAGTATCGGTTAAACTTCCGAATTACACAAAAATAATGGCACAAATACAAACAATCTGTAGGTAGTTAGTCGGTTTGTAGGTACATTTCCCTAATCTCTTTTAGCGTGAAAATAAAAACACTGGCCAAATATACGAGTACAGTCAGCACATAAAACAAAATTGTACAAATTCAAAACAATAAAGTTTAATTACGTTTTTCGTAACAGTAACCGTGTTTATTCAGGCACATAGGTCTAACAAGATTTGTTTGTAATAACAATTAGTTTATAAGCTTCATTGTGTTCTTAGGGTTCCGTATCCAAAGGTTGCCAATGGAACCCTAATGCTGAAGTTCCACTGTCTGTTCGTCCGTCTGTCACAGGGCTGTATCTTTTGAACCGTAATAGGTAGTCACTTGAAATTTTCACTCATTGTGTATAGCAAATAATTAAAATGAAATAAAGTTAAAAAATTAAGGGGGGATAAAAGAAACGTGTTATTGTGGGAGTTTTTTGCTAGATCTTAATAATGAAAAATATTGTACGGTGCGGTGGTACGGAACCCTTCGTGTGCGAGTTCGACTCATACTTGTAAGCTTCACTGTCTTTTTTATTTTTATTTACACAGTTGGGACGATGGAAATGTTAATAGCTTTTGTCATTCGAGCTTGCTGCGAGACCTAATGCGATTTTAATTATTTTTTCATAGACTATTTAAGTTCGACGTATTTTTTTTTTAAGAACCTTCATTTTTTCCGTTGAAATGTGATTTAATGGTTTGTTTACTTGAATTTTGTATCTATAAACGTTTTATTTTAATAAAATGTTACTTATTGTTGTTTGTTGGAGGCACGTTTATAAATGTTGCTGTTTATGTTTGTGTTATTTTTTAATTTCTTAGAACTTAATATCGAGCACTTCATTGGCATTTCAGTACCTACTCATTGTTTTTGTGTTTTTGGTACGTGGTTAAATCTATTTATTCGTGTATTGTATAGTGATTTCCGAGCTATCTATCCTGTATATTGCACCCGCCATGTTTTGACTCTACATCACCCTGAGGTTGATTGGTAGAAAATGCCTCAGGTATTAATTCCGCCTTTGTACAGTATATTTTTACTTGTGCATAATGTTTTAATAAACAAATAGATACAAATCTGAAAGTACTTTCACCAATCACGGTGATTCCAGGAATTTTTCTCATCTGTTAATATTGCTATTCATGCTTTGATCAATTATCCGTACTGGGCCCCTATGGCTGTTTATAATGAGATGATTTAGGTCTGTCCACAATGCACGTCTTTACTCTACAGCCCGTTTGTCAATGTTTACGTTCTAAGTGGACTCTTGAACGAAGCGGACTGGATGCTGTTGTGAAAATAACTTGAACAGTGATGGTTTTAATACCTATTAATTTCGACTGATTTGCCATTAATTATCAACAGTAAGGACCACTTAGTAGTGCTTTGGGGCATGGTTTTGTGGGTACCTACAGCTTAATTGATTGACAAGCAACAATATTAGGTTTTATCTTTTAGTCTCTTGATATTTTAATGTAGGTACAGTCGCCAGCAGCTCAAGCTACACGAAACTGTCAAATTGCTCCAAACGATTTTAAATCTTAAAATGTTGATGGTTAAGTTCAAAATCGAATGTGAAAATCTGACAGTTTGTCGTAATTTGATGTGCTGGCGACTGTACCTGGTACAGGAAAAAATTAACTGTGTCTGTAAATCTCAGTTAGTTTTTGCATATAGCACATTACTTTTGTTAATTTATTTCTGATGTAGAGTACATTTTTTAAAGAAGCTCCTAGGGCTGCTCTGTTTTTTATATTGCTCCTGGATAGTAACCGTCAATTTATATTTACGGTTCCTCAACACATACTTTCCCTGAATTTTCCAAGTAGGTGGGTATATATCGCCAAGCTGGTTGGGATCTGGCGTTAAGAGATTAGCTGTCCCCCGATACACTCTACCTAAGTGACCATCTATCGGGATCTATACGAGTAAAGTACAGCCCATTTGCTATAGTGGATACCTTCAGAGGACACAGAATACAAACTAAGTAATTAATAACTGGGAAACCTTCCTATTTCTCAGTATCCCAAATCAGTAACAAACAGTGTATTTTTCCGTACCTACATCCTTATTTCAAATAAGTAAGACATACAAAGTCTTATTGCAAATAAGTTATTTGAATAGGTAGGTACTACAAACGCAAAACAATAATCATCAGAATTTACAAAATCACCTTTTAAATAGATTTATGAATATATAACTTAATACTAGCTATTGCCCACGGCTTCGCCTGCTTGTAGGTTGGAAATTATCCCACGGGAAAGTCCTACTGGGATGCAAAAACACACATAGGACAGTTACACTACACTACACACTGCACTTACTTACACGTAGGTTGCATAGGATTCTTTTGTATCCTATGTATTAATCCAGGTTATAAGCTTATGTGAGCCAGATTTCTTTCAAATCCTTTCAGCCGTTTTTACGTGATTGAGTAACAAACATACAAACTTTGACATTTATAATATTTTATTTATTACTTTATTACTTGGGGCTGATTTGACCAAAATCAGATATCTTTTATCCGTGGAATAAAATTGACGTCTGACAGATCCAGTATGGAAAAAGTGTCAAAAATTCAAAAATTATCCTCAGGATAAGACTTATTCTAGGTAAGTCTAAAAGGTTGGTGGAATTCGCCCTTGATTACTTAATATTATAAACTAATACTTTACCAAATAAGAAACGAAGTAAAGAATATACTCCCTCCACATTCATAATGCGTACCTATGTAGACAAAAAGTATGAATAACAAATTAAAACTCACAAAGAAAAACATTTTCTCTCTCAAATAAAAATGACTCCACTGTAAATTGCCTTCAATTTATTGGCTCCGTGATAATTACTACGAATCGGACATTAAACAAAAATAAAGGCGGAATACGATTCCATTGTCGCCTGTCAATGACAGATGACCATTTCACTGTGGTAATTGGAAAACAATTCGATCGCTCATTCAGAGATAGCGTTGCCATTAAAAAATACTTGGTTTTGTTTATTTCAGATAGATATTAAGGGGGATGTGCCAAGATAGCCCGCGAAATTCAATTTTTCTTACGGTTTTTGCAATTTGCAGGTCAGTATCAGGTTGTATGGTGATCTAAATATGATTCGCGACCGTATCAAATATGGCTTTACAGAATTATAATCATTAGAATCAGCAATACAACTACTTAAGTTAGAATTGCCCTCAAATGTCATGATTTCATGAAATAGTCATTCAATAGGGTGATATGAACTTACAGAGATGTATTGCTGTTTCTACTGATTATAAATCTGTAAAGCCTCTCTTGTTACGGTCGCGAATCATATTTAGATCACCATACACCCTGATACTGATCTGCAAATTGCAAAAAACGTAAGAAAATTTGAATTTCGTAGGCTACCCTGAAGTGTGGGTTCCGCCTTAAGAAAGAATACCAGCAAAGTTGGAGTTCGAGTTTGTTGCGCCACTTCTTCTTCCCAGCTAAAGCACTCGAAAACGTTGAAGGGCGGACGTTTTGGGGGACTGTCTTATGTAATTATTGACTTTTAAAAATTACTGATTCTCTGCTGTATTTGAATAAATGACTATTGATTTTGACTATAGTGAAGTGGGTTGTATTGTGTATCGTGTGGCTTCGCTGGCCCACTTACTGTGCGAGCACTAGCAAGTAGGTAGGCAGGTAGGTACTTGTCGGGGCTCGGTGAGTTTAATAAAAAGCTATTAAACTTAAACTGTTCTTATATTATATGGAATTAATATGTGCACAACAATAAATCAAACAGATGAATGCTCGTCAATAACATCAGTGTACGGTACTTATAGTAGCTGGTAAACAAACTACGTCACCGTCAGGAACGGCCTCTTTGCGAGCGTCATCAGCCTAGACAAAGGATCGCAGGCGGCGGTCGTCCGTGTGTGCGCTTCGCTACGCACACCTAGTTAAATCCTTATCTCGGAGGCGGGGCCTAACGAGGTGGCGTGATTTTTGTGCTGCGTTCTAGTGTACGAGTTTACTTGCCTACTCGCTACAATAGTATACCTACCGGAACCAAGGTAACCGACATATCCCAAATAGTAAGCAAACTGAAGTGGCCATGGGCTGGTCACATCTCTCGCAGAACCGACAATCGTTGAGGAAAACGAGTTCTAGAGTGAAGACAGCGTTTAGGCAAACGTAGTGTGGGACGCCCGCCGGCCAGGTGGAGTGACGACTTGCGAAAGGTGGCTGGCAGAGACTGGATGAGGAGAGCCGAAGATCGGATTCAGTGACGTTCACTAGGAGAGGCCCACGTCCACCAGTGGACGAATATAGGATGATGATGATGATACCTACCTTCCTACCTTCTATTTATTATTTATTATGATAGAGGAAAAAGTAACACGGTATTCTGTGAAAATTACAACTGGCTTACCTCTTACCCTGTGACTTATAGACAGACAGACCCAGAGACTGGTGTATATAAATACCTAATACCTTTTATCAGTTCAAATAGCTTGTCCTTTTCGTGTCCTAAAAACAAAAGAATAATTGAAGGACATTTGTCGCAGATTTTATTGAAATACCGATTGTTATAGTAGTATTTTGGACGTCAAAAGTTACTGATTCATTATTAAATCTTTGGGCTAAGCCTGAAACATTTTGTAGATGTCTTCCCAAATATGTCAGTAGCTATTTTGTATTAAGAAATTCTATTCCATTCAGTCAAAAGAAAATTAAATGTTGAAATAGAAATCTTATGTTTCTTTTTAAAGCAAGTTTTTGGGACAATCTATACATAAAAATCGTGGCGAAGTCAAAACTGTACATTGTTTTTTTGTTGTTTTTTAAGTAATTTTTGCGAGGCCGGAGAACGATTCTAACGCCGAAAATATTTTTAGAATTTTTGTCTATTTGTCTGAATGTATGTCTATGTTCCAGAATCACGTAAAAACTACCGGATAGATTATGTTAATTTTTTTCATAGATATTCCCTAGAAGTCAGATGGGATGGGGATGAGTAATATTGTAATGTATTCATATTCTTCTATAGTTTACCACAGAATGTAAATATACGAGCCAAATGGTTAGAATATTGCAGATAGTTACAGATTTGGTATCGGTCCCGACTTACGAGTTGTAGGTCGTGGATTAGAACCCAGGCAGGCGCTTTATTTTGTGTAAATAATTTCATCACCACTGCCCTCAAAACGGTGAAGGAAAACATCGTGAGGAAACCGGCATGTTCTAGAACCAAAAATTCGAAGACATGTGACATCTACCAACCCGCACTGGGCCCGCGTGGTAGATTATAGCACACTCTCTCTCGACGAGAGGAGGCCTGTGTCCTAGGACAACACACACACACACAGCCTGCCTGATTTTGAATCTTCTGAAAAAAATTCAACGCAGGGGGCGAAATTGTAAATTTTCGTCAGTTATTAAAAAAAATTCGCTGTTCCAAACATTTTGATAGCGTAGGTATTGCAACAACTAACCTACAACCTAACTGAACTAACTACACTAACTATTGACTAGTGACTACAGTCGCTAAGGTACTTGATGGTCTGCATGATAAATAGCTTAAAGAACGTCTAGTGCTGCACCAAACCCAGTTAGGGTTTCAGCCAGGAATTTCTACAGAAACTGCAGTTCTGTGTCTCAAGCAGACCGTCAGGTACTACACAAAAAGAAGAATACCTGTTGACGCTTGCTTCCTCGATCTGTCAAGGGCTTTTGATCTGGTTTTCTACGATATAATATGGATGAAACTTGAAGCTATAAGGTTGCCTATCGAGCTTAGAAGCGTCTTCAAGCATTGGTATGGGAACCAAGTCAACAATGTTCGGTGGGCAGGTGCTGTCGAAGCCATATCAATTGGAGTGCGGAGTGAGACAGGGGCGTTGACCTCTCTTGGCCTCTTCAGTTTGTATATGAATGCCCAGAATGCAGTCATCATGTCGGGTATCATATTGATGGTGTCTGTGTGAATAATTCAAGTTACGTGAACGACATGGTGTAGCTGAGCGCGGTAGGTATTTAAGTTGGCGGTATTAGGACACTATTGGCCACATGTGAACGCTACGCAACTGAACATAGGTTATTGTATAACGTTCAGAAAAGTTAGTACATCGTTTTTAGGCGCAGACTAAATACCATCTTGGTGTGCCTTCCATACAGCTAAACGGTGTTCCTGTTGAGCGAGTGGAACAATTTCAATACCTAGGTCACTTGGTCACCACTGACCTTAAAGAAAATGCTGACATTGTAAGGGAACGGAGGGCTCTTTTCGTGCGTGCGAGTATGATAGCCGCAGGTTTGTATATTGTACCGCAGACGTCAAGGTTTTTGTATTTAGATCATTTTGTATACATGCAGCTTGTGGGGGAAATATTCGCAGGCGTCGTATGGAGCCCGTGTCCAATTTAATATCAAACGTGTTCAGAAAACTGATGGGGTTGCCATGGTGTTGCAGTGTGGCTTTGCGGCGAGTGCCTTGCAAACCTATGTTCGATTCCCAACAATTGATATATTTTTATGCTTCCTTTTGTTAAATTGTTATATGAGAGTTCGTAGAACGTACACAGAAAATCAATAATGTTAGGCCTCTTCTGTCATCTTTGGTTATAATAAAAATAAATATCTATATTTAGGTGACTGTTAATGAGAAATCCCGTGTGTTTACAATCTACTGTTATAATAAACCTACTGCCATACTCAGGCGTTCATCAATTTACTAAAAAATAAAAACTTCGCAAGCAATGGGAAATTACTACTGAAGGCTGCGGGTGTCAACCACAGGATGAACTGCTTCTCACACGGACCACTGTACATCATTTACTCCCGTGTCAGCAGTTCTGATTCTCTTCATATTCCGGCTGCCGATACCAAAACTACAAACATATCATAAAGGAACGTTTTATAAAAATGTGGCTGTTATTTTAGTATATAGAAAGAAAGAAATAAAAATATTTTAGGCCTGCGGTTCCATACAAAAGTGCTCAGTCGCGGGGAGGCAGGCCCCGCGCCTGCGTACTCCGTGTGATGAAATCCATCGCAGGGGCACGCGCGGGGCCTTAATAATAATAATATACCCACTACCTTGTCTTTTTTTATTCTTCCCACGGACCCCACCAGCGTGTCCACGCGCATGACACGCGACGGGTGCCCGTATAGGGCGCCCGCTTTACGCAGGTTCAGGTGTTATTTGTGACACGCACAGGAAATACAAACAATAAAAAAAAAACACTAAATCTAACAAAATCATGAAAACAAAAAAAAAAGAGAAACCTGTGCAAGGCCAAAAGACTCGCTATCTCCGCATGATATTGTGGACGTCTTAAAACTTCCACCCGAACGAAGTCGCGGGCGGAAGCTAGTTTTTAAAATAAAATAAAACAACGAATCTCAAAGTGGATTGGCTATTTTGAAATTCGTTTGCATTTTTAAATTCTGCTAAGTATTGAATGAAATATTGTGTAACATTATGCTTAGAAATGGCTGGAAATCTCAATTGTTTTGTTCTTCACATTGCATTTGTTTTCCTCATTGCGTATTTTGTATGTCAATTTTATTATTTTCTTCGGTTTTTCAATACGGAAATGGTTTTAATTTACTTCTTTTTTTTGCTTTTAGAGACGAGGAAAAGTCGGATTACGTGTCTTTAGTACCGTGAAAGTTTGAAAAGAAGCATTATGCTAATTTATTTAAAAAAAGAAAAAAGACCTTGTAAATATAAATAACATACCATAACATACCTTATAAATTAAGCTTGTTCAAAGGAAATGAAATACTGAGTTTGGAAAATGCTCTTTTAATTAAATGGCGGTATGTTCTAGAACAAATTAGGTGCTTTTCCCCTACAGCTATGTTGAATGAGTTTCAGACTATGTTTTTGTTTTATAATATTCCTGATAAACTTTTATTATTATTATTATGCTTTTCGCATATCTCGGGACCATAGGGCCCCGGACCTTTGAAAGGCGTACGACGGGCCGAAGCCAACTCGCAGAGGCCCGTTCGGCGCTTTTAATTAAATGAGGCACCAACCAACGTTTATCCCTGTACGCACTATGCAAGTGCACCCAAGGACAACCCCTGGTTGGAGTATATTGAAACAAAGATGTTTGAATATGTGTTTGGATGGCTAAAGTGGACTGGTTACCTAGAAATATGGAAGGACTATGGCCCCTCCCTGATCAATGTTTTATTGGACCCGCATAAAATAGCAGAGGGTGACTTGCATACTCAATAATGGGCCTCCAGAAATTGTCGCTAGCACTTGGTGACGTAGCGATAAGGGCGCAACATATCCTGAGCTTGAGGAGTGAAGAGATTGCCACGGCTATCAGGACAAACCCAGAGCCCGGAAGATGGTCAAGATCCGTACCAGCACTGACTGGGATACTTCCTTGCTCCAAACAAGTTTGCTCAAGTGAATCTCCACTCAAGCCGGCTAATAAAGTTAAGAAAGAGGTGGGAGCTCTGTGCTCAGTGTTCACTCCAGCCAGTCAATAAAGGCAAGCCAGAGATAAAGAACAAGATTTCTCCCGGGAGAAAGGGTCCGTGGGGCCGCTACTGCCCAACAGCTCGCCACATGCTGCCCTGCGGTTATAATAATAATTATTATTAATATGGACAGTTAACGATACCTACACCCGTATTTCGGACTAAGTAGTAAAGAAATAAATCTTTATAAGAGTATCATGTCCGTTGGGTTTTTTTTAATGTTAAATAGATCTTTGGTAATATTATCCGAATCATGGTTGATTTATTTTTATTTGGCTTTTACCCAGACGTCTTAGAAACACTCTGAAAATTCAGCAGGTGGCGAGAATAAATAAGTTCTCTTACAAAAATAAAATATTAAGTGAAAAAAAAACTTCACAACAGTACCACTTAAAATCGCTCTTTTCAAAAGAAATACAAACATTTCACTGCACTCGAAATACATTATTCGTAAACGGAATTCAAATCCGGAGCGCTCTCGAAGCGCTAACAAGCTTCTGAAGCAGTATTAAGTCTTTATTAAGGCTAACAACTAAAAGATTCCTACAAACTTCTCATACGATGTACGTAGGAGTTTCGAACAAAATTTTCTGAATTTGAATTTTGTATAGGAAAGTATTTTCAGTGCGTAATACATGTATTAAGGTAATTAAGGAACTTACTAACTACCTAATTGGATATGTGTTGTGGTAACTTGATATTATGTGGTACCTACCTGTAATATTTCTTGATGTACCTAAGCTAAATGTTATGTTATTGGAGCTAAGGACCACGTGAACATTAAACGCTAATCATTTCTTTTTCCACTAACTACGTGTTTAGAAAAGATTGACATGTCTATAGGTTCTAGAGGCACGTTATATATAAAATCATATATAAAACGTTCTTTTTAAAAAAATAAACACCTGGGAATGTGTAGATATGTATTTGCGGTAGTCTTCTTCTTCTTCTTCTTCTTTGGGTTATGGTTTCCGCACTTAGTCCTTCATATGGACCATTGTGCGTGGGCCATGGCGGCCGTCGGTGGTTATTCCAACCAGCCCACCTCCCTCCAGAAGTTGGTGATATCTCCTGGTCTGCTGAGAGCATCTGTGTAGGATATGGGTGCCCCGAGGGTTTGTGACCTAATTTGTGTGACGCAAGTGCATTCAAAGAGCACATGCGCAACGGTTTCCTCAGCCTCCATGCAGGCCCTGCACAGAGGACTGTCCGTTATGCCTATTGTGTGAAAGTGTTTGTTTAGCGAGCAGTGACCCGTGATGGTCCCCGTCACCAGGCGCAGACCGTTTCTGTCCAGACGTAATAAACGTTTGGTAAGCTTGCCATCTAAGGATGGCATGGCTTCCCTGGACTGCCTACAGCCGGGTGTCGAGGTCCACAAGCTCTCCGCTTGTGTATGGGTGTACTCCTGTAACCATCTCCGTAGCTGGTTAAAGGGAATGGGCACGATGGGTTCGGGTCCACAGACTGACGCGCTGGATGCTCTTCTGGCCAGTTCGTCAGCTGCATCATTACCCAGTGATCCACTGTGCCCTTTAATCCATTGCAGTGTCACTGTGTTACGGTTAGACACCGCCACACGTTCTAGAGCATTGTGGCATTCCAGTATTATACTTGAGGTAATATACTTCCTCCCCAAGGATTGGAGGACTGAGGCACTGTCAGAGAGTATGCGTATGTGGGAGTCCATGACTTTCCTGGCCTCTATGGCGGACACCGCTAGTATAATGCCCACACACTCCGCCTGGTAGACGGTGTTGAACATTCCTAGTGGGCTGGATATATTTATATTAAGATCGTGCGAGAAAACTCCGACTCCGGTTCCGGCGTCGGTCTTAGATCCGTCGGTATATACTCTCAGCTCTTTCGGGCCTGAGTAGTCGCGACGTTCTTCTGTGAGTATTATGTTATAATGCCTTTGAAAGTAGTGCAGTTTCGGGGCCTTGTCGCAGGGTGATGCCATCAAAGGTTGTCGTTTGATCGCATCTTCCTTAATGCGTATGTGTTTGACTCTAGAGTCCTTGCTTAGGGTCCCTGCTATGTGCAGCCTGAAGGCAGCCAGGGCTGCCTCCTCACGCACGATGAGGTGTAGAGGTGGCAGTCCAAGCATCGCCTGTAGGGCAGCAGTGGGTGTGGTTCTCATGCAGCCAGTGATAGCTACACAAGCAAACCGTTGTAGTTTTCCTAGGTCTCTCTGGGCTGTGCTCAAATCTGTCCTGGGCCACCAGACTAGTGAGCCATATGTAATAATTGGCCGGATGATTGTGGTGTACAGCCAGTAAGTGACCTTGGGGCTTATTCCCCAATTCCTGCCAAGCATTCGCTTGCATTGCCACAGGGATATGCTGGCTTTTGTGGTAATGTAATTAGTATGTTTTGCCCAGTTCAGCTGTTTGTCCAAATATATGCCCAGGTATTTGGTTTCGGTTGAAAGGCTTAGGGTAGTACCAAAGAAACGTGGTAATTGGAGTGTCATCAACTTCCTCTTTTTTGTGAAGAGAATCAGTTCAGTCTTTGTCGGGTTCACTGATAGCTGGTGTTTATTGCACCAGACCTCTACTATTTTCAAGGCTTGGCGCATGAGGTTGCATAAGGTGTTTTCGTGGGTACCATTTATTATTATAGTTATGTCGTCGGCGTAACCTACTGTGAAGTAGCCTTTGTCATTGAGTGTTTTGATGAGGCTGTCTACGACCAGGTTCCATAGGAGTGGCGAAAGAACTCCCCCTTGCGGACAGCCCTTCGCCACAATGGCCCTTGTAGTGTCGTTCACGGTGACTTGTACAGCTCTCATTTTGAGCATATTGGTGATCCATCCACTTAGAGTCGAGTCTATGCTGTGTTTGTCGAGGGCCATGTTGATACTATTAAACATGGTTTTGTCAAAGGCGCCCTCAATGTCAATGAAGGCGGCCAGTGCCGAGCATTTATGGTCCACTGCGCATTCAATTTTGGATACCACGCTATGTAGCGCGGATTCCGTTGATCTGCCTGTGGAGTACGCATGCTGTTGTTTGTGAAGTGGTTTTACCCGAAGAGGTCCGTCACGTATGTGTCTATCGCAGAGTCTCTCTAGGGTTTTCAGTAGAAAGGATGTGAGGCTTATAGGCCTATAGGCCTTGGGTTGTGTATAGTCGGTTTTTCCGGGTTTGGGTATGAAAATGACTTTCACTTCACGCCATGCTAGGGGTACATATCTGAGTGCTATGCAAGCTCGATAGATCTCCACCATGCATGGCGTCAAGGGGTCAATGCCCCACTGTAATAGGGCTGGGAAGATGCCATCCAGCCCTGCGGATTTGTACGGCTGGAAGGTGTTGATAGCCCACTTTAGCCGATCTTCTGTTACAATGCTTTGGGCTCTTGACCAGTCTTGACCCGTTGGGGTCCATACTGGCTCAGCCTCCCACTGCCTGTCCTCTAGGACTATACAGTCTGGGAAGTGAGTCTCGAGAAGGACCTTGCTGGTTTCAAGGTCACTTAGTGTGTAGGAGTTATCGGGTTTTTTCAGCGCGCCAAGGGTTCGGTCCTGATCCGTTGATAGGATCTTCCTCACCCTTGCGGCTTCATTGTTGGTCTCGATGGATTCACAGAATTTCCGCCACGCTGTTCTTCTGGCAGTTCTGATACACTTTTTGTATGTGTATTGGGTTTCTTTGTATATCTCCCAGTCATCCGGGAGTCTAGTGTTCTTGGCTCTGTTGAATTGTTTTCGAAGTATATCTCTGAGTTTACTAAGTTCTGCATTCCACCAGGGGTTCCTGTCCCTGTTGGTTTTTGGCGCCCTTAGTTTGCAGCATGCATGGTATGCTTCGGTTAGGTATTCTGATAGTTTTATCACGGTGTATTCCAGTTGTGCAGTGTCTCTTATAGTCACCTGTGATAGGTGCCTGGCTAGTAGAGACGCTAAGAGACATTTGTAGCCGGGTACATCAGTGCGTCGCGGGTTTCGTCTAGGTGCAGGGTTTTTTGTGGTAGTATTTAGTGTGAAGCGGATTCTTCTATGGTCGGAACAAGAAGGCTCGTCCGACACGTGCCAGTTTGTGATAAAGTTTGTCGCGTTTTCTGTAGCAAGCGTTAAGTCTATGATTGTTTGTCCTCGGACTGTGACCCAAGTGGGTTCAGAGCCCCGGTTTACAATGTTAAGGTTAGTAGAGAATAAATAGGTGGATAGTACCTCTCCTCTGGAGTTCGGTGCATCGCTGCCCCAGAGCGGGTGGTGGGCGTTTGAGTCGGTGCAGATGATCAGGTCCAGCTTGGTGCGCTCGCAGTGCTGCACTAAGTCGGCCATCTCTTGCGGCGGGCAGTTTGCGTCCTCGCCTGGCATATAAACCGAGGCTAGCACGACATCTGGAATGTCACCTTCAGTCTGGAGCCTGACAGCTGTCAGGTCTCTGGAACAGAATTGGGTGAGTGGTGTGGTAGGGATTTCTTTGGGTATGTAGACACAGGTTCTAGGTTTGTCTGGACTGTTTGTGTTGAGAATTAGCTTACCTCCGGTGTTACCGAGGCCGCATATTTTGTTGCTCCTGATCCACGGCTCCTGGATCAGTGCGATGGTTCGGGGCTTAACCTCCAGGGCTCTGCGTAAGCTAGCCGTGGCAGTCTGGCTATGTTGGAGGTTGGTTTGTATGATGTTGAGGGTTGATGACGGCGGTGGGGTGGGGTTAGTCGGAGATGGTGCCATCGGACAGTTTCTCCGCCTCCCCCTCACCATGGTCGTCGTGATAAACGCCCGGCGACGAGGCTAAAATCTGCTCGTTCCAGCCAGGAGATTCGGGCGGTATGGTGTCCTCGGCGTCAGCCATTGCCGCTCGGGCCATGACCTCCTCCAGTTGCGCTATGTCTGGGTCGTTGGTCTGTGTCAATGTCGGCGTCGTTCCTGTCCCGTCTGTGCAGTCGGTCTCTGTGTCAGGGGGTCGGGTCGTGGGCCAGAAGCGTACGTATATCGACCCTAGAAGGTACGATATCCGTCGCTCCCGGGCCAGAACCCGTTCCGCTTCCTCCGGTGGCACCCCCAGGGTCAAAAAAGTCCCATGGTTGTCGCCACCGACGGTAGTGGCCCTGTACAATGACCACCTAGCGATGTCATACCAAGTGTTCTGACGAATCAGAACACTTTGGAGCCGGACTATGTCACCTCTGTACCGAGGGACGAAAAGTGAGGCTCGAACGCGGGTGGGCACGTCGGATTGTCGAAGTACCGTTAGTGTGAGGTCAGTGTCGGGGAGTCTTATCAGGGGCACGTTCTGGGTCAGCCAGGTCAGGGCATGGTCGTCCTCACACCACATCTGCACGGTACCTTCCGCTACCCGTGGGTATCCACGGAAGGCAGGGAGTGGTGTCGTCGGGTCGGTGTCCATTAACAGGCTCTCTAGATTCGCCTTTATGTGTTCCGCCTCTACCTTGGTCAGGTCTCTGGACGGGGGAGGGAAGCAGATAGCTACGGCCAGCCGCGCAGGAATATCCTTTGTGGCTCGCGCGTAGGTTCTCCGCTCCCCCTGAGCGGAGTGGACCCTCACGCGTTTGGCGCCCCCCTGTAGTGCACTCGGTGAAGCCGATTCGTCAGGGCGCCCCCTCTTCCCCGGCCCTGTACCGCTTGGTCCAGGCTGCGGTTCGGAGGTGCCTGGCAGGATGGTGGTTGCCAGCGGCGCCTGCTCGCGTGGGGCTCCAGCCCGCTTTCCCCTGTTCCTCCTAGGTCGAGGTCGGTCGTGGGTAACGTCGGAGTCTTGGGATCGACTGGCGGCCCCGGCAGACCCTGTCGCGTTCGGGGGTTTTTCGCGCTGGGTTGCCCCTTCGCGTACTTGCCCCTGCCCGCTTAGTTCCGTGTCCGGCCGCTTTTCGCGCTGGGTTACCCCTTCGCGTACTCGCGGCTGGTCGCGTACTGCTCTTTCGGCGTCCGATTGCACTTCGCGCTGGCTGGTGCCTTCGCGGGTGTCGTGCTTTCGGTCGCCTACTTTCCTCTCCCGGGCCATGGATTTTCCGCGCTTATTCAGCAGGCGTACTTCCTCAGCCGGGAGAGTGGTAGAGCTGCCAGGCCCGTCATCCTTTCCCGCCCCTCTCTGTCTGTGTCGGTCTTGGTCATTGTCGGGGTTGGTTACGCTGTTCCGCACGATGCTCTGTTGCCAGAGGCTCGTGGGAGGCATACCCGTCGTGGTCGGTGTTGGCGCGTGAGTCGCAGCCGGAGTGGTAGAAATAGGCGCGTTGATCGCAGCCGGTGTTGGGTCTTTTGGCGCGTAAGTCGCTGCCTGGGTGGTTGGCGCTAAATCAGCTGCCGGGCGCGCTAAAAAGCGCGGATACAAAGTGCAGTTGGGTGCCCCCCCCAGATTACGTTGGGGGCTGACCGCCGTGGCGGTGTGGGATTCCCCGGCTTGGCCGGGACCCACCTGGGTACTTTCATTGTCCTTCTGCATTTTATATATGATTTGGGGGGTGGGCTTTTTTGGAATCGAGGTTACCCCTCCTCTAGGACCGACGGGATATGGGGATAGGAGGGAAGGCATTTGGTAATGGGTAAGGATTCATTGGGGTCACCCTAGGTCTGGGATTTTGGCCTAGGGGTTTGGGACCGAGGGGATATGTGGATATGGAGGGATGGAATGTTTAGGCGATTGGTACACAGGAAGAGGGGTGTATAGGTTACCCTGAGCCGGGGATTTAGCTTGCGGGAACTTCTCTTGTCCGGGATCTCTGTCAAGATGCTCCGACTGCGAAACCGACCTCTGACAGTCGGTCCCGCAGCCGAAGTTGGGCTATCCGCAACCTGCCCACCCGCTCGGTTGCAGGAGAAGAAGTGCCTGGCGGTCTGGATCGCCTCACCACGGGTGTACTTGTACATTCGCGTTGGAGCCATCCAGCCAGCCCCGAGATTTGCGGTAGTCGCTTAATCGTTTTTTTTTTTAAATAAAGTGCTGCACCTGCCAACATTTTACGGACAAAATGAGGAAATAGACTATGCTAAGTACCATTTTCTGTAACGTCCTTTGAAACGGAAATTTGTTGGTGGGCGACGGAAATATCAAAGTCAAAGTCAAATCATTTATTTCAAATAGGCACATAAAAGGCACTTTTGGACGTCAAAATTTACAAAAAAATAGAATTGATTCTAGTTGCCCCTTCCAAAAGGTAGTTTCGTATGGAGAAGAATGGTTTTACAATATTATGTATACATTAATTATATGTGAAGACGATGCACCTAGAAATTACTAAACCACAATAGGTAAAAATAATGAAATATAACGCATGACAGGTAAATTAATTATGAGATAGATACATGGTGCTCACATATTTACAAATATTGAAAAGTAAATGATTTTTCCAAAATTTCACAAGTAATAATTTAGTGTCTGAGTTAAAGTAGTTACATATGTTAGCTTTTGGTTTTATACTATAATTAAATGTTACTGGGTGCGGATCATTTTGTAAATGTTTGTGTAAATTAATTGAAACATTTTGCAACTGACTTCCGGTGCTCTAAATACCGTCTCCGACTAGTAAACGGAACTCGTTGCAGACTGGATTAAAATAATATTTAATATTTTATTTCCGGAAGTTCCTTAGCACGCCACCTGGTGGCCGTTTTTAATTGTAAAAGGGTATAAAGGGCTTCTGAATACCATATTGGATAGGGTTGATTGTCCAGTTGTGAGGCACTGGAATACCGTTCACGGATCTGGAGGGGTCCTTTTTAATGTAAAATAGTGTGTAACAATGTTTAATTAATAATGTTGACATTCAATAATGACATTCAATAATAGTATAATAATATACTAACATAGTTATAAGTATGATGTACTAACAATGTATGGAATATTTTTTGATTCTGAAATAAATGAATAATAATAATAATAAAAGCACATGGCAGTGCATTTTAAAAAATTGTATTGTGTAGAATAAACGGCTATAACGTTACGCTGCTCGTTTTCTTGTCCCAATCCGTTCTGGTTTCTTATACATCATGTAAAAAACAATGTCATAAAAATTATAAATTATACAATTAAATTGGCAACCAGTTTGATTTTATCACAATGTATGTACCCACTGGTAACCTCGTCCTTAGCGAAAAGGGCGAAAATCTACCTGACATATTTGAGCATACCCCAACTTTGACTTGATTAATCTAAGCTTCGATATTCTCATCCACTTTGGGCCTTCCTAAGCCTTCTCATTATATCCCTAGAGAAACACGACTGACTTATTAGTTTCATCTAAATTTATGAGGTCCTGGTCCTAAGGTCCGGATTAACGAGTGATTAAACGGTTGCCGAAAATTAACACCACTCTGGGAGTAATTAGGAAGACAATGATATCTTGATAAGCCGAATGTAAACTTGGTCCTGCGGTCTTCGTCAAAGTTTGAGAATTTGCCGGCTCAAAGGATTACTCTTTCAGTAAAAACGGCTTGAGGTTAGAGGGTATGTTCATAAAACATTCATTTTGGCGAATAACTTATTAATGTTCTGTTGAAATATTAGAATGTAATGGGAATTCTTGTTTGTTGGAAAACAATTGTTTGAATACTTTGGCGTGTCTGGCAAAAGACCAATTTATTGTTATGTTCTGAAAAAAAATATGGCCAATATTAAAGTTGTTAGTAAGTTTGTGGCATCCAAACGGTTGTTTGCATATTGTTCTGATTTCCATATTGCCAGTAAAATATTGAGTTTATGAAGTTGAAATATACACTTTTTCAGCAACCGCAGTAAGTCAATAACAAATTCATGCAAAAATATTCATAGAAATGAGGATTAGGATTCATCTATGAATATTTTTAAGAATACCGAACCAGTTAGTCTAACAGCCCTTTATTAAATAAAATTAATGCAAGAATTTTTCGTTTTACTTGAAATACTCGTAGCAGCCTAATGCTAGGTACACACGCAGCGTCTTTAGTCCACATACAGATTTTGAAAGCAGATTTGTCGCAAGCCATGTCAAAATCCACCGCAGTTATCCACGGGATGCGAGAAGCTCAGGGGGACGCTCTAACTCCGTCAACGACGATACAGCCCGTGCGAAACTAGTTAATCCGTCAAATAAAGTGTTAAATTCCATTTTTAAAACTTTTGAAAACTGTGAAATCGTGTTGTCATTCATTCTAAGTTCGAGCCTCGAACTGATCCTCTTTTCCGTCAGTGACACGGAGTAAGATATGCCCATAACTTCGGCCGAAACTACGGATTACGTGCTTAGGGAGTAGACCCGTGAACCGGTTGGAGTGCCAATACTTGGGGGCGGCCTATGTCCAGCAGTGGACGTCTTTTGGCTGAAATGATGATGATGATGTCAAAATCTGTGTGTGGACGTGAGATTTTGAAGTCGACAGCGAGTTGTTAGCGACAATGGCGGCTGAAGTCGATGCGTGTATACCTACCTAGCATAAGCTGGGATTAGATAACCTTGTTCTTACAAAGAAAAGAATTTTCTAGGACTTTGCTGAGATATAGATAATCCTCAATTTTTCATTGTTAAACACAAAGAATAGGTATGGATTTTGACATTTACTTCGACCACCACAAAGTAAAGGAAAACCGTGAATTAAGTAACAAATGTGTCTTAAAGTTTGATATTTCATTCCTTAAAATCGTCTAAAAACAATACTTCACCCATAAAACAGCAATAAAATTAGCTAAAACAACGGAAGAAGTAACCGCATTTTGTTTCTTTGTATACAGGGTGAATATTAATTCATGGACATCCTTTTAAGGGGTCATTGTTCTCATCATTATGAACAACTTTTACTACGGCACCAAACCTGAAAACGCCAAAAAAGAAACAGCTGTTTCCTACATTTTGACGAGTTATGCGAACATAAATGTAGGGAACAGCAGATTTCATTTTCGCGATTTCAGGTTTGGTGCCGTAGTAAAAGTTGTTCATAATTATGAATTCAATGAGAAAGAAAGAAACTCCCTTCCCTTAAGAAAGAAACAAAATGTGTTTATTTGCGGTAAACATGACGCAGAGAAAAACACACAAATACAAAAAAGAACGAGTTGGGGGAAAATATGCGTCACATCCACGCAAAACGGCAATCGCTCAGCATAATGCTACGACCCTATGCGTGACAGAGCCCCAGCTCTGGTTTCAGCGACAGTCGGGGATAACGTGATGACGTCAACCAGTGCAGCATACGAAAATTTGTACTTAATACTTATTATTACTTATTTGTACTTTGAATTTGTTTTGTACTTAATACTGATATGCCGTATCTGTATCTATTTTACTGTGTGTACATGAATAATAAAATAAATAAATAAATAAAATTAAAAATAACAAAAAAAAAGAAATAAAATAAATGCATTAGTACTAAATGTTTATACAAACAAAATATTTATAAAGTGGTAACATTCCGGGCAATGAATCATGCGCCGCCGGCCTTTAA
This sequence comes from Griposia aprilina, assembly GCA_916610205.1. Lineage (NCBI taxonomy): Eukaryota > Metazoa > Arthropoda > Insecta > Lepidoptera > Noctuidae > Griposia > Griposia aprilina. The sequence goes on along the minus strand of OU744294.1, from coordinate 6,092,036 downwards.
GATGTTGTGCGTTATTTAAGATACACTCTGTATACAGTTGGCCGCGCGTTAGTGATAACAACACTAGTATAAGCTGGCCTCGTATTCTATTGAAACCCCGTAGGTAAAATTGCGTAGGCATAATTGACGGGATCCGATAGGGCCGATGCCTGCCGGAGTCGCGGATTGTTCGAAAGCGTTGCTGTGGCCCTGGCGCACAGGCAACTGAAGGAACACGGGTGAGTTTTAGTCAGTAAGAGTCTGACACGCCCTTCCGCTCGTCCAGAGCGGGAGAGGTCATTTGATGACTACACACCCAAAAAAAAAAAAGGTACTACGCTGGACCCGTTCACGGTCGTACTGTTACCACTGTATGCGGCGTACTGTACGTCTGCGATAATGTGGGATCTCAGCTCCCGTTACCACCTTCCTGACTCGTTAATAGTCTCTTGTAGTTCATGCCGGTTCGGGAGTTGAAACTAGAGATAAGTCCGATATCATGTCACATGTATATAAAAATCATCGATATTTTAAAATCATTTCATCATGCAATGCCAGCGACAAAATCATCAATGCCGCGCTATTAATTCGTTTTCGCTTAGCATTCTTTCAGAGTTTTTCCTTTTGGCTCGGGTCCTGCGGGTCCTAGCGAGGTGTTGTGGCCTATAGCCTTCCTTTAGAATTAGGCAATTAAATACAAAAAGAATGTTAGAAATCGGACTGGTAATTCCAGAGATTACCCTTTACATACAAACAAGCAAATTTTACCTCTTTAGAATATTATTAAGTATAGATATATTAACACGTTAACAGTGCATGACCCATCGATGGTGCATTTTGAGTCTCATATCGTACGTGCCATCCATGGGGCATGAGTACAAACATGTTTATAGTCTTTTAAATTTATACACGTGGGGAGCTTATTCGTTTTTATCGACATACGCGTATGAGCATTGAACTAAAAAAATTAAAAAATTATAAACTGGATGTTTTTTTATTAGGGTGACCAATATTCTATCATCAACTTGAAACCTATCGCAACTTAAAATCTATATTTTGCGATAGACGTCCCGGGTAATACCTACCGGGTAATTTATGTGATATGCAATATGCGCGCAGAGTTACACTCAGAGACCCACCTCTGAGTGGAATTCGGCGCATAGCGTTAACATAAATTTCTTTTGTGTTATCTGCCACACCACAGCCCGCCACAAAAGGCAGAGATAAAATCCCCAATGCTATGGTTGGTAACAAAGAATTTCTCCAAAAAAAAAAAAACATAATTTCCTCCTATGGGCTGTTTAATCAAAGTTATTAATAATAAAAACATGCCAAAATATTTTTCCTCAATACCCTGTCCCCATCTAAGTACTCGTATAACCCGTCATCCCGGTCCATTTACTCCACAAAATGCGCCAGTACATGAACATGTCAGAGTTAATCCTTAAAATAAATCACGGGACGAGTCCACGTGAATGGCGCACGTTGGCCGGTGTGTACTGTAATAGATGTGTCAATAGCAGCACCTCACTTGTTCCGGTCGGGTAAGCTCGCGAGTTGGAGGGTTCAGTTGTGGTTCATTTAAAATCTTGTTATTTATTCATTTTGTATAGGACATTTTTGGGGTAGGTTTTGTGTCAGGAAAGTGGAATAGAAATGGCTTTGCTGTAGTAAGAAAAGCTTTCGTTGAAGTATAATTTTATTTAATGTTGGGTATCTTAGAGTATTCTTTTATTTCATTTACGAAATGCGGTTAAGTAATTTGTTTTAAAACGGTTTCTGGAAAATAAGGCAAGTTTCCCCTTTTGCGGATGTCGTAAAAGGCTTTAAATGGTTTGTGAAAAGAAGATGGTCTGCATTTTTAACTATGTATCAAACAACGGGCCCTTAGTGGTTGATTAAGAAATACCAACTTATTGCATTTAATATTTCCTTTTCCAAGACTGTTTATTTTTGAAGGTTTTTGTTCAACGTTCGATGTTTACAACTTGATATTATGTTTTACAGTTTCTAGTTTTAGAAGCCCTTGGGTTTATACTTTACTAGGATAGGAGAAATGAAACAACAAAGTATTCTTGTTCTTAGTTTGCTTCTGAAACAGCGTGAAAGTTAAATAGCAACTTGCAGGGTTGCAATATAATTATCACAGAACTCTTCATAGAGAAAGTTACCTTCAAGCCAGCAAATTGTTTGAGATAATAATGTTCTTTTCTGTCCTTGTATTTGCAAATATAATCACGAAGGGCGAGTATGGTATCATCTCTAGAGCTTAGCTATTTTCTTGCAAGGAGAAGATATACCTATAATTTATAACCGACTTTAAAAAGAAGAAGGTTCGCAATTCGTTTGTATATTTTTTTGTATGTTTGTTACGCGATATCTCCGGCAATTGTGGATCGATTACAAAAAAAAAAAATGAATAGGGTATGCCTCAGGAGTGCCCCATATAAATTTTAGTAACTTTGCGTGCGTAGTTTATCAGTTAGCTTCAATAATACGTATTTTTTCCACTTAGTGTATATTGATGATGTTATTTAGTTCTTTACATATGAAATTGATGTTTTATATGGAAAAAGCAATACAATTTTTGTTTACATTTTTTTTATTTTATCAATCAAAGTATCTCGTTGTGATCTATGCTCTTTTGCCATTTTATAGGGAGTTCATTGATTCCTTTGCTGAAAAAATTGCGGGAGCGAGAATCAACGAAATCTTTGAAGGTGTTTTGGACTGCCTCATCTGAATTGAATTTTTTTCCAATTAAGAAATTATCCAAATTCCGAAAAAAGTGGTAATCGGTTGGAGCAAGGTCCGGGAAGTATAAATGATAAATGATAAATGATAAATGATTTTATTTCTGTAAGTAGGTTTGTACAAACACTTTTACACGTCAATCATATTTTTAAACTAGATGAGGTCGGCGTTTCCTATCTGACTACTCTGAGAAGAAAGGCCGAAACAAACTCAGAGGTCACAGTCTCTTTTAAAGTCCAGACATAATCTTGGTCAGATCATGTGAAGACCATGTAGATTGGTATCTGAAATGGTCTTTTGAGGAAAGAACCACACAGATTGAGTGGACCTGTCCAGTCAGTGCACGCATTTGTCAGTAATCGTGCAGCTCAACTCAGGAAGTCAGAACTTAAGGAGCTCAACGATTCGACGAACAATACCAAAGAAAGGACATTTGGGTAGGCCACATAAATTACTCAATCTGCCAGATCATGATCAAAATTAACTGCGAAAAAAAAAAGCAATGACCCACATAATCCTCACATTCACAATAATTAAAATAACATACTACTTTACAAGTAAATACTCATGTCATTGTGTATATAAAATTCAACAATGTCAATGTGTATATAAAAAAAATCGGACATAATGTTTGAGAACCATGTAGATTGGTGTCTGAAATGGTCTTTTAAGGAAAGAACCACACAGATTAAGTGGACCTGTCCAGTCAGTGCACGCATTTGTCAGTAACCGTGCAGCTCAACTCAGAACTTAAGGAGCTCAACGATTCGACGAACAATACCAAAGAAAGGACATTTGGGTAGGCCGCATAAACTACTTAAACTGCCAGATCAAGAATATAACTGAAACAATGACCCACATAGTCCTCATATTCTCAATAATGAAAAAAATATAATACTTTTTACAGTAAATATTCATGTCTAAAATAGCTAGCAAATTAAAATCAACATTCACCGTGTAAATTTATTGGAGCAGCTCAATCCCAAGCCTTTTTGTCCTCAATATAGTCTTTCACAGTATAATAGGCTTTCTGGCATAGTTTCCGTTTTATAAAAGATTTGAATTTATTAAAGCTTAGATCTTGAATGTCGCTAGGAAGTTTATTATAAAAACGTATACATTGGCATCTAAACGAGCCACCTATTTTCTTGAGCCTGGTTGTAGGAACAATAAATTTGTGTTTGTTTCTAGTATTTATATTGTGGATATCACTGTATTTTTTAAACAGATTAATATTTTTATGTGCATACAAAAGATTTTCATAAATATACTGAGAAGGCACAGTAATTATATTAATCTCTTTAAATTTATCTCTGAGGGAGTGTCTGGGACTTAATTTATAGATAGAACGAATTGCCCTTTTTTGTAAAACGAAAATTGTCTGGATATCGGCGGCATTTCCCCACAACAGAATACCGTACGACATCACGCTATGAAAATAACTAAAGTATACTAAACGGGCTGTCTCTAAATCAGTTAAACCACGAATTTTTCTAACGGCGTATGCTGCAGAGCTAAGCTTTTTTGACAATTTATCTATGTGGGGGCCCCATTGAAGCTTGGTATCCAAAGTTATGCCTAAGAAAACTGTGGTATTTTCGGGTTTCAGCACTTCACTCTTTATGAGAACACTAGTTTCTACTTGTCTAACATGAGGTATCGTAAACTTAATACATTTAGTTTTTTTCTCGTTAAGAAGTAGGTTATTAACATTAAACCAGTTAACTACTATTGCAAGGGCGCTATTTACATTGTCAGTAATCAGCTGCTGACGTTTCAGTTTAAATAAAAGTGAAGTGTCGTCTGCAAATAACACTATATCATGTTTATCCTTTATGAGGTAAGGCAAGTCATTTATATAAATAAGAAATAAAAATGGCCCAAGAATTGAGCCCTGGGGGACCCCCATTCTTACTACCGATCCGGGTGATCTTTTTCCATTAACATCAACTCTCTGAATATATATCAAATAATAGAATATATATCAATATATGGTGGGTGACGGAGATATTTCAATCCTAGCTCCTCTAGTTTCGCCACCGTCTGTTGTGCAGTGTGTGGTCTGGCGTTGTCCTGAAGCAGCAGTGGGCTAGAGCGGTTGACCAATCTCGGCTGTTTAACGGCTGGCTTTTCCATCATGTTTTCTAATTGTCGGCAATACAGATCTGCCGTAATCTTCTGACCAGATCTTAGGAAGCTGTAGTGGATGACACCAACGCTGGTCCACCAGACACTAACCAGTACCTTTTTTTGAGTCAACTTTCGCTTGGGGCAGGATTTAGCCGTTTCTCCTGGATTTAACCACTGAGATGAGCGTTTCCGATTATCGTATAGGATCCATTTTTCATCACAAGTAATGATACGATTCAAAATCCCCTCGTTATTGTGACGGTTGAGTAACGTGACGCAGCAGTCGACTCGTGTTTCTTGGTTTGCTTCACGTAGTTCATGCGGTACCCATTTTTCAAGCTTTTTCACTTTTCCAATTTGTTTCAAATATTTCAAATCACTCACGATCACTTTCAATTCCTCATTGACAACTTGGGTCTCCAGCCGTCCACGAGCTTTGTTCTGGAGGTCAAAATTTCCAGAACGAAAGCGTTGGAACCAAAAACGTATTGTGTTTTCTTTTAAAATGGCTTCTCCGTAAACATTATTAATCCTTCGAGCTGTTTCTGCAGCGCTAGTGCCACGATGGAATTCGTATTCGAAAATAATGTGATATTTTATGTTTACCATATTGAGCACAGAACGATGTCAAAGCAAAATTAAATGGCACGAAAACAAATGAATTATTACATTCGAAACACAAATAAACACGCTTTAAATTGCAATAAATTTGAATTTGGAATTCTTAATCAAACGCCGGATTTTTGAGATCAAAGTGGCCAGTTCTATAAAACATCAATCTCATATGTAAGGACCTAAAATAATAACTTCCTGTCACCATTATTTACATAGCAAATAGTGGTGTCGGCACGAATTTGTGTGGGGTAGGTACCACAACTAAAAAGTGAATAATATAAACTTTTTTTTCCTAAAATCAACAGACTTCCAAAAAAACACTACACAATGAAAAATAACTTTAATTTCGGAAGTCGTTGGCAAAAAACGAAAATACTAACCAAAGAACCGACAACCGAAATTAAAGTTATTTTCCACTTTGTATTGTTTTTTTTGGAAGTCTGTTGTTTTTTTAAGGTGTATTGGGAATCTGGATTGATTAGGTTCATGAGAAATTTAGGTTTGTACGTGTACATGCCTTAAAAACAGCCATGGGCTTTAATTTTTGGACAAAAGCGTGCCGCTGTCGCATTTGTCGTAGGTCGTTAGAAGCTACGCCGTAGCAAATGGTGAACTACGCCGTAGCACTGTGCGTAGCGTACACTACCCTATGCACCGTGCTACGCCGTAGTCGTCCAATTTTTCACTTGCGTAAAATGACGGAAGGAAAAAATACATTGTTTTTTGTTTCGCTCTGTTTTATTCTGATAAAAAAAAAAAAATGCATTAGGAATAATTTTTGTACACTTCCGGGAAAAAGAGATTGAATAATCTCTTTTTCGGGAAATACAAAATTCTCCTTAATAACACTATCATACTGTTTCCAAGAACTAAGTTAACGAGAATATTGCATGAAATTCCCGGGAACGTTGTAAAAACGGAATGAGGAAAAAAACCGTCCAAGTGCGAGTCAGACTCGCACACGAAGGGTTCCGTACCACAAGGCAAAAAACGCCGAAAAAAACTCGTTTCTTGTATGGAGATCCCCTTTAATTTTTACTAATATTTATTATATATATTAATTGTTAAACTATTAACGAAAAATTAAAAAAATACCAACTCTATTTGTATGAATATAAGGTTTAAATGGTTTTGATGGCAATTTTTTTTGACAATTGATTTCTTTTATTTAACTACAGCCTAGTCAGAGCGCTTTCAGGCATTACGTTGTAGTTCTTGAATCTGAGCTCAATAGCTTGATATTGATACTACGAATGTTCCTGACATTAACAACCCCAACGAGAACGAAGTGACTGCTATGCTAGTTAATAAATAATTTAAAGGAGTGGGTCCAAAGTCTATGGACTCAAGATGATTAAGTTTGTATCTTTCATTAATATAATTAACAGTTTTTTGTTCTGTAAATATTTTCAAATGTTTGATTTGATGTTGATTTTATTAAAAAAAATATTTAAATAGAAATAAAACAAATTTCGGAACGGCTGTTTTAATTTAATAAATTCTAGATGTAAAATTGCAAAATACGTGACGTCACACTAGGGAGGGGGGAATCTCACAAATGTGACCAGCTGTGAAAAGGACGGAGGGGGGGAGGGGGGGGGGGGCTTAAAAATCATGAAATTCGTGTGACGTAATTTATGGATAGCCCCTAATGGCTCCCATAGTGTTATCGGCTAGTTTGCCAAGCTTATGCACGTTTTTACTAACACTAGGAATCTCTAATTGAACGTCTAAATATGATTATACTGTTGGATTTTTAACTCTCGGTGTTAAAACGAGCGTTGAGAATCCAACAGAACTTTTATTTAGGCTTTCATTGCGGTTTCACCAAATGTTAGTGAAAACGGGTTTTATAGTCACCATACAAATCTAGCATTAAGTAATAAAATCTATTCGTAGGTATTATTTACCGCTCAAATGCTTTCAGTCTACAGCTAATAGTAGTTGTGCATAACCGCAAGTAGTAGTATTTGAAAAAATCGTAGATTTTATTTTATCTACTGATCCTACGTATTCATCTAGAACTCTAGAGGGGCAATTCTCGTATCTTTAAGAACGATCGCTAATCTGTTTGAATCTGTCAAAAAACCTCTAATTTGCCCACATTTTTGACAAGTGTTTAACTTTAATTATTGTCGTCGAGTCTAGATTGCGACCTGAATTAAAACGTTTTTTAATTAAGTACGTGAATAAGAATTCTGCTTACAATCAATTAACAACTTGAACGTTACGTTGTACTCAGTTATCATTTTAACCACAAAGTACTGCACTCATTACGTTAAATAATTCACCAACTACGATCTGAAATTGGCACGACCGCTGTGAAAATTAATTTCAAAACTGTTTCATGTTATAATCACTCGATTGTTATTCGCTATCGATATTAGATATTGCGCTGAAAACTGGTTAAAATGGCTATCATATTATTTCTCATGTAATAAACTAGGTTGCCATTTATACAAATACGAAGTGTTTTGTTAGGGTTCTGTGGGCTTTCGTAATGGTTGCCGTGTAATTTTCATTTAAATTAATTTTAATATAAGTACTAAGGAATTTTCTACAATTTCTCCTCCTCGCGCTGACCGATATTACTACTCTTATTTGAGGGATATTAATAATGATTATTTTTTAAATTTTGGTACCACAGAGCACGAAATCGCCGCGCTGGCAGTGGCTAGACACGCCTTTACGAATAATATTCGTGTCCAAATTTGGCGCTACTGAGCGCAGGCTAGTTATCACATGGCATTGTTAGAATGATCATAGGCCGTTGGTTTCTATGAGCAAAAGGTGACGTTCACTGACACGCTGGGTTATGAAAAGTGTTGACAGGATCGTCTTTAGCAGTGCAGCGGCCAATGTAGCGTGTCCGTGCTGTGTTAGGTACCTAAAGGGTACCTACATTAATATACCTATGTGTTATGTTTGCATTTGAGAGTACCTATAGGCGTAGAGTAGAACCACTTTGAAGAAGTTTTCAATTCAACCGTTTTTTTAAATGACTTTTCATGGCATTATAACAATAATATTTATTTATTTACTAAGGCACCAAGTACTAATATCAAATCACAAATACATAGAATAATGCGTGAATATAAATAAATAATAATACGTATACAAAAAGGTTTATTCTTTTTCCTTACCCTTCAGAATCTGGCACTATAATTTTATCTTGTCGCTCCATCTGTCACATGCTTATATTAAGTTTTTGTAAGGTTTTCAATATACGCTTTGAATGGCACTCCATTAAAAACTCAACATTCTTAGTAATTGTAGTTCGAATTGTCTTAAAAAGAGAATAATGATTTTCTATTTAAAACATTTGACTGATTTAAAAATGCTAGTAGGATAGTAGTAGTAGGTAGATACACATAACGTGCGTTACGTTATGTGTATCGCGATATACATAATGTACGTTCCTATCCTACTAGTATTTTTTGCTGCCAATCGCTTTGGTAATAAATATATCAAATTATCTGTTTCTATGGATGTCGTAAAAGTTCTTAATTAAAGTTAACAAAATGAGGTGTGCCGTTAAAACTATATTCGTCGGCTTATTTTTTCCTATACTCCACAGAATTTTTTAGTGTCGTAACCAGTTTTAAACTCAATAAATTCGATAAAAAAAGAGGCGAGGCTGGTAACACCGGCTAGCAAAACTGCAATAACTTAGACCGTATAAAAGTGCTGGAATAGACAGATGTGAAAAAGTGCACTCACAATGTGGTACTCCTGCCATGCCTTGGTTTAGTGGCCACAATCTTTTGGCACGGAGTCAATATCTGCGTAGAAAATTTTGCTCGCCTTTCATGTCGAATAGTAAAATGTAGGTGACTTAAGTTGAATCTATTGAAATTACAAGTCTAACATTTAAACTGAGACTTTGATATTCCATTATGACAGCTGTCAAACTTTAGGCGCGAAACAAATGACAGATATTTAGCTCAAATGTGACAACATAGTTTTAACGCAACACTATTTGCCGTTAATTCTAGGGTCGCACCACTGTTCTACATAATATTAAAACTTTTCGGGGTACATACATGGTATTGATAGATGGTAGTTCGGCTTAGTTAGCAAGTGTCGCCTCACCCTTTCAAGGATGTGGTCACAATCTACAGTATCTACGCACACAAACTTGTAACAACTTTACCAAACATCTAACTCAATTAGGCGAAGAACCCTTATAATTTCCTTTTGGATATAAAAACAGTAGCTTTTATTATCTGTTTGTTTTTATAACAGAAAAAAGGAGTGCAACTGTTTTATTCGCTGTGAGTAGGTGTGATAGTGGCTGAATGTATATATAACTAGATGGCAGATTCACTTGGCTTTTGTGTCTGTGAAAATGAGGCGTTAAAGAATTGAAGTAAAGTAAAAATGTCTAAGAGTAAATTCTTTTACAGATAGATCTACAAGTAATAAAAAGGAAGTAACGGAAAAGGTACCTATTACCTGCGGGTTATGGTCATAATATTAATTTTATTCAAGCCGTTAGAATGCAGTTTACATTGACAAATAGTGGTAAAACTGCTTTGTTATGGAGCGTAGAGGGGTATAAATCATATAAATATGAGTGCATTTAATGTTTTAGAACGGCTATAATGCGTTCTTTATGATTTGAATTTGACTAATGGCGTTATTTTATTTTTTACAGAAGATGCGTCTTGGGTTTTATAAAACCAAGCGTATTTCGCAAAAACGAAATGCAGAAAAATCACAGAGAATAATCCTATAATCAACGCCAGGCTGAGCATTGATCTAATTTATTTTTCCGTTTAGTTTTAACCAGAAAGATTTCATTACTTTACGTATTTGCTTTGGATATTCAAAGCCAAATTTGTTGACAGAGATTTTATAAAAGAAAATCTAACTCGGAATTTCTATGTAATATTATTCTAGATTTTAGAATTACAGTGAATCCAATCTTGGTCAGTGGGTGATCTTAGGGGCGGAGTTGTAGGAGTTGAACTATACTCTTAGGGGCAGTATGAGCAAAAAGAAAAGCGTTTTTTTTCGGGACTGTTTTTTTTTATATTAACCTATTTTAAGCAGAATCGGGTTAACCTAGACCATAGAAACCATTAACCGTAAAACCATGCTTCTCAGAAGATAATCGGTTTCTACATATACAGAAGGTTAGCCCGATACTAAGATAAAATTGGTAAATTTCCGAAAAATATAAACTTTAGTTCCGCGCCCCTTAGGCTACGTACCAACCCCAATCTTGTTTCTGTATCTACAGTATTTCTAAATTTAACTAGATTGAGCAGCAGGAAATTCAATTTTATTTCACAGTCTAATACATATTCAGATTAAGTTTAAGATAAATCGAATTTAAAATTACAGTAGCATTTGTTTGAAGAAATTGGGAAAAAGAAAATGCTTTGGCTGTTTATTTGTTGTTCAATGTCTCTGTAAGGTTAGTTTTTAAAACAAATAATATTATTGTTTATTGATTACAGAGTTATTGGTCAGTTTGGGTCAGGTGATACGAAATCAAATCAAATCAAAATATTTTATTTCACATAAACTAACATGGGCACTTATGAAACGTCAGAAGCTAGGTGCACGGTTCCAATTGGTTGTTTCCTATGGAGAAGAGCCGGCAACACGGTTACTCTTTTAAAAATAAGGGGCTTTTACAATGTATCCAATTACAGTGTTGATAGATATGGGAGGGATATATTTTATATTATTGTTTAGTATTGAAACGGAACACTATGAAAAAACTTTAATTTTGATTACTTACGTAAAAAAAGGAAGTAATCTTTTTTAGTGAAATATGAAATATTTATCAATGAAATAAAATAATCTTCTCTTATAATTTCGATAGCAAACACGACGGCCTCCGAAAATATTTAATACTTACCATCATTATTATAATTCAGTGAACTTCCTCCATATTACGTTATAAAGTAAAAAAATACGAAATAAAATCTAATAAGATCCGTCAGGCTGTCACTTCAACAAGAAAATAAGGCACCGCGATCCCCGGCCCCAGTAATAGGTATTCGGGACTCCGTATGCATACACAATTAGTACTTGATAGAGCGAGTTATGCTAGACATTTCTCACGATCATGTATTATTCAGTTCGCAAATTAGGATGTCTGAAACTCTGGTAGATCATGTATATTTTTATTCTTTTCCGAATACCGCTCCGTTCCGTGACATTTCATTTCATGAAATGGAATTTGAACGTGGAATTGTTTAAAAAACAAAATATGACGAATCAATTTGAGATTAAAATTGAATTTCGATCGGTACAGGAACAGGTGATGGTTTTGTTTTCTTTTATTACATGACTGTGATATCAAATTCACATGTTACGTAACCTTCGTTCAAGAAGAGTAATAGAGAAGAGAATGTGAATCTTACATAGTAATGTTTAGAAGTATGAAGTGTTTTGTGCAAATAAGTGATAATGGACGTAATAAAATAATATTAGTTGTCAAGAAAAGGAGGACAGTAATACACTGATTACTAGTATGTGGGACGTGCAGACAACCGAACTCTTTAGTGAAATTATTGTTGCATCACCTTATTAAATGATAAGTAGACACCTATGTATTTCTTATATTATTATTGGAGTGCTTTTTCAATTCAATTCAATTAAATTTATTTATTTCGGAAAAATCATCCATATTGTATTAGTATTAAAACTTTGAAAAATATGTTAGTGGCATAAAAATCAAAATCAAATTATTATTCCAATCAAACAATAAAAATTTAATTAAAATCAATATCAAAATCAAATTACAAAACCAAATTTAAATTACAATAATAAACAAAATCAAAATTATGATCAAAATAAAAATAAAAGTCAATATTACACTAGAATTAAATCGAAAAATAAAATAAATTACAAACAAAACAAAATTAAATCAATATCAAATCAAAATTAAATTCAAATCAATATCAAATTAAAATTAAATCAAAATTATGTCAAAATTAAATTAAAATTTAACTAAGCGTTACCTTACCTAAATGTAACAAATATTAACTTAAATATCTTTCTTCAGCACCAGGCCCGCAGCTATGTCTACTGGACCAGTGCATCAGAAAAGGGACAGTCTGGCCTCTCCACAGTAACCTTCAGGATGCTATGGGTTTCGAACGATTGGAACGGTCATCAACATTGCGCAATATACGATATTGTACAATATCGTTGTATCGTTTAACGTAAAATATTCAAGTGTACTCTGCCACTTGAATATTTTACGTTAAACGGTATGAGATTCAAAATTGTTTTATAAATGTTAAGTTTAAAGTGTGTTTAGAATTGATATAGGTAGCCGGTTAGTTAAACGTTACAAGTTCTAATTTTTTTTTCATAATTACCGCTTCAGATTCTTATTTTTCAGATTAACCTACGTTCTATAAATATAATTTTAATGTAAAGTATAAAACTGAAATTGGTTAAAAAAGAAAACACTGAAGTGTTCTATATGTAACGGTTTCTAAATCGCCAGAGGTATTTTGGTATTTCATATTATGTGTAACGAATACATTTTACTTTAAAAAATACAGTTCCAACTCAACTTTTGGCAACGTCCCTTATGTAAAATCTGTTTCCATATTTTAATTAAAGTCTACTCAAACAACAGTTTAGCCTGAAAAAACTAAAAACAGTTTCACAAAAAGCTAGTTAAGTGAAACTTTTGGAGTGAAACCGTTCAGTTTTACGACAAATGGTCCGTACAGAATCGTAATGGGTCGTTTCGTAGAATGCCCTGTGGTCCCAGGGTTACGGCGAGAATTTATTTCAAAAACATTTTTAATGAGAGCCCGGTTATGTAGCGGCAAAGTGGGAATTTCGGGTCATTATACATAAATGCAGACAAGGTCAGCTTTGTTAGTTATAGGTGTGATTAAGGTAAATTGAATTTTATGTGTTTTAATATTCAGTTTGTGGTGGGTCAATTATCTAGTGCTAATATTATGTTTGCAGAGAGATTTTACGTATTGTGCGCGGGCTCAATTAATTACGTGACGCGGTCAAAGAGAGCATTCGTCGCTAAGGAAAGGGTTAAGGATTGACCTGGAATACTGTTGTGAGCTGTTTAGTGTGCTCCAGGTGACTTCATTAGTCGGTGTTTTTCTCGACACGAGATCACTGCACATCACTAACGATTAATGTTCACTCAAAGTTAATAGGTTGCAGTATTAGCCGCCCTGCAATATAGCAGTTATAAAAGTTACAGAAATTGCGCGCGCGCGCACGTAATCACGAGTATAATGTGACTTTAGCGGTGTCCCGATGCAAAGTGAAGTTCGTAGAAATATGTCGTCTGAGCAAATAAATATTCTATTCTATTCTATTGCTGATGGCATTCGTGATACAGGGTAATCCTAGTACGAGTGCCAAAGCACTCCTTTGACACCTAAGTGCACATTACTTGAGGCCAAATTTGTTTTTAAGGAGATTTACTGTACCCATTCTTCTCGTAATAAAGATTATTTATTATTTATTTATTATTATTATTGCGGTTGTGAACTTCTCCGATATTAGCCGAAGATGGCCGAGGTACGTCCTCTTGTCTCTCAATCATTATGGGTGGAAAAGTGATGGATATAGGAACCGACTGAAATGCTCTCATAATGAAAATCTTAAACATTTTATAGATTAATGAATTCGAGTCGAGAGCTTTTTAGAATAAAAGAGTGAAATTATTTTGTTTTACAGTTTTTGGCGTCAACAGTTTGTAATAATTATTTACGAAATAATCGTGTTTTAACGTCGTACTTCTGTTGTTATCTAATGAAAAGAGATTACAAGATAGGTTTTGCGTATTTTTTGTGACACAAAAAGGTGGTATTTAAGCTAAGTATATCAGTAAGCTTAAATATTAGACAGTAGTTAGATCAGAAATGCTTTTTCTGACATCACATTTATAGAACTAAATGCTTTGTTGGTATTGCTAAACTTTCTTTGACTAGTACCTATTCTGAAGGTAAACTGCCAGATGGCTGGTTGAACCACTACTTATACAATATGTAGGTTCACGAATGCCGGAAATTGGGTGTCGAGACGCAACTTAGGAGAGGTATCCTAATGGTCTAATTTGGGTAGCGTTAATTGATTATACAGGGCAATTTGTAGGCGCTTAGGAGCATTAGGGGAGATTATAATTTCCACCTTCACACTACTAACACTAAATACGATTACTTAGTTGATATTGGTAATGTAAATAATTAACGTTAATACATTCTTCTAACCTAATAGTTATTGTGAGTAGTATGCAGCTTCCTAATAATTTAATTTAATAACTTGCTTAGATCTTCGGAGGTTATCAGGTACAAATGTACTTATTGAGATTGTCTTGAATTTTATGAAATTCCTTATGAAGGACTCCCTCGTTGTTCTAGTGACCGCAAGCACTACTGCTGAGCATGAGGTCCTGGGTTCGATTCCCAGGTCGGGCAAAGTGTTATTGGGATTTTCAATCTGGAAATTCTCAGTAGCAGCCTGGAGTTTGGATTTGTGCCCGGTTTAAAAAGACAAATATCTTTATCGCTACACTTTTTTTTACTTGATGTATCAGCCAAGAAATTGGCTAATAAAACTGTTGCTTCTATTGAGCAATTACCTGACATTTTCATTGATTCAGCCAATAACTTGGCTACACCAGCTGACATTAATTTAAATTAGAAATTGAGACTATAGAGAAAACCTCTTGCATTATTAATGGAGATAATTTAAATTTAAATACTAGTCCAAATCATCAAAATGTCAGAATAAATTCTAACACAGTTAACCTGGTGCACCAAAATATTCAAGGCATGTTGAGAAAAGACCTTGAAATTGAATTATTCATGAACTGTAACAACATTGATATTTTATGTATTACAGAACATTGGTTAAAAAGCTGTCAGTTAATGTTTAATTTCAGTAATCACCAGGTTGGTAGTTCGTTCAGCAGAGAAAATGCAATACATGGTGGCTCATTGATACTGTTAAATAAACAACTTAAATTCAAAGAACGTAAGGATATTGTAAACCTTTCTGTTGAGCGGACTATAGAAATAGCCTGTGTGGAGTTGGAGCGGCTTGTTGTATTGAGCGTGTAGCGGCCTCCGTCATCGATTTATGATTGCTTTGAGAGCATCATGGATGATGTTTTACAAAAGCTTGGTAAATTAGGAAAAAATATAATTGTATGCGGTGATTTTAATGTCAATTTATTAGAGGACTCGTCGATGTGCCTAAAAATTTAAAATTTATTTCAGTCATATAACCTAAATTATTTATTTTTTGAGCCTACTAGAATTACTGCTACCTCAGCTACATGTTTAGATAATATATTTACTGACATTTTACCTATTAATACAAAAAATATAAGCCAACTGGATTCTGACCACTGCGGACAACTGATTACATTTAGTATGCAAAATAAAAAAGTGGCTAAGAAAGATATCACTGTAGTGCCAAAAACTGCAGGTCGCTTGGAGAACTTTAAAAATAAACATAGTAGTAAATTACCCTACTTGCCTTACAGTGATGATCCCAATGAACTGTACAATTCTTTTTTGCCATGTATTGTACAGAATTTAACTCAACATTTATACCCAAGCAGATCTCAGTTAATGGTTCTGCAACCTTCAGTGAATTGGCAACTAAAGGCATATTTAATAGTAGAATCAAACTTTTTGAACTTTATGAAGAAAGAAATTATAATAAAAGTAAAGAATTTTATCAATATGTTAAGAACTATTCCAAATTATTTAAACAGGTTTGTAGCGAAGCTAAGTGTCGCTATTTAAGCTCCAAGATTAAAAATAGTCAAAATAAAATAAAAACCACTTGGGATTTTTAAACAATGAGACTGGAAGAGACAGAAAGCGTAGTAGTGACTACAGCCTTAATATTAACAATAAAGTTATTAAAAAAGATTTAGAAGTTGCCACAGTTTTTGAAATTTTCTTTGGCGATATTCCAGTCTCAACCACAAAAACTTTAAAGTCTACACCCACTGTTGCCGAGTCCCTATTGAAAGAAAATGTTGATGTTTGTAACGATGTATTTCATTTCGACTATGTTTGTGCTCGAGATATTATTAAAACTTTCATTACACTTACTGTTAAAAAAACTGCTGATCTATGGGGAAATTCCGTAGAGGTTGCAAAATGTATAATCAACACTGTAGCGCCTGAATTGGCAATTCTTTTTAATAAATGTATTGACTATGGAGTAATTCCTGACTTAATGTAGAGTAGTAAAACAATACCTTTGTTTAAATCGGGAAGCACATCAGATCCCACGAACTTTAGGCCAATTTCTGTGCTTCCCACTTTCAGTAAAATATTTGAAAAATTGATGCTAGATCAATTGCAAAAACATTTTAATAAACATAAATTATTAAACAGTAAACAATTCGGTTGTACAAGGGGTCGCTCTACTACCGATGCTGGCGTTGAGCTTCTTGCACATATTTTTGAGGCCTGGGAGAAGTCGCATGATGCCCTAGGTATTTTTTGTGACTTGTCTAAGGCTTTCGATTATGTTTCTCATGATACATTGGTCAGGAAATTACATCACTATGGTGTGCAACACTGCCTTGGATCATCTTATTTCTTATTTGAATAATAGGATCCAAAGAGTGGACGTTAACGGCAAGCGATCCGCGGGATCTATTGTCACTATGGGAGTTCCACAGGGCTCAATTCTTGGCCTGTTTTTATTTCTCGTATATATTAATGACCTACCTTGCCTTGTAAAGAACAGTCATGAAATAGTGTTATTTGCAGATGACACATCACTTTTATTTAAGCTTAAACGACAACAGACAGTTACCGACGATGTAAATAATGCTATCGCTAAAATAGTGCATTGGTTTAGTGTTAATAATTTACTTTTAAACGAGAAAAAGACTAAATGTATTAGATTTCTGACACCTAACGTTAAGGGGTGAAAACCAATATACTAGTAAATGGGACGGAATTGGATCTTGTGGACACCACTGTGTTCTTAGGTGTTACTTTGGACTCGAAGCTACAGTGGGGCCCACATATAACCAAATTGTCGAAGCGGCTAAGCTCTGCAGCCTACGCGGTCTATAAAATCCGTCATTTGACTGATGTCGAAACAGCCCGATTAGTATATTTTAGTTATTTCCATAGTGTAATGTCGTACGGTATTTTGCTGTGGGGAAATGCAGCCGACATTCAGGCTATTTTTGTGCTGCAGAAACGAGCCATTCGAGCAATTTATAACCTTAGTTGTAGGCATTCACTGAGGGATAAATTTAAGGAAATAAACATAATGACTGTCGCATCTCAATATGTATATGAAAACCTTATTTATGTAAAAAAGAATATTAATCTATATTCTAAACACAGCGACATTCATAACATAAATAATAGATACAAAGATTTACTTATTGTGCCCTCGACTAGGCTCCAAAAAATGTGTAATTCATTTAAGTGCCAAAGTATACGTTTTTACAACAAACTCCCAAGTCTTGTTAAAGAACTGAGCCTCAATAAATTGAAATCATTTATTAAACAGAAACTCTGTCAAAAGGGTTTCTATAAAGTTAAAGATTACTTGGATGACAAAAAGGCTTGGGATTAATTAAGCTACTTCAATGTACCCCCAAGCAACAATCCATTTTATACTGTGATTATATGTTTCAGAATTAATAATGTCATTTTTATTGAATTACATGACATAACATATTATGATTTTTTGATGACATTTAAAGAGAAACCTGACTGTGAATGTGCGTAGCATGCAGGCTAGATGAAATACATGATATTCATTTTAATATTGTGAATGTGAAGACTATGTGGGTCATTGTTGCTTTTTTTTTCCCCTTTCAGGTAGTTTTAATCTTAGTCTGGCAGTTTGAGTAATTTTTGTGGCCTACCCAAATGTCCTTTCTTTGGTATTGTTCGTTGAATCGTTGAGCTCCTTAAGTTCTGAGTTGAGCTGCACGATTACTGACAAATGCGTGCACTGACTGGACAGATCCACTCAATCGGTGTGGTTTTTCCTCAAAAGACCATTTCAGACAAATCTAAATGGTCTTCACATGATCTGACCAAGATTATGTCTGGACTTTAAAAGAGACTGTGACCTCTGAGTTTGTTTCGGCCTTTCTTCTCAGGGTAGTCAGATAGGAAACGCCGACCTCATCTAGTTTTAAAATATGATTGTCGTGTAAAAGTGTTTGTACAAACCTATTTACAGAAATAAAATCATTTATCATTTATCATTTATCGTTGATGGAAATAGGCTTACCCCTATTACATGGGACTTAGCCATAACTGGCGAAATGTGGGTGTACTATAGGTACTCCTCTGCCCAATCCTTCGGGGAAACAAGCCGTAATGTTATGTTATGTCCTTATGAAGGACTATTAGCATTATAGCTTGCAATAAATTGATGTAAAACTGGTTGTGATTGCTATCCTATGGTTACCATGGGGCAAACTTTATAATTTCAGCGTTTTCAGTTATCTGTTCTACAGATTTAGGAACTAATATTAAGTATACAGTTAATATTAGTTTAGTGCCACTTCCAAGTATGAATAAAGATTCCAATTTATTTAGGTAAACATAGAATACTAGTGGCTGATTTTACCAAAGTCAGCTATCTTTTATCCGTGGGATAAAATTGATGTCTGACGGTTCCAGTATAGAAGCTCTGTCAAAAACTCAAAAAAAAAACTGAGGATAAGACGTATAAAAAGAAGAAGTATAAAAATTTGGTGAAATTCACCCTAAAGGATACTTGCCTCACACCTATGAAATCATTCAACACTCAAATAGCCTCAGTAACTCTTGTTAATTGGTACAGTTCAATAACGAATTGTTCAATTAACATTGTTTGAATAAACACTATCAGTTTGGCTAATTGGCTGATCTTTGACATTTACAGCTACTGGCTGATTTTTTATTGGAATCTGATCGATGATCGGGAGTCCCGAGAAGACGGGTAGTTGGTATATCCTCTTCAATTTGCTTTTCATTAGTAGTTTTACTGCATTTAAATAGCAGATCTAAGTAATTCACGTTTATTATAAATGTGGGGTTTTCGACGATGCCGAAAGTGTGGTCTTTGCGAGGGCCATTGTTTTTAAAATGATACGCAATGTTATTCTTCTGTGAAATAATCCACAATACCACATTTGACATTCAAAAGTGCCTTTTATGTGCATTAGGGCTGATTTCACCAAAGTCAGATCTTTTATCCGTGGAATGAAATTGACGTCTCACAGTATTGAAAACCTGTCCAAAATTCAAAATTTATTCTCAGGTTAAGACTTATTGTAGGTATAAAAGTTTGGTGAAATTCGCCCTACCTGAAATAAATTATTTGAATTTTACTTTGACAAGTTTGCCTCAAATGCTCATTTACATAGTCACATTAAAATAATCAGAGAATGAACACATGTCTACATATCAAGCTGAACTTCCAGTTTTATATGACTTCACATTGTATAGGCTTTTCATACAATGAGAAGTCAGCTTATACTGGAAATGTATAGCTTGATATATAGCCGTGCATACCATACATTAAGGAAGAACTTTGCAAGTGGGTAGAATTGAGGTGTCTCTTCCAAAATCACTAATTAGTACTTTGCTTTTGAACTTGAAATGTTACAAAGAAACTGAATATTAATTCAGTGTTTTATTCATAATTATCAGACACGACCACCTACACCATTCTCAGCTTTTACTTATTCATCATTTAATATTATCGTAACACCGTTTTTCTAAAAAAACATGGCCCGTAGCCACACTGGAATTAATCACCCCTCAGAAACGAAAGGTTAAAAAAAGAAAATTAAATCCAAAACGTAGTGGAAACTGTCCCACACAGTTTAAACAATAGAAATGAAAGCTTTAGGCGACGGAACGGAATCGTGAAAAATTAAATGGCTTAAAGCTCTAGCCAAACTGAAGCGATTCGGCTCGCGCTGATCTTATCAACTAATATGGAGGTGTTCAAACTGCCGCGAATAGTCGACGCAGTTGTGTCCCGCGTGGGATTCGCTTCAGTATAGCCAGAGCTTAAATTGAGAGGGGCTTGTGACTAAACAATAACAGCCACACGGTTTGATCGATCAGGTTAAGCTACGCTTGCCGTGGTTGGTCCGTGGATGGGTGACTATCTTTACATACCAAGACCCCTCCGTGCCTCGGCTGTTATTAGTGGACCTTTGACAGTCGTTACGGGTCGTTAGACGCCTGAAAGTCTGACAACCAGTCTTACCAAGGGGTATCGTATTACCCAGTAACAGGGTTGTGGAGGTCAGATAGGCAGTCGCTCCATGTAAAATACTGGTATTCAGCAGCATCTGGTTAGACTGGAAGCCAACTCCATCATAGTTAGGAAAAGGCGGGCAGATGATGTGGTTAGAGCTTAAATTCTAGATAGGACGAAAATACGAAATTGTTATTCCGCCAAACTTGGTTTCTTCAACACAATTTTCAGCGAAACATTCGTATTACTGCCAAGTCGCTCGCCTTGATCTCGGCCTTAAAAAGAAATAGAATACGGGACACATTTTCCGGTTTGTAGTAATGTTTTCTTTTGAATTTTTAAGATGCTAAATGGGCTTGAAAAGGCGCGCTTTTATTTTAGTATGCAAGCAAGGATGGCATAGAATTATGTTAACCTAGCTTGACATTTTCTTTTAGATTGACTCAATTTTTATTTTTTATAGAGTCTAGGCGTGATGTTACATTGAAATAAACTGGCTGGTATAATACGATTATATTCAGAATTGTATGGATCAGGCGTATGTAACTCTTTACGGAACCGACTCACTGATCCGGATCATTGAAATGATTCAAAAGATTGGTTCAGTAACAACGTTTCAAACGGATCATATGGATCTGAAACATTATTTTGCTCTGTGGTCTTTCCGCGAGACGCGTCGCTTGCGAGACGACTGAGCAGTGAGCGAGAGAGGCAGACTGAGACACTGACACACTGAGTTACTACTGACTCGCGAGTCGCGAGTGAGCGGGTGACATATTACAATCTATAGAAGTCAGAAGTGAGATGTGTATCACTCTCAGTGTTTCATTGTCGTTTACCATGTACGTAAAAATTACCATTAAGGCGCTTACATATAAAAATGAATACTATACGTTCGTTTTTTGCATAAAATTCTTTTGCATAAAGTTAACGTTCGTAAGTGTATAAGTAACATTCTGTATTTCATATCCTTTGAGCCGATGAGCCAAATGATCCAAATGAAACATATCGGTGTTTCGGATCATTTCAGTGATCCAGATGCAAATATTGCAATCACAAAAATGATACACTTTGCTCACGCCTATTATGGAAAACGGAGAGGCAGGCCTTTCACCTGCAGTGAAACAATAGGTACATGCTAATTAGATTATATAGGGAGATTAGATATTAAGAGCTTGCTTATCGAATATATGTAACTCATGACATGTAAAAAGTGTAAGTACTATAAAAAATACTAATGCCGTCAAACGGGGTGAATAGTAATGATAAATGATTTTATTTCTATAAGTAGGTTTGTACAAACACTTTTACACGTCAATCATTTTTTTAAACTAGGTGAGGTGAATGCAGGAGTGAATCGAGATGAAACTTTAAAAAGGATTTTAACCAGGGATTGAAAACCGGTACGAATTTGGGTCCCGGTTCTTCAAAAGGTTCTTCTTTGCGGTACGGTTCCGGTTCAGGTTCCGAATCGGTTCTGGTTCCAAAGTACCGGTTCCAAGTAAGGCTCCAAAATACCGGTTCCGTACCCTCCAATTTAAAGGTTCTTACAAAATAACTACCACAGGATCTACCAAAGCAAAAATGCCCATCTCCCCGCTCACAAAAACTCCAACCCTTCACCCACCGGCTACCGCCCGTACCTCGCTGCTATCGTACAAAGTTTCGACCTGCGCTGAACGGCATCGTATGAACTGGTTCGAACTCGCTTTGAAGAAGAACCGGTAAAATAAAGGTTCTTAAAGGTACCAATTTAGGTTCCTGTTCCGGTTCTAGTAACGGAACCACTAAATACAGGTTCTTTAACGGTATTTTAGGATCCTTTTCAATCCCTAATTTTAACATTGAAATAAAATAGTTTGTTGCCAACAAGTGTACTTAATCTTTAATTATAACACAGTAAACACATTAGAGTCTTTTTTGGCAACAAACTATATTATTTCAATGTTAAAATCCTTTTTAAAGTTTCGTTTCCATTCACCCCTGCATTCTTATTCACCCCGTTTGACGGTACTTATTACGCGTTTTATTGGGCCGATTCATGACATTGTTTGTCATTTTTACCATACAAGATTGCCTGCTGATCGAAATTGTTTTAGGTAGAACCTCCACGGCAGAATTTTTTCTTGAAACGAAAACTTCCTCTTAGAAATATACAAAAATGAATCACCACGCGTTCTTTTCGTTTTTCTCGTTCTATTTTTTGTATTTGTGTGTTTTTTCTTTGCGTCATGTTTACCGCAAATAAAGGTATTTTCTTTCTTTTTATTTTTTTTATTTTCTTAAACATGAATATTTTATCCACACTCAAGCCACCTCTAATTTTACACTACCATCCAATGTATTTCATACCTTTATCATTCTATTCACAGGTTAACAGGTCCCTTTGAGGTCCCCAAGCAGGGCATTAATGGTTCAAGTAACCTAACGGTTCTCAAGTAAAGGGTTTTTAATGAAGTAGCGAGCTTTGAATAAAATATCGAGGGTCAAACAAGGGTAAGACTTGGATACTTGATATTGTGTATAGTGGATATTTGGGGAAACTTATCTGTTAATGTATTTGGGATTTTAATGGATCAGTTTTATAGGAATATGGAATGCGATTGGTTTTTGTTTTGTATTATTGCATTTGGTTATTTGGTTGGACAGTAGAAAAAAAAAGAAAAAAAATGTGGTTTCGTTTTCTAGGTCGTTTCTAATGCATCTCATATTAGAACATGACTAAGGTTTATTCATGATTTACCTATACAAGTACTATTGTTTATGTGACCATGTTTCTACGTTTTCAATTTTTTTTTTCTTGTTCTACAAAAATAAATCAAATTATATGAACCGCTTTCCAATAGCAGCGAACCTTTTTAATAATCACTTTTATTCCTTCTTACGTAAAATACTACTTATGCTGATCTAATCAGATTAAATTGTTTGTGACCCCAGCCATCCTACGTAGCGTAGCATACATTACGTCAAATTAAAGCTACTCAGCTACGGTCACGTAGCAGATGCTACGCCGTAGCACACAGCTACTAAGCCCAGTCCTTGAAATTCTTTTGGTTCTAAATTGAAATTCCTTCACTGGCCTTGAGATAAGAAATGGGGATAATAATTCAACTGGCCAGTTGCTCCCCTCTCCAGTTTAAGGGCCTATTATGGACATTGTTGAGCAATTTATGAGAATTTATTATTAAAATCATTGAACTAAATGATATATATATGACGGAGCCATGTCACCCATATTTTAACTACTGTGGGCGTACTTTGGGAAGTGTTGGTTATTGCGCAATAGAAAAACCGTCTGCAGTTCAAATCAAACAAATTAATCACACCAGCGAATCACACACTGTAGGTACACAGCACAACAGACTATACAGAACGCGCGGCAGTTTCTAAACGTGTTCGCTGCTTAACCGCCAACCACAAACTCTGCTTTAACTCTGGTCAAGCGTTATGTTATAGACTCTGTCGAGCACCACTTGTTGGCGCTGCTGGCGTCCCGATTAGTCAAAGTCAAAGGATTGATTGAACGTTTTTCCGACATATATTTATTTAAAACCACATTATAGATAAATACTAGGCCACTCTTTGATTATTTTTAAGAGTAAAATTATCATTAACCTACCTTACTATGTATACCTATGTATGTATATTCTTTTAAATATGGCTGTGTATACTCCCATGAGAAACAATTCAAAATTAAATACCACCGAGACGTAGTAACTAAAATTACAATGGCATTCAAATATCGGTAGTACATTTTGTATTCGAACCATCCGGATCGCATGGGAGCCATTTATTGGCGGACAATGGCATGGGACCGTGGTATCTGATGGCCTATCTGTAGGATTGGTAATAAATTGGAACTATCCTTGTGTAAAATGGTTCTTTCTAATCTGATTGGTTCCATGTTCTGTTCAATAAGGGATGTGGGTGTTGGTATCACAAGGGTTGTTTTGATATGGACTTTAAAATTAGGTGTAGTATCTATTAATATTATATGGGGGCTCGTGGCTAAATAATAACAGCCCCATGAGTCGATCGAAGGTTAAGTTAAGCTTGCCGCGGTCGGTTCAGCGATGGGTGACCATCAATTACATATCGAGACCCCTCCGTGCTTCGGAAAGCACATTAAGTCGTTGGTCCCGGCGGTCGTTCGTAGATGTTTGACAGTCGTTACGGGTAATCAGAAGCCAAAAAGTCTGAAAATCAGTCTTACCAAGGGGCATCGTGTTACCCAGTAACAGGGTTGAGGAGGTCAGATAGGCAGTCGCTCCATGTAAAATTCTGGTATTCAGCCGCATCCGGTCAGACTGGAAGCTTACCCCAACATAGTTTGGAACAGGCAGGCAGATTGATTGGTCAATTAATATTATATTCGCAAAAATATTGACTAACGTGTTAACAATAATTTTATTTTAACCAATCCTTGTCATTTTAGTGAACAATTTGTTGGATTTTTCAATTTGTTTTTTCACAAGGCTATTGATTATTAATGGATGCTTTCTAAACGTTCTACTTCAATCTGTCTTTGAAATAATAAAAATCAAAACGAGACAGAACATTTCAAGAAAAAAGTTTCGTACAACGTTTTTGTACGAGTTACAAAGCCCACATTTCCTAACACACATGGCCATAACTAAGTTACTCAAATAGTAAATCACGCCATCCCAAAACTTTGGAAACTCATAAAAACATTATTGCATTAGTTTTGATTCCCCATCTCTCGTGTATATCGTCAGTCGTATATCGTGTCCCTCCCTTATATTGTAATTCCGAATCATCATTACTTGCACCTGTAATAAAATTTTAGTTTATTTTTATATGGAAAATATTACTACTGTTGACTAAATGTACACTTTTAGTAAATGTTTTATTCAATAAATATTATTATTATATCTGTTCTTCTTTCACAAAAAACGTGTTGCTCTTCATAGCAACGATGTTTTCATTTCCCACAACGAATTCTGGGTAATGAAGTAGCAAATGGACCGAACAAATAGTATCCTTGGTTCGAACAGATATTCTATTGAAATCTAAATCAAAAGGTATTTTGTAGCATTTCTGGGTATTGTTGGATGAATGCAGTTGTAATGAATAATTTTAATTAATGAATATTGGAGCCGGTTAATGAAGCTAGTATATTTTTATTGAGTTAGACAGGCAAATAAATTACCTAAAAACCATAGATTTTATTATACTTTAACGTATAAAAACGGTGGTTTTTAAAAGGTAAAAGCCAATATATCAACACTCCAACATTCATCAATTGTCTTGAAAAATGATTGGTTATTTTCTAAATCTTTTTTACAATCTTACTTGCATAGATAATTAGGTTATACAAAAAAAAAAACTTCCTACAGGAACATTTTCTATATTGTACTGAATGCTGTTGACATGCAAATTTATTCTGCGTGTGACTAGGCCTGTGGGATTTGGAGGTTCGCATTCTATACCAGTAATTGAAGCGTGAATACGAATTGATGTGCCAGTAAATAGATTTATTTGTTTTTGCATGTATAATGCCGATATTGTGGTTGAAAGCAATGGATACTGCATTTTGTGGGCCCATTGTTCAGGTTATTTTGAGTAATTGTTCCTGTTGGTTTGCTGAATTGACTAATAGTAGGCGGATGACATATGCAGGTCATACCGAGTTTTATATCGCCCCTTATTGATGGTCTTGTTAGTAATGGTCAATGTAGGTATTACAATTTACAAGGTAGCACACGGTAGCTTTTTCTTGTGAGTTTCAAAAACTACGTCCTCAAGTGTCTTGTCACAATTTTACGTTAGAAAGAAAAAAAGAAAGAAAAATAGTTTATTCTGCAGAAACAAAACGCACATTACAAAAAAATTACATTAATAAAAATTCAAACATAGAATGTAGCCAAAAGCCTCGTACCCAAAAATTAAAAGGTTTAAAATAAGTTAAGTTAAGCGTTAAGTTTTGTTATGTAGAGGTAAGCCCACTGATTTAAGATTATAGTATAAAGATAAGGTGTTAGACTTAAGTGCGATGGAGCAATGATTATAGACTGATATTGCCTTTAATTCCACATAATTAAACTAGCAACAAAGTTTCTTCAATATACCTACTACATAGGTACGTCTAACCTTCGCAAAAAAACTTGCCTTACTTTTACGTATGATCTCCTACAACAAACATGCGTGAAGATAACTTTTTCTTCCGAAACATTTCACATACACCAATTGAATGCGCTTTTCCGATACATTTGGCGGGAATCATTCTGCCATGTTGGAAAATTACTGCGCGGGAAATGCTCGTTATATCGTTAGCGATGTTTTCAGGTTTTTGTAACGAAGTTCTTTAACGCAGCTTGCGGCAGGAATAAAATTATAGAAAATATTTAGAAATCGTCACCTCCATGCGACTTTTTATTGGAATGAGGTTCTTTAACTTTAACTTTGAACTAGATAAAAATATAAGTTATAAAATCTTAGTTTTTGTATTTACCTAAAATGATATCGGATATTTGCCCGTTGTTTTATTTTAGATCATCTCATATTTCAATAATATAAAATGGAATCCTAAAATAGTTCTAGCCATATTATAGGTAGATATGGGTGGAGTTTATTATAAATTAAGTAAACATTAAACGGGTTTAATTTGAGAAAATACAATTATAATAAACATGCTATTTAATTGATAATTATTATACTTTTTCAGTACATTTCCTTATGTCACTGTACGGCGTCAAAAATTGACCTTTTAAATATATTATTATATACATATTTTTGGTATTGACTTTTTGCCTGGTTCATTATTCAAGGGATGCATACAATATTTTTTTCTTGGAACACTTCGTACGTCCGCACTGCACGATGGATCAGTTTGAAGTGATTTTTAACGCTCGTTCAAACACTCACGCTCTAGTCGGTTTTATTTCGCCGCGATTCTATTACGCCCGCGTCCGTGGAAAGAGGGTTAAAGTTTTAGAAAAATTGTAGAAATCGTCACGTAATGAAAAAGCGTTATGCCCCCTTCATGCGACCGTTTATTATAAATGTATAATAGAAAGAGACACAAAGAGAGAGAGAGAGAGAGAGAGAGAGAGTTTTCATGGTTTTCAAGGGTGCCGAAGCCAATAGTGAGGTCAAAATGAAAATCCGAGATGGCGGCTGCGAAAATTTTCATCATGGGTGTCGTTTTCATGGTTTTCGAGTTTTCAAACATTTTCGACTAAATATAATAACTATTAGTGCAAAAGAACATATTTTGCACTTCGAGAATCAGCTGTTAGTTAAAGATTGTAACATAACCTCACTTTTACTTAATCTCTTATATCGTTGTTCTCAGATTGACAAAATCCGCAGAATTTTCAGTTAAAGGTTGATAATATTTATGCTATTAATTGACACCACTTTCATCTTTTTACATCCAGGCCCAAGAGTGTATGGAATCGTTACAGTCTCCTTTAAATGAAACTAGCCAATTTCACCAAAAAGCACAAAATATTCTGGTCCTCCCATCTGATATAGTTAACGTTACCGAGAGCAATTCCAACAGAATCGAAATAGTCAAACAATGGCGCAAACGAGTACCGTAGCTACGACAAACGAGATTCGGTATATTGGTCAAAGCCAGCAAATTGGCCGATTTTACTGACCGATTTTATCGACAGAGCTCGAACGTCCGCATCTAACCAACACGACTTTACTTAGGACATAGAGTAGTTATTACAGAAGTCCTATTTTGTATAATTTTCAATAGCCAAGTAGATAAGCGATACGCGATATGAAAAGGTTGGCATTGCTTTTCACAAAATTAAAAAGAAAGGAAGAAAAAGTATTTATTGGGATTATTGGGAACTAAATATTATGACACAAATAGAAAAATAAAACAACAGTATAACAAAAAAGGTCCTGTACGAGCCAAAAAGGAATCTATCTTAACATGGTGCTGCGACATTTAAAAATTAATGTTGCCGAGCGATAAAGACGACATTTAAAAATAAAGGACCCCACAAAGATTGGTAACTAAAGTGACAGTCTTCACTTACAATAGACCCAATGGGTCATTGATTGTGTTGCCATTTAAATATATTTTTGTTGTGTTTGGCTATGAAAACGAGGTTAAGCTATAGAGTAAATTCTATGTCAAAATATATGTGAGTCTTCTGCACCTATTGATTCCTTATAACCACGTATATATATATATATATAGTATCCTTTACAACAGATAAAGGTTCTGATACGATTTGCTAGTAAAAAGAAATTTTCACGAGAATTGACCCATGTGATAGAACCATCAATTTTCATGTCATAAAGTTTATGAAGCGTGGTTTCTTATCTTACACCCTTTGAGCATGGGTGAGCAGAAATGTTTTAAATTAACGATGGAGAGAAAAATGGGATTTATTTTTCTTGGGAGGTTACAAAATGGTATTTATTGAGGCTATAGTTCATACACGGGTAAAGTGTGACTTTTATTTACGACGTACTCATATAAGAGATTTTTGGTAGTTTATGTTTTGTGTCTTTGCGATACCTACATATTTCAAGGTCTACTGAAAATCAATAATCGGGTGTTTCGCAGCAATTTTTGAGATGCAGGATGTAATCCTATAATAGTCAGCAGGTAAATAGGCCTATGCTAACAGGCGTTCATAATTTAGTTCTGGTGACCCAAATGTCGTGGCCTCCTATTACGATTCTCACCATTCACTTCTTACAGGGAGCAGGTCAAATATTTGCTATGATTTACAAATATTGGTCCCAAACGGTTTCTGTTAGAGGATAGAAAGGAAACCAATATTTATTCACGGATTTCTGTATAATGCATATTGTTTGTGTAGGTTTTTGTAAATATAGAACTTCTGCCAGAGCTGGGTAATATACTATGGAGGTCATTTGTATTAAACCCTGTTGAAAACTAGTAAGGCAATTTACGTAACTATAGAAGTTCAGTCTAAGTTATGTTTCGATCAAAATAATGCTTTTCGTATTATTTACCGCTGTCAGATATATAATAATAATTAATTTATAGGCGCACAGTTTCACATTCTAACTCGCCCTTAGTTCGCGCGCTCGCAATGCTGAATGCTCTCCTGGCATCGACACAGGAGTGTGATTTGTTTGCCGCGAGATGGATAGACGTATGTCGTGCATGTTTGAGATTCTGTGAGGTGATGCACGATAGATAAGCTTTTTATTTTTGTCACAATATTATTTGATTATTGTTTGTTAGTTTTACTTGTTTTGTTAGCTATTTTTATGTATTATGTCTAATTTTTATTCCTTCCTTATTGTAAATATGTCTGATTTTATTGAAATTCTAACTATAAATAACTTGGATCTAGGTTTGTAATGTTGTTGTCGAAGCCGTTCTGCCGCACTTCGAAGCCTGGCTGAATAGAAGTGAGCGCATCTCCTTCAGGCTCACCCAGGTGCTCACCGGACATGGTTGCTTCGGTGAGTACCTGAACAGAATTAGGCGAGAGGCCACGACAAATTGTCACCACTGCGGAGGCAGCCTGGATTCCGCACAACATACGCTCGAGGAGTGCCCTGCGTGGACCTCCGAGCGGCGGGTCCTGGTTGCCAGGGTCGGGCGAGACCTGTCTCTGCCGGCAGTAGTGAGGGCTATGCTGGCAGAGACAGAGAATTGGAAGGAAGTAGCCTCCTTCTGTGAGACCGTGATAGTCAAGAAGGAGGCTGCCGAGCGGGATCGGGAGAAAGCTGATCCCGCTCGGAGAAGGAGGCGTCGGGGAGGCAACCGCCTTGGCGCCTAATACGCCGAAATCCACCTATCGAACAAGGTAGGTGGTCCTTTGGGGTCGCAAGCGCACAGAGTGGGGACTCTGTCCGCCCACCGAGTGACCCCAGGGAAGTCGGTGGCACAGTGGTCACGTGCTGCCGTACACAGCGAGGCTCAGGGGAGGCCCCTTTACAGTCTCCCCAGGGATGTGCCTTACAGGCGTTGCACAGGGGGGTTCCGGAATTGGTCTTTTAAGAGGAACCGGGGTGGTTTTAGTGAGGTAAAAATCCCACACTCACTCAGTGCCTTTTGAAGGAACCCAACGAAAACAAAAAAGAAATTGTGTATGTTTTTTACCAATAAGTAATCAAAATATTTCAGGCCACGCAGGCCCATAGATAAATACATTAACCTAAACATACATATTTTTATTATAAGAACTTTAAATTATATGTGTCGGCGACGTTTTGCGCTGCGTGGTGTCGCGTAACCTTCCACGACTTCAACTTCTCTTCACTCAAGGTCCACTTGGTCTTGATTCTGATATATTCCACGATGCCTTCAGTCATCTTGAAGTGATGCAGACGGGATACGTACAGCTACGTCGATGGTGTTGGGTTGGCTTGGACTCCACCGCCAGGAAGCCCTCCTTATCTAACTGCCCTTGCTGAGGGGCTGGGGACAAGATGCTGGTAGGTGCATTGCGGCTTTTAGTTGCCCCCTCGGTTGATTGTGCAATTTTAGCATAAATGTTCTTCTTTTGTTGATCCTTTGGGATGGGAGATTGTGCAGCGGCGGCTGATTAAGCACGGCGAGGCGTTGACGTGCTTGTGACGCCGCCTCTACGGTGGTGGAGGCGGAATCGGCGGGGTGCGGTATTGCATCGCTTACATTAACAGCGGCCGGTGACGAGTCCAATTTTGGTACCTCAAAACTGGACAGCGATGCGTTAATAACAGGTTAATAACAGTGAAAGGACTGTAGCGCGGTATGCCAAAATGCGTGCCAAGTGCCTAAAACATTGTTGGTTGACAGTAACATCGTCTTTTGTTTTTCAGCCATCTTTAATTCCATTTTCAAAACACCAACGAGTTATATTGGAAACAATATGACACGTTGATCCTTAAATTTTTCAGTGCCGTCACATTGAATTAACTCCCTGCAATTTTCCTTCCATCTCACAGAACCGAGTTGTATCCGTTTGAACACAACACTTGGCAAGATAAAGTTTCGTACAATTGTTTTTCTGTTACATTGGTTAGACAGACCTTGTTGAGAAAACAGAAAATATTTTTAAATATAAGTTGTAAGCTTTAATATTTTGGTTTTTCAATTTTGTAGGTAGTTGTTCCATAGCGGAGTAAAGGTTCCATGCTCAATGCGTTTATCACTATGCGGCAACGAAATGAATGCCTACATAAAAGCTTGCTTTAGGTGTTGAGCAGAGCGTTGGAAATTCAACAGCGCACTTTTATTTAGACATTCAATGACTTGTCGCCTAGTGTTAATGAAGACGGGTAATAGTGTTTTACGACTAGTTTTCGCTACGAAAGCTGATGCGTCACCACTATTTTACGTGGTGCACTGCACCATCGGCTATAATTACAAGAAGGTATATGTATTTTTTGAAGCGGAAACTTCTTTAGACGCGTTGAGCACTTTTTTGGGTGAACAAAAAGCGTGAAACTCGCGTCATCGTCACCGCACGCTTCGACGATACAATTCACAAGTTACTTCGGGCCCGTTGTTTGATCAGTAGTCAAACATACTAATAGTTAAAATGCGTTAGTTATAAACTAACAATTTGTTAAAAATTACATAAGTATGTTGTGTGACAAATGGTTAAGCTAACTATAGTTGAAAAATTGACAATTTGCTATGAAAGTTAACCATGCGTTGACAGAGTAGTTAAACTTTAACTATTGTCAAGTGACTAATTGTTAAATTGACTATTGGTAATTTTTATTAACTATCTATCAAACAACGGGCCCTTAGTTTTCACTTCTATCGGCAGTCCTTAAAGACAGACCCGCATTTTTTTTTCTAATAACTAAACAGCCATAAGTTGCCTCCGCAACAATTCAGCAGGCCAAAAAAGTGTTCAAATTTTTTCTCTTTATAAAAAAGAGGTTTTCATCAGTCACAATAGCATATTTGTTACTAGACTATTATTGGGACCAAATTCTTTATATAAAACAATTCAGTAACTTGGACTATTGTTCATTAAAAATGACACGCCTATAATTGCGCGGGTTGTGTTTACAACTATAGAGGTATGAGGAACAGGTTGTAAAGATCACTCCATAGAAAAGGGAGGATTCTCCGATTATACGCATGTCGTGTCTGGTGGGCAACTGCCCGACGTTTGATGTCGGGACGTTATATATACAATACAAAGCAAAGAAATCCATTGCGTACTCAATATATTAATAAACTTTGTAATGTTAAATGTAAAACATCCTTAATGAGTAAAAATTTATAATAAAATACCGAATGCCATTAAAAATATGCCATTATTAAAATTCAAAAAGGCACTTAATAAGTTGCTTAGTGACAAGTGTTACTACACATTAGATGAATTTTTGAATGATGGCTCAATATAATCAAAATTACAAAAATTAAAAAGTTATTATTAAAATGCGTCAATATAAATTGTGTGATTTTTTTTGTTTGTCTTTGTTTTTATGTTATATGACAGAAACTTACTTGATGTTTGGATTTGAAATCCATTATTAATATTGACATTTAATATTTTTGGACATTTTTAATTATTTTGATAATAATTTAATTTAATAATTTTTTATTGTATTTTAATGTGTTAAACAATGTTATGTAACTTTTTCAATTTGTATTGTTAATTAAATACCATAATTATGCATGATTATCTGAAACTCTAATCTCTAATCTGAAACTTTAATATGTGATCTTGAGATAGAAGCACACCATATTTGTACGCCTTCTGGCATAACATAGCGCTCTTTCATCAAATATAACATCTGTATTGCTTTACGTGTGTTAACAAAAAAAAAAAAAAAAACAGAGTTTATCGCGAAACTAGCATTTATATGCTAGTTGCGCGGTAAACTCTGCTTGCGCGATGCAGGATTTAGCGTGGCGTCAGTGTGGCGCGTAGCTTGCATGTGGCGATGTAGATGTCGCCACAGAACAATCGACGCGACGCGAATCGCACGCGACACAATGAAATCGCCTGTCGCGCGACAAGCGGTGCCTTTGTGTCGCGTATCGCGCCTGTTTGAAGGAGCTTTGATGCTGCAGTGAGCAGTCCGAATAGTTGGAAACTTGCCTTTGCTCTTTATTCGTTTCGGAATTATTAAACGGAGAAACAATATTAAATTTTATTCGAACTATGCTCGTTGTTCTTTCTCACTTTGTACTCGTGGACCTTAAGGTACCTCTTTTTAATCCCCGACGCGAAAAAAAGAGGGGTGTTATACGTTTGACCACTATGTGTGAGTCTGTCTGTGGCATCGTAGCTCTTAAACGGTCAAACCGATTAGGCTGCAGTTTTTTTTATTTGAAAGCAGGTTTTCTAGCGGTAGTTCTTAGACATGTTTTATCAAAATCGGTTCAGCCGTTTCAAGATCACCAGTTTTTTTTTGTGTCGGGGGTTTTTTAATACCTATTATTACATTACCAACATAACACCACGCCTGTAATCCCTGAAGGGTTAGGCAGAGGTGTATCTATAGTACTTCCAAATTTCCCTTGTAATGCTTAAGTCCCATGTTATTAAATGGGACTTAATGGGGCGAGCCTATTGCCATCAACTGAGCAAAATCCAGAGTCCAGGAAAATCGAGCGAAGTGATCAAAAAAAATCGGTGTAAGTTGGTTTGGCACTCACGAAAATTGATGTGTAAACATGTGAGCTCGCATCAGTTTGGTTCACGCGCTCACATAGACACGGGTCTTACGCTGAAATCATTTGACGCTCGAAGTCTTACGCTTACGCGTCTGACGCTCGAAGTCCTAGCTACCGTAGACCGAGCGCTAAGATGTTTACACATCAATAATGTAGGTAAATAGATGTGATGAATTACGAGAAAGTTTCCGCTGTAGTGTTATCCCTATGGCCAATTATATCAAACATCGAAATCTAGCAACGAAATATTAAGTTCTTAAGTCAAATAGCTCTTTCCTTTTCACGCCTAAATAAACAGTGACGGCTCCCCAAAAGTCCCAATACTTACCGAACGTGTTGTCACTACAAATCCCTCGTCACCGCGGGGATTGGTGCCGAAACTTACTGCTGACGACGTACTTAGCTATTTTTCTTCCTAAATACTTAAGCGCGGGTGGAAGGATAGGATCACCATAATTTGGCAACCACACTACAGTCTTTTAATTTTGAACTGACTTTTTTAACTTCGAGCGTTTAATTGGCAACATTGTCTACTCAACATGACTGTTTAAATAATACCCACGCTAGCTTTTCAACCAATGTCATCGTTAAAAGTCGTGATAGAAAAGAACAACCTCGTTAAAAGATGAAAAAACCGTTAGAAGTTAACTACCCCGTTAGAAGTTGAAAAAACCGTTAGACGTTGAAAAACCCGTTAGAAGTTGAAAAACTTGTTTTGAATGTCGTGCTTATGTGTTGTAGGTTCTAAACCTGGCAAGTGAGTGATCAAAGACCAATGTGGCTTTTCGTATTTTTAATCATAGATTTTTAACAACTCTGGCAGACGGAGACTAAAAGAAAAGATTATAAAAAGACCCTAAAGAGAGAGATTTAAGGCTCCTATATGATCTGCTACAAGTTTTTTTTTAATATTGTACTATTTTTTTTTCTGTACTGAGTAAAGTTTTTTATATATATATATATATATATGACGGATGTTCGAGCGGTTGAGATACCACGTGTCGCTGCTGATTCATCATATGTTGGTCCTTCATCATGGGGGTGTACGTGCAGGTGTTTGGAAAATAATACTCGCAAAATAACGCACTTAATTTACTTTCAAATATCGCAACGAGACTTAACTATAAACTTTAATGATTATATATATACTTACAATGATTATCACTGATTAAGTCTAATCACAATAATTGTTAAACTTGCATTTAGAGCCATTGGATTTGTGCGTGTGCACCGCGTGACGATCGCACAATGTGCTCGCCAACGCCGCCATGACACTCACGACCCCATTCGGTGTTACCCGCTCTAAGTTAAAAATACCACTAAAGAAATAAATTCTAAGCCACAGATTAAAAATAATCGATTACAACTTTTAAAAAGTGTTACAATAGATCGACTAAATAATCGCGCGCTGTCATATTTATATTTTTTAACCGACTTCACAAAAAGGAGGAGGTTCTCAATTCGTCTGTATGTTTTTTATTTTTTTTATGTCTGTTAGCTCATAACTTTTTTCTGGGTGATTCGATTTTGATGATTCTTTTTTTATTTGATAGGTGGTGCTTCACATGTGGTCCCATTAAAATTTGATCAAGGTCTGACCAGTAGTTTTTGCATTATCCTTAATACTGCATATTTTTTCCACTTAGTTTATATGGATGATGTGTTAATAATTTCCTGTCACTGTTATTTACACACCAAGTAGTGGTATACGAATTTGTGTGGAGTAGGTACCGCAACTAAAAAGTGAAAAATAAAAACTTTTTTATTCCAGATTGTAATAGAATCGCAAAAAGTGAGTGTATAGTTCAATGTTTTTTTTTTCTGCATGAAAAAGGCATTTGCATTTTTGAGTAAGAAAAACTACAAATATTAAATTACAGAAAAGTTGCCCGCTTCGTAGCTACATTTTCTTTGACACAGACTGTGTTTCAAAAGGAACTCAACAAGACGACTTTAATATTCTTATAGCTGTTTTGAGCAGTTTAAGATTTATGGTTTTCCTCTGTCATAACGAAAACACAATAACATGTTTAATTCCAAAGAAAACTGATTTACATTCAGAGCACAACGATGAACATACAAAGACTTGAGCGAATTAAAATAATAGAGTTCAACAAAAGAAAATAAGGAACGAAAATATGTACCTACCTACTTTTCATAATGGACTTAAAAAGTTTGGACCCTTTATAAAAGTTGTTTTTGTCGTTTCAAAAGTTTTCGTGCGAACTTCTTGGTGAATAAATAATAGATATGATTTTTCATTGGGATAAAGATCGCGTTGAATGTTTATGATTAATGAAGTCAGGAGCAAAATGAGCATTGTTATAAGCTAGAGAATGATTAAAATGGAAATGTTTGATAGAGTTGTAAAATATTTTCGGTAAAGTATGATTGAGAAATTGGAAAATTCCAATGAATCAAAAGTTTTCACCACAGTTGCTTTAATCAATGTCATAAATATATACATAAACTCACGCCTTCTTCTCATAGGGGTAGGCAGAAACTACAGAACGCCACCTGCTACGATCCTTACATACTCCTTTTGCTTAGTTTACGTTCATACATCTGATCATAGACGCCGGTTGCGAGTACTACGCACTTGACGTTTCTGAAGAACATCACCATATGTTCTCCTAAGGCGTCCCCTCCCGTGGTTTCCACTCTCATCTGACTTGTAAATACCTTTTGTTATTCACCTTCCATTCATCCTCTCAACATGACCGAACCATCTCAGCATACCATTTTAATCAATGTCATTCAAATAAAACTTTGGCGAAATGAAAAGCGTAGTATTTTATTAACACTGCCGCTTTGTTAAACTTAACAAATTTTGAGAGTTCACATTTTTTTTTTTCTGCTTTTATTATGCTGATAGATGTTATTTTATGATCGAGAACAAAAGTGCTACTTTTATTCCTATGGCTAATATGTAAGCAAGTTCAACGGTCTTACACCGTTTATCTCAGCGACCCAAAATCCTTTTCAAGGTACTTTCAATGATGTAAGACTTCGCAAGTGCTATGAAAAAGGGAAAAGGGACATTAAATGTGGTCACCCTG
Organism: Griposia aprilina; assembly: GCA_916610205.1. Classification (NCBI taxonomy): domain Eukaryota; kingdom Metazoa; phylum Arthropoda; class Insecta; order Lepidoptera; family Noctuidae; genus Griposia; species Griposia aprilina. Next base: position 6,054,689 of record OU744294.1, on the reverse strand, counting down.
TTAAGGTGAACAAACTTGTCGGAAAGATTTTCCAGTGAAATATACGTTGCAGGTGTCGTTTCGCTCTGCCTTCCGGGGTTTTCCGAACTTTACCGAACTCTTCCGAACAGTGGCGGATTAGCATCACTCATACTGTAGTTTATACTGTCTTAAGGTAATGTAGTTTGAAAGTATCTAATGTTTTTTATGTCTAGTAATCCCTATGTAATTAAATTGATGTAACAGTCCTCAGTGCAAGCTGAGGTGGTAGTGGACTAGCCATGTTTGTCGAAAGACCGATGGCTGGTGGAGCAGACGAGTCCTGGAGTGGAGACCGCGTATAGGCAAGCGTAGTTTGGGACGCTCCTCAGCTAGATGGACCGACGAGCTTGAAATATGGCTGGGATAGACAGGATGCGGAAGGCGGAGGACAGTCTTGTGGCGTAGTCTGCGAGAAGCTGATTTGATTGAACAGTTTGCATACCACCTAATATTAATAAAAACCGTGATTGATTGAGTGCGTGATCCCTCTGGCCTAAACTAAAAAGTTCTGGAAGGACCTGACACATAGGAACATATTATTATATTCTTGTCTTGAGTACTTAAGACACTTAAGAGGTCCTTTAACCACTCACAATTAAGTCCATCACAACTTCGGACCACAAACTTAAATGTTAGAAATCTTCCTATCAAGCAGACTATGTATTTATAGCCTACGTAAAATATGTGTTGCTAGTGAAAAAAAAATCTTACCCAAGATGCACAATTCATTATCCAGGTTGTGGAATAGAGGAGTGAAATAATGTAGTGGTAGTTCTGCACGAACGGAGTTCTGCTCGTTCACCTAATCAAGGAACAAATTCAACAGATAAAAATCTAAGCACGACCCACCTTTTGCTCTGCTGCGGCCCTGCTTGTCAATTGATCCTAACGGTCTTTTGAGTAGACCGTAGACGTAGACAGACACTGGCGTGAGTAACAAAACACGCACGGTAATGCACAACTTGTCCTTGTTTATCAGTTTTCACTCACGGAGTCATAAATTTGATAATTTTTCGGGCGAACATCATATTGGCGAATAATTTTGTGCGCACCCAACCTTCCTCGTAGAAGGCGCGCTCGTTGCGTTGTCGTGAAGGTCCGCAGCACTGCTTAAGCCAATCTTGGCGACATAGTGAGCGTACAGCATCATTCACTATTAAATTCGTCCAATCATGTGCTTTAAACAGAATACAGGTATTAGACGTCGTTCAATAGCAGTGATATTATATGGCGTCATAATAATGGCGTGTGTAAAATAGAATTTCAATTTTGATAACTTTAGTTCGTCATGCGAACGTTTGGTGACTTTATGTGGTGCAGTGTCATATTGATTATTGCCAGTAGGTAGTCCTACTGCAGGTTAGTTTACTTGTAATTTTGGTCTATTGGAATTAGATCAATAATTATGTATAATAAGACCAAAATTTTCCGTGTCAGGTCCTTTTAATTAAAGTTATTTATTTATTTATTAATAACCAACTTATATTACAGTTTGCACCACACATACAAGCATAAAATTAGGTTAAATTACATAAAAGTAGACAAAATTTGATGAAATTAAATGAAATTAGACAAAATTAGATAAAAATGAGATAAAAGTGGAAAATATTAGATAAAATTAGAAAGTTTCGAGAACTGTTTCATTCTATTCTTTCTACAAAACATAAAATATTTATCAGCACACTTAACATTCACTATTTAATTTACAGAACGTAGACAGGTGCTTAAATGCGTTCTTGTGGTGAACAATAATATATTATATTATTGTTTTAGGAAAATGTGAAGAAGTTTCTTTGTAAAAACATAGAAACTTCTTACGACAAAAATAGACAGGGATTTTTCTGTTTTTGTAGTAAGACATTTCTCGAAATAGTTGAGGCTTTCCGTTAAAATTAAATGTGAAAATATTTTCTCTTGGTTAGATACGTTCACGTACGTTTATTTGGCGAGGTGCCAGGCTCGGATCTCCTATTTCATTTTGTCTGATCTTTTCATGCTTTGTGGTTAAAATGCAATCCTTTACTTAGGTACATGAAGTTTTCACGGAGCATTTTCCTTATTTCCACGTAAAGTAACCGAAATCTACTTGGAAGTATTGTTTTATATTGCCTTTACTGTATAAAATGTAAGGTATCAATACTTTATATTATTACTTAGAGCATTACACATGTCTTGTTCTAACAAATCATGACGTCACGCCAGTTTTTCCCGAAGAGTTAAGAGAGGTTGCCCCCCACATTTCACCAGGTATGTTTAAGTCCCATGTGTTTTGTTCTAAATGTAATTTACTTAAATCTGCCAAGTAAACGTTGTTTTTATCACAAGCATCTGGAATTTGTCACGTAATAATTAGAAGAAGACACACATAATCATGTAGAACCTAGTTAATGTTCTTTTATAATCATGTAGACCTAAATTTACAAAGTCATGTAGTTACCCTAGGTCGTAACAGGATCCCTAGTCATTCCGTAATTTCGTCGCCCGGAAATTTATTCCTCTGCATTTAAACGGTTGTAGCCTTTTCATTTAAGAGCACATACAAGGGTCCACTAGCGCCACTCCTTTAAAAAAATATTATCTCGTGACTGAGAAGGAGTTTTGAAAAACGGATCAATAAGCGACCTCGGTGTGTCAAGATTTTTCTAATACCTTTTATAAACTTTCATATTGAGACACGAAGCAACAAAATTCGATCTAAACAAAAGCGGCCACATTCATTTATATCGTATTTTGTTGCTTCGTGTCTCAATATGAAAGTTTATAAAAGGTATTAGAAAAATCTTGACACACCGAGGTCGCTTATTGAGCCGTTTTTCAAAATTCCTTCTCATTCACGAGATAATACTTTTTTAAAGGAGTGGCGCTAGTGGACCCGTGTGCGCCCTCTTAAACATGAGTTTTTCTGTTTGAAATACTAGATTTTTTAGACAAACACGCTGTAGTGTATTACATTTGCATGTTTTACAGCGAGGTGCTGAAAATTCCTGAGAAAATACGTCCGTTTTCCTTTATACGGCTTAAGTATGCGGGGAATCTTAATATGAATTGTTTAGGGTATTTCATCTGTGGTTTTGTGTTTTTATTTATGGAAGAATTTCAAGTAGGTGCAGAATTCTTTAAAGAACTTGAATAGCCTTTATAAATTAGTAACTGGTAAACAGGTGAATATTTTTCTTTCAACGTGAGATTTTTCAGTGAGTATAATAGAGATTTTCAGTAGTTAGCATAGCTAGTTGTGAAAAAGGTTATATTGATTCCTTGCCTCTTTTTTTATTTTAAACTTAACATAGTATTTTAGCTTTCCATGTTTCAGTAGAACACGATAAGGAATACGCAGTAATTTTTTATTCACTTAATCAAACGAGACAGTAATATAAACTCAGGGAAAGTATTAAAAGTCAAATTCGGCTGTTGCATGTTGCTTAAAAATTTGATTAAAATCCAAACATTTTCTACTACTGTTCAAATGGCCTCTACTGTCACGGCCATGTTGTGACGTTATTATCCACGATACTGCATTGTTTACATCTCATTTTTAGGCCCAAATCATATTAACCAAAATAGTTTGTGCTTTGTTCGAGCAGAAATCGCGCTAACTTACTTACCTTAGTGATAATTGTAGCAGTTTGCTAAGAATAGATATTTATTCACATGGCTTTTAAAGTCACCTCCGGATGTGTCGAAGATGACGCGTTTCGAGTTTGCGATCTGTTCCACCAATATAACCGTAACACAAAATAATGAATATTAAAATAAATAATTCATACCAAAAAATTGTAAAAAAATGCAATTTGCTTCTTAACTCCTATACAGAGTGGCGATTAGATTATCACATTAAAGTATACCACGTATACTACATGGTATACTTAGATGGTATACAAAATATTAATGAAATCCATTCACAAAAAACTCAGCTGATCCTTACATTTTGTTACACGTAGCTCGAAACAATTTATGGAACAGCTGATTTTTTTTGTGAATGGTTTTTTTTATTTTTATTTTAGATGTTTTTGCTCTTAACTCTAGTCTAGGTCAGAGATGACAGAGACAAAGTCGACGATGGAGTGAGCTTACCCAGACGAAGCCTGTTTGTTCACTCTCACTTTGAAGAGATTTGGGTTTTCATTCAAATTTCATTTCCATGTAGTATAAGTGGTATAACTTAATGTGATAACCTAATCGCCACTCTGTATAATGTACATTTAAATAATGAAAACCTTTTGAATTTATATTTTATTTATTCAAAAATTCTGTTGTATTGTAACTACAAAATTCACACATAACTGAATTCGGCACAACACTACATGCCATAAATCACAGCATGTACACTATCCATAAATATAAAACGTGCGGACCATTACACTGCATTCACTTTGTGGCCACTACCAAACCCCTACTATTGTTAGAGATTGTTCAGTAGGCATTTGGTGTGTAGGTATGCTAAACAGTCCGAAATTTTAGTGGTAGAACAGAGTGTGGAATCTCTGACCTCGACAGGATTATAAACTGGTATAGTTAATACTTTACCCTACCGGAATAATTATGTAATGCCAGCGCTGCGGTATTTTTTTTTAATATTGCAGCACTATGCTGAGATAGGAGCCTTTTTGGCCTCGCACAGGTCTTTTATTTTTTACTTGTTTATTGTTGTTTTTAATGTTAATTTTGTTTCCTTTTTTACTTATTTGATTTGTATCGTTTGTATTTCCTGTGCGTGTCCCAAATAAAATATTCTTCTTCCTTTCTTTCTAATTAGGAAGATCCTAATTGACAGAAATCAGTTTTTTCTGGTTTTGCTTACCACTACAAAATAGCAATAGTGAAAAGTGTGTATGCCAAGGTCTGCTATTAAGTATTTATTTATTTAATCTTTGTTGGCCAGAATTACCAGTTAAGGTTTATTTTTTTATATAATATTAGGTTCTTACATATGAAATTGATGTTTTATATGGAAAAAGCAAAACTATTTTCTTTTTTACATTTTTTTTCTTTAATCAATCAAAGTAGGTACCGTTGTGATCTATGCACTTTTGCCATTTTATAGGGAGGTCATTGATTCCTTTGCTGAAAAAATTGCGGGAGCGAGAATCAACAAAATCTTTGAAGTTGTTTTGGACTGCCTCATCTGAATTGATTTTTTTTCCAATTAAGAAATTATCCAAATTCCGAAAAAAGTAGTAATCGGTTGGAGCAAGTTCCGGGGAGTATGGTGGGTGACGGAGACATTCCAATCCTAGCTCCTCTAGTTTCGCCACCGTCTGTTGTGCAGTGTGTGGTCTAGCGTTGTCCTGAAGCAGCAGTGGGCTAGAGCGGTTGACCAATCTCGGCTGTTTAACGGCTAGCTTTTTCATCATGGTTTCCAATTGTCGGCAATACAGATCTGCCGTAATCGTCTGACCAGATCTTAGGAAGACTTTTTGAGATCAAAGTGGCCAGTTCTATAAAACATCAATTTCATATGTAAGGACCTAATATTATATACGGTGTGCTGGTGCCTACGCTTATGTATGGAAGTGAATGTTGGATGTGGCAAAAGAGGCATGAAAGTAGAATTAATGGTGTGAAAATACGTCACTTCCGTGTGTTGTAACTACTAAGGAATGTTGAGATAAGGCAACGTTGCGGTTTAAAAGATGTAGTGAAACAAATTTTAAAGAGGATAAATTAAAGGCGGCTAATAAAAGGTATTTACGAGGCTAGATGTAATTAGAAACGCCGGGATGGGACGCCCTACAACGACACATTCTTTATTGTTGACGTCCTTCAGCAATGTCAGGCGCTTAGTATTCGCAACCAGCGTACGCGTATGAACGTAAACAAAGCGACGTATGTAAGGATGGAATCAGGTGGTGTTCTGTAGTTTCTGCTTCCCCTCCCTTGGAAAATGGTGTTAGTTGTATGTATGTATGTAAATTTTTAAAAATGTATTATTATGTTAAGGCTGTTAGCTTTTAAAATCTGTAAATAAAATATAATATTATCGATGGTAAACTATTTGATTAAATAAATAATAAAAGAAGTGACAGTTAGATTAATATAAAGAGTAAAATTTTGCCTAATACCCATTCCCAATTGCAATTAGTATTCCATTTCGTCATCATAATTTCATTTCCCCTTTCAATTAAACCTCATTTTAACCAGACCTACCACAACCACATATTCAGAACAAGTCTAACAGTCTAACAATACCGACATTGGCTTTCAACGCTATTGTTCTGCGATGAATGCGGGTAGTTCAGTAATTATAATGTTCAATTGTGTTTGATGCACGCCTTTGTACTTCCGCTGCAGTGTTAAATAAATATATTGCACGATATTGCTGATAATAGAGTTGTTATTGGTACAATGATAAATGATAATAGTTGGTGTGGCGTTTAATAAATAAGTTATTCATGCTGTGGTGGGGGTTGCGTCGCACTCGGAGTGTTGGGGTCTACTCTCTGAGTCCGTCAACGAAGATACCGGCCCGGCCGAAAGTAGTTGATCCATCAAAACAAGTGTTACATTCAATTTTGGGTAGGGACAACTGTGAAATCGTGTTGTCATTCATTCTTAGTTCGGGCCCCAAACTAATCTTATGTCCGTAGGGGATACTGAGTAGGGCACGCCTGTATTTTCGGCCGAAACTAAGAACTTCGTGCTTAGGGAGTAGGTCACATTGTCCGAGCAGAAACAGTAATATTGAAAACAGTGTCATATTGTACGATCACCAAAAGTGATAAATAACCAGGGTCGTTGGATATAGTTGAAGTTTAGTAAGAAACCGATGGATGTTTGCGAATAAAATAAATTTAATTAATAGAAAACAAACAGTTAATTTATCAAATTTAATTTAATTCAAAAATATCCATCGGTTTCTTAATAAACTTCAACTGTATCCGATGATCCTGGTTACTTATCACTTTTAGTGACTGTACACACGGCTACACATCAAGCTATACATTTCCAGTATAAGCTGATCGCGCATTGTGTAGGATTTCCGTAGAGTGCGAGGTCAGCGTAAACTGGAAATGTATAGCTTGATGTGTAGCCGTGTGTACATACCTAACTTAACATAAACAAAAACACACACACACACAGTTGGGTCAACACAACTATTACAGTATTTACAGTTTAAAACAACTTTACGGAATGGTGTGGGTCGATCATTATAATGCAAGAATTTTATGATAGGTGTTTGCGTTGATGATAGTCCTGCATTTTTTTTTTTGGAATTGTCTTCTCGCATGTCAACCTAGGAGATTGTCGGCTGCTTAACCGGACATGCCTGTGGTTGCCATAATAAATCAAGGCCCCCAGCCAGGGCTTAATAAAACTTACAAATTAAAAACTAGGCGACAATTCGCGAAGGGCACCCCCTGCGGGGTACGAGCCTCGGCTTAGGGCATCGCTGAGAAAATTTGACGCCTCGGATATGTTACAAAATTAGTTTAGGTGGCTGACTTATGCAGAAAAGCTATAGAATTATGAAAATACCGATGCAAGCGCGAGCGAAGCGAGCTCGAATATTTTAGCACCCCCTTTAAAAGCTTATAACGCAACCAATGTAATAACGTAAGTAGTTAGATGTGTTGTCGCGCGGTGAGTGACGTTATCGAAATATCGGTCAAAGCCGATTGATTGATCAGTTGTATGTAAATAGTGGCTGTGGAGTACCCGCTCCACACCCACTGTTTACCTCTCGTGGGTGCTGGAGCCCCCGACTACACACGAAGTCGGCGCCCCAGCTTAAATCTATCAGACCGCTAATATTTTTCGCGATAACGATATATTGGTCCCATAGAGAAAGTTATTCAAGTTGTTTGTTGTTGTCCTTAAATGTGACCACACGTTTCTGATACACGCTGTATAATAACCGAAGTTTAAGATAACCAGTAATTATTATTAATTTAATATTATTGCAACAAACTTGAGGTAGCATCTTAATTAGTTTTAATCAAGAACCGCGGATAACAAACGACTTAACTTTAATAATCAAATTAAGAGATACTCGTGTTAATTATGAAAGCTTGTTCGTTAATGAAGTAGGAGTTTGTGAGTTAGTGTAAGAATGTTTTAGTCGCAATTTTGTTAGTATTAATTGGTAGTGAAAGCATCATAATAATTATCATTTTATTTGCCCAGCCTTTCCCAACTATTGGGGTCAGCTTCTAGTCTAACTGGATGCACCTGAATACTAATGTTTTACATGGAACGACTGCCTATCTGACTTCCACAGCTCAGTTACTGGGTAGCACGATACCCCTTAGCAAGACTGGTTGTCAGACTTTCGGGCTTCTTAATACCAGGTCATGACTGTCAAAGACCTGCTTTCCGAAGCACGGAGGGTATGTAATGGATGGTCACCCATCCAAGGACCAACCTCGACAAGCGTTGCTTAACCTTGAAGATCGATCCATGCGGCTGTTATTATTTAGCCACGAGCCTTTTGTATAATAATATTAACTTAATGTTAGGTTGATAAGGCACTCAAAGCTTTTGAGATAATTTGTAACTCACGTAAACCTATTTAGAAATGATTTAAACTAAGTAGTGAGGTAGCACCTCTCAATTCTCACCACATATGAGACGAGTTTTCATTGAAAGGTTCAATTTACTTAACCCTTTTCTAATTTATTCTGAAGCTGATATTCAAATCAACCACTGCAATCAATCGACTGTTTTAAGCTGTGAAAATTAGCCGAAAAACTTGTGTAGGTCGTGCTGAGTAGGTTTGATTTCAGTACCTATGAAAAATGATTTATGCGTAAAACCAATAATAAAGAAAGAAAATACATTTATTTGCGGTAAAACATGACGCAGAGGAAAGGCATAATTTATACCAAAAGACGTCGCACCCTCACGCCTCTAGTTGCCGCAGGAGGAGACACCCCCTGGGCGGCTGACCTGACAGCCGGCAGCATTGCTGTTCTGCGAAAGCCGCAGAGAACGATGGCCGTCAGAGTCATAAGGGGGTACCGCACGATCTCCTACGAGGCGGCTTGTGCACTGGCCGGATCCCCGCCCTGGGACCTGGAGGCGAAGGTGCTCGCGTCACTGTACCGGTGGCGCGAGGAATGGCGGGCGCGGGGCGAGCGACCGATGCAGCGACATATGGAGCAGCGTCGGTCGCAGCTCCGCGAGGTCCTGGTGGCGGAATGGCGGGACAGGCTCTCACGCCCTACCGCCGGCCTCGTCACTATCGAGGCGGTCCGGCCGGTGCTCGACCTCTGGCTCGGGAGGAGGCACGGCTCCCTGTCGTTTCGGGTGACGAAGGTGCTCTCGGGGCATGGTTGTTTCGGGAAGTACCTGTGTCGCATAAACAGGGAGCCGGACGCCCGGTGTCACCACTGCGTCGACTGTCGGGAGGACACGGCGCGGCATACGCTGGCAGAGTGTGCCGCTTGGGAGGAGCCGCGCCGTGCCCTCATCTCAGGAGTAGGCAGTGACCTGTCGCTGCCGGCCGTAGTGAATGCTATGGTCGGCGGCGACGAGTCCTGGGACGCGGTGGTATCCTTCTGCGAAACAGTTATCTCGCAGAAGGAGGCTGCGGAAAGGAAGCGAGAGATCTCATCCTCTCACCCGGCCCGCAGCAGGCGCACCGGGCGTCGGCGGAGGGCGGACAACGCCCTCTTCCAGCCCCCCTAAATGGGTCCAGGGACGACGGACTTGGGGACGTCCGTCGCCCCCCATACATCAGGACCCGAGGCGGCGGCGCGTAGTGTTCCACGCGCGCCCCTCTTAGACGTCGCGGGGGGAGTCAAACACCTCACTCCCCCCGCTCGACCGGACGGGGCCCGCAGAGGCGGGCCGGCACCAGTCGGGGGTTGCGGAACATTCGTATGTTCCCGCGACCCCCGACGCAGGTGTGAGATGGAACACCGGGGTGGTTTTTAGTCAGTAAGAGTCTGACAGACCCCTCCGCCCCCCCAGGGCGGGGGACATCCATGAGGATTTTCCACCACGGATCAAAAAAAAAAAAAAAAGGAGGAGACACCCTGGGCGTCGGGAGTCGATTGCCGCCTCCCGGTCACCGTAGGCGCGGGCTTGCGGCCGGCGAGCAATGGGCAGCTCGCCATCCGCAAGACGACGCGTCTTATTCCACGCGCGCCTCAAAGAGATGTCAGCATCATTAAAGGGGTCCAATAGGGACGATGCCTGCCGGGGTCGTGCATTGTTCGAAACATTTACCGTGGCCCTGGCGCACAGGCAACTAAAGGAACACGGGTGGGTTTTAGTCAGTAAGAGTCTGACACGCCCTTCCGCTCCGTCTAGAGCAGGAGAAGTCACTTGATGATTTCCCACCCAAAAAAAAAAAAGAAAAAGAATATGTATCGTTTGAGAAACTTTTTGCCCGCTAAGACGAAAACTATGCTTGTGCAGACTTTGATTTTCCCCATCATTGACTATGGTGACGTGTGCTACTTTGACTTGAATGCGGTTTTGCTGGATAAGCTTGACAGACTACTCAACAATGGTATCCGATTCATATTCAACCTCAGGAAGTATGACCATGTGTCGAGTTACAGGACTGAGCTCAAATGGATGTCCATCCGCCAAAGGAGAAGTTTGCGCTCTTTGACCACACTTTTCTCGTTTCTCAACTCTCCCACCCCTCCCTCTTATCTTATGTCTCACTTTCAATATCTATGTTCTTCACACGCTAAGAATCTGCGTTCTTCCAACAATCTTCTCCTTCTCTGTCCTTCTCATACTTCCGATTTTATTCATTCTTCCTTTCATATTCAGTCCATTCTTCTCTGGAATGCGCTTCCTCTTGAAATCAGGACGGCTACCAGTCGGTATGCTTTTAAGCGGAAATTGCGGAGTTATTTTCAAAATAAATAGCGTAGAGTCATCTCAATTACCTCCTTCCCTTTTTGTGTATATATATAATATATGTATAATGTAGATATATATTATAGTAAATATGTATGTATGTGTATTATAAGTTTATATTCTGTTTAGGTACTTGTATACCTATTTTATTTATAAATACTTATGTTATCTTTTTAATATTTATTATTATTATTAGTAATGTTTGTTATTTAGAGCACCCGCCATCTTATCTCTTCATCACCCTTGGTTGACTGGTAGAGAATGCCTAAGGCATTAAGTCCGCCTTTGTATACTTTTGTGTGCGAGAAGTTTTAATAAATAATAAATAAATAAATGTATCAGCCTGCAGTCATGTTATCAATTGGCAGCGTCGTGTCATCGTGCAATTATGCTTGAAGATAACGAGAACTTTAGGAGGGTTCAGCGGCAAAAGACTAAGAAAGAAAGACACCTCTGCACAGGGTGGCAGGGACATCGACGCACAACATGTGGCAGTTAATAGCTATGGATTCAGTACAAGATTCTGAACCGCCCTGCGTTGAAATAATTCGATGGTTTAAAAAAAAAACTGCTCTGCCATACGTTTTGACTGCGCAGGTATTGTACTTTTCTATGACACAGATGCTTTTTTTTATGATAACCTACGAAAAATTTTGACACAGGTCGTCTAGAATCATGTTCTGAATGTGTTGTTTCAGTTTGCGAGTCGATGTCCCTGCCACCCCGTATAGGTGAAGATTTGATTGGAACTCAAACAACACCGACTTGATTTGATTGAGCGCAGCGAGCATACTGTGGCAGTTACTGTTCATAAGCTAGCATCGATTAGCCAGGGATTATAACAGTTCGGTTATACCTTCATCGGTAAGACAGTTTAGGTTAGAACTGAGAATACTTTTTACAAGTCGAGTGAGTGGAGCGCGCTTACCCGCCAGATAAGCGCGCGCTCTCACGATACAGCGAGCGAAGCGAGCCCTTTCTTGACTCGAATGAGCAGACCGCGCATTATCACACGATAAGTGCGCTTCAAAAGACGGACTGGCTTCACTTGGTAGTTTAAACAGCTTCTTAAGACTAACAAGCAAAGCGAGCTCATCATTGACATGAGTGAGCCCAGCATAAATACACATGACGAGCGAGCGAAGCGAGCTCTATTATAAGTGAAGCGCAAGCACAGTTTCGGGCCGAGCGAGCGAAGCGAGCCCAACGATGTCAAGACTGAGCAGGGCGCGCTTACTCAAGCATGAGTGAGCGAAACGAAAACGGCTTAAGAGAAACCCAGTTTTATCGTAAAATGTAGTCCAAACCCTAAATATGTTTGTACAAGAGAGTTAACAACTTTGTAACGGTCCCTATAATACACACATTACAACTATCTGGTGATCTCGGTATTTAAAAATATGTTTTATTGCCCTATTGAAATTAAATAGAAATGTCTATTTTGTTTTATTAAAAAAAATGTTTTCGTGTGTTTAGATCGACGAAGTCTCTGCTTGTGCATTAATACTTTTGCATTAATAAAGACTTCGCATGTTTTGCTTATGCTGGATTTTTCACTTTCGTTAATCCTGACATTAAAATGTGATAAAAAATTAAAATAAAGGTTTTCAAAGTTTTGTATTGCGTAAAATGGTCTGTATTTCCACCGTTAATGCGTATAACACCACCGCAGTGATTTACTCAATATGAGTTCATCTAAATCACGTTGCAGAATAGCCGCCTACGTCCGTTGTAACAGACGAAAAATATGTTCTGGTACGTGTACGGCATCTTTATTTGGCAGAGCTCATCTTTGAGGCATATCCCATGCGTGTTCAATAGGATTCAAGTCTGGCCATTGAGCAGGCCATGGTAGGACGTTGATATTAGCTGCGGCAAGTGTGTTTGCAACGACTCTGGCAGAGTGCGGACGTTAAATATCATGCATAAGCAGAAATGAAGCACCAAATTGGATCGGCAAAGGAATGACAACATCTGACACAATCGTTTCAGCGTAAATCTGTGCATTGAGATCGCCTCTGATCTAAATCAGTTCGGTTGTTCCGCCGATCCAAATACCCGCCCATGATTGTTCCACCACTGTATGCATGGCCTTCTTGACATGATTTTAAACGTTCTTAGCGTCCAAGGGTCCTCCAATACCGTGTACGTCTAGTATCAGGCCTCATAACAAATCGAGATTCGTCAGAAAAACACACAAAATGCCACTCTTCTTCTCCAAATTTCTGTATTCACGAGCCCAATGTAAACGGGCTCTGCGAGTGGGGGGTCTATAGGTGGTATACGTAGCTGCCTTCGGGAACGGAGATTTACTTCATGCAAGCGATTTCTTATGGTTTGATCGCTTATTAACATTCCTGAAGGGCTATGAAGCCTCATAACCAATATCATCGCGTTCATTGTACGATTTATGCGAAGAGTGTTAAAAGCCGAATTTGGACACGTTTCCGCATCACTGGCAGCGTGGCAAAGCGGCATCGAGGACGAGCTCACAACACCACACGCAGACAAGATCATCACATACAAATTACTGCTCAACGAAATCGTACAAAGACCGCGATGATGTCGGTTGCGAGGCTTTATAGCTCTTCAAGGATGTTAATAAGCGATCCAACTATAAGAAATGAATTTCCCAATCGGCGTAAAATGCTATCACAAATCAATGATATGCACTAGTTGACTGACATTTTTTGCTGAACTGGACCTATTTAGTGCAGCCACGAGGCACACTTTCCTGCTAATTTCTGACTACGCATTTTACACTTTTTATTTGTTTTATTTTTCTTTTTTACTTGTAGGTATATGTTGTGTTGTGTGCTTTGTAGTTTGTGCTAAATAAATTTATTTTCTTTCTTCTTTCTTTTTTCTATCTCGCGTGTACTGGCAAAACCTTCTAACACGATATTTGACTATTTATCCCATTAAACGCTAATAGAAATAACTACTATGTTATTGTGCTGAAATTTTCAAAAAATAGATAGAAGATTCTAAAAATAGATGGTAGTTCGTCGTGGATATGTCAAGTAACGACAATTTACCTTCCAATACCTACTTAAAAATACTGATTCCAAATTGCATTTGTTATGTAAGAGTATTTCGTGGTTTTAGAAGCACGATGATATAATTTTATAGCACAGTTCTGAAAATAAAACGGTTAATTAAATCATCACACAATGGTCAATTATTTGCTTTCCTAGCAACGAAACCAATTGAAACCATGAAATGTAATTAAAACGTTCATTCCGCTATATTTCTATTGAATTGAAACCAATTAATATCGAATTCTGCTATTGAATGGAATGGTAATATTAAAATCTAGCCGTGCCCGCGACTTCGTTGGCGTGTATGTCGGAAAATAATAATGTGTCGCTTGGAGAAGGTGTAGGTACCACTCAGATTAATTCACAAATTGATGAAATATGACAGAGTTGTATAAAACAAATATATTATTATGTTAATTTTTCTAGGGTAATTTAATCAGGTAATGTTAAATTCCTATCGAAATAAATTTGCTTATCATCATAAAAATCGCATAGTCAAATACATTTTATGTAGTTTTTTTTTACAACATTTCATGGAATGCATAGTTTAGATTTCACGAACGTGTTTTTGATCGCTGGACGCACGTTTAAAGACTTTCTGTGAAAGACTTAAATCCACGCGGGGGAAGACTCGAGAAAAAGCTAGTATAAGTATATTTTGTTAGAAAATCGCAAAGAAAAAGAGAGATACCTACTAAGTCCTACCTGTCAAGAAAGTTATTCTCACTACGCTTAAATGAAATATAGGTATAACATTTATTATTATTTAAATAATTTAAAAAAAAAGATATTTTTATAGGCTTTCCTTACCTACTGAGTAGGTAATTTAAAAAATGTAAAATTTCTGGTTTCGATACTGATGAATTCAAACATCCACACACTGAAAAATACAGTCGATAACTTCGTAAATAAATGTGCGGGAGCGTCTTGCATTGTCCGCGTCGTTACGTAACTGCGGCGCACGCTCGACTGTTGAATACTGGTGTACACTGAGATTTCGAAGCGCGTCGTTTCACCCGATTTGTATGAAGACGTAATACTGCTTAAATTATTATACTGTGGTGTAGGTTAGGGATTCTTTTATTGTGATGACCGGTAGATTAATGTTTGTTACATGTAAAAAATATTTGTTTAATTTGTGATTGTCTCACTGTTTTTATTATTGCTTCAGGGTTGATAGCACTTCACTCACTTGAAACTAAAGTTTTATGAAGTTAATACTATTTTTAACAATGTATTTTTTATTAAAAACAATTATTTTCGAGTAGCGAAATGATATGGCAAAGCGTCGCATTCATTTTATAAATAGTTACAAAAGGTTAAAGGTATGGATAAGGTTGTAATAAAATACCTGGACAAACTTTTACAGGTCATATATTATTTATGAATATGTACAATTATCACTATAGGACCTACCCTCACCAACTCGCCCTTGGTTTCGTGGTCGCAAGCGCGACTGCTGAACGTCCTGGGTGTGATGCCTAGGTCGGGCAAAGTGTTATTGGGTTGTTATAATAGAAAATTCTCAGCCCGGAATTTGGAAGTAGGCGGTATGATGCCCTCGTGCCTCGGAAAACACGTAAAGCCGTTGGTCCAGCGCCTGATTTCTCTCCGGTCTTGTCTGATTACCGTCCCATTGGACTATGAGTGTGATGGAAGAGGTAGTACACCTGCGTTTGAGCACATACTTGTGCACTATAACAATTTGCGTAGGTACAGTTCGCACAAAACTTTATAAGCCCTCTGAACGTAGGCCCGAGAACGAAACCGCGCATGTTACAGTTGAGTGAGAGTGAGAGAGTTCCCTTGGACACCTATCTATGCATACTGCGCAGCCACTCGCGTGCAACTTCCGAGAGCTCATAAAGTTTTGCGCGAACTATACTTGGCTAATCTCCGTTGAGATTGGCCGCCGTGACTAAAACTCGGTTGGGAAGATATTATCAGACCAACACTGATGTTCATATTCATGGGTACTACTTAGCAAAAGTTGGTCTGGTCATTTTATTTGGACCTAATAAACACTCATTTATTTAGCTTAAGTTAATAAGTTAGGCTCTCCAACAGAGACAATAAATTAATGCACCGTGTCGGCTCCCCGTTTCTATAATAACCGAAGTTTAAGATAAGCAGTAATTAATATAATATTATTGCAACAAACTTGAAGTAGCATCTTAATCAGTTTTAATCAAGATTTTAGCATTACGAACGACTTAACTTTCATAATAAAATTAAGAGATTCTCCAGCGGGGTAATTGCACAACACACTAACAGTAGGAATGGCTTTCATTTTGACAGTTCAACAACATTCATTGCGTTATTTATGTTGTTGAGCAGACAAATTTTTCGAACATATGAAGCAATGGATTACAAATTACTTTCAAAATGATTCAGATTGTGATTGATAGTGTAATTGCGGTCGATGACCCCACAAAAAAACATCAAAATAATTTATTTTTTGTTTTATCATGTTTAGATATCACATCTGCGGAGTTTCGCCAGCTAATTTCATTGACTCTATATATTTTTATCAGCTAAGCGTGAAATCCTGGGTTCTATTTCGAATACGATTCAGCAGTGTTATTCAGAAATTCGCAGTAACAATCTTTAGTCTCGTCCCGGTTAATAGAAACTGACTCACCGTCTACCACAGCTACTTACAATGACTAGCGAAGTGGGTGTAATTAACACCTCTATCTTAAACTCGAGTAATACAAGCATGATGTTATTAACTTGAAAACCAGACAAAAGTTTCCTAACCAGAAAACAAACAGAAATTGAAACCGATTAATAACAAGTAATCCTTTAAACGGTTAAATCTGTGCCAAACATTAGTTTACCACAGACTAATTTACATCATCCGTTAAAACTGCCTAAGGTTGTTCATCCATATTAATTTAATTTGGGGTTCAAATACACTGAAATATGTTTAAGTTAACATATTTCGTCAAGTTCTATCGAGTGTTTTAAGCTGTGAGAGCAAGTGTACCGGTATCTGCACCGCCACATGCGAGCTACACGTCACACAGACGTCACGCAAATCCTGCATCGCGCAAGCAGAGTTTACCGCACGACTAGCATATATACAACGTCCCGACATCGATCGTCGGGCAGTTGCCCACCAGACACAACACCCGTCCGGTCGGAAGATCCTCCCTTTTCTATAGAGTATGAGTGAACTTTACACACTGTTCCTCATACCTTTATACCAGTAGGCTTTACAGAATGATTACTTTTGTAAAGGAGTGAAAGAGAGGGCCACCTCTTAAGAGAATTTAGAATGAACAGCACATTATAGGCTGATCATTCTAAATTCCCACTGATGGGACATAGGTCTCCTCTACGTGAGAGGGGAAGAGTATTTATCATTCTTATAATGGATTGCTGAAATTTTGCATGCCCAAGTGACGGCAGAGCATGGAGAACATTATCAAAACATGTACAACATCTATACTACCCATATTACAAAAAATAAATGATTTGATTTGCTTTTCATGATGGTTAAGTAGTAGTAGACTGGTTAAGTAGTTTTAGCTCCTCAAGATATTCTGTATTTGCTCAAGGAATTACTACTTGTGGAGACCGTTCTAAGGGTTGGTTTAATTTACGTATGAAACATTTAAGTAGGAGTAATATATACATAATTATTATTATAAAATAAAGTCGCTTTTCGAGTCTTTCTGTGTGAGCTCGTTGTTCCACTAAACTTCGCAAAGGATTCCGATGCGGTTTTACCATTATTCCGGAAGGTTTATAAAAGCGTATTATACATTAATATTAAACTAACATTTAATAAAAAAAACTCGATGTCAAGTCATAAAAACCGTGGGAAGTAGGGGCGAGTCGCTAACTAGTACCTACCAAATTATATAAGATTGTGTAGCATATTGCAGGATTAAAAGTTTAAACGGTCAACTCGACAAAAATTGATCCTTTCGTATGAATTTTTAATCTTTCACTTTTTAAACTTTAATCGTTCTTCGTAAAAATCTGTACATTTCCTTATAAATGCTTTAGTACTTTTTCCTTTTAAAAACCCCTTCCCATCATTTATTAAACCACTAACATTTCTCTTCAGTAAAAAAGTAGATTCTAAAACGATTAAAGGAAACCCGCACTGTCTTATTTCCAAGGCCACAAAATAAAACGATTGAGATAAACCCTCTCTCGTCGCAGAAGGCGTTAATTTCAACCCCCAACAATCTCTATAACCCTATTTCCCCCCTAAAACCGTATTGCACCCCCTTCAGATGTTCCCTGAAGTCGTTACCTACGGAGTGAAGCGTCAGACTTCCTATTGCTTACACAAATCTCTGTGGTTTCTGGGCTACGGGAGATGTTTATTGATGTAATTAGTGGTATCTTGAGGCAACCAGATACTCTGTATTTTAGGGCAATTGAGAGTTTAAGGGTTCGCAGGGGCTCGTGGAAAAATAATAATAGCCGCACGGGTCGATCGAAGGTTAAGCTACGCTTGCCGCGGTCAGTTCGTGGATGGGTGACCATCCATTACATCTCGAGACCCCTCCGTGCCTCGGAAAGCACGTTAAGCCGTTGGTCCCGGCTGTCGTTTGTTGATCTTTGACAGTCTTTAGGGGTAGTCCCCAAAACTCTGACAACCAGTCTTACCAAGGGGTATCGTGTTACCCAGTCACTGGGTTGTGAAGGTCAGATAGGCAGTCGCTCCATGTAAAATACTGGTATTCAGCTACATCCGGTTACTCTGGAAGCTGACCCCAACATAGAATTTAAGGGCTCAAACCTGTGTAGAATGTTTAAACAGTGAGTTGTGAGATTTCCTGGTAGGTTGTAAATTAGAGGTCAGAAAGTGTCGAAAACACTTCAAAATAAAAAAGAGCCTGGACAGGTAAGTACCTTTCTGAGGCAGTGAGAACTTCGTGCTTCGTGCTTTTAACGTTCTGCATCGTTCTCACATGCATAATTTCAACATGAACGATGTAATCAATATTTTGTAACCATTTTTTGATTTAAAAGAGTGTCCATGGAGTTTCTTGCCCGTTCTTCTCCATAGGTACCTACTACGCTTTGGAATGGGTAACTAGCTTCATCTTTCTGACTGACCAACCCCTTGACACTTCAAAAGTGCCTGTAATTGGTTTATTTGAAATAAATGCTTTGAGTTTGAGTTTGAGTTCGTTAAAAACTTTAACTTTGGTATAGTTCAAATAGGAATTCTCTCATAAGAGTTACGACAGCTTCCCTGCTAAAACTTCAAATAAACTATAAAAACCTTCAAAATACTGATTATTAGCTACTTAAACTGCTGTTGTAATGTTGGTATGAATACTTCATAGTTTTGAGAACGGAAGATGATGAGTAATTTTATAGCACAATTCTGTAAATGAAACGGTTAATTAAATCGTTACACAATAAAGGAAATATTCAATTATTATTTGCTTTCCTGGCAACGAAACCAATTGAAACCATAAAATGTAGTTAAAACATTTCGATACAGTTCAATTGAATTGATGCCAATTTACATTGGATTCAGATATAGAGCGGACCGGTAATATTTAAAATATTTAAATGTTGTTAATTGTCCCCTTACTACATGTTTTCAATTAAACTGGGAAACCATTCGAGGTTATTTTCACGTGGTATAAAAATAATTTCGTGAAGTTTCTCATTACGTATTAAATTTTTTAACATCCCTGATAAGATTGCAAAGGAGCTTCTAAATTTGAATATGCTTTACGAGATGATTTCCTGTTCATATTCCGGTCACACGCACATAATCTGGTTATAATCAAAGATTTTTTAATATTGATCATTTGATCTTAAGTAGGGCCGTCTGATCTCTGCGATGATCTGATTTTCCTTATCGTGTTTCAGAGAATACTGCAGCTTTTACAGTTTTAGCTATATATGTATTTTCCAACTTTCGTGCTGAACGTTATTGTAACCCTACAATACCCCATCACGCAGTCTACACAAATATAATGGAGTTGTCACCAAATCTATAAACACCAACATAATTATTACTATACTTCTATTTACTTAAGTGCAATAACGTTATCCACAAATGCGACGAAAACAATTTTATCCCCCTAATTTTTTCCACAGTATTATTTACCAGCTCGCGTGACAGTGCGCAATTCACTGCAGTATGTCCCAAATAAAATGTTTGGCAACTCTAAAGTTTTCTGCATGGATACGTCGCGAAATGAACAATGTGCATTACCTACTAGTGATGCCCCTGCTTAGGGGAGCTCTTTGTGCAATCGATACCTAAAACTTTAGTGTTTTGTAGAAAACGAAAAACAACTATAAACGTATTTTCTTTCTTTATTTTCTATATACGGAGTGGTTACATAATGGTTGATGGTTGAGCTAGATAGTGCTGATCCACGCGTCATGTTCATGAACGGGCGGCGTCGGTTGAGACTGGTCATCTCTTAATTGCCACGGCTCATTTTAATCTTATATTTTGAATTGTGACTTCATATGATTTTGTATCTCACTTATAGAAGCAATAAGAATAATGTACCCAGAATTTTGTAGTTATCTTGATTTAAAAGAGTATCCTTGGAGTTTCTTGCCCGTTCTTCACCATAGAGATCTACGTTTTGGAATGGTCAACTAGCTTCAATTTTCTGATTAACCGACCGACTCTTTGACAATTCAAAAAGTGCCAGTAATTGGTTTATTAGAAATGAATGCTTTGAGTTTGAGTTTGTGTTTGAGTTTTAGAGCTACTTTTATACCTAGGTAAATGTATTTGGTGTAGAATCTATAGGATTCACGAAGCAAAACAGAGTATATAACGACTGTAGTAGGTGCCGTTCTGTAGTTTCTCCGTAACCCCATGGGAAGAAGGCGTGAGTTAAGTAAGTAATATGTCTATAGTCTGATTTGAACATTTTTGTGTTCTTACAGGACAACCAAAGAATCTTATATTGCTTATTATAAATAAAGAGTGTTAATAAGAATTGAATACTTAACCGCCATCATTACACTAACCTAACTGAAACCCTAAACTAAAAAGCATAAATCAAACTTTAAACTTATTCTATCATCATTCATGTCTTATTAGGAAATCTATGGTAATCTATAATTCTATCAGGCTATCACTTTTGCTGAGCATGAGGTCCTGGTTTCGATTCCCGGGTCGGGCAAAGTGTTATTGGGTTTCTCTATCTGGAATTTCTCAGTAGCAGCCCGGAGTCTGGATTTGTGCCCGGTTGATGGTAATAGGCTCGCCCCCTATTACATGTGACTTAAACATGACTGGCGAAATGTGGGTGTACTATAGGTACACCTCTGCCTAACCTTCGGAGAAGACAGGCGTGATGTTACGCTATCAGGTTATATTTTCCAAATACCACAAAACAGTAATAGTGATTATCCTTTTTTCATCACAGAAATACATAGAAAAATATTCTTTGAATTTTGTACACTTAGTTTATGCTTTCAACAACAATGCATGCATACAGAACACACACACACACACACACGAGTACATATACAGCCTTAATTAAACGAATGCAATTTACTTTTCCTCTCTCTTATTAAACTTTGTGCTGCAAAATTGTCTGGTGGGTAGACTGGGTAGGTACGCTCCATACAAAGGTATTGTGGAACCATGGCAAATTAAAACGCTCAACTTTCTGTGTACGCCTTGTTTATGAGACATTTAGTCGTAAGCCGCATTGTTAGCGGAGCGGGAGCGATTTCAGAAAAGGTTTAAAGTGATTCACGGTGGTCATACCAAAAAGAAGAGAGAGGTTTCTTTGCGCACCGCGAATTGGGTATTTATTAGTAGGTTTTGTGGACACGATGTTAGTTCAGTTTTGTTACAGTTGTAATGGTAATCATGTCATTTGGTTTGAATAGGTATTAATTTTTACTATTTTATTTATCTTTCATACTTATTCTTCACTACTTCATACTACATACTTCATAGGTAGATGAAAAGATCGCGCTCTGGTTTCTACGTTTGTTACTGTGCCTCAGGTACATAAAGTCGTGAATTGCTGCCGTGCCCAAATTATTTGTGGTATTGGTTCGCCATCCCTGCCCTAGAGGAAACTACGTTTATGAACACAGCACCTTCGATCCTCTGATTTTGTCATGGAAAGTGTTTCGTAAAGCTAGCTAACAAAAACACAAAAAAAAAACAAAAACTGCCCTATTAAAATGCACTTTACAAAAACGACATGAAATACTCACATACAAAGTTGCCAAAAGCCTTGTATTCAACCAATAACAGTTTAGAGTTCGCCTACTTCATCTCCGCTCTCTGTGAGACCAGTGCCTTATCAAAAACAATGTATTTGGTAAAGCACAGCGTTTTGGTAGATAAACTTTTGGAAATGTGACAAAATATTCGAGTTTTAAAGTGTTTGTAATTTAAACGCACTCATGAATACGTATTTTAATCAACGCCTGAAATTGTTTAGTTTAGTTAAATTAGGTAGAGTTTGTTTATTTATTTTAGCGTGTAACCGAAAACATTTAGATGAGTTTTTTTTTTAAATTAATGATTGATTGAAAAAAAACGTTATTTCTACATGCTTATTATTGATAAATGATTAATTATAAATGATTTTATTTCTGTAAGTAGGTATGTACAAACACTTTTACACGTCAATCATATTTTTTAAAACTAGATGAGGTCGGCGTTTCCTATCTGACTACTCTGCGAAGAAAGGCTGAAACAAACTCAGAGGTCACAGTCTCTTTTAAAGTCCAGACATAATCTTGGTCAGATCATGTGAAGACCATGTAGATTGGTATCTGAAATGGTCTTTTGAGGAAAGAACCACACAGATTGAATGGACCTGTCCAGTCAGTGCACGCATTTGTCAGTAATCGTGCAGCTCAACTCAGACTTAAGGAGCTCAACGATTCGACGAACAATACTAAAGAAAGGACATTTGGGTAGGCCGCATAAACTACTTAAACTGCCAGATCAAGAATAAAACTGAAACACACTCACATAGTCCTCATATTCACAATAATTAAAATAATATAATACTTTGTACAGTAAATATTCATGTCTAAAATAGTTAGTAAATTAAAATCAACATTCACCGTGTATATTTATTGGAGCAGCTCAATCCCAAGCCTTTTTGTCCTCAATATAGTATTTCACAGTATAATAGGCTTTCTGGCATAGTTTCGGTTTTATAAAAGATTTGAATTTATTAAAGCTTAGATCTTGAATATGGCTAGGAAGTTTATTATAAAAACGTATACATTGGCATCTAAACGAGCCACCTATTTTCTTGAGCCTGGTTGTAGGAACAATAAATTTGTGTTTGTTTCTAGTATTTATATTGTGGATATCACTGTATTTTTTAAACAGATTAATATTTTTTTGTGCATACAAAAGATTTTCATAAATATACTGAGAAGGCACGGTAATTATATTAATCTCTTTAAATTTATCTCTGAGGGAGTGTCTGGGACTTAATTTATGAATTGAACGAACTGCCCTTTTTCGTAAAACAAAAATTGTCTGGATATCGGCGGCATTTCCTCACAACAGAATACCGTACGACACCACACTATGTAAATAACTAAAGTATACTAAACGGGCTGTCTCTAAATCAGTTAAACCACGATTTTTTCTAACGGCGTATGCTGCAGAGCTAAACTTTTTTGACAATTTATCTATGTGGGGCCCCATTGAAGCTTGGTATCCAAAATTATGCCTAAGAATACTGTGGTATTTTCGGGTTTCAGTACTTCACCCTTTATGAGAACACTAGTTTCTACTTGTCTAACATGAGGTATCGTAAACTTAATACATTTAGATTTTTTCTCGTTAAGAAGTAGGTTATTAACATTAAACCAGTTAACTACTACTGCGAGGGCGCTATTTACATTGTCAGTAACCAGCTGCTGACGTTTGAGTTTAAATATAAAAGTTATGCGTGGCCATACATAAAAAAAAAGACAAAAAAAAATTGCGGGTCGACTTGAGAACCTCCTCCTTTTTGTTTCGTCGGTTAAAAGTGAAGTGTCTTCTGCAAACAACACTATATCATGTTTATCCTTTATGAGGTAAGGCAAGTCATTTATATAAATAAGAAATAAAAATGGCCCAAGAATTGAGCCCTGGGGGACCCCCATTCTTACTACCGATCCGGGTGATCTTTTTCCATTAACATCAACTCTCTGAATCCTATCACTTAAGTAAGAAGTAAGAAGCTCCAGAGAGGCGTTTCGGATTCCGTAGTGGTGTAGTTTCCTGATTAATGTTTCATGAAGAACACAATCGAATGCCTTGGACAAATCGCAAAAAAATCCCAAAGCATCGCATTTGTCCTCCCATGCATTATAAACATGTCCTAAAAGTCCTTGTAAAACCGAACTGTTTGTTATGCAGTAATTTGTGTTTAGTAAAAATCTTTGCATATGGTTCAAAATAAGTTTTTCGAAAATTTTACTAAAGGTAGGTAGTACCAAAATAGGTCTGATGTACTACCCGATTTAAATAACGGTATTATTTTACTATTTTTCATAAGATCAGGAAACTCACCACGGTTAATACAATTATTAAAAATAATAGCTAAACAATGTTTATTATCGACTTAGCAACGTCCACAGAATTACCCCATAGATCTGCGGTCTTTTTTAACCGACTTCACAAAAAGGAGGAGGTTCTCAATTCGTCTGTATGTTTTTTTTTTTTTTTTTTTTTTTTTTTTTTTTTTATGTGTGTTAGCTCATAACTTTTTTCTGGGTGAACCGATTTGGATGATTCTTTTTTTATTTGATAGGTGGTGCTTCACATGTGGTCCCATTTAAATTTTATCAAGGTCTGACCAGTAGTTTTGGAGTTATCCTTAATACTGCAGATTTTTTCCACTTAGTTTATATGGATGATATGTTAATAATTTCCTGTCACTGTTATTTACACACCAAGTAGTGGTATACGAATTTGTGTGGGGTAGGTACCGCAACTAAAAAGTGAAAAATAAAAACTTTTTTACAAAAAAAACAACCGACTTCCAAAAAAAACACTAAAAGACGTGAAAAATAACTTTAATTTCGGAAGTCGGTGGCCAAACACGAAAATACAAAACCAAAGGCACCGACTTCCGAAATTAAAGTTATTTTTCACGTCTTTTAGTGTTTTTTTTGGAAGTCGGTTGTTTTTTTTGTAAAAAAGTTTTTATTTTTTTAACATTCAGAATCACAGAAATTCAGAATCACAAACAGGAACGTTTTCCTTAAGTAAAGACTCTGCAGCAGTGAGTGATGAGGTTAGAGATTTAGTAGTGGATACGGGAACATCAGCAAATAAATTTTCAAAGGCCACGGCGATTTGTGAATCTGATTTAATTATATTGTTATCAATATCAAGGCTGTAGTTACTACATCGGTTGCAAGACCTTCCCGTTTCGGTGTTAATGATACTCCATATCATTTTAATTGCATTACTACTATTTTTATTTTTTGAACTCAAATAACGTGACTTGGCCATACTACAAACAATTTTAAATAATTTAGAATAATTTTTAACATATAAATTAAATTCAGCAGTGTTTATACAAGTCCGTTCATCATATATTATGATTCATAAAGTCGTTTTCTTCTTTTATGTATACCAATGGTGGTATAGGCATGTGGCACTAGTGGGAGTTATTCTAGTGTGCTCCAAAAATTGGTTAGCAAGATTGTACTCGTATGACTGAAACAAACTTATAATTTTAGTATTTAACCCAGATTGTAAACCATATTTTATAATAATTGAGATGATATGCCGCCGGTACGTTTTTATTTATTTGATACCTATCAAGCAATAAGCCAGATAACAGTATAAACATATACTAATAAGCAGTTTAAAGCATAATTATATGGCTATTAAAGCTGTCGGCACCGACAAATGCTGTATTGGATGGTTTTTGGGCTATTATTATTAATCTTTAAGCTGAATATTTTTTTTAAAGCTTAATATTGGTCATGAACAGAACTATTAAACATACGCTATTCAGTTTAAGGCATCCGAGACCGCTGCGAGCTGCGTAATAGCTGATGTGACAGCATTTATCTGTGTAACTTTGGTATCAATTTTCATTATTCTGCTTGATGCTGAATAACCTATTTTCTGTTCTCTTCAAGTTGTATTGTACTTCAATCATAACCAGTTATTCAGTAGCTGAATATTTGAGGTTTTGTTAGCTTTTGTTAAGCAGAAGGCTGCATATTTGAAAATAAGTAAGCTCTTTCAACTAACTTATACGGTTATTTACGGTTGAAGAGGGTTCCGGAAACTATGATTTTGCACCTTTATCAATAATTTTAGATAAAAATTGCATTGAAAACTCTGAGAACAGCGATTCGAGTGCTAGTGATTTTGAAGAAATGGAAATATTCAATTACATAGGTTAATACCTAACTCTTAGAATTAAGGTCCTTATCTCACGTTATACTATGCACACTTGGCGAAAAGCGAACGAAACTTCGTTCCAAACGGGTGTCCCAAGACATTTCTCGTTTCGTCTATTAATTTTACTTTCATAAATTAAAAGAAATCAAATGACACGTTTAAATATCCATGTACGTACCAAGTGAGTCTAAGTAAAGTACCTACTTAGATCCCTTTTAACAATATCATGTCAGTGAAATACATTCGATGACTTCTCATAAGTACTATTATTCTCTGCTGCGCGCGGTGCCTGTGTGCTAATTTGTATGAGGAGGCAATTTTTTTTTCGCGGTTAAAAAGATCACAGAAATCTTATTTACGTCCTGTGTACATATGCCCGCCCTCCCATATTTGAAAATATTTGGATTTTCACTTTCTTAAATGGTGCCCTAATAGGCTGTTTAATACCATTATAATGGGTGATTATAGAAATGCTAACCCAAATATGTTCTTTTAAACCAGTTTTAACCAAATAATAGCATGATAACTGGGCAAATTACATTTATTATGCAGAAATAAGCAAGGAACTGCTGTGTGCAGTTTATATTCATCACCAATAGAAAACCTCTTTGATAAAAATATAAACGATACAATATCTAATCAAATACTCGTAGTTACTGCATTTTATTAATAGAGCCACTTTTAAAATGGTGCGCAGCATTAGCCACATTGTTCTTGCACGATAAAATTCACAAAAGCATTGAAAATGATTCACTCATGTAAGCCAGGCTATTGTAAAACACTTGTTTACTTGATGAATGGTAGCATTATACAGTGGCGCTTAAAAAAATGACAGTTAAGATATATTATAATAATAATTCACTTCCTTGATTATAACATATACGAAACCAGAGGTTACTTATCGAAATTCAATATTGTTGGTGAGAGTGACAATGGTAAAACTATTATAAAAAAAATATATTTTTAAAATGTTATTTATATATTGTCTTCATAAAAGCACAAAAATAATTTAAATGCTGAATATTGACTGCATTACTGAATTTGAGCACTTTAAACTGGTTTAAAGAGTTTTAGTAGCTGTTAAAAAGGTAGATCAGTGTTTATACAAACGATATTTATATATTTATTTATTAAAACTTCACGCACGCAATAGTATACAAAGGTGGACTTAATGCCTTTGATATTAAGCTTGTTTTACATTTATTCAGCTACTATGTTGCTATTATATTGCTCTTATTTAGTTTAAAGCATTTTATTTTGTGCCCAAATTGCTTGAATGACATCTGTGTAAGCGCTTATCCAGACATTAACCAGTCATCTATGTCAGCTTGAAGTTTCCAGAAACGATTTTATCCAATGATTATTCAGCTAATGTGCGATGCTTGGTATAGCTTCTTATTATCGTTAAACATCATAGTTGGTTTTCTTTTAATAGCCTTTTTAACACCACAAATGAACACAGTAATTATATAATTACATGGTAAATTATCACAATACCTGCCTAAACCGCTAATAATATAACATCACGCATGTATTCCGTGATGAGTTAGGTAGAGGTGCACCTATAGTACATCCACATTTGGCCAGTTATGTTTAATTCCCATGTAATTTGTCAACAAGTATGGGCCTCCTATAGAATTACCAGACACAATAATTGTATTTGGCCATAACAATTTCGCTTTTGAGTTTCGAAACAAGCAAAGGTATTCATTTACATACTGCCGATTATTCTGTAAAAATCTCACCATGAAAACTTAGGTGTAGTGAGTTTTAAGTAGCTGTCATTCCACCTGCAGGCTTAGCACGAGCACCGTTTTGTCGACGGAAGAGTAGACAAAATGACGTTTCCATGTAGACAGTTAGAAAGTTTTCTACTCTCCTTTTAGCATGGTGATTACAAAATCAAATTGTCTTCACTACCTTAGACAACTGTCAGTTGTCTAAGGTAGTGATTTTGAGTTGAAAATTTTCTTCTGAATTAGTCTACTTATAAAAGGATCTATTATAGACAAATATCGTTAGAAACGAAAGACAAAATGACAGTTTGTAGAAGCATTTCTACGGTGCGATGTCAAAAATGGAGAAACGAAATGTCACTTTGTATAGAAAGAGCTGTGTCTATTCTTCGTAGAAAAAGAAAGCGTCATGCTAACCCTGCTGATGCTAGGGATTGGTACAATTGACAGCTCACTTCACTTAAATTTTCACGGTGAGATTTTTATAGAATAGAATGGTTGCAAACCACAATAGTAAGCATTCGAGAGAATAAATATTTTACAACCACGGACCAAAGGCAACAGATACACAATAACGTTTCATTCGGGAAAATCCCAAAATGTATGCTTTAAACATAAATTATAGCTGATATACTGCATATCATCACGCAAAAACGGCTGAACGGATTCAGATGAAATTTGGCACACAAATAGACCATAACCTGCAGGGTAATTCCGTAACAAACTAAGAATAGGAATGGCTTTCATTTTGACAGTTCAACAACATCCATTGCGTTATTTATTTTGTTGAGTAGACAATTGTTTCGAATATAAAGCAATGGATTAGCAAAATCTTTCAAAATTATTCAGATTCTGATTGATAGTGTATTACACAATTAGGGTGCTGGTTTAGAACATAGGATACCTTTTATCCCGGTGGTATCTTCCTGTGGGATAATTTCCGACCTCCAAACGAGTAAAGCCGCAGGCAAAAGCTAATTTATTGGAATTAAGCTAATTTAATGGACCTGGAACACGAAATATTGTCATTGGATAAATTGTAAATACGAAGTCTTTGTTAATTACAATGATTAATTTTAAGTTATAATCGTAACCTCAAAATATTTCTTTAAACAGAACATAATAAAATCTGTTGATATAAATTATCTAGTTTCGTTCTATCATTTGAGACACAGTCATCTTATAATCTACCAATTATTATGATAAACGCCAAAAGAACACTAATGGCACTAATTTATTGTAACTTTACAGAATTCAACAGAGATGAAGCGTTAAATTATGTATTTCTAATTATGTTTTAACTTACAAATTCAGCCACTTTGTTTGTCAAAAGTAACCTTTACAAACAAAAGTTAATTGCACGACTCATGATGCGAAGCATCAGAGAGTGCTTTACGATCGAAAATTTTTTATTATTATAGCCTTGTTAGTTCACGGAATCAAGATATTTTGCATACTATTGTCGAGATAATTTAATGGAGATTAATTTCAGACTTTTTAAAAATTGATTTACTGCAATAGAATTGGAAAAAACACCAAAATAGGTCAAAAAAAAATCCTGTCCGTCATGTGTGAAACCCGGAAACACTGTAACTTGTGAAAAAATCCGTTATTTGAGTTAATTTAAAAAAAAAAAACTAATCGACGATTGTAGGTCACTGAATGCGAATGATTAATTAATTCAGTGTCGTTTAATTGCAATTAATAAAAAACGAAAACTACAAGACTGTATATCTATATATATCCATAGAAAATTAACATATGGATGGTGATATATCTATAGATATTATGTATATTTATTCCACCAGGGGCGCTTGTGCAGTACCTTCTTCCTACTACAGCTGTTTTTTCGGCAATTAATTTTGAACGCCTTAAGTTTTTTTTTTTTTATATTTCATAATTAAATGAGCATTATGAGTCGTGCACTTTTTTATTTATTTATTTAACCATTTATGTACACACATATAAACAGACAGGAAGAAAGGAACATAAAAATACGAACAAAGGTGATGCTATTTCTAAAGAAATATCTTCCAGCATACCTGCAATAGGAGAGTATATTAAAAGAGATGTAGACAATGTCTGTAAGAGTAGAAGGGAAAAAACAAGAAGAAAAGAAAGCAAAAAAAGAAAAAAGTTAGCTACACGCACAGGTATTTTCTTGTCACACTAACGGAAACACTCCATGTAATATAGTATATTGGTATACAGCTACATCCGGTTAGACTGGGGGAAAAGGCTAGGCAGATGATAAAAAAGAGAAATAGCTACCTAATTATCCAACAGATAATTGTATAGAGCTGTAAGTCCGAGCTAATCTTGTGAACGGACCGCATGTTCTCCTAATCTGTTAAACTACAATACTGAGCTAATCCCTGCTCGAGTGCGATAGATTACGCTAGATTAGGCTATAGTGACATCAAAGCTCACCTGAGCCAACACTGTCAGGGAGCCAAAGCCTGGCGGCTAGCAACCACAGAGTAGATAGTAGCAGAAGGATGAAAACAGGCTTATTTATTTATATAACAATTGCTTGCTTGCCTTACATTAAACACCAAAGCGCGCAGCAAGCCAACAACAAAACATTTAATTAAAAAAACTTCATACAAACATTAAACATCGTTTTACTGTTATACATAAATATATCATCATGCAGCTACTGAGCATCAGGGCTTTCAGCAGATTGATTGCCTGGGTTGTGGGGGCATATCAAGCAGTATGGGTACGCACTGGCGGAGCCGCGAACAGGCACCGCGGTGCACACATAGGACGCGTACGGTCTACGAACGAGTTTAGAGTTCATACACACGAGCGGCCTGCGTCAACGGCATAGGCGTGTCGTGGAGGAGTGTCGATGGCTGCTGTCGATAGTATGAGAACTTAGGCCGCATACACAAAAAACGTATCCTAGTCAGCCGCTAATCGTGAGCAGGTTCACTGTGAGCCCCCAGTGTGAACGTGAAGTCATAATAGCTAATTGTCAGTTTGGTTAAAGATTAAATATTGATAATACGTACGGACAAGCAGTAAACTTCGTTACGGTCTCACCCACACTCTGCGGCTGCCAATACGTTTGATGTGAACGCGGCCTTAATGTAGCAAAGTCCAAAAATTATCAACGTTTTCGTAACGCGTGCGTGCGTTTTCGTTTGTTGAATGAGCTGACCTTCTGTACCTATCGTATTTTGTGTCGAAACCAAGCTTTAATTAAGTGTTGCTGTTAAAATGTATTGGTGACTGCGTAAGCCTTTTGTATGTTAATGTATTGTTTATGTTATTTTGCATAATTACTTGGTATTGGCTGGAGTTTTCGGGTTCCGGGTTGAGGATAGGTAGGCTATGTTTCTACGTGGATCGTGAAAAAGTTTATATTTATTTGAATTAGCCAATGTCCAAAAGGGAACTTTGTTGAGCCTAACCGAATTATGTCTCAGTTTTTTTAGTTGAAAGCTTTTCATTTCACCAGCTTTTATAAAGAAAATCTCTCAAAACTTCTAAGATATTCTACTGAAAACTGTTATCTGACGCTATAAAAATCGGTTCTAAAAGTTGGTGCAGTGCGTAGGTTAACAGCATAGGCTTCAAACTCTGTCATACATTAAGTCTCCCTGAAGGTGGCGCATGTATTGGATTATTAAGCTCCCTTCAAAATGGTTGAGCTGAATGGTGCTAATCCATGCGTCATGTGCGTGAACGGGCGCCGTAAGTAGGAACTCAAACTCAAACTCAAAGCATTTATTTCAAATAAACCAATTACAGGCACTTTTGAATTGTCAAGGGGTCGGTCAGTCAGAAAGATGAAGCTAGTTACCCATTCCAAAGCGTAGTAGGTACGTATGGAGAAGAACGGGCAAGAAAGGACAAGGACATGGACTAGGACTGGTCATCTCTTAGCTGCCACGGCTTAATTTAATTTAATATTTGAATTGTTTTTGTTTCTTTATTCGCTTTTAACGTTCTGCATCGTTCTCACTTGCATAATTTCAACATTAATGATGTAACCAATATTCTGTAACCATATTTTGATTTAAAAGAGTCTCCGTGGAGTTTCTTGCCCGTTCTTCTTCATAGGCACCTACCACGCTTTGGAATGGGCAACTAGCTTCATATTTCTGACTAACTTTGACAATTCAAAAGTGCCTGTAATTTGTTTAATTTAAATAAATGCTTTGAGTTGAGTTTAGTTTGAGTTGAGTTTGAGTTGAGTTTGAGTTGAGTTTGAGTTGAGTTTAGTTTGAGTTGAGTTGAGTTTGAAACAGTTATACCTACTATTATGCGTGGAAGGTGACAATAGACATTGTCTTGATATTTATCCAACCCACAGTTATAAACTTACCTAACCTACTACGTATTCCAGTAGTGACTCTCGAAGATTTCAGAAACGTAGTTACTTTATTGTTCCCATTGCTAGAGGTCTGCTAGGTAGAAATTTTGTAACCTCACAACATTATTCCCTGTAATAAGGTTTATACTATAAAGTTTCTTAATGTCTTTTCGTGTTTGTCAGATTAGTTTTCACTTACGTGTTAGAAAAGTGTTGGATTTTCCCTTGTTACAAGCATGGGAAAATTTATATGGTGGCGGAAATTAGGTTTCTTGCCAGTCAATGTTGCTTGGTGGTATAAGAATTTTCCTCCTATGTACTAAGTTGAGAGTTATTTCTAACACTGAGAAGTCTTAGACACTTTAGACTTACATACAGTGAAATTTAATCTTATCAAAGTATTCCGACGGAATCTTGAATAGGACTTATTTAGGTTTACGTAATTTCTCGAAGGAAATAGTTTTTCATAATGGGTGCAGTTTTGGCTTTTCATGGACTTTCCTACAGAAAACAAACGGGCAAACAAGTGTTTGTCAGTAACACCAATACTCAGTTACCATGGCAACCAAATGTTTATTTGTATAGGTTAAGCAATCATGACACGGGAAAGGTTTTCATGTCATGGGCAAAAATATGTTCGGCGTAACACAATAATATGGAAGGCTGAATGGAGTGTACTTCGGCCAACTTATCTTGATACATGACCAAATAATAGGAAACTGAAATAAAATGACTGAATTGCGCTGTTTTGTTTACTTGTAGCGGGCAATATTTATTTATGTTTTTAGTACCACCCAAAAACATAAATAATAGGTAAAATTAAAAAAACCCCGACACAAAAAAAGAGCTGATGACCGTGTAAAGGCTGAACCGATTTTGATAGAACCGCTACGAAACCTTCTTTCAAATAAAAAAATCGCATCTGAATCGGTTCACCCGTTTAAGAGCTACGGTGCCACAGACAGACACACACACACACATAGCGGTCAAACTTATAACACCAAAAAATATATCAATTATGCCCACACACGAAATAGCTATTCCGTGGCCCGATGGTAAGGTCAATGCAACCTAAGAACATAGCAATACTAGAGGCATGGCAGGTGGGAAGCCATTTTAGCTCAAATGTCTCATATGTGGTGTCTATTAAGTATACTATTAAACTGGCTACCGTACCATTTAAGCCGGAATACAGCAACACGTCTTAGCGTTAGAAATTGGTATTTTGGTAGTTCATCTCCGGACAAGCGCCTTGACAAAAACTAATAAAATAAAAATAAAATAAAATACATTTATTTCAGATAAAATAAAAAAATACTATAATAATTATAATGTTAGTAACAAAGGTCTTAAAACAATGTTAGTATTGTAGAATTCTCGAATGAATTCTCATAAAAAAATAAAATAAAATATAATAAAAAATCTAATTAATGTCAAAAGTAATATAGATAAAAACAAAAATAAAAACTGCGTCATCTCGTCACGTGAAGCTGAATAAGCCTCCCCAGCACTGCAGACTCCAGCCTAATATAAAGTAGTACAAAGTTAGTGGATGTTACTTGTTCATTATAAAGGACCAGGACATGTTGGTCCTAATATATTGTGATTCGTATACTATAAAAAAAATAAAAAAATGTTTTTTGCAATTACATAAAATGCTTTACACACATGAGTTGGAGATCACCTTTTAAGCAAGAGGATGCTTGTGTTAGGAGACTCCGCCCCTCCACTTAACATTAAAAAGGCTATGCAATTGTAAACAAAGATAAAGAAAAAGAAAATCCAAGTAAAAAGTAAGCGCTAGTGTGATGTATGCGAGCGAGTGTGTGTGAGCGTATGTGTGTGTGCGCGGGTGTGTGTTTGTGTGAGTGTGTGTGCGTGTAATAGTGTGCATTGTATTCTATCAATAAATAGAAGCTTGTGTGAGTATTAAATAACGCTCTATTTACGTTTCGACCGTATATTATATATATTAGGAACTTAAGTAAAAAAAAACTTTGTGGTGAATTGCATGGAAACTTATAAATAGAAAGTTAGGTGAGATAGAAGTTATAATAGCAAAAGTATTGGTGTATAAGTTGACGCGGCATTGAAAGGACCAATACGCGGGGATGTATATTTTTTCCAATACCAATTTTTATACCAATACACGGGGTTGAAAATATTGGACGACACACAGAATTGAGCAAAAGGGAATATGAAGGAATATGAGTGAGTAAATAGGGATGGATGGACTTACTTGAGAACCTTCTGAGCGAAACACGTTGACTCAAGGACAGCCTTCGCAGACGTCCCACGTGTTCACTGACTTTCTTCTTCTCACGGTGATGGATTATTAGCGGCGCGACGCGGTGCGTGAGCGGTTGACTCAAGTCTCATTGCAAGAGTGTTTTTCAAATCAGTGGATTTATGCTGCGATTGGCTATCGCTGCGGCGGAAGCGCCTCTGATTCGGCGCGTGTGATGAGCATCCCTCTCGTTCTGTTGTATGGGAATTGGAAGGGAAGGAAATATAGCTCAAAACTGCGGTCGGCAATATTATAGCAAACTTATTACTAAAGCTTGCGCGAGCAAGTATCTTGCAGTTTCGTCTTTCTGTGAAATTATTAGTGAGCTTCGATTTGTCTGTGAAAATACTATTAAGATTTCATTGGAACGAGTATTTTCGAGTGTCACTGCTTTGGATTTTCATTTCGAAATACAAAATTTTAAAGTTAGTCTAAGTACTTTCTTGAAAAGTTATTTCGTTCGAGTGCATTATAATAGTCCGAAGAATTAATTTAAACGAATACTATACACGGTCAAGTTAATTTAGGTACCGAAACTCTGCAGACGTGATGAGATAGCTAAATAAGACAGAACAATTTTTATTAAATTATTTTTTGAGATCAACGACCGTAGTAGATATTTATTTACTGTCTTTTTTTCATCAGTTTTATTTTTGTGTAAACTTTACGGACGGTCACGTCTATAAAGTTTACACAAAAAAAAACTACCCGACACGATTTTTCTTTCGATTTTTTTATCGTGTTTATCGTAATTTAAACACGATAAAACAAAAAATAAAACACATTTTCTCAACCCATACTTCAAGTAAATAAACTACAAGCTGTCGTTGACCCCAAAAAAAACCTTCAAATCAATTGTTTTTTTTTTTGTCATGTTTAGATATCGATGCCCATCACAACTGCGGCGTTTTGCTAGCTAATTTAATTTAACCCTGTACATGTTGAGATAAAATTATTTGTTTGTATAAAAGAGCTTGTTTCTGAAAGTACTGACGCCATTACAAAAATTCTTTCACTAATAATACGTCTGCAGCTACTTTAGTAGCTAGAGCTGCAGTGGGAGAAAATGTCCCAGCTACTTTGTTGGCTTCAGTCGATTGTTGCGTTTTGGGTCGGTAGAATACCGTGGGCACACTGTACAGATGCCAAAAAATTACACCAGGTGGCTCCTTATTAGTTTCCGCGTACAATAGTATGATATAATCTGTGTCGACCATAAATATTTTTTGCAAAAAAAAAGTTGAATGTCAGCGCTCCGTCAATTTCTTCAAAATTTTCTATAAACGATGCGCGCTCCCTAGATATTATGTGTTGGTGACTTAATTAATAACCCAATGTATTAGTGTTATATACCGTAAAAATCCTCATTAATCAAGGTTTTAGAATATCTATATGTGTCATAGGTTTTGAATCAGTTTTATTGTGTTAAACTCGTTATGAAAAATTGAGGCCGTAGCGACACGCTACGCGCCGGCATTTTCGTATTAAATTACGTATTTTTTACTAAATAATCTATTATGTAATGCTTGTAATATGGACATAAGTTAATTATTAGTATTTAAAAACGCTAAGAAAGTTTTAATACTATGAAGATAGTTCAAGATCACCAGTAATCTAATTTCGTTCCGCAAGACATTTTGATAGGCAACCATAGTAGCCGTGGGCAGTTTTCATAGACGGCGAATAGGCTTCGGCCAAATGTTAAATGCA
Source organism: Griposia aprilina (assembly GCA_916610205.1). Classification (NCBI taxonomy): domain Eukaryota; kingdom Metazoa; phylum Arthropoda; class Insecta; order Lepidoptera; family Noctuidae; genus Griposia; species Griposia aprilina. The sequence goes on along the minus strand of OU744294.1, from coordinate 6,018,391 downwards.
CACACGCTTCGTTTTATTTCCAATTCTTTTGGTATGCAGGTATTGAATTGTTGTTAAATATATATAATTATTACATACAAATGAATACCTATCATTTCAAATATAATCACACAATAATCATCTAAAATAAATTAAATCTTATTCGTAAATCACAGGTGGGAGGACCCTTATGTCGGCCCTCTGGACCTCGCAGGGGGCATCAAAATTGTTGCGGGAATGGGGTGTTTGTTTTGGTGTATTGTGCTACTCTGAGCAAACCAATTATGGACATATGGGTATCAAAAAAAAAGCTTAGATAGTCTAGTTTAATAATAAATAGGTTTTATTGACGCAAACTACAAATTAATGTACAAAAATTCAGTAAGAACAAATATTTTACGGAAATTCAACACATATTCTTATTTTAACATTTTTTTACAGTTCTTTCGACTATGAAGTTGTAATGTAGTTTTAACACCTGTTGATTCTGTATGGTTTCAGCTACACACACGATTTTTTATTTAGGTATAAGTTTGGTAGTTTTCAAGTTATTACACTTTATGTTAGAAATGACCGGTGCGCACGCGCGGTTTTAAGCATCTTTTGTTGCTTGGACGTTGGACACGCCCGCACGCGAAAAACCTGGACCTTTCAGCGGCTATAGTTACTCTATTGGCGAATGCCATAGCATATTATGATTTATGGTATAGCTGACTTCCACACGGGCGGAAGTTGCGGGCAGAAGCTAGTAGTATCTCAGATGGCCTAGACACATGGCATTCGCTTCGAAGCGATTCTATTTCTACAATCGCTATCGCTTTCGCAAATGTTTCCATCATACGAATCGAAAACTAGCGTTAACGCTTTTCAAAAAGTGCCACTTGGCTACGCATCTCTATGGAAGTAATCTTACGACGCTGTCGATTCATTTCATAAAATCGGATGATGTTAACATTGTCTAGCTAATTATTATTTGTTGACCTATGATCACGTGACATTTCGATAGCTTATGTCAATCCCATACATTTTTTGGCTTTTCTACTAGCGTCATCGCTAATCGAATGTTACTTTGTTTAGGCCCTCTGAGGGCCTAGACAAATGGCATTCGCTTCGGAGCGATTCTATTTCTACAATCGCTATCGCTTTCGCTAATGATTCCAAAAACTAGCGATAACGCTCGTCAAACAGTGTCCCTATGCTATGCATCTCTGTGGAAGTACCTAATCTTTCGACGCTGTCGATACATTTCATAATCGAATGTTGTTAACATTGCCTAGCAAATTTTTATTCGTTGACCTATGATCGTGTGATATTTCGATAGCTTATGTCAATCCCATACATTTTTTGGCTTTTCTACTAGCGTCATCGCTAATCGAATGTTACTTTGTCTAGGCCCTCAGGTAATTCTATTTACGGTACATTTCTTAAGTCGAACAAATACTCACGCATAAATGTCAACATCCTACTTCCTATCCTACTAATATTATAAATGTGAAAGTTTGTGAGGATGGATGGATGGATGGATGTTTGTAATTCTTTCACGCAAAAACTGCTGAACGGATTTGGATGGAATTTAAAAAACAGATAGTTTATAACCTGGATTAATAAGAAACTTTTTATCTCGGTAGTACGTTCCTGTGGGATAATTTCCGACAAGACGCGGGCGAAGCCGCGGGCAAAAGTTAGTTCATTTTATAAAAGTCTTTTATCCTATACTCGAAAGGTTTAGGTAGTTAAATAAAGGTAAACAAAAAAAACCACGTGACTCATAGATGTTAAACCTTTTATTTCAAATGTTAATTTCATATTATTTTGAGTCCCATAATAAAAGGCTCTATTCTGAATCTGAATTTGAGGAACTATCTGTCACATTAATAATAAAGCGTTCAGTGGTATCATCAATTATTTTGTCTAATTTAAACATTTTCTGTTCTTCTTTTATTACATGGACCTCGCAACTTTTCCAATTCTCAGCAGTCACATTAGCTAAAGCCTCTGGCAAAAGAATGTTTAGGTCAGAAATTTTAAAAGTATTGTTTTTCTCGGCTACAAACCCTTTAACTTGAGCCCATATTAACTCAATTGAACTGCGTTAACAGTGGTATGGTGGCAGCCGCAATACAGTGACACCATAAAACATTTTTTCTAATTCATCCACAACTTAAGGCATCTGGTTAACCGACTAAACGTAATACCTGCTACTTCAGTTACCATACTACGTCACAGGTGTACTCTTCAATCTAGCAACGTTATCTAATTCGTTGTATGTTCTAAAAGGTTTAGGGAACCTGTCTTTTTGGGCTCTTTACAATAGACAGATTACAAAATATTATACTATTTTATAATCTAACAAAAAAATTGTGCTCAAGCAATTACATGTATGAAGAGTATAGTTTACGAATAAATGATAAAGTTTAACATACATTAATAAAAGAGGAAAATATCGTATAAATCGCAAATAACTTTAATTTTGTTGTGACGTATTTTTAAACAAGAAAGTGTAAACTATAAAAAACCCTTTTTACGATTTGTTTACCTTTATTTAATTACCTAAACCTTTCGGGTATAGAAAATTTCAAAATATGTTTCTCCTAATGCACATAACCTCTTAAACATTTTACACAGTGTAACAAAGTTGCAGAAGTAATAAGCCTGCGTTTTACAGCGGGTCGGTTCGTTACCTACAATGTTTATTACACTATCAACTAGTTTAATCGACCTGTTTCAAATACTTAAATATTCTGTTCTAGTTGCTGGAAACAAGTTCAATTTATCAGAAACTGTGGCTTTGAAGTGGGATGTAAAGTGGTTTAGTAATTAATATAGAATGGAAAGCTTTTAAACCTTTCTGTTATTTAGTAGATCCAAGACTGACTTTTCAAAAGTCAGATAACTTTGTTTTTGAAGATTAAATATGACAGTTTGACATATACATATATAAACTCACGCCTTCTTCCCATGGAGGTAGGCAGAAACTACGAAACGCCACCTGCTACGATCCTTACATACTCCTTTTGCCTCGTTTACGTTCATACATCAGGCCCTGCAGTCTCGACAATTATAACGACAAAAATCGGTGGTTAAGTCTAATCGATGTCAAATTTCTTTAATAGATTTTCAACCTTATGATTTCGAATTAAAGTTGAAAATCTATCAAAGGAATTTGACAGCGATACGACTTAGCGACCGATTTTTGTCGCTGTATAATGTCGAGACTGCAGGGGCTGGTTATACACGCACGCCGGTTGCGAGTACTACGCAAACGAGTTTGACATATTTTCTATGCAAAAGCTGCCAGACCGCCAAATTTATACCCCAGATAAAAGTTATCTGACTATTGAAATAGCAGCCTTTAGGCAATAATGTCAATATGAAATTCCAAAATGGGACACCTGTTAGAAAGCTATCATCATCAGTTACTGCAGGACTTAGGCCTCTTAAAGGCTCGACACGACAGCGCGACGCGACTTTTGTAGAAAATTTTCCATGAAGTTTTCATAGGAGTTGTTCTACAGGAGTCACGTTGCGCCTGTTTGCGGGAGCTTAAAATAACCCGCAATATAACGCGATTCTCTGCTCTCTGATCCAGTGGCTACCAACCACCCCGCGAAGGTTGCAAAGAAAGCAACCACGCTGGCTCAAGTTTAAATGTAATTTTTCTCATCATGTTTGCATTCACCACAAGTCAGTTCCATGCAGATTTATCCCTCATCCCAAAAAACACCTTAACTCTAATCAATAAAGTACAATATCGATCGTAACCTTCCATTGTCGTGCCAGCTATGACGTGACGTAGTGACATGACGTCACTGTTATTAGAGTAATTCACTTCCAAGTCTTAGCTGATGTAGCTTTATTAGTGCGGTCGGCTAGGTGCTTGTCAGGAGTTGTGACATACTGACTTGGAAGTTGGTGAGCGAGATAACCAATACCTACTTTGTTAGTGAAGAATTGATCTTGGAAATTCAGGATTACCGAATACATTTTCATTATACTACAGTTTAGAAGGCAATGGTGGCCAAATGGTAACGGTCGTGACTTAGGAGTTGTAGGTCGTAGTTTCGAACCCAGATGGGCGCTTTACTTTGTGTAAATTATTTCATCAAAACGGTGAAGCAAAACATCGTGAGGAAACCGGCATGTCCTAGAATGAAAAATTCGAAGACATGTGACATCTACCAACCCGCACTGGGCCCTCGTGGTTGATTACGGCCCAATCCCTCTCACAGAGAGGAGGCCTGTGTCCCAGCTGTGGGAACATTATAAGCTGATTATGCTTATGTTTATATTACAGTTTATTTTTGGAACCTCAGTTTGTGACTTGAAATGCGTGTTTTCGTCACCCTGGTCCTTTGGGTTAATATAGTTTCCGTGTAGTCAGTAGCCCCTATACCCTTAGACTTATGCATTATACCACCGCAAATGTCAATCTAGGTTGTGTTCGGAAATTGCTTAAAGAATTTGTTTTTCTCAAAAACTTTGCTGAAAACCTGGGACATTGTTGGCTACGTTCGATGGTCACAAAGGATAATTCTTTTAACCTAATACCTGATATAGCGGCTTAGAATATGCGTTAAAACCTTAACAAAGCTTTAATTGTCATTACAATGTCCACTACCTAGACTTCAGCCCGCATATCCGTCGTTGCCCAAACTCTATCTACATACATCCCCATTGTTTGTCGACACAGGGCCAGACGACACGACAGCCTCACAGCTGAGCACTCTCCACAACAAACAAAGAGCCACTTTGAGCACGGGGCGAAATTTAGACGAGCCACAACAGACTCCGGGTTAACACCGGGTTGATGTTTTATCTTGTAAGGTTTTGAGGAGTAAAGTTGGAAGACTGAGTGTTAGATTCGAATAGGTTATGGAATTTCTAGATTCAAAATGTTCGTGATGACTGTTTTAGATATTTTTATGATTGTTAAAGATTTCAGTGGCGGCCTTTGGTACGAAAGTGTGGTAATTTACTGGCGACCCACCACTGCTTCGCTCTGTTTTTACAATTTGACTAACCATAGACAGTTTAATAAATGCATAGTCACATAGACATTCCGGAATACATTCTCTAAATTATGGTGATAACCATATCAAAATCCATCGTGAAGTTTAGAAAAACTAAGAGACACGAAAAGCGAACTTATTTTATAGTGCCTATTTGTATAGATAAGTACCACATAACATCTACACAAAAGACGTAAATAAAAACAAATTTCGTCTTCGCAAATAAAAAACAATATTTAGGTCTTAGATAGATACATATGGTGCCTAATATCTCTTTTTAACTTCCAACGTAAATAGGGATATAATAGTATGTTGAAAGCCTTTATATGAAGTTAGACTATTAAAATTTTACAATCCAATGCAGAGATGCTCGTAAATATAAAGAGTGAATTGCATTGCTAGGAAAAATAATAGTGTCTTTATGCGACTGCTTTCAAGTTATTACTAAAATAAAACAAGTTTTCATTCGTTTTCTTTATTACAGACAATTTATTTTCAAATTTTCTTTATAAAATACAGTTTTAATTCGAACGTATGTAGACAAATATTTTGACATCACACACTACAACGCGCCACGCGACGGGGCGCGGAAAACGGATACAATGCCACGCGCGAAAGCGCGTTTTTTTGAATTTGTATGTAGAAAAACACGCGTGGGGGCGCGTTTCCCGCGCACCGGAGCGTGGCGCGTGGTAGTGTGAGATCCGCCTAATAATCACTTTTTTAACAATATGTTACAATTAATCTATAGTGCAATCCATAATGTACACACACAGGTGGTAAGTATTGATAAATAGAAACAATTATGGACCCTGTCGGGTACTGCAAAAGTTTAAATAAGTAGGAGAGAGGAGGAGCTCTTTTATCATATATTAGCGCTTATAAAAGAATATAAATCTACATTCTAAACTCAGCGACATTCATAACATAAATACTAGAAACAAAGATTTACTTTACGCTCCAAATAATTAGTAATTCATTTAAGTGCCAAAGTATACGTTTTTACAACAAACTCCCAAGTCTTGTTAAAGAACTGAGTCTCAATAAATTTAAATCATTTATTAAACAGAAACTCTGTCAAAAAGGTTCATAAAAAGTTAAAGATTACTTGGATGACAAAAAGGCTTGGGATTAATTAAGCTACTTCAATGTACCCCCAAGCAACAATCCATTTTATACAGTGATTTAGAAGTAATAATGTAATTTTTATTGATTTACATGACATACGATATTTTTGATGACATTTAAAGAGAAAACTGTCTGTGAATGTAAGTAGCATGCAGGCTAGACTGAATACATGATTATTATTTTAATATTGTGAATGTGGAGACTATGTGGGTCATTGTTGCTTTTCTTCCCCTCTCAGCTAGTTTTAATCATAGTCTGGTAGTTTAAGTAATTTTTGTGGCCAACCCAAATGTCCTTTCTTTGGATAGTTCCTCGAATCGTTGAGCTCCTTAAGTTCTGAGTTGAGCTGCACGATTACTGACAAATGCGTGCACTGACTGGACAGGTCCACTCAATCTGTGTGGTTTTTCCTCAAAAGATCATGTCAGACACAAAGCTACATGGTCTTCACATGATCTGACCAAGATTATGTCTGGACTTTAAAAGAGACCGTGAGCTCATTTAAGTTTGTTTTGGCCTTTCTTCTCAGAGTAGTCAGATAGGAAACTCCGACCTCATTCAGTTTTTAAAATATGATTGACATTTAAAAGTGTTTGTACAAACCTATTTACAGAAATAAAATAATTTATCATTATTTTCCTTATTACTAAATATTTAAATTATTTCTTACATCTTTTTTATTACTTCATCATCAAATTATTTCTTATATCTGTTTTTTACAACAGTATTAGTTATTATATATATTTCTCATTTATTTATTCTCTGAATATAATATTATGTGCAAGTAATTTTTTTTTTGTATTTTACTTTAGATAAATATTGCTTTGTTAATTATTCGCTTAAATATTTTGTATTGCAATTAGTATATTTAATATAGTTATTTATATTTAAATTAATAAGTAAGTACTTAATATGTTTATATTTTTTAACTCATTTATTTTTATTATTTTACTTTCTGCTTATCTTAGTTGCATCTATTTATTATTGAAATTATATGTTAGATATTCGTTTATTGTGTAATAGCTTTTATTAATTAAGAATTGTTTTAATTTATTTAAAAATATATTGGTTTTTTTTCTTGTTTTGTTTTCCGGTAGGTAATTTATTGTATATTTTTATTGACGTAGCATATGGATCCAACCCAATGGATCTCTGTTATCCGAATAAATAAATGAATTATTATTATTAGATAGTATACGGACTAGAAGAGTGCAGTTTAAGCAGACTTAATCTCTTTATATGGCACAACGAATATTTTGCTTGTGATAAGTTTTTGTTCACTTACCTAGAAGATAATTTCTAGCAAGTTATACTTTTTAATTATCAGTTAGATAGTGCCTTTTTGGAGTTTCTGGAGACAGAAACAGGCTCTAACTGAATTAAGCAACTACTATAAAGTGATCAAAATTCTCCATCTTTCTTTACCGAAATCACGGAATTACCGTACAAAAAAGCAAAAAACTCCTACTGGCCTCGGAACTTAAATCAAGTTAAGTAAGTTTAAGTAAGTGGGTAGTAATTAAGAGGCGCACGTGATCCCACTGGAGCCAATACGTGACCAAGTGGCCGGGCGACAATACGGAGGCCTAGCCACGCCCTTACTAAGCGGGTTTTATGAAGAATGGATCTCGGATGTGTGCATGTTTTGAGGAAATTGTGTAGATTCTTTGGATAATATGTGTGTGTTTGTGGAGAGAAAAAGCCCGGACACGACGGGTTCCGTACCACCGTACCATTTAACACTATATACCTATGTATAAAAAAACCCGTTCCTTGTACGGGGACCCCCTTTAATAATAAACTTAATTTCATGTTTGTTATTTGCTATATCTTATCTTATCTATATATATATATATAAAAATGAATCCCTATTTCCCTTGGTCACGCCATCACGCGTGAACGGCTGGACCGATTTCACTATATTTTTTTTTGTTGTGTTCGTTATTGTCAGGAAAATGATCTTATGAAATAAAAAAATAAGGAAGTTGATCGGAACGTTACAAAATTTAAGAAAACTTAACACCCATATTAAATTTAAATAACTGTCAGTTGTTTGAAAAAACTGTCAGCGATTGACAGAATGCGCGCTGCAAATATCGTTTAACACAGATGGATCGGTTGATAAATGAGTCGATAGTTTTAGTTTTAGTCAATAGTCAAAACTAAAACTAAACGACATATGACATTCATAGTTAAGACAGGAAAACGTCTGTCGGGTCAGCTTGTCGTTAATAGAAATAGATACACATTCTGTGAAAATTTCAAATGTTTACCAATACGGTTCATGAGATACAGCCCGCTGACAGCCAGATGGACCGCTGGATGGACAGCAGAGGCTTAGTAATGGAGCCCATTGGCACTTTTTGGGTACGCAACCCTAATAACGTTTAAAAAGATTGAGGAAATGAACGACGCGCACGCAGCTGGTAAATCATAGCTACTCAATTTCATGATTATTCCGAGATTACTAACTATGGAAGAAGAAACTCTTGCTCTTAACCCAATTTTAATTATACAGGGTGTAATTTAAACACCATCAACCTCTTAAGGGGTCATTGTACTCATCATTATGAATATCTTTGACCATGGGACCAAACTTGAAATTGTGAAAAAAATCTGCTATTGCCTACATTTATATTCGCATAACTCTTCAAAATTAAGAGAACAGGTGATATTTTTTCGCTATTTCTGGTTTGTCTGGTTTGGTCCCATAGTAAAAGACGTTCAAAGTTATGAGTACAATGACCCCTTAAAATGTTGATGGTGTTTAAAATTACAGGCTGTATATTTCGTGAATATTTGAATTTTAAATAACGAATATTAAAATTATGTTTACTCAATCACACATTTGATTGCGTTTATAAATATTTGTTTATTCACAGTCACGGTCGAAGAAGTCTCCTCAATCGTTACCACTTTGCAACGATAGCATGGCGTAAGTCTGAAAAAAATACTGAAATACTAGTAAAATTATTACTATTTGATGCGCCCTGCAGGTCGCATCTTAGAAATCTCCTCAAATCCCCTCCCCACTCAACCGACTTCTACTCCTACTCTTTCACTGTGCACGCGGTACGGTTGTGGAATTCACTTCCACCTGGCATTAGAAACTGCCAAACTGTTGGAGTATTTAAAAGTAGAGTAAAAGAGCACTATCTTTCCACTTTGTCATAGTTGCTTATGTATTTATCATTTAAATTACATTATATTTTTATATATTTTAGTGATATTTATTTTAGAAGTATGTATGTATGTTAGTATATTCTCCTATTGTATGTTTATATTTAAATTGGAAAATTATTTTAGATTTCATGTATTTTGTTTTCCCTTCTACTCTTACACACGTTGTCTTCATCTCTTTTTTCATCTACATTCCTATCGCAGGTATGCTGGAAGAGATTTCTTTAGAAATAAGCATCACCTTTGTACCTATTTTTCTGTTCCTTTCTTCTTGTCTGTTTATATATGTGTGTACATAAATGGTTAAATAAAATAAAAATAAGAAAAAAGAAAGAAAGAAAAAGTATTTATTGTGACTCGCAGAGGATTACCACATACCAAACTAAACACACCCATAAAAACAAAAAAATAAAATAAAAAAACAAATAAACAAAAGTAAAATGAAAATAACAACAGAAACTCCTATACGAGGCCAAAAGGTCCCTATCTCATCATGATGCTGCGGCATTTAAAAATAAGTGTCGCAGCGCTGGTATTCTGATAGGGCTCGCTGCTGTGATGCTGTGTATCTACTAATGAGCAGTATCCAGAATACTTGTTGTGGTATTCACAACGTTATAGGAAGTATTCGGGTAGGTAAATTAAACAACAATTCACTGTATAACAGCAGAGGTCGCACGTCCACATCGTTCGAGCGCCAGCAAGCAACTGACTACTCTGCGGGCGTGCGCCGCTACGTTAGTTTATTATGTCGGTACGCTACACTTGCAGTAAGTAATATTACATAAATTAAACAACAAACAAATCTTGGTAAATATTCACCAGCTCATTACCCACTTAAAAGGTCTACAACAAAATGCCACGGACAATATAATATCATAATAAAATAGCGTTATAATCTGAGTACAGTCACGAGCACAAATATGTATTCACTTAGAAAAAATCAAAATCGATTTTTCCGTGGAATAATGATTAGAACTTTGGAATAGGACTTACTTCATAATATAGTCCTCCAGACCGTATTTCGGCCATGGCTGCCAATTTTGACAGAAACTAGCCTTCGGCGCGGGAGATATTATAGTGCACAAGTGTGTGCGCAGACACAGGTGCACTCTCTCGTCCCTCAGTTTTATAGTCTGTTGGGACGGCAATCCGACACGATCCGCAGAGAGATCAGGCGCAGGACCACAGAGGGGTAGCACACCGCCAACTTCCAAACTCCGGGCTGTAACTAAGAAACACGTCATAAGACCTCCATAATACAATTATTCGTAAAATACATAAAATTACAATCAATAAAGTAGGAGAAAAACACTTTTGAGAGTTGGTAAATATAGGTACAGTGTACATATTAGTGCTCGTGACGGTACCTACGAGTAATGTTTAGATAATGTCTCCTCATAAACTGTCACAGTGACTGACAAAGCCTCTCTCAGTTTGTTTAGGATTCCGAGTATTATTTAAAGTGGGTTATTCTTGTTACAGATACAGAGAGAGGAACATGGGAAAATGGGTTTATAATGTTACAATAACAATTAGGAAACATAAGAAAATCTTATGTGACAGAACGCTATAGAAACAAAGAAGGGAAAATGGATTTATATCCCTATACTTATGCCACACACACACACACACACACACATCACACACACACACACACACGTCACACACACATCACACACACACACACCACACACGCACATCACACACACTCATCAGACACACACACACATTACACACACACATCCCACGTCGCACACACACACACAGATCACACACACACACCCCCCACACACACACACACGCCCCCCACACACACACACGCATATCACACACACACGCACATCACACACATCACACACGTCACACACATCACACACACATCCACACACACACACACGCATCACACACATCACACACACACACACACACAATCACACAGGTCACAATAGTACCTTAATCTAGGGCACTCAAGCCCTCTTGCACCACAAATCGCTAAATGATAGCACTTAACATACATTTAAAAATATAATCTGTCTCTGTCATCTTCAAACGATTCAAAGAAATAGAACAATGTTTTTGAACTCATTTACCGTTAAATATATTTATTTAGACCCACTTGCACCGCAAATCATCACTAAATACGTTTAGCGGTAGGTAAACGAGTTTTAAACATCATTCTGTCTCTGTCATCTTAAAAAAATTGACAAAAACTGAATTATGTTTTAAACTCGTTTAGCGCTAAACGTGTTTAGTGATTGGCGGTACAAGTAGGACTTTGTGAGTTGTATTGCAAGCGGGCCTCAGGTTCATAATATGAAGAGTTTCTTTGCTCAGTTGAAATCATTCATGCAAGAATTACAAAAATACAATTTCAGGTTTCATTAAGAACACTGGCTTGTCATAGATCATGAAAGAAAAAAAACTAAGTAGGCATCACCTTTTAATGAAAAAGAAAAACATTTACAGTATGTTTTCAGTTTTCAGCATTACGTTAACGGATACTAAAACAAAGTTTTCCACTCCCAAAATGTAAGAACATTTTTATCCTTCGCCTTCAAGGCTGACTAAGACCTTTCGTTACAAATGGTATCATATATAACACCTAAAATGTGAACCCCCGGTGCCTTCAGAACTTGGACAACCTTTTATATACGTTCTGAGATAACAAGAGCTAAGTTAATTAATTAATTAATTAAGAGATAATTAACTGTTGGTATCAGGGTTCTTGTGTCTGGTGTGGGAGGGTCGTTCATTTTGTATTAGAAGTCTTAAGGTTTAAATCAAACGCGTGCTGAGTGCATAAGTTTGATAAGAGATCGTGTATCTGACAGGCAATATGATAAATAGGCATTACTGGCAGGTTTTTATCATAGTCTTATGGCTGTCGTAGGCAGATTGTATGATTCGTCATTATACATACAGCGCCGCCTGTCCGTTTGCATACTGTCTTCGTTATGTATAATACCTAAGGCAAATTGATGACGCTTCTGATCGCAGCCATTTCATCAAGAGTCATATATTAGGGTAACCGTGATTATTAACAAGTTCGGATGTTAAAACTGAGCAGATAAATTAATAAAATTGAGTCATAATAACACATATTTAAATGGGTAATTAAATAAATTTAAGCAGTAAAATGGCTTAACGGGTGAGCATTTAACAAATTAAGGCGCTTCCCCGACCAAACGACCTTGAGCATTCGGCCCTTCTCTGACCCGTCGCTGAGTCTCGCTCTGTCTCGCTCCCTGCGCAGCCTCATTTATCATTGAATTCACAAAAAAAATTGAATTATTTTAATAAAAAAAGACAAGCGATGTTTCGTATAAAAATAAAACGTGAATTATTTAGATTTTTAAATTATCTATCCATTAGTGTAATTCTCAAATTAATAGAACGTGTCCTTTAGCAAAAGATGCATGCAATCAATAATTTTAGTCACTTTTTTAAGAGGAGATTTTAAATGTATTTATAACACATAAAAATAAATTAGAACGTGCAATGTGATGATAGGATATCGAACATTAATAATGTGCTTTTAGATGTAGTTTATTATCCATACTGAATAAGTTTATAGTCTCTGGATAACGCACTATTCCAAGGTTTTTGGTCGGGGTACCGCCTTAAGTCGCTAGGAAATGTAACTTGATAGTAGCGCTCGCCGGCCGCTGCCGCGGCACCGCTCGCTTCGCTTGGTCGGCTCGCGCACGGTTGGTCATAGTTCTAACCTAACCGAACCCATTTGGTCGGGGTGCCCTGGCTGAATAAACTAAATAACGGTTGTAAAAATTATTACCCTTTATTTATTAGCAGGAGTCCACCAAACGCCAGTTTGCATGGACACTTGACCGTGTTTTACATTTTGCCTTAGGCATGTTACGTAACGCCGCCAATATGCCATCGGAAGGCGCCGTATCGTATGTATAATGACAAATTATGCAATCTGCCTACGACATGGCCATGGCATTTGGAAACCCATGTGTAATTGATTTACAAATCATTAATGTTAAAATTCCTGCAAAAAATCCTTTTGTAACGCAGAGATGGTGGATATAGCCGAGAATAAGGATAAAAAAAAGGTTACATGACATATTTGTCATGTTTTTTTTTTGGCATTAATTGCCTACTCATTTCCATAATTGGCAGCCTTGTTCCACCTACTGTTGAGGCCTCCCCCCTTTTGCAGCATGCTTCCCTGCAGGGCAATTGCGTAACAGACATAAAATGACAATCGATCGTAATGTCTTTCATTTTGACAGTTCTGTCACGTTCATTGCGTTACTTACGTTGTTGAACAGACGAATTTTTAAACCTATGAAGCCATGGATTAGGAATATCCTTCAAAACCCTCGGATTGTGATTGATAGCGAGTAACGTAATTAATATTTATAATATAAAAAATCGGTGTGAGTTGGTTTGGCACTCACGAAAATTGATGTGTAAACATGTGAGCTCGCATCAGTTTGGTTCACGCGCTCACATAGACACGGGTCTTACGCTGACGTCATCTGACGCTCGAAGTCTTACGCTTACGCGTCTGACGCTCGAAGTCCCAGCTAGCCCCTACCGTAGACCGAGCGCTAAGATGTTTACACATCAATTGTATTACCTACAAGTAGTTGTTCCGGGTCTGGTTGTTTGTGTATGTGAGTTTGAATGTTTGTAAACGCACCCACAGTACAGGAGAAATTCCAAGTGAGGGGCAACGTTTCAAAAAAAAAAAATTAACACAATCTGAATCATTTTGAAGGATATTGCTAATCCATTGCTTCATAGGTTTGAAAAATTTGTCCGCTCAAAAACGTAAATAACGCAATGAATGTTGTTTGAACTGTCAAATATGAAAGCCATTCCTACTGTTACTGTGTTACGCAATGTGCCCGCTGGTCTGTTTATTACTCATCAGTACGCAAATGTGGTGGAAACAATAACATACAAATATCAAGAAAACACGTTTCAAGAAAACGTGAGTGAACAAAAGAACAAAAAACAAAAAAATCGAACCCGGAAGAGTATTTCAAGCATAAAATCTTGAGATTTCCCAAAATGTGTTCACTTACAGAAAATAGTCCCTCTTTAAGTGTCGATGGAAATCACTTTTTGAAATGACGTGGGCATTTTACCCTCTGTCGCAGCGATGCGGCGAAATGAAAATGTCAAAAGTTGTCGCTCTTAAGAAATGACGAAAGTGTAGAAATTCGTAGTAACTTGGTAGGACAACTTGGTGGAATGCAAATAAATTATTGAGTATTGAGTAAGAATATATCTACAGTCACTGGTAAATGACGCCAGTGCCTAGTAATAACGAGTACCTTCTTATATTTGTAATGTTAACACTATAAGCTCTTAATACTCCTGGACAACAAAAATGTATAAATCAAGTAATTTTTAGTATTTATTTCTGTAAAAGTGATTTGTAATCTTTAGAAATAAATGAATTCTAACCGTATCCATATACCATGCTATGGTGCCGTTGATTAATTTAATTTGAATTAGCTTGGGATAGTATTGTCGAGATTCTTTTTTTTTTTTTTAAACTTGCCCCACTCTACGAATTTCTCCTGTATTGTGGGTGCTTTTACAAACATTCAAACTCACATACACAAACAGCCAGACCCGGAACAACTACTTGTAGATCATATAAATATTTGTTCCGTACGGGAATCGAACCCGCGACACGCAACGCAGCAGTCAATCGCTTAACCATTGCGCCAACCATGCCACCATCATTGTCATTTTTATCTTTGATTTTATGTTCTGTTATAAAGCTTTCGTTTATCTAATATATAAAAATCTCGTGTCACAGTGTTTGTTATCGAACTCCGAAAAGGCTTGACCGATTTTTATGTTTTTTTTTTGTGTTTATTTGGTAGGTCTCGGAATAGGTCGTAAAGTATATTTCATACCGGTGCGGGTGAAACAGCGGGACGCAGCTAGTAATCATATATACTCGTAGCTGTGCCAAAATAGGAACTGTCGCCACTATATTGATTTTTTCAATGAATTTCACAACACAATTGCACAAATGTTTACCAACGGCGTCCCCTATCAACGTCATTCGAGTGCCAAAAGATTCTTGTAGTAATGCAGGAAGCTGAGGCCATAATTTGAATATATGTCAAAAATTTACAAAATTGTCCCATTTTCACGACAGGTGCTCAACTGAGTAATAATAAGTTGTCGGATTGTCGGATGTCATCCGTCGCCTTTCGGTGCTATTAAATAGGCCAGCCCCTGCAGTCTCGACGTTAGACAGCGACAAAAATCAGTCGATAAGTCGTATCGTTGTCAAATTCCTTTAATAGATTTTCAACTTTATTTCCAAAGTATAAGGTTGAAAATCTATTAAAGAAATTTGACATCGATTAGACTTAACGACCGATTTTTGTCGTTATATTTGTCGAGACTGCAGGCCCAGAAGGCCTAGACAAAGTAGCAATTGACTAGCGATGACGCTAGTAGAAAAGCCAAAAAATGTATTGGGTTGACATAAGCTATTGAAATGTCACGTGATCATAGGTCAACGAATAGAAATTAGCTAGACAATGTTAAAATCATTCGATTCTATGAAAGGAATTGACCGCATCAAAAGATTACTTCCACAGAGATGCGTAGCCAAGTGGCACTTTTTGACAAGCGTTATCGCTAGTTTTCGATTCGTATGATGGAAACATTAGCGAAAACGATAGCGGTTGTAGAAATAGAATCAATCCGAAGCGAATGCTATTTGACTAGACTCTCTGGTCATATAACATCGCTTCGCATTACCCACACAGGACACCGCCTTAACACCCCGGTTCTTTTTCCGGGTTGACAGATAAGATCGAGGGGCACTCGGTCCGAAAGGGCTTGGACTATAAATCGTTGCATCGTCACTTACCACTGAACTGTCTAAGTTATAAATGATCCCTGTCTCGACCCCTTTTGGGGATGATATTTTTCTTGATAATTTTGCTGCTGGTTTTTGATTTATGAAATATGTAAATGCTTTGGAATAGAAGGTTGTAAGTGTTGGTGCAGATCATGGTCTAAAAAAACATGGTCTGACATTCCGGGAGTGACACATGCTTACGTCACTATCCAGTTGCCACTTTATTTCAAGAAAACAAGACTTATGGAAACATTTTCAGTCACCATTCTGTTAAAAAATATATATAAAGCATTAATATATGTATAGCGAAATTGTTGTTTCGTTTTTCTAATCAAACGAAACAATTAATTTTAAACATATACCAACGTAATTGTTAATTAAAACCTTATTGTTTTACCGGATTCGCAGAGGTAATAAAGGCGGTTGGGGAGTTATTATTACACACTACTGGTAACAGCGGTGATGACGTAGGCTTGTGTCCCCCACGTGACCACTGTGTCTCGGAATGCTATACCTGGCGAAGTATATTATTATACCATGGTTCAGATTATTTGATTAAAATGTGGTAGGTTCATATGGAGCGGTTTTAGTTTTGCGGAAAGTACCTACTGGATTCTCGCTTTAGTAAAATTAAATCAAATCATATCTTTATTGCTGAACACAGTACTTAGGTATAAATACATTGCAAGCCCCAATTCATATGATATAATTCAGTCATATAATACGATTTTACAATTCCATATCCCAAATCCCAAATTCCCCAAAATCCAATCCCAAATCTCTTCAAAGTGAGAGTGAACAGGCTTCTTCTGTGTAAGCTCACTCCATCGACGCCTTTGTCTGTGTCATCTCTGACCTAGACTAGAGTCAAGAGCAAATCCATCTAAAATAAAAAATAAAATATCTATCAAAGCTCATGATTAGGGAAAAACGTTGCCATGTTCTAATGGGTTTTTATTATAAAATCTTTTTTACCTAAAAATTTCCATAGAGAAACATCTTCACTTTAGACCAAATTTGTGGCAGGAATAGAGGAATACGTCGTGGTGTATACTTCGACTACATTTCACAAATTATCTTTGTCCCGAGTTCCCAAGAAGCAAGAAGGTCTATGTCACAGCGAATGACAGTCAAGAGGATTAAACTGGTTACAAAACATGACCTTTACGGCTTACCCAAATAATATTAATCTAACCTACCTAATCCGTAGGATAAGGGAAAGTAATCTAACTCTGATTGCAATTTGATTGAATACATTAGTTATACCTATTCATTTGCCTTTAGGTCTGTACCTTGGCTCCTAATCTTTTAAGTATGCCCTGAAGGATACGAAAAAATATTTGTTTAACCACCGAATCACTTTTCGACGTTGACGGTAAAGTTTCATTTAAAATGTAGAAAGAATCGCAAAATAGAAAATGATAAGTTCAATTTATTTCAAAATTTATTATGCAAATCAAAAAGCTTTTCATACTTTTACGAAATCCAAGAGCCTCAATTTATAATGAAAAGAAAGAGGTTTTCATAATTATACTGACAAAGTAACAAAATTGAGAGAAGAGCTTTGACAGAATAAAAAAGCAAAATCTTCAAAGCACTCAGTTTTTCTGTTTTATATTTAAATCCACTAACTCATAAACACGTCAGATGCCAATCTTCTATAACTAACTATATATCTATACATCATCTATCTATATGACGGCATATTCGAGCGGCTGAGACACTACGTGTCACTGCTGATCCGTCTTCTGTTGGTCCATCATCATGGGGTGTACGTGCGGGTGTTTGGAAAATAATACGCGCAAAATAACGCACTTAATTTACTTTCAAATATCGCAACGAGACTTAACTATAAAATGTAATGATTACAGTGGTTAACGCTGATTAAGTCTAATTACAATCATTGTTAAACTTTCATTTAGAGCCAAATGGATTTGTGCGTGTGCACCGCGTGACGATCGCATCAAAAAGTACTCGCCGCGGCCGCCATGACACTCACAACCCCATTCGGTGCTACCCGTTCTAAGTTAAAAATACCACTATAGAAATAAATTCTAAACCACAGAGTAAAAATAATCAATTACAACTTTTAAAAAGTGTTACATAAAATCGACTAAATCATCGCGCGCCGTCATATATATAAAAATCTCGTGTCATGGTGTTTGTGGTCGCACTCCACCGATTTTTTTATTTTTTTAAGTAGGTATGAGAATATGTCGTCAAGTATACTTCATACCGAAAAAAAATACAGAACAACGTTTGCCGAGTCAGCTACGTAACTGTTGTTATATATTATAGTCCCTTTTCGTGTCTGTCTGCGTCCGCGTTGTTCTTCTAAACTACGGAAAGGATTTTGATGCGGTTGTCACCATCATCTAATGAACTTATTCCGGAAGATTAATGTGTATAATACATTAATATTAAACTTACATATAATAAAATTTATTATATGTAACTTTAATATTAATGTTTTATAAAAAAAAAAAAAAAAAACCTCAATGTCAAGTCGTAAAATCTGTGAGAAATAGGCACGGGTCGCTAGTTAGAATATAAATATAACATCGATAAGTCTCTTTAAAGTTCACCTAACCTAGGTGAACTTAAGAGGGTTCTCATCTAGATAAGAGCCTGTCCATCGCATGCAAAATAGTTAGTTACAAGTCTGCAATATTCAAAAACTTATATTCATTTGTTTAAAGGTTACCTACCCACTTAAAACTACAACTTACCTACACCATACTAACCGCGTAATACCACTAAAATACTAACATTATTTTTAAGACCTTTGTTACTAACATTATATGTACAATTTTTAGTTACGTGTGAAATAAATCAACTTCAACTTTCAACTATTGTGCGTCTTCAAATATTGTGAACTTTAGCACCAATTTCAATTTCGTAGTGAGACAATCCGTCAAATGGCATAACGGGACATTTAGTATTGATACAGTATGGTGAAACTGGACTAGATATTAAGCATATTGTAAGGACTTGTATCAATAAGGTATATTATTATTAAATGTATTTTTAATATTTTTTATTTAAAAGGTGTTGTAACACCTTGTCAGATATAATCAGCATGGACTTGAGTGATTTTATTAATTGAACTTTAAAGTGCAAGTTCGGCTATTATGGAGAAGTAGTTGGTAGGCTTACTCTGGTCTATATTCAATTCCTGTGGGTCTACCACGAACTCAGAGAACTCAGTAAACTTAAGCAACGTAAATTCAAACGATATTAAAATTCAAAATACTCGTTTCGCACATAACATTTACTTAGTTTTAAGACTTTATTCATATCTATTGGTGATAATAATTGAGTTTGTGGCAAAAACTAAAGGCAACATGTTACAGGATAGTTGTATTTTCGATTAAAGAATCGTTCGAATTTACTTTACGTATAAAGGCTCGACTACACTGGCGCGAGGCGACAGCGTGACACAAAGACAACGCACGTAGCGCGACGAGCGGTGTCTTTGCGTTGCGCCTCTTTTCGTGAACCTTAAGTTGCGCGTCACGAACGATCGACTTTTAAACGTACAGTAAATTAGGGCCTCTGAACATCACTGTTTGAAACTAGAAGAAGTTTAGTAACCCACACAAACACCATACATAATCTTACATCTTCTTCCCATGGGGCTAGGCAGAAACTACAGAACGCCACCTGCTACGATGACACAAACGCATGTCGTTGGTCAACACCTAATTCTAAGATCTTTATCAAAGCCTGTTGTAAGTTTTGTAGTCTGCAGGAAGATGAACAAACATTCCAGCAATTTACTTTAAATTAACGATTCTTCTCTCTATCTTAACCATTTAATTATTTTGTCCGGGACAGTTTTATTATTATAATAAGCACGGCTTTCAACCATTGCTTATTTCATACAGTCCACTCTTTTATTGCTTACCGCGTTAACAAGTTGCCTACCTAGTTATGAAGTCCTGGTACTTAAGATGATGATTAAAACGTTGGAAAGACGGTCTTTACTGGCTCGTAGTACAGTTCACGCAAAACTTTATGAGCTCTCTGAAGTTGCACGCGAGTGACTGCGCAGTATTCATAATACTATGGAACTTTCTCTCTCTTACTCAACTGTACCATGCGCGGTTTCGTTCTCGGGCCTACGTTCAGAGGGCTCATAAAGTTTTGCGCGAACTGTAATTATTTGCTGTTAATGAATTAGTAATAATTTAATTCGTAACGTAATTCAAGAAGCAAAATGATAATATGAAGTTTGTTATTCAATCACACAAAAATGAATTAACGAATTTGATTTGGATTGTCACAGAGAATACTTATTAAGCACTTGCATCCATGGAAAAATTCCTTGGATGTGAATTAATCTTCGGGCATTTACCAAATTCCAAGAGAATAAAATTATATAACAGCCAGACGTATCAATATTGAAATGTAAAATCATTATTCTCACTCCACACCAGCCACTCAATTTTGTAAAAAAAAAAACTGTGAAAACTTAGCTGGTTAACAGCTCACTTCAAGCTTACTACACATAAGTATTCACGGTGAGACTCACATCACAAGTCAGACTACTCGTACATCTACTGTCAATACAACAATGTCAATGTATCGACATTCGTGTTAGCAAACGGCTTAAGGCGAATTCTCAGTTGTAGCTCGCCAAATTCAAATTTTCTTTGGTTTTTTTGCAAATTGCAGCTCTGTTTTACGTCGTATCAAAATGCATTTCGCGACTGTAGGAATGATATATTTATTGAATAATAATCAATTCATATCAATCGTCAAACTTTGGCAATTTGTTCTACCTAAGATTTTTTCAGAATATTTCATATGAAAATTTGAATTTGGCGGGCTGCAATTGAGGACCCCCCTTAACGGGAGCTTAGTTCCACGTGTTCGGAAATTCAAAATTAACACCGGAATATGTATTTGTAAACGTAGTTCAAGGAAGCCGACTGGTACTTAGTTTGGAAAACGCTTAATTGATGACAAGTAATTCGAAGAATAGGTGATAGAATTCGATGAAGATGAGGAAAAACTTAGTTTAGGGGCAGTAAAATTAGGAGAAATGTATGTCCAGCGGGAGACTTATCCCAGCGGTAGGCTGAGGAGATGATTTTGAAGCGATGAAGATAGGACAGCATGCCATAGGGTAACAAAAAAAACATACATACAGCCGAACATTATAACCTTCTCTTTTTTGGAAGTCACTTAAAAAGGTAGGGTATTAAAGTTCAACTACATGACCTTTGAAAAGGTCAAAAGTTTCGTTTTCCTGCACTTCATGGTACGATCACTTTATTTCTTCCCCATATTTTATCAAAATCTATATCCTGTACAATTTATAAAACAACGCTTCACTCCACTTCCATAAAAAATTAAGAAATAAGTCTCTCACATTTTTCATGGCTCACACTTTTACGAGCGCACATATAAAAAGCCACTTTACTGCCAACTTCCTTTCAACGTGGCGTGATGATAAATCTGTAGTTTACCCGGAAGTGACGCAATGTTGTATCCCGTGCGTGACCGATGTGATCGCTAAAAGACCCTTGTGTTGTAGTGTCATAAGATTTCCAGTGATTTGGGTCACTGAAGTTTTATTAGGGTTTTGGACCCCGATTTTTTCCGGAAACAAGAACGCGGATCTAGTTTTGGTTCTAAAAGAACAGCCATTTACTTTGAATAGCTACGGAACATTTCTTTGCAAGATAGCAACGTCGCTCGGTGCAGAAATAAAGGGGGTTTATTTTTGCTAACATGATCGGGATCGATTCGTAAACCAGGCAAAGTAAAACAAATGAAAAATGTTTGTCCTCTCCAGAATCAGGTTCACGACAACTGCTCTAAGAATCGATGTATGTCCTACTTCTCAAAAACTCGGTACAAACAAAATTAAATAATTTATTTCAAATAGGCACTTTTGAATACTCGTATCAAAAGTTACAATAAAATAAAATTGATTCGAGTTGACCCTCCCAAAAGGTAGTTTCGTATGGAGAACAATGGGCAATAAACTAAACAGTTCCTCTTATAAAATGTTTTACAATATTTTGATTAGTTATCCATACTAATATTAAAAAATCGAAAGTAATTCTGTCTGTATGTTACCTTTTCACGCCTAAACCACTGAACGGATTTCGATAAAATTTGGCCAGGAGATAGATGGCCTCCTACGGAAGGACATAAGCTACACCAGTCCCAGTAACACGTTCCCGTGGGATAATGTCTGACATCCACGTGTGCGAAACCGTGGGCAGAAGCTAGTATAACTATATGTGAAGACCTTGCATCTAGAACAAAATTACTATACCACAATAGGTCAAAATAATCACACTGAAGATAATTTACTCTTGATTAATAAACATTAAGTATGATCTCAAAGATTTGGCGAATTTTCCCGAGTCATTTATTTATGTTGAAGCTCCCACAAGACGGAAAAAGTCCCCTAATCTTGATAAGATGAGATTCGCATTTCGGAAAAGACTTTCATGGAACGTTTTTTTTGCTTTACTTTAACGAGCGGGTATAATGGACGTAGGCCTGAAGGCTGCCAGGTCAAATAGGATTGGGCGGGTTACTTTAGCCGCATGCACAATGACCGCTTGGCAAGTCTCCACATAATGGGTGCCTGAAGATGGACAGCGCTGCCGAGGCTGGTCCAGAAAGAGGTGGCCAGATAACCTAGACGTGTCTTACTGTGAAGGCTGGTTCGAGGTGGAGCTGGAAAAGAGTTCCTGGAAGTACTTGGGGGAGGCCATTAATAAGCAGTGGGACAGTAAAAGAGCCTCTATGAGTGCCTGTACCTTTACTAAACAATACCTAAGTCTGGCCTATATTGCATAATCAACCTATAATGTTCCCACTGCTGGGATACAGGCCACCTTTCTGTGAGAGGGAGTGGGCCATAAACCACTAGGCGGGCTCAGTGCGGGTTGGTAGATGTCTCATGTTTTCGAATTTTTGGTCCTAGGACATGCCTGTTTCCTCACGATGTTTTCCTTCTCTGTTTTGAGAGCAGTGCTGATGAAATAATTTACACAAAGTAAAGCGCCTGTCTGGGTTCGAACCTACGTCCTATAAATTTAGTAAGTCGTGACTGTTACCACTGGGCCACCACTGCTATCACGGCCTACAATGGCTACAATCCAACTGGCTGGCTAAGCTTCTCACAACGGCATAAATACCTACAAAAATTAAAATCCAAAAGTCATTTATTCAAATTAGGCTGAGAATTAGCACTTTATGAAAGTCAAAATTACATAAGACAGTCCCCCAAAACGCTCGCCCGTCACCACTTCCTAGTGCTTTAGCTGTGGAGAAGAAGTGGCGCCACAAACTCCCCAGCAGCACATCTGCTTGATAATCATTCTGTTATTATTGCAGTGGAATGATTCTTTTATTGTTTATTTATTTAGAATCTCCAACAAAATACATACACAATACATTACATATACATAGAGGGCCATATCAGGTATCAAGTAGGTATAATTCTTAACTTATAGGAGACCACAGCATGCACAATAGAGTTAGCAACTAAGCTAACAAAGTTAAAATATTAATATTTTTTGGAAAAAGTTAATATTTTTTTAAAGAACCTTAAAGAAAAGAAAAGAAAATATTACATTATGAGATACTTTAAATTAAATCTATAAAACAATTCTTATAAATATAATAATTGTTTAATAGATTTAATTTCAAGTTTTGTACATCTGCGAGTCTCTGTCTAAATGGACAGTGACTCGCAGATGTCTAAATTTGTAGTTTTGGCTATCATGTTATATTGACTAACAGATTGACGTGATCCGCTCAGAGCTCTTTAAAGGGCAGGATAAGGATAATGCTGCGTATCTTTAAACAACTAGACAAGATTGCTGATGATTCTGTGCTAATGATGATTTACTTTTCGCTTTGTCAATCCATTCTTAATTACTGCATAGTAGCGTGGGGCGGTGCCGGCAAGACCTCACTAATTAAAGTGGAACGAGCTCAGCGTGCTCTACTAAAAGTTGCCTATAGACGACCGTACCGGTACTCCACTAATAAACTCTATACTGAAGGAGGAGTTCTTAGTGTTAGACAGCTGTACATATTGTCTGTCACCCTACGATTTCATAAAACTGCCTTGAGCACTTGTGTCATTTCAAGTCGAAGGCTAAATTGGGATAAAATCCGATGCCGTAAAATAATCGGCAGAAGGTCTTACGGTTTTATGGGTCCACACATACACAAGAAACTGAATGGTCTACACAAAATACTAAATCTAACACAAAAAAAAAAAAATGCAGAGTGACGGTAACAAAGTCGCTTCTTACACTGGACTACGATATGACAGAAAGTTTCTTAGGTTAAGTAAAAACTCACAGACATTGATAAATTCACAAATACTTAGGCACTCACTTACATACGTACATATAGCATACAGACACTCTCTTACATACACGGAACGAAGCAGCCTGAATCTCACAACACAGGGAATCCTAGTGTGAGTTCTAGGAATTTAATCCACTTGAATATAAACTTAGAAAATTTTATTCTTATTGTTTTTTTTGTGACCTCTGAGTTTGTTCCGGCCTTTCTTCTCAGAGTAGTCAGATAGGAAACGCCGATCTCATCTAGTTTAAAAATATGATTGACGTGTAAAAGTGTTTGTACAAACCTACTTACAGAAATAAAATCATATGTCATTTATCATTTACATTGTATGTGTTATGCCTGGGAATCCGAATTGTAATTTTAATCTTTAATGAGCTCAAAAGTTCACTGCAATCTATCGTTCCACGCAATATTTTGTGAAGGATGATACAGTCCAATTTCTTCCTACGACTGGCAAGTGTATCCATGTGGTAGTGCCTCAACCTGTCACTGTAGCTAGTGAGTTGTTTAGCCAAGTGATCTCCGTAGCACAGATGGTAAAGGAACCGGTTTTGGACATTCTCTAATCGCTTGGAGTAAACCTCGTAATGCGGGTTCCATCCCTCGGAACTATATTCTAAGATTGGACGGACTATAGTGTTGAATAGCTTTATTTTTGTAGTAGATCTTTTCAATTCCTTACTATTTCGAAAAATAAACCCCAGTACCTTGAATGATCTTGAGACAATATTCAGGATGTGCACATCGAATTTTAGCGCTTGATCGTTATGGGAGAAAATTAAGTTTACCTACAATATTTGTTAATACAATCATATCGTGGCTAAATGATAATAGTCATACAGGTCTTTGCCGCGGTCAGTTTGTGGATGGGTGTTCCATTACATATCGAGACCCCTCCGTGCCTCGGCAAGCACGGTAAACCGTTGGTCCTGACTGTTATTCTTAGATCTTTCACAGTCGTTACGGGTAGTCAGAAGCCCAAAAAACTGTCAACCAGTCCTTCCTAGTGTTGATTTCAGATAGGCAGTCGCTCCATGCAAATTACTGGTATTCAGCTGCATCCAGTTAAACTGGAAGCCGACCCTAATATAATTGGGACAAGGCTAGGCCGATTGTTTTGAATCATATCGAAAAGAAAAGAAAATATTTCCAAAAAAGAAACTAGAAAAACCACCAAACCACTAATTAAAATAAAAATATTTTTAAATTTAATTACTTAAATTTAAATTTATTTTTATTTATAATTATTATTTAATATCATATTTTATTTATAAATATTATTTATAAAAGATATTAATTAATTATAGATTATTATTTATAGAATAGAAAAGAATAGGTACTCTTTATTACGTTGTTGTTGTCTATTTGTTGTGTGTTTGTTATGTATGTTTTTTGTGTTTGTTTATTTATTGTTGTATTATTATTATTTACTAAATTTATTGCGTGATGTAACACACAATATTTTTTTGCAGCTTTGGACTGTTTCTTGAACCATCTCAATGCCAAGCCTCAAGAGACAGACATTTGTATTATGAGCTCTCCCGACATTGCTTACACAAACATTCTACCGCTAACAAAAGACTTGGACGCCTCAGGCGGTCCAGTTATGCCAGGCCCTAAGGAATTTCATTATGACTACGATGAGTGTTTTGTTTTCAAGTATTCTATTCTATTAACGTTATTTATGACTGGGATAGCTAAATGAATTAGTTATGTCCGTGAAGCTGCGTTTCATCTTTTTATTTTTTCGGGATGTAAATTACTTCAAAGGAAAAAAGAGGTATATAAGCAGCTTGAAAAGAATTTCAAGAGGCAAAGCTTTTTGCAGCTGCCAAGTGAATTCAGTCAAAACCGGTTTGTTCAGATCTCTTTTAACAAAAATGCCTTGTTACTTTGAAAGCAAGTTATCTCCTAAATAACAAATAATCAAAGAACATATTTGGGGGTGATTCAGATGCCCCTTAATTTAAGATGTTAAGATGTAGATGTAGATTAAGATGTTTTCCGGCCACACTGTATATTTAAATACAAGGACGACAAAACACACAAAACACAACACACACACACACAAAACACACAAACACACGACAACACACATGACACACACACACACACATACACACACACACACACAACACACACACACCACACACATACACACACATGCACATCACACACACACAACTCACACACAATGATGATGATGATGATGATGATGATTTGACATTTAAAATCAATTGTGTTGTGGAATAACGATTACAACTTTTAGATACGACCAATTTCATAATAATATAGGTCGTAACAACATAAAATTACAATCAAAATAGTATTTAAGAAAATCACTTTTAAAATTGCTAAATGTTTGTGTCAGAAATACGTTAAATAAATCGTTTGACTTTGACTAATCGGGACGCCAGCGCCACCAGGCGGCACTCGACAGAGTCTACAACATAACGCTCGACCAGAGTTAAAGCAGAGTATTTTCGGTGGCGGTCCAGCAGTGAAGTGTTTAGAAACTGTCGCGCATTCTATATAGTTTTGTCGTGTTTTTTACAGTGTGTGATTAGCTAGTGTAATTAATTTGTTCGTAAATTATAATTTGATTTTAACTACAAACGGTTTTTCTATTGCGCAATAACCAACACTTCCCATAGTACGAGTATGCTCACAGTAGATAAAATAAGGCTAATGATCACGAGTATGTCTACCTAGCTCGGAGTTTCTTTGTAGGATAAAATTAGAAACGAAGTTATCCGGAAAAGAACTGGAGTTACCGACATAACTTGCAGAGTAAGCAAGCTGAAGTGGCAGTGGGCTGGCCATGTTTGTCGGAGGATCGATGGCCGGTGGAGCAGACGAGTCCTGGAGTGGCGACCGCGTATCGGCTAGCATAGTGTGGGTCACCCACCTAGATGTACCGACGACCTCAAAAAGGTGTCTGGGACAGACTGGATGCGGAAGGCGGAGGACAGGGTGTTGTGGCGCAGCATGGGAGAGGCCTATGTCTAGCAGTGGACTGCGATAGGCTGAGTTGACAATGATAACGAGAGAGACGTGCCTTCTCCATCATATACATATTAGTGCTGGTGACTGAACAAAGTTGTAAGAGGATACGTTGAGACAAATACCCATTTGGCGCCGCCATGCTGTCGTCGTGTGTAGTCGCTAAGTTTTAAAAGCTATAATTATTATTGTTAGTTTATATTAACAGGGTTAGTAGTTTATTAAAACAGGAACAATGAAATTGGCTACATTCCAAATTTATGGCAATAAGAGCATTCTAACTTAGCCCTAACAACGTTTGTATGGGTAGCACACTACTTCATATTTTTTTAAATAATGTAACATTCCAAAATTTAGTTTTTGTGAGTATTGTTCTAGGATATATCCCTAAGTATAATTCAAATGATGAGTATGGATGGATCAATGGATGAGGAGAGCCGAGGATCGGGCTCAGTGGGGTTCACTAGGTGAGGCCTACTACCAGCAGTGGACGCATAAAGGCTGATGATGATGATGAATTCAAATAGTATTTGCATGTTTCATAATTATAATCAATACCTAAAAAGTCATTCAGACTCAAGTAGTATTATTAATAGAGTATTACGGTGGCCGAATTCATATAGTAATGTCCATTGTATGCTTACGGTTTATAAGTAAGTTTGAAACATTTCAAAGTTTCTCAAAGCTAAGAGACCTGACGGAAGCTGTTTCCCATCTTAGGAGGTATTGACAATGACGCTGATTACCAGTTGCTATCATACTACTAGAAGAAGACCCGCGTCAAGACAGAAGAAAAAGGTGCTGACAAGGCCATTCATGGCTACTGCTTCTTTACCGCAGCATCAACCTGATAATCCAGACATATTCAGGAGCAACGGAAATACAGTTCCAAGTTAGAACACCTATCAAGTTGGTGCAAAGTGAACTGCTACTAACATAGTCTTAAGCCTTATTTAGCCTTGATGAACCATTGGCTGCAAAGTGAGTTTGTCGACAGTATAGTGCAGCTTGGTGTACTTCGCGGAATCAACATCAGGACCAGTGGTCGTTGAAGCCGACGGGCTCTTGGTCTCCGTACCGAGAAGCGGTAAGTGTAGCGTGGCATGCTCCTCATCAGTTACAACGGATAAACGAGCTTACAAAGGCGGCCGAGACAGACTGGTTGTGGTAAATCTTGTCAAAGGGCAATAAACTGCGATAAGCTGCATTGAGCGAGATATAATGGCTTTTATATATGCCTGGCATTAGCACGATATCATAAGCATCAGCGAGGTAATTGCGTAAAATACTAACAGTAGGAATAGCTTTCATTTTGACAGTCCAACAACATTCATTGCGTTATTTACGCTGTTGAGCAGACAAATTTTACAAACATATGAAGCAATGGATTAGCAATAGGCTCCAAAATGATTCGGATATATATAGTCTGTTACGCAATTAGGGTACAGGTATAGCTTTAACATGGCATTACGTGGTAACATATACGACAAAAAATACAACATAAGGCTTGACAATCGTTTTCGTTGGTCCAAGACTTGCCTCAAAACGTGTAGAATATTGTCCTCAAAACAGTTGGTAGAAACATTAGGTACATATCGTAAAATTGACAAAAAAAAAATGTGTCGAATAACATTGTTATCAGCTACTGTAATCGGCCGCTGAACTCAAATGCAGTATTATTTTCCCCCCTTTTTTTCTTACTTTTGTATTTATTTATTTGGTTAGTTTATCGAAGGACATCGTGGAGTACGTGCGCCAGAAGACGAGGTACATGCCGAGGGTGAAGTTACTGGCGTCGCGCCGCAACGTCCGCGTCGCGTCGACTTTAAGGCGTTCGTGGTGCGCGTACCTAATTGTTATCTGCCCCTCGTCATGGAAGAAGACTTTTGGCCGCAGGACGTGGTGTTTCGTCGCTTCCGCGGATAAGTTCCACAATGCAGCACATAGTCAAGCTGGTGCAAAGTGAAGTGCTACTAACATAGTCTTAAGCCTTATTTATTAACACAAGTTTTGTTTATAATATATATTAAAATATGTATGTTTAGGCTAAGGTTTTTAACTATGGCTCCGAGTTGCCTGAAAATAAACACATTTACTTTATGTTTGGCGGTTAGTGTTTTTAGGAAACTCAAGCACTTCATAATTATATTTGATTCTCTCCCGACTAGAAGCGTGGGTTGTTGGAAGTCTGTTCCGGAATATAATCTGCTTTCGCTATTTTTAGATTCGTGTCTTTTTCTAATTAGGATTGAATGGAGTAGGATGAATATTGTTCTACCGATACCCAGTATCATTTTTTTTATGGATGCCTACATTATTGTAAATATTATTATTCTATAAGCACTTGGACTACGTTCCCCCCTTGGACTACGTTCTCGTCAATTTCGAAGTTTCTCCTACAAATTCCACCACCCCTTCTACCCCTATAAAATGAAAATTTATGATCATAATCTTAAATATCAGTGTCATCGAATACATTAACTATCAAAGTTCATTCGACTGTTTTATGAATTAATTTGTTTTTTAATTAAATTGTATGTATTTCGACACATCACCCATGCACCTGCGCTATTACTTCGTTTTCGGTTAGTGTTCTTTTTGATTTTTTTTCTTTCTGTTCGGCTTCTAAGAGTTGTATCGTGACCTTAAGGCGCTATGATCCGGCGCTCGAGCTGATTTGAGGGGGTGAGGTGTGGGGCAATCCGCGGGGCGCCGCCCGCGCATCCTTCTGTTCGAGCACGTTAGCGCGCCATTAAAGTTCGGGCGGCGCGGCGGCGCGCGGCGGCGGCCTTGGCACAGGCAGGTACAGATATCTCTCTATATCTTATTACCTACTCATACATCGTCGCCTTGGAGGGCAAAAGAGCTACGCCACAATTTTTGTGAAATGGAGTTAAGTGCACTAACGTGTTGAGAAAGAGGCATAGATCAGTGTAGTCAATAAATCTAACAGATATCTGGTAGATAAAATAGAAAATATTTTTTTTATTTTTTAAAGTCCATAACTCAGATGTGTAGTTCGGTGGAATAGCTCCATTGCCCTCCAAGGCGACGATATGTTCAATTTAAATTTTAGGTTAGGATACAACCTGACCCCGACATAGTTGGCAAAAATTCTAGGAACACGCCAATGGATACATTATTTACGAGCGAAGACCCTGGTTCTTTTGTAAGAGATAAGTACCGTTCTGTTCATGGTTAAAACATGGTCGGTTTTTCTTTCTAAAACTTAAGCTTTTGAATTTACGCCCGCTTATGTAGGTACCTACTTTCCTACCTACTGTAACTTTCATCATTTAGAAGAGTAAATTGCCAATAAAGATCTGCTTCGTAAGACCCGATTGGGAACTGGTTGGTTAGGAACTGAACCCTAATTGCGGAAAACACTATCTGTCACAATCTGAATAATTTTGAAGCCTATTGCTAATCCATTGCTTCATAGGTTCGAAAAATTTGTCTGCTCAACAATGTAACGCAATGAATGTTGTTGAATTGTCAAAATGGAACCCATTCCTACTGCTAGTGTGTTATGCAATTACTCCGCTGGTTGTAAGTAGTGGAAATCGGGAGACTTGCCAGTAAGAGAGATCCACATCGTCTTAATCATTTAAAAAATCACGGCATTGGGTTCGCTTGCAGGTGGTTTATTGTGTGTCTCAAGCGCGATGTCATATTGACATTAGAAAATGGTAACTATCTGTCAGAACTTTGCATACGTTCATGACCAGTCAAGTTTAAAGTCATAATACAGTTTTGTACATGTTAAAGTAAAAGGTGGTTCAACTCGCCGGGACTGCTCTAATTTTTTTAAGTCTTTATAAAACCGAGCATTACAAGTTCAATTCAAAAGCAATATTGCGCTTTATTTGAAATAGCTTAGGACCGGCGCACACCTGGCCAGGTGCAGCGCGGTGCGGTTGTCACTGCCAAACAAATATCAACGTTGTGTAACCAAAAATAAAGTTAAAAATGAATAACCTGAGACGCGCGCCTCTTTCCGCCTAGACGCGCTCTCGAGCTAATGGAAATTTATTTATTTTCGACTTTATTTCAACAGGTGCAAGGCCGATATTTGTTTGGCAGTGACGAATGCGCTGCGCTGCGCCTCGCCAGATGTGCACCGGCGCTTAGACATTTATTGTAGCAATGTAGGTCATCATCGACCTAGCTTTTTCTCAAGCCCAACAATGTTGGGGTCGACTTCCAGTCTAACTGCAGCATAATCAGCCTATAGTGTTCCCACTGCTGGGACACAGGCCTCCTCTCTTTGAGAGGGAGTGGGCTGTAATCTACCACGCGGGCCCAGTGCGGGTTGGAAGATGTCACATGTCTTCGATTTTTAGGTTCTAGGACATGCCGGTTTCCTCACGATGTTTCCCTTCACCGTTTTGAGAGCAGTGGTGATGAAATTATTTACACAAAGTAAAGCGCCTGCCTGGGTTCGAACCCACAACCTACAATTCGTAAGCCGGGGCTCGTAAGTCGGGGGGGGGTACCACTGGGCCACCACTGCTCTCAGTCTAACTGGCTGCAGCGAAATACCAGTATTATACAAGGAGCGACTGCCTGTCTGACTTCCACAACCCAGTTAATAGGTAATACGATACCCGTTGGTAAGACTGATTGTCAGACTTTCGGGTTTCTGACGACCCGTAACGATGTTCAAAGATGTCACGAATGAAACCCGCGGCCAACGGCTTAATATGCTTTCCGATGCACAGAGGGGACTTGGTATATAAAGATGGTCATCCATCCACGGATCAACCGCGGCAAGCGTAGCTTAACCTAATCGTTTGACCCGTGCGGCTGTTATTACTTAGCGTCGAGCCCCTCGTAGGTAAAGTATATAATATTATAACAACGACCGTTCTATATTTGAAGCCTATGTTTAGTAGGTATGGATCCTTCCAAGAATTCGTTTTCGAAGTTCGAAAACTGGAGCAAAAATTATAACCAGCCAGTTGTAACTGAAGTTATTAGGGTCTTATTACCAACAACTCACCAACAAGATGGCGTATGGCGTAACGGAAAATAAAAATTCGAAGACCAAAACTTGCAAACCGGAAAATTCTGATAAAATCTATTTCGCAAAAAGGTTTTCTAAAAGTTTGGAGGGCGATGGGTAATGCGTTGTATAATCCTCATATATTTCAATCACTTCCCTGTATAGGAATGCTGTATTTATGGCTTTGGGACCCACTTTAGAGATTGATTCGTGGGTTTTAAGAAAGTGAGTTACGGTTTGTCGTCTGTTGAGTAAAGGAGAATGTTCAAATAAACCCCAGCGTCGATTCAAACCACTTATATGTATGATAGATATCAAATGTGAAATCTGTTTCTCTCAAAATAATCATCATAAGCACCACAGCGTGCTCAAAATGACAACATTGCAAGCGTCCAAAAAAGAGTTTCCTATGGTTAAAAAGAGATAGGTAGTGCATAATCTGGTAATGTTGAACATATTCCGCCATCCAAACAACAGTATGAAAGTCATTTAAGCACTAAGAGTGCCAATAACACTTACCTCAACAAAACAGCGACGAATGCAATGAGTGACTTTAGAATCGCAGCAGCTGTCATTAACGTATATCAAGAACCCTACCCAGACAGGGTGTCTCAACCAAAAAATAAAAAATATCGTCTGTCGTCGTAATGCAACAGTTTTCTAGATTCGTACTTGATCATGATAATAATGTAACAACGATGTATTTCTTGTAATAAATGTGTACCTACACTTTTTTACTGTGTCTTTTTATATACTATGTATATACTGGTAACCAACTTTATTTACATGATGAAAGCAAGAAGATCATTAACTAATAATAAAGAAAAATATAGCCAATCATGGGGATTATTTTTAAAGAAAGTAATTTCATATTTGTTATCTAAAATGCCCTTTTGCCCCACATAAGTTTTTTTCCATCGACTCTGGGTTTTTGTTCATAATTTTTGGACAGTCTCTTTTGAACCAAGTTTTTCTTAAGTGATCAGTGGATTTTTATCTGTGGTTTGAATGGATAGCCAATTCCTAGGATGAACTTACAGCGACCTCTAAACACTTTTAAGATGTTATATGCATCAAGTACACTATTTTAATGTTTAAAAAAATATATCTTATCTTATCTTTTTTTTTGCTTTTTATTTGGAGTTTTATGTTGGGTTAACAAT
This sequence comes from Griposia aprilina, assembly GCA_916610205.1. Classification (NCBI taxonomy): domain Eukaryota; kingdom Metazoa; phylum Arthropoda; class Insecta; order Lepidoptera; family Noctuidae; genus Griposia; species Griposia aprilina. The sequence continues at coordinate 5,984,698 of OU744294.1, read as the reverse complement.
AAAACAAGGAAAATGTTAAATTAATACTCAAAAGAACAGGTAATTTAAAATGTGTCGCATGGAATGTGTAAACCTAAATCCCATTTAATGATAAATGATAAATGATTTTATTTCTGTAAGTAGGTTTGTACAAACACTTTTACACGTCAATCATATTTTTAAAACTAGATGAGGTCGGCGTTTCCTATCTGACTACTCTGAGAAGAAATGCCGAAACAAACTCAGAGGTCAGTCTCTTTTAAAGTCTAGACATAATCTTGGTCAGATCATGTGAAGACCATGTAGATTTGTGTCTGAAATAGTCTTTTGAGGAATAACCACACATAATGAGTGGGCCTGTCCAGTCAGTGCACGCATTTGTTCTAATCGTGGAGCTCAACTCAGAACTTAAGGAGCTCAACCACTCGACGATCAATGCCAAAGAAAGGACATTTGGGTAGGCCACATAAAGCACTCAAACTGCCAGATTTTCATTAAAACTACCTGAGAAAGTGAAAAAAAAAAAAAAAAAAGTGACCCACATAGTCCTCACATTCACAATAATTAAATAATAATACTATACTTCACAAAGTAAATTGTCATGACATTGTATATATTATAATGTATCAAATGTCAAAGTTTATATAAAATAAAAAAAAATAAAGAATATAGCAAAAAAAAATAAAAAAAAACATTCAGTATGCAAAAATTGGAGCAACTCAATCCCAAGCCTTTTTGTCCTCAATATAATCCTTAACGGTATAAAAGGCTTTCTGGCACAACTTACGATTAATTAATGATTTGAATTTATTAAGGCTTAGATCTTGATTTTGGCTTGGAAGTTTATTATAAAAGCGTATATATTGACACCTGAACGAGCCACCTATTTTTTTGAGCCTTGTTGTAGGTACATTGTATTTAAGTTTATTCCTAGTATTTATTATATTATGGATATCACTGTATTTTTTAAACAATTTTATATTTTTATGAGCATATAACAGATTTTCATAAATATATTGAGAAGGCACAGTCATTACATTAATCTCCTTAAATTTCTCTCTGAAAGATTGTCTCGGACTTAATTTATAAATTGAGCGAACAGCTCTTTTCTGCAAAACAAAAATAGTCTGAATGTCGGCGGCATAGTCCGTTTCATTATTTTACCCTTAAACCCAGGTAAGCACGGGCGAGTTTTTCCCGCAGCGATTTTTATTCGCGTACTGGATTTTCAACGCACTGCTTAACACCGAAAATTGCAAATCCAGTGCCCGATAAAATCCCTCCGATATATTTTTACACCCGTGCGAACGTTGGCAAATATTGTAGTGTATCTTTTTAATAGATATGTAAACACTATATTATTCGCACAAGTAGTGAGGTAACTATTGTCACTGTCACTAATGTATCGACAATATTATGTGACATTCAATTAAATGTGCCACTTAATTGATTATCTTTTACGCCAATTGAAATCCCGGTATCGAAATATAAAAAAGGAGATTAAAAACGCCATTCAAATCTCCCGCGTTATCAAAAGGTACTGGTGGCATAAACGGTAGCGCTATCGTGCTTCTATGTAAGCATTTTTAGAGTATGAAGTTGACGTTCTTCCCTTTAGGGTAATAAATGTTCTGTGAGTGTGCCAGTGAGTAATAAAATCAACTTAAATACGGAATAAACAGGTTTCTACAAATACTATACTATAAACAAGAATTCTGCAAAGTGACATACCACTTCTGATATAGAATTAGACCCTTTTGGCAGCCCGCCAATAATGAAATTCCGTCCTAATTATATTGTGATTGAATCATGATGAGCCTGTGCGGATACATGCGGTTAATTAACTTGCATTATTATTAAATACGGTTAGAACCGGTCGAGTATCTTAATTACGGTATATTTATTAGGTTAAGTTATTATTTATGATGTTTAATATTGAATAAAAAAGCTGTGTGGATTTTTAATGATCTGTTTAGTGGTTGACGTATGTACCTACTATAATTACTTAAGTATGTCTTGATCTAGTACGCAATTTTGTGCTTGTAGCTATTGTTGTTTTATTGTTGTGTTAAGGCGCTTCCCCGACCAAATGACCTTGAGCGTTCGGTCCTTCTCTGTCCCGTCGCTGAATCTCGCTCTGTCTCGCTCTCTGCGCACGCTCATTTATCATAAAATTCACGAAAAAATTTAAATTATTTTAATAAAAAAAGACAAGCGATGTTTAGAAATAAAATAAAACGTGAATTATTTAGATTTTTAAATTATCTATAGAACGTCACCTTTATCAAAAGATGCATGCAATCAGTATTTTTTGTCATTTTTTTACAAGGAGATTTTAAATGTATTTATAACACATAAAAACAAATAAGAACGTGCAATGTCATGATAGGATATCGAACATTAATAATGTGCTTTTAGATGTAGTTTATTACCCCTAGTGAATGAGTTAATAGCCTCTGAATAATGCACTATGGCAAGGTTTTGGTCGGGGTACCGCCTTAACAGACACTTTTACAAACGCCGTCACTAGCACCTAGATCCAAAACTTCAAGACATTCCATTAGAGCACCATTGCAAATAGCACTCATTGTGTTCCATGTTGCGCACCCACGGTTATAGTGACAGTTAGAGTGGGGCTTCAACTATTAAAAAACATCGATAGTTAAAAAAGAACGTATATTAGTTACACAATCGTTGTGATGCGAAGGAACAATATTGTAATGGTTACTACTATAAGTAGAATTGAAAAGTGTGAATCATGGCGCAGAAAATTACTCAGCCACTTCGCTTGTGTATCTACAGTTGAATCCTTTTTACCATAACTGCACTTTCCTTAGTTCCTTTGTCAAAGCTTGGTTTATTTTGCCTCTATAGTATTGCAAAGGCGCATTTACATTGTCTGGTAGATAAAAATAAATATGTCTACCAGCCATCTGCGCCCGACAATTCTACAATTTTAATAAAAATAAATAAAATCGCAGATATTCAGTACAGACGATGTTTATTTTTATTTTTGCTTCTACAGCGACAATCTGATATAAACCTCTAAAGGCGGATTAAAATCGTCAAGAAAACTTAAATCTCGGTGAGATTCATTGAATACGAAAGTATATAGTAATAATCCGAAAAGGATTTAATATATTTTCTTTGTTTTCTAAAGACGGTGAAGTTTTTGAAAAAGTCTATTTGGTAAATAAATACCGAAATATTTCATTGCAGATGGGTTGGGACCTATTATTTCCGCCCATTGTTTCACTCTATGTAAAATGTCTACTTTTATATCTGTAATTTTTATGGTGTACATAATAAAGAGTATTCTATTCTATTCTATTCTATTATGAATATTAAGCAAAAACAGTAGGTCCTGCGTTCCCGACTGCTATGAAATATTGTTTTGGTTTTTATTTTGTATATTTCATTTTTGTGCACGCATTTGGGTGTAAATAGGTACTGGCCAGTTGCCGGCGGGTTAGCCTGGCGGCTTCCGAACGTTGCAAGTTGGACTGCTTTTGTTTAAAATGAGCCCGGCGGCTTTTGTGTGTAGACACCCTTCCACCCCACCACATACATCTCAAGAACAATATTTTTCAATAGGTAATAATATTCAAATTAAAATCGAGCAAGCTTCTGCAAGTGCATAGCCAACACAGTTTTTAGCAAGAATGAGAAATATATTTGTTAGCGTTATCGCTTGATATGAATTTAGAATACTGAAAGAGTATACCACTCTCTTACTCACTTCCAGCATGCGTAGCTTGGCCACCATAAAATCGGGTTTTGTTGACGGAAAAATAGACAAAATGACAGATGGTTTTAGATATCTGTCAACAATCTGTGATTTTGTCTATTCTTCCGTCGACAAAACCCGTTTCTACGGTGGTAATGTTACGCGTGCAGTATTAAAAAAATGAAATGATAAAACTGACAAGTAACATTTTTATCTGTTGTAAACCCATTATACATACCAATATAAATGAGATGACACAAGCTTTTATGATTTTTACAACATTTCTATTAGATTTCTTTTTTGGTTATGGCAACGTACAAGATTCTGCAGAAAAAGGAAACGTTCTTTGTCAAAACGATTATGTTGAACCATGTGTAAACCTGTGTATTGTGCAAGGAAATATTCTGACGTCTAGAAAAATAAAAAGACTGGGCATAACACTCCCAGTGTTATCGTTATTACTGTCCAAATAAGCAGAGACAGAACACCAATTGGACTTCTGAAACACAAACACTATCACAATTTTTTCGTTCTTCGTGTACACAACCATCCAACATATTAACACGGCATCCGTTTGTATTGTAGAGTGCGAAAACTACGTCGACTGTAAATAAGTTTATTTATTTATTAATAACCAACTTATATTTACAGTTTGCACCACATATACAAGTTATCAGTCAATACTAGAAATTACACATACAATCATAAAATTAGGTTAAATTACATAAAAGTAGACAAAATTAGATGAAAGTAGACAAAATTATTATTATTATAAAAATGAGATAAAAGTGGATAATATTAGATGAAATTAGATAACATTAGAGAAAATAAAATGATAGAATTGTGACAAAATTGGAATAAAATTATGAATAACAAATTTAATCCAAGGAGATTGTACTGGGAGTAGCAATGGACTCCAGGTATCGAGTAGTAGTATTCAGGAATCTCAGTTCAGTACTCGCGAAGACATCTGAGGATTCATCATACAGCAGTATCTTATTAATATGGGTGAGGGCTAGGTACAATGGACTGGTCTTAAGTGTTATGGTACTGGTTTGAGGTGTTGAGAATAGAGGACGTTGGCGTGGGCGAAGTGTGTGTATATAATAGGTGGTGGGATGTTAAAGGAGATGTACTGAAGTAAAGAGGAATTGAAGTGGGTACCACGAATAAGGCAGATGAAATATTTTTTAAGTTAAATATAGCATTTGTTAATAAGTATTGCAGGATTATGTTCATCAAGCTCGCTACTGTAAATGATAATGATAAATTATTTTATTTCTGTAAGTAGGTTTGTACAGACACTTTTACACGTCAATCATATTTTTTAAACTAGATTAGGTCGGCGTTTCCTATCTGACTACTCTGCGAAGAAAGGCCGAAACAAACTCCGAGGTCACAGTCTACCACAGTTCACAGTACAGTACAGTACAGTACAGTGTAGTCTACAGTTCTACCTTGAATCCATCCAAAGGTTGTCTGTAAAAGATCGCTTTTAGCGATAAGACCGCCCATTGTGTCACCAAAATTTCTACTTTTATATCTGTAATTTTTATGGTGTACATAATAAAGAGTATTCTATTCTATTCTCTTTTAAAGTCCAGACATAATCTTGGTCAGATCATGTGAAGACCATGTAGATTAGCGTCTGAAATAGTCGTTTGAGGAAAGAACCACACAGACCTGGATCTATCCAGTCACTGCACGCATTTGTGAGTAATCGCGCAGCTATGTTCTATGTTTGTATTTAAATAAACAAAAATTTCAACAGATACAGAATACAACACATCACGTTCCTCTCCCCTTAAAATCGGAACAATTCTCCGTTAATATAACATAGAAAATCAATCTTTCATGTACAGTCACCAAAAGAGTTAAGTAACCAGGGTCGTCGGACATAGTTGAAGTTTAGTAACAAACCGATGGATGTTTTCGAATGAAATTAAATTTGATAAATAAACTGTTTGTTTTTTATTAATTTAATTTAATTTTATTCGAAAACATCCATCGGTTTCTTGCTAAACTTCAACTATATCCGATGACTCTGGTTTCTTTTCTCTTTTGGTGACTGTACCTTCCTTGTTACAAGTAAGATATTGTGTTTCCCAGTAATGGCGTTTGAGAGATCTATTTCCTTTCTTATATTGCAATGTGACACGGCAGCGTATTGCCGTGTTTCCTTTATAACTTGCTGTGTCTTTTGTTTAGGTTGAAAAAAGTGGAGAATGCTTTTGATATTTGTGTAAAGCTACGGTTTCTTAGAAGAGCGGTGACCACCACATAGCGGCGAATGACTTTATAGAGGTATGAGGAACAGTATGTAAAGTTCACTCATAACCCATAGTAAAGGGAGGATCCTCCGACCAGACGGGTGTCGTGTCTGGTGGGCAACTGCCCGACGTTTGATGTCGGGGCGTTGTATATATGCTAGTTGCGCGGTAAACTCTGCTTGCGCGATGCAGGATTTTGGGTTACGTTAGTGTGACGCGTAACTCACATGTAGGGATGTAGATACCGCTACAACGTCACTGAAACGTTATTTATGAAAGTAAGTTTTGTTTTCCTAGAGAGCGTTTCTTGATACCCTAGAGTCGACTCCTACTGCCATAATGTTCATGACAGCTGTCACTACGGCCACAGTTCTTCTGGAAAACCGTAGCTCAAGGTGAATCCTCAGTTGTAGCCCGCCAAATTCTAATTTTCTTTGCATTTTTGCAAATAGCAGCTTTGTTTTACGTCGTATGTTGATTAAAATACGATTCGCGACTGTAGGAATGATATATTTACTGAATAATATATAATGGAGCACCGGGACCATTCGGATTTTTAGAGATCGTGACGTCAGCGCTGACGTCACCATCTCCACCGCCACACTCACTCATTGCAAAAATGAATACACCCAATTGATCTTACGTTTTATTCTTATTACACAATCACAATTAAAAAAACAGCCTTTAATTTTTAATTAATAATATTAAAAGCGTACTCACAAGATGTTTTTTGAAAAACCTTCTCTTCACAACGTTCCTTGATAATGTGGCCTCGCAGCGGCTCGCCCTATCCAATGCCAATATGGCGTCGTCGTTGCGAAGTCATTACACTTGTTATTTTTTTTACAAATTTTAGGTTACATTGATTTAAGTAACAAAACTATGATTTGTTAATTCGTTTTATTACACGACTTTTTAGATTGAAAATTATCAAACCGACTACAATAATCAAATCTAAACTAATTTAAACCTATCCAGTCATATTGAACTGTTAAATTAGATTGTTTGTTTCTGAGTTGAGCTGCACGGTTACTGACAAATGCGTGCACTGACTGGACAGGTCCACTTAATCTTTGTGGTTCTTTCCTCAAAAGACCATTTCAGACACCAATCTACATGGTTCTCAAACATTATGTCCGATTTTTTATATACACATTGACATTGTTGAATTTTATATACACAATGACATGAGTATTTACTTGTAAAGTATTATGTTATTTTAATTATTGTGAATGTGAGGATTATGTGGGTCATTGCTTTTTTTTTCGCAGTTAATTTTAATCATGATCTGGCAGATTGAGTAATTTATGTGGCCTACCCAAATGTCCTTTCTTTGGTATTGTTCGTCGAATCGTTGAGCTCCTTAAGTTCTGACTTCCTGAGTTGAGCTGCACGATTACTGACAAATGCGTGCACTGACTGGACAGGTCCACTTAATCTGTGTGGTTCTTTCCTCAAAAGACCATTTCAGACACCAATCTACATGGTCTTCACATGATCTGACCAAGATTATGTCGGGACTTTAAAAGAGACTGTGACCTCTGAGTTTGTTTCGGCCTTTCTTCTCAGAGTAGTCAGATAGGAAACGCCGACCTCATCTAGTTTAAAAATATAATTGACGTGTAAAAGTGTTTGTACAAACCTACTTACAGAAATAAAATCATTTATCATTTACCATAGAACTTAAAGTTAATATTTGTAAATTTTAAATTAGCCCTGCGTCGACATATAATATATAATTAATTTAATGGCAGACGTATTCTACCTACACATTATTCTTTCTTTATACATTTCCATACAAAATGAATGACAACGTTTTCTAGCTCAATAGCAAAAAAATGCACTGGAGAAAATAAGCAGAGAATCCTAATTAAAATGGGATAACAAGAGTTGCTTCCACATTGTACCTCAAAGCTTTGCTGTTTCTATTTGTTTTTCTTTGTGACTTTCAAATTAAAATGCAGGTGGGTTAACTTATTTCAGTAACTTTACTAGTTTCTGAGTAAAATATATTTCTGGTATGTATGCTTTGTTCCCATGGCAGTAGGCAGAAACTACAGAACAAAGCACAAATAGAGCTAAGAAATTATAATACAATCCTGTATGTGTACACAGATGTGTAGTGAATTAAATCAGGGAAATTAATTAATTTACCAAATTGTCTACCAATTTAAGTTACCCTTAAATTCAAACGCAAACCACAACCGACATTCTTTGCCAGATGTATGAACTGGCGAACACACACGGAAAATTGCCTTAGTGTATCAAATTAATAAACAATTAATTTCCCTGACTGTATTTTCTTTTAAGGCTGCTCTACCACCTGAGATGTGTGAGATAGCTAAGCGGTTAAGTTTTAGTATTTGCGTGTATTGTATTATATATTGTGTGTGTGTACGGAGAGAAATTAAACCTTGGTTTCCTTGGATGTTACTTTTAATCACCTTTCGTATTACACAGTATACTTATACGATATATGATAATTGCGTCTATAGCGCGCGGTGGTTACGGGCGAACTAGCGTCGCCGATCGCTGCACATGCAAATGAATACAAAACGAATGTGTCAGCGTTCCTACACTATTCCTCCCTTTTTTTATTTTAAAAAAAATATGGTTACAAAATAATTTCATCAGTCTAGAATCCAATAATAACATGACTAAATACATACCTGGTTAGTTACTTCAAGTTACAATGATTTTGCATAAGCATAACTTAGCTATAGTAAACACTGTCGTAACCAGATACTGGTGCGCGATTGCGTCACCTACATGATCATGCTAAACAATGTTATGTATTATCACTTATCACGCTGGTATTACAAAAGGTATCAGCAGTGTAACTCTTGAAACAATTTTTTATTATTCAAAGCCAAATGCCAACATGACTTTATTACAATAAAATTATCTTAATGCTAAACAACTTATTCAATGCGAGTATAAACTCGCCTACGTTATACAGTGTGCGGTTACCTTAGATACAATGGTACCGTCTTGATGTTATTAACCTTGTTAAAATATTAATTAAAAAAAATGTTAAGGGTAGTAACCATGACGACATACTCTGCTATATTAAAAATTCACCCCTCAGAGTCCTCAGTATTCGTCATGATGACGCCAGTAAAAACACATTCAAAAAATTCGCATTCACTTTTCACAATTACACATATTTTGGCACGACTTGATTTGAATGGACGATGGTTTGTGAGCAGGTTATCACTAATATATGACTTTGGGATTAGTTGATAGTTGTGGTGACTGGACAGTTTCCACCTTAATGTTCGGTATGGCTATTGAACTTGCCACCACTTCCTTCTTTAACCATTTTCGTATGCTTTTGATACACCTTCGTTTCCCTGCGTAGATCAACAACATGGCCAATAGTACTATGGTTACTATCATAACTATGCCTATAATATTCAATTTTGTGTCCACTTGTGCCACATTTGACAAGTTTTCGTTAACAATGACATTTTCCTTTGTCTGATTGGAACCCATATTACTTATTTATTTTAATTTATGTTTGTAACGTAGTATTCTTTCATGACAATTATAATCTTTATAATGTAAAAAAATTGATGCTCCGCGCTTATGTTCAATGTATTTGACCTTAATATTTGTTTGCAAATTCAACGATATTTCAATGGTCTTTTGCTTAGTCGACCAGTTCGTGTAGTATATGTATCGCTACTTGGTTCGCCTGTTTGAAAAGTTACTTTCTTCTGAGTTTTTGTGACTATTTTACTATCAGTTTTATCTACGATCTGTTTATCTATTTTTTCTGATGGCGATTCATTATCATTTAATATGTATGCTGGTTTTAAGCGATCTATAGACACGTTAGTTTGTCTATCCGGTAACTGTACACGATATACTTTTTCGTTTCTACTGATGACGCGATATGGTCCATCGTACGGAGGTTGTAATGGTTTCCGTACTGCGTCATTCCTAATAAATACATATTTGCTATTATATAAATCTCTGTGTACAAAAATCTTGTGGGGTGACTTATCGCCTCTACTGGATGGCTTAAATCCATCAATCACAGTTTTTAGTTTGTTTACAAAACTGTTATCATCGTACGACTTCACACTACTAGTGTCGTAAAATTCACCTGGTAGCCTAATGTTGCTACCATACAACATTTGTGCTGCGGTTACGCCTGTATCGGACCTGATCGTTGTGCGTAGCCCTTACATTGCTGTTGCTATCTCATCTACCCAGCATTTGGTATCTAAACGTGCTTTTAACGCGGATTTCAAAGATCTATGCCACCGCTCTACGATTCCATTACATTGAGGATGGTAAGGAGTGGTACGCGTTTTCTGAATTCCCATTAGCGACATTAGTTCTTTAAACAAATTGCTTTCAAACTGTCTTCCCTGATCACTTGTAAGTTTAACTGGACACCCATAACGACAAATCCAACCTTCATATAATGTCTTAGCTACTACTTCTGCAGTTATCTCTTTTATCGGAAATGCTTCTGGCCAACGCGTGAATCTATCTATGATTGTTAAACAATACCTAAATCCCTCAGATGAAGTTGGTAAAGGTCCTACAATGTCTATATGTATATGTTCGAAGCGCTTACTACTCTCGAAAGTTCCTAAATCGGAAATAGTATGTTTTTGTATTTTCGCTCTTTGACATTTCACGCACGTTTTTGCCCATTTTCCAACATCCAAATTCATGTTTGGCCAAAAATATCTATCACTAATTAGTTTCCTACTTGCTTTAATGCCTGGATGACTCAAATTATGTATCGAATCGAAAGCTAAACGTCGAAATTCGACTGTCAAGTACGGACGTGCTGAGTCGGTTGAAACTTCGCAAACAACGTATTTCTCTGAATTAAATAAGGTTACACGTTTCAACACCACGTTGTTATTGTTCTTTGACTCGCGTTGCAATTTTGCTAGCTCGGTGTCCGTTTCCTGTGCAGCTGCAAGTTCTGCGTAATTGAGCGGCGTGGGACACGATATTGTTGCTACTCTAGATAAAGTGTCTGCTACAACGTTATCATTCCCACTAATGTGCCTTATGTCTGTACTGAATTCGCTAATGAACATAATTTGCCTAGCTCTTCGTGAGGTTTCCCTATTTGTATTTGTTTTATTAAATGCAAAAGATAAGGGCTTGTGATCTGTAAAAATAATTAACTCTTGACCTTCTACCATATTACGAAAATGAATGATTGCCAAATAAATTCCTAATAGTTCTCTATCATATGTACTATATTTAATTTGTGCCTCTGTCAACTTTTTAGAAAAATATCCTAAAGGTTTCCACTTGCTATCCACGTATTGTTGTAATGTTGCACCTATACACGTGTCTGACGCATCGGTCATTAATGCTAAAGGGGTATCTGTCGTTGGATACGATAATAAAACTGCATTCTTTAAGTCCTCTTTACATTGCTCAAAATTGCGTTCGGCTAATTCTGTCCAGTTAATTTTAGTTTTATCTTTACGTTTCGAATTCCCTAGGTACTTATTTAACTCTGTCTGATGATCAGCTGATTGGGGTATGCTTGCCCTATAAAAAATCATCATTCCCAAAAATCTTCTCAATTCCTCAATAGTTTCCGGTTTGGGAAAATTTAAAATGGCTTTAACTTTATCTTCTAGAGGTCTGATTCCCTCTACAGATACTTCATACCCTAAAAAGTCTAATTTTTCTTTACCAAAACTGCATTTAGAGTAATTAATCGTTATGCCAAATTCGTTAAATCGTTCAAAAACTTTTTCTAGATGCTGTTTATGCTGCATCTCGTTTTCTGATGCGATTATTACGTCATCTACGTAGTTAAATAAAAAATCTAAACCTTGCAATACAGTATGATGCATGAAACGTTGGAACGTTTGTGCGGCGTTTCGTAATCCAAACGGCATGCGCATAAATTCAAATAAACCAAAAGGTGTTATAACAGCGGTCTTTTCGATGTCATTTTCCGCGACAGGTATACAATTATATGCTCGATTAACGTCTAACTTAGTAAAAATTTTCTTATTAGCCAAAATATACGTGAAATCATGAAGACGGGGTACAGGGTAGCGATCTGGTTTAGTAATCGCATTTAAACGCCTATAATCGCCACATGGCTTAATATTACCGTCTTTCTTGGGTACCACGTGCAGGGGGCTTGCCCAAGCGCTATGACTCGGCCTACAAATCCCCAGCTCTTGCATAACCCTAAATTCGTTTTTGGCTTTTACATACCTGTCCGGTGGTAGCTGTCTCGCTCGTGCATGCACTGGAGTACCTGTTGTTTCTATTTGGTGGCAAACGCTATGTCTAGGTGTCTCCTTATATGAAACAGGCTTAGTAAATTCTGGGAACTTATTCAACAACTCATAATAGTGGCAATTATCAACAATGGTTTTTAGCGTGGGCTCTGTCGAACTAGAGAGGTTTCCTCTCGTACTAAAGTTAGTAACCTGATCGACTAGCCTTCGTCCGTTCAAATCAATTAACAACTTATGATTAGCTAAGAAGTCAGCACCTAATATTGGTTGCTGTACGTCCGCTATCGTAAATAACCAACGGAATGCTCGTCTAAGATTTAAGTCTAGTTCTAAAATGTGCGTACCGTATGTATTAATCTCGGTACCGTTCGCAGCGTACAACTTATAACAAACACTATGTGCGTTGTTTTTCTTAAAAACAAAACTGCGTGGTAGAACAGACACATTTGCACCACTATCTACTAAAAAGTTCAAACCTGAATTCCTGTCCTTGACACATAGACGGTGATTGCCGTGCTGGCGGTCGCAGCCTCCCGTCGCTGACTGTACCGCTTCTAGTTTTCCGATGGCTTGGCGTTTCTCTTCTTCCAGTTGCACGGTTTAACACATTTATTCGCCTTGTTGTGATATCTGAAGTGGTAAAAACATAACCAGTTTGGGTCATCTTCTAGTGCCTTCGCATGTCTTGTAGGCCTGGAGTCCGATCTTGATCTGGCTCGGAATCGTCTGGGTCTACCATCTCGCGAGCGACCTCTGGAACTGTTTTCAATGTTGCGTAATCTGTCGCTTAATTTATTGATTTCCGCTATCACCAAATCATCCTTGCCTTGTGATCCTGTTTCTTCCTTTACACCGGCGATGCTGTGTATTGGGGTGATAGTTTCAGCGACCTTGTCTGCAATCGACGCCAATTTTTCCAAACTTTCCTCATCAGTCACTGCCAAAACTCCACGTACTGATGGTGGTAAATGATTTTTCCACATTACCTTGAGTGTGTCATCGGTTACTTTTCCTCTGGCCAGGTCACGCATTTTACGAAGGAGGTGCGATGGTTGTTGATCGCCTAGCTCCATTTCTCCAATCAACTTCTTGATTTGTCGTTCCGCTGACTCTTTGTACACCGAAATTAATCTTCGCTTCAAGGTCTCATATTTCTTCTCTTTGGGCGGATCTATTAAGATATCCGCAACTTGTTCCGTGACCTCGAGGTTTAATTTTGAAAGGATAATCCGATACCTGGAATCGTCGGACATCTTTTGTGGATTTATTATCGCCTCTGCTTTTATGAACCATAATTCCGGTGCTCTCGTCCAAAAATCTTCGATCTTGTCGGTTATGGAGACAGGTGAGAGGAAACCTTCGCTTGACATCTTCTCGTCAGCAGACAATTTTCCTTCATGTGCCATTTTCCACTGTTGCGTTTCCTTTTATAAACGTAAAAACGATAGTTCCTCACTATAGAACGCGGTTGTTTTGAGTTGCCCGTTCTCGATCACGTACACACACTGTTTTTATATCGTTTTACTGTTTTATCACGTCGGTTTTTATCAGTCGTCGGGGTCACCAATTTAGTATTTGCGTGTATTGTATTATATATTGTGTGTGTGTACGGAGAGAAATTAAACCTTGGTTTCCTTGGATGTTACTTTTAATCACCTTTCGTATTACACAGTATACTTATACGATATATGATAATTGCGTCTATAGCGCGCGGTGGTTACGGGCGAACTAGCGTCGCCGATCGCTGCACATGCAAATGAATACAAAACGAATGTGTCAGCGTTCCTACAAAGTTAAGCTACGAAACTATGGCTGATATTCTAAGTCCATTTGAAGGAGTTTCTTCGACTCGTACTCGACTCAGGTCGCCATGAGAGCGTCTCAAAGGGATGTCAGCATAATTGACGGGGTCCGATAGGGCCGATGCCTGCCGTGGTCGCGGATTTTTCGAAAGAGTTACCGTGGTCCTGGCGCACAGGCAGCTGAAGCAACACGGGTGAGTTTTAGTCAGTAAGAGTCTGATACGCCCTTCCGCTCCGCCCAGAGCGGGAGAGGTCATTTGATGATGTCCCACAACAAAAAACAACAAGACGTGGTCGTAACATAGGGTCCAGTTGAAAACCAGCGTCAGGCATTAGTTATCTGGCATTTATGCTGAACTGGTCCTATTTGGCGCAGCCGTGAGGCACACAATACTGTATTTAAGTTTTTTTTTCTGTGAATGTTGTGTGCCTTAACCTGGGTCAAATATTTTTTTTTTTTTCTTTTCTTTCATTCTTTCAAGTCTAAGTAAATTTGGAGTGAATTGGAGGTTGCTCGAATTTTTATCTCAGATACGAGTCGAAGATGTGGAGGACGTGTTCAGCATTCCATTCATGCTGCTTGAAATTACATAAAAAAGCGTCTTGTTGCCTGCTGCTTTAATCAATGTTAAAGTAGGTTTCGAGTTACTTTGCGTTTGTCGGATGAGTCCTCACTTCCATTTAGGAAAACTTTCGAGTCGAAGTCGTTTATGTCAATTTATAACGAAGTTATAACTTTCACTGTCACTGACGGATGCGGAGTCGACGTGGAGTCGAGTGTCGGAAATGGCTTAAAATATGGGTGTTAGTGTCTTTTTTCACCATTGCTAGTGGTGTGGCGGAGTAGGTGCGATGTGCATAAAGGTGCGCTTTGCATGTATTAAAAAACACAGCTATGTTCGTTGAAGCCTTTTCCTCCAGAGCTAAATCAAGCTAACTCTATGAAAATCAAATGTTACTATCCACCACTGCGCAGTTGAGGACATCTCTGGTGGGAAGGCAGCCTACATTCATCATTATCATTTTAGCCGAAATACGTCGATTGCTGGACATAAGCTTTCTCAAACACCGCCACTTCGACCGGATCTGTACTTCTCTCATCCAACGGATCCCTGCGGTCTTTACAAGGGACATTGGTCTACCTTGTGGGAGGCCTTGCAAACGCTACGTCTTCAGGTACGCGGTCACCTATTCAGAACTTTTCGGCCCCGTCGGCCATCTGTTCTGGAGCAATGTGCCCTACCCACTACCACTTAAGTTTAGCAATTCTTCGGGCCGTCGCTGTCGGTAACTTTGGTTCTGCTGCGGATCTCTTCATATCTAATTCGATCACGTAAGAAAACTCAAAGAATACCGTCTCCATTGCCCTTTGGGTGACTTTCAGCCTTCTTAAATGATGCCCATTGTAAGAGACGACATTTCAGTGCCATACGTCATCACTGGGCGGCAAAATAAGCTTTAAAACGATTAAAAAATATGCAGCCACCCCAATCTTTTATACACGTACCTATCCATTACAACATACGCCGTATTTGAAACGGAAATCTGATTAATTCACCCACACGGGCCACACGTGGCGCTTAAAAGATAACGCTGGCGTTTGCTCCCGTCTTTTAATTTTCGCGTTAAATATTTACAATGTACAAAACCATACAGTAGCATAAGTAGCAGCAGCAGTAGTAGTAGCAGTAGTAGTAGTAGTAGCATAGTTGTATGTGTGTGTGGTGTGTGTGTGTGTATGTGTGTGTATGTATGTATGTGTGTGTGTGTGTGTGTGTGTGTGTGTGTGTGTGTTATATAGGACCGAGGTTCATATCTTACTAATTTCCTTTATCTTTTACCACTTAAAATATGGTACCCTAAGACCAAACGGATAAGCGGACGGATCGTTAATGTAGAACTTACCTATAACATGTTTAAGTCGGAGTATAATTGGAAAACGTTTTTCTTTTTTGCGATAAAACTAAAATATTTGCAAAGGACCGAATTATTGGAAATAAAGTAAGATTTTCGTACATAAACGAGCTTATATAAGGATTTTTCCAAACAAAACAGTCTGTTAAGTACGAGTGAGAACTTGGATTGGGTAATCCAAAAATTAATTCATAACGTCTTTGTTCTTGTTTGTCGGGTAATTAAAATAATTGTCATCATATTCGTTGAAATTCACCCTCGTCGTTAAACTAGGTTTTCGGGAAGATCGAGAGCCCCGGTTAATGCTCATACAGCGTTCCTTCTCGGCAAAAAAACTGAGACGGTGGTGACAGTAGCACCCCGACATGTTTTTAAAATTAACTTCGACTTCAGCTCTTGATTAATGGCTTTTGTGGAACAGTCACCACAATTTTGCCGTACGTATAATGATAGAACATCAATCAAACGAAGGAGATTGTTCAGTGAGAAGAAATTTGGACGGTGGAAATATTGAATTAAGTTTTTCTAATCAATATAAACTCTTATCTTGGTCCAATGTGCTGTAGATTTGACACTTGTTGAGAAGAGATGTTTCTACCCTCAAGTGTCAAAAGTAGAGAAAAATTGGTAGTCATGCTTGAAATTGTAGACTTTTGTCGACTGAAGGATGGAAACATTTGTTCTTTTCAGTTTTAACATCAAACAACAACCCGTTTCCGGACAAAACCCGTTTCTATGGTGGTGATGCTACGCGTACTGGTAGGTTTAAATCATTAAGGATTTCTTCTTTGATTGCTAAGCCGTTAATTGTTTCAAATACATCCATCAAAACAGCATAAAAATCGGCCCATTAACTTGTTAGTTGTAACCACAACAATAGGGAAGTTCTTTGTTGTTAGTACATTTTTACAACTTGCAACTCGGACCAGCTGCTAGAGCACTGTATTATTTGTTCATTTTAAAATTGGCATGAAAAAAACTAAATGAATTCGTTTAATCTGGTTGCAGCATTCTGTCCTTAGTACCTACTTCCTCTCAGTTCTGTTTAGTATACCTAATTTGAAAAAAAATAAGTTCTCTTGTTTGAATGGTTTAAATCTAAAAAACTAAATTATGAAAAAATAACTAACGAAACGCCAAAAATACCTAAATATAATTTATTAGACCCAAAATCCTGACACCGCCTGGTTGCCACTGATAACTATGATAAACCCCTCCCCCACTCCCCAACTCTCCTATCACAGGTTCCTATGCTGGAAGAGATTTCTTTAGAAATAAGCATCACCTTTGTACGTATTTTTCTGTTCCTTTCTTCCTGTCTGTTTATACATATGTGCGTACATAAATAGTTAAATAAACAAACCTAAACACATGTTGGTCCTGGAGTCGAATCCAAAACCTCCCCTCCGAAAGCTAGGCAAACAACCACCAGCCTATAAAGACATTTAAAATTACATTTTCATGATAAAGCAGTTGCTTCAGCTAGCCACAAGACGAACAAAATGGAAGTCTTTAAAATGAAAGGAAAACGTCTCTTTGTAGATTTAAAGCGATTAGCTTCCTGTGGATGTTTTCTTGTAAACCTCATTTCGACCAAATTCTTTTCGAGGAAAAGGGATGTAATTGTATTTAATAACAACCAAGTTTAAACCTTTCATATAAAACCTAATTAATGGTTTTAATTCGTAAATTGGGCATTCTATGTTTTCTGTAATTTATCGATTACTGATTTATTATATTTATTTTTATTTACTGAATTTATTATAAGCTAAGTGGGTTGCTGAGTGTGAGCTTAATCGGGTCTAAAGAATTGAAAATTAACCCAAAAAGCTTATCGTACATGTTCATGTAGGTACATTGATTATGGCCAGGATCATTTAATTAACTACTTATACTGTACTTGCGAATGGTTTGATAACCTTTATTAAAACAATACGACATTTTTGAAACAGCTTCTATTAAGAAAGTTTTACGCTTCGCCAGTAGGTACTTTACACATAGCACATACTCTTATGTCAGCGAGAAAAGTTAATTTCTTCTCGCCATGGAACTATAAAGTTTGGCGAGTAAAATTGTAAGAACAAAAATTATATACAAGTTAGAAGATAATAAAAAAAAAATTGTACTGCGACAAAGACGCTTTTAATTATTTATTATCCAGTACTTACATTGGGCGAGTTTCAAATGTGCTACAAGGCTACAATACAGTTTTAACTATTTAAGTTGTGGATTCGAGCCAACTCTTATTGTTAAATATTGTGTCTCTCACGAAGGCAGGTTTTAAATTATTTATTGCGTCCTTTCCTCCCTGAGAGATTATTAATGCTTGAGAACCAGTCTTGTCCAGAACCAGTCTTGAACCATCCTATAATGTTCCCACTGCTGGGAGACAGGCCTCCTCTCTTCGAGAGAGAGTGGGCCGTAATCACCAAAAATTAACCATGCGCGCCCATTGCGGGTTGGTAGAAGTCATATGTTTTCCAATCATTGGTTCTAGGACATGCCGGGTTCCTCACGATGTTTTCCTTCACCGTTTTGAGAGTAGTGGTGATTAAATTTTTTACACAAAGTAAAGCGCCTGCTTGGGTTTGAACCCACAACCTGCAACTCGTAAGCCGGGGCCGTTACCACTTGGCTACCACTGCTCTAGTCCTGCTCCTGCTCTGTTCAGAAATAATACAAAATATCTTTGGAAAAGGTATTTCTGCATCTTTGGGTGTCGTACGTAAATGGTAACAACTTCAGTGGGGATAACTTCAAGAGGTTGGATAACTTGGATCGAACGAACGAAACGAAACGAAATTGTGATCGCCAAACTGCCTGTTTCCCACGATTTCAGTAAGAAAGAAATAAAATAAATTTATTTCACCCACAATATTCACAAAAAAACAGAAAAAAAAACACTTTAAACAGTATTAAGTGCCTCACGGCTCAGTAAGTATCTACTGATATTTTATTTTAACGTACTAAAATATTGCAAAACACGCTAAAAACCTGTCCCAATAAATTCCTAAGCGACCCCTGACCTCAATCATCCCTAATCACGCTTGTAATTCAACCCAAACATGTTGTTTTAAAAATGTAATTAAACCCAACATCCTCCATTAAAATAATAAAAGCTAAAGCATCTTCAATCTCCTGACAGCTAATTAAGCCATTATCTTTTTTCCGCTTACTCAGCTTCCAGCCAAACAACTTTGGATTTAAACACGGCAGCACAAAGTACAAAATGACTTCAGCAAAAACGTTGGACGGGTAAAATTTCCACATAATTTAATTAAGAACAACGTGTTTCTGTGAAAATCACATTTTCATTCGTAGGTACGCTTGTTCAGCTGACACTAAATGAATTTGGCTAAGCAAAATGATGAATGTACCACATATCACCAGCGGGGTAATTGCGTAAAACACTAACAGTAGGAGTAGCTTTCTTTTTGACACTTCAACAATATTCATTGCGTTATTTACGTTTTTGACCAGACAAATTTTTCGAACATATGAAGCAATGGATTAGCAATAGGCTTCAAAATGATTCAGATTGTGATTGATAGTGTGTTACGTAATTAGGGTACAGGATAGGAGGTTTAATATTTGTCACGGAAGTAAAAATACATGTACCTGATTAATAATATACTGACAAACCAATTTTGTAATTTATGAGTTTTCCTAGAACTTCCTTGTTGATAGAAGCCGGACATCCTTGTAGTCCACGTGGACATGAATAATTTGATGTTACGGTTAATGTTTGAACACGTTTGAGCAACATAAGACTAATTTCAAAACGCCTAGTTTAGTTTGTTCTAATAACACATTTGATGCTATAGAATGGTAGGAGACCATGGTCGGAACAACGTTTTTTCTAGAAAAACGGTGTTTCAATTGTCACCGTATATAAGAAAGCAAGAGATTTTACATTTTCGCACACAAAAAGGCAAATAGGGTTATATTTTTCATACAGAAGGATATTATTGAAGAGTTATTTCAAAATGCAGAATTTCACCTAGCAAGTTTATAAACCTCTCCGTATTACTTGTTACGCACCAAACGTTTGTGTCGCTCTATTTATTTTCCCGCCGAGGTTTCATTTTCCTTTGCGTTTTCAAATTGTTATAATAATAATTAAAAGAAGTTTTATTTACATAAAAAAGGTGTTACATTTTCAATTGAAGCCCTGGCTCCTGTGCTAGGTGGTATGTCTTCACCCGTTTTTGGAACATTAATAATTGATGCAATAAAATTATAATAACGTAAAACGAAGGGAATTTAGTGCATGCATGCTCTTGAGTGGAGTGTGTATGTGTGTGTGTTTGTTTGTTGTGTTTTGTGTGTAGTTGTTTGTGTGTGTGAGGAATTTGCATGGTGACTGGACTTTGCGTCACATCTCAGAGATTGTTTGCATAGAACATTGCTATTTAATTATCACGTGTTCTTTAAATAAGTTTTCCGTCTGTGCGTAGTCCAGTGTGTGAAGCAATGTGTTTAGTTTCATCTTAGTTTCTCATAGTTATTTGTTGTTTTCTTAATAAAACTTATTTTCTTCCTAATACCCCAAAGTGCCTCGTTGGTTTAGTGGTCGTAATTGCCACTGCTGAGCATAAGGTCCTAGGTTCGATTCCCAGGTCGGGCAAAATGTTATTGGGTTTTGTTCATCTGGAATATCTCAGTAGCAGCCCGGAGTCTTGATTTGTGCCCGGTTGATGGCAATAGGCTCGCCCCCTATTACATGGGACTTAAACATAACTGGCAAAATGTGGTAGTAGTATAGATGCACCTCTGCCCAACCTGTCGGAAAAAACAAGGCGTAATGTTATTTTATGTTACCCCAATGTTGCCCAGACAAATTACCTACTAAAAACCTGGGCAATAAGTAGGGCCTCCGTATCTTGTAACTGAGAACACATCAGCTGACAACTAATACAATTAGAACTAACTTCAGACTACGTTGTGTTCACAAAAACTTGGTGAACAAGCATTGTACAAGTTTCGATACGAGTTTAAGTTGTTAGATGAAGCTTTCAGCCAATTGAGGGGGATACGTGAAAAATAGCAGCTCTGAAATTGTGAAGCTTTTTGTGATGGCGTAAGATATGTTTTTGAAAATTGATATATGTAAATCTACAGCACCTACACCGCACAGATACGCGCACGCGCACGCTACAAATATTAATTATTATATTATTATCTCTCTCTGCATTTCTTGATTTTCTGTGTACTCAATAATTGTATTTCTATGATAAGCAAACTTTACAAAAACTAAGTCGAATCGATTTTTATTAAAGTTGCGAAGAATGCAAAAAATATGACCTTTTGAACAATATGATAAATAAACGATGCTTTTTGTAAAAGAAATATGACTGTTGCGTTTAAAACAATCTAAGAGAACATTTTAATGTAGAAATACATCCGATTTGATTGGAATCCTAATTTTCTGGATTCTATTGTACGGGAAATATACTCCTTTTGAACCAGTTTTTAGGTCGATTCGTTGGGCTTATAAGCCAAGGGTTCAAAAACAAATAAAAAGAAAATTAAAGTTGGAAAGTCAAATACAACTTTTTGAGCAGATACTGCTCAATTGGCATAATTTTTAGAATAATAATAATGTTATACTTACTGCCAGCTGTGAAGCTGCCTTATATTAAGGCGCTACCCCGACCAAACGACCTTGAGTGTTCGGTCCTTCTCTGTCCTCTGTGAGTCTCGCTCTGTCTCGCTCCCTGCGCACGCTCATTTATCATAATATTCACAAAAAAATTGAAATTATTTTAATAAAAAAAGACAAGCGATGTTTTGAAATAAAATAAAACGTGAATTATTTAGATTTTTAAATTATCTATCAATTAGTGTAATCCTCAAATTAATAGAACGTCACCTTTAGCAAAAGATGCATGCAATCAATAATTTTAGTCACTTTTTTACAAGGAGATTTTATAACAAATAAAAACAAATAAGAACGTGCAATGCGATGATAGGATATCGAACATTAATAATGTGCTTTTAGATGTTGTTTATTACCCATAGTGAATGAGTTAATAGCCTCTGAATAACGCACTATGCCAAGGTTTTGGTCGGGGTACCGCCTTAAAATAAATATTATAAATTAAAGTCGTGTCTGTCTGTGTGACCGCGTTATTCTTCTAAACTGCGCAACACAGATGTTAATGCGGTTTTCACCATCATTTCGACTTGTTTTTCCAGAAGGTTTATGTGCATAAAACATTAATATTATACATGAGTCGCCAGCTGCACATCAGTCGTTGCCCGGAATGTTACCATTTTTTTTTGTTCGCCGTCTTTCGCTGTATACTTGTGCTGGGGCTCTGTCTTGCATATATATATAAACGTATTTTCTTTGTTTTAAACCGGCTTAAAAAAAGAAGGAGGTTCTCAATTCGACTGTATTTTTTTATGTGTGTTAGCTCAGAACCTTTTGCAAGGTGAACCGATTTGGATGATTTTTTTTTATTTGATAGCTGGTGCTTCTCATGTAATCCCATATGAATTTGATTAAGTGCTGACCAGGAGTTTTTGAGTTATCCTTCATACTGCGTATTCTTTCCACTTATTTTATATTGATGACGTTTTAATAATTTCCTGTCACTGTTATTTACATATCAAGTAGGGGTATATGAATTTGTGTGAGGTAGGTTCCACAGCAAAAAAGTGAAAAATTAAAACATTTTTAAGTACAACAAAAAAACAATCGACTTCCAAAAAAAAAACAAAAAAAGTGAAAAATGACTTTAATTTCGGAAGTCGGTGGCAAAAAACGAAAATACAAAACCAAAGACACCGACTTCCGAAATTGAAGTTATTTTTCACTTCTTTTTGTGTTTTCTTTGGAAGGCGGTAGTTTTTTTTTTTTGTAAAAAATATTTTTCTTTCATATAAATAATTAAGAAATCTCAATGTTTTGTCAAGTCGTGAAAACAGTGCGAAACAGGGGCGGCTCGCAGCTCGCTAGTGTTGTATAATTAGCCTTAATCCAGGATCTGACATCACAATGAATCTATTCTAGGTACAGATATCCGAATATATAAAAAAACTAAGCCGTTGCAGGAAATTGTATATTTGTAAAATGAACAGAGAACCAAGGCAACCGACATAGCCCAAAGAATTGCCAAACTTAAGTGGCAGTGGGTAGGGCATATATTTGCTCGCAGATCTGATGGCCGATGTGGCCGAAAGGTTCTGAAGTGGCGATACCTGAAGACGTAGCGTTGGAAGGCCTCCCACAAGGTGGACCGAATCCGCTGGATGCAAAAAACACAGAACGGGTCGAGGTGGCGATCCACTTCGACCGGTTCCGTGCTTTTTGCATCGGGCATCGGCTCGGGAAGGCTTATGTCCAGCAGTGGAAGTATGTCAGCTGAACTGATGAGGTTGATGAAAATTAAAAGAATGGAAATTTGTTAAAATAAGTGGTGAAATTTATATTCCTGAGTGATCTCATTCCGGAATGTAAATATTGCTAATGTAACAGAACGATTACAAGTGCATGAATACTGGAAAATTAAATTGATGTTTTAGGTAGTAAAGCGGGAAGCTAATTTAAAATGTAGCTGTACCGTACCTACAGCAGCCATATACATATCATTTAATTTCACTTTTTAGCTTGCTGTAATTTCTAATGTGTTGTTTTATAAAAACAAGGAAATTATCAAACATAAAAATTTAAAATGAGTATAATTATAAGAATATTAACAATATAAATGAAAAAAAAAAATAGTGAATAATTGCATGGTACCTATATAATAATAATTAATAGTAATATAATAAGAATGTATGTAAACTTAATACAAATTTGCAATACACTGTTAGGAATACAATACAATGACACTGTTAGGAATTCAACCCAACACAACATTTCCACGCAGTCTGCACGCATCGGCCAGTTGAGGCGCGGCGCGGCGGCGACACGACCTGATGACCACTCGCTACCTCGGACTCCACCGCGATGGCTGGAGGACGATACTCCTCTTTTCATTTTAAACCATATTATTTACTGTTTGTCCAGGAAAGTTTATATTTTGTAATAAGCTCGGCAATAAACCATTGCCTAAAAATACAGTCCACTCTTTTATTGATTCCCGCGCTAACAGACACTTAGGTTATAAGATCGTAACTTTACCAAAACTATGTATTGCTAGCAAAAAAAATGTTGATATAAATATCCTATATCTAAAGTCACATGATCTGATCAAGATTATGTCTGGACTTTAAAAGAGATTTTGACCCCTTTTTTTTTTTTTTTTCGTTGGGAAATCTTCAAATGACCTCTCCCGTTCTGAGCGGAGCGGAAGGGCGTGTCAGACTCTTACTGACTAAAACCCAGCCGTGTTCCTTCATTTGCCTGTGCGCCAGGGCCACGGTAACTCTTTCGAACAATCCGCAACCCCGGCAGGCATCGGTCCTATCGGACCCCGTCAATGATGCTGACATCTCTTTGAGGCGCGCGTGGAACACGACGCGCCGTCGACCCGGGCCTGGTCCTTACCGGACGGCGAACTGCCCATCGCTCGCCGTCCGCAAGCCCGCGCCTACGGTGGCCGGGAGTCGGCAATCGACTCCCGACGCCCAGGGTGTCTCGCCCTGCGGCGACTAGGGGCGTGAGGGCGCAACGATTGCCTCACCCTCACGCGCTCCGCCTCCTCCTTCGTGAGCATTACTGCTTTGCAGAAGGTGACGGCTTCCCATTCCCTCTCGCTCCGTACCATGGCCTGGACCAGGGCCGGTCGCGAGAGATTGCCGCCGCCGATCGCCGCCACGAGGACACGGCGTTGCGCCGCCCAAGCCGGGCAGACCTCCACCGTATGCTCCACCGTGTCCTCCGGTCGATCCACATAATGATAACACCCAGGCGTTTCCTCCCGCCTTATCCGAAACAGGAACCTCCCGAAACAGCCATGTCCGGTGAGGACCTGCGTCAGGCGGAAGGTGAGGACGCCCTGGCGCCTCTCAAGCCACTCCTCAAAGGCTCAAAGGGGACTTACCGCCGCAATTGTGGCGTGCCCAAGATTTTGACCCCTGAGTTTGTTTCGCCATTTCTATTCAGGGGTAGTTAGATAGGATACGGCGACTCTGTCTCGCTTTTTTTTTTATAGAATAGAATATAATACTCTTTATTATGTACCCCATAAAAATTATATGGCAAAGACACAAACAACACACAACAACAATAATAACAATACAATTCAAAACAACAATACAATATGACACAAAACAATATTAATATGACATGTAAAAGTGACACATTTCTTCTTCTAGGCGGTTGGTAAAATATGTGACAGTGCCACGTTTCATGACTTTTTAATATTTGTCTAAATGGATTCCCTTTTGTGAAAAGATAAAAGATAGACCACGATAAATCATTTGTGTCGTTAGAAAAGACAAAGTAGTTTCAGACGACTTTTCGATTACCTATTTCATAATGCTTTGATCATTATTATAGATATTTTTCTTTTTCAGTGTTGTAAATAAGTGCAATAGATAACTGTAGTCTGTTCCAAAAATATCTTATAAAAATATAAACAAAGATTGTGGATGTGGATGTCAAAGATTTGTAGTGTCACTAAAACTGAGTGCTTTGATTTTATGATTTGTTTTTAAATTTTAATCACTTTAAATACTTGTCATTTAACAATTGAGGTTAATTTTGTAAACTCAATTTCCATCGATGACTTTCCAATTACAATTTAATAATGTTATTTAACCAATAACTGTTTTAAAAAGTGGTGAGATATAATGTTGAAACCTTCTAAAATGTTGTTGTTGTTGTTGTTGTTGAATGTGTTACCTACTAATTTCCTTTAGTGAGTGATTGCTTAGGAATTTAACTTGAACAGGGTTTGTTTAAGCTTTCATCACGTACTTTTGGAACATACTATAGGATAAAAGAGGAGGCAGAAGCATATAAATAAAAGTAGACATTTCTAACACCCCAATTCGGTTGTCTAATTTTGAACGTGTTTGGTGCAGGAGTTTCATTTCTATACCTACGAATTAGATATTATTTATTTTAGTGTGTGTGTGTGTCGAAAGTTTAATGTTCTATGGCCATCACTTATGAATCAATTTGAATTTACCAGCGCCAATTGGCGCAGTCAATCCGATTTGTCTTTGGCCGTGCGTTTGGTTTCCGCGCTGGAAAAATTCTTTACTCATAGCAAGAAAGAGCTAAGATTTTTTTTGGGCTGCTTTTGATATTTTCATCTTGACATTTCACGCGGGAACCACAGTCGTAAAGACCTAGGCAGTAACTGTTTGAAAAGGTTTCAATTATATTTGACTCCAACACCAGCCGGTTTATTCTGTAAAATGTGCACCGTGAAAACTAAGGTGAAGTGAGCTGTCATTTCACTTGATGCTAGGGTTTGACACTATTGACATATCACTTCAAGCTCACTTCACTTAAGAGGGCCTTTTCCGGTGCGTCTATCGTCAACGCGAGCATGATTGAAAAACTTCTTGTTTCACCTAACGCAATGTTTGAAAAAGAACCAAGAGTGAACATCGCACGAAAATTGGTGCGCAGAGATTTCACAAAACTTATTCCAGGACATACGTTTTTTTTTTAAATAAGCCTAGCAAGTTTTTGGAAAAAATGTTTGTTGTTTAGAAAATGCAACAACATGTGCAAGATTTTTATGACGATGTTTTCTTTACTTTTACAATTTTTGAGTACATTATGAACGGCCAATGTTCAGGTAATATTTGTGAAAAAAAGCTGATATTTGGGGGCTTATACTGAATTTGTTTCTCCAAATTTGGATTTTTTGCTTGCACAGGAACCTAGATAAAGTGCACAAGATACCTATTAGTTCAAAAATTTCAATAAAATATGTGTTACAACAGCATAATCACGTACGAGCGTTTGTATAAAAGTATGATGGGTTGGCCGCTCATAAGTTTTCACGGTGAGACTTTTACAGAAAAGATCAGCAGGTCAATTATATTTGACCCCATTACACCGGTTCTTACTACCTGTTATGAATATACTGTTTAACAGCTTTAAATTTCCAGAAATATGTAGCTAATCACCGTTTCGCATGACTGATTTGTATCTAATAACATGAGTAATTTAATAATGGGCTCCATTTTGCCGTAGCACCACTAAAGTGATTTAAATTTTACCTACCTACATTATAAGTACATACTGTTTTTGCTTTTAAGGAAAACTGTTTAAAGGTCTACTAGCAATTTAGACCATAACTTAATGTTATGGTGAACTTCAAACTATAAAAAATAAATGTATTTTTGTATCCAATCCACATATCAATGGACACTACTATAGGAACCTCCCGAAACAGCAATGTCCGGTGAGGACCTGCGTCAGGCGGAAAGTGAGGACGCCGTGGCGCTTCTCAAGCCACTCCTAAAAGAGGGGACTTACCGCCGCAATTGTGGCGTGCCCAGCGCTGGGTTGCGACAGTCGCACTCTCCATGCCGCCATGAGATCCCGCCGGAGCTCTGTCCGCTGTGCCGCGATGTCTCGCGGCAGCGGAGTTACGCCCCGGCGTTTCGCCTCCTCGCGCCACTCCCAAATGTGCGCGAGGATTTTTGCCTCCAGATCCCATGGCGGCAATCCGGCAAGGAGGCTCGCAGGAGACCGTGCGGTATTCCCGGACCAGCCGGATGGCCACGATCCTTTGGGACGCGTTCAACCGGCGGGCTGGTCGGAGCCTCAATGAACGCGCCCACATCTGTGCCCGGTAAAGGGCCATGGACCGCACGACCCCCACGTAGAGCCACGTAGAGACCGATCCTTGTAGGACACCGCACGACATCTCTCACCGGTTCCATTCTCCCTGGTGACCGGGGTAGATGACGGCCCTGTCCGTCAGATAGGCCTCGACTATACGACAGAGGTAGTTCGGCATCCGGTGATACCGGAGTGCCTCCCTGATGCAACTCCAGCGCAGGGTATTGAAGGCATTGGCGATGTCTAGAGTCACCGCCAAGACGACCCTACCCTGGGCCACAGCATGCCCCATCGTGAGGGCTCGCACGCACATGATGGCGTCCACCGTAGACAGGACACCAGTCTGACTTATTAATTTCGATAGTGGCAGCCTCGACGTCAATTTTCTGTTTTAAACGGGTGTTTCTAGTTGCTGTTAAGCGTTTAGGTAGGAGAAGACTTGCGATAACAATATCATGATCTGTCACTGATGACTGGCATACAATACCCGAAGTTCTAGATTTAGTTTTTATAAAGATGTGGTCCAGACATGCTTTACCCTTATTAGGTTTGTTTATGGCCGTTAACAGACCGTGCGAAGCCATTAAAGATAAGTATTCACTATTGCAGCCGTCGAGCGGAGAACACATGTCAATATTGATGTCACCGATTAGAATAACGGAAGAGCCATATTTTAAGGTCGTTAAAGTACAGTCAAGGGAATCCAGGAAGGAGTTAATAATAAATATAGACGGAGAGCGGTAGATGCCCAAAAAAGTTACTGTATCATTAATTGTGAATATACATGGTCTGCATTTACTATTTTTGGGTTCAGCAACTCGGTTCGGTGAGATGACTTAATACTACGCCGCTACTTTTGTTTATAGGTGTCGAGGAGCGAAACACATTATAGCCGGGTAGGGTGTTCAGTAAAAGTCCGTCCGACAGCCAGCATTCTGTCAGTACAATTGGAACAATTAATAATCTGTGAGTACAATAATGTATACGGCAGAGTACGGCAAGTTACGCTGTATACTTCTTATATTAAGTGACAAGATTTTAAAGTAAAATTTTGAGCCGTTAAGATAACTTTTGCATGTTTCTACAGAGTCGAAGCTATGACAGTTTGTTTCGGCTGTGTTTTCTAAGGTATCTAGAACGTCAAGTAACGCCATTTTTATTATTTGCTAAGAGCGAGTTTAGCGGTCTCGTTTTTGACGGAAAACTGTCTTTCAATAATTCGGTTACATGCAAGTTCGGGGCGATAGGTGCCAGAAATATGTAGCTAGTGAGTGTAGGTGTGTGAGTGTGGGTGTGCTTTTCAGGTGAGCTCGTCAGATTGACTATGATTGAGCAGGACTGTGACATGTGGTGGGTGATTGTGTGATAATAACCTTGAATAAAAAAGGTTATTGACAAAGTAAATACAAAAAGTGAAAGTGAGACAATTAAACTTATCGTTAGTAAGAACTGGAAGTGTTTTCTGATATAGTGTAATAATGTTCCGTCCGACTTTCTTTGTTCGTCCATGGTTAACAATAATACCTAAACTTAAAATTCACCGCCCATGAGTTTACTGGAAACTACCCACCTTATTAAAAAATATTTTCAAGCATATTAATGTTTTATTTTTGTTAAGTAGGTAATTTTAATTAATTTTTAAAACACTTGCATACGGTTAGACTAGAAGCTGACCTTGGAACATAGTTGGAAAAGGCTACACAGATAGATTTTTGGAATGAAGTTCCTTATTGCACATTTCTGCACACTTGGCGAATGAGAGCTACAAAAGTGTAAAATTTGGACCGTCACGACACCGTTGTTGCACTGGCTCAGTTCTAGCAAAACCGAAATGAACTTCGTTCCAACCGGGTGTCCCACGACACCTCTCGACTGTTGTTTTTTTATATTTTTTTATTACACAAAACGTAAACACAAAAATCACAAAAACCTGAATAAGTTAGTCCAAATGTTGGTTATTTACTTTCTTACATGAGTCTAAATCTTAAACATGCATATGATTCATAATCATACATTCTCCCCATTACCACCTTAAAAGCGTTTCCATGTGATCTAAGGTTACTTCATCGATCTCGATGACAGCTTATTATCTGTGGTGATAAAAGTTGCTGGCTCACGGCTCGTGCCGTGTCGTGTTACTCGCGAAGTTTTAGGAAAAATGTGAAATGTCAACAGATTAGGTCGAGTATTCGAGAGTGGTTGAAGATTTGATATGTGGCTGTATGAGTTGGGTATTTTTGTTTCGAACTTGCAAACCTAACTAATCTTTTTCGCTATCCTATTGTGTGTTTCGGTTAAAATAGTACAGTACAACTATTTTCTTAATGTCCCTCGGCAAACTTCGTGTTTCGTCAGACGTCGGATTTCTATCAGTTGCCCTTTGCACTTGGTGCAGACCGGACGCTCTCAATTGACTTGGAAGTATATGGAGTTGTTAATACTCTTTTATCTTAATGTAATTTACTGATAGAAATTCGAAGTTTGCCAAGGGACATTAAGAAAATAGAAGACGACCCACTGATCAATAGTTGTACTGTATATACTTAACCCTTTTAACCGAAATACACCGTGCGGTAGAAATAGGTAAATAAATGATAAGGTATGATGGTAGTTTTCTCCGACTATTAGCTGATTGTATATGCTAAGGAAAATTACCTGATAAAGAAATACTTACACAAAGAAACCGTTTGAAGGTCACATTTACAAAGTAAAGAAAAGAAACGTTCAATTTTAAGATATGTAGTCGAACAAAAGGAATATATCTTGGGAATGTCCCAGTTGGTGGCGTTAAACCAGATAGCCACGAATCGGATGTAGGACCGAGTACGCAGTATGAATGTGTAATGTACACTCATCGGTACGCAAACGTAGATATCTACTTGGTACTTTGGGGATGTGGTCTTAAATTATTGATACAGACTTATTGTACCAGAGGTATGATTTATATCAGCTCCATGTGTTTAATCTTCAGACATTTATTCATTTGTTTCAAAGTTTTATATTTTACTTACTTTCGTATGCTTATAAATATTATGTAAATTACGAAAGTGTATGTTGTCGCTTCAAAGACAGACATACATGTTTACATATAGAATAAGTTATTTTGATTTCTGATTTAATTATTAGTTGATTCATTTGTTAAAAACATATTTAATTAATAACCTTTTTAGGGCTACTCAACATGAATACGTTTACCTATTTAAAATTAAAAGTATTATCCGATAAATATTTAGGTTGGCAGCACTGGTGTCGCGCCATTATTGTTCCGTTGCGAACTTCCTGATCAATAGTGGGGCGACACTTGCCACACGAACATTGGAATAGGTGATCGGCAATTGGTCGTTGGACACTGCGAGTAACATCTCCAGAATTTATATAAAATAAGTGTAAAAATATTCTAGACTAAATAAAAATAAAGTTATAATTATTGTTTACGTGTAGTTTGAATAAAGATATTTACATGTAAGAAAGTTTGGCATGACATGTATTTAATCGTATCCCAAATAATTCCCATTTTGATTTCCTAATGATATTTATGGAAACGCTAATATAATAAATTAACCACTTTTTGTGGGCCTCAAATAATTCCCTCTTTGGTTTCCTAAAACTACTAAGTTAGTACGCTAATATACTAGATCGTCTTTTTCTGATGTACAGTCAACTTCACTATGTGGGTATCACCCTTGAAAGCACCTACGTTCGAACCCGCGATGGCCGCATAGCAAGTTTTTGTATTTTATTAACCGACTTCACAAAAAGGAGGAGGTTCTCAATTCGTCTGTGTTTTTTTTTTTTTTATGGGTGTTAGCTCAGAACTTTTTTCTGGGTGAACCAATTTGGATTATTCTTTTTTTATTTGATAGGTGGTGCTTCACATGTGGTCCGATTGAAATTTGATCAAGGTCTGACGAGTAGTTTTTGAGTTATCCTTAATACTGCATATTTTTTCCACTTAGTTTATATGGATGATGTGTTAATAATTTGCTGTCACTGTTATTTACACACCACGTAGTGGTATACGAATTTGTGTGGGGTAGGTACCGCAACTAAAAAGTGAAAAATGAATCTTTTTTACAAAAAAACAACCGACTTCCAAAAAAACACTAAGAGACGTGAAAAATAAGTTTAATTTCGTTTTGTATTTTCGTTTTTGGCCACCGACTTCCGAAATTAAAGTTATTTTTCACGTCTTTTAGTGTTTTTTTGGAAGTCGGTTGTTTTTTTGTAAAAAAGATTAATTTTTCACTTTTTAGTTGCGGTACCTACCCCACACAAATTCGTATAGTTTTTATTGTAATATTTTTTCTAACAGTTTATAGGTAAACAACAATGCACAAGAATATTTCAAATCTGTTATTAACAGTTTAGTTGGTCTAGAAGTTGAGGACGTGACGTGTGAAACTGCTGATTCAGGTTCGATACTGTCATTCCCCGTTATTTTAAGGTTTTTGTTTTAGTCAAATTTTATTTTTCTCTAAGTTATACTATTTATGCTACCTTTTCTTTTTATATATTTTTTGTTTTAACTAGTAGCTTTATAGTAAAATGAAAGAAATATAATTTATTTTTGTAAAATTTATTATAAATTGAAAATCTTAATTATATAACATTATAGATAACTGTAAAATATAAAAAGTTAGTATCGCTTCACTGCAAAATAGTTAACTTACAACAACTACTTATAATGGTTGACAATTTATCATTCAAACTAGTAGAACAATTTTCATAATTAACGAGTGAAAACACTTGTTATCATTAGTTAATATTCTAATGAATAAGCAATTTACATCTCTCGTCAATCATTAATATTGTCTACTTCCTATTACTATTAGCTATTAATCACAATAATGAAATAGTGAGGTCAAATGATTTATTCTTTGAGTTATTTCAATGTGTCAATGTCGACACTTTATTTTATTATATTATAACGATATAAACCAAAGGGTATCAAAAATATATAGAATAATCGCAATTAGGACCCACTTACCTATTTACTATAAGTCGTTTTGTTTTTATGTTCATAGCGGAGGGGATGACCCTCACTAAGTATTTGCTGTAGTCGGCTTCTCATTTGAGTAACCATAATCCAGCCAATATTCCTACCACGCATCAATTCCCAAGTCCTTATGATTTCGTGTTGTACTAAGATTATTCTTGGACTTCCACTTCAGGCCCAATTTAAAATCATTTGACCACATATTTTCAATTTCCAATTCGGACTTTTAGCTGGCCACTCGATAACAGTTATATCAGCCTGTAAACTAAGCCACTCCTTCACCATTCGGGATCGATGCACAGCACAGTTATCATGGACGAAATATATTAATCCTTTTGGGTACGCAACACGGACTGTAGGCAAAATAACCTCTTGCAATATTTGAAGATATGTCTTGCCATTTATACGCCCGCCTACTTCTGTTAATTTGCCCGGGCCCATAGATGCCATCCAGCCGCAGTAACCTGAAAATAAGTTTTATTTTAGTAACATAATATTAATTTATAGTATAATGTTTAAGATATTGTGGTGATAAACTTGCTAAATAATAAATAAATCCGTTTATGATTTTTTGGATTGTAGCGTTCGTTAGGTTTCCGCCATAGTATTTTTTCCCATCATTATCGGACCTAAAAGTTTTTTCGTCCGTGAAAATAACTATGTTATTTTCGCAGTCAAAGTCCATAAGCTCCTGTGCGAACCGAACTCTTGCTGCCCGATGAGTTTCTGATAGTTAATTTTCTTCGCTGGACGATAATTGTGAATGCCAAATGGCATGCTGTAAACCAAATTTTTAAGACGATTTTGGTCTATGTTTGCCTATTCTTCCAGTTAAGGAATGCGTTAGTGGAAGAATGGGCAAAGATAGACCAAAATAGTATAAAAAAATTGGTTTACAGCATGCCCCATCGTCTTAATGAAGTGGAGCAAATACGAAATATTAAATTGACAAAAAATCCTTTATTTTTAAGATTTACTGCGAAGTGTATTGTTGTTGTCATAAGTTAGAAGCGAAAAAAAACTTATTTTTTTGTATTTAATTAAAGTTATACAGTGTACAAAACGTGTCACACATTTTTTTAAATATATTAATCAGTCATGTACAATATACTATAGTTTAGCAAATTAGTCTTATGTATTTAAGAAATTATCACGCCATTTATTAGCGACCTGGATGTTTTTCGATCCAGTGTAGTTTTTAACACAAACATGTGTAGTATGCGAAATGAGAAACAAAACTAGACAGACGGTAACTTAATTAAAGATTAGTAAAATGTATGCTTCTACCCTCAATTAACAAACTATGCGTTATCTACGAGTTCAAAGTCAAAGTCAAAGTCAAAGTCAAATCATTTATTTCAAATAGGTACATAAACGGCACTTTTGAACGTCAGAATTTACAAAAAAATAGAATTGATTCTAGTTGCCCCTTCCAAAAGGTAGTTTCGTATGGAGAAGAATGGGCAAGAAACTCCACCGTTACTCTTTTAAAAATGTTTTACAATATTATATATACATTAATTATATGTGAAGACGATGCACCTTGAATAAAATTACTATACCACAATAGGTAAAAATAATTAAATACTCGTATAACGCATGACAGGTAAATTAATTATGAGATAGATACATGGTGCTCACATATTTACAAATATTGAAAAGTAAATGATTTTTCCAAAATTTCACAAGTAATAATTTAGTGTGTGAGTTAAAGTAGTTACATAATGTAAAAAACAATGTCATAAAAATTATAAATTATACAATTAAATTAGCAACCAGTTTGATTTTGTCTAGACTCTAGATTGTCCTATGGAGCAGGACCAGCATGTTTCCAAGCATTCTTATCTAGGATATAATCCTCTAATTTGTAATGTGCTAGTTTACAAAGTGTCCTTTAGTTCATATACATATAATATCGATTAGACAGAGACAGAATTATAAGGCCAAGTAGATTGATAATTCAACAAATTGTTAACTACCTACCTGGCTTAGCTGGTAAGACCTCGCGGTAAACAAAGAATAACAAATGTTTCGACGGTTCGAATCTTGTGCGGGCATATGGATACTTTTTGTGTTATTCTTATGGATGGTATAGTCTGAATTGCAAAGTTGTAGCAAAGTTAATTTTAATACAACTGGGGTATCCAATTGATGCAGCCCACTGTAACTTATCTTAATAACTACGACCAACTAAGATTTAGCGATCGCCGCTCGCTCCCGCGGCACCGCTCGCATCGCTCGCTCGACTTGCGCGTGATTGGTCACATTTGAATTATTTTAAATGCAAAATCTGAAATCTGCTATGCTTCAGACTTTCAGCAGAAGACGTCACGATACTTTCATTTGCTCTTTGAATCTATATTATTAATTCTTCATTTTAACAATTAACGACCTGCTGAGAGTAGTCAATAAATCCATACCATTGTTATTCGCGGATGACTTGAAATTAGTTCTTAAAATAAAACAGGAAACTGATCATGACATACTGCAGCAGGATATTAATGGGGTATTGAGTGGAGTCGTAGCAATAGGTTGTACTTCAATGTGGCCAAATGTTTGGTGTTCTCATTTACTCGTGCGCGCGATCCAAGTCAGTATCCATATTGTATGGATGGAATCCGATTGCAACGTGTCTCAGAGGTTAAGGACTTAGGCGTGCGCTTTACAACAAATTTAAATTTCCGTAAGCATACCATGGATGTTTGTAAAAAAGCATACCGCAATTTAGGGTTGGTCTTACGGCTGGGAAACCAGTTCACGAACATCAGTGCTCTTAGATCGTTGTACGAAGCGCTTGTTAAAAGTCATTTGGAATGCAATGCTGTTGCTTGGTCGCCACATGAGGCGAAGTACAAACTAATGCTAGAACGTATCCAGAACAACTTTTTGAGATTCCTGTACTTAAAGCAGTATGGTGTGTATCCAGGGTAACCATTGTTGTATCCTACTCTATTTGTGCTGGGCATGGTAGGCTACAATAAACTGGAAGTAAGAAGGGAAGTAGCTCTCGCCACTTATTTATGATTATGCGGGGTAAAATACACAACCCAGGAGTTCTAAGGACGATTGGGTTGTGTGTACCTGACGGGCACGTGGGGCGACGGAGGCGGCCGCCACTGCTGTGGGTACCGCCCGCCCGCACCAACCTGCTGCAGCACGCGCCGCTGACGCGCGCCCTGCGTACACTCAATATGGTGTCACAACAGATAGATTGCTTCAATTGTACTCTGAGTGAATTCACAGGGGCCGCATTTTGTAAAATTACTCTGAGTTGTTCATTATAACTACACTATTGTATTAGGTAAGCCTGTGATGATAGTTGTATGTGTTTTTTAAATAAATAAATAATAATAAAAAAAAATACTGATATTATAAAGAGGTAAAATTTGTTGGTTTGTAAGTTTATATATAGGGGATAATCTCCGGAACTTCCGGTCGGGTTTTTTTTTTGTATTTGGTAGCCCAATTCTTGACGAAGGCTATAGGCTATTCAACATCACGCTAGAACCCCCATGAGATGAGCAAAAATAAAAAAGTCTGAAATAACGCTAAGCGAAAACGAAGTAATAGCGCGGTTAGTCGATGCGGTGCGTCGCGGGGGTCGGGGGAGCCAGAAATGTCATACGGGATGAATTTGTTACATTTCCTTAACAACCCTTTTCAACTGAAGAGCAGAGTAAGATTAACCACCTTATTGAATATGCATATTTATGTCTTGAGCAATGCGAAATCATAAAATAAGATGAAATTATTATCTACCGTAGGTAATTTAGCAATTTTGTCGACATTTTGTTTTGCAAATGTCTCAATAAATCTTACATGACTTCGTATGAGTATTTATGAGTTTACTTTAAGATGAATTTTTGGGTCTTAGCCAGAGTTTACATTGAGTATATTATGCCATATTTAAAATTTTGATTTAGTATACTATTTTGGAACATATATGATCTGAATTTAAGGGTTACAAATCGTATAGAGCAAGCATGCACATTTCAATTCATCTGTAATCACAATTGAATAAAGGAAACATACCGTGTGGAGTATTTAAGGTACCTTCATGCCTATAAGAACCTGAAAAACCGACAGCTACTGGTAGGTATTTATCAATCTTACCTACCAAAATTAATCATCATCATTATCATCTTTCGGCCGAAAGACATCGACTTCGACCGGTTCAGTGCTTCTCATATCCACTGGATTCCTGCTACCTCGCAGAACAGATGGTCGATGAGGCCGAAAGGTTCTAGAGTGGAGACGGCGTACCGGAAGATGTAGCGCTAGAAGGCCTCTCACAAGGTGGACCGATGACCTTCTGAAGGCCGAGGTGAATATAAATAGAAAGAAAGACAGAAAGAAAGAAAAATATTTTATTTGGGACACGCACAGGAAATACAAAGAGTAAAAAAAAAAAAAGGAA
Source organism: Griposia aprilina (assembly GCA_916610205.1). Lineage (NCBI taxonomy): Eukaryota > Metazoa > Arthropoda > Insecta > Lepidoptera > Noctuidae > Griposia > Griposia aprilina. The sequence goes on along the minus strand of OU744294.1, from coordinate 5,947,647 downwards.
CATTTAAAACTAGCAAAATTAACAATAAACCAAAAAGGCTCCTATCTCAGCATAATGCTGCGATATTTAAAAAATAAGTACCGCAGCGCTGGTATTCTGATAGGGGCCCCATGTGATGCCACGGACACACATACGGCCATCTTTATATCCCACTAGGGGATTATTTATCATACCCCGACGCGACGCTGTTGTAATGCAGACGTGCTACCAGAACTCTCCGAATAATTAAATCATAATACGACAAAAAAGTGCTTTATAATAAAATATAAACCTACAATATTAAACTTCAGTGTACCAGTGTCAATCTGTGAAAAAACTATTGTGAAATACCAAGTGCATCATCTTCAAAAATCAAAATTAACATCAAAACGGCCACAAAATTCAAACATTTTATCTATTTTGGACTTTGGACTCAACAGTGAACACAAAAGAAACAGCTCAAACGCTAATCACGTACATACCTACCATAATAGTTCGCGCAAGAAAATACCGGCTACCAATTTAAACCTCAAGCTTAAGTGTAAACTTAGCGCCGCGGTGCAAGACTCCGGTTCGTGCGTAACGAGTCGCAAGTTCAAACCCCGCCGTCCAACATACTTTTTCGGTATCTTGGAATTTATTTAAATCACAATTCTAAACTACTTAGAAAAATGCCGCTAAACCGAACACCGCCAAAGTCACCTGCTGTATTAAGTCAGTTACCTCCAGTCCACCACCAATCTGAGCCAAACATAAGTACATCTGCGGGAATAAATGAAGTCTCCATGGATGCCTCAAACGTTACCTGTCGTAATAAAAGGAAACGCGATGACCAAGACTATCTACCAGATTACAATGATTTCAAAGATGAACTATCTGGTGTAATCAAAGATCTTAAAAAGGAGCAAAAGGTATTCTACTCTAACATGGAGGCGACGATGTTGGAAGTAAAAAGCCAGTACAGTAAACTTCAAAACTCAGTCGACTTTACTGCTAAAAAATATGATGAGATGCTAAACAAAATGAAACAGTACGAAGTCGAAAAGAAGGAAAATCGAGACTATATCAGGAAACTGGAAGACAGGGTAGATCACCTTGAAAAGCAATCGAAAATTACAACTGTAGAAATAAAAAACATCCCTAAAGTTGAGAATGAATCAAAATTGGATCTGATAAATGTGATCTCAAATGTTGGTGCCACTCTAGACACCACAGTTGCAGAATCAGATATTAAGGACGTATACAGGATTAACTCAAGCAATTCTATGAATAACACCATCATAGTTGACTTCACTACAGTGTTACTTAAAACCAAGATACTGCAATCAGTTAGAACTTTTAATAAAAATAATAAAAGCTGTAAGTTGAATACAACACATCTACGAGTCCCCGGCCCAAAGGTACCCGTTTACATATCGGACAATCTCCCTGCAAAAGCTCGAAAGTTGTTCTTCCTGGCAAGAGAATTCGCCTCCCAACATAAATACAAGCATTGTTGGTCAGCATTTGGTAAAGTTTACCTTCGCAAGGAGGACGGCGCTCAACGCTTCACTGTTAACTCTGAAATGGATTTTGCAAAAATAATTGAAAAATGACTATCTGGTCATTATTCCATAACATTAAAGCCCTGCATGTACTCTTATAACTTTTTTGGATTATCATTTTATATGTTTCAGTTAAGTTTTTCTGTCTATATAACACTTATGTATACAAGCAAACAATTACACATCATCAATTTTATACACAATTACACACACAATTTCACAGTTTTATCACTTCATTTTTGGGAATTCTATGATACGAGATCTAAACAAGAAAAGATTTTTGTCAGTGTCCTTATCATACCGATTGCTTGCCTACTGAAATCTCTTGTCAGTTCAGGAGAGATTCGGTGGGTGAGAGATCGCTCATGCCTTGTCTCTCTGATTTATACAGCTATGCACATTATTCTCTGCCTCTGTCATTTAAACCGTACCCTTCGATAATTCTATTTTAATAAACAATGACATTGACCACCTTACAGTCGCGGACTCCACTATATGTGACCTGGCCGATTGCTTGGACCTCATCCCGAATAACGAAAAACGTCTCAAAATTATCAGTCAAAACATAAGAAGCATAAATTGCAACATGTCAGGTTTTAATGTCCTATTGGCACAATCGAGAATTTCGTGGGACCTGATAATTCTCACGGAATGCTGGTTACCGGTTGCCTCAAATCTTCCGTTGTTAAATGGCTATAAATATTACTCAACTAACAAAAACAAAACACAAAACGAGGGTGTAGTTGTTTACATAAAAAATGGCATACATGTTAATGTTCTCGAACCTGACTTTCATGATGCAAATTGTCTAACAATACAAATTAATAATGACACCGTTGTTTTAGCTATTTATCGCCCACCATCATATAAAAATATATCAAACTTCCTACAATCCCTAAATGAAATATTAATAAACTATTCTTCTTGTAGAAACATTATTCTCACCGGGCACATAAATTTAGATATCAGTACTTCAAATCATGATCGAAATGCTTCAGCTTACCTCGATCTGACATCGTTTCACGGCTTGCTACCAGCTCACGTTATCCCTACACACGGAAAAACATGTCTAGATCACGTCATTCTGAAAACAAAATTGCCCGCAAAAGTTTTTATAGCTCAAACAACCCTCACAGATCATTATACTGTCATCCTTTCGTTGAGTCAATGTTTTCCTAGACACATGAAACCCAAGACCTCACGGATAGATTCGGTTGGATTACTTTCCGACTTAAATGGGGCAAACTTTCAACCAGTTCTCGAGGCAAATGATGCAAACGTAGCAGCTGACAAACTGGTTCACATTCTTAAAACTGTAGTGGAGTCAAACACTAAAATAATTACCGTCTCCTCGCGGAAAACAATTATTAAACCCTGGATAACTCCAGGTCTCTTAAGATGTATAAAGAACAGAGACAATCTAAATAAAAAATTAAAAAAACATCCTGACAATGTAATACTAAAGACAACATACACAAGGTATCGAAATTATTGCAACAAAATTTTGAAAAAGTTAAAAGGGAATTTGAAAGAGAAGAAGTAAAAAAGGCGGGAAAGGACAACCGCCGCCTCTGGAAAATAATAAATAAAGTTTCAAATAGATCAAGACCCAAAACATCACCGACTGAGTTAATAAGCCCGCAGGATCAACCAGTTAATTGCTTAAACAATGTAAATCATTTTTTTGCCAATATTGGCTCAACCCTGGCTGGTAAAATAACCGCCCAACAGCAAGGTTATGATGACCCCCCTGCTAGTACCCACCCACCAACTTTTTCACATTCCATGGTTATCCTGCCCGCTGATGAGCATGAGGTAGCTGCCATTATTACCTCTCTCAAGCGCGACTGCGCCGTGGGCTGCGACAATATTTCTTCAAACCTTCTCATTGCTCATAAGAATCTTTTGGTACCCTCGATTACACATATCTGCAACTTGGCGATAGAAACTGGTACCTTTCCTCTTGCGTTTAAAAAGGCACTTATCCATCCGATTCACAAGAGTGGGGACCGACACTGTGTTAATAATTATAGACCAATAGCAATTCTGCCTGCCTTATCAAAAATTCTGGAACGGCTATTGAACAACAGGTTAGTGAAATATCTAGAATCAAACAACCTGCTGTCCCAGTTTCAGTTCGGTTTTCGTGCAGGGAAATCGACAGCCATGGCAGTGCACGAATTAACAAACTCTATTGTTTCTAACATGGATGATCGAAAGAAGTCGTTAGCCATCTTTTTAGACCTAGCTAAAGCCTTTGATACAGTGTCGGTCCCGATCTTGCTTCGAAAGCTTGAAAACCTCGGTATACGTGAAAATCAATTGTCACTCTTCAAAGATTACTTAAATAACCGCACGCAAATTGTTAAAATTGATAACCACTTTGGTGACACTCTTCCCGTGGCTTTTGGAGTTCCTCAGGGTAGCATCCTGGGGCCCACATTATTTCTGGTGTATATTAACGACCTCTGCAATCTCTGTCTTCAAAATGGTCGTATTATTACCTTTGCGGATGACACTGTGCTTCTTTTCAGTGCTGACTCTTGGGAGGAGGTGCATAAGTACGCACAAGTTGGGTTTAATACTGTAAATGATTGGCTAAGAACTAACATACTCACCTTAAATGCCACTAAAACCAAGTATATTGCTTTTTCATTAAGGACTAGTCCGCAGTCATCTCTCCAAACGTTCTCCATTCTTGCTCACACCTGTTCATTCCCTCATAACGGTGATTGTTCTTGTTCCAAATTGCAGAAAGTGGACCATATTAAGTACTTGGGGGTCACTTTGGATTCTAAATTAAATTTTGCCGAACATATAAATTGTCTGACTAGCAGAATACGGAAATTTATCTTTGTGGTTAAAAATCTTCGGTCAATCCTTAACTCCAAGCAACTACAATCTATTTATTGTGCTTTGTGCCAATCCCTCCTGACATACTGCATTACTTCATGGGGTGGAACGTTTAAAACTAACCTCTTAGCACTTGAGAGGGCTCAAAGGGCAGTCCTTAAAGTTGCACTATTCCTTCCTTTCCGTCATCCCACTGTAGAAGTTTATAGGTCTGCTAAAGTCCTCTCAATTCGGCAGCTTTTTATTCTCCATGTTGCTTTGAAACAACGATCTCTTATACCTTTTATAAATACCGATCAAGATTCTGACATGAGAAGAAGAAGAAGAAATATATGCCAACCTAGATCAGTAAAATCCAAATTTGCCCGAAATTTCTTTTCTTTTCTTGGCCCTTTTCTATACAACAGACTAAATGATTTACTCTCTGTTCATAACCTAAACAAAATAGCTTTTAAAAGGAAAATAACTGAATGGCTTATTACATTAGATTATACACAAATTGAAGATCTTTTCAAAACTATTTCATGACACAAAATTCCCTTTGCAACGCATATACAAGCATCCCAAACCACACACACACACTCACTCCACATCACACAAACTCACCCCACACGCTTTCATATACATTCACATACATCCTCCCTTGCATGTATTCTTAATAAATTACCTTTTCACGATTTCTATAAACCAAGCTAAATGAGCACTATTGCAATATTATAATGTGGGAGATTTTTATGTAAATATGATATATGAACCCGATGGTCTCCAGTGCAACAAAAATAATGTACAACTTAGTTTTTGGGGGCCTGGTGACCTGACATACAGGTTTTGTAAAAAACTTAGTTTAGGCACCAGTCTTCCACAAATTAATTATGAAATTGTGTCTGAAGACTATGTATATATATATCTCTGTAATTTGTGGTAAGAAAATAAATAAATTATTATTATTATTATTATTATTTATAAATAAATTTTCAAATAAAATACTAATAAAATATTATAAGAAAATAAAGCAGTACAAAATTGATTAGAAAAAAAAAATACATGATCATGTACTCGTATAACAATAAAGACTACTACTAAATACTAAATTATACACCTCGATCTTTAGTCAGAAAATACACAGACCAAAATAACTTACGTCGTATCAGTAATAATACTCGTACATAAATAATCAATCGAATGACAAGTCAGTCAAATGTCACAATCGTTTAAGTCTATGAACTTCTGCTAAGCATTACAAATATACAGGGTAGCAGTGACATCGACGCGCTAACTGTTACCATGGTTTCAGCACATGATTCTAGACGTAATAGTGTAGTAATTTTCTAGAAGTACAAACCATGTTCAGCTAGAATCACACTTAGTTCTGTAGAAAATAATACTTTCCCGATTTATTATGTCACGCAGGAGGACGTCATTATGTCATTCGAGAGGTGGTTGCTGAAAATCAGCGCTGTTGACGATAGGTTCGTCCGAAGTCACAGCATTTTGCTGAGCAACGACCTGTTCTTGCACAGATGCGACGCACGGCTAAATTGTTCATAATATTGTTGGTTGTTTTTTTGTTACAAAAGTAGTCCTTTTTCCACTCTGCTATCGGCATTTTGTTTTTGTTTTCATCGTTTGTTTGTTGTCATTTGCGAGTGTCGTAATACAGAGCAAAATATGTAACTAAGTTCCTTGCAGAGCAATGTGTATTGTCTTTGGTCCCTGGCTCTAACCTCAAGCAATGGACAAAATTGTAAAAAATTGAATTTTTGGTTACGAGGCTGTTTGCTACTTTGTATATCTGTATTTTTATTAACGTCATTTATTTGTAATGTGCGTTTTGTTTGTGCAGAATAAACTATTTTTCTTTCTTTTCTTTTTTAGTCGGTTCATTAAAAAAAAATGCTGTTCCCTACATTTTGAACGCGTAGGTATTGCAGTATTCTATAAAATAGCAGTTTTTTTTTTTAAACCCTCACAATAATTCTACGCTACGGGTTCTAGAATCATGTGCTAAATTCATGGTTACATTTTGTCGACGTGCTTGCCACCCTGTATGCAGAGCTATTTCTGACTATAGTATGTAGATATTTTTTGCCTCGTCATAGGCCTTATAAATTATGAATGAAAGTTGTGGGAAGTAGTTACGTACAAGTGGAAAGTCTTTAAGGCCGAGTTATGAGGTAAGGAACGCTAAATCTTTTTTTTTAGGACTAGTAATGAAAATATTGCAGTAAATAGGCATTACTTTAATAGGCAGGGCAGTTTACTAAGGTCATCAATTCATTTTGTGAATTATTCAAGCTTTTGCTCGCGGTCGGAAATTATCTGATGGGATCTTAACACAGGGAAAAAAACCTTTTTTACAATAAAACAACCGACTTCCAAAAAAGACACTAAAAGACGTGAAAAATAACTTTAATTTCGGAAGTCGGTGTCTTTGGAAATTAAAGTTATTTTTTACGGCTTTTAGTGTTTTTTTTGTCTAACGTTTTTGGTCTAACGCAGGTCATGACCTGGGTTAGACCATGGTCTATCCGTGTAACACATTTCATCTAAATCCGTTCAGGCGTAAAAAGGTACCAGACAGACAGACAGAGGTACTTTCGCATTTATAATATTAATATTATGGATTCTTATTTCATTTCAAGAATATTCTGCTCAATAATTATTATTTGATCTCGATGTCCTAGACCAATTTTAACTTTTAAATACGTACTTATAGATCCAAATTTCAAAAACTTTTTCCATCTGTTTTTCGGTCTAAAGGCGATCTACGAGTAAAGGAGATGAATTCGTTAATAAAGGGTCCTTGAAGCAAGACACAGAACTGATAAAAACAAATGAAAGCATTTAATTTGTTTTCATTTCCGTTTCTGTAAACATTCATTTTGTCTAACTGAAAATATTGTCAATTCTCTCATTATTGTGAATTGAGTCCCATGACCTGCATTTAAGTCTTTGATCGAATTCTGTTTTCTTATTACGTTCTGCCCACGACATCTTTCGCGTGACGTCGTAAGACACCACAATATACGACAATAACAGCCATATTTTAATAAAACTTCCCTATATAGGTACTACGTTTGTAGTTTTTTGCAGTCAAAATATACAGAGAGTCAGGACTGATGACGCAGGAGCAAGCTACGTACAGTTGTCCATGTGAGAAGCAGCCTGTTCTGAGGTTGACACCCGCAGCCTTCAGTGTCTGCCCCTGTGACTTGTTGATGGACATCGCGAAGTATGCGCTCACAGGGAACTGCAAACGCTTAAACTGGAAGGGGTGGGTAATTGTGGAGAATTTGTGGTATACGCGGTACAAATACTGTCTCAGCAACGCCACAACCTGTTAGAATTTCCACCTCGATTACGTTTCTTTGCAAAAACACGACTTTGAGCCGGGTTCCGTTACACAGCTTCGGCGGAATGAAGTTCCGAAGGAGCATTATGTGTACACCGACCTTCAGCTGGATAATGTGCGCCGGAAGTCCACTTACCGTTAGCGCATTCAGGAATTCTACGGGGTAATGTTTGGCATCATCTTGCTCCACAATAGTGTTAATGGAGGTGTATATTACTTCGCTTCCTTCAATTTGGGAAAGAATACTGTGGTTGATCGCTGCAGTTTGATCATTTTTGGGCGTTAATATGGCAAGTTCACACACCCAAGAATTATCTTGGTACAAGTATTCAACTGATGTCTCCGTCCACCAGATGAATCACATCTTCGATAGTGGAAACTATTCCACCAAGAGTCTGTGGTAGGGAACTACCTGGCCGCTCTCCTCTTGTAGAGTGCCTTCAACAACTTTTAGAAGAACATCGGAAAATTTTGAGCACGCGAATTCCCGATAAATAATTAATTCTATCGACTTTATTCTACTTCAAAATCTCACATTCACACACAGATTTTAAAATCGTTACTGACTATACTGTCAAAATCTGTGCGCAAAGTCTAAAATTATGCTAGATTTTTTGTGCTGGTCAAGGCCTCTCCCATGTCTTTCCAGGTAAGTACTCTTTTCATGTGTACCGTCTCAATACTTACCTAAAATTTTGTATTTTATAATGTAAAAAAAAACCTCAAATAATACCAATAGTTGGGAATCGGACTTTTTTCCACGAAGATGTCATGAGGTCCAACTTGTAGAAGGCCCTTAGTAAAATTTGGTTACATTGGAATTTGAACTTTGTCATGTCAGCATTGAGTGTCTAGTTCCAAAACATGACTATGATCTATGATTCGGAATTCCAGCTTAGCGTATAGTATAGGAAAAATAAACTGATGTTTTTCCTACTGAAGAATTTTATTGAAAATAAAGGGACTGGTCAATTATCATATTTCGTTTAAATATTGTAATTGAAAAACCATTCAAGGAATAGGGTTGCTGATTACAGCGGTCCAACAACTTTCCTTAGATGATCGCTATTTTTTTTCAATTGATTTCATTTTCTCAAAGTAAAAAAATGGAAGGTAAGTGATGCGATTATAATTATTCGATTTCATATCGTTAAAAAAGCAAGTTTATCGAGTTTGTTTTCATCATCATGTAGGTAGTATCATGAGTATGGAGTATAGGACTTTGATTGAAGTGCTTTGCTTTTTAGCGTTCCGTGCCTCAAAAGGAAAAATCGAAACACTTATAGGATCACTTTGTTATCTATCTGTCTGACCCCTTTCTCAGGAATGCGCGTATCAAGTTGAAATTGAACTGCCTTACTTTGGAGCTGTAAAACAATCGAGCTTCTAAGACGTTTACTTAGAAGCTTTGACACTCGCGAATAAATTAAAACCCATAAGAAATATCCGGTCGACTCACGGTCAACGGTAAGCGGTAAACAACGGTAGAATCACGAAATGTGGTAAGAAGCAAGGTCTCATAGTACAAATAGGTGCAGGAAAATATCTGGAAATCCTTCATATTACTTATTGTAGGGGACCATATTTTCTCAACTACAACGTTAAGTTTGTCTTTCAATCCGGAATCGAAAATTTAAAGGCCGTATCTTGAATTAACATTTAGTCTTTATTTCATTCAAGTCGGTCTACTCTCCAATCTAACAACCTACCAGCATCGGTAACAGATTCAGGGACATCCAATAATATTGAATGATATACCTATGTGTAGGTATGTATATAGCAATCATACATCATAGTACATTGAATAGAGCGGTTTCGTCTGATTATTTTGCGTATACATACTTAACACACAAAATTTAAATTCAAATGTCTAGATATACGCCGGGCGAAAAGTTTCTACTGGCGGGAAGGGGTTGTGTTTTGTTTTCGTCGTGTTTGATGAGAGGGGTAAGCAAAGAGGCGCGGGTGAAGCTTGATTTTTTTCTGTCTTGCTGCGCCCTCTTAAGAAAAATAATTAAAAAGTTACTATGTCTCACGCTCGCAGCAAAATCGAATTTCGCTCAGTGTCTATAAACAGGAAAATCTACTTGTTTGAGGTGCTGAGGTGTAAAAATAATTATTTTAGGGATTATGACTGACGATGAAGCCAGCACTGAAAAAAACAAACAAATTTTATCCGTAGCTTTTTGTGTCACGAACCAAAGAAGCCTTGAATATTATTCTATGATTTCAAGGATTTTAATTTATAATAAGAAAAAATTATGTGGCGACCGAGCGAGCGCTAAGCGTCTCTGTTTCAGGTTGGACAAAAATGCTTTCGTATGTCCGGATATCGGGCGGATGGCTGTTCTCTTCTACAGGTCGCATTTCTCAACGGACTCTCGTGAAATTTTGATATGGGGGTTGATTTCGCGCTCTTTGCGCGCACTTTTTGTTTGAAGGTGCGCGGTGAACATTTATTCAGCTTTAAGCTATGCAAAGACATACTCGTGAGGTCTACAACCCTCAGAGAGATTAATCTTCATAACTTTAAATTTCCAAGACAAATGCATTTCCTCTTTCAATCACATTTTTTAAAGACAGAATATAAATTTTCAATAATACTTTTGTTATCTTTTTAATATTTTATTATTATTATTAGTACCGTCTTTTCTACAGAGCACCTGCCATCTTATCTCTTCACCACCCTTGGTTGACTGGTAGAGAATGCCTAAGGCATTAAGTCCGCCTTTATATACTATTGTGTGCGAGAAATTTTAATAAATAAATAAAGAAAACATTGTGCCCCATTAACGGGGAAATTTTCACTCTAAGACACCGATCCCGCTGCCAGCGATTAGGATCTATTCCCATCCAATACCAAGAGCTAATACCATTTGGTATTAGTTTATTTCCGAATTTATTTTCTATTCCCAACGAGTACCACATTTTTTTAAATAAAAAATCTATTACTAACCAATACCAAAGCGTGACTTTTTGTACACTCAGCTACACAAAGTTTTATTTAAATTGCGTTTTACCGAAATCTAGGGTAATCTAAATATAGGGTTAGGGTTAATAAGCTGGTCGACGGAGCCCCGCTTCGCGGGGCTCCTATTTCTGTCTAAAGGGTTTAAAGGAACCTAACCAACCGAACCTCGGGATGCCACTGACGTCGACCATCTAGGGTTAGGATTTTCGGGAACATTTATTATGTTTTCGGAAACTTAGTTCGGTAATTCATTTTAACACAGCTTAGCTGTTAGTATTACAGTCAACCAGAGTTCGATCGCTGGAAGTTAATTTGGTAGGTAGGTAGGTAGGTAGGTAGGTTAAACATTACTTAAAATCACTCAAAGCATTTTAATTTTACTGAACCTGACTGTATCTGATTTCTTCAAACTTGTTTTGGTATTGGTTTTAAAATGTGGTACTCGTTGGGAATAGAAAATAAATTCGGAAATAAACTAATACCAAATGGTATTAGCTCTTGGTATTGGATGGGAATAGACCGCGATTAGCGAGAAGCGAGTAGGGCTATAGCAACTAGAAAAGAGTTGTCGAGTTGGCGACGAGCGATTACTCGCTGGTATGCGTATATACCAAGCGTGTCTCAGCGAGGTTGCACCCACCAGGCGAGCGACGATGCGACAAACAAGTACTCGCCAGCGAGCGGTTTGAACAGTAATCGATCAACTGGGTTGGCAGGGATATCGCCGCGCAAAATGTAACCATGAAGTCAGCACATGATTCTCCAGCGTGTAAATTTTTCGAAGGTTATCAAAAAAAAAAAAAGGTTTTTTTATTTCTATTATTTTTTTATTTAAGATGGGTTTGCTCTTGACTTAGGCTTGCATGGAAAAGTGCAATACCCACTGTCCTACGCGGTGAAAAGGTATGGAGAGCATTTTTTTTTTTTTAATAACCTACGAAAAATATCAACGCAAGGTTGTTCAGAATCATCAAATCAAATCAAATCAATTTATTTGCCATAAGTGTTGGTACAATTTCGGTCTTAACATAAATAATTATACAGATCCATAACACTTAGTCATAATACTGAGACATGCAAACATTTGGGTATGTTAGTCTATTTTTACTCATGATTAAATTATATTTATAGAACTTATAATTTAATTAAAATTAAAATTGAGTAGCAATATTATTATAATTATTAGATACAATAAAAAAAATATTAATGTCAGAGGGTAGATTAATATTATTGTTATTTATCTTTCAATCTCTTATTAAATATGTCGCTTACTGAGTAGAAATTCTTTTCCATCAACCATACTTTAAGACACCTTACGAATTTATTAGCTGGTATGATTGTAATGCTGTCCGGTATAGCATTAAATATGCGACCGCACATTGCATAGCAATTCTTACTATACATATAATGCTGTCCTCGGAATTATGGGCAAAACTATTCTATTTCCGTGCCTAGTACTTTTTGCAAACATTTCACGAGCTTTTATAAATAGCTCTGGGTGCATTTTAACAAATTTTTCGTATTCAAAGATATACAGACTTGGAAGGGTTAGTATCTTGAACTTTTTGAAAAATTGTTTGCAAGATTCCTGTACTGAATCCATGGTAACAAGTCGTTGATGTCCCTGCCTCCCAGTATGTAACTCTTTAACTCACACGAGACATTCAATCTTTTGTACGTTTCTTGAGTGAAAAAATCGTTGATAGCCGATAGTCGCTTCCTTGCCGGCAGTTTTAGTCCCCCGAAGGCAGTCCGATTACCGACCCGAATTGAATCGGTAATGAGGACTGAAGGTCATAAATTGGGGGAATGGGGATGAAATATAACGTTTACATGGTAATAAGTAGGATAAAGCTGGGTAAATAATTGATAATCAGGATTGGGCTGATGAATTATACTTACGATAGAGAAGGTACACATACCTCTCTCGTTATCATCAGCCATATTTTAACTACTGTGGCCGCACTACGGGAAGTGTTGGTTATTGCGCAATAGAAAAACCGTTTGCAGTTCAAATCAAATTATAATTTACGAACAAATTAATCACATACGCGAATAACACAGTAGGTAAAGCTATACAGAACGCGCGACAGTTTCTAAACGCGTTCACTGCTTGACCGCCACCGACCAACTCTGTTTTAACTCTGGTCGAGCGTTATGTTGCAGACTCTGTCGAGCGCCGCCTGGTGGCGCTGGCGTCACGATTAGTCAAGTCAAACGATTGATTTAACGTAGTTCCGACATATCGATGAATTTGAAATGAAAATATATTTCCTGTATTTTGCTTAAGCCTTTGTCTAATCGTAGGTACTTGGGAAACTACTCACTTATTTTTTTCTTAAGCTTTTGAGGTACTCAACAGTTTTCAGAACTCCTTATTTTGATGACGGCCTGAAGGAAAGCATCATCGGGTTTTAAGACTAAAACATAACAGTTTCCATAGAAATGACCTATAAAAACTCTGTAGGAAACTATTAAGCTAAGAAAATCTTATTAATGTAAACTATTATATTTGCCCTAATGTTCAAATGCAAGAAATATTCTCATACCAATTTCAACGATAATACAAACTTCAGTTAACCTAAACATAACATAACATCACGCCGATAATCCCAGAATGGTTAAGCAACCTATGTAGTACACCCACATTTTGCCAGTTATGTTTAAGTTCCACTTAATAGCTTGCCGAGTAAGCAAGCTGAAGTGGCAGTGGGCTGGCCATTTTTTCGCAGGCCGGTGGAGCAGACGAGTCTTGGAGTGGCGACCGCGTATCGGCAAGCGTAGTGTGGGACGCCCCTCAGCTAGTTGGACCGACGACCTCAAAAAAGTGGCTGGGACAGACTGGATGCGGAAGGCAGAGGACAGGGTGTTGTGGCGCAGCATGGGAGAGGCCTATGTCCAGCAGTGGACTGCGATAGGCTGAGTTGATTGATTGATTGAATAGAAGGCGAGCCTATTGCCATCAACCGGGCTCAAATCCAGACTCCGGGCTGCTACTGAGAAATCTCAGATGGAAAAACCAACCCAAACCCATAAGCCAGTCGAACTAAACCCTCTGAATAATAAACTAAAACATCCAAAACCTTTTATTTAACCCAAGCCCATAAATCGTCGAAACTAAAACGAGATTTCTAATCTTTTAAGTACTTACTATTTAAAATCGAACATCAAGTAATCTGAAATCAAAGTGAGTGTCACTTTGAGTAACAATGAGGTCAAATCAAGTGAAAACGCTTCTTTAATCTTTCAAAGAGACTTTAAGACCTCTCACTCAATGCAAAAAATAGATAGGTTCAGAAGGTCAGTTACGTACAACAGCCGAAAATGCACGCACAAATGGACACGGCTCACGTTCAAACCTGTCGATCTATTTTGTAACAATTTCACAGTAAAAATTTAGGCAAAATGAGCTGGAAGTGAGCCGTTAAAAGTGTCAGTTAGTAGCATCAGCTAAGAAGTGAGCTGTCATTCCAACCGATGCTAGGTATTGAGCTCTCCTCATCTAAGTTTTTACTGAGAGATTTTTACTGAATAATTCAGCAGTTGGAATGTCAGCTCAATTCAAGCTTTTTTTTGAATATGTATTGCACACCATTTGATAACACATCCATTCCAAAAATATTCTCAGTTAATAGTAACTCTTCCTTCAGTGACCGGGTGACTTCATCATTGGTATACATAAGAGTAGAAAACGATTTTATAAATTATATGATAAACGGACTTGTATAAACACTGCTGAATTAAATTTATATGTTAAGAATTTTTCTAAATTATTTAAAAAGTTTGTACTGTGGCCAAGTCAAATTATTTGAGTTCAAACATAAAAAAATGTATTAATGTAATTAAAATGACATGGAGTATCATTAATAGCGAAACGGGAAGGTCATGCAACCGATGTAGCGACTATAGCCTTACTACTCATGACGGTATAATTTAATCAAATTCGCGAGTCGCCGCGCCCTTTGACAATTTCTTTGCAGAGATTCCCGTATCGACCACTAAATCTCTAACTTCATCACCCACTGATGCAGTCTTCACTTAAAGAAAACTTTTCAGTTGGTGATTCTGAATTTGATTTCCAATATGTCACCTGTAAAGATAAAATTAAAACGTTTCACACGGTAAATGTTAAAAAGACCGTAAACCTACGGGGTAGTTCTGTTGGCCTTGCTAAGTCGATTTTATGTATACGATGTAGCACCTACTTTAGCTGTTATTTAAAAAAAAATGTATTGACCGTGGTGAATTTCCTGTTCTTATGAAAACAGTAAAATAATACCGTTGTTTGAATCGGGTAGTACATCAGACCCTACTAATTATAGACCTATTTCAGTGCTTTAGTTTTTTCTTTGAAAAACTTATTTGTATCAAATGCAAATATTGTTTTAGAAACACAAATTACTGCATAACAAACAGTTCGGTTTTACAAGCGGTCCTTCGACTACTGGGTGTTAAACTTTTAGAGCATGTGTATAATGCATGGATCCTTCCATGCATTATACGTGTACTGACTGGACAGGTCCACTCAATTTGTGTGGTTCTTTCCTCAAAAGACCATTCAGACACCAATCTACATGGTCTTCACATGCTCCGACCAAGATTATTTCTGGACTTTAAAAGAGACTGCGAACTCTGAGTTTGTTTCGGCCTTTCTACTCATAGGTCGGCATCGGCATCTAGTTTAAAAAATATGATTGACGCGTAAGAGTGTTTGTATAAACCTAAGGTTTCATGGTGAGATTTCTACAGAATGCGGCTGAAGTGGACTCGCGATTGGCATTCGTTTAAGATCGTTGAGCGTGCGTGTATAACTTTGCTTGCGTCTATTTTCGTTATTAGTAGCAGGCCTTCTGTATGATCTATATATTTTGTGGTGCCTCTCACTCAATGATACGGCGACTTGTAAAAGGAATTAAAGATATCCTTTAATCTGCTTTCCATATTTTTCTCTCTTTCTGAATTATAATATCTCAGCTGATATCATTTCCTTAAAATAATGTAATTTTATTTGTCATATTTTAATAGCACCAGCGTTTTATTAAGCTAAGAATCACCGACATCGAATTTTATAATAATTAAAACTTAATATTTCAGATCTCGTCTGTTTTTACTAGTAAATAATTTAAATACTTCAAAAACTTGTTGGCCCCAAAGCCCTAAACAAACAATAAATAGTTTTAAAAGCTTTTAGTATCTACCGAATATTTTACAACTATAATGTACCTACCACAGAATTTATAAACTGATCTCGAGGAGAAAAGTACTAGAACAGATAAACTGTTTTATTTCGTAAATGGGGCTTGATTGCCATACATGTCGTATTCCTTATAGATATGGGGTAGATAAGCGAAAAAAATGCCAGTTGATGGTATTGCGTATGGCTCTGAATTGCCTCTTTAAAATGTTTTTTCTCTGCGATTCTTCCATTTCTGTTTTCACAGAGTATTTTTTTAAGAGTGGATTAAATATGTTTTTTACAACCAATAAAAAAAAACTGAAAAGTTTGAGATGAACTAGCGTGGAGAGGGTGCCGTACGATAAATATGTTACCCGCCAAAAACATTTAATGTAGAGTAGGTTGCCAAGACTTACGAGTACATAACGCTTTCACTGTAAAAAAGTTATAAGATCTTAGTAGAGCCAAGCCTCTAACTCTACAAATCTTACATCTTGGTCAAAATGTACGGTCAGGCCGTTTAACAGCCGTCGCACAGATACTCCAATGGGCTTATGGTAAAAAATTAGGTCACTGGTCTTTAATATTGTGCCATGAAATAGTTCCATGAATCGGCCAATCCATACATTTTGACCAAGATGTATGGTTTCTAGAGTTAGGCCTTGTAGAGTTAGGGGCTTGGCTCTACATTAGATCTGAAGCCTTTTTAACAGTGAATGCGTTAATCTTGGCATTGTACTTTACATTAAATGTTTTTGGTGGGATTTCATTTATTTTTTTAGGATGCTCTATTTCGTTTTATTTTAGCGGTGATATTGTACTGATATTACACAGAAATGTTAAAATCACAACCCTTACTTCTATTATAGTCGGGCAAAAAAGGTATTTCTTGCACACCAGCAGTTACTTTCTTCATAACATCACGCCTGTATTCCCCGTAGGGTTAGGCAGAGCTGCACCTATAGTACACCCACATTTCGCCAGTTATGTTTAAGTCCCATGTAATAGGGGGCATTACTTTCTTCATAGCCAACAAAAAAGATTTTCTTCTTAGTTCGTACATGCTAATGTAGCTTTTATAACAAATGGAAGTAGGTATACCGATTATCTGTAAGAAATACAGAAGGTGCAAGTCTGTATTTCTTAAGGATTATCGAGGTAATCCCTTTAAGCGGGTTGGAGGGTGAAGGTTACAATTTGTTTTTCGTTCTTTGTGTGCAAATCCTAGCCTGCATACCAAATTTCAGCTTTCTAGGACTTTGAAAGAACGAAAGTCCGACAACCAGTCTTTCCAAGTGGTATCGTATTACCCAGTAACTGGGTTGTGCTGGGAAGACTGGAAGCCGACCCCAACCTAGTTGGGAATAGGCTAAGCAGATGATGATATAGCAACTATTAACCAAAGATAATAGTCAAAATGTCAAATAATTAACAAAACTACGTTCAAAATATCTTTACTTCACTACACTAGAGAACAAAAATGTACACCTTCATAATATTTAAATAAAAACACAAAAGAACCTCTCTGACTCCTCTCTTCGACTTTGGTTAACAAAACAAAAAGCGCTCTAAAAATTACTCAGCGCCTATAGCGCTTCCCAGTCTACCTTTCAGCCTGTTTTTCGTACATAACTTCATTTCCTTCAACGCACGGTAAATTGGTATAACTAAATATGTTTCTGATGGATCGTATAGCTGCTTGTTAATGGTACATATATTATGTAACCATATATGTTATGTAAGTCAAGTGGGCCTTATTTTGTTAGTACGCATGTTAATATGTTTAGTAATAATGCATTTTTGAGAGTGTGAATCCAGACCGTATGTCGGCCATGGCGGCCAATTTCAACGGAGACTAGCCTTCGGCGCGGGAGATGTTATAGTGCACAAGTGTGTGCGCGACACAGGTCCACTCTCTCTTCCTTCACTTTCATAGTCCGATGGGACGACAATTTGACACGACCGGAGAAAGATCAGGACCAACGGCTTAAAGTGCTTTCAAGCTAAACAAGTGATGTTGGAGCGTCGGGCGGGGGTCGATCTTTAATCAATCTAATCATGGTGTTTTTTTTTTTGTATTTTTTTTTCTAAGCTTTTTTTCTTTATTTTCTTATTCTTAATATTAGTTATTAATAAAATTAAAAATCCCCTAGTGGGATTTATGGATGTCCGTAGGTGTGTCCGTGGCATCACAGCGGGCCCTATCAGAATACCAGCGCTGCGGATTTATTTATTTTTTAAATATCGCAACATTATGCTGAGCCTGATGCTGATCTTTTTCGGCCTCGCACAGGTCTTTTATTTTTTTAAGTTTAATATTGCTTTCACGTTAATTTTGTTAGTTTTAAATGCTCCTTTTTTATTTTTTACTTACTTTATTTTTGTTTGGATTTCCTGTGCGTGTCCCAAATAAAATATTTTTCTTTCTTCTTATTTTTCTTTGTTTCTTTCCGAGGCACGGGGTATCACACCGCCAACTTTCAAACTCCGGGCTGTTACTAAAAAAATCCTAATGGAAAAACCCAATGTCACTTTGCCCGACCTGGCAATCGAACCCGCACTCAGCAGTTGCGCAGTTGTGCAGTAAGTTGATTTGTGAGTAGGTACATTATAAACTTCGTCTTCTATTTTTTTTGCTCTTAGTATAATTTTTTAGTTACAGCACCAGATAGGTACCGCAATAGTCTAGTCTAGGTTCGTTTTCTTAGCTGACCATATTGAAAATATATGACGGGATGTTTGAGCGGCTGAGACACCACGTTTCACTGCTGATCCGTCATCTGTTGGTCCTTCATTATGGGCGTGTACATGCAGGTGTTTGGAAAATAATACTCGCAAAATGACGCACTTAAGTTACTTTCAAATAACGCAACGAGACTTAACTATAAAATGTAATGATTACACTGATTAAGTCTAACCAAAATCATTGTTAAACTTGCATTTAGAGCCAATGGATTTGTGCGTGTGCACCGCGTGACGATCGCATCATAAAGTGCTCGCCACAGCCGCCATGACGCTCATAACCCCATTCGGCGTTACCCGCTCTAAGTTAAAAATACCAGTATAGAAATAAATTCTAAACCACAGAGTAAAAATAATCGAATACTACTTTTAAAAAGTGTTACAATTAATCGACTAAATCATCGCGCGCCATCATATATAATATCTCAGGGTGCCAGCCTTCCACCCTGCCAGGGTCGCGGTTTTTTCGAAAGAGTTAACGTGGCCCTGGCGCACAGGCAAATGAAGGAACTCGGGTGGGTTTTAGTCAGTAAAAGTCTGACACGCCCTCCCGCTCCGCCCAGAGCGAGAGAAGTTATTTGATGATTTCCCATCCAAATAAAAACAAAAATCGTAGCCTTCCACAAAATATTTTTTTAGGTAACTCTAGCTTTTAGTGATATAGATATTTAGCACAAAGATAGACATGCGCTCAATAAACTCATTTAACTTTTATTCCAAGTACACCACGGGCACCCATAAAATGGAATATCATCCTATGCCCCAGCTTGACATAAGACACTAATGAAACTGCCAGTCATACTGTGAGAACCTCTCATCATACACCCATGTTACGTCAGTTAATTTAGAACATGACAGGGGTCCCTTCTGCCGTGTCGTGTTAAGTATTAGCAGGTACCTGTGTGTTCCTGAATTCATTCGTAATTACAAGCTCTTCACGTAATGGTAAGCGTTTTGAGATGACAATAAAAAAGCCATGTATTTAATCGAACCTCTAGTAATAATTACCATTTTGCACTCCTCAAAATATTGTTGAACACATAATAATTACGCCGCATTTTGTGAACCTAAAATAATTCCTATTTTTGGGTCCTAAAAATACTAAAAAGTCAAATTCACAAAATGCACAAAATCCACAAAAGTCAAATTCACAAATTTGCGACCAACAGGGATGTAGCGCTTGCCGGCCGCTGGCGCAGTACCGCTCGCTTCGCTCGCTCGGCTCGGGCGCGGTTGGTCACTGTTCCAATCAAACCTAACCCATTAGGCCTGGATACCCTGGCGTAGTTACTGCGACTAACTGTGAGAAAAGGCCAGAAAATTAAAAAGTGACTGTTATTAAAAAAGTGGGCATCATTAGAAGCGCAAAAAGTTTATAGAGGTTCATTCATTTAAAACACTGTCCATCATTGGAAGATCAATAAGGTTTTAGAGGATCAGTTAAATATTTCCCATAAAATAATTGATAGACGCACATATTCGGAATTTCAACTCGTGTTATTTTTACATTATTTATTTTATTTTGGACTGTGGTACCTAATGAAGTTAAATAGGTACGGACATTGAGGTCCTTAATTAGCAAAAACTTTTATTTGGATATATTTTTCGTTGGATGTTATAATTAGGTCCAAGTTTAGGTAAGCGGTTTTTCTTAGGTAAGTACCTACTAGTGTTTAATCCTCCTAGGGTGAGGTTGGAAAACATTTTCAACTGAAAATCCTAATTGGGTTTAGGTGGGTTCCTAATTAAGTCCAAGCTAAGGTAGTTCAAAGTTTTTATTACTCTTGAAAATTCTCAAAACTTTAACGTGAGCTTTGTTTTTGAGAATAGTAAAAAAGTTGACTCAATTAAGTGGGACCTGATGTTTTCATGAGCGTTGCCGCTACAACAAAGTTACGGTGGCGTGCGGAGACTTTTTCATACGCGACGCCTCAAAGACAGTTGTCAAGAAGCAACTGTCAGCCAGACATGAACGACGGCCGCGAAATGCGCAAACCATTTAGAATTTTATTTTGTTTTTTTGTTATCTTTGACTTCATGCGAACAAAACTAAATGCATTAAGTTCTTATTACCAAATGTACCCCAAGTAGGTCTAAATTTAAAACTTGATGGCAAGAAACTAGATGCTATTTCGGAAACTGTATATCTAGCAATTACTATAAATTGCAATGGGGTGCCCACATTAGAGCCTTTCAGGTAGATTAAGTTCAGCTGCATATGCAGTAAGCAAAATAAGGCAGTTGACTGATATAGCCACATCTAGGTTAGTATACATTGGTTATTTCGACAGTATTATGTGTTATGGCGTTTTGCTGTAGGGATCGGCGGCTGACGTAGATTGAATTTTCATTTTACAAAAGAGGACAATCCACGCGATCTATGTATAGATACCCCCTACACCTAAGCTATGGCACGCAATTTCTTTAACACCCTGTATAATAGGTCCTAGCGAGTCTCTTAGAAACAAATTCAAAGAAATTAATATACTTACTAACTCGGCCTTCTCTTCTCTTAGAAAGAATTTTGTATGTTCGCAAAAACTTAGAACTTTTCAAAATAAGATGCGATTTCCAAAATATAAATACACGTAAGTAGTAACAATTAAATTGTGATACGCAAATTTAGATTAACTAAAACAAGCAAGTCATTTCTTATTAACAGTGTCCGCTTTTATAACAAGTTGCCAAAGTCAGTTACAGAACTTAGTGATGGAAAGTTTAAAACCCACATCAAACATATCCTTAACAAAAAAGCATAAATTATAGTATTAAATAAGACTACGTTGAAGACAAGGAAGTTTGGCAATAATTCCTTCTGCACATGTGGCTTGCCTGGTACCTCATTAACGGCATCAATTTGTTTTTTTTAGGTACTTCTTTGACATAATCTTCACATTATTTGACATTATATACCTACAATTCTAATTTCAACTCTTTACAGACACGATACTTTCGACGCTACGAGTTTTTTTTTTTTTTACGAGGCTTTTGTAGACAGGATATTAATTCAGATTTGTTACAATTGTAACGGCAATCAAAAGGCTTTTATTTTTATTGTTTTATTTATCTTTTACGAGTATATACATTATCCACACTAATATTATAAAGAGGAAAACTTTGTTTGTTTGGTTGTAATGAATAGGCTCAAAAACTACTGGACCGTTTTTAAAAATTCTTTCACCATTCGAAAGCTACATTATCCACGAGTAACATAGGCTAAATTTTATTTTGGAAAAAAATAGGGTTCCGTAAAATATTTGGGTTTTTCGGACACAAGGTGTAAAAAATCAACCAGAAAAGTTACATATTTTGCGTACGCTGCCTAAACTATAAAAGATAGAACCATAAAATGTTCTAATTAATTGGAGATCTTATAAATATATACAAAAAAGTCCGCGACACACTATACCTATCTGTGTCGAGTGAGGCACACCAACCATTTTTTTATTTAAAAATCTTAATTTTTTTTTGAACTACATTTAAACGCATTTATTTTACTCATGCTATTAATCCTTATCAAAATAAATTATTTCATCACTAAGAACAGTTTATGTAGATAATATTTGATATTTAAAAGATTAAAATTGGACGTTTGGTTTTGAAGTTATGGCGAAATTAAAATACTATTTCTGGGTTGCGAAGTGAGCGTCACCAAAGCGGGGGTGCGCGTGCGGGAGGGGAGTTTAGATCTATGAGTAAGGTACCCGCGCGGCTCAGTCGCGCGGTCGGCTCCCTACGCAGCGGTCGTGCGCGAAGTCTAATCATTTTCGTTCGATTTTTATTAGACTTCATTCTTAAAACTACACCTACGCAAAAGTTCTTCTCAGAGCTAAACAACAGTTCTTCCAGAGCTAATCAACAGTTCTTTTCAGGGCTACCCAACAGTTCTTTTCAGGACTAAAAAAACATTTCTTTTCAGGACTAAACAACAGTTCTTTTCAGGGCTAAACAACAGTTCTTTTCAGAGCTAGAATATTACAGGCTATTAACATTTTCTTAAACATTTGAAAATGCCTAAGAGAGCCAGGTCCCAACTTTCTAACCATAGTTCTCAAGCACGGGCAGCAAGAATACGTCGTATGGGAGAATCTTCACCTGAACGTTCACAACGCCTTGCTGAACAAAATCAGAGAAACTCTCAGGCTCGCGCACGAGAGTCGAGTGTCGAACGTTCGCAACGCCTTGCACAACAAAATCTGAGAACCTCTGAGTTACGTGCACGAGAGTCGAGGCTGGAGCGTTCCCAACGTCTTCATGAACAAAATGTAAGGACCTCTGACTTACGCGAGCGAGAGTCAAGTGTCGAGCGTTCGCAGCGACTTAGAGCTCAGGCAGAGAGACAGCAGTTGTCCACAAATAGAGTTCGCAATCGAAGTTTAGCTAACAGCAACCGACTGGCTTTCAGATATAATCCGCAGGTTGATTATGCACAACAAGCGTCCGTCCAAATCGGAGTCATGAATAAGATCTGCTCTAACTGCTCTGCCAAGAAATGGGCGGACGAACCTAATGGTATGTGCTGTGCTTCAGGTAAAGTTTGTCTTCCTAACCTTCAGGAGCCGCCACAACCAATAAAAAATCTTTTAACTAATAACCATCCATTATCTGGTAATTTTTTAACAAATACACGTAAATACAATAGTCTTTTTCAAATGACTTCTTTTGGGGCTAAAGAAATCAGGGAAGGTCATTTTATGCCCACTTTTAAAATTGAAGGACAGGTGTATCATCTCATTGGTAGCCTTTTACCACCATCAGGCCAAAACCCACAGTTCTTGCAAATATATTTTATTTCGGATGCAGACCAGTTATCGTTGCGATCAAGCATCGCACCAACCTTAAAAATGGATTTAATTCGCGAATTACAGACCGTTCTGAATAATCATAACGCGTATATACAAAGTTTTAAACAAAATTTAGAATTCAACTCCTCAGATAATTTAAAGTTAATTATTCATTCAGATCGCACTCCACAGACAGCACACAGAGGCAGATATAATGCTCCTACTGTAAACGAGGTAGCCGTTCTCTTAGTCGATGAAGACAAAGGTCCCAGGGATATAGTCTTACACGGGAGAGACGGACAGCTCAAGAGAGTTTCTGAGCTACATCGGTCCTATGATCCACTACAGTATCCCATAATGTTTGTGTCAGGAGAAGACGGTTATTATTTGACTATCTCTCAGCAGGGTTCTGCGCGTAATAAAACTGTTTCATGTATGCAATTTTATGCATTTAGATTAATGTTTAGAACTAACTCTTTTAATCCGTTACATTATTACAGAGACTTATTTAGTCAATATTGTGTTGACATGATGGCGAAAATGATATCTGAAAGATTAAATTATATTTCCCGGAATCAACAAAGACTGAGGGCTGATGACTACATTCATCTCAGAGATGCCTTAAATCATGACGCAAATGTTGACCCATCAAACATCGGTCAACATGTCATATTGCCATCGTCATTTACAGGTTCTCCGCGTTTCATGCACGAGAAAACGCAGGACGCGATGACGTACGTCCGAAATTATGGTAGACCTGACCTATTTGTCACTTTTACATGTAACCCTGAATGGCCTGAGATTAAGGCGGAGCTGCTACCAGGACAACGGTCTTTCGACCGTCATGATATAATTTCCCGTGTCTTTCATTTAAAGATGAAGAAATTCATCAAATTATTTGTCAAAGAACAGATATTCGGTAAAACAAAATGTTATATGGCAAGTGTGGAATGGCAAAAGCGCGGTTTACCTCATTGTCATTTGCTGTTCTGGCTAGAAAATAAAATACAACCAGACGAGATCGACAGCGTCATAGTTGCGGAGCTACCCGATCAAGAAATTGATCCGGTACTACACAATATTATAACTAAAAATATGGTACATGGACCCTGCGGAGAGCATAATTTAGCTGCACCATGCATGAAGAACGGTGTCTGCACAAAAAAATACCCTCGCCGTTTCATGAACGATACCCAAACCGGAGAGGATGGGTATCCAGTTTATCGTAGGCGCGATACAGAAAATGGCGGTCGGAGCACTACGCTACAAATTAGGGGCAACATGGTGACGATAGATAATAGGTGGATTGTTCCATACTCCCCGCTACTATGTAAGACTTTTAACGCTCATATAAACGTGGAGTATTGCCACTCTGTCCAAGCCATTAAGTATATATGTAAATATATAAATAAAGGTTCAGATCAGGCAACTTTTAGCCTTAGGAACCCACACGATGAGGTCGAAAACTATTTAAATGGCAGGTACATAAGCACATCTGAAGCTGTCTGGCGCTTATTTGAATTTCCCATTCACGACCGGTATCCTACTGTAGTGCATTTGGCTGTTCATCTAGAGAACGGTCAAAGGGTGTATTTTACACCAGGGACAGCTCATCAAGTTGTCCAAAACCCACGCAATACCACATTACTGGCATTTTTTGCTCTCTGTAATGAAGATGAATTCGCGAAAACTCTTCTGTATCATGAAGTCCCGCAGTACTATACATGGGCAAATAATAAATTCACTAGAAGGAGGCGTGGTGAAGATGTAGTTGGACATCCGGGGATAAAAAAAGATGCCGCTTTAGGTAGAGTCTACGGGATACATCCATCACAATCGGAGTGTTTTTATCTTAGGATTCTACTGCACCACGTACGCGGTCCGACCTCATTTGCATACCTTAAAACTGTAAACGGTTTTGTCAAAGAGACGTATCAAGCAGCTTGCCGTGACAGAGGTTTACTTGAAAACGATGACCATTGGGGTAATACTTTAAGCGAAGCTTCGTTATCACATTGTCCAAAAAAACTAAGGGAGTTATTCGTAGTCATACTTTTATTTTGTCAACCATCGGAACCATTGAAGTTATGGGATACTTTCAAAGATCAGTTCTGTGAAGATATTAGACATCGTATCAGACAACAAAATCAGGATAACACTTTACCCTTTACTGAAGTAATTTATAATGAAGGATTAATTGAAATAGAAAACAAACTTCTAGAATTAAACGACAAAAGTTTAAGTGATTTTGGATTACCTTCTCCCGTTCGTACCCAGAATAATACTATTGACACAATGGTACAACATTATAACAGAAATGATCTAACAGCGTTTGTAAATGACAATGTGCCAAAATTAGTACCAGATCAAAGACATGCTTATGAGACTATTGTGGATAGCGTGAACAATAACATGGGGAGATTATTTTTTTTGGACGCACCAGGAGGCACCGGAAAGACTTTTCTAGCAAATTTGATACTTGCTAAGATACGGCAATCAGGGAAGATAGCGATTGCAGTTGCTTCGTCAGGAATTGCTGCAACTCTCTTGAACGAAGGAAAAACTGCTCACTCTACGTTTAAACTCCCGCTATCCGTATCTTTAGATCAACGGTCTACGTGCTCTATTCGGAAAAATGGGCCTCTTGGTAAGTTACTGCAAGACGCGTCGTTGGTAATATGGGATGAATGCACCATGAGTCATAGAGCTCATGTGGAGGCCGTGGACCGTACTTTAAAAGACCTCCGAAGCTCTGCTAATGTTATGGGTGGTATCACTTTTGTATTTGCTGGAGATTTCCGACAAACGCTTCCAGTCGTCAACAGAGGTACGCGAGCAGATATTATGAAGGCATGTTTAAAATCGTCTCAACTTTGGACATCTGTTCAACATTTGTATTTGCGCACCAACATGAGAGCTCACTTACATGGAAATACGCATAATAATTTTCCACAACAGCTGCTGAAACTTGGAGAAGGAATTTTTCCATTTTTAAATTTGGGCACCAATTATGCAGTTACTTTAGATGAGTCTCTAGGCCAAATAGTCCATAATTTAGATAGTCTGATAGATGCTATATATCCTGACATCGAAAACTTACATCAAAATGATTTTCGTTGGCTGTGTTGTAGAGCAATAGTTTCTCCCAGGAATGAAACAGTCAACGAAATAAACAATTTAATTATGCAGAAAGTACCGGGTGAAGTTAAGTGCTATAAATCCATAGACACCGTCACTAACATCGAGGACGCAGTACACTATCCCCAGGAATTTTTAAATTCTCTGAACCCCGCTGGGCTACCACCTCATGAACTGTCGTTAAAAGTAGGCACGCCGATAATGCTTCTCAGAAATTTAAACCCCCCTAACATGTGTAATGGCACGAGACTTCTTATAAAGGAGCTAAAAGATAATTTAATAGTAGCGAAGATTATCACCGGCCCTGCAGCTGGTGAATTAGCTCATATACCAAGAATACCCATGATTCCTACTGATTTGCCTATACCCTTCAAAAGGCTCCAATTTCCAATAAAAATTTCTTTCGCACTAACGATAAACAAATCCCAGGGCCAAACATTCAAATTAGTAGGAATTGATTTACGAAAAGAATGTTTTACGCATGGGCAACTTTACGTTGCCCTATCACGGGTCGGGGGTCCCGACCATCAGTATATTTTGTTACCAGAAAATAATTTAACGTCAAATGTTGTTTATAGAGAAGCTCTACAATAATCGCTTTATTTATCTATCCTAAAACAACCGGGTTACACTTCGGGACTCCCGGCAGAAGTGAAAACTTAGTATTAATTACATTTAAATATTTTCATCATTAACAACTTTAACATCCTCATAAAGACAATCTATGCAGCCTGTGGATAATGATGATGTCGTTTGTCCATCTTTCGCGGCAAAACGGAGTGACGAATTGATGTTTTTTTTTAAGTGGAGATAGTTAATAGTTAAATAAAAGGATGGACAGTGACATGGGCTATTTACCGCCCAACGAAGTGGGTGCGGGTCAGCTATGATTCTGTATTCTGTTTCTCACCTACGAAGTTCCTCAGGGCAGTGTCCTGGGGCCCACCGTATTCCTTATTTACATAAACAGACTCTATAAACTCTCCCTAACAAATTGCAAAATTATAACATACGCTGATGACACAGTGTTACTAGTTCATGGAAGTGACTGGGCAGATGTGCGCTTTCATGTAGAATCTGCCTTGCGGGATGTTATGAATTGGTTAAATAACAACTTGCTCATCCTGAATTTAGAAAAAACAAAATTCATAACGTTTGCACCACGGCTTATATCATAACCAGATTCCTCCTTCACACTAACAGCTCACAAATGCCCCTCGAATACAATTGTACCCTGCAACTGTGCTACAATTACGCGTTCAAAAGAAAATAAATATTTAGGTGTCATTACAGATAGCACTATGACCTGGAGTGGGCAGATTGAGTTATTGGTGTCACGTGTGAGAAAATTAATATATGTGTTTAAAAACCTTAGAACCTCAGCAGATTTTCACACGTTAAAATCTGTATATTTTGCACTAGCACATTCCGTCATAACCTACTGCATTACCGCGTGGGAATGTTCTGGTAAATGCCTTCTACTTCGTCTGGAAAGAGCACAAAGAGCCGTTTTAAAAGTCATGGCACATAAACCTATTCGCTTCCCCACGCACGACTTGTATGCTCTTTGCAAAGTTCCTTCTGTAAGACAAGCATTTCGGATAAACATATTATTACGTAAGCATACATATATTGAATATGACCCTAATCTCAATACTCTAAAACGTAGAGTTAACAGAGTATGTCAGACAGAGAGCGTCAATCTGGTAATTGCAAGAAGACACTATAGCTTTTTGAGCCCTGTTATCTATAACAAAATTAATGAGAACTTAAATATCTATCGGCTCTCATTACGAGAGTGTAAATTGAAAATTGAAAATGGCTTCAAAACCTGACTTATGAGGAAACAGAGAGCCTCATACAAACTTAATGAATATTAATATCACTTCCTCCGACTACACATACACGCAACCTTCCCACACACACACAGACGCACGCACCTCCAAACTCTCCCTCACTCACACACACACTCACACACACCCACTTCTACTGCTACAACTATTATTAATAAATGTCTAGTTCTAGTTTTATTATTAAATGTTTGTGTATAGTTTCTACCTATATGTAACCAAAACTGTTGTTATGGAACTCAGTTGTCTTTCGCTCCTGGGGTGGGCGCTAATAACTGCGACACGCAGTATAGTACACAAAAATTGTAATATGTTTTTGTTCCAATAAGTATTTGTATTTGTATCGTTTACGCACAAAGGCCTTGAAGTTTATCAATTAAAATAATTGCTTCGTCTTCATTCGTATCCTGTCGCAATTGGCCCGTGTAGCGGAACTTTTTTTTTTTGTTTGATCTGGCTTGGTAAATCCTCATGGATGTCTTCCTCGGGGTCTGTAAGACTCTTACTGACCAAAAACCACCCCAGTGACCCCACACCTGCGCCGGGGGTCGCGGGAACGTTCGATTCTTCCGCAACCCCCGGGCCGCCTCTGCGGGCCCCTGTCTGGTCGAGCGGGGGGAGTGAGGTATCTGTTACGGAACCTCACTCAAGACTCAAGCCTTACTTAAACTAGTTCAACAAATCAAATGGCTTTGAACTAGTTTTATGTAAGGCTTGAGTCTTTAGTGAGGTTCTATAATACGGTTCCTAGTGCATGTTACCCGGTGGAGCTCTGCCCGGCTTGGGCGGAGCACCACCGTGTCCTCGCGGAGGCAATCGACGGCGGCGATCTCTTGCGTCCGGCCCTGGTCCAGGCAATGGTGCAGAGTGAGAGGGCATGGGAAGCCGTCACCTCCTTCTGCGAAGCAGTAATGCTGGCGATTTCCGGCCACCGTAGGCGCGGGCTTGCGGACGGCGAGTAATGGATAGCTCGCCAGTAAACACCAGGCCCGGGTCACCGGCGAGTTGTGTTCCACGTGCGACTCAAATAGATGTCAGCACTAATTGACAGGGTTCGCTAGGGCCGATGCCTGCCGGGGTTGAGGATTGTCCGAAAGAGTAACCGTGGCCCTGGCACACAGGCAAATGAGGGAACACGGGTGGGTTTGAGTGACAGTAAAAGTCTGACACGCCCTCCCGCTCCGCCCAGAGCGGGAGAAGTTATTTGATGATATCCCACCCAAATAACAAAAAAAAGAGCACGCTACTCACTATACACGTCAAAGCTTTTGTGTCTGCCATAGCATCCTTTATTCTCACACTGACCTATTGACAATTGTATAGTCAAAGTGACCCTGTTGCGTGTCGTGCGCTAATCTAAAGCATTCCTTTGTAACTAAGGGAACTCAACTCTGAATTCTAGTAAATTAGCGTCCTGTCTGTAATTATCTACGGCCTAGCGTCTACATACATTATCTACGAAATAAATAAACAAAACAGTCAATTTCAGCCGTAAATCTATATACTAATAATAATACTGATGAGTTTGTTTGTTTGAACGCGCTAATCTCTGGAACTACTGGTCGGATTTGAAAAATTCTTTCAGTGTTAGATAGCTCAATTATTGAGGAAGGCTATATCATCTCGCTAAGACCATTCGAGTATGAAAAAATCTTTTTGGATTTGATAGCCAAATTCTTGAAGTAGGCTATAGGCTATTTACCATCACGCTACGATTCTAAGGAGCTGTGCAAAAATTTAAAAAAAATCGGAAAGAACGCTAAGCGAAAACAAAGTGATAGTGCAGGCCCAGGCGATGCGATGCAATGGAGTGAGTCGGAGGAACAAGAAATTTCACGCGGAAGAAGTCGCGGGCAGGAGCTAGTCTAGTATTTATTCATTAGATCTTAATCCAACTTAAGAATCAAGTTTGAGACTTGCCGCAGGCTCAGTTAGACTGAACCATGGTCCAAAAAAACATTGTCTGGTATTCCGGGAGTGACACATGCTTACGTCACTATCCAGTTGCCAATTTATTGCAACAAAACACCAATTATGGAAACATTTTCAGTTATCATACTGTTAAAAAAAAAAAAAAAACCATTTAAATTGTCGTTTAATTTTTCTAATCAAACGAAACAATTCAATTTAGACATATACTAACGTAATTGTTAGTTAAAACCTCTTTGTTTTATCGGTTTTGCACAAGTAATAAAGGCGATTGGGGAGTTATTATTATACACTACTGGTAACACAGCGGTGATGACGTAGGCTTGTGTCACCCCGGTGACCAGAATGCTATATCTGGCGAAGTATATTATTATACCATGGACTGAACAATATAATTGTAACACGCAAATATCTTTTAGTTGAAAAAGATCGCTTGCCATTCGTTTAGTGTGCGTCAAGCTTTAAGCTCCGCAAACATCTTACATCGTTTGAAGGCTGAAGCTACAATGTAGATGTTATCTTATTCATGGCTATACAGAGCCGATAGCCGTATTAATTCTGTTGAAGTATTGTGCTCCAAAACTATGAAATGGAAGGAAGATAAATATGCTGTTCGCGCTCCGCTCTTTTATCTTCAAAAGGAGATAAATCCTCAACTATACCACCTGATTTATAGGACTAGCTTCTGTCCGCGGCTTCGTCTGCGTGAACTTAAATATATCATGAACCTACTTAACTTAAAAATAAATATATCATAAGACACTCGTCAATACTGTAACTTCCCATTAGTGAAGAATTTTCGGAATCGAATCAGTAGTTCCGAAGATTACCCCTACATACAAACTCACAAAGGACATCACTCATTTCTTACCCAAAAATTAAAGTCCCGGAAAGAAAAAAAAACTGTTTTCTTATGGGAAATGATATCTGGAACATTTTTTAATATAACAACGAAAGTCGCGACAATTAGACCCCTGGCTGCTATTAGAGTTCGAAAATTCCAAAAATCATATTTTTGCCAACAATATTTTGGACATTCGTTTAGAGACGCAAACGGTTATTGCCCATGGTAGAAATGGACATGAGTGATAGGTATACTGAGTATACTAAGGTATGATATAATGCATTATTTTAGAACAAATTTGGTTATAGTGAGCCAACCTCAAAAGATAGACATATGCTTTTGTGGATTTTTTTAAAGAAATTTTAACGGGAAACAATACTGTCATACATGATTTTTTGCGAAACTTTAACCGTTTACGCAGCACACGCAGGGGCAGCTCTCGAAAGAAAAAACAACCCCTGATTTTGAAACATTCCTCATTGGTGCTCCGCTCCTATTGGTCTTAGCGAGATGATATAGCCTTCCTCAATAATTGAGCTATCTAACACTGAAAGAATTTTTCAAATCCGACCAGTAGTTCCTGAGATTAGCGCGTTCAAGCAAACAAACAAACAAACACTTCAGCTTTAGAATATTATACGTCAAAAAGATTGAGGGAAATGTTTTGATTTTACAATAGCAGGTAGCTAGGCCGATGCAAAGTCCGTTCTTAAGGCCTTCGTTCTCCAAAGGCGTACTACGCCACAGGCATGGAACAGAGGTGTGGTGATACTCTTCTTTAAAAGGGCGACAATGCCCTGCTTAAGAATTATAGGCCCATCTCACTTTTGCGCCATGTCTACTAGCTGACTGTTGTTGTTGTTGTTGTTGTTGTTGTCTGTAGCTGTTTGGTTGTCTTATGGATGTTGTCGAATAAAAATTTATATCATTATATAAATTTTTATTCGACAACATCCATAATTTTCTCACTAAACTTCAACTATATCCGACGACCCTGGTTAATTATCACTTTTGGTGACTGTACTCGCCATTGATGTTGATGCCTACCCATTTCCAGTCCAGAACCTTGAAGACATCCTCCAATGCAGCAGTGAACAGTTTCGGAGAGTTATCGTCTCCCTGTCTCAAACTACGCTGTAGAAAGATAGGTGTCTTAAACAGACTGCAGTACAGCCCAAGTCTCGATCGAATCGAAGACTTTCTCGTAGTCCACAAATTCTAAGCAGAAAGGCAGGTCACACTTCTAGGTCTTCTGTATCACCTGCCGCAGCGTATGTGTGTGGTCTACGGTGCTAAAGCCTTTATGAAATCCGGTTTGTTCGGAAGGCTAGAACTCGTCAAGCCTACGCGCGAGACGATTCGTGATGACTCTTGAAAACAGCTAGTAAACAGCTAGTTAGTAGTATTCATGAATAGAAAACAAACAGTTAATTTAAAAAATTATATTTCATTCGAAAATATCCATCAGTTTCTTACTAAACTTCAACTATATCCGACGACCTGGTTACTGACTCTTTTGGTGACTGTACGTCACCATCGGTTTGCCGACGATATACTCGTAGTAGTCATGGCTACCTTGGCTTGAAAGTAAACCAAGCCATAGTAGGTTTATCTCTCTGGCGAATACAGTAGAAAATATTATAATTAAATGCATATGTAGAAATACACTTAGTATATTGTTTTGCTTTTCTAACTGCCCATTTCAACTGTCACTTAAATTCATATTTTAGCTGGAAGCACGATCCTTTGTTCTAATGTAATAATAGTGTGAATATAATATCAAAGACGGAGGACCTTATAAATTCGAACATATTTTCATGATGGGGGCGTATGACACATACTTCATTTAAATCGCTCATATTGAAAGCTTTATTTTATCATATATTAGTAGGCGCTAGGGTTTTAAGGTAGCATATTGAAATGATCTGGGTACTTTAAATAAAGATATGTACCTAGTGTGGTTTTAGTAAACTACTAGACGGTTTTCTTCTTTGTGTGTCGAAAATGACTCTCAAGCTTTCTCTTTTTAACCCACTTCAAAAAGGAGGAGGTTCTCAATTAGTCTGTATGTTTAGCTGGTGATGATGTTCAATTGTTTTTGTTTGGCAAAGTTTTTGCGGGTGTTAAAGTAGATGCAAGAGATTTAGGTACCTTACTGAAGATAAGTGTACTCAATGGAAAGTAAAAGTAGCGTTTTGTTTCTGGCAAACAGTTAGGCCCTATTTTATCAAATGACGAATCATGTAGGTCACCCTTATTCACGGCACCATTGGTACTCATTTTTCAATTTTTGAAGTGAAAACGTCTTTAGGTGCGTTGAGCACTTTTTGGGTGAACAAAAATCATGGAACTCGCGTCATCGTCACCGAAAGCCTTCCATGAGCTATACTTGGACTGTGTATATAATTATGTGTACTTTTTGGGTGAACTACAAGGGTGAAACTCGCGTCATCGTCACCGCACGCTTCGACGATACAATTCACAAGTTATTTAGTTTTCACTTCTATTGGCAGTCCCCAAAGACTGCCCCACATTTTTCTTTTTACCGAGTTCAAAAAGCAGGAGGTTCTCAATTCGTGTGTATGTTTTATTTTTTTGTATGTTTGTTACGCGAACGATATGGATACGGCGCTATGAATGTACCCGGCGCGTGCAATATTGATGATGTTATAATTATTTCCTGTCACTGTTATTTACATAACAAGTAGTAGTCTACGAATTTGTGTGGGGTAGGTACGACAACCAAAAAAGTGAACAATAAAAACTTTTTTACAAAATAAAAACTACCAGCATCGAAAAAAAACACTACAAACTGAAAAATAAGTCATTTCAGAAGTCGGTGGCAAAAAGCGCAAATACAAAACCAAAGACACCGACTTCAGAAATTAAAATTATTTTTCATTTTGTAGTGTTTTTACTTGGAACGTTTTAACTGATTGATGAACTAGGTAGGTACCAAATAATGACTTTATTGGTGATATTCTTCAGAAAGGCCAGATGTGTAGTACTCGCAATCGGCGTGCAAGTATGACCAGATGTATAAACGTAACCGAAACAAAAGGAGTGTGTTCACAGAAATCTAAATAATAATATAATCGTAGCAAACGGCAGCGTTCTGTAGGTTCTGCCTGCCCCCACGGGAAGAAGGCGTGACTTTATGTCCCAATTTGCCACAAGACTAGCTATTTATCTGCAAAAGGCAATAATTTTAACAAAACAAATATAATTTTCACCTCAGCATCTCAAACAAGCATGTCAGTGAGCAACATTCCATTTTGCTGGGAGCGTGAGAGAAAGTAAAGTTTTTTTTTTTTTTTAAATGCCGAGAACACTGCTGGGTCTACTCACAAAATTCGAAAGATTTGTACTTCACTTTGTTCTGTCACTTTCACTTCGATACGAAAAAAGCGCGAAATAGAAACAAGTCGATTCGAAGTTTGATTTTCAAATTCCATACCAAGTAGGCCCAAAAAAGAAACAAACAATAAAATGTTCGGATACACAAATCATTTGTTAAGGTATTAAACGTAATATTTTTTTTGATATTGCTTGTTTTACAAATATACATGTGGTTTAATGTTTACCATGTTGTATTTTTTACCTTTAGGTAGGTAATATGTTCTCGCTGCTGAGATGAAAGTTGTACCTATGTGTTACACGAGACCAAAGCTATTTGCATCTCGCGTCTTTGAATCCCTCGCTGCGCTCAGGATTCTAACCTAGAATCACTCGGTACGCTCGTGATTCAATTATAGAATCCTTCGCTTACTCGGGATTCAAAATCAACACTCGCAGCAAAAACCAACTTTGCTCTCTTGTTACACAAATAACTATTTTCTCTTTTCCTTGCTCAAGGCTTTCAGCTCCAACCTATCCGTTCTATAATGGAAAACAATGTAACGTCTACTTGTCATGATTTTCATGGCGGCCATAACATGGGGTCTCAGCTGTGATACAAGGCGTAACATAAAAATATAGGTAACATTTGCAAGGGACGTCGCACAAATAAAACTTTTATTGCTTCCGTATACCTACCATCCGTTTTGGTGAAAAAGTTTACGACACACATAGTGCTTCCTATAGAGGAGGAGAGGACACGGTGTCATGTTATTTATCTGAACCTAAAAAATCAAAATCAAAATATTTTCTTTCACATAATGCTACATGGGCAATTATGAAACGTCGGAAGCTAGGTGCACGATTCCAATTACTCGTTTCCTATGGACAAAACCCGGCAAGAAACGGCTAAGAATAAGGAATAAGTGGCTTTTACGATGTTTTCAAATTACAATGTTAATAGATATGGGAGGACGGTGTACGCCTGTCAACAAGGAACAGGTACGCAACAAAATAGAAAAAGGATTACAAATCTACAGTCTACAAGTTAGGCCTACAACGTTCTCACATTCACAAAATACAGAATAATCTTAACAAAATATAAATAAAATAATAAAAATAAAAGCCTATTTAAACCAAATTGCATGATTGCCGAGAGCAGTGGTGGCCCAGTGGTATCGGCCCCGACTTACGAGGTATAGGTTGTGGGTTCGAACCCAAGCAGGCGCTTTACTTTGTGTAAATAATTTCATCACCACTGCTCTCAAAACGGTGAAGGAAAACATCGTGAGGAAACCGGCATGTCCTAGAACCAAAAATTCGAAGACATGTGACATCTACCAACCCGCACTGGGCCCGCGTGGTAGATTACAGCCCATTCCCTCTCAAAGAGAGGAGGCCTGTGTCCCAGCAGTGGGAACACTATAGGCTGATTATGCATGATTGCCATTACAACTGCACCAAATTTGAATTAAAATGCTGTTTACAAAAGCCATTAGTAAAGGCTAAACTAATATTATTTGGTGCTGTCCCAAAAACAGTGAAGCACTTAATAGCGTGTCCAGCGTGTCCTGTTGTGTACACAATATAGGAGTTGAAGGACGCTGCTGAAGGTACCAAAATCGTAGCCAAATTCTGAGCTGACTGTACATAGTTTACCATCGACACGCTAAGAAGAAGATGTAGAGGTAAAATTGTTTGTTTGTTTGTAAGTAGTAATCCCTGAAATTACACATCCGATTACAAAAAA
Organism: Griposia aprilina; assembly: GCA_916610205.1. NCBI lineage: Eukaryota > Metazoa > Arthropoda > Insecta > Lepidoptera > Noctuidae > Griposia > Griposia aprilina. The sequence goes on along the minus strand of OU744294.1, from coordinate 5,911,399 downwards.
TATTTCACTGTTATAAAGCTATTGCCGAGTGCCATAAATAATCATCCATTTTATGGTACTAATAGATGAGTTCTGCGAAGACGAAGTCGTCGGCAGAAGCTAGTACAATAAACTTATGTTTATGTTGTGTTTGTCTTGTTTGTTTGTGTTTTGTTTTATTTCAATTATTATCTAAACTAATATTATAAAGAGAAAAAGATTTTATTTTTTGAATGTTTGTTTGTTACGCTTTCACGCTAAAACGGCTGAACGTATTTGGATGGAATTTGGCACATAATTAGACAATTATTTGTTTTAGGACATAGGTTAACTTTTTATCCCGATGTTCTCACGGGATAAGGACTTATGCGGGTGAAACCACGGGGCACAGCTAGTATTTAACATATTGAAAGGCAGGCTTCTATTTTATTATAGGTACTTAATTATCTGCAGGTGCGGCATGGGTCGGCATGGGAAGGGACCTAAATGATCCAACACACGCGCCACCGTCAGCGAGACATTTGACAAAGCATGACATTTATACATTACCCGGTAAATAGTAACTCTATAGTACATAGTACTGACACCTGTCCTATGCAATTATATAATATAAAGGAGATTGAGTTTATACATATTTACTACCTAATTTTAAGTGTTAATTAATACAAATCTATTTATACAGGGTGTCTCAAACGTAGTGGTCCAAAGGAAAATGGTGTAAAGCGGAGGTAGCCACCAATCATTTAAAAAATTAAAAGTTGGGATATTCGTAACAGTTTTTTTATGTTATCAGGGCTTTATTAGTTTCGAAAAAGTTTATAAAAAGATATTAACGACGAATAAAAAATATCTGAAGCATTGCCGAGCCACACTGAACGTAAAGAATACATAATTTAGTACCTAGACTGTCAAAGCATCTTCCAGCCAGATTTGAACTCGCTACGTCGATTTTTTTTTCACATGGTCGATAAATCTTAGTAAAAGCGTATGTCTTGAAAATTATTAAATTTGCGTAATTTTCTAAACTGTTGAGAACATCGCAACTTTAAAAAAATTAAATGATAGGTGTACACCTCCGCTTTAACCCATTTGCTTTTGGACCACTAGGTTTAAGACATCCTGTATAAAAGAAAGAAAATTTCCACAGTACAACATTAGAGAAAGAAAACTTATTAGTTTGGCTAAATAGTAACTCGTGTACGATTTTCTAACATGCAGACAGACTTATCTCATAAAGCGTCAGATCAGCCCGCGAAATTCAAATTTTCATACGTTTTTTGCAATTTGCAGGTCTGTATTAGGTTGTTTATTGATCAAAATATGATCCGCGGCCGTATCAAATATTTATTCATAGAATTATAATCATCAAAATCATCAATACAACTCTCTTATTTCACATTACCCTATTGAATGACTATGTCATGATACGAGTATACACACATGTGAGTGTGTGAGTGTACATTTGGGGCTAATTCTAACTTAAGGAGTTGTATTGCTGATTCTAATGATAATAACTCTGTAAGACCATATTTTTTACAGTCGCGAAACATATTTTAATCAAGCTGACACTGACCTGAAAATTGCAGAAAACGTAAGAGAATTTGTATTTCGCGGGCTACCTTAGAATGTTTTTCAACCCTTTATGTAAAATAGCACCGAAAATATAAGGTAGCTTTAATACCTCATCCTCATATGAATAATTCATGGTAAGGGTAGCCTTTTGTGAATATAAATTATCATAACTTAATTTGCGTGTGTATGGAAAATGCGAGTTATTTATAGAAACTATTTTCTGATAAATTGGACTTCAAAGAAGTTAAAGGCTTTGATGTTTGTAACGATCAACTTACGAACGGTATAAGTTAGGTACCTAACAGAATTATAGTCAATTTTAGTTTGTCCTTTTTCCTCTGAAATTAATATTTTAAGAGTCAAGGCTCCTTCAAACAAGTGCGACACGCGACAAGACACAAACGCACCGCCTGTCGCGCGGCCAGCGGTGCCTTTGTGTGTCGCGTACGATTGTCGTCCCATGTCGCGCCTGTTTGAAGAAACCTTTACATTTTTTTGTTTTTTTGTTTCTGGTGGTTACTTTCAAAAGGCACCCGACCTCTGGTGACGGAGGTCGGGGAGTGTGGGATTTTAACCTCACTAAAACCACCCCGGTGATCACCATCAGCATATAGGGGGTTCCGGTTCCTCATAAATCACCAATTCCGGAACCCCCCCTGTGTAACGCCTGTAAGGCACATTCCTGGGGAGACTATAAAGGAGCCTCGCTGTGTGCAGCACGTGACCACTGTGCCACCGTCTTCCCTGGGGTCACTCGATGAAGAAACCTTTACCTGGGCCGAGTTACGTGATAGGTTTCTACATTAGGATGTTCTTCGCAGCACTTCGGAGTCAGAATTTAGTACATGGTACTTGCTACTTACGTACTAGTGATATTGGGTATGCTATAGATACATCTCTGCCTAGCCCTTTGAGTAAACAGGCATGATATGTTATGTTAAGTGAACCTAATTGCATATTTTCCACTGTCTTATAAAACCAAATCATTATTATATTAATTCCTTATTACAGTTTTCTTTTTACGCTTACCCAAAGAAATTGATACCCTTTATTATTCTCCAAATCAAGACAATTGCTCATATATATCCTCGAAAGTGAGATTGGCTGAAGGGAAATAAAGCAATGATGAGAAATGCGTAGTTATCCCTTCCAGTTCACTTCCCCAAATATTTCGCAATATTTTCTGGAGCCTAAAATGGAATAACTGACTTCTTTTCAAATTCATAGCGTTCTTTCGATGCAGAAGCATTTTAATAAAAGATACTAAAATGTATAATAGGTTCAAGCAAGGGTCTTTTGTTGCAAGATGAATCAATCAATCAATCAAATAATTTAAAACTGTTTGACATTATATTTAAAACTGTTAGACATTATATTTAAACCTGTTTGATATTATGTTTAACACTGTTCAGCCCTTTAATTGAATTTCACTTGGAATGTTAATTAATAATTCATAGTTCTTTTGTATGTAAATTGCATGTGTATATATTCAACACAATGTAAAATTGTTTTATGAATAAATGAAATTAAATCTGGAGTTTTTCTGTAGATTACTACAGATGCATAGAAACTGCTGGATAATGGAAAACTTCAAAACCTAGAACGTGAAACCTTTTGTTTACAAATGCAGCTTTTATAACGTCGCAAAACCTTTTATATTGATATATTACACAACATTCACTTGTATTTATCGAAGGGTAAGGCAGAGATGTACCATTTTTGTGTGTAACATTAGGACTTTCTCAGTGCCGTCCGGTAAGGACCAGGCCCGCGTCGACGGCGCGTCGTGTTCCACGCGCGCCTCAAAGAGATTTCAGCATGATTGACGGGGTCCGATAGGGCCGATGCCTGCCGGGGTCGCGGATTGTTCGAAAGAGTTACCGTGGCCCTGGTGCACAGGCAACTGAAGGAACACGGGTGGGTTTTAGTCAGTAAGAGTCTGACACGCCCTTCCGCTCCGCACAGAACGGGAGAGGTCATTTGATGATTTCCCACCCAAAAAAAATGGATTTGTGCCCGTTTGATGGCAATAGGTTCGCCCCCTATTACATGGGGCTTAAACTTAACTGGCAAAATTTGGCAGAAGACAGATAGAAATCCAAAGATCCTTTAAGACATTTTTACTTTAAAGAGTTTCTTTTGAAATCCAAAAGATTTTGCAGCACTTCTTGGACAACGATGATCAAGGGTTATTGGGCTGAAATCGATTTTAAACACATGATTCACGTTACAAAACAGTAAAACAATGCATCGGAGTCTGAAATCGAATCCTCAACTTCCCACTCTCTTGTTTTTTCGCAAATACTTCAGTGCACAGAGCACACAAAAATAAAGGCCACTTTACACTGACCCACATCGAGCGTCACACAGTGTAGAATACAACGCATTATTCACCTGCATCACCCATATATAGTCTGTTCCAAAAGTATCTTATGAAAATGTAAACAAATGGATCAATAAACATACCTGTCGATGCCAATTTTACTAATTGAGCTGCTTTCATTTGATTATTTGAAACTCGAAATTCTGATTTTAAATCGCCTTAAACATGTTTTCATTAGACAATTGAGGTTAATTTTATAACCTCAATTTTCATCCATAATTTTTCAATTAGAATTTAATTATGGTATTCAAACCATATTATTGGAAAAGGTCGTGAGATATAAAGTTGAGACCGTCCAAATACAGACGAATGTATTATTAATTCTATTTAATAAGGGTAGCGTAAGAATCATGTACAGGGTTTGTTTACACTTTCGTCAGTTACTTTTGGAACAGACCATAGTTACAAACGCCGGCTTCGGCATATTATTATTAATCTGTACCAACTTTTTGTCTTGACACATAAAAGCATAGATGCCAGGCCCCCTAGACAAAATCCCTTTTCTGTAAGCGATAACGCCAACGGAAAATGAAATTGTATGGAGTTGACATTTGCTTAACACGTGACATTACGTTTCCTTTCCACAGGTAATGTCATTGCCATACATTTTGACGTTAGCGTCTGGCGTTAACGCTATTAGAAAAGTTTTTGTCTAGGCCCCCAGAGGGCCTAGACAAAGTAACATTCGATTAACGATAACGCTAGTAGAAAAGCTAAAATGTATGGGATTGACATAAGCTATCGAAATGTCACGTGATCATAGGTCAACGAATAAAAATTAGCTAGACAATGTAAACAACATTCGATTATGAAATGAATCGACAGCGTCGAAAGATTAGGTACTTCCACAAAGATGCATAGCCAAGGGTCGCTTTTTGACGAGCGTTATTGCTAGTTTTTGGAATCATTAGCGAAAGCGATAGCGATTGTAGAAATAGAATCGCTCCGAAGCGAATGCCATTTGTCTAGGCCCTCTGGTCACCTACAATCTTACCGCCAGCCAATACTTTTTACGACGACCTGAGTTATACAATATACATATCTACTGTAGTTCGTGCCTCAGATCATTGAAATAAGGTTGTGGTTTCTTATTGGTTATTATTTCTTTTTTCTATGCAATAGAAAACTAGATTAAATTCTTCCTTTTTCTTGTAAATGGTGATATTCAAAAGTGCCTTTCTTCTGTCAGGGTAATTGAAATAAACGATTTTACTTTATGATCTGAGGAACTTACCTAAATATACGAGAGAAGGGAAGAAGCGGCACTGTGGTAACATACCAAGATGTTTACCAGTGTAAGGCCGGCTTTAGAGGCAAGCTATATCTCGGCACTAGGTACGTCCTTGACACGCCACAGTCCATCGTCACGGCTAATAGGAGTAGGTCAAATGAAAGATACGACGTCTGCACCAGATACTCGTGTTACAGGGATTAAGAGGAAATGGGGTTTCTTGAAGATTTTCTTTTATTGTTTTGGTGAATTTTGGGCGTTGAGATGACGTTCAGAGATTTATTTTATTTGGTTTTGTAATTGTCTACAAGGGTATGGAACGAGCGATGTTCAAGGATAGACAGTGTCGGAGCTTAAGAATATCCCGATGAATCATGATTTCAAAACCCAAAATTAAAAGTTTTCGTGGCCTGTGATTTAGTTTGCATCAGGGGTTGATTCAGAGGTTGAAAATATCCTTTCTTGGTGCTTCTATAGACTTCTTAAGGAACACAATGCTCCTATATTATTTTAAGCTGTATGTTGTATTTTAGTTTGTCACGTAACTGTCTAATAGTAGGAACAGCTATAGATAAAATAATAATTTTGGTACCATGCAGCACGCTTGCAGTTTAAACGGTTGACTGAAGTTAACTAGCAACATAAATATTAAATGGCTGCATTGAACTACATACGTAGAGGCTAGACTTAAAGTCTTATAAATAAATAAGTAGGTTCGGTTGGTTTACCCATTACTGGCGAATAAAATTAAAACTGTGTGTATATTATATACTTACTCGCTTGGTAGGTCTCAGCAAAGAAGACGGGCATATTGCTAAAGGGTATTTGTCTTGAAGAAATAGCAGGCTGGCAGTAATTTGTCTTTTTCTCAAACATGCATGGAAATTCGAGCATTATTTTGACAACCTTCGAGATAAATTGAAAATGCTGTACTGGTCAGCAGCGGCCGGCAATGTTAATATGCAAACTCATAACTGTCGTGTAATTTAAAAATGGAACCAACTTTTTACTTCGACCCATGGCAACCAAGGAGGTAACTTGTCAAAGATTTTATTTAAACCTCGAACTTTGAAAAAGAAACAAATGAACATATTGGCGCGAGAAAATTTATCGTTGTTCGTCATTGATTCTGGAATTTATAATTAATTTACTTAATTTGAATTTCCGTTCATTATTTGAGAAAAGTACTATACAAACCTAGGCCGCAACCAGGCATTGATGGACTCACGTATGTGTGTCTCGACTTCGCCTCGGGCTACATTTTCATGTTCGTCCATCAATACCTCTGTTGTCGGCCGCTGCAGTAATGTAGTATTATTCACAGGAGAAATGCAATGACATGTTAGATACTATTTGAATGAGTCCTGCGATAAATAAAGGATGTAATAGGCAAAGATTTCATCTCATCAGGAACGTGGAGTACTAGTTTTATTATTTACTCAAAAAATGGGAATCCTATCCTTTTCCTATTAAGAAAAAGGTGAAGTCTCTGGAGAGTCTCTAATAGGTACTCCATCAACAATCTTTTTGCCTAGTGTGGTTATCTCGGCAATATTCATGAACCTTCCCTGTATCTTTTTTAATGAGGCCATGCTCAAAATGCCTGGGTAAATAATATCAGTCAGACTAGCAGTCATTATGTTTTAACTAAACTTCACCGTGTTAGGAAAGAAGATCTTCGCAGGCTGCCTGATAGCAGCTGGATGAGAGTTGCTGAAAAACGAGCTGAATGGCGTGCAATTGGAGAGGCCTATGTCCAGCATTAGACTATTGTAGGCTGATGATGATGTTAGGAACGTACCTACTTAAGTAATTTTGACATCATTGTGCGCTTTATCATTTCCAACGTGACAATACTATCGTGGACTTCCACGCCCACGTCATGGCATCACGAAAACACAGCGAAGTAAAATGTATGGAAACACAAATTAAGTCACTTTTAAATTTCCGTCCACGACAACGCGTATACACGTATTTCCATACATTTTACGTACATTAGAAATTATAAAATCGCACATTCGCTGTAATGACGACGGTAACACACCTCATTTTGTAGATAAGTACGTATAATTTTTAACGAGATGTATGTGTGAACAATCACATCACACTGATCGTATTGTAGGCGTAATACCATTTAGAGATCTTGATAAACATTAGTTGGTAGCCTGCGTAGGTCGTTATCTCTCAAAGAACTATATTAAATTCCTGTAAACGAAAAGTAGTAGTCCTGAAAAGGTTGCCTGATAATAAAACGAGTCCGTATTTGAAGAGGTTTTTATTAAAATCCTTTTATTTCGTGTCACTGCTTTATATTCTAGTACAAGTCTTAAATAGTAGGTATAACGTAATATTAATTTGATAAATGGTTGGAAAGGCGCGAACTTATCTAAAGATTCGGTGTATTTATTTTAATATGTCCAAAAATACACATACCTAACTCACTTACTTGACATCATAGACCAGTTAAACAAGAAACTTAGCACACATACAAAAAAGTTATCAATGTGTCCACGTAACTATTATTGCTGTTCTTCATTCAAAAATAAACTAAAGTTTTTTCTATAAATCATAAACAATATCAATCGATTCGAATCTTAAGCATGATTAAAAACTTCAGTCCCTGGTTGATAACAATTTTGATTTAATACCTTCACTGTTTTTCAAAAGCACATGAGCTTAAGAACGTACACAGAATTTGACCCTTAAAGTCTAAGTATTTAAAAGTCGCTTATCAAAAACAACATCTCTTAATGCATTGTTTACAATAACACATTCCCAAACAACAAACATCATTACATATTCATTGGTTTGAACGAAAGCAAACGAACATTTAAACGAATGAAAAATTGCAGTGACCTTAATATCGACAGAAAGTTGCGCGTTCAACGAATCGTACAAAAGAATTGATGTCCCATTAGAATTCAAAGTTGGTACAAATTGAGCAGTTTGTGAACAAAGAAATAAGTTAAGATTTGACTCCACAATGCATACACGAAGTTTGGAACCAGTTCCAGAGTTTACTCGTACAGATTTCGAAGCTAGTCAAATGTTTAGCACGTTAGAATACGATGAATGAGGAGTAAGATCAGGTGGTACAAAATAAGAAACTGTTGGAATACCGTACGCGTATTGAAACTGGACTCATTGGAAAATGAAAGGTTGGCAATATTCAGGTGAACTCTATTTGATAAATGATACATGGAAGCTGATGAAAACGAAATCGTTTTCGCTAGACTATAAATCATGCATCATTCTGATTAGCTTTTTTTTGGGAGTTAGTGATTATGTTTATGTTTATAATCAGCCTATAATGTTCCCACTGCTGGGACATAGGCCTGCTCTCGGTGAGAGGGAGTGGGCCGTAATCTACCACGCAGGCCTAGGTGGGTTGGCGGATGTCACATGTCTTCGAATTTTTGGTTCTAAGACATGCCGGTTTCCTCAGGATGTTTCCCTTCACCGTTTTGAGAGCAGTGGTGATGAAATAATTTACACAAAGTAAAGCGCTTGTCTGGGTTCGAACCAACGACTTCGACTTCATAAATATTGCGTAAGCTATTACGAAAGATTGAATTGACTAAATTGACTTTCAAGGCTTCATGTTAACTGTAAACTTCGAATCGAGTAATTAAAGGCTCAATTAGGTCACAACTCGAATTCTGGGACAAAAACGTCCGAAAACAATGAAAGCAAAAAATATTATTAAGAAACTAGTAGAACTTCAGAATTTTCGGAGACCGTTTAATTTTGCTATGAAACCTTATTTTTTTCTGTGCCTATATAGGTTATGTTGTTAAAAATACCAACCCTTTTTGCCGGCAAAATAATTTAACAATGCAGTGAGTAGAATTCTCCACGGGATTTAAATTCTTCAGCGGTCAAATGCCATGATTGAAAAAAGTACCTAACTTTGTGAAAGGTATGCAATGAACGCAAACGATTAGCACATGCTTGAAAAAGAAGTAATAAAAATTGTAACCTGATTTGTAAAAATAAATAAATGTTTCAATTAAAAACTCTAGTGGCTGACTAGAATAATGAAGAACATGAGGCAAACTAATTGATATCTACAGTACCCAGTTATTTATTTTTTAAACGTCTCTAATATAACTAAGATAAAAGACGTTGAAGAAGTAAATAAAATGATAAAAGAAGCAAAATTTATTCAAAATTTCGCCTCTTCAAGAAGTTTTCATCTATTTCAATTATTCAAAACGCAATCAACGCTACCTGTTTTGCAACAAATTGGAAAATTGTCGGGTCACAGATTTGCAGTTGCGAAAATTTTAAAGTTCAGTTTAATTTTAGTACTGCTGCTACGGCTCCGAATTTAGAATGTATGCCAGGTCATTGAGACTTCGTTAAATTTAGAGATACTCTACTCAGGTGGATTAAAAACATTCCAGAAAGCTCTGCTATTAAAACTTGGTGTTTCATTACGACGCTAGTTGAATTTTAGTAGGGTGACTATGAATGTTAGGTTTTATAGTTTTAGATCAAAACTGCTAAACCATTTACCCAATCGTATGTCCGTTCAAAAACCAAATTACAAAAAACTATGTTTGAGTACACTTAAGAAAACAAGCCGGGAGGACGGTGAAACATAGAACATTCAATAATCTCATTATCAATATAAATCACCTTATTTGCAGAAATATCATAAATCATACGGAGTTTCCATTGTTCTTGAGTAACAACTGTACAGAAGATTAAATAAAGCATATTGAAGTCTGTCGGTGATATTTGGCAGTCAAGACAGACTGCACACTACTGGGACCGACTAAAACCGCATAATCTCTAGAGACTTAAATCCATCGCTCCACTCGAACATTGAAGAGCTATCAAATTACCTGGCAATTGAATGGCACAAATCGTGGTTAAGGAGCAATTTGACAGAGAAGTGAAAGGAGATAGATAAATACATGAAAAGGCCGAATTTATAAACAAAATCTTCTAAGATTCAACAAATAAAATGAGAAGATAATGCCTAAAACCAACAACAGGGGGCTAAATAACGTCAAACTCGGACGGAATGTGAAGACCTTACTCGATTTTGATAATAATGGTTGTATTAGAATAATCTTAGCTTACATCTACATCTATCTGCCTTTGATTGTCGAATGGCACAAAATACTTTTAATTTCATGCGAGCACATCGCAGGCACGATTGATTTGTGAGTTCTTTAAATATTTACATAGTTTTGTAATTGATTTTTTCGTTACAGGGTTAGGTATAGTATCATAAAATATATTTTTACCTTAATCAACTATGTACATGTTAATTTAAACAGTATTTGGGTTTGAATAACGAACGTCTCGATATCTAAAGATAGATTTTGGTATCGATTCAGTCGGGTATTACCATGAGTTGCTTTACATAGATAATGTGAGATTTGATCGAGAATTGAAACCATTCTTGTAGAAAAGTTATTAAAAAAAAATGATGCAGGTTACCATTATCTTCTTCATAACGAGCTCAGTGAATTCAATTGTAAAATGATTAGTCAACTGACATAGAGAAACAAAGCATTTATTAAATTAGTCTGTGGTGGCCATCTACAACGCCTCATGCGAACTACGCATCACGCTGACGTCACGCAAAATCCTGCATCGCGCAAGCAGAGTTTACCGCGCAACTAGAATATATAGATCGTCCCGACATCAGTCGTTGGGCAGTTGCCCACCAGACAAAACGCCCGATTGGTCGGAGAATCCTCCTTTGTCTATAGAGGAATGAGCGAGCTTTACACCCGGTCCTCATACCTCTATAAATCATTTCATGGATTTTAAATTCATGGAGTCTATTAGTCAGTCAGGGTCACCTTGCCATCTCTCTTTCGAGTTCTAAAACAGTTGTTACATTTGTAGCTGAACTCATGGTAGCACTTCTGTTAAGCGGCATTTGGTATTCAAATTGATGTACGATGTGGTTGTTTGCTATTGTGAAGGTTATTCCTATTGTATCATTATTAAATTTAATAGCCCTTACGTAACTTAGCTCTCTTACGTCACTTTCGGGTAACCTCATAAAATAACGACTAAAATGGTTGAGGAATGTTATAGGTTTTTATTTTAATCGATAACTTGATACCTAAAATGCTTAAGTATTTTAGGGTTAATATCTTTTATGCCGTTTGAACTTTTACTTCGTTTATTATTAACAGAGTAAGCGTATATAAAATTATTAATTATTATGATAGTTAATAGCCTTTGTATATCAAATTGGATGGTAAAGCCGAAACTGCAGTATTATTATACCCGAAAGTGTAGTAATAGAAGATGAAATAATTTACAATTTAAAACTAATATGTACAAAGATATAACAGTATTTGGCCATTAAAATATATTACTACATTATTTAGAATACTCGAGCAAGAGTTGTATATAAAATTGCTAAATAAATGATTGATATTAATAAAAACAACTAGTTATCACTCGAAAAAAATATTATTGTTAGAAAAAAAGTATACCAATCAAGAAATAATAAAATATATAATGCGACATTATCCTAACATTTAAAAGCAAATTGTCATTGCCAACTAAGATGAGAATGATATTACAGAATAATTTGAGCAGAATTTATTAATATCAACCTTATCTAAAATTAATAAGTTTGCTTAGGATATTAGCATAGACACAAGGGACGTACTCGACAGGGCCAAAATATTCGTAGTAGGTAAATTAAATTAACTTCACACATAACAAATTATATCCTTAAAATGTACGTAAAATATACTCTAGTTGAGGTAAGCAATTTGATTGAAAATTCTGTGGAAGAGATATAGAGGCAATTCAAGCAAGTCACTTAATTCTAATGAAAACAAACAATACTCTCGATAACGAAATAAATCTTAACTGTATTAACAATGACATTTTTAACAAAATCAATAGTTCTGATACTTATAATAGCACCACACGTCTAAGATTTGCGCTTAACGCACTATTTTAGCTACTAGTATGTATACAATAGATATGATGAAGAGAAGAGAAGACGACTAAGCTACTGGAAATATAGAACGTTATCATTAAACTTATCTCTATATTCAATAATTAATTGGTACCTTTTCGAATCTCACACCACAAAAGTTCAATGAAAGCATATCAAAGCATTAAAAACTTGTTTAAATGAATGATTTATTATTAATTTTCAAAGTCCATTTAATGCTACGTTTCAATGCATTTAGAAAGAATAAATATTTGAAGAAAATTATTCTGGATTAAAATAAGATTTGGGAAAAATATTTCAAGCGTTATCGTGAAAAATATTAAATACCGCTTGAAATTTACGTAAGAAAGTTAAAAAATGATAACACGTAAATGTACGACATTGATGGTCATAGATTAAAATAGATAATATTGGTCCTTGAAACCGTAGACATTTAGAATCCCAATATCCACTAAAATTACACATTAGTTATAGTCAGCCGTCTAGGACTTCTCGGCCTATTCAGATTTGAACCTGATCCTCTGACATGGACTTGGACTGACCCTGGAGGCATGTCCACAGCTGAATGTAGACTTGCAGCTCTTGAAGTTCTGGGAGAAGGAGCTACCCTTATGTCTACTGCGCTGTGTAAACTGGCTGCTCTAGAAGACCTGGGCGTGTGGTGGGACATTTCTGAAGGTGTGATGAGGGCAGGGATGTCAGCTGCTGAGCGAGATCGCCTTTGAGGACTCTCTGGTATGAGCGCCATACCACCCATACCCATGCTACTTACGAAGACCGAGTTCTAGAAGATGGGAAGAAGCGAAAATAATACTGCATTAGTCTTTTGCCAAACATAGGTGCAAGGTGCGTTTAGTTATCCGTTTTAAGGAAAATTACTACATCTACGTGTGACATAGAACACGGCTAATAAATAATATAAAACTTGGTGTTGTCTATCCAAGCCGGTGGTTTGTATACTACACCAAATCATTTTCTAAATCTTTTTTATTTGTATTACCCATAAACATTGAAAGCTTAATTTTTCAAACAGTATCTCATTTAAAGTAAAATTTTTGTGTTTCAAATTCAGTTTTTGATAAGTAGCTGATAATTTTGTTAGTCCTTACCTGCCGCGGTCTATGGGACAGGTACCCGCATGGTTGATAAGATGGGAATGATGCCCCGCAGTCGTATGACACACAGCCGCGTGACAATGATGCTCGGTGCTGTACAAAGCAGTGTTTCATTACCATTGGTCGGATAGGTAGTGCAATTTATGGTTTACGATTAAACATTATTTAGATAAGATATCAAAGACATATTTTTATTTTATTTTGTTGCTTTATGTGCTAATATCGATTACGTCTGTGGAGTTTCGTCAATTAGATAATTAATAAGGACCTGTATGTATTCCTGGGGAACTCAGGGATTTAATGTCTCTTTCTCAAATACAGTCTTCATTATGTTTTTATCAGCACTGCCTACGTTTGTTACGCCAAAATTAAACATTTTCTTAGAATTTTATCAGGATTAAAAGTTAAGAACAATATAGTGGCAAGTTTAGTATCGTGAGAATTTTTAAAATAATGATAAAGTAATACGTAACTAGTTTTTTGCGTATTTGCATCCCAGAATATTAGCTTCTTTTATGGCATGGTCAATATTAAGACGAGAGAGTTTATTCTTCGTGAAATTGCACTGTCTATTCCAATCATGTTCATTACTAGAAAAATTCTTACCAAGCCAATCCTAAGGTGGTCAGGGAAAGTGCTTGTGAAGAACTTTAACATCATGTATAAATGCCAAAGTTTTATTATATGTTTTATTAGTTTGGTGGACTGTATTTTCTCTTTCTATTTTATGATTATCTTTGTTTTTTATTTTAACTTCATTAACTTCTTCTCTCAAAGAGAAAGCCTATGAACTAGCATTGGGAACATTATAGGCTGATTAATTTATTATGTTCATGCCTTAACTAGAAAATGCAGTCCACCAAAAATGATGGGATTGTCACATATGACAATCTAAAATCAGTGATCGTTCGTAAATGAGTCTGGATTGCGTGTAGACTATGTTAGGAGCGAGAAATACCTTACAATATCATTATAATTTAGGCATTCACTTTCCGCAGTTTGCTGTAATAGAAAAGGTTTGCGATGTACTGCCTGCAAAACAATATCCATCGTTGCTTTTATATCATTTGCAAAAAGACTATTTATGTTCTTATAACTTCTGTTGTATGATTATATGTATTTTACTAGAACTTAACTGATTGGATCGAATTCTAAGTAACTTTTGTTTTTGAAAAGTAGGTACTTATTTTATTCATTAATTTTCTCTACACCTTCTAAACCGTATTATATTATTTTGGATGTTTTAATTATCTACTTCAAATCAGTGCAGTCATGCAAAAAGTTAAAATAACTCACATGAGGAGGCACGGACACGGAGTTTTCAGCTAAAGCACAACTCTGTCGATGTTGCTGTTGGAACTTCGGCTGATAAGGCTCCAGCATTCTAAGGAAAACAATATTTTATTTGAGTAAAAATTTAAAGATTTTTATTTTTTTAATGTAATGTTTGAATTGGGAGAAGGCGCTGATATCTGACATACAGGTTTTTACCTAGTTTGGATTTCAGAGGCTCCAAAGGTTTTTGTAACTCATACCTTATTTCAATAAAGTATTTTTTATTTGAGTAGGTATTTTATTTATTTATTTATTTTAGTACATGAAAGACTTACAGCTAATAAAAACAGACAAAAAACCAAGTCACCATAGTCACCTGAAAGCCTATTACACATCCTCACGTATAGACTTATAATAACTATACATAAAATGGTAAGATCAAAAACTAAAATGTATTTTGTGGGAAAATTTGGATTTTATACCTTAACAGTGTTAGTACAATTGATAGTAAATTACTTGAACATGCACGAAAACTGTTTTAGACGGTGTCATTTTGGAGGTATAGAACACACAGGCGTTTACTATACTAGTCTACTAGTCTAGTTTTTTTCTAGATTTTAGCCGGCTTTTCAACCAACAGTTATAACCTAAATTTGACTAAAGAATTATCTCTGACAATCAGACAATTATATCCGCAATACCTACCCCATATGATCTAATTGTAATAATTCCTTTAAACAGCCTCGTTAAACTGAAATCAGAATTCTTAAAACTCCTTTTGTTGTTTACCTGACAAAGAATACCCTTTTCAGCAATATTTTGACCAAACTATTTACAACAACTTACGACAAAGCCTCTATAAGTGAATTAGGTTTTTGTGCCCATCTTCTGAAAGGTCTAAGAGGTATAAAACTTGGAGGAAAATTATTATTAACTTTTTTATGAGCACTTTCGGGCGAATTAGTTTCATGACTGAGTTGAAAATTTTAGTTTTGAAACTAAAATTGGTGCCACGAGGTTTGTTTTAACTAAAATATATTTTAGTTAAAGTAAGATATGGTCTAGTTTTTTTAGACAAGCTTTTGGTAATAGCAATGACTAATACAGTTGGCGATAAAATAGTTTTTGCGTTTGTGTGAGTTGATAAGTACTTACCTTGTCATTCTAAAGAAAACATTTGCTGAAGAAAATAAAAAACTAAATAATGAAGTTAGAGAGAAGAAAATAAAAAAATCTTTGTCATCACAAATAATGCTTTGAAATCCGCTCACGTTTGTGATGTTGAGAAGTCTGAAATCTATTTTTGTTCGGTTAATATAGAAAATAATAGAATAATACGAATTCTTGTCAGTTAATATTATTAACTGACAAGAATTCGTATTCTTTTATTCCGTGATCTTCATTTATTTTAATTAACTTATTCATTAGCTACATCTATAAATATTATAAATTAAAGTCGCTTTCGTGTCTGTCGTATTTTTCTTCTAAACTACGCAACGGATTTGGATTTAGTGTTCACCATCATTTAGAGAATTTATTCCGGATGGTTTATGAGTATAATATATTTGAACGGCATATGAAAAGATGGGGCTCATCAACAAAACATGTATTCAAAGATAATGGCAAATTAAATGTTCATCATGTAATTAACTGTAAATTTTATATATCACGTATTCTAGTGCGTCTGTAATTATCGGTTTTGAATCAATAAAAACAATGATATTTCCAAGTTTGAGCTGCAATGGGATCCTTTTAGTCATTTGTGGATTTTTGATTGTGGATTTTCTTTACAATGAGCCCTTTTTATACTGTTCTGAAAAACCAATGAAAAGCCCGCTTACAACGAATCGAATGGATAATTCAGTTAGATTTTACGAAATATGTAGATGAGCCCCTTCTCTTCCTGTACCCTTCATCTTCATATAAGTTAAACTTGGAAAAAGCACAGAAATCTAGATGATTTGAAATGTCGCCATTGCACCCGTACGAAGCAAGAACGGGGCACTAGTTATGTATACAGGGTGTATCAGAAAAGTGTGGTCAAAGAACAATGGCAGCTTCCCATACAATGTTTTATTTGAAATTAAATTATTACGTCTTTAAATGAAAAATATATTATAAAACGCGTCATTTTCTGAGCTAATTTGTGTAAGATTTTTCGTTAGAGAAGGCGGAGATTAATAGATATTCAGTGTTGAACTTTTGAAAGTTCCAAGTTGGTAGTTCGTTCAGCAAAGTAAATGCTATACATGGTGGCTCTTTAATTTTAGTAAGTAACCAGCCTGTATAGAATTGGAGCAGTTTATTGTATTAAGTGTGTACAGACCCCCCTCAGGAGTGTATGACTGCTTTGGAAAGGTAATGGATGAAGTGTTAAACAAGATTTGTAATTCGAACAAGTCCATTATCACTTGCGGTGATTTTAATGTTAATTTATTAGAAAACTCGGGTTCTTGTAGGAAAATATTAAGTCTCTTTCAGTCCTACAATCTTGTAAACCTATTCTTGGAGCCTACAAGAATAACCCCTACTCACTAGTAGGGGTTATTCACACACCACACATACACACCCCATACCCACACATAACCACCACATATAGATAAATTGTCAAAAAAGCTAAGCTCCGCAGCATACGCTGTTAGAAAAATTCGTAATTTAACCGACACAGAGACAGCCTGATAATGTACTTTAGCTATTTTCATAGTGTTATGTCGTACGGTATTCTGTTATGGGGAAATGCCGCCGACATTCAGACTATTTTTATTTTGCAGAAAAGAGCTGTTCGATCAATTTATAAATTCAGTCCGAGACGATCTCTCAGAGGGAAATTTAGGGAGATTAATGTAATGACTGTGCCTTCTCAATATATTTATAAAAATCTTTTATATGCACATAAAAATATAAAATTGTTTAAAAAATACAGTGATATCCATAATATAAATACTAGGAATAAACACAAATTTGTTGTATCTACAACACGGCTCAAAAAAATAGGCGGCTCGTTCAGGTGTCAATGTATACGCTTTTATAATAAACTTCCAAGCCACTTTCAAGATCTAAGCCTTAATAAATTCAAATCATTAATTAAACGTAAGTTGTGCCAGAAAGCTTTTTATACCGTTAAGGATTTTATTGAGGACAAAATAACTTGGGATTGAGTTGCTCCAATTTTTGCATACTGAAACTTGTTTTTTTTTATTTTTGCTATATTTTTTATTTTACATAAATTTTGAAATTTTGATAATTATTATTTACACAATTTCATGACAATTTACTTTGTGAAGTATAGTATTATTATTTATTTATTGTGAATGTGACGACTATGTAGGTAACTTTTATTTTTTATTTTATTTTTTCACATTCTCAGGTAGTTTCAATGATAATCTGGCAGTTTGAGTGCTTTATGCGGCCTACCCAAATGTCCTTTCTTTGGTATTGTTCGTCGAGTGGTTGAGCTCCTTAATTTCTGAGTTGAGCTCCACGATTAGTGACAAATGCGTGCACTGACTGGACAGGTGCACTCATTCTGGTCTAAATTTCATTTCATTTCATTTCTGTATGGTTTTTCCTCTAAAGACCATTTCAAACATAAATCTACATGGTCTTCACATGATCTGACCAAGATTATGTCTGGACTTTAAAAGAGACTATTGCCTCTGAGTTTGTTTTGGCCTTCTTCTCAGAGTAGTCAGATAGGAAACGCCGACCTCATCTAGTTTTAAAAATATGATTGACGTGTAAAAGTGTTTGTACAAACCTATATACAGAAATAAAATCATTTATCATTTAGACATCAAACTGAACACTTTCTCCATGAGTCCATCATCGTATTTTTTCTCGATTACGATGTTGATCCCATGGAGAAAGTCGTTCAGTTTGATGGTCTGTACCACACCTTTAAATTTGACCACACTTTTCTGTTACACTCTGTATAAGTAAAGGTTCCGCCTTCGATCTCTTTACCTACATATCACGCTAAATATTTATCGTTTTTCAAAGTTCATGCTCCTGAACTTTGGCTTTAAAAACGAGGTTGGAATGCTGTCAGATTTAGCTCACGTAAATAACTAACTTTGAGTCTATGAGTAGACGGAGTCTAGCTAAGAAGGTTACCTAAGTGCATCTATTTAATAGAGGCTGAGCTCAGATTAGCGTACTTAGTTTAAAAAAAATCTTTTGACTGATCTAATTCGCAATTACTAGCATACCAACTGAATTAAACAACACGCAGACACGACGACGTCATGCTTAAACATCGACGGATTTGGACGGTACCTACTCAGTCAAATGCAGGGCCTTAAGTACAGTACAACTATTTTCTTAATGTCCCTCGGGAATCATCGCACTTCCGAATACAAACGAATGCATATTTCCATGTCCATCAATGATTAGATTTATTGAGTATAATAATTTGAATTCAGAACTAAGAACTTTATTGTTGTTTTGTTTATACGGAAATCAAAACAAAACAACAATTAAGTATTTAGTTCTGAATTCAAATGATTATACACGATAAATCTAATCATTGATGGACGTGGAAATTAGCATTCGTTTGTATTCGCAAATGCGTTGATTCCCGAGGGACATTAAGAGAATAGCTGTACTGTAGGTTACTAAGGGCTAATTTCACTAATAAAAGTGAAAGCGATCAGCACATCTAAACCGCGTTTAGGAGCTGTCACTGTCATCTTTTTAACGAGCAGGCGATTAAGCCGCGTTCTACCCAGTTCTCTAATTTCATTGGTGAGCTAGTAGTCATTAAATCTGGTAAATATTCTGTGCTCAGTCTTTCTCACAATAGTGCAATAAAATAAAACATAATAATACTACGTACAGTTTATAGACGCACCTGATCTTGCCCCAACGATTGAAGAACAGTGCTATGGCGGCCACCCACAGTAGGAGGACGAAGGCTACTATGAGGGCTTCTTCTGCTCTCACTACGACACCACTGCCATCTGTTGAAGAAATTACGTACTTATCATAATATCCAACTGACCTATCAGCACGAATTTTAGCATACTCTGTTCCAAAACAATTTGATGTTACGTTATTCATGAAAGAATGGTTGAAAAAACTAGTGAGATATAAAGTTGAGAACTTCTAGATATAGATGAATGTGTTACTAATTACCTTTAGTAAGTGAATGTGCAAGAATTTAACCTGAACAGAGTTTGTTTACACTTTCATCAAACAGTTTTGAAACAGATTATACACGGTGTAAGGGACAGTCCTCCGTAGACTGATGGGGTGAATTCAGTATATCATACTAAGATGACCGGTACATGAAATAATTTCAGGAATAAAATAAACCTGATTTGTTTGATTACCTCACACGCAATGTATCGTAACCGTGGAAAATGCACGTAGTGAACGACCGGCAGCACGCTCGCGCCACGTGATTTATTTCAACATCCATTTATGATTTTTTTATTTCAACTGTTTGTTTTATTTACATAAATGGAGTGCTGGGTACAGTGAACGTAATTTTACATTGAAATAAAGGAATAGTAACTGAAAAAATAATTTAAAAAAAAACAACCGACTTCCAAAAAATAACACTAAAAGACATGAAAAATAACTTTAATTTCGGAAGTCGGTTGTTTTTTTGTAAAAAAGTTTTTATTTTTCACTTTTTAGTTGCGGTACCTACCCCACACAAATTCGTATACCACTACTTGGTGTGTAAATAACAGTGACAGGAAATTATTGTTAACACATCATCCATATAAACTGGATAAAATATGCAGTATTAAGGATAACTCAAAAACTACTGGTCAGAACTTGATTAAATTTAAATGGGACCACATGTGAAGCACCAGCTATCAAATAAAAAAGAATTATCGAAGTCGGTTCACCCTGAAAAAAGTTATGAGCTAACACACATAAAAAATTAAAAAAAACATACAGACGAATTGAGAACCTCCTCCTTTTTGTGAAGTCGGTTAAAAATGAATATTTTCTTGTTTTTTTTTCCGGTGGAATATGATTCAAAATAAGGAGCTGACTGCACCCTGTTAGTTTGCAGAGGGCTTTCCTTTACACCCTGTATAATATATAAGCCAATCAGTAAGACGGTAATGCGGGGCTGCTTGCCATTTACATATGTATCACCCCTAGTTATAGCATTAGGTTATTTTGGTGCATAATTACATCTATTGTACATCCCTAATATAAGGCAGTCGAAGGGCACGCAGAAAGCAACCGACCCGCACGAATTAAACGATCAGAGAAGGTCAGCTGTATTTATCGTAGCACGTGCCACAATACCCGTAGTTGTACACACAGAACTTGGTATAAACCGTTCAAAATTAGCTAAGTCTGCTTAGCAAATCAGCATAATGTTTTTTACGGATGAAAACATGAAGATCAAGATACATAATATTCATAAACGATTTCAGGAGGATATAGATAGGGTAGTAGAATGGAGTCAGGACAACAAGCTTTTCTTCAACGTGTCGAAGTGCTCGGTGATAAGTTTTACACGCGCGTGTCCCTCTAGTGAAAGAGTACGTGGTGGGGGCCGCGCCTGTGCAACGAGTCTCTGATGTACGGGATTTGGGGGATGCTGTCATTCCTGAACTGTCGTTTCGCGATCATATTACGGGGATCTGTAAAAGGGCTTTTAGAAACTTCGAATTAATTGTTCTAAGACAGACAAGGCACTTCACTAACATCGCAACAGTCAGGGTCCTATATGACGCACTTGGCAGGAGTCATCTGGAACATAGTGCTATCATTATGGGCTCCGCATGAGGCCAAGTACTCGGTAATACTGGAATGCGTACAGAACAAGTTCACGCGCCACTTGTACAAAAAACTATATAGGGTATATCCGTTTTACCCGTTGATATACCCCACTCTGTTTGTGCTCGGTATGGTCGGTTACAACCAACTGAGGGTACGACGGGAATTCACGCTTGTCGCGTATCTGATTAGGTTACTTCGTGGCATTGAGCATAACCCAAGAGTACTGCAGCGCCTGAGTGTATGTGTACCGGACCGCTATGTGTGCAGGCGGCGCCGCCGGCTGCTGCTGGCCGTGCTGGTTGCCAGGACCAACCTTCTCGCCAAAACACCGTGGACCCGCGCAATTCGGGTTATTAACGATCTTCACGTGAAGATCGATGTATTTACATGCCATCTGAGTGAATTCGCAAAAATATATTGTTGATTTTAGTCTTAATAATGTTTAGAATATAAATTTTAAATATTATTAAGACTGATAATAGCTATAGTTATTATTTTTAGATGTTAACATAAATAAGTACTATTAGTTTTTGACGTTTTTCATAGTTTTAAATTGTAAGTAAGTACTTACAATTTTAAACTATGAAAAACGTCAAACAACGTCAATTAACTTAAGTACGTAAGTTAATTTTAAGACCGTGCTACTGCTTTAGGTATGCACCTGTAATGATAGTTGTAAGCGAGATTTTGATAAATAAATAAATATGTACATCTGAAAGAGTCAAGTAGCCAAAAATATCGTATGTTAATGTTGAAGGGCTTAAGGCTGAGGCCAAAATTAGTTATGACGCTGATACCCAAAGAGCCCTTGAATATAGCCCCCAACTATGCAAAAACATATTTTAATTTAATCAATTTAAAGTCTTGAAACTGCAAACAAACGCAACAAGACGTGTCCTTCTAAAATGAATGATAAACAATCGTTAAATAACAAGACAAAGTTGATGCAAAGCGGCCATGACAGCCATTGTATACCAATCAATCCCATCAGTCTTCCTTTGTGTTTGAATTTGGAATAGGGGAGGGGGGAGCGGTGGAGAACCCAAGCAACACAGATTGGCTGAATAACCACTGGATAAAAGCGTTTCTGGAAACTTCAAGCTGGCATAGATGACTGGTTAATGTCTGGAGAAGCGCTTTCACAGAAGTTATTCAAGCAATTTGGGCACAAAATAAATCGCTTTAAACTGAATAATAGCAACATAATAGCTAAATAAATGTACAACAAGCTTAATAATTTCTGTATAAAAGGTGATCTATATGAGCTGATGATTTTTAACAGCTATTAAAACTCTCTAAACCAGTGCTCAAGTTCAGTAATTCAGTCAATATTCAGCATTTAGATTATTTTTGTGCTTTTATGCAGACAATATGCAAATAACATTTAAGAAATTGTAAAATTTTTATTATTATTTCACTATTGGACTGTCACCAACCCGCCATATTCTGCAGTCGGTGTATTATTAAATTTTGATAAGAAACTTTGGTTTCATATATGTTATAATCAAGGAAGTGAATTATAATTGCGCACGTAACTTTATTGTGAATATATCTTATCCGCTGGGACGCTTTTGATCAGTTTGTGAGGTCACCGAAATGCGCCCATGGTATGAATTTCCTACCAAAACGTGTTCAGAGTTTTGCGCCCATGGTGTGAAAGTCATACCATTTTTTTTTGGTTTTATTTTCATCCTTGTTTATCCTTGTATCACCACTATTAAGCAGTACTTTCCAATTCCATGGATTTAGTTTCATACGTTATCTGTTTCCGAACCGTTTGAGATATGACAACCCTAGAAGGAATTAGTCTATGACATTAAAAAATATCATTTTCGCTGTCATTGAACGAGCGACCCGTCGTGAGTCTCAACTTTGGATGCTTTTAAATAATTAATATTGTACTGTGGTAAGTGGTTTTATTCATGTTTCGTATGAAGAACTAACACACCATGTTTTTTAAACCATAAAACATATAGGACAACCCCTGTTTTTCTTATTAGAAAAAATCTTGTTGGAATCTGTGAAAAAAGTGTCTTTGTTCATCTTAAACAGTCGTCTACAAACGGAAACATCGTATATTCAAATACAACGCACACTTTAATATAGCCCTACTCACTAGCATTCATAAAAAAATACAACGGTCGCAGAATACCAAGAAATGACGCCGCTTATCGGGTTTGTTTACAAACACTCGACGCGCGAGCCGACGCGTAATATGACGTGTACAATGTAGTGGGAATGCGCGTGAGTACAATTTAGTGTTAGAAAAGTCTGGTATGCTTTTCATACCAAGAGCGTCCCAGCGGTTATCATATATCTTAACTGTAATTTTTTTAAGCGCCACTTTATAAAGCTACCATTCAGGAAGTAAACAAGAGTTTTAATAATAGCTTGGCTTACATGAGTGAATTTTTTCCAATGTTTTGTGAATTTAAGTGTGCAAAAACAACGTGGCTAATGCTGCGCACCATTTTAAAAGTCGTTATATTAATACAATGCAGTATTTGATCAGGTATTGTATCTTTTATATTTTTATTAAAGAGGTAATGCTTATGTTGAATATAAGCTGCTCTCACAGCGGTTTCCTTGCTTATATCTGCATAATAGATGTAATGTGCCCAGTTATCAAGCTATTATTTGGTTAAACCTGATATAAAAGAGCATATTTGGGATAGCATTTCTATAATCACCCATTATTATGTTATTAAACAGCCTGTTAGGGCTCTGTAAGAATATGAAAATCCAAATATTTTCAAATATTAGAGGGTATATGTATATAGGGTGTAATTAAGAGTCCTGCGATCTTTTTAATCACATTTTGTGTCAGTGAAATAGGTATATACGATTGCAAAAGGAGAAAAAACTAATTTGGCGAAAATAAAATAGCCTCCTCATACAAATTAGCACACAGGCACCGCGGCAAGTTAAACAATATATTTAATACTGAGAATTTGAGATATTGTTTTTATTTTCACAAAGTTCTACCTTTTTTTTGCAGATTGCTTATATTATACTTACAATAAAATAAACTCATACGAACTATGGTTTTATTATTAATAATATTAACAACCCCTTCAGTGAAGCATAGTCTACATATCATTATTTTGCAGGCAAATATTAGGTCTTTACCTATGAAATTGCCGTTCTGCAGTACTGGCCATTTCAAATCAAAATAATTTTTGTTTGGCTAAGAATTCTAATTTCAAATTAATTTTATTTTAAAAACATGGATTTTTTTTTCTAAAAGTAGTCATTTCTTTATTGATTAGTGTTACATTTTCATCGCATTTCAATCTTTTTCGTCATCATGGATACGTTAAAAATTCGAGTAATTATGGAATATGAGTACCGTCGTGGCAGCAACGCGGCACAAGCGGCACGCAACATCAACGACGTTTACGGAGCTAACACTACAAACCAACGCACCACCTGTTATTGGTTTGCTCGCTTCCGTTCTGGAAATTTCGACCTGAAAAATGAACCTCGCGGTCGTCCGAAGACTTTGGTCGACAATGACGAATTAAAGGCGATTGTGGAAGCTGATGATACACAATCTACGGCTGAATTAGCAGCAGCTTTCGACGTTAACGTCAAAACAATATTGGTCCATTTGCGTCAAATTGGCAAGGTAAAAAAGCTTGACAAATGGGTGCCCCACGAACTCAATGATCGCCAGCGCGAAGTACGCGTCGAGACGTGCCTTGCACTGCTCAACAGACACACAAATGAAGGAATTTTGAACCGCATTGTTACCTGCGATGAAAAATGGATTCTGTTTGATAACCGTAAGCGCTCAGCAAGTTGGTTGGATCCTGGTTCAGCACCTAAACAATGCCCTAAACGAAAACTTACCCCTAGAAAAGTGATGGTCACTGTTTGGTGGTCTAGCGCCGGTGTGATTCATCACAGCTTCTTACCAAACGGGGTGAGCATTACTGCAGAGGTGTACTGTGAAGAACTGAACACAATGATGGAGAAGCTGGCGCATCTCCAACCAGCATTGGTCAATCGCTCGTCTCCGCTGCTCCTGCACGACAACGCGCGACCTCATACTGCACAGCAGACGGTCTCCAAGTTGCAAGAACTGGGGTTGGAAGCTCTCCGTCATCCGCCCTACTCACCAGACCTTGCGCCTACAGACTACTACTTTTTCCAGAATTTGGATAACTTCTTGGCGGGAAAAAAAATTAATACCCGAGAGGCAGTACAAAATGCCTTTGAAGAATTTGTTGCCTCCCGTCCAGCTGATTTCTTTAAGAAGGGCATCAATAAATTGCCACTGCGATGGCAAAGATGCATTGATTGCATGGGTGATTACTTCGATTAATACAAATAAAAAATTCATGAAAAAAATTCGTTTAAATTTTTTCATACAAAACGGCAATTTCATAGGCAAAGACCTATTATAATATTATTCCAGGCAGTCTTTGATTAGGGATGCCTAGTAAATCTATTAAAGGTCCTTGTGAAAAAAAATTGTGCTCTCCCCATTTTTTGAAGTTATTACGAATACTTCCATTTCTTCAAAATCACTAGCACTCGGATCGCTGTTCTCAGAGTATTCATTAATTTTCATCTAAAATTATTGATGAAGGTGCAAAATCATAGTAAATAACCGTTTAAGTTAGTTGAAATAGCTTACGCATTTTCAAATATGCAGCCTTCTGCTTAACAAAAGCTAACAAAACCTCAAATATTCAGCTACTAAATAACTGGTTATGATGGAATTACAATACAGCTTGAAGAGAACAGAAAATAGATTATTCAGCATCAAGCAGAATAATGACAATTGATACCAAAGTTACACAGATAAATTCTGCCAAATCAGCTATTATGCAGCTCTCAGCGGTTTCGCATGCCTGAAACTGAATAGAGTATCTTTAATAGTTCCGTTCATGACCAATATTAAGCTTTAAAAAAGGAAATCGATGCTATACAGAATTTATTCAGCTTAAAGCTTAATAACAGCCCCAAAACCATTCAATACAGCATTTTTCTGTGCCGACAGCTTTAATAGCTACGTAATTAAGCTATAAACTGCTTAATAGTACATTTTTATACTGTTATCTTGCTTATGTGTTGCTTGGGAAGTCTTTGGTATCGGTAATATTTGATTGAATTCGATAGGATACAGTTGGATCAAAATGCGGCACATTACCTAGTCAATAAGTTGTTGCAAAACGGCCTTGACAGCTATTTTATAGCAACCAATTCCATCAGTCTTCCTGTGTTTAAATTTGGAATAAGCACTCTCTATTGGTAAAGTGTCAAGAGGAGTACTCTGTATTATCGGTATATTTAATTTATTTCGATAGGAGGATATAGTTGGAGAAAATGCGGCTCTTTATTTGCGAATCAAAATTTTCTACATGTAGTCCAGTATTAATCAGATGAGGACATCATTAAAATTAACATGCGTTTTAAATTTTTTCCCTGTACCGGAAACAGTTCTCACTTTGACTGACTGTTAAAATTTGTGTTAACGTTCAATTGATCACATTATTATTACCTTTATTTGTATTTGTATGTACCTATGGTTATTTTGAACCGATATAATTAGGTATGTATGTTTTAAGTTACTATATTGTTGTTTAAGTTTTCCTGTATTGTCTTTTACACACTGTCTACGTCTCTGGAACCAACTCTACTGTCGCAGGTCTGCTGGATGTATATTCTACTGAACAAACAACAACACAAACAAACAACAACAAACAAACAAACAACACCAACAACAACACAATACGCAATAACTTTATGTAATTACCCATATTAGCAAATAAACGATTATGATTATGATTACCTTTGCGCTCTTCTTTATTTATGTATTTTTCTTTATTAAGTCTTTCGTGGTACATAAATAAATCAAAAACCTATGAGATTTTAGGTAAATTCCGTTTTAAATAAAGTTTTGCCAAGATTGTACATCGTTATTTGTTAACATTATTATGGCATTGTATGCGAATATTAGGTCTTTACCTATGAAATTGCCGTTCTGCAGTACTGGCCATTTCAAATCAAAATAATTTTTGTTTGGCTAAGAATTCTAATTTCAAATTAATTTTATTTTAAAAACATGGATTTTTTTTTCTAAAAGTAGTCATTTCTTTATTGATTAGTGTTACATTTTCATCGCATTTCAATCTTTTTCGTCATCATGGATACGTTAAAAATTCGAGTAATTATGGAATATGAGTACCGTCGTGGCAGCAACGCGGCACAAGCGGCACGCAACATCAACGACGTTTACGGAGCTAACACTACAAACCAACGCACCACCTGTTATTGGTTTGCTCGCTTCCGTTCTGGAAATTTCGACCTGAAAAATGAACCCCGCGGTCGTCCGAAGACTTTGGTCGACAATGACGAATTAAAGGCGATTGTGGAAGCTGATGATACACAATCTACGGCTGAATTAGCAGCAGCTTTCGACGTTAGCGTCAAAACAATATTGGTCCATTTGCGTCAAATTGGCAAGGTAAAAAAGCTTGACAAATGGGTGCCCCACGAACTCAATGATCGCCAGCGCGAAGTACGCGTCGAGACGTGCCTTGCACTGCTCAACAGACACACAAATGAAGGAATTTTGAACCGCATTGTTACCTGCGATGAAAAATGGATTCTGTTTGATAACCGTAAGCGCTCAGCAAGTTGGTTGGATCCTGGTTCAGCACCTAAACAATGCCCTAAACGAAAACTTACCCCTAGAAAAGTGATGGTCACTGTTTGGTGGTCTAGCGCCGGTGTGATTCATCACAGCTTCTTACCAAACGGGGTGAGCATTACTGCAGATGTGTACTGTGAAGAACTGAACACAATGATGGAGAAGCTGGCGCATCTCCAACCAGCATTGGTCAATCGCTCGTCTCCGCTGCTCCTGCACGACAACGCGCGACCTCATACTGCACAGCAGACGGTCTCCAAGTTGCAAGAACTGGGGTTGGAAGCTCTCCGTCATCCGCCCTACTCACCAGACCTTGCGCCTACAGACTACTACTTTTTCCAGAATTTGGATAACTTCTTGGCGGGAAAAAAATTTAATACCCGAGAGGCAGTACAAAATGCCTTTGAAGAATTTGTTGCCTCCCGTCCAGCTGATTTCTTTAAGAAGGGCATCAATAAACTGCCACTGCGATGGCAAAGATGCATTGATTGCATGGGTGATTACTTCGATTAATACAAATAAAAAATTCATGAAAAAAATTCGTTTAAATTTTTTCATACAAAACGGCAATTTCATAGGTAAAGACCTATTATATAGATGACCAACTAAACTCAAGCTCGGTATTGATTCGATTTCTATCCACAAACCGTAAAGTGACAGGCCAACGTCTACACAGTTAACCTAGAAAATATTGCTTCAGCCCCAGTAACCGGGTTTAACCTCAAATATTATTAGCACTGAAAACTGAATTTAGATATTCTGTGGCTAAGATTTTTATATTTAAAGCATTTTTTTCCTAAAATAGCCTCTTATAACGATTTAGTGGCTTCCTTAAAGGCCACTTTTAGCTAGCTTTTCACACCTAAAATTAGCATGGTTTCGGGCTAAGATTAATATAGAAATTCTGAAATATCAACCCGTTCCGCTGTAAAGCTAGCCAAACTCGGCAGATCACAGACTTAAAGACCTAGTAACAATGCCTGGTGGACAGTTTCTTCAAAAACATTTTACGCTATAGAGGTATGAGGAACAGGGTGTAAAGTTCAATCATACCTCCATAGAAAAGGCTCCTTCGACCAGGCGGGTGTCGTGTCTGGTGGACAACTGCCCGACGTTTGATGTCGGGACGTTGTATATATGTTAGTTGCGCGGTAAACTTTGCTTGCGTGATGCAGGATTTTGCGTGACGTCAGTGTGTCGCGTAGCTCGTATGTGGAGTTTGTAGATGCCGCTACTACGCATCATGTGAAAGGGAGATACTGATATGATTAGCGATGATTTAGAGTCTCCTTTTTAGCGCATTTTTTACTAGTAGGTACGTTTTATCAGTTGATACTATAGCAATGCGAGTAATGCAATACTGTTCTTAAAACGTCTTGTACGGCACCGTGCGTCTTAACAGACACCTGCTATGAAGGTCGCGAAACATCAGGTGCATTTTCCATGTCATATACGCTAACTAAATGAATAGGTGTTCAATTATTAGTGTAATTTAAAAGCCTGTCACTGAATTAATAGGGAATATTGACTGATAAAAAGCAATAAATAAAAATAATTTAATTAAGACAAAAAAAAGGCAATTCAAGGTTGTTAGTAACAAGAATTTTGCTTTATGACTAATGTTAGTAAATAAAAGTAAAAAAAAAAAAACTAGATACACCGTCTACCCCTGCAAAGTAGGCTCTCGCAATGCCACACGGCAAGGACGCAAGACTCTTTATTGCTATGTCGCAGAACACATTGACTTAATATCAGATTTGCGTTACATAGACCGTTAAAACACACCTTATGCCGCGGTGTGGGCTATAATTTCTACTCAATAGAATCACTGTGCGTTAGGCGTGGGCAAAGTGTATAATTTTTGTGATTGGAACATTTTCATCTGGATCACTGAAATGATCCGAAACACTGATATGTTTCATTTGGATCATTTGGATCATCGGCTCAAAGGATATAAAATACAGAATGTTACGTATACACTTACGAACGATAACTTGTTATTGCAAGCATTTTATGCAAAAAACGAACGTATAGTATAAAATTTTATATGTAAGCGCCTTATTGGTATTTTTTACTTACGTGGTAAACGACAATGAAACACTGAGAGTGATACACATCTCACTTCTGACTTCTATAGATTGTAATATGTCACCCGCTCACTCGCGACTCGCGAGTCAGTAGTAACTCAGTGTGTCAGTATCTCAGTCTCCCTATCTCGCTCCCTGCTCAGTCGTCTCGCAAGCGACGCGTCGCGCGGAAAGAGCACAGAGCAAAATAATGTTTCAGATCCAAATGATCTGTTTAAAATACTGTTACTGAACCAATCTTTTGAATCACTTCAATGATTCGGATCAGTGAGTCGGTTCCGTAAAGAGTTACACACGCCTACTGTGCGTAGTGGTTGGCCGTGTTCTTTACCAAGGCTGTGCTACTCACCGATGTCAGCTAGGGAGGCATTGACTCGCGAAGTGGACGAAGGAGGGTGCAGTCGCAGCACCACTTCCGCCGGAGGGCCACCCGTCGCGCCGCTCCATTCTGTAAAGCAATACACGTTAGGCAACTGAAGATAGACTTCACTGAGTTGTGTTATTTGTAGAATAGAATAGAATAGAATACTCTTTATTATGTATACCATAAAAATTAGTGATAGGTATAAATGTAGAAATTTTACATTGGGTGACACAATGGGCGGCCTTATCGTTAAAAGCCTTGGTCTTGTTTCTGAAACGTTGGCGCACCACTTCAATAAATCCACTTTCCACCAGGTTGGTTATTTACTAGGCTTTTGCATAAAAAATAACAGTTAAAATTAAGCAGCTGACGATGTCGCTGGTAAAAGATATTTCAGATCAGATTGCAATTTTTCTGATAGATTTCTCCGTTATCAGCTTTCAGTTAGCGTGTAATAATGAATGCCCATTGTTTTTAAAAAAGCAGTCTCACTAATCTTCTATTGGTTCTTTTCACAACACATCTATGAATATGTGTAATTAAAAATATATAAATTAAATTCCAATGTAAGTTGTACCCCTCCTATATTTTTAAAACAATTTTTATGCCAAGTTCTAAACCACACTCTAATACTACATCTAGAACTTGTGTGGACTGCTTCGGCCATAAACCTAGCATGCAGGGGCCATAAATTTATCGTTATTTATGGCCACGAAGGCCTGTGGTAACAGAACAATAAAAGGCTATTCAGATATTTCAAGTGATATATTTTGTCACCAACTCGGAGCATTCGCTTGGCACTAATGTAGGTGTGTATTTTGAGGCAATTTATATTATTTATGCATTATGTAAAATAATATTTTAGCTAAAAGTGCAGACATAAACTGTAGATTGCTTTCCTACGTGCTATTGTTTTATTAACATACTCTTTTAGGTCAAAAAATCCCATACCTACATTAAATTGAATTTTGTAATCCAGTGTTACGAGTAAGTGATCATTTCCGATGATTTCATTTTAATTTTTCCATTTAGTTTCCTTGCTCTTGTTTGATGTTTAATTATATGTAGATAAATACTTAATATGTATTCATGTAGTTATTGTATATGTAAATGGTACACCAGTGACTACCTGCATTATTGTCTCTCCTTCTCCCTTTAATCCATCCAAAGGTTGTCTGTAAAAGATCGCTTTCAGCGATAAAACCCGCCCATTGTGTCACCCTATGTAAAATTACTACATTTATATTTATAAATTATATGGTGTACATAATAAAGAGTATTCTATTCTATTCAAAACAATTATCTGATTACTGCCGTAAGTTTCCTTAGTAGTGCAAGTAACTTTTAAATGTTTACTGAATCTAACTTACTGTACCTACTAAAAGCTAAGTTTGTGACACGATACGTTGCAGAATATACCTATCCTGTATCGTCAGACCCAACACGCATAGAGATATTAATAAGCCAACCATTTTTATGGCATGAATGCCTAAGATGCAGTACCAAGGCATTGATTAAATTAGTTTCCTAGTTATGGTATGGCCTCCCAGAATGACATTTGTGGCCCCGTAGGATGACATAAACATTGTGGCACGAGCTACCACGAATCACAAACAAAATAAGTAGGTACCCGTTCTACCTAGTATTCTTACTACCTCAGACAAAAACTAATAAATATAAATTACAACTAAATAAAGGCGTTTGAAGTGTCAATTACTAACGACGTCTAGGAGTGTCGTGAGACTACCAAATACCAAACTGTGCTGTATTCAGAGCGGAACGGAGCAGCCGTAAAACTAGGCAAGTTATTGGGCAGGTATTTAGGCATACTTGGCCGTAAAATATGTCTTTTTAAGCGAACAAACTGATTTTATTCTAATAAATATCATTCTATTCAACATTGCAGTAGTGATCGTGATCAGACTGTACGAATGTCTATTTGCAGTGCAAGTTTCTTGTTGCTGGCAGTACCGGACTAAGTGTTATTCAAGA
Source organism: Griposia aprilina (assembly GCA_916610205.1). Lineage (NCBI taxonomy): Eukaryota > Metazoa > Arthropoda > Insecta > Lepidoptera > Noctuidae > Griposia > Griposia aprilina. Next base: position 5,879,044 of record OU744294.1, on the reverse strand, counting down.
CAATCGGTTATTATATTTAATAGACAGAGGGTAAATAGTTCCGTTTCTGCACTATAAATATTCAATGATAAATATTATTTATTCTGTAAATTGGTTCAAAAACCACTTTACACGTAAAAATTACTTATGTTTTAAAACCAGATGAGTAGGTGTTTCTTATCTGACTACTCTGAGAAGACCAACGGAGCTGAGCATGGGGTCCTGGGTTCGATTCGCAGGTCGGGCAAAGTGTTATTGGGTTTTTCCATTAGGAATTTCTTAGTAACAGCCCGGAGTTTGGAAGTTGGCGGTGTGATACCCCCGTGCCTCGGAAAGCACGTCAAGCCGTTAGTCCTGCGCCTGATCTCTCTCCGGTCGTGTCGGATTGCCATCCCATTGGACTATGAAACTAAGGGAAGAGCAAGTGCACCTGTGTCTGCGCACAAATTTGTGCACTATAATATCTCCCGCGCCGAAGGCTAGTCTCCGTGGAAATTGGCCGCCATGGCCGAAATACGGTCTGGAGGACAAGATACTCTGAGAAGACAGACCGAAACAAACTCACAATCTCTTTTAAAGTCCAGACATTATCTTGGTCGGGCTATATGAGGACCATGCAATAGGAAATAACCAAACAGATTTGAGTGAACCGGTCCAGTCAGAACTTAAGGAGCTCAACGACTGCTACGAAATACAACGAGAATTACATAATACTCGTTCGCCTTCAAGCAATAGCTGTGGTCGAAAATAATGGTGATGCCATGATGAATAATGCTGATAGTGGGGTGTGATATAATCTATATCAACTAGTGGAAGCTAGTTACCGCTCTCACCGGCGGAGATGCGCGATGAGTGAGGCTGACTTCTCCTCGTCGAAGGATTGTCTGCCAAGTCCGGGTCCTCGGTGATGGACGTTATCGTATCTGTAACAAAGAGAGGAATACTTTGTTAAATTAAAACTCCTAACTTTATCTTCTATATACCTAATATACATGACCTTTGCACATTTGTATTTAAAAATAGCAACATTTTTCCAAAAACAAAAGATAGCCATAACTTAAACACACGCGATAAAAATAGATTACATATTCCACCCTCACGGATCAAAATGCTTTACTATACCCCAAATTACATGGCAATAAAATTTGTCAACAAATTACCGGAACAAATAAAAGAAGAAACCAAAATCGATAAATTTAACAGGAAATTAAAAGAATGTCTAACACAAAAATGCTTTTACTCGGTCGCAGAATACTTAGAACAAAATATTTAGTAAATATGATAGCTAAATAAATAATTGCATATTTTATTATAGTCAAAAAACGCCCACATACATACTCTTTTTATTATTGTCTCTTGACATTTCTTGGGACCCTGGGGTCCCGGGCCTTTGGAGCATACGAGGGGCCGAAGCCAACTCGCAGAGGCCCGTTAGACGTTTTTAATGAAATGATGCACTAACCGACGATTATCCCAGTTCGGACTATGGAAGTGCACCCAAGGACAACCCCCGGTTGGTATAGGACTATTGCAGGATATGGAAACAAAGACTATGGATTTGGGTAGCTTAAGTGGACTGGTTATCTAAGACTATGGAAAGACTATGGCCCCTGCCTGACCAATGTTTTATATAAAATACAAAGATAAAATGTGCAGGGGGTGACTTGCACACTCAATAATGGGCCCCCGAAAACGGTCGCTAGCACATAGTGTCGTAGCGACAAGGGGCAACATGTCCTGAGGTGCTTAGGAAGAGTGAAGAGGTATCCCAAGGCTATCAGGACAATCCCGGAAGTACGGTTAAGATCCCTACCAGCATCTTACTGGAATACTTCCTGCCTTCGAGCACGTTTGCTCTGGCGAATTCCCACTCAAGCCGGCCGATAAAGGCAAGAAAGAGGTGAGAGCTCTGTTCCTCGTCAGTGTTCACTCCAGCCGGCCAGTAGAGGCAAGCCAGAGATGAGGAACAAGACTTCTCCCGGGAGACAGGGTCCGTGGGGTCGCTACTGTCCAACAGCTCGCCACATGCTGCCCTGCGGGTTTCTGTATATTATTATTATTTTGTTGCCGTGGCCTAATGTACACATGAATGCAATAAAGAATTTTAATTTGAGGATATTGTATAAGAAAATGATGTAGGAATCGGGAGAGTAATAAGTAACTGCGCTTTTTAGGTTTATAGGTGCCAAGATCGATTATTGAGCTCCAAATTGTGGCTTCGATTCTTGAGTAGGATAGTGTTGTTGAGCTTGTCTATGAGCAAATCTTTATATCATTATGTTATTCTGCCAACGCAACGCGTTACATCAGACTGTAGTAAGTGGTGTGCAATATCCGTTTTATCGTCACTGTCGGGTAATGTCTACCAATTCTTACAACCCTGCTTACCCTTCAAGGAATACTGGCGTAAAGTTATATGTCGACGTCAGTACGCCGCAGTGAGGACTTATAAATGCGTAAATTGTTTAACGTGTTGCTATTAATAAGGAACTTGACGAAACTCGCATGGTTAATGAAGGCTAAGGAATCACGCAATCTTTTGAATTATATTGTGCTGTTGCTAAGTCATATACTTGGGCGAACTCGTGCCTAATTGATAACAGCCGCACGGGTCTATCGAAGGATAAGCTACGCTTGCCGAGGTTGGTTCCTGAATGGGTGACCATCCATTACATATGGACACATCCGTGTCTCGGAAAGCATGTTAAGCCGTTGGTCCCGGCTGCCATTCGTAGACCTTTGACAGTGGTTACTGGTAGTCAGAAGCCCAAAAATCTGACAACCAGTCTTACCAAGGGGTATTGTGTTACTCAGTGACTAGGTTGTGGAGGTCAGATAACCAGTCGCTCCATGTAAAATAGTTGGGAAAGGTTAGGCAGATTGATTAATTGCTAAGTTATATACTTACTTAGGAACTAAGCACTAATCGTAATCGGATAACGAAATGGAATTTGAATGCTATAAATATTAGATGAGGTCAGGATAGACATAAAATAGGCACACATATACGTACGAGTAGTTTGGGCTTCAAATCGTTAAATATTTAAAAGGGTCCTTTTCATTCGAATGCCACATCACCCGGTATATTGTTTCGCTTGGCGGCTTGACCATTAATTAGTTATAGCTGAAGCTACGGTTCCAAGTATTTTTCATGAATCAAGTTGTCTCTGTGTCAAAAATATTAGTAACTTACTTAAGTCATGCAAACACTGACGCCCAGTTTATCTTATAATTTTATTATTCTGAGGCGCATTTTCTGTACCATGCATTAGCGCAATATTCGTGTGAATATGATAAAGGTACACGATCCACCCCTAACTCACACGGTTTTTACGGGCTGAGAAAACATCTAGATTTCTTTATTATATGAGTTTAATATGAATGTAGGTAGTAGACACAAAATCCTTCCAGAATAAATTCTGTAAATAGTGGTGAAAACCGTGGAAAAATCTGTAGCGTGGCTTTGAAGCACAACGCGGTTACACAAACAAACACTAGAAGCGACTAATCAATCAATCAATATATTATTATAAAAAACACAAAAAATGTTTCTACCTATGTCCGTTATAGACATTGACACCATCCAACCGATTTGAAAATGGTTATAAACCACATAAAAAAAAAAAACTTTTTTCTAACAAATTAATAAAATGTATTTCTTTTTTTAGCGCACACGCTGGATACCCGCTAGTTTATATTTTTATGTGGATTACCGTGTGCAGAGAGTATAAATGCATATCACGCATCACATCTGTTCTCTAGAAGCATTTCAAGGTCCAACATCATTTTTTCTAATTCGCGCCATACCGTCCATTACTCACAGAGTTTTTATCCCTCCCCTTAAAAGCCTCCCTTCTGTTCCCTGTCCCCCTCTGTGTCCCATTCTGTGCACATCGCGAGATAATACGCCACGTAGAGAAGTGATTTAACATAAGGCAGGTATTTTTATCTTTATAGCGTATGCGAATGCAAGCTTTATCAAGCTGATGTGGCAGGAAGATTGAGGCGGAAGTCGGCAAAATAGATGAAGAAGATTTCAAAGTAGCATCTCTTGTTTATGGTGGGGCGAAACGAAAGAAACGGTTTTAGCAACACGTTTAGGCGGACAACCAAAACCAAAACGTTATGCTTTCGGCTGTCGCTGAAAACCAGCGCTGTGGCTCTGTCTCGTATAGGGTCGTAGCATTATGCTGAGCGATTGCCGTTTTGCGTGGATGTGACGCATATTTTCCCCCAACTAGTTCTTTTTTTGTATTTGTGTGTTTTTCTCTGCGTCATGGTTACCGCAAATAAACGTATTTTCTTTCTTTCCTAAGTAGCCACATAACGTGGGTACATAACTTTTCCTACCTACAACTAGACCCAAAGGATCGTGTTAGCTCCTACGGCTATGCTGTTGACTGGTTTTTGAAAACTTTAAAAGCGCCTTGAATTTGTCCATCAAACTGCCTGTAATTGATTAAGTTCCAACAGCTTGCCCTTTAACAGTCATTTAATTTTGACATCCCGGCTCATATGAAAAACTTGCATATTTCCAAAACTTTGTGACGCGCTGGATTGTACCTATTCAGCACACCAATTAGGTTACACATTTTCAATCACAATACAAAAGATTTTGAAGGAAATTGCTAATTCATTGCTTAGATGCTTAATGTTTGAAAAATTCGTCTGCTCAACAATGTAAATAACGCAAAAAATCTTGTTGAACTGTCAAAATGAATGGAATTGAAACGAGTTATAAACATCATTCTGTCTCTGTCATCTTCAAACACATGACAAAAACAGAATTATGTTTTAAACTCGTTTAGCGCTAAACGTGTTTAGTGATTGGCGGTGCAAGGGGGCCTAAGTATGTTACTCAATTACATTGCAGTTTTATAGATAACTCAATCCCACAACCTGTGTTACCTTTGTGGACATCCACAAAATATCTACTGTAACCCAACATTTACAAAATGATCATTTGTCACGAACTATATAAAATTAGTTTTAAATGTATGTCGTCCAATCCTTTCATATTGGAATATGTAAGTAATCACTTTTCCATTATATTAGTGAGTCTCTGCAGTCAATATTTATGGAAGTTGTGGGTTAAGTATTATTTGTCTATAAAAAAAAAATGGTTTCCGTAGAACGGAAAGTATGAATCCATTTTCCTTGACGGTCATATAGAGGTATGAGGAACAGGGTGTAAAGCTCACTCATATTCTATGGAAAAGGAAGGATCCTCCGATCTCTGTTGTATCTGGTGGGCAACTGCCCGACGGTTGATGTCGGGACGTTTGTATATATGCTAGTCGCGCGGTAAACTCTGCTTGCGCGATGCAGGATTTGCGCGACGTCAGTATGACGTGTGGCACGCATGTGGCGATGTTGATACCGCTACAGTCATGAAAAAGGAAATGTGGGTCGTGTCTGGAGAATGGGCAGTCAATATCACTATCAGCCTATATTGTTCCCACTACTGAGACACAGGCCTCCTCTCTGTGAGGAGTGGGCCGTAATCCCCCACGCGGGCGCAGTACTTGTTGTCGAATGTCACATGTCTTCGAATTTTTGGTTCTAGGACATGCCGATTTCCTCACGATGTTTTCCTTCACCGTTTTCGGAGCAGTGCACGGCCTACAGCTCGTAATTTGCGGCTGTTATCACTGGACCACCACTGCTCACCACCTTGGCTGGTTGGATTGGACAGTAACATCAACTTATGAACTGAATGCCTAGTAAAGAGAAAGTATTTATTAGTCTTCACTGTAATACGCACTGATTTACCATGTTTAGTAGTACCTTTCTTAATTTTATTTAGTATGCTGATTGCCATAGTAAAATTTTGAGATAATTGGTGTCAAAGTTCATGGAGGTAAATGATTTTTGAAAATGGTTACTAAACTTCTTCCTTTAACTTCGAAATGTTTGATGTTTTAGAACATTTGGATGCATCGAAAGGTTTGTTAAGGTATTGGGTATCCAATAGGATAGCAATTAAGGCTATTACATTTTAGAGTTTAGAGAAAAGTGATATTTAGTGAAGAATAAAGGGAAATTTTCAAAAATTCATAAAGAACTGGTTTTCTCTAATCCCATGAATTTTCGCCTAAGCTTTACTTTCTTAATTATTGCAAATGGGTCACACTATCACTTCCTGGAAGGAATACTTCAAATTACAAGTCAGTCTGCATAGGGTTAAGAGATAAAGCATGCAAATCCAGCACCCACCCGGTCGATCTCTGCCCGATTTTCCACATTTACTGGTACTGCGGCAGGTTCTAACATTTGCAAGTACCCGAGTATAGATGGAAAATTTTGTCCATAGAATATTCACAGCGCAAAGCGGTTTGGGAGGCACGTGACCGACCCTCATCATTTGGGTTTTGTAATCTCTCGCCTGTGTCAGAGACCTCTATTTGACCATGACGGCATTACCCATCAAATTAATTTTCCTTACATTTTTACTGGGATGAAGAAGATGATACTACGCGAATCTAAACAAAGCGAATCGCCCGTCATCATGCATCAATCATTTCATGCTTTCGTGTCCCCGGTCTGGTCAACGGTATTTTTTTAGTCAGTACAATGATTTCCAAAAATCATATTAAGTACCTACTGATTACCTACACACTAAAAGATATACCTTGCTGTTACCTTTATCATTATGCAAAACTTACATGTTCAGTAAATTAAAAGAGAAAGGACGACTCGGGAATTACTCAGCCCGGAGTCTGAATATTTTGTACCGGGTTGATGACAATAGGCTCGCCCAAAATTACACCGGTTAAATGTGGGTGTAGATACTATAGCTACGCCTCTGCCCAACCTTAAAGAGAATACAGGCGTATGTTGTTTTATGTTTCAATAAATTCGCACACCTAATCAATATTTTCAGAAAAATATAAATTTTCTTCAGTACAATTCTCGTAGGTTCTGCTAGTAAATCAAACTCCAGCGGCGTAATTACGTAACACACTAACAGTAGGAATGGCTTTCATTTTGACAGTTCAACAACATTCATTGCGTTATTTACGTTGTTGAGCGGACAAATTTTTCGAACATATGAAGCAATGGATTAGTATAGGCTTCAAACTGATTCAGATTGTAATACATAGTGTGTTACGTAATTAGGGTGCAGTTTCAATAAAAAAATGTTTTTCAAAGTTTATTCCGGAACTGTACAACAAATTGCGAGGTGGATGAGTCATAGAAACCTTTTCTTCACGGATATTTTACAGAGTTGTGCAAACTGCAAAAGTTACCTACTGTTATAAGTTTATAACAGTATAGTGTGTGTGTTTTTGTGTTGGGTTTAGTCTTTAAAGTATCTTGTCATTTCATTACTAACACTAGTTTCTTATAAGCATTCCTGTGTTACTAACAACTATATGGATGTATTTGAAAACCCCAAATAAATTAATATAATAATAATGAAATTATCATTCAATAGGATTATATGAACTTAGAGGGTTGTATTGATGTTTTTAATGATTATAATTTTGTAAATACATACTTGTTACGGTCGCGAATTATATTTGGTTCAACATACAAGCTGATGCTGAACTTTTTATAAAAAATGTAAGAAAATTTGAATTTCGCGGGCAAACTTTGCGGTCCCATTTATGGCGCAGTAAGAAGCAAATTTTTAGGCAATTAACAACAGCGCATCGCGGCAACCAATAAGGTTCAAAATAGCGATGAGTTTGATGTTAGTTGAATCGAATGACCACCAAAATAAAAGTAATTTTGCAATTTTAATTAAATAAAAAAAGAAATGCACGGCTCGGAGGAATAATTTTTAGGTATTTCTTTAGTTAATTGAATTCCCTTTATTATCATTACATAAATTATGATAGTTTACGCTGAATATTTTGAGAATAATTATGCAACGAAAAAAAAAAAATTTGAGCTCTGTTTTACGTTTTTTTGTCATGATACAATTTTATTTTTATGAAATATTTTTGAATAAGTCTTTTTTTAATATTTGACAATACAAAATTGCAATTCCTCAGTGCAATTTAAAAACCTGTACTTTTACACCAGTAATACATATTAACAAGAGCACCTATCACAACAAAGCAAATTCTAATAAATTATAGGTTACTCGAACATCTCGATAACGTGGCCCTTGACATCGATGATATTACTTGATTTATAATACTCCACCACGATTTATGGGGCATTGTTTATTTTTTGTACGCCATTTTATTTATCTTGATCCTTAATCTGCACGGATTTGGGGAGTTTTGTTGCAGATCTTACACGTCTGAAGAGTTTTATAATGACTTCATTTTTGTGCTTCCACAAAATAAACACATTTACATGAAACACAGAATTATTACTTATCCAATAAGAAAAAAATAAAAAGTATTTATTGGGACTCGCACAGGATTAACACAAACTAAACTAAACGGGTCTCCCTTGTTGCATCGAAAAGAAATTGCCAAATTATCACTTCCCAAACAATTTTCCGCATAATTTCATTTGCTAAATTATTACTTAGCAAAAATCTCTTCACAAATAATTGTAACGCAAACCTAATGTTTGGCAAGTGAACGTTTAAAAAATAACTTGTTTACCAACTAGTACTATTACCAATTTTTATGTAGTCAAATATTTCAGTTGGTTATAACATATTTTACGCAAAATAAAATAAGCCAAATATTTAGTATCGTCAGTTTTCAATTTACCATTTCTATTATAAGACGTAGTCGACGGAGCCCCGCTCACCGGGGCTCCTACTTCAGATGGTTTAAAAAAAATAACCACCTAACCTTCTAACCTAACCTGTCCGAGTCGGGGTGCCGTAAGTCCCGAGCTCGCTTCGATCACTCTTGCATCCTACCCACCCTTGCATTTTATACCCTTGAATAAATGATTATATTTAGTATCGTCAGTTTTCAATTTACCATTTCTATTATGAGGCTTAGACGACGGAGCCCCGCCATGCGAGCTCCTACTTATGGGTTGTAAAAAAAAAATAACCACGAAGGGGTAGCCGGGGTCTTTCAGACCGCGCCATCCCCTTCTAACCTAACCTGTCCGAGTCGGGGTGCAATAAGTCCCGAGCTCGCTTCTTCTTTCCTAATAAATAAATCTTTCTTAATAAATGATTAAATTGAAATAAAATTGCATTTTTTAAATAATTCCCAAATAAAAATATTTTTGCCTTTATATTTTTTGTCATAACAAATCATTAGACATACATACATACATAAACTACGCCTTCTTCCCATGGGGGTAGGCAGAAACTACAGAACGCCACCTGCTACGATCCATACATACTCCTTTTGCCTCGTTTACGTTCATACATCTGGTCATACACGCACGCCGGTTGTGAGTACTACGCACCTGACCTTTCTGAAGAACATCACCAATAAGGTCACTATATGTCTTCCTAGGGCGTCCCCTCCCGGCGTTTCCACTCACATCTGCCTTGTAAATACCTTTTGTTAATCGCCCTTCATTCATCCTCTCAACATGACCAAACCATCTTAGCATACTCTTTTCAATTATCAAATTATTATTAAATCATTAGACCAAACATTTATTGTCTAAAGATTGTTTGCTGTAATAAATCATTTGATTAAAGACCAAATGCCATAATGACATTATCCTTAGTAATATTTTACCAAGTAAAGATTTGACCAAATGAAAATGTGCGTACTAAAATCATTCCAAACATTGCATTGGTATAAAAAAGGTTGCTAAAATTTGTTTGGGTAGTGAAATTTTGGCAATATCTTTTCGGCAAAACAGCAGGATCCCAAACTAAACACTCAAAAAGAAAAAAAAAAGAAAAGTAAAATGAAAATAACAGAAAGTCCTGTCCGAGGCCAAATAACGGTAATAACAATTTACGTAATATTTGAAGACCCTACTGAATGATCGTCATCATCATCATCATCATCCTCTTGGGGTACACACGGCTACATATCAAGCTATAAATATACGCTGACCTCTCATTGTACGGAAATCCTATACAATGTGAGATCAGCTTACACTGGATATGTATAGCCGTGTATTATAGGTATTGTGGGAGTCCTACGTGTATCTAATAATTACTAGGGGATCGTAGAGATAAAGCAATACACGCAGTACTCCTTAGAATCAAATTATATTCATATCAATAAATTATACACCGGCAGGCCCTAGCTCTGCCTGTCTACCTATTAAACAACCTACCATCACTTTTCCTATAAATCTTATTTTAAACTCGCTTGACTGTTCGAGGCAAACCAACGATAATAATAGGTCTTTACCTAAGAAATTGCCGTTTTGTATGAAAAAATTTAAACGAATTTTTTTCATGAATTTTTTATTTGTATTAATCGAAGTAATCACCCATGCAATCAATGCATCTTTGCCATCGCAGTGGCAGTTTATTGATGCCCTTCTTAAAGAAATCAGCTGGACGGGAGGCAACAAATTCTTCAAAGGCATTTTGTACTGCCTCTCGGGTATTAATTTTTTTTCCCGCCAAGAAGTTATCCAAATTCTGGAAAAAGTAGTAGTCTGTAGGCGCAAGGTCTGGTGAGTAGGGCGGATGACGGAGAGCTTCCAACCCCAGTTCTTGCAACTTGGAGACCGTCTGCTGTGCAGTATGAGGTCGCGCGTTGTCGTGCAGGAGCAGCGGAGACGAGCGATTGACCAAAGCTGGTTGGAGATGCGCCAGCTTCTCCATCATTGTGTTCAGTTCTTCACAGTACACATCTGCAGTAATGCTCACCCCGTTTGGTAAGAAGCTGTGATGAATCACACCGGCGCTAGACCACCAAACAGTGACCATCACTTTTCTAGGGGTAAGTTTTCGTTTAGGGCATTGTTTAGGTGCTGAACCAGGATCCAACCAACTTGCTGAGCGCTTACGGTTATCAAACAGAATCCATTTTTCATCGCAGGTAACAATGCGGTTCAAAATTCCTTCATTTGTGTGTCTGTTGAGCAGTGCAAGGCACGTCTCGACGCGTACTTCGCGCTGGCGATCATTGAGTTCGTGGGGCACCCATTTGTCCAGCTTTTTTACCTTGCCAATTTGACGCAAATGGACCAATATTGTTTTGACGCTAACGTCGAAAGCTGCTGCTAATTCAGCCGTAGATTGTGTATCATCAGCTTCCACAATCGCCTTTAATTCGTCATTGTCGACCAAAGTCTTCGGACGACCGCGAGGTTCATTTTTCAGGTCGAAATTTCCAGAACGGAAGCGAGCAAACCAATAACAGGTGGTGCGTTGGTTTGTAGTGTTAGCTCCGTAAACGTCGTTGATGTTGCGTGCCGCTTGTGCCGCGTTGCTGCCACGACGGTACTCATATTCCATAATTACTCGAATTTTTAACGTATCCATGATGACGAAAAAGATTGAAATGCGATGAAAATGTAACACTAATCAATAAAGAAATGACTACTTTTAGAAAAAAAAATCCATGTTTTTAAAATAAAATTAATTTGAAATTAGAATTCTTAGCCAAACAAAAATTATTTTTATTTGAAATGGCCAGTACTGCAGAACGGCAATTTCATAGGTAAAGACCTAATATATATCCAGCCAGTCAACATAAGGTTGACACATGCAGACAACCTCTACAGTATACATCTCTATTAACAGTCATCTCGGTAGTCACCCGTTTTTAGACTAAACCCAATCCGAAAAAGAAAATCTAACAACCCTTTTCCCCTGAGGTTTTCTCAAAGTTAAATTAATGTTTTTTTTAATACTAACCCTCATGGAAAGAGAGGCGTGAGTTGATGTATTTTTATGGGTTGCCTATCCATTTTATCTGACCAAGATTATGTCTGGACTTTAAATGAGACTGTGACCTCTGAGTTTGTTTCGGCCTTTCTTCTCAGAGTAGTCATATGGGAAACGCCGACCTCATCTAGTTTTAAAAATATGATTGACGTGTAAAAGTGTTTGTACAAACATACTTACAGAAATAAAATCATTTATCAATTATCATTTCCATAAACTTTTAAGACATAATAAAACATTGGCATAACGAAATTCGGCATAATGATCATTACTCATAAATGTTTTGCCATAATGTTTATTGCCATAAATTAAACTAACCTAACCATTGCATTATGCCCAAGTATTAATGCCACAGTATCATTATGCTAATAAAAGTTATGCGAAAACGTTATGCCAAACAATATTATGCCTTAAAATTTTAAGCCAAGAGGCAGGTTCCCATTACTTAAAAAATAAAACATTACTTAAAACTTACTAAAACGCCTTTACTACAGCTTTCAGTATCACCAAAGTTCGCTGCCCTTACTCAAGGTCATTTAACTTTACCAGCTATTAATGAAAATTATCCATTATTAAACCCCGTAAATAATTAAAGATCTCTGATAAAACGTTATAGACACGTTACGATATTGACATTGTGTGGCTATGTCCTTACTAATGGTCGCCTAGGGCTGTGTGTATCGATTGACCCTAGGTCACCGTCAGGATCGAATAGCCTTGGATTGGACGAAGAGGGATTGACGCGTTCGATTGGCGTTTTTTTAAGGTTCCTTAAAAATACGGAAACTTTAAAAAAAAAATTGTTTGTTCGTTTGTCATAGAGGTTTTTCTCGAGATCTATTCAACGACGTAATTTAAATTTTGACATAATATTAGGTCCTTATGATGCGCACACAGATCGTCATTCAAAGATATTAGGAAAATATTTTGTTTTAGATTTATATGGCGGGTCTAACCGATCGAAGGAAAAAAAAAATTGTTAACGTATCGTGTTTGGTATCGTATAAAAGAGGTTTCTTTAAGGATTCTAAAAATATATTTAATTAAATGTGGATCCCCTTATCTCCTAGGTTTCTAAATTTTAATAGACTTATAGATCCAAATTTTACAGGAAAATTATAGCGATTTACGACACTATAATAATTGCTGAAAAAATACAAATATATGTGCTTACTTACGAAATCCTTTTGACCTATAATTATAGTATTAATTTATATCAAATAAAAATAGTTGGTGAACTGAATAATACAGGGTGTAACAAGATCTTTCACAAAACCGTCATCTACGCATTACTCTGTGCAAAAAATAATTGCTGGAAAACTACTTTTAGTTTTGGGGTGAAAATTCGCTGTTATAGTGCATATTTTTTTTGACTTGACATTGGTGCCGATTCTCTTGTCACAAAATTCTCTTAACTAGACTAAAAATCACTAAAATTTAGTTTATTCCTGTCAAACGACGATTTCTCATTTTGAAATAGACTAAAGTGACGCAACTTATAAACTATATTTTAGTTTGACAGCAATAAGATGGCACTGAATTATTCGTTTTGTGAAAATGCTAATTTTGCTATTCTGGATTTGACGTTTTTCACCAAAAATTTTGGTTGCATGACTAAATCTGGCTATTTTTAATCGCGATTAAAAAGGTGTGGAATAAAATTAGTTGTCATGAACTAAAATTCACCACAACACCTCAACTTCAAGTGCAAAAACAGTACTGTATCTTTTTTTATTTTATTTTGCATATATCTCGAAAATGGTAGGTCCTATCGCAAAAATAATGAAAATTTCGACCCCTTTTATGAACCCCCTAAACCTCTAAAACTATACATGTAGGATTATTTTTTTCATATTTTCCATAAAAAAAAGTGAAAAATTCCATATAAAACACGTCGAAGCTGCCCCCAAGAGTGCCAACGGCTTTAAAAAAAAAACACGGGGTAGGGCAAACAAGTACCACGTGGAGTCGCGATTGTCAAATTGAATTTTAGTTGCGTCAAAATACTTTTTAAATTTAGAGATAGTTTTTGGCAGAATAGCTTTTAGAATAGCCAAAAGTAAGGAATTTTAGTGATAGTTTAGTTAGTTTAGTTCGGTGTACAAGAGAATCGGCACCACTATGTCATTTAGATGTACAGTTTAGGAGCTACATTCATGCAGGTTTGTTACATTACGCGCAATACAGTAATTACTGCAGTGTAGTTTGGTTCAGAACCTTAATTGTGTGAGCTCGCTCTTGGCGGGTTTTTTTTATATTAGAAGCACTAATGTCTTTTAAAAGTTGTCCCATACTAGAATATGTACGTATATACGTACCTTGATTCTGGGAGCTTTTACATCACTATCTTATAGTGCTGGTTGAGTAATTAAATAAACAGTCTGCTTTGAAATTGGTCGTTTCGGAGCTACGGCGGTACAGACAGACAGAAAGACAATGTTTTCAAACTATAACACCCCTTTTTTCAAGGTTAAATAAAGGTCCCTACCCATAAAAGAAAATAGATGCATGTTGCGTTTAAGACGTGCTAGAAAACACCTGGCAAGTACCTATATAGAAAAGCTCTTGAGTCCAGATTATTATGCTACGTTGTGGTAAAACGATTTCTGTAGCAGAGATGTTATGGATATGATATTTCGGATCTGGATAGGGATATGGATATAGGAAAACAATTATATCGGTATCGATACGGTTATGGGTATGAGACTATTTCGGATTATCCGTTAGTTTCGGATAGTTTCGGTTACGGATATTAGATTGAAGTAAAATATAAACACATATAGTATGTAATAATTTGGTTTTATCCCATAGGTTTTATCTAGTCTAGGTTATCATTTGGTATCGTAATCAGACATATAGGTAAGTAATTATTTAGAGATGTTATAATAATTAGTTAGACTCCACCCTTATACAAAACTATATCCAACACTTGTGAAACGGATACGGTTACGGATATATTTTTATTTCGGATATCCGATAGTTTCGGTTACGGTTACGGAGTTCCATAACATTCCTGTTCTGTAGGTAAGTGCATTACATAATGATGGTTAGTGATTATTGAGTATTATTTGAATTTGATGATTATGAAAGTGGCCTCGCTGCTGAACAGATTCCGTGGCAGCTCCAGCAGCATTCTAGGCTCTATAGCCGGAAGACATGACAGCCCGTTGGTGAGGTCACTTGTCACCTGTACACTGTATTATCAGTTAAGTACTAACATAGGTTAAGACTATTTTTGCTAACCCAATGGATCTTTGTTATCTAAAGAATATGGATATGAATATATTATTATCAAAGGGTTTAAATCGAACTATTTAATTGGGTAACTACAGCTATTATTGTAGGTTAGGTACCTATGGGTTTATTAATATTGAACCCTGGCTGACCTCGAAGAATTAAAGGTTATAATTATATCTCTCTTGGATCTGAATCTGAAAAAAATCTGAAAAATGTATGGCTTCGCCGTTTCGCTACCGTCGCGGAAGTGATGCGAATATTTAGTTTCTGAAGTAAGTAACGAAACAGCCAAGCCATAAATTTTTACTGATATGTAGAATTTGTGAAGTTAGGGTCGGTAGAGTTAGGCCGTGTAGATTCAGAAGCTTGGCTCTACATGAGATCTGATATCTTTTTCACAGGGCAAACCTTATGTGGTCGTCTTGGCAACATTTTACATGAAATGTTTTTGGTGGGATTCAATATTTCTAGATTCTGATATTGGTGATGAATATGACGAAATACGTAAAATGCATGAAAATGAGCTTTTCAGGTTAGGTTTTTTAATACAAATTATACGGTTAAAACCGGGTGAAAGCCTACTGAAACAAATGACGATTCTAGTAGCGTGTTATCAGTTACATTTATCAAAGCTTGTCGTAACAATAACAACGCCTTATCTATAACAATTTTAACGAGGAAAAATTGCCTCGTTATCCTAAGGGTCGCTAAAGCTACTACTGAGCATGAGGTCCTCGATTCGATTCCCAGGTTGGGCAAAGTGTTATTGGGTTTTTCTATCTGGACTTTTTCAGTAGCAGCCCCGAGTAAGGCCCTGATTGTGGGGAGTCGATAGCCGATTCCCGGCCACTGTAGGCGCGGGCTTGTGGACGGTGAGCAATGGGTAGCTCGCCGACCGGTAAGGACCAGGCCCGGGTCGTCGGCGCGTTGTGTTCCACGCGCGCCTCAAAGAGATGTCAGCACACATTGGCGGGGTGCGTTAGGGAAAATGCCTAACGGGGTCGTGGGTTTGTCCGAAAGGGTTACCGTAACCCTGGCACACAGGCAACTGAAGGTTTTAGTCAGTAAAAGTCTGACACGCCCTCCCGTTCCGGCCTGAGCGGGAGAATTTATTTGATGATTTCCCAAACACAAAAACGGTCTGGCAAAGTCTTATTGGGTTTTTCCCATCAGAATTTTCTCGCTAGGCTTGCCCCCTATTACATGGGGCTTAAACTTAACTGGCGAATTGTGGGTGTACTATAAGTATACCTCTGCCTAACCCTTTAGGGATTACAAGCCATTTACATTATTTTAAGTAAGTTGGAATGAAGACTTTCCTACGGCGGTTTCTTTGTTTTTGATGAAACTATTTTATAGAGGTATGAGGAATAGGGTGTAAAGTTCACTGATACTTCCATAGAAAAGGGAGGATCCTCCGGCCAGACAGGTGTTGTATCTGGTGGGCAACTGCCCGATGATTGATGTCAGGACGTTGTATATTATTATGCTAGTTGCGCGGTAAACTCTGCTTGCGCGATGCAGGATTTTGCGTAACGTCAGTGTGACGCGCAACTGGCATGTGGCGATGTAGATATCGCTACAAAACGAAATCTATTATTTTGGAACTATACATTCCTCGTTGCCAACATTTAATTAAAGAAGTACCTACTTAGTTAAATTTCGCTTTATAATGACATAGAATAGAATAGAATACTCTCTATTATGTACACCATACAAATTACAGATATAAAAGTAGAAATTTTACATAGGGTGACATAATGGGCGGTCTTGTCGCTAAAAGCGATCTTTTACAGACAACCTTTGGATGGATTCAAGGTAGAAGGAGAGACAATAATGCAGGTAGTCAGTGGTGTACCATTTACATATACAACAAATACATACATACATGAAACATATACTCATCTACATAATATAATATACGAGTATACAATAATAAACATGAAATAAGATTAAGGAAACTAAATGTAATGACAATGTTTAAGGAGAGAGGAAGTGTTTTTTAACCAGAACCCCCCCCCCCCCCCCCCCCTGAATAATAATAAAAGACTACATACAGCCTACACAACCCTGTTAAACCCTTCGGGTATTACAGGCGTGATATAATGTTATGTAGAGCCTACACCGATGAAGAAACTCGGAAAGAAGATATTATTATCATGTTATAGTACGATTCAAACTTAATGGCGGCTCGGAACATGAGGCGAGTCTCTGCGCAGTAACCAATTCACATGTCAACGGGGGTGAGGGGTGAGGTACTGCGCAGCAAATAGCGCACTTCACAGCCGCCATTAAGTTTGAATCGTACTTTACTTACTTAGAAGATGTAGGGAAAGATGTAGGTATGTAATGCTTGCGTACTACAAATTGAAACTTGGCATTTAAAATAACAGGTACTTGCTCGTTGCGTATATAATGCAGTTCCAAAGATTTCACATATTTAATTCATTATATAATATATTTTCTATTATCAGTGGTTGGTGTATTGCATAAACTGGAAAAAGTCACAGTAGTGCCAAACAAGAGCAAAAAAAAAAAACTAATAGATTCGAAACAGGTCTGAAACAATATGAATTCAATCAGATTTTTTGGGTGCAGTTAAAGAGCCTCTACAAATGACGATGCTAAGCTAATTGCTGCAGCTAATTGAAGCAAATTCTGTAAATACATATTTATTACGGTCGCGAATCATATTTTGATCAACGTACAACCTGACATTGACCTGCAAATTGCAAGAAAAACGTAAGAAAATTTGAATTTCGCGGGATACCCTGGCGCTTCCCCCTTAAGTTAAAAAGGCTAAAAATCTAACTTAAAAAGCTCCAAAATTTTTCTGAAGTTTTTTATAAACCTTCTTGAAAAGATACTTTACTCCCCTTTTACGAAACCCACTGTTAAAAGGTCAAATTTTCCTTGCCAGGTAAAATACCGAAGAGTATAATTATTCCCAACAAAGAACTCTATGTATGCGGCTCACGAAAACGTAATGTATTAGTTCAGAAAGGTCGCGCTGAATGTATTGCTACTAATTAACATAGTTTACTAAGTTATTTGTGGTTGAAGGCCTTATTTCCGTGATGTATTGATTTTAGTTAAAAATACCCACTCTTGACAGACTTTGATGACAAAAGAAAAATGAGTTTTAAGCCAAGTGCATATTACAGCCGCAACGAGCCGGTGCGCAACGCATTTTCATACAAAAAAGTGCGGTGCGGCCCGCCTGTAGTGTGTGTTGGTTCATAGAAAATGTACGAAAATGATGAAGAAGTATTTTTGCAATGCTTTGCGTTGCAGCGCGGCCCGCCCCAGTCTACACAAGCCTTTAGTGCTGATTTTCCCAACGTCAGATATATTTATTCGAGGAATATTTTTTTCCAGTTTTTCATACAAAAACTGACTTTCATAATTTTTTAACGTCAACTTTATTTTACGGATAAAAGATATCTGAAAAATCTGCATTAAAACGATAGGTAGTCTATATAGGTATATTAGATTCTAAAAGGTAGCCTTTACCATGAGACGAGAAACACTATATATAAGACACAAAATTAAATAAATGCCTTACGATAATTTACCTTAGTGACCTATTTGGTGATGTTCTTCAGAAAGGTCAGGTGCGTAGTACGAGTACTCGCAACCGGCATGCGTGTATGACAAGATGTATGAACGTAAGTGAGGCAAAAGGAGTATGTAAGGATCGTAGCAGGTGGCGTTCTGTAGTTTCTCCCATGGGAGGAAGGCGTGAATTTATGTATGTATGTCATAATTTAGGTACTTAAAATTAATTCACCATATTTTAACACACACCCAATAGGATCTCGGATTTGGAAGATGGGCGGCCATTTTACTTTTCATAATTTTCACTTTAATCAAATAATAAATATTATTATTAAGACGAGACGGATTATTTGACGTAACACAATGACTTACTTTTCACGTTTTTTTGTGTTTTTCTTGGAAGTCGATTGTTTTTTTGTAAAAAAGTTTTTGTTTTTCACTTTTTAGTAGTGGTTCCTACCTACCCCACACAAATTCGTATACCACTACTTGGTATGTAAATAACAGTGACAGGAAATTATTAAAACATCATCAATATAAATTAAGTGGAAAAAAGACGCAATATTAAGGATAACTCAAAAACTGCCAATCAAAGCTGGATCAAATTTATATGGGACTACATGTGAAGCACCAACTTTCAAATAAAAAAGAATCATCTAAACCGGTTCACCTAGAAAAAAGTTCTGAGCTACACACATAAAAAATACAATAAAAAAAACACATACAGTCGAATTGATAACCTCCTCCTTTTTGTGAAGTCGGTTAAAAATATATACCTATATGTACAGTTTACCAAGTTGAATGGTGATCGGTCAAATGGTGGAGTTCATCAATCTCATATACAAGATTGCAGGGACACTGACGTGCAACCTGTTACCATGGATTCAGTACATGATTCTGAACACCCCCTTTTTTTTGTGTGGATGTCCTCCACTCTGGGGTGGATGGAGGGGTCTGTGAGAGTCTTACTGACTAAAACCACACTGTGTTCGCGTTGAAACTTTCGTCAGTAATAGAAAAAGAATGCTGTTCCATTCATTTTGACCGCGCACTTTTCTATGAAAATGTAGTTGTTTTTTTATAAACGTCGAAATATTGCTACGATAGTGGGTCTAGAATCATGTCTTGAATTCATGGTTACAGACCGCGCTTCGATGTCCCTGTCACCACATACCATCATCCATTTTTATACATACTAAACCTCAATTCCTCCTCCACCCAAATGTATAGGGGCACCATATTTTTCTAATACACGCTGTACAAGATCAGGCTTCCATTTAAAATACTTCAAAGCAAAATAATTCCACCAGCACACCACATTGGCTCTAATTGGTACACATTACACCGATATGGTACGCCACACCTAAGCCTGCAAGACTTCTAATTGCGTTACTTTCAAAGTTCAAATGTTTTGCATAATTTGCTGTCTTGCATGTAGAACATAAGGGTAGGTCTACATTGTTGCCATTCTGTTACGTTTCGAAATTATTGCTTTCGTTTATGAATGTACATACAAAAAAGAACCTCTAAATATTTTTTTAAATTAACATACCTTACAAAGTCACTATCAAAAGGGATATTAAAAAAAAAAAAAAACATCTTGCTGCAACTTTTTCTGGTTCTATTAGTCATCACCCTTTGGCATGCAACCTTTATATGGTGGGACTGCCTATCTGACCTCCACAACCCAGTTACTGGGTAACACAATACCCCTTGGTAAGACTGGTTGTCAGACTTTTGGGCTTCTGACTACCTGTAACCACTGTCAAAGATCCATGAGTGACAGCCGGGTCCAACGGCTTAACGTGCTTTCCGACGCACGGAGGGTTATCGATATGTAAAGATGGTCACCCATCCACGGACCAATCACGGCAAGCCTAGCTTAACTTAATCGATCGACCCGTTCAGTTGTTATTATTTAGCCATGAGCCCCCTTTCCGAGTCTATTAGTAAACGAAATAATATTAAAAAAACTTATACCCTGTCGTATCATCGACACGACGAAGAAAAATAAGTAAAAGAGATCAATACAATATTCTGTGACTAACTACTTATTAACTTCTATCAGAATGGGTACCCAAGAGAGGAAACGGTAAAAAAAAATGTATAGTTTTGGCAACTAACACATAACATAACACACTATCTATCACAATCTGAATCATTTTGAAGCCTATTGCTAATCCATTGCTTCATATGTTCGAACAATTTGTCTGCTCAACAGCGTAAATAACGCAATGAATGCAGTTGAACTGTCAAAATGAAAGCTATTCCTGCTGTTAGTGTGTTACGCAAGTACCACTATTTTCACCACATTCAAACCACCGTCAGTCAGGTGTTCTAACAATTGGTTTATGTCAAATTTCATAAGGAATATTTAATCAGTTGATTTAAATGTAGGGGAACACAGCGCTTAGTGCATGAACTTCAACAGCTTCAAAATTGGCGTCTACTTTATTCAGCCACAGCATATACATAACTCAAAGCAATAGGTAATTAACAAGAAATACTACCTACCTTCCTACCAAGTAAATGAACTGACGTCACCACACAACCCAGTGTAAATCATCCTTTATATGCCCGCCCCGTGTAAAAAGAACTGTATTTTGACACATGCTTCCGCCTGAGAATTATGGCCAATTTATTTTTAAAGCACGAACCTTGAGTTATTAAATAAGCTAGTATTTTATAACTTTAGTTTTTAGCTTGAATTATATTTTATGGTAAACGCTCAACTAAAAGAAATTTATGTTTAAACCGCTTCCTGCATTTACCTACATGTCAGCATGTCTTGCGACGTTAATTCGATTAATTTAATTAATTAACTTCATCAAATTTACCTACCTACTTAGCGATGCTGATACCTGCTTCATTAGTACGTTAAAAATCTGAGTGAATGTATCTTGATTAAGCTCCACACCAATCACTGTCCTTGATAATATTCTGTTTGCTCGATTTAATAGGAGGGGATCATTTAAGGTCCACAAGTAATAACAATATTATTAAAAAAAAACTATTTATTTGAACAGTGTTACTATAATTTCTTAACAATTCATCCATAAGTAGTATAATTTTTTTGTAAAAAAAATATTATTTTTCACTTTATAGTTGTGGTACTACCTCCACACAAATTCGTATACCACTATTTGCTCTGTAAATAACAGTGACAGGAAGTTATCATAAAATCATCAATATACACTAAGTGGTAAAAATATGTATTATTGAAGGTAACTGAAAAACTACCGAAGCAAAGTTAATAAAATGTATATGTAACCACCCCTGAGGCATACCCTATCTAATAAAACAAGAATTTTTGAAATCGATCCACATTTGCCGGAGATATTGCGTAACAAACATACAAAAAACAAAACATACAGACAAATTGAGAACCTCCTCCTTTTTGAAGTCGGTTAAAAACTACGCAGTAACCACATTAGGGGGGAAAAATTATTGATATATTCAAAAGTACACATACAATTCATTCTCCGTTAAAAAGCAAAAAATACCAGCTAATTGGCTATGGCTTTCCATCATCCAAATCAGCGGGGAATTAATTTACCCGGAAAAGTTTTCATTGTACAAAATTAATTAAAACTCGTTACGTCACGAATTCCCTCACGATGACAGGGATAGATGGATTGACACAATAGAAACAGGCTTCTAAATAATTATGCCTTTAGACTATTTAGATGATACCACGTAACAGTAATTACATTATATTTACCTATATTACGTTTAATTATTATTATTAATAAAAAAATATGTTAATATATTTCGGAACCGTGGGGTCCCGGACCTTTGGAAGGCGTACGAGGGCCGAAGCCAAATTGCACAGGCCCGTTACACGCTTTTGATGTAATGAGGCACCAAACGACAATTATCCTTGTACGCACTATGCAAGTGTACCCAAGGACAACCCCTGGTTGGAGTAGGACTATTTCAAGATATGGAAACAAATATATTGGATTATGGGTTTGGGTGGCTAAAGTGAACTGGTCATCTAGGACTATGGGAAGACTGTGGCCCCTGCCTGACCAATGTTTTATATAAAATACACAGATAAAATGGCTGGGGGTAGCTTGCACACTCAATAATTTCCCCCGGAAACTGTCCGCTAGCACAAAGTGACATAGCGACAAGGGGCAACATGTCCAGAGGTGCTTGAGGAGGGATGAGGTATTCCACGGCTATAAGAACAATCCCAGAGCCCCCGGAAGATGGTAAAGATCACTACCGTTACAACAAAATACCTTGTGATATATTGCAATTAAATGAAAGAAAATTTAAAACTCATATTAAAAGCACACTTTGTAAACAAGCATATTACAAATTAGAGGATTATATCCTAGATAAGAATGCTTGGAAACATGCTGGTCCTGCTCCATAGGACAATCTAGAGTCTAGACAAAATCAAACTGGTTGCTAATTTAATTGTATATTATAATTTTTATGACATTGTTTTTTACATTATGTAACTACTTTAACTCACACACTAAATTATTACTTGTTATTTTTTTTGAAAAATCATCTATTTCTCAATATTGGTAAATATGTGAGCACCATGTATCTATCTCATAATTAATTTACCTGTCATGCGTTATATTTAATTATTTTTACCTATTGTGGTATAGTAATTTTATTCTAGGTCGTCTTCACATATAATTATTATGTATACATAATATTGTAAAACATTTTTAAAAGAGTAACTGTGGAGTTTCTTGCCCATTCTTCTCCATACGAAACTACCTTTTGGAAGGGGCAACTAGAATCAATTCTATTTTTTGTAAATTTTGACGTTCAAAAGTGCATTTTTATGTGCCTATTTGAAATAAACGATTTGACTTTGACTTTGACTTTACCAGCACTTACCGGAATACTTCCTTCCTCCGAGCACGTTTGCTCTTGCGAATCTTCGCTCAAGCCGGCCAGTAAAGGCAAGAAAGAGGTGAGAGCTCTGTTTCACGTCAGTTTTCACTCCAGCAGGCCAATAACAAGACTACTCCCAGGACATAGGGTCCGTGGGTTAGCTACTGCCTAACAGCTCGTCACACGCTGCGCTGCGGGTTCTGTATCTCTCTTGGTCTGGCTCCTCACTCCTAGACCTGTTCAGGCAAATTAAACTCTACCGGCAAAGACCTAGAGTTCGAAGCGCGTAAGCCCCACAACGACACCAACGTAAAGATACGGCAGTGGTTTTTCTTTTCTTAAAACATCAAATTTTATTATTTTTAATACAGAGACAGACTATTATTTTAATTACTATGAACTTGAAATACATGAAGGTTTTACAATTTCTGATAGTATCGGTAAAAATTATAAATTTCCTTGGTAAGGCTAAAAAATATTTATTTGTAAAATGGCCTTCTCAATTATTAATAGGATTAATTCGATTTGAAACTTTCTAAGTCTGCTTTTAATCCAATGAGCATGTGTCTAACATTGATCAAACTTCTAACGTTGTAACAGCTGAACGATTCCGCAAGATTAGTCCCGAAACAGATGTGTTTTAGGACTGCTTTGTGGTAGCGAAACACAAATATTGGCGACGCCACGCCATCTCCGTGTAGTGCAACAAAATTATGCGTGGCACGGAGTGGCCCAAAATTACATCGTTCACTGAGAATATACCAAATACTTTCGTATTCCCCTTGCATACAGATGCAGCAAAGGATAGTACTATGTTGATTTAAGGCGGTACCCCGACCAAAACCTTGTCAAAGTGCGTTATTCAGAGGCTATTAACTCATTCACTATGGGTAATAAACTACATCTAAAAGCACATTATTAATATTCGATATCCTATCATCACATTGCACGTTCTTATTTGTTTTTATGTGTTATGAATTCATCTGAAATCTCCTTGTAAAAAAGTGACTAAAATTATTGATTGCATGCATCTTTTGCTAAAGGTGACGTTCTATTCATTTGAGGATTACACTAATGGATAGATAATTTAAAAATCTAAATAATACACGTTTTATTTTATTTTAAAACTTCACTGGTCTTTTTTTATTCAAGTAATTTCATTATTTTTGTGAATTTTATGATAAATGAGCGTACGGAGGGAGCGAGACAGAGCGAGACTCAGCGATGGGACAGAGAAGGACCGAACGCTCAAGGTCGTTTGGTCAGGGAAGCACCTTAAGGCTCATAGACACTGACGTAACGCGACAGTGCGACGCCAAGGCACCGCGTGTCGCGGGACGAGCGGTGCCTTTGTGTCGTGCTGTCGCGTCGCGCCTGTATGCGTGCTTATGATGCGACTTGCTTCAAGCGACACGCGCACTCGTCACTCGTTTCTGTCGCACCGCAAGTCACGTCACGGTAAAGCTTTGGTTTCCTAAGAAAGCGATGAACGGTCACACATTAACAGCTGTCCGAATACAGAACGTTTCTTGGCACCTTAATGTCAAAAACTGGTGAAAACAGATTTTCATTACAGTCGTAATATTATGAAGGAACCACTTTCCTAGAAAACGAAAACCAAACCTCTATAAGCAGCTTGTTTCTTTTGTTTTATCCGCAATCGCTGTCACAAGACGCATGTCGCTTGAGCGTTTAATTCGTGGCCTCAGGATTACTATGCGCAAAGGAGAATTTGGCACAGTTATTAGCCACTGTCACAAGAAATTACGATGTTTTTACCAAACAATGTTGCGAATGAATGGTTTCCCGTAATCGAAGCCATTATAAAATGCGAACGTTGGCACATTTACTGAGGAGTTTGTGCCAGAATCTTTGGCAAAAAAGGCTGGCCTTTAGGTGCCAGTTTGGCTCTTAACAACAATGCACGAGCTGAGCTAAATGTCAGGGAGCAAGCCAATTGCGATGCATTTAGACTAATTGAATAATATCTCATTTTGATTAATCTTCTTTTATGTTATTCGATATAAACGTATGTGCTATGTAGGTAATATGTACTTATTTTTTCTTATTTGTCTTACATGATAACTCAGACTAATCACAACAAAATTTGCTGCAAATCAACCACTTATAGACCGGCGCGACGCGACAGCGCGACCTGCCAGTCTGCGCGAGCCTTAACCCATTTTTTTCCTCAAAATCAAAATACTTACAGGATGCCATATTTGAGACAAGTATATAAAAATACAATTTACATACATTTATCCTGGAAAATGGAATGCGGCTGTAACCACTCGCTGCTACGGCAAAGTATCGGCTTTCTAATTTTTTGAATATTGGTAATATTACTTGATTTGAATTTCTTAATCATTTCAGTTTCAGTTTTATTTCAAAGCAGTTAAGGTTGATTTCGACTTAATTACAAATAGGGACAGAAAGTTTGCGTGAAAACGCGTGACTAAGTTGTTATTGATTTTTAATTAAGTCCTACATTTCATGAGGCTGGCATTTATCGACTATTTCATTATGTAGGCACCGTACAGTATCGAACGTTTCGAATAAACAGTCATTTGGTACAAAATATTTATTTAAAACGACTCCGTGAATTTTTCGGTAGCTGCCCGGAGTCTGGATTTGTGCCCGGTTGATGGCAATAGTGTCGCCCTCTATTACATGGGATTTAAACATAACTGGCGAAATGTGGATGTACTATAAATACACCTCTGCCCAACCCTACGCGGAAACAAGGCGTGATGTTGTGTTATGTTAACTAATTAGACTGCCTTTTGCCTTTTATTATATTATTTGCTGTAGCTTCGTATCGTCCATACATTTTCAATCAAACAATCCGGTTCACCATTTATTTAGTTACACAACAGAGTAAATAGCACGAGAGTAAATACGCTTCCAATTAATATATATCCCTCTGGTATCTTGGCAGTATATATTCCAGTTAATGTCACACAATCTGAAGCTTGAACTATATAAGCTTTTGCTTTATAAACAGTCGTTTAATGTTTGTTTAGATAATTAAGTCGGGCTGCAATAATTATAACAAGCCTCCAGACCGAATTTCGGTCATGACGGCCAATCTAGCGGAGACTAGTCATCGACGCGGGAGATACTCGTATTATAGTGCACAAGTATGAGCGCCATAGAGAATATAGTCTTTGGTGTGCGCAGACAAATGTTCACTCTCTCTTCCCGCACTCTTATATTCCGATGGGATGACAATCCGACACGACCGGAGCGAGATCAGGCGCAGGAATAACGGCTTAACGTGCTTTCCGAGGCGCGGGGGTGTCACACCGCCGACTTCCAAACTCCGGGCTGTTACTAAGAAATTCCTAATAGAAAAACCCAATAACACTTTCCTCGACCTGGGAATCGAACCCAGGACCCCACGCTCTACAGTCGCGCTTGAGACCACCAAGTTATTTGATGATATCCCACTCAAAAAACGAAAAAACAATGGCCCCACGCTCAGCAGTCCACGAGACCAACGGGGCAGTTCACGGGCTGCAATATTAGTGTGTGAACTGCAGTTAGATAAGATTATTACCGTCAGGTCAGGTTCAGTTGAAAACCAGCGTCAGGCACTAGTTGGCTGTCATTTTTGCTGAACTGGACCTGTTTGGCGAAGCCGCGAGGCACACTTTCCTGCTAATTTCTCAAAACGCACTTTACATTTTTTACTTGTTTTTTTTTTGTCGTTGTTAATAATTCAGGCACAAGGTAAAGGCGCAGGTATGAACCAAACTCCCGATTATTTAACTTTTTCAGAACCTTTTTCGGAACTTTTTCAAAAACACATCGGGAGTAAGGACAACTAAATGTCAAATCGTTCTGTCATTAATTTTTATTTCGGGCCCCGGACATAATATTATGTCCGAAAGTGATACGGAGTAGGAAACATCCGTAACCTCGGCCGAAATTATGGATTTCTAGCTTAGAGAGTAGACTCTGATTGGGTCCATAATTGAAGCTAAAGATGGTGAAAGAAATCAAGAGATGGTATTTTTTTTTATAGAGTATTGAATAGGTAAGCAATATCCTTTTGCACAAAATCTTAATCTAATTTAATACTATAGGTTAAATTGTTTGTGTATATGTTTGTAAAAGGTTTCGATTACAATTCTTATTCTATAGAAAGCTATATAGAAAGCTATCCCACTTAGGTACTGCCAAGTGCCACAGGATGTCTTATTACACCAGTCTATGTAAAGACACATACAATAGTATGAGTAAGAGTATTTACTTGTAAAGTATTATGTTATTTTAATTATTGTGAATGTGAGGACTACGTGGGTCATTGGCAGTTTGAGTAATTTATGCGGCCTCCCCAAATGTCCTTTCTTTAGTGTTGTTCGGCGAATCGTTGAGCTCCTAAAGTTCTGAGTTGAGCTGCACGATAACTGACAAATGCGTGCACTGACTGGACCGGTCTACACAATCTGTGTGGTTCTTTCCTGAAAAGACCATTTTAGACAACAATCTAGATGGTCTTCACATGATTTGACCAAGATTATGTCTGGACTTTAAAGAGACTGTGACCTCTGAGTTTGTTTGGGCCTTTCTCCTCATAGTAGTCCTCAGAAAGCAAATAGACTGTCCACAGTTACTAGGTCTCATCAAGTTTCGTGCCCCAACCCGCTGTCCTCGAAAACCCATCACTCCGCTCCACCCGCCCTTGCGTAAAACTGTCCTAGGTGCTAACTCACCTATACCACAAATGTGCAAAATTATAAACGGCTGTAGTGACTTGACCGATGTACACCACGATAACAAAGAGAAATTTTTGAAATTAATTATTATATTTATTATATTAAATATTATAGAAACAATTTATTAATTTACATACTTATTTAATTTTTAACTAACTTTTAATTATTATCAAATGTAAACCAAATAGTTCATCTTAGTTTAATTTTATTTATCTATCTGTCACTAACACCATTCTATTTTTTTTTGTTTACTTATATTCATTTAATTCGATTCTTGATTTGTGTGTTGAATTGCTAGATTTGTGCGTTGTTTTTAAATTATTTTTGACAACCATAATTTTATTCACAATTAATTGCAGTACCTAATAAATATGTAAAATGTAAAAATATAGTGCATGTGGTGTTAGTCTGTGAGTAATTATTGCACTTATAAATGTATATCGTGTACTTTTAAATATTTTAATGTATGTGTAAACAATTGTAGGCTAACCTATTAATAAATAAATAAAATAGGAAACGCCAACCTCATCTAGTTTAAAAAATATGATTGACGTGTAAAGGTGTTTGTACAAATCTATTTACGGAATTAAAATCATTTATATTTATATCATCATTTAATACGCGGACGAAGTCGTGGGCAGACGCTAGCAGAAAATAAAACTACATTTCTGGTCTACTTCGGATAAACCTATTCAGTTTTAGTAACACTCGTGAGTAAGCATAGTAACACTCGTGACTCTAGTTTATATGTTAATTAAGCCTGTGACATCCTAATTGTGATTCGGAAAGTAACTACTAATTAAAAGTTTTAGTTCAAGTGACAATGTGCACCGCTAATAACTTTGAGAGCTTGACTTGGCTTGGTTTGGCTTGGCTTGGCTTGACTTTGTTGAAGTAAGTCTGTAGAGGAAAAGTAGTTCTCCTCATTTTTTATTCTGTCAACGTTCTGATATATACCTAGGTACCTATCGCTAGTATGATTTTTTTAATTTGCAGTGTGTTGTGTGTCTTTTAGTCTTGTAAATGTATTTTTTTTCTTTCTTAGGTAACCCGAATTGCGTAAGGAACTGGTTATGGCAAACGTTTTCAAAGTCATAATCATTATTCAACAATATACCTACTGCATTTTATGATGATAAAAGTATCAGTTCTATCTGTCGGAATTACGTTAAATCAATCGTTTGACTTTGAGACAGCGCCACCAAGCGGCGCACGACAGAGTCTACAACATAACGTTCGACCAGAGTTAAAGCAGAGTTGGTCGGTGCCGGTCAAGCAGTGAACACGTTTAAAAACAGTCGCGCGTTCTGTATAGTTATATCGTGTACCTACAGTGTGTGATTAATTTGTTTGTTAATTATAATAATACAATGGACTATTGATACAATGGATAGGGCACACACAGCTTCAATTCATACATAGATACATAAACTCACGCCTTCATCCAGCTTCAATTACAAGATGAATTACAACCATTTATTATCTACCATGATTTTGATTACGGGGCTTTAGGCGATCAGGTTGAGCCCCTCCGTGCCTCGGACAGCACGTTAAGCCCGTTGGTCCCGGCTGTCATTCGTGGATCTGTGACAGTCGACAGAAGCCCAAAAGTCTGACAACCAGTCTTACCAAAGGGGTATCGTATTACTTAGTAACTGGGTTATGGAGGTGAGATAAACAGTTGCTCCATGTAAAATACTGGTATTCAGCTGCAGCCAGTTATACCGGAAGCCGATCCCAACATGGTTGAGAAAAGGCAGTTAGATGATATTATTACCCTGATTTATGCAATGCTTCAAATAAAACCATAATAATTGGTGATAGCAGTTTGTTATTACTAGCAGATAGAAGGACGCTTTTGCAAATTCATTTTTAGGTGCGCGCCTGTCGGGCTCGGGTCGACGGCGCGTCGTGTTCCACGCGCGCCTCAAAGAGATGTCAGCATCATTGAAGGGGTCCGATAGGGCCGATGCCTGCCGGGGTCGCGGATTGTTCGAAAGAGTTACCGTGGCCCTGGCGCACAGGCAACTGAAGGAACACGGGTGGGTTTTAGTCAGTAAGAGTCTGACACAGCCTCCCGCTCCGCCCAGAGCGGGAGAGGTCATTTGATGATTATTTCCCAAACTTAAAAAAAAAAAGTTGCGCGCGTGCCTCAAACAGATGTCAGTCAGCACACACTGACCGGGTTGCTAGGGCCGATACCTGCCAGGGTCGCCAGTTGGTCCGAAAGGATTACCGTGGCCCTGGAACATAGGCTATTGAAGGAACACGTGTGGGTTTTAGTCAGTAAAAGTCTGACACACCCTCCCGCTCCGCCCAGAGCGGGAGAAGACATTTGATGATTTCCCAAGCAAAAAAAAAAAAGACATACTTTCACAAAGAAATCACACGGTAAAATTTGACATACCTTAAGATCACGCTTATATTCCACAAAGGAGTAGGTAGTGAGTGTGTGTAGTACACACATTTCATCACTTATTTTTAAGTTCTTAGAGGATTTAATAAATGGTACAAATTTAGAAAAATCTCTTAATTCCAGCTGATGATATTTATTTTTATGTTATTTTCTGCAAAAAAATAAAAGCTATTTTCAGTCACTTCATTATTTCACATCCCCCGAGAGTTAATTGAGCGCAACGGTCCGTGTAATGCAATTAGCTGGAATGCCGTATAAATACTCAATATCATATATTTTCCATAATACTTTACAGAAAAGCATTGGTCAAGGTGTTTAGGTCATTAAACTGATAATATCATATATTTTCCATAAAATTTTATGCGAAATGTATTGGCCAAGGTCAATATAAGGTCAATAGAATTATGGATTCGCTAATCCACTTTTAGCAAGCGTTGTAATCAATGCTCAATTGCTTATGCCTTCTCTCTGTGAGACGAGGCCTTTACAGTGGAACAAGAACAGGCTGTTTGCGGTAAATTTTATAGTGTGCATAATAAAGAGTACTCTATTCTATTCTATTCTGGTATTATTTAAGGTCATAAATATTTCTATTTAAAATCAAATCAAATTATATAAATTTGCAGAAAATACTGACACAATAGTGTTATTAAATGTAATCATGTTTCAAGTGATTCTACCGTAAGGCTTACAAAATGTATACAATCATGGTTTATCTAAATCAAGATTGATATTCAAATATAGATAAAAATATTTTAAGATATAAAATTAATGGATTGTCATTCTTAAAGTTATATTAATACAGATTAATTATTTAATTAGTATTAATAATAATAAAATTATTTCAATGTCCATTCCTAGAATTATTACAATACATTAACCGATTAATTATTTAAAGATACATGCATAATTGTTCTATAAATTGATGTCACTGTGATGTCTTGAGTTTGGAAAAATTATCGTTTAAGTAGTCGCTCAAGTTATAGTAACATTTATTACCTAAAAGGATCTTTAGATTTTTCTTAAATAAGATAGTATTCATTGCCCTTATTTCTTTGGGTAATTCTTTCTTTAGGGAGTATTTCTGACTGTTTGTTTCACAGGAGATACATGAGTCTGAGTATGAATTTGCAAATATAGAATTCATGTCTATTGCCTCAAACCTATATTCAAAAGTGCCCTTTCGTGTGGGGGTGTAATTTATATCCACACTAGGGTCTGGGTGTAACCGTGTCTCTCTGTAGGCAATAAAATGTATTGTTCCGTGCGGAAATCGAACCTACTTCGAGTAGAATTAGAGTCAATCGATAACTACTGCGCCAAAATATTGAAACGTTTGACTATTTGGCTACACCTTACTAAATTTCTAGTAATTAAACTCAAAGACTATTAAAACATTTCAAAATAATTGCGACATAAGACATTCTAGTACTATCGTCAAACGGGGAGAATAGGGATGCAGGGGTGAATCGGGACGAAACTTTAAAAGGGATTTTAACATTGAAATAATATATTTTATTGCCAAAAAGGACTCTAATGTGTTAACTGTATCATAATTAACGATTAAGTGCCCTTCTTGGCAACAAACAATATTATTTCCTATTTAAAATCCCTTTTAAAGTTTCGTCTCGATTCACCCCTGCATCCCTATACACCCCGTTTGTACAGTACTTAAATTATAAAAAACAAATCGTCTATTTATACAAAGTCTGTGAATAAACAAAAACTATTTAGATATAAAACTATGATTGTACGCGTATTGGTTCAGTCGCACGAAATTACTCGCCCGAAACGGCCAAATGGGCACTTTTAAATAATATTATTTGGATACAACTATATTTCAAAGTAACAGTTTATGTATCGCTTAGTGGACGCCCGTATCGTTAAAATAATCGCTACAAATAAATGTAATTGGTCCATTATACTGGTCAAATAATTATGGTGTATGTGTACCTGAATAACCCCGATAGGTACAATACGTTTCAAACTTAATGGCGGCTGTGAAGTGCGCTATTCGCTGCGCAGTACCTCACCCCTCACCCCCGCTGACACGTGTATTGGTTACTGCGCAGCGACTCGCATCATGTTCCGAGCCGCCATTAAGTTTGAATCGTACTATAGGTACTTTGTGGATTTTTATAATACTTGACTTTGTATATTCATAGGTCGGGGCTTTGGGTTTGTTTGTCTTCATACATAACATCATGCCTGCAATCCTCGAAGGGTTCAGCAGAGGTTTACAACTTTGTACACCCACATTTTGCCAGTTATATTTAAGTCCCTTGGGGCGAGCCTATAGCCATCAACCGAGCACAATTCCAGACTCCGGGCTGCTACTGAGAAAGTCCAGATGAAAAAACCCAATATCGCTTAGCCCAACCCGGGAATCGCATCCAGGACCTAGAACTTCCGACCACTGGACCAACGACGGTGTGTTCAGCTGCCTACTGCAAACTTATAGTTCTACATGCATTGGTCGTTTTGATTTAAGGGTTAGCAGATTAGCGTTCCTCCTCTAGATGGCTACAAACTGTAATTACAAAACGTCTGCTAAGCTTTACGACTACGACAATTATATTCTTGTTTCTAGGAACATTTGCCTCCCGGGCGTAATCTGCACTGGCCTATATGGGAAGCTCTCAATCGATTGCTTACCACCGCTGCAAACACAATTTGATGAACTGGGGGATTACTGACCCATCCAACACCCAATGTGAATGCGGTGCTCCTGATCAGACTATTGCCCCACTTGCTGGAAGTGCCTGTAGCGGCACCTTCAACGCCACATGCGAGCTACGCGTCACAATGACGTCACACAAAATCCTGCATCGCACAAGTAGAGTTTACCGCGCAACTATCATATATACAACGTCCCGACATCAAACGTCGTTACCCACCAGACACAACACCCGTCTGGTATGAGGATCCTCCCTTTTCCATAGAGTATGAGTGAACTTTACACCCTGTTCCTCATACCTCTATATGTCCGTTCAACTGATGCCACAGTCAACGTAGCCACCTACCGGGCTCTAACAATATAAAAATAACGAGGAAGAGTACCATCAACACGAAAAGAAGATATTCTTCCTTTAACCATGCTTGTTATCAATAGGACCACCTTCATTGTTATCAATAGGACCACCTTCAGAAGGGCATGGTTCAAGCTGATAAGGACTATGCTGAACCGGGTTTAGAGGCGCAAACCACTGGGAGAAGCCTTTGTCTAGACTGCGAAAAGCTCAGTTGGTTGAAGGACAATGCGATAAACTAACAATTCGGCAATTATTTAGGTTCTAATTGAGAAAACGTTCTTATTTATTTATTTATTTGTTTATTTATTCTCAACAAATTTACATTTGTGTCGAAAATTAGTTTTCACAATAAAAACACAAACCCAGGAAAAAAACAAAGACTACATTCCACATTGATCCCAACATTATTAGTCGTAATATTAATTATAATAATCTAACTCACCCGAACACGCACTCACTCTTCACAATACTCGTATTTAGTTAGGTAACAAAACAGTCGAAGCATTGGTGCCTCAGTGGTAATGGCTGCGACTTACGGGCAGTAAGTTGTGGATTCGAACCCAAACAAGCACTTAACTTTGTATAAATTATTTCATCACCACTGCTCCCAAAGCTGTGAAAGAAAACATCGTGAGGAAACGGGCATGTCCTAGAACCAAAAATTCAAAGACATGTGACATCTACCAACCCGCACTGGGCCCGCGTGGTGAATAATAGCCCAATCCCTCTCACAGAAAGAGGAGGCCTTGGGACAAAATTATAGGCTGAGATGATGAACAAAACAGTATTGTCTTGTCCAGGTTATTCAGTGTATTTGACAATTAATACTACCTACTGTTTTGTCCCGAGTTTGTTCGCCATTGGATATTATTTTCATAAAGCGATAGTCTATAAGTCAAACAGTCTAGCCTTGGTTAAATAACCTATTACACTTGTTAACATTCTTAAGCCTCAAACATATCAAGCCGTCAAAACACAGACAGATGAACAAACATAGTGCCTTACAAAATAATTTAGTAGGTACTACTCCACCGTATTATGAACTAGATTAATAACACTTTGGAGGTGACGTCACAGATCGATGGCCGGCCATATTTTATTTAGGAAGCATTTGTTATGGCCATCTATGGTGTCGGGTGAGGTATGGAGAAATGAAGGACCTTATGATATTGTTCAGTGAAAACTGTATCATTGAAAGGTAAAGAATTCCTGTATACAGATTTCTCTCATAGGAACGAACTGCGTATAGGCGCTTTCAAACCATTCGGGTAATCTCAAGTTTTTGTATTTTTCAGTGTAAATCAATGGAATTAAAAGATGACGCTGATTATGGTCTACAACGGACATAACGTCCGTCATATTTGTAAATATATGAGCACCATGTACCTATCTATCACATAATTAATTTACCTGTCATTGATTTATATTTAATTATTTTTACCTATTGTGGTATAGTAATTTTATTCTAGGTGCATCGTCTTCGCATATTTAATGTATACATAATATTGTAACACATTTTAAAAGAGTAACGATGGAGTTTCTTGCCCATTCTTCTCGATACGAAACTACCTTTTGGAAGGGGAAAGTAGAATCAATTATATTTTCTTGTAATTTTTTACGTTCAAAAGTGCCTTTTATGTGCCTATTTGAAATAAATGATTTGACTTTGACAACCGCGGGTAGTGTTGAGTTTTATTTAAGGACGGTACTCACCCATTCGTAGCGCGAGCTTTTTTTACTCAACGAAGCTGTCAATTTTGTATTAAGAACTTTACTTTTGTCCAACGTTAACATTCTAAATTGAAAAACTGGCGTTTTGTAATAAAACGGCATGAGTTTAGTGAATAATTTTTTGTTTGTATGTGATTTTCCACTAGTTATTTTTATTGGATCCTGTGTATTCTATTGAAAGGGCGATATAGAGCCCTAGAACAATACGGTGATAATATTCTATATCCAATAATTTGGATGCTTTTTTAAGATCTGTAGCATATACCTACGAGTACTATTAATCGCGTTGAAGTTCCTCATACTAAATTGTACCTCTTCAAACCCTAGAATAGAGTGCTGATTATTTGTTTATTTCATACTTACGTAATAATAAAAACAACCAATTCAACTTCGTTTGTTTTGTGATGAAATCACATGTAAAATTAAACTGAGGTTTGAATGAACTTTGGGTGTTTTGGGATTGAGCTGCTCGTATGTAATGAGAAGTTGTTGGTACATATATATTTCCAATAATTTACGTTTGAGTGAGTTTTATATATAATAACTACCTATTTTCATTGGAAACAAAACTTTACCTATTACGTAATAATATATTGTTTTGTGATTTATTTGAACCAGAAGAACATTAATTGTTAATGTTATACTTACGAACATTAGAAAACAGTTAAGGGTTAGAAGTTTATTAATAATTTAACTAGCTTCTGCCCGCGGCTTCGCCCGCGTGGATGTTGGAAATTATCCGACGGGAACGTGCTACCGGGAATGGTATGCTATCATTCAAATCCATTCAGCCGTTCAAGCATGAAAAGGTAACAGACAGACAGATAATAAATGCAAATACTTCATCTTATATTAAACAGGTTTTTCTGATTCTGAATGCCTAACATATTTTTTTATTTTTTTTATACTAAATCATCATTAATTTGAAATACTCTAGCGTCGCCATTGACCATTTTATTACCTACATATTAGCTAAGTTATTTTGTAACTTCTCGCTGTAATAACTTTAAAGCGGGTGGACTGATTTAAATGAAATAAATACTAAAATAAATAATACCTCAAGATACGGGTTCTGACTATATACCCAATTCCTTAAATCTCTTAAAAAGTGATAATTTATTTTTCAATAATCATGTGAATTTTAAAATCATCCCCTTTTTGACCCCCTTGAAGGATGATTTCATAAAAATGCTGTAACAATTATTTTTTTATTCCTTACCAAAAGCATACATTTAAACTGTCATATCCTAACTTTCCCATACAAACTTTCATCCCCCTTTTAGGATTATTTTGAGACCAAAAGTAGCCTATGTCTTTTCCCAGGATCTTCTTGCCAAATTTTATCGAAATCCGTTCAGAGGTTTCGGGATGAAAAGGTATCATACAGACAGACAGACAGAGTTACTTTCGAATTTATAATATTAGTATGGATAGTCTATTAATTTTCATAAATAATTAATTCCTCGTTTACTTAGGTACCTCATCATCATCATCATCATTTCAGCCGAAAAACGTCCACTACTGGACATAGGCTCTCCCTAGCATCGCCACTTCGACCGGTTCTGTGCTTCCCGCGTCCAGTGGATTCCTGCGGCTTTCACAAGGTCAGGTACCTGGTTAGGTAGTTACCTCCATTTTTATAATATATAATAATAGTACCACTAATAATAGTATTGGCCCACTGCTGGCCAAAAGCCTCTTCTGAAGAGTCTTCTCCTCGCCAGAAGCGTCTAACATTAAACAACACTTTGGCAAGTACGGATATCCATTTATCAATAAAAATTCATGTCTTTATTTGACGTCCGGATTCGGAGGAAATCTCGTTAAATATCGATAAGTGGTTTTTGTTTTCCAACCGTAAATGTACCATCTAATCGCGAAATCGTGATAAAAAGTATACCTACTTTTAGTGTTTAACTATTTCTCGTGTCGTCCTAACACACACTTAGGGCCCATTCACACGTACCACGACCACAACACGCGCTAATTTGTATGAATTTTCATACAAATTAGCGCCCAACCACGTGTTGTGAAATGTGGTGTGGTTGTGGTACGTATGAATAGGCCCTTAGTTTATTTTTTTATTTAGCCCTCTTAATTCCTTAGTTACGAGTACTTTGTTTAGATGTTTGTCCAAACAGAGGTATCTAAATAATTATACTATTTTATAACACATGACCGTCAAGATGGTGTTCAAACAATTTCTCTTTTTGTTTTCTACTAATATCAATAATAAAAATACTAGAGAAAGTTTATTCTAGTTTACAATTTCTCCAATATTTTTGGGGTCATGTCTTCTTCTTTCAAACATAGGAACGTCCTGCTGTCATCTCAGCAGTCGCTCAGTAGTCAGTAGTCGTAGTTGGTATTTTATGAAACAAAATTAAGCAACCAATAACCAACCAAAATTAACCAACCAATAACCAACCAAAATTAACCAACCAATAACCAACCAAAATTAACCAACCAATAATAGAATTTCTGGAAAAAGATCTTTCTCTAGAAATAGAATTTTTGATTGGTGGCTAATAACCATAATCAAACTATCATATAATTGTATATAAACTGGACTTCAAAACATAGTACGACACACAAGTACACAAAATATATTTTCGAAATAAAAAAGACTACAAAAAGTTTTTTTTATTTTTATATAGAAACTTTGTAGTCGATAACCTTCGTTTACGAAATGGCTGAAAAAGACAGTAAAAACAAAAACTTTAATCAGAGCCTGAGCAGGCAATACTAGTTATTAAAATGTGAAAGGCGTAAAACATACTTACGAGTATAAACGCTGTTTGAGTTTTTTGTCAGTAAATTAAATATGGCAATTTTTTGGTTTTTATCTTTTTTTAAGTTAAAACCGTTACTAATGTATAATAAACTATAATTTCGAAGAAAGTTGATAAAAATTGCTACAAAACTGTTTTTTTTTTCAAGACTCTGACTTCTATAGTTTAGAAGAAAAAAATGCACCTAAGTGTGGTACTAAGTTTTTAAAGCCAGTGTATTTACTCGGAAATATAACTTACCATGTAACGTCCATCCAATGTACTAGAGGCTCTAGTAAATCAATTGATAGCCGCAGCCCCCGGGACGCATGTCGGCCTTGTACTTACTTGATGAGTAACACACAGTGTGTATACACATGATAATATTATTATCATAGTAGGTCTCTAAATTATCTGGTCGGGGACGGAACATTAATAATCTCCATATCAATCTTACGAGGACCAAAAAAAATAATAGTTTAAACCAAAATAAGAGTTTACAGAAACAAAGAAAACAAAACAATCTTAATAAATAATAATCATTTCTGAAAAATATGAAGTTTGATGTCATTTGTTTAAGGAGGCTACATGACCTAAACGCAAATTTATAATGCCTAAAAATATATGATCTACTGCAGTATCCAAAATCAGAAAAATATATGACATTCTTCTGGATATATGCTAGTTATATAGTGTGTTGAAAACATAATACAATTAACTTGATATGATAGAAAAAAATCACGAACATACCTCTAAAAAATTCTTTCAACGATTAAAAACCATATTAATATACATGCAAACATTCAGATTTATTGTCAGATTATTCTACAAGTAAAATACTAACGTGATAGTGTTTTAATTTTTTAGTCCAATGAATAGATTTTTTGTAAATCCGTAATTTCTTCATATTTTGCAATAAATTACCAGCATTATGTCATCGCGCGTCTCATTATTTTCTATGCAATCCGACAGTGACCGCGCTTTAGCTCTTGCAAGCCTCTTAAC
This sequence comes from Griposia aprilina, assembly GCA_916610205.1. Taxonomy (NCBI): domain Eukaryota; kingdom Metazoa; phylum Arthropoda; class Insecta; order Lepidoptera; family Noctuidae; genus Griposia; species Griposia aprilina. Next base: position 5,839,991 of record OU744294.1, on the reverse strand, counting down.
AGAACATTGGTTAAAAGATCATCAAGTAATGTTATATTAACGATGAAAATTATTGTGTAGTTAGCCATTTCAGTCGACAACGTATGAAACATGGCGGGTCATTAATATCAGTTAAAAAATCATTAAATCGAAAGAACGAAAAGACATCATCGGACTGTCTGTTGAACACACCATTGAATTGTCCTGTGTTGAGCTTGATAAGCATGTATGACAGATGGTGATGATGTGTGTGTGTGTGTGTGCGTGTACAGATCTCCAAATTACCGGAATCTATCTGTGTTTGATTCTGTAATGGAAGATGTGCTAAAGAAACTTAATGCTAGTATTAAGTCCATAATCGTATGTGATGATTTTATTATTAATTTATTAGCAAATATCTTGAATACTGCCAGATTATTAAAAAAAATCATTTGACAAACTATATGACCTTTAGGTCATATAGTTTGTCAAATGATTTTTTTGAACCAACCCGAGTGACAGCTGCTTCTTCCACTTGTATAGATAATATTTTTTGTAACTGTGATTACTTACACAAACGAATTGTAAATAGGTTGCCATCTTATCACAGTGGACAAACAATCACATTTTGCTCTTCCATGGCAAATAATTCAAATAAGGTTTAGGCCAATTACATGAAAAAATGTATAGAAATTAAATCACTATTTGTCCAGTATATCACGACTGTGTTCAGAGTTTTAATAATATATGTGAACCAAATGAGTTCTACGCCGAGTTCTATTCACTATTAAGCACGCAATTTAATGACACTTTTCCACTAAAGATTAAAGTTTTTATACCAAATTCTTATTTAGTGATGGGGCGACTCCAGGTATTCGTGAAAGCAGGAAAAAACGTTTGAACTTTATGGCCTATAGAAACATGAATAATAAAAGCTTTCATCACTATATTGCAAAATATTCTAAACCTTTTAAATATGTGTGCAAAATAGTTAAAGCACTTTATATTAGCTTTAAAACAAAATCAGCTGATGATAAAATAAAAACTACCTGGCAAATAATAAAAATGAAACAGGTATAAAAAAACAGCGTAATACAGAATTTAATTTAGAGACTGCACATGGCCCCGCAGCTCAGATGTAGAAATAGCTCAGGAATTTTAAAACTTTTTTGTTAATGTTTCCCTTAAAACTACTGAAGCTTTAAGGTTAAAGTTCAAGTAAACGGCATAATAGGGTCTGAAACGACAATTGGCGTTCCATAAGTTCATGATTTAGCCCGATTACTTCAACATCAACCGAAGATGTTGTTATTTGCAGATGACACATCATTGATCTTTAAAATAGACCAACATTCAAATAATTTTAATGACGTGAATAGCTCTTTTCTTCAGGTCCAAGATTGGTTTACGGTGAATAATTTGGTACCAAATGAAAAAAAAAGCAAGTGCATTAGATTAAAATTACCTAATGTTAGAAGTAGCAAATGTGACATCATATCGAATGGAGAAAAATTGGAATTTATTACTCAAACGGTTTTCCTAGGAACCACTCTAGACGATAAATTACAATGGAGACCTCATATAACATCTCTTGCGGGGTGGCTAAGCTCGGCCGCTTATGCTGTTAGAATGATAAGACAGTTAACAGATGTAGAAACCGCGCGTTTGGTCTATTTTATTTTAGCTACTTTCACAGCATTATGTTGTATGGCATTATACTGTGGGGTTGGGCTGCTGACATTGAATACATCTTTATTTTGCAAAAGAGATCTGTCAGAGCCATTTATAATCTACATCGCCACGAATCTCTCAGCGAACTATTTAAAAAGATTAATACTATGACGGTACCTTGCCAATTCATTTATAAAAATATTATGTATGTAAGAAAAATTCGACATCTTTTTAATAAAATAAGTGGTACACATAATTTTAATACTAGAAATAAAGATAAAATAGATCAACCATATTTCAGATTAGCTAAAGTACATATATTTTTTATGGGGTACTGTATTAAATGTTACAACAAAATACCTTGTGATAAATTGCAATTAAATGAAAGAAAATTTAAAACTCATTTGAACAGTTCACTTTGTAAACAAGCATTTACGAATTAGAGGATTATATCCAAGATAAGAATGCTTGAAACATGCTGGTCCAGCTGCATAGGACGATCTAGAGTCTAGATAAAATTAAATTAGTTAATAATTTAGTTGTACAATTTATTATTTTTATGACATTGAAATCAATGTCATAAAACATTCTGTGATTACTTTAACTCGCATACTGACTTATTACTTGTTATTTTTTTTTGGGAAAATTTCATTATACTTTTTCAATGTTTGTAAATATGTGAGCACCATGTATCTATCACACAATTAATTAATCTGTAATTGTTCATATTTTATTATTTTTACCTATTGTGGTATAGTAATGTTATTCTAGATGCATCGTCTTCACATATAATTATTTAATAAATGTATAAAAAAATATTAAAAGAGTAACGGTGGAGTTTCTTGCCCATTCTTCTCCATACGAAACAACCTTTTGAAAGGGAGACTAGAATCAATTCGATTTTAATATAAATGTTGACGTTCAAATGTGCTTATTTGAAATAAATGCTTTGACTTTGTAATTACGTTTGAATCGTACGATAAGATTAGCGTATTTTGGGCAATGACCGTGTAAAGACTGTAATATATGGAGCAATCTTAATTTTGCGAATGACGTGACATAAAACGCTTAAGCTATCCGCTTGTGATCGCCGTCTTCTTACTTTGAAGTTATTTATTTTGTTGTGTTCAAATTAAATTAAATAAATATCACGTATACCGATTTTCTCCAAATTTACTGCATTTCGAGGCATAATAAATAAAATATTCACCTTGTATAAACCATAAACCAACTCACAAAGGCGATAAAGCTTAGTGCAGACTCTCAGGAGACCACATCAGATGGAAGTTGCCAACAAACGCGTTACCAGCCAATTTGTTCGCTCATGTGTATACTGCTTTATTAACAAATTTAATGGAACCGTATATAAACGGGATTGGATTAAAATAAGGCTGAGCTTATAGTATATGTTTTGGGTTTGTTTATTTTGTTGTGTTCTGGGAATTAAAAATTAATGTTAAAAGATGTTGTCTACGTCGGAAAGGGTGTTTTGTTTTTCCTTTTTTAGGGTTGAGGTTTTAAGTAGTATAAGCTTATAGGGCTAACACGTGCAAGGAATAATGAGTTGTTGCTATCGCTTTATAAACACGTGCTACTGTATTTTTTTATCTCACGAAGCGACGCGCGCTTTACTTCTGGTTACCAAGTCTACAAACACGCTGTGAATGTCTGTTTGTAAGCGAGACAATGGCGAAGTCCGAAGTGTGACGATGCGTGTGCGTGTGTGCGTTATGAGCTGACGCTACTCATCTTCACGCACACTTTCACAGCGTGTTTGTACAATTGGAAACCACAAGTAAAACGCGTGTCACTTCGTGAGATAAGAATACTATACTAAGATATGACGGTACTGACGGTTAATCTGTAGCAACTTCGTAGACGCGCTACGAAAGTCGTAGCGCGCCTACGAAATACTTTTACCCACACAGCTACGCTTCAAAAGGAGCATAGGAATATGTACTTCTTTCCACCAGATATAGCTTATACCATCCTACAGGAGGTAGGTACTTCCTTTGACGTTTAATCATGATTACGTCTTTGAAAGCTGATATTGGACTGTGACTGCGTGCCACGGTTTTGCATAAAATAACCTTAGTGTGCCTTGATTACAAATTTCAATTTGATCTTGCGTTGACTAAATTCTGTTCGCACCCCTTTAATATAGCGACTGACTCGTTTGCCTAGTGGACTCATTTGCTACTGTTGAGCTCGGGCTCTGGGCTCGGGTTGGGCAACGTGTTATTGGGTGTTTCCACCAGTAATTTCTCAGTAGCAGCCCGGAGGCTGAATTTGTGCCCGATTGATGGCAATAGGCTCGCCCCCTATTACATGGGACTTAAACGTAACTGGCGAAATGTGGGTGTACTATAGGTACACCTCTGCCTAACCCTTTGGGGAATGCAGGCATGATGATATGACTGTGTGAAAAAAAAAACTACTAAGAAAGAAACTTTATTTCAGTACCGGCTCGTAAACAAAAGTGTCAATAAAATTGACAAATCGGTTAGTGAGCCCCAATTTCAAAGCGCATACCTTACAAACTCTTTGTATACAATACTATTCGATGACGCAGACTGGTACTGGCAGTTCGATTTGGTCCATCACGGTATGTATTATAAACAAATCTATAAAATCTGAATATCAATGTTTTCAGCGTAAAAACTCTCACGCTGGACCAAACTACAGTAAAGTAGGTTATTCGTACAACATTGTAGATTTTTGTACGTGTAATATGGTAACTATTATGCATGGGAATGCTTTAGAAAAATGTGTGTATATGTGTGTGTAAATGTGTAATTTTTTTGTTTTTTTTTTGACATTATAAAATTTTTGAATCTTTTGACACTATATTTAAAACTGTTTGACATTATATTTAAAACTGTTTAACACTATACTTGATTTTCACTTGGAAATTTAATTAATAATTCTTAGTTCTTTGTATTTGTATGCATGTGTATGATTATATTCAACACAATGTAAAGTTGGAGTTGGTGGAAGTTGGACTCCATAAAAAAAACTGCACTGAATTGAAACACTATTTCTCAAACTTGCTCTCAAATAAGATTCGACTCGTATTTAGTACGTTTTTGCGGGTAAAATGTGAAACAAGCATAATTTATACTCAATATTGTAAATACGAAAGTAACTGCATCTGTCTGTCTGTTTGTTACCTATGCACGCCTAAAACGGCTGAACAGATTTGGATGTAATTCGGCACACGGATAGACGATGGCCTGGGTAAAGACACAGGATGAGTAATTTTTGTGGCCTACCCAAATGTCCTTTCATTGGTATTGTTCGCCGAATCGTTGAGCTCCTTAAGTTCTGAGTTGAGCTGCACGATTACTGACAAATACATGCACTGACTGGACACTGGACAGGTCCACTCCATCTGTGTGGTGTTCCCTCAAAAGACCATTTCAGACATAAATCTTCATGGTCTTCACATGATCTGACCAAGATTATGTCTGGACTTTAAAAGAGACTGTGACCTCTGAGTTTGTTTCGGCCTTTCTTCTCAGAGTAGTCAGATAGGAAACGCCGAATTCATCTAGTTTTTAAAATATGATTGACATGCAAAAGTGTTTGTACAAACCCAGTTACAGAAATAAAATCATTTATCATTTGGATACTTTTTTATCCCGGTAGTAGGTTCCAGTGGGATAATTTTCGAATAGCACGCGGGCTAAGCCGCGGGCACTAGCTAGTCAGTTGTATAGGAAAGCATCTATTGAAGCGAAACAAGTCATAAATCGCACGGTCATATCACGCGACACACAAACACGGAGACGGATCAGTTGGACAAGATTGATGACCGAACGCTTTAGTGACATAGTGGCTAGTTTACATTTTATTGATCGGTAGTACCCATAACCCAGTAGGAAATGTATGGAGAAGATTAACAACATAATGTAGGTACCATACCATCATGATAGTTTTCCTTGAAGTGGTAGGTTACTTCTGAAGCACTAAAATTGATAAAGGTCGTTTAGTTTAAAACTGCACGCCCGCTCCATACTCCTTGTTGCATACACTTTTTAAATGTTTGTATAGACATTTTAGTCAAATCAAATCAAATCAAAAATGTTTATTTGTGAGGATATGGTACAATAGATTTTACAATGTTGATTCCAACATACCCTGCCATAGTATGGCGTACAAATATTTCTCTTTTTCATTTTTTTTTTGTGGAAGGGCGTGCAATGTTATAGTACCTAAATGATCTCTACCTATCTACCTATTAAATCGGTTTTCGTTAGTTCTCACCGGTGAAATGCAGCACCAGTATAATCTGACGTAAAGGTAAGCATTCACACGATGTATTGAAGCGACACAAGTCATAAATCGTACGGTCATATCGTGCAACATATCAAACACGGAGACCAATCAGTTAGACATGATTGATGACCGGATGCGTTAGCGACATCGTGGCTAATTTTGCTTTCATTGGTCAGTACTAGCGCAGTAGGAAATTAATTGAGAGGATTTACAACGTGGGTATCATTAAACAACATCACGCTAGGATTTCCTGAAAGGCTGGGTAGGTTAGTTCTAAAGCACTGACATTAATAAAAGTCATTTTAAGAACTAGCTCTTAGCCTAGTACCTACCTACGTATAAAATTAGTTTTCGCAGGTCAAATGTCAAACCAGCACAATCTGACGTAAATGTAAGTATTCACACAATGTATTGAAGCGACACATGTCATAAAATGCACGGTCATAATATCGCGCAACACACAAACACGGAGACCGATCGGTTAGACATGATTGATGACCGAACGTGTTAGCGACATCGTGGCTAGTTTATGTTTTATTGATCGGTAGTAACCATAACCCAATAGAAAATGTATGGAGAAGATTTACAACATAATGTAGGTAAAATAACATCCTGCTAATTTTCTCTGAATTGGTAATTACTTATAAAACTCGCACATTGATAAATGTCGTTTTAAGAACTAGATCTTAGCCCAGTACGATTTCACCTGCGAAAACTAATTTAATACGTAGGTGTGTATTAAATTAGTTTTCGCAGGTGGAATTTCAAACCAGCATAATCTGACATAAAGATAAGCATTCACACGATGTATTGAAGCGACACAAGTCATAAATCGCACGGTCATATCGCTCGACACACAAACACGGAGACGGATTAGTTGTCAAGATTGATGACCGAACGCGTTAGCGACATCGTGGTTAGTTTACATTTTATTGGCCACTTTCAGGAAATGTATGGCGAGGATATAGTATAGATATCATAACATAATACTACGTCAGTGTTCTCTGAAGGGGTGAGCAGATGTGCAGCATAGGCATACTTATCACTTATAGTAGCTAAAGGTATTACTTAGTGTTGCAGATTCTCCCGATGTAGTGTAGAGGTCAAAATCACCAAAGCCATATTGCCAAAGTCTCTAGACGGGAAATCTGTGGGTCGTATATACCAAAAGAGCGATGGACGCTCTGCGCGTCCAGTATAATAATATTTTTAGGATGCTATTGCGAAGGCCTCGTTTTTGTACTGCCTCAGAAATGTTTGTGCAGAATCGGACCGACGGATTCCATGAGGTGATTCGCAAAAAACTGCATCTCTACTAAGCAGTGTACGAGAATCTAGCAACAGCATCCTCAAAGTAATAGGGGAAGATGTTACATCTCCAAATTTTTTTTAAATCGTGATGACGGTGACAACTTAGTTACTGTCGTCATAAATCATCAACATCAGTCACTTAACTAACAATAGTTGTAAGTCATTATTGTAATTAGTAACACTTTGGATCGTAGTTATCTGAAATAAAGAATTATTATTATTGTTAAGTAAATTATAACATAATAAATAAACTAAATAAGTTACTATTCTTAAAACTTACGAGTATGTAAAATATTGTTATGAAATCAGTTGTCCTAATAGTAATTTTTGTAAGAACTTGCGCCGCCTGTGATACAGATTTATCCTAGTACAGGCATCATACTTTATAATACCTATAGGTATTATTTCTAAGATTTATACTGTATTTTACCAATTTTTATTATTGAAAAAAAATATATAGGTAGCTACAAGTTTCATATTCATATTCATTTATTCACATTTAAATAGAGTAAGTACAAGCGGTGGTTTCACATGTTACATTATTTGGTCTTATATTCTATTTAGCCTTAGTATGGCATGTGAAGCTTAATCATGCAAGATAATATAGTGTAGCGTATATATAATGTAGCTTAATATTATAAATGTGAAAGTTTGTGAGGATGGATGGATGTTTGTTACTCTTTCACGTAAAAACTGCTGAACAGATTTGGACTGAATTTGGAACACAGATAGTTTATAACCTGGATTTACAAGAAGCATACTTTTTATTCTGGTAGTACGTTCCAGTGGGATAATTTCCGACCTCGACGTGGGCGAAGACGCGGGCAAAAGCTAGTATAATATAATAAAAGGATGGGTATTCAGTCATAATCAATACATGTCAATTTCGCCAGTTATGTAGCACCTTTATTATTTCAAAGAGCCTATTGTTATTAACCAAGCCTAAATCTAGACACCAGGCTGCTATTAAGAATTTCTTTATTGAAAAACCCAATAACACTTCGAGCAACCCCAGAACCTAACCCAGGACCCCACGCTCTGTAGTTAGCTTAATTTGAAAGCAGCCTTAAAATAGATGATCATAACATTAACGAGGTACTTAACTGTGACAAAATACTTACCCACTAATATTAATATCTACTCATATTGAACATGAATCAACATATTATGTAAGACATATTAGTTAAAAGAAATTTGTCAGCCCTTAAGAATACATATAGCAAGAAATATCGTCATTTTTATTTAATAGGAGCTCATTATACTCACAATGGTCGTAATTGTCGCGAGCTAGCACAGGTGTGCTGACGTGTGCGCGTAATTTATAGCCTTTCACGTATTATTGAACGGCTATGCAATTTATGTTAGGTTCGTACTCTATAATATACGAGTAAGTACTTTGAGTTGTGTTTGTGCAATAAAATTCTTCCTGAATCTTGGAAAATAATATGTTATACAGTGTATCAGGGCATCGACGTGCAACCTGTTACCATGGATTTAGTACATGATTCTGCTCCACACGGGCGCTTAAACTAATTGATTAGCATTTGAAACTACTGTTGGAGCTGTTGAAGATTTTAAAAACCATCTTTGCATTGCATTAATTCAATGTTTTTAGTATTGTATAATTGCATAGCACATGTGTGAGTACTATGTACCTACTTTAGAGCTACCATTTAATAGGTTTTTCTTTCATTGACCTGAATGTGCCCTGGCGGCAGAGAGTATGTCATGCTCACTCTAATGTCTCGCTGGTGGTGGCGTGTGTGTTGGATCATTAAGTTCCTTTCAAAATGGTTGAGCTGAATGGTGCTGATCCATGCGTCATGTTCGTGAATGGGCGCCGTCAGTGGGGACTGATCATTTCTTACCTGCCACGTCTTATTTTAATTTAATTTTATATTTGAATTGCTCTTGTCTATTTATTACGGACGCTTTCAACGTTCTGCATCGTTCTCACATGCATAATTTCAACATGAACGATGTAACCAATATTTTGTAACCATATTTTGATTTAAAAGAGTGTCCATGGAGTTTCTTGCCCGTTCTTCTCCATAGGTACCTACTACGCTTTGGAATGGGTCACTAGCTTCATCTTTCTGACTGACCGACCCCTTGACAATTCAAAAGTGCCTGTAATTGATTTATTTGAAATAAATGCTTTGAGTTTCAGTTTGAGATTCTGAATACCCCTGCGTTGAAATTTTCCGTTGGTTATTTAAAAAAAAAACTGTTCCATACATTTTGCCAGAGTATGTAGGATTTTGGCGCGTACTTCTCTATGCAACAGCTGATTATTTTTTTAATAACCGACGAAATATTTCTACGCTAGGGTGTTTAATAATAATAATTCTTTTATTGTCAGGCAACTGAGGCCCATAGATAAAATACACAAATTACCTACAAACTAATACACAATAAAACTCAAACTCGTGTTAATAAATATTGCTTAAAACTATGTTAGTAGCACTTCACTTCACTAGCTTATTGTTCTTGTGTTGTCCTGTGGTATTTGTCTGTTGAAGTGACGGAAAACCACGTCCTGTGTCGTTTAGAATCGTGTGCTGAATTCATGGTCACAGTTTACGCGTCGATGTCCTACCACCCCGTATTTAGAACGACATCCCTATTTAAAGTAATAAACGTGCTCTCCTCATTTCACGCTCTTAAGGCGACAATAAGTGCCAGCGACCTTGAGCGAGTGGGAGGATCATGCAAAACTTTTAAGCGAATAAAATTGCACAGAGCGTTAGCGTCTACCCGGACATTGGTCCGCGATGCACTGCCGCCCGTCGCTCGCAAGAGCCCCCGCTTCAACGAGCATCAAGTTTTTTCGCAAAAACAACCCACCTTGATTCATAAAACACAATACAAATAAAAGCCGTATACAAAAATTTGGGTAATTAAATTGTCTTTTAGATGGTGCAGATTTCATGAAAGTACGCCTGATAGTTTTTGCGTGATTATCGTTTTTGTGTTCGAATTAGATATTACTTTACAAATTAATTACACTATGTTATAAAAATATTATTTCAAATATTCACATATCAAATTACGAAAAAAATAGTCTAGTTTATCATGTATTTTTTTCAAACAAATAAGACTATTCGTTTAGACGTGATGTTCAATTTGAAATGATTAAAAGTCGTATATCTGCGCCTTAAAGTAGAGCTACCAAACACTAATACCCACAACAATAACTACTTAGTACTTCATAAACTATACAAAGTTGCATCTATAAGAGTCTGTAAACGCGAGCACAGACAGTTTAATATTTATATCGAAGTAACCGCCTCATGAACATTAACTATGGAGCCGGCTAGCTCTCTCTGCATAAATGTATAAAGCTACGTAATATGCTGCAAACATCCTAACTAATATTATAAACGCGAATGTAAGTTTGTTTGTTACGCTTTCACGCTAAAACGGCTGAACGGATTTGTATGAAATTTAGTACATGGGTAGACCTTGAACTGGGTTAGGACATAGGATAATTTTTCTCCCGATAGTCCCACGGGATTGAGATTTATGAGGGTGAAACCGTGATGCGCAGCTAGCTTCGATCAAAGCCGGATTCATATTGTTGTGTTTTCCTGTGTCGTGACGCGTTTTGACGCAGTGTTATCGAATCAAAACTTGTTGGGAAACGATGATCTGATAGGATTCATTGACATTCATTGATTGACCAATCCATGGGCACCACGATACGAAAGCCTAGCGTGAAATTGTGAAATCTTGTTCTTACGGAAATTTAGGGAAAAATAGACAAACTTTACAATAATTTTTGATTTAAAAAATCTCTTTAAGAAATAAGTTAATTATTTTATCCTGCATGAATAGCATACAACAGTCTTTAGTCAACATGAAGCATTCATTCAAAGCGTTACCTGAAAGCCGATTTTGCTTATGTGGCACATTGTGTCATTTTACACATTTTCTAGTATTTTAGCTCAAATACTAACTTATTTTAACTGTCTGCGACACGTCATAAATTGCATGACGTACTGTAGGACATCGATCAATGTGTCTTGCAGTGATATGCGAAATGGTACCCATTTCCATGATATGCTAGTTTGCATATACAGAGTGTATTTTCATGCATGAGCAACTTATACAATGTGGAGAAGACAAGATGACTACAAATGATAGCATTGACTATACTAATGCATAGGTGTATTTTGAAACTATCAAATTAATCTTAACATCGAAATAAAATAAAATAAAAAATCAAACAAGCTAAATTATAATGATTGACCGACTACGGGTTTTGGCAATGTTTGATTAGCGGTAGTGACTAAACTATTGGATATATTTCCTTTAATTTTTGTATGCAGCCCTACTATTTAAGTATGTCAACGAAGATACGGGCCCTTCCAAAAGTAGTTTGATATTAAGAAGTGAGGCTCCCGATTAATTAACTTTTTCGGACGGACAAAAACACATTGGGAGTAAGGACAACTGTCAAATCAAATCGTTTTGTCATTAATTTTTAGTTCGGGCCCTGGACTAATGTAATGTTCGAAAGTGATACGGCTTTCGTCACTTCCGGAACTTCGGCCAAAACTACGGACTTTGTTCCTAGACCAGACTTGGAACGTCATTACATATACGAAGTTTAATATTATATCGTAATGTCGTCACCACCTTGTATAAGTTATATGGAGCGAAAATTGTAACCTTGTACCTATTTCTGGAAAATTGATTTTCGTGCGGTGCTTATTAAGAATGTAATTGTAACCTCGAAGAAAGATTTTACTTAGAAAGAGTCTTTCTTTTATAATTCAGATTTTAATTCAGTTTTACAAAGACTCATAAATCAGTCTTGTTTTAGTCTGCGCGAATTAATTCACAACCGTAATTACCTTAAGTCAATGGAATGGCCTAGAGGAATAATGATGGATAAAAGGGACAAAAAAAATATTTTACTTTAAAAATCAGACACACAGTCATTTTTCCACAATCAAAATACTTTTAAAGTCGCAAACCGTCGCTGTGAAGATATTTTACACTTCAGTGCACATCACAGCACCTATTGGAGACGATGCGTCGAACCATCTTAGAAAATATTTAATACGGGGACAAATTGAATTTGGTAGTGAAACTCCGTAGACGATATCTAAACACGATAAAATAAAAAGATTTGGTGTTTTTTTTTAGGGGTTATTGACCGCTGGTCGTGTTGTTACTTGAAGTATGAGTTGAGAAAATATGTTTTATCGTGTTTATATATCGATGTTAAGGGGACTACATTACCTAAACGCAAATTTATAATGCCTGAAAATATATGATCCACTGCAGTAACCAAAATCAGAAAAATATATGACATTCTTGCATATATGCTAGTTAGATAGTGTGTTGAAAACATAATACAATTAACTTGATATGATAGAAAAAAATCACGAATACCTCTAAAAAATTCTTTCAACGATTAAAAACCATACTAATATACATGCAAACATTCAGATTTTTGGTCAGATTATTCTACTAGTAAAATACTAACGTGATAGTGTTTTAGTTTTTTAGTGCAATGAATAGATTTTTTGTAAATCCATAATTGCTTCATATTTTGCAATGAATTACCAGCGTTGTGTCATCGCGCGTCTCTTTCTTTTCTATGCAATCCGACAGTGACCGCGCTTTAGCTCTTGTAAGCCTCTTTATCACGTCTATGAAATTTACACCGATAACACGGATTTATTAACTAATATTTTAAGTGAATACACTAACTGCGGTCGATGACCCCACAAAAAAAAAACAAATCTTTTTGTTTTTTGTTTTTTAACACGAACATAAGTTTGTGTTTTTTTTTGTTTTGTTTGTTTTTTTGTGTTTTATATCGATACCCATCACGTCTGCGTAGTTTCGTTAGCTAATTTAATTTAGCGATGTATACTGCGAATATCAGATATAGACAATATTTAGGAATCCGTAGCTAATTTTATTTTGTTGTAGATTTCAGTGCATAGATATTGTTTGACTATATATAATACTTATATATGTATTTTTTTTTCAGATAAATAACGTAAATGTTAAAACATTGAATTTATGTTTGCTAAGCTATGTTTGCTAAGTAATTTATATGTTTTTAACTTTAAAGATATGACCATATTTCTGTTACTTTATATTAAGACCCACTTGAACCGCCAATCACTTAACACGTTTAGCGCTAAACAAGTTTTAAGCATAATTCTGTCTCTGTCATCTTCAAACAATTGACAGAAACAAAATTATGTTTTAAACTCGTTTATCGCTAAATGTGTTTAGTGATTGGCGGTGCAAGGTGAGCCTTAAACTACGTATGCCACGTAGCTATGTTGAAATAATTAGCGAATTAAAAAAAAATGCCACAGCTGACTGTGCACCCCCGTGGGGACGTAATAATAAATAAAGCGTCGTTGAGAAATTTCACATTCGCCAGATGAAGGGTTATTTCTCATTAGTAGGACTTGAGAGGTCAAAAAGATCTCACACGTTCCTACACTTTTAAATAAAATAATAGCACCACTGAACTCACCTATCTGTCTTCTCGCTCTGACTTTGTGTGGAGCATGTCGACCTCTCTTCGCCCGAAGAGCTTCTTTCCGTCTCAGCCAATGGCCACCAGCAGCTGCCAACAAAGTATTTTTAAATAAGTATTTGATAAAAAAATCCAATTAGGCAATAACCTTGGACGACGGCCTTTTGTGGTACTTTATTCGTAAATAAAGAATTTATGAAATGCCTTTGCAATTTATTACGTAGGTATACCGAAAATATATAATGAAAAAAAATATTAAACATTTTTTTGCTATTAAAAAAGGAGGTCGGCTTTGATGGTTACATAATGTTATGTGTATGTATTAACATCATATCGAAATAATTTCATAATTATGCTAAAAATGGATAGAAGAACCAACCAATTTTTCTATCAATTTACGAAATACTTCTAGATGTAGTGTATTCAATAATAGCATCACATCATTAATGGCAATCATGTCATTTGGTTTAAATAGGCTTTTATTTTCATATAGATTCTTCTATATTTTGTGAATGTGAGAACGTTGTAGGCCTAACTTGTAGACTGTAGATTTGTAGACCTTTTTATATTTTGTTGAGTACCTGTTACACGTGGACACTGTCCTCCCATATCTATCAACACTGTAATTGGAAACATTGTAAAAGCCCCGTATGTTTAAAAGAGTAACCGTGGAGTTTCTTGCCGGCTCTTCTCCATAGGAAACAACCAATTGGAACCGTGGATGTAGTTTCTGACGTTCCATGTTGGTTTATGTGAAATAAAATATTATGATTTGATTTGATTTGCATTAGTTTCCTGCATCTTTCGTCCTTGGCTCTTTAATCTGCCTCTAAACTACCATAATCCCTGTTTAAAACGCATTCTGTATATATTATATACTACCAAGAAGATAAATGTGTTTCCCTGTAAACTAAAACTGTCATTATGTTAATAAAGTTTTACCAAAGCTTTTATTTAATATCTTGTTTAGTAAATCCTAGTTTAGTGGTTAAACTGGCAGTTACATGCTTAACTATAAACATAACTTAGTTTGGTACGAAAACGCTGAAATGCTAATATAATCTAAGACTTAAACCGCAGACAGGCTACTTAAACATCTTGTTGAGTGTTAGTTGAAAACTAACGTTGGTACCAAAAGTTACAAACGTACCTAAATTCCTAAGTCTTAAGAATTTAGGTACGTACCTTAAGTCGTAACTTTTAGTACTAACGTTAGTTCCTAAGTTTTTAGCACATTGTTTGCACCTTACTATCACCTGGATTCATAAAACTAACCTATCTTATAACATATTCGGAAGATCAAATAGGTTTAATCATTTTATTCTACGTTGTTGTCTGAATTTGTGACCGGTTGATGGCAATAGGCTCGCCGATGTAGCGGCATCTACAACGCCATATGCGAGCTACGCGTCACACTGCCGTCACGCAAAATCGTATGAGGAACAGGGTGTAAAGTTCACTCATACTCTATGGAAAATGGAGGATCCTTGGACCAGACGGGTGTCGTGTTAGGTGAGCAACTGCCCGACGATTGATTTTGGAACGTTGCATATATGCTAGTTGCGCGGTAAACTCTGCTTGCGCGATGCAGGATTTTGCGTGACGTCAGTGTGATGCGAAGCTCGCACGTGGCGTTGTAGACACTACACCCCTATTCCATGGGACTTAAACAGAACTGGCTAAATGTGGATGCTTTAGATACACATCTTCGTAATACTGTGGGGATTACAGCCGTGTTATATCTTATGTCTACGTGACCGTAACTTTCAGAAAACGTTGATAAATCCTGCTCATCTTTTTACAAATATTTATGTTTAGGTAAAATTTGTGAGTTTGTATGTAGGCGGTAATCTTCGGAACTACTGATCCGATTCCAAAATTCTTTTACTATTGGGAAGTTACAGTATTTTCAAGTGTCGTAGGATATTTTATTGCATAGGATATATATAAGTCGCGGGCAGGCGTTTTTTTTTAAGAAATATTTTTTTAAACTAATATTATTCCTGACATATACATGTATCGGTAGAGGAACCAGCGCCCACAAAAATATTTTCACAATATCTCATTCCTGAATTTCACACCAAATCCCGAACTTCAAAATTAACCACAGTACAAAAAATTGCAGCGTAACAAAAAGTTAGGTGACTGTCATACCGTAAGTTACCCACAAAAATGTCACAGGCCCGTGGTGAAACCGAGTGGAACAATGCCGCAATACCCGGATGGCTTTTAATGTGTAGAGCCGCAAATTAATTGGCTGGTCGTCTGTGTTTCATCATTTAATTATAACTCACACACTCACACATATCACACGTCTACGCGCGATTAGGCCCTTTTCTATTCATAACGCTCATTCATTTATTGTGCTGTTTGTATAATTTTAAGTTACCCATTTATTTTTAGTTTTGCATGTTTACATTGTCTACATTTCAGTTGCATAAGTTAATGATAAGTGGAAGCACGGAGTCTCGTAACACAAGCAATTCCTTGCTTAAAAGGTGATCTCCAATAAAGTGTATCGAAATGCCCCTTGTTATTGAAAAAAACTTTTATTTATTTTTTATTTAACCATTTATGTACAAATATATACACAGACAAGAAGAAAGGAGCAGAAAAATAGGTACAAAGGTGATGCTTATTTCTAAAGAAATCTCTTCCAGCATACCTGCGATAGGAGAGTATATTAAAGAGATGAAGACAACGTGTGTAAGAGTAGAAGGGAAAACAAAATACATAAAATCTAAAATAATTTTCTAATTTAAATATAAACATACAATAAGACATTTTTTTTTTAATTTGGAATCATTGATCTAAGCCCTCGCTCCTAGATGGCAGGTATGTTTCATTTTGCATTTCATTTTGTTTTCCTTTGCATGTGGTGTTTTAATTTATTTTAATGTCGTTTTCATCCTTGTCAAACATTGTTCCTAGATAAATGAACGATGTGGTCACCTATAATTGGAAACGCACACTAGTATTTGACCTTGTTGTATGTTGGAGATCCAGTAAGTAGTGTCCTAAGCAAAAATATAGAAGACATTTACAAATTGTGCAGCATAACTAAGTATGCGCGCGAAAATTTATAAGGTGAGAAGCGTTTATGGCGCTTCCCCGACCAAACGACCTTGAGCGTTCGGTCCTTCTCTGTCCCGTCGCTGAGCTCGCTCTGTGTCGCTCCCTACGCACGCTCATTTATCATAAAATTCACAAAAAAATAATAATTATTTTAATAAAAAAAGACAAGCGATGTTTTGAAATGAAATAAAACGTGAATTATTTAGATTTTTAAATTATCTATCCAGTCTAATCCTCAAATAAATAGAACGTCACCTTTAGCAAAAGATGCATGCTATCAAAAATGTAAGTCACTTTTTTACAAGGAGATTTTAAATGTATTTATAACACATAAAAACAAATAAGAACGTGCAATGTGATGGTAGGATATCGGACATTAATAATGTGCTTTTAGATGTAGTTTATTACCCATAGTGAATGAGTTAATAGCCTTTGAATAACGCACTATGGCAAGGTTTTGGTCGAGGTACCGCCTTAATCCAGAGGGATGCTTACAAGATTTTGCTGTGGCGCCATGACTGAAGTAGGATTAAATTAAAATATAGTAGCATGATTATCTTATACTGAAAGTCAGACAACTAGTCTTACCAAGAGGTGTTGTATTATCCGTCATGTTCGTGAACGGCCGCCGTCGGTTGAGACTGGCCATCTCGTAACTGCCACGACTTATTTTTATTTTAAATCTTATATTTTGTATTGTTACTTATTTTATTTTTTTACATTGTTCTCACATATAGAAGCAACAAGAATAATGTACCCAGGATTTTGTAATATCTTGATTTAAAAGAGTGTCCTTGGAGTTTCTTGTCCGTTCTTCTCTATAGAGATCTACGTTTTGGAATGGGCAACTAGCTTCAACTTTCTGACTAACTGACCGACTCTTTGACAATTCAATTTCAAAATCTCTTTGACAATTCAATTTTGAAAGCATGGCAGTTGAGACTATGTCATGCTCACTTAAATGATAAATGATTTTATTTCTGTAAGTAGGTTTGTACAAACACTTTTACACGTCAATCATATTTTTAAACTAGATGAGGTCGGCGTTTCCTATCTGACTACTCTGAGAAGAAAGGCCGAAACAAACTCAGCGGTCACAGTCTCTTTTAAAGTCCAGACATAATCTTGGTCAGATCATGTGAAGACCATGTAGATTGGTATCTGAAATGGTCTTTTGAGGAAAGAACCACACAGATTGAGTGGACCTGTCCAGTCAGTGCACGCATTTGTCAGTAATCGTGCAGCTCAACTCAGGAAGTCAGAACTTAAGGAGCTCAACGATTCGACGAACAATACCAAAGAAAGGACATTTGGGTAGGCTACATAAATTACTCAATCTGCCAGATCATGATCAAAATTAACTGCGAAAAAAAAAGCAATGACCCACATAATCCTCACATTCTCAATAATTAAAATAACATAATACTTTACAACTAAATACTCATGTCATTGTGTATAAAAAATTTAATAATGTCAATGTGTATATAAAAAAATCGGACATAATGTTTGAGAACCATGTAGATTGGTGTCTGAAATGGTCTTTTGAGGAAAGAACCACACAGATTAAGTGGACCTGTCCAGTCAGTGCACGCATTTGTCAGTAACCGTGCAGCTCAACTCAGAACATAAGGAGCTCAACGATTCGACGAACAATACCAAAGAAAGGACATTTGGGTAGGCCGCATAAACTACTTAAACTGCCAGACCAAGAATATAACTGAAACAATGATCCACATAGTCCTCATATTCTCAATAATCAAAATAATATAATACTTTTTACAGTAAATATTCATGTCTAAAATAGCTAGCAAATTAAAATCAACATTCACCGTGTAAATTTATTGGAGCAGCTCAATCCCAAGCCTTTTTGTCCTCAATATAGTCTTTCACAGTATAATAGGCTTTCTGGCATAGTTTCCGTTTTATAAAAGATTTGAATTTATTAAAGCTTAGATCTTGAATGTGGCTAAGAAGTTTATTATAAAAACGTATACATTGGCATCTAAACAAGCCACCTATTTTCTTGAGCCTGGTTGTAGAAACAATAAATTTGTGTTTGTTTCTAGTATTTATATTGTAGATATCACTGTATTTTTTAAACAGATTAATATTTTTATGTGCATACAAAAGATTTTCATAAATATACTGAGAAGGCACAGTAATTATATTAATCTCTTTAAATTTATCTCTGAGGGAGTGTCTGGGACTTAATTTATAGATAGAACGAATTGCCCTTTTTTGTAAAACGAAAATTGTCTGGATATCGGCGGCATTTCCCCACAACAGAATACCGTACGACATCACACTATGAAAATAACTAGAGTATACTAAACGGGCTGTCTCTAAATCAGTTAAACCACGAATTTTTCTAACGGCGTATGCTGCAGAGCTAAGCTTTTTTGACAATTTATCTATGTGGGGGCCCCATTGAAGCTTGGTATCCAAAGTTATGCCTAAGAAAACTGTGGTATTTTCACCCTTTATGAGAACACTAGTTTCTACTTGTCTAACATGAGGTATCGTAAACTTAACACATTTAGTTGTTTTCTCGTTAAGAAGTAGGTTATTAACATTAAACCAGTTAACTACTATTGCAAGGGCGCTATTTACATTGTCAGTAATCAGCTGCTGACGTTTCAGTTTAAATAAAAGTGAAGTGTCGTCTGCAAATAACACTATATCATGTTTATCCTTTATGAGGTAAGGCAAGTCATTTATATAAATAAGAAATAAAAATGGCCCAAGAATTGAGCCCTGGGGGACCCCCATTCTTACTACCGATCCGGGTGATCTTTTTCCATTAACATCAACTCTCTGAATCCTGTCACTTAAGTAAGAAGTAAGAAGATCCAGAGAGGCGTTTCGGATTCCGTAGTGGTGCAGTTTCCTGATCAATGTTTCATGAAGAACACAATCGAATGCCATGGACAAATCGCAAAAGATTCCCAAAGCATCGCATTTGTCCTCCCATGCATCATAAACATGTCCTAAAAGTTCAACTCATCAGTAGTCGAACGACCCCTCGTAAAACCGAACTGTTTGTTATGCAGTAATTTGTGATTATTAAAAAATCCTTGCATTTGATTCAAAATAAGTTTTTCAAAAATTTTACTAAAGGTAGGTAGTACTGAAATAGGTCTATAATTAGTAGGGTCTGATGTACTACCCGATTTAAATAACGGTATTATTTTACTGTTTTTCATAAGATCAGGAAACTCACCACGATCAATACAATTATTAAAAATAACGGCTAAAGTAGGTGCTACAATGTTTATTATGGACTTAGCAACGTCCACAGAATTACCCCATAGATTTAATGTCTCACTGTTGGTGGCGCGTGTGTTGGATCATTCGATTCCCTACAAAATGGTTGAGCTGGATGGTGCTGATCCACGCGTCATGTTCGTGAACGAGCGCCGTCGGTTGAGACTGGTCATCTCTTAACTGCCACGGCTTATTTTTATTATTCTTATATTTTGATTTATTTTTAAATTACTTTTTTTTTTATTGTTCTCACATATAGAAGCAACAAGAATTAACGTACCAACGATTTTGTAATATCTAGATTTAAAAAGAGTGTCCTTCGAATTTCTTGCCCGTTCTTCTCCATAGAGATCTACGTTTTGGAATGGGCAACTAGCTTCAACTTTCTGACTAACTGACCGACTCTTTGACAATTCAAAAGTGCCTGTAAATGGTTTAATTGAAATAAATGCTTTGAGTTTTGAGTTTGAGTCTGATCCAATAACTGAGTTGTAGAGGTAAGATAGGCAGACGCTCCATCTAAAATTCTGTTATTCAAATGCATCTGGTTAGACTAGATGTCGACCCCTACAAAGTTGAGGAATGGCTTTGGATGATAACTTATCTTTTTAACAATCATTAGAAAGTTTCTTAAAAAAATATTATTCAATAAAAGCTAATCGCGTTCGTATTATATTGTACTAGCAACCTACCTCAGCTTGTCATGGTTTTTACGACTTGACAATTTACCGAGATTTCTTTATTATACAGGGTGTAAAAAGACCCACCACATAGCCCCGTCTGCTACGCATTCTGTACATCAAACTAAGTAACATTGCACAAAAATAATTGCTGGAAAACGACTTTTATTTTTGGTTTGTAAAAGACATGGCCAAAAATTGTATGGGCTTATACCCCAGCATGTACAGATATAAAATCTATGTCACTTAATAGTACTGATCTTCTATAAACATAAAACTTTTTTTACAAAAAATAACCGACTTCCAAGAAAAACACAAAAAAACGTGAAAAACTTTAATTTCGGAAGTCGGTGGCCAAAAACAAAACTACAATACCAAAGTATTCCCATCGTCTTTTGTCTTTCCATACCTAATCAAACATCTATTGAATGTGGATTTACAACAAATAATAAGAAAGCGAAATACAGAGGCAACATTTAGAATAAAGTTAAGTATGAAAAAAAACTTTTTTATAAAAAACAACCGACTTCCAAAAAAAACACTAATAGACCTGAAAAATAACTTTAATTTCGGAAGTCGGTGTCTTTTTTTTGTATTTTCGTTTTTGGCCACCGACTTCCGAAAATAAAGTTATTTTTCAGGTCTTTTAGTGTTTTTTTGGAAGTCGGTTGTTTTTTTGTTAATAAATTTTATTTTTCACTTTTTAGTTGCGGTACCTACCCCACACAAATTCGTATACCACTACTTGGTGTGTAAATAACAGTGACAGGAAATTATTAACACATCATCCATATAAACTAAGTGGAAAAAATATGCAGTATTAAGGATAACTTAAAAAATTAAATGGGACCACATGTGAAGCACCACCTATCAAATAAAAAAAGAATCATCCAAATCGGTTCACCCAGAAAAAAGTTATGAGCTAACACACATAAAAAATACAAAAACATACAGACGAATTGAGAACCTCCTCCTTTTTGTGAAGTCAGTTAAAAATAAAAAAGGTGCATATTGATAAGCAGTAGTGGACAAAAGTTTTATAAGGGTTTGAAAATGTTGATTTTTGCACTACGACTAAGGTATTTTATGTAGATTAATGTGTATATATTTGTAGAGCATTTAATATAAATAGTATTTTAGATAAAGTTGTCTTTCCTTTGAATTAGTTGCAAGGCATCTTGTTATATTGTCATAGCAGGCACCACCGACACAGCTATTAGGTGATAACTGTGGAGGAAAAATAAGAACCTATTAGTCTCAAGATTTGACCATAACGCGAGAATATGGGGTACATAATACCACTTGTAAATATTGTAGTAAGAGGTACCTATTGAAACTAGAAGTTACCTTAAAAGTTAACCACTCCGATAACAGAAAATTCACATCAGGGGTAATGATGATAATACATGCCGCCTGATGCGTTTTGATTTTCCTTAAGTATGTATTACACAGTTTATAATAACTGGAACACTCGCGTGGGCCACGACACTATAAACTATAAACGTATAAGCGAAAACATTAACACAATTCGAATCGAACGAAAACCGAAAGAAATCCCGGCCACGGTGCTGTAGCTTAAAACAAAAGTATGGGAATCATATCCGACCAGTTTAAGTAGGCTTCTGCTTTTGGAGATACACTACCCAATTCTATAGATTTTTAATTTACTAGTAGAGTAATATCAAAGATGAATATTCTTATTGGTAGATGGCGCTCTTCTCAAAATGTTCATGGGTTTCGTCTAAACCACAGACTGCATAGAGATACTATGTATAAATAGGTTTAAACACAATATGTTCCATTTTAATCAGATTTTCTTAAATTAACAACTTTTTTTTTTACAAATAAATATATTTAAGTAGTTGAAACACCTTTTAAATTTATTGTGCTAACATACAACGTTTGTTTAAATGGATAAAATCATCTAATAACGCAACATAAATTTTTGAAACTGTTTTAAGTTTAAATGGAAAAACTTTTTTACAAAAAAACAACCGACTTCCAAAAAAAAAACACTAAAAGACCTGAAAAATAACTTTAATTTCGGAAGTCGGTGTCTTTGGTTTTGTATTTTCGTTTTTGGCCACCGACTTCCGAAATTAAAGTTATTTTTCAGGTCTTTTAGTGCTTTTTTTGGAAGTCGGTTGTTTTTTTGTAAAAAAGTTTTTATTTTTCACTTTTTAGTTGCCGCACCTACCCCACACAAATTCGTATACCACTACTTGGTGTGTAAATAACAGTGACTGGAAATTATTAACACATCATCCATATAAACTAAGTGGAAAAAATATGCATTATTAAAGATGACTCAAAACTACTGGTCAGACCATGATCAAACTTAAATGGGACCACATGTGAAGCACCACCTATCAGATAAAAAAGAATCATCCAAATCGGTTCACCCAGAAAAAAGTTATGAGCTAACACACATAAAAAAAAAAAAACATACAGACGAATTGAGAACCTCCTCCTTTTTGTAAAGTCGGTTAAAAAAAGGAACGCAACTCGCGTAATTGTCAAAATATGTTGTAATTTATTTTATTCCGAATAGAATTTATGGATGCGGTTCGATTAATTTCTAGATTATTCTTGACGACTTTGCTTGTATGGACATTTAGGATTCTGCTTCAATCCATTGCCCCGGAAAGGTATTGGATACCGGCAACCGACAACTTCGCTTTATCGGAACGACCCCTGCACGAAAATCTGGACTGTGTACTTGTTTGTGAAACGCACCGATATTGTGTTGTATAAAAATATGAATGTGAGCAAGTGTTGTGTGCTGAACTGCAAAAATTCAAGAGTTGGTCTTCAAATATTGTAAAAAAATATTGAAGAAGAAAATAATAAAGTAGGTATTTGACATTGGATTTAGTGTTTTATTTTTGGTTAAAAACTACTACCTAACTAAAATGGAAGGAAATAGGACAGGGTATAATGCACATTTGAAACTATTATAGCTATATGAAGCATTATATGAATATGTATAGCTAGTAGCTATACGTACCTATATATTGCTTCATGGAGTGTTGTTTTTAGTTGTTGCTAGAGGGCGCCAGCGCCTTGAATTGTTCGAGTGACGTCTCTATCTCCCTATATAAAATGTACTCTGTGATCCCGGCGCAAACGTCAAAGAGGAGGGAATATGGTATTGACAATTGACATTAGTCGGCGGTGTTGATAACAATAGCGTGAAATAATCCTACCCGAAACTGCACTAATATCTATAAATTCAATCATTGATGGTTCAATTTATAGATAAGAAAACATACAAAAATTATGTTTTATTAGATTTAGATTACGAATAATTTACAAGTATATTTTAGGTCCGCTACGCGTTTTTTAATTTATTTTTTAATGCGTTTAGTTACTGTTTTTCCCTGTTCTGATCTTTAGTAATATTATATAGCAACATTAAAAGGTGATTTAGTAAAAATCAAACAGAAAAACTTTTAATTATGATTATTTGTCCACTTCTGGTATAAGGCACAAAAAGTTATTCAAAATTCTTTATTTTTTAAATTGAAATTAATTGCAATCAATTTATGTTTGTACTCCGTGGGGTACATTTTGTCGATCTTCTTTGCTGTTTGCGGTAGTGCGCATTGTAACACACGCAAAACATTGTGCTTATGGGTGCATGCTCCGGTACAGGGGTCGTGGAGTATTAAAAGTTGTGTTACAACACTAGAAACTTGTTTTCGTAAAAAAACCTCTTCAATATCTCCATAACCAGTCGGTTCCAAGGTACGGTCCAGTCCAAAAAAAATATTAAAATAATGGGGTGTACCTACAAGTGTCTTTCGGCTTCGTTAAGTGTATTTATACACCCGTTATGTATGTTTAATATTCACATATTATACAGTTATACCTTACGGATAAATGACCTGAATTATGGTGAAAATCGCATGAAAATCCGTTACAAACTTTCGAAGAACAACGCGCTTAACAACAGACATGAAAGCGACTTTAAATTATAATATGTATATGTAGAAATAGAAGCTATGCCCAGCTGTGTCTACGATAAGCTAAATCAAACGCCACTCACAATGAAACATGTAGGTTACATTATATTAGAACCACTTACGACCATAATTTACTACACCACACGTCTCTGGCAATAAACGGCGCAATTCCACTGTAAGCCATCTTCAAATCATCATTAGTGAGGCCTTTGATACTATCATGTAGGCTAGTCACGCCAACATTGAACAGTAACGTGGCTATATGTTTTTTTGTTATTTTGGGATAGGTCTTTTTTAATTAGATAGGGTACTTAAGCCTTGAGGTCCTAATTGATACGTGGTCGGGTACAGGATGAATATAAAGTCCACCAATTGTTAAGTATTAGTATTCATTATTAGTATATAATTATACTTTTATTGAGATACCTTAGTACTTGTGTGTGTCCGCCATTGCGTCTGCTGTGATGGCTGATGACAGTATTGCTACACTATAATAATGAGTGGTAATGGTAGTGTTGCAAACCAAATCAAATCAAAATATTTTATTTCACATAAACCTACATGGGCACTTATGAAACGTCAGAAGCTAGGTGCACGGTTCCAATTGGTTGTTTCCTATGGAGAAGAGCCGGCAAGAAACTCCACGGTTACACTTTAAAAAATAAGAGGCTTTTACAATGCTTAAGATTACAGAGTTGAGAGGTATGGGAGGACAGTGAAGGCCTGTCAACAAGTAAGAGGTACTCAACAAAATATAAAAAGGTCTACAAATCTAGGTCTACAAGTATACAAGTTAGGCCTACAACGTTCTCACATTCACAAAATATAGAGGAGTCTATATAAAAATAAAAGCCTATTTAAACCAAATGACATGATTGCCATTACAACTGTAACAAATCTGAATCCACAAAAGCCATAAGTAAAGAGTTGAAATAAGTATTGGAGGTATATAATGTCAAATAATGAAAAGATTTTTTTTGACATATGTAATCTTCTCATTATTTGACATAGGTAGTCAAATAATGAGAAGATTACCTATGTCAAAAAAAGTAAAAAACAAAAATACATTATTTTTTTAAATAAACTTCCTAATTTGGGAGCAGTTAATAGAAGTTTACATAGTGATGCCGTTAATGAGGTACCAGGGAAGCCACATGTACAGAAGGAATTATTGCCAAACTTCGTGTCTTCAACGTAGTCTTTAAATCTTATAATATGCATTTTTGATAAGGATACGTTTGAACTTTCCATCGCTAAGTTCTGTAACTGACTTTGGCAACTTGTTATAAAAGCGGATACTTTTGCATCTCCTAACACTGATGACCTAGGGAGTTTCCACTCGTAGACTTAAATAGTTCCTTAATTAATTATCCAATTGATAAAAACTTTTTTACAAAAAAACAACCGACTTCCAAAAAAAACACTATAAGACGTGAAAAATAACTTTAATTTCGGAAGTCGGTGTCTTTGGTTTTGTATTTTCGTTTTTGGCCACCGACTTCCGAAATGAAAGTTATTTTTCACGTCTTTTAGTGTTTTTTTTTGGAAGTCGGTGGTTTTTTTGTAAAAAAGGTTTTATTTTTCACTTTTTAGTTGCGGTACCTACCCCACACAAATTTGTATTGGTGTGTAAATAACAGTGACAGGAAATTATTAACACATCATCCATATAAACTAAGTGGAAAAAATATGCAGTATTAAGGATAACTCAAAAACTACTGGTCAGACCTTGATCAAATTTGAATGGGACCACATGTGAAGCACCACCTATCAAATAAAAAATGAATCATCCAAATCGGTTCATCCAGAAAACAGTTCTGAGCTAACACACAAAAAAAAAAAAAACATACAGACGAATTGAGGAACCTCCTCCTTTTTGTGAAGTTGGTTAAAAATAGGAATACGTACAGCGGTTGATCTAATTACCATCACAATTATGAAGTTAAAATGAATATCGCAGATTGGTGCTTTGCTAGAAATCAGGAGGATGCTGCATCATATCCTGCTGTTGAGATCACTTAGTGTCTTTTAGTAACCAGCAGGTATAAACTGAAATTACTGACTAAAAATGTTACATAATTGAGTAATCATAAGAAAAAAAGAGACAGAAAATACATATATTTAGCACAGACTAAAAGGCACATTACACAACACAACAAGCTAAAAAAAAGTGTAAAATGCGTTATAAGAAATTAGCAGGAAAGTGTGCCTCAAGGCTGCGCCAAATAAGCACCATTCATCAAAAATGCTAAACAACTAAGCCATATGTAGCATATAATATGTAGCATGTCATTCAAATCCATTTTTTATGAAAATTAAGGTTACTTACATAAGTTTTAATAACTTTAAAAATGTTTAATTTTAATTACCGTAGTGATTGACTAAATAAAAAGTTTGATTTTCAGTCCTGCAAAACCAGAAATCCAGTGTCACTACACATAACCAATAAAAGTCACTAATCTACAAAACATTATTGGAGCCAAACCTGCTATCATCCAATGACATTAATCCAATCGAAATAAATACTATTGGCAAAAGATCCTCTACCAATAATACACTTTATTCCTGTGTTACCAAAGTCGAAATTCCCCTAGCAAAGGTTTCTGAACTGAATTTTATGTTGGTCCGCTTTAAGGTCATAAAGTTTATGAGTACTTAAAAATATAGTTTCCTATTTATGATTGATGACCGTAATGAAGTATTGTTAAAATGCGTGACAAGTTTTATACTGATTTGCGAAAGTTCAGAAATGTTAATTTCATCGCAAGGTGATTTATTTTTGTGATTATTACGTCTGTGCATTGACCTGTTGTGTTGGCAATTTATTGATATTTAAAGGTGCAAAGGTGTAGGATCCTTAATAGTGCCTACAACCACATTTCGCCAGTTATGTTTTTGACATCATCCGGACACAAATCCAGACTCCGGATGCTACTGAAAAATTCCTGATGGAAAAACCACACACACACATCTCACTCATGACACTTTATTCAACCTGAGTATCCAACCCAGGACCTCATTCATGTTCAGCAGTAGCATTTTTCACACTACAATAATAATACATAAAATAAGGAAACAAAAAAAACTGACATTGGACTAAATATGCATCCATTACAAATAATAAAATCGTAGCAAAGTCAAAACTATACATTGTTTTTTTTAAGTACTTTTTGCGAGGTCGACGATTCTAATGCCGAAAATATATATTTTTTTAATTTTTTGTTTGTTTATTCTTATGTATGTTCCAGCATCACGCAAAAATTACCGAGTAGATTTTGTTCAAATTTTGCATATATTATAGTAAATATGTATGTATGTGTATTATAAGTTTATATTCTGTTTAGGTACTTGTATACCTATTTTATTTATAAATACTTATGTTATCTTTTTTCTTTTTTATTATTATTATTAGTAACGTCTGTTATACAGAGCACCTGCCATCTTATCTCTTCACCACCCTTGGTTGAC
Source organism: Griposia aprilina (assembly GCA_916610205.1). Taxonomy (NCBI): domain Eukaryota; kingdom Metazoa; phylum Arthropoda; class Insecta; order Lepidoptera; family Noctuidae; genus Griposia; species Griposia aprilina. The sequence continues at coordinate 5,811,807 of OU744294.1, read as the reverse complement.
TGGTAGAGAATGCCTAAGGCATTAAGTCCGCCTTTGTATACTGTTGTGTGCGAGAAGTTTTAATAAATAAATAAATAAATATTCCCTATAAGTCTGGTCAGTCTGTAGGCTATAAATAATCTCGCTATTTGCTATGGGGGATGAGCAATATTGCAATTTGTTCGTATTCTTCTATAGTTTACCGCAAGTTGTAAAAGGTGAGCTAATATATTGCAGATAGTTTCAGATTTAACCTTTTAAATGATTTTTATCACACTATACCTTTAAGGACCTAAACAGGCCAGCATGACATATGTACAGGGATGAGTTAATCGTGGTTGCTACAAGAAAATGACTTTTTTTAAACATTTTGATCTGCATTCACAGATTTTGAAAATGGGAAATTTAAACAACAAAAAAAATGATGCCGATCTATCCTGTTTCTTATAAGGATCGAAAATCTCTATCGGACCAACAGAGGTTTGAGTACTAGAAAAGTCAGTAATCGCAAAAAAAACTTGCCTTATACTAATAAAATGAGACTCAGATGAGAGAGAAAACAATGTACCATTGTATGACAACATTCGAATTATTCCATTACTTCACTGGGCTGAATAGGGAACGATTATAGCAGATATTTACAGATTTATCCTTTTAAATTATAATCAACCCGCTAAAAAAAAAAAACATTTATTTCAGGTACCATATAACCCATATTAGACAAGTATTTTAAATTATTGAACAATAAATACAAAATCACACATAAATTAATACAAACGAATAAATACAATATAAATACAACATCAACACATAAATTAATACAAACGAATAAATACCATATAAATACAACATCAACACATAAATTAATACAAACGAATAAATACAATATAAATACAACATCAACACATAAATTAAATAATTCAAATTCATATTCAATCAATACCTTTATGGAGCTATGCAGTCAATCATGACATATTATGAGAACGGCTAATTTAGTCAACTCTCAACAAAGCAAATAGTTCAGCGGTTCGACGACTGCTTTGCAAACCTGTTCGATTCCAAAAAAAAAAAAATTTTTTGCTTCTTTTTTTTACATTTTGCTATACTTTGTAATAAATTATGAAAGTTCGTAAAACGTACACAGAAAAGCATACAATTTTGGCCTCTTCTTTCATCTTTGGTTATAGGTATTAAAAATAAATATCTATGGTTAGATGACTGATAATGAGAAATCCCGTGTGTTTACAATCTACTGTTATATTATTAGTGCTAACTGCTCTTCAGCGGGCTTAACATGACGCTGTCTATCTCTTCGAAGAATAGACAAGGCTATTCCCATACAAAGTGACATTTCGTTTTTCCATTTATGACCTCGCATCGTAAAAATCCTTCTAAAATCTGTCATTTTGTCTTTCGTTTTTACCGATCGTTGTCTAGGTCCTTTTAATGTAGACTATTTTCAGAAGACAGTTGTCTAAGGTAGTGAAGACAATTTGATTTTTTAATCGCCATGCTAAAGACGATAGAAAACTTTTACTCGACGGCCACAAAGTATAAAAAAGGAATGGAAAAATTAAATTTTTCACTTTTTGTATGGAAAATGTGAAAAAATATTACCTACATGTTTAGATTTAGGGGTTTCAGGGTTACATAAATGGGGTCGAAATTTTCATTATTTTTGCAATAGGACACACCATTTTCGAGATATATTAAGCAAAATAAAAGATAAACTTGAATCTATTATTGAATTTCGTAAAAAGTGTAGTTGACTCTTTCTACTTCGCTGCCGTCGTAAAGTCTTCACGAAACGTCATTTTTGTCTATTCTTCCGTCTACAAGATGGTGCTTGTGCTAAGCCTGCTGGAATAATCTGTAAGAAAGCATCAGTAATTTTTTCTTCTTTTTTTTTTTTTAAACATTGCCCGATACTTGGAATTTCTCCCGTATTGTGGGTGCGTTTACAACATTCAATCTCACATACACAAACAGCCAGACCCGGAACAACTACTTGTAGGTCATACAAATATTTGTTCCGTGCGGGAATCGAACCAATTGTATCAATGTTGTGTCATTAGGTAGTATAATATATAGGAACGCAGGCGTTCATTAATTCTAATAAAAACGAAATACTTCACAAGCTGCGGGTGTCAGCTTTAGGACGAGCTGCTTCTCACACGGACAACTGTACTCCACAACAGTCCTGACTCTCTTCATATTTTGACTGCTGAGACCAAATCTACAAACGTTGTATACATGAAAGTTTTATAGAAATGTGGCTGTTATTTTTAACCGACTTCACAAAAAGGAGGAGGTTCTCAATTCGTCTGTATGTTTTTTTTATTTTTTTATATGTGTTAGCTCAGAACTTTTTTCTGGATGATTCTTTTTCTATTTGATAGGTGGTGCTTCACATGTAGTAGTCCCATTTAAATTTGATCAAGGTCTGACTAATGGTTTTTGAGTTATCCTTAATACTGCATATTTTTTCCACTTAGTTTATATGGATGATGTGTTAATAATTTCCTGTCACTGTTATTTACACACCAAGTACGAATTTGTGTGGGGTAGGTACTGCAACTAAAAAGTGAAAAATCAAAACTTTTTTACAAAAAAACAACCGATTTCCAAAAAAAAAACACTAAAAGACGTGAAAAATAACTTTAATTTCGGAAGTCGGCGGCCAAAAACGAAAATACAAAACTAAAGACACCGACTTCCGAAATTAATGTTATTTTTCACGTCTTTTAGTATTTTTTTTTGGAAGTCGGTTGTTTTTTTGTAAAAAAGTTTTTATATTATGTTGTGTTGTCTTACGACTTCCACGCATAGGAAGTAGCGGATAGAAGCTAGTAATTTAATAATATTAAACACGCGTTGATACTGTTTAAAAAAGTTATTCAGAATTTTCTTTTTAATGGCAATAACTCCTAATGCAAAATTCTAGTCAAAAAGTTTCAAGTGATCACTCAACACTTATAAAGTATTCGCAGCAAAAGTCTGTTTTCTTTGTGTAGAAGTCATTTTATCTACCATGTGTTAAAAATGAGATAAAGAACAATGGCGATTTCTTATTTGAAATAAACTTGAACGTCTAAAAGTGACACTTATACGAAAGAAATTTAATTATTTATCTACGTTTTTTTTAACTATCATATTATCTAGTTAAAGCCGAGTAAAAAAATAATGTTTAATGAAAAGATATTTGACTACTTCGTTCTAAAAGATTAGGAGATTGTTGGTTGGATTGGTTTAGTATTGCCATTTTATATTTATTTTCCTAAATAGTAGGTATAGCGTAATTGTCGGGGTGCTGTTATTATTTTTAGTTTGTTATTATATAAACATGGAGTAAATTAATAAGTAACACATTTATTTTGTTGTACCTATATCTAAGTTTATTCTGTGTTCTTACTTAGATAAGCATATTGCAGTAAAGTGGGAAAAAATGTCGAATGTTATGGCAATTCTGAACTAAAAAGACTAGTACCTATTAAAAGTCAAAAGGAAAAAATATAGCTTGGTTGTTGACATTGGCAACCGTTGACAGTTTACAATTCTTGACCAGAAGAATGATCTCTGTCCTATTTTGTTCAAAAGTTCAACACTGAATATCTATTAATCTCTGCCTTCTCTAACGAAAAATCTTACACAATCTAGGTCATAAAATGACGCTGAGTTTTATAATATATTTTTCATTTAAAGACGTAATAATTTAATGTCAAATAAAACAATGTATGGGAAGCTGCCATTGTTCTTTATACACTACAAGATCAGTTTTTAAAACTAAAACTTGATAGCTTTCTCAAATTAACAATGTAACTTTAATCTTTGAACAAGAAATTGACTTTTATATAAATCAGTTACACACTCATCAAAAGTGTCTACGGATCAAGGTATTTAAAAATATATTTTATTGCCTTATTGAAATTAATTAAAAATGTCCATTTAGATTGATTAAATAAAACGTTTTCGTATGTGTCGATCGACGAATACTCTCTGCTGTTGCATTCCTAAAGACTTTTCGCGATTTTAGCTTATGCTGGATTTTTCACCTTAGTTAATCCAGACATGAAAACAACAGCAACACCATCCTGACGTTAAAATGTGATAAAAAGATAAAAATAAACGGTATTAAAGGTTTTTATTGCGTAAAATAAACAATTAGTAGTTTGTAATTCCGCTGTTACCACGTATAACACAATCGCAGCAATTCGGCATACTCAATAATATATGAGTTCATCCAAATCACGTTGCGGAATGGCCGGTCATGTCCTTTGTAACAGGCGAAGAAGAGTTTCTGGTGCGCGTACGGCATCCATATTTGTCAGAGCTCTTCTTTGAAGTATATCCCATGCGTGCTCAATGGGATTCAAGTCTGGCGATTTAGCAGGCCATGGTCGGATGTTGATATAAACTGCGGCAAGAGTGTTTGCAATGACTCTGGCAGTATGTGGACGTGCATTATCATACATAGGCAGAAATGAAACACCAAATTGGGTTCGCAAAGGAATGACAACATCGAATAAAATCGTTTCAGCGTATATCTTTGCCGATCCAAATACCCGCCCATATCATGATTGTTCCAGCACTGCATGCGTGGACTTCCTGGCATGATTTTAAACGTTCTTTGCGTCCAGGGATCCTCCAATACCGTGTACGTCTAGTATCTGGCTTCATAGCAAAGTGGGATTCGTCAGAAAAAACACACAAAACGCCACTCTTCTTCTGCCCAATTTCTGTGTTAACGAGCCCATTGTAAACGGGCTCTGCGATTGCGGAGCTCAATAGGTGGTACTCGTAGCGGCATTCGGGAATGGAAATTGACTTCAAGCAAGCGATTTCTTATGGCTTATTAACATCCCTGAAGAGCTATGAAACCTCGTAACCAACATCATCGCGGTCATTGTACGATTTCGTCGAGCAGTAATTTTTATGTGTCTGCGTGTGGTGATGTGAGCTCGTCCTCCATGTCATTTTGCCACGCGGCCAGTGATGCAGTAACGTATCCAAAGTCGACTTATAACACTCTGCGTAGTGCCCAGAGCGATTGCCACAGCACATTGCCGAGAACCAGTTTCCAACATTCCCACGGCACTGATCATTTCTTCTCGGCTCAAATGACATCTTCTCTCCTTAATAACGTTCTTTTGTATTGATTCCACTCTTCTGAGTGGAATCAATACAAAAGAACGTGAGACGCGGGGTGCGTGTGACGTGAGAGTGTGGCATAAATTTTACTGATTTAGCCTCATTATCCGTTGCAGAATTATATATATATACACTTTGACTTTGAATTTTATTGGAATACGCGCGGGCCTGCGGACGGCGAGCAATGGGCAGCTCGCCGTCCGGTAAGGACCAGGCCCGGGTCGATGGCGCGTTGTGTTCCACGCGCGCCTCAAAGAGATGTCAGCATACTTGACGGGGTCCGATAGGGCCGATGCCTGCCGGGGTCGCGGATTGTTCGAAAGAGTTGCCCTGGCGCACACGCAACTGAAGGAACACAGGTGGGTTTTAGTCAGTAAGAGTCTGACACGCCCTTCCGCTTCGCCCAGAGCGGGAGAGGTCATTTAAAGATATCCCAACCACAAAAAAAAAGGAGTTACCAAAAATATAATTAAACAACCTGATTTATAGTAACTAACAAAAACGTGCTTGATCCCTGGATACTTTTGACATGTGTATTAATTAAACTTTATAAGGTCATCCTTACAGACATACATTTCTACATTTCAGTTTTTTTTATAGTCTTAAAGTGTTGGTAGGTACAGTCTGAAGCAATATTATGTATTTATAAAATTTACAAGTGATTATCTCGCGGAAAAACTACTGCAACCTTGAGATATGACCAATTTTACTAAAGTACGGGATCCAAAATATGTTCGACACAAAACAATCAATACTCTAGGAGAAACTCAAATTTTAAATATTGCTAATTTAGTAGTATTAATTTTCGTCACCCCTCACACCTCCTGATACCTCCGTTAAAACTGTTTCAATAACAAAATATCCGACTATGAAAACCCGTATTTTCCGCATGACGTGGCGTTAGCAAGTCCAGAGGTTTAAAACAGCTTTTCGCAGGCTCACAACCCTCTCTTTGATATCCGTAACACTGAAACTTTCATGCATAGGTTTTTTATAACTTATAACATGCGATAGGTAATTCAGCATGAAATCCAACTTTTATTTTTGCCTTACTTATTTTCTAGTGTTTTAGGTTACTATTAGTTTCTTTGGGTTAATTTCATTCGTTCCTGCTCTAAAGCAAAACTTGTGGATGCTACTATTTGAGTAGCATCCACGAGTTACCCACTTTTTCAGTACAACCCACTTTTATGCACCCTATTTTTTTTTAAGATGCGTTAAAGTACGTGTTCATACTGTGCCACCCTGGTCAGTCAGCTTCACTACAAGTTGCTGGCTCCCTAATTATACACGTTGACCAAGTTTGCGCTGAAAGCAAAGCTAACAATTTGGTTGCAGAATTTTTCTTACGACGACGATACAGAAAATGTTTTAATGATCATCTCATGAATCCCTCTCTCAATACTCATTCATGTAGTTACCGAGTCACTTTAACTTGATTACATTTAGGTTGAATTAATCAATGTTTGTGAGGAACATTGGCTCCTGACTTACAAGTATCTTTTTCTTAGTTCAAGAGCCAGCTGTCCAAGCTGTTTTCTGACCTCCACTTGTAAATCATACATCATTCATTTATTTGCAAATATGGGTAAGAGATACATAGATATTTTCCTTATAGTAAAGTTCTCCATATTTTACCATTACATGGGTATGCAGATTCAAAACTATCCATAATGTCAACTAAATTCAATAAATCACAATTAAAAAAAAAACAATAATAACTAAATTAAAGAATAATACATAGTACATACCCAACAATTACTGTACAATCATGTTTTGGTGTATGATTAACTTTAAGTATGTGTTTTTCTCTTTGTATAATAAACTTATTGTTATTTTTACCACGCCATTTTTGAAAAAATATAGCACAGTTAGTGTCTGTAAGAGAAAAAGAATACATGAAGAATTTCCGGTCCTCACTCTCACACTAAAGTAATCTATGTACGTTTTTAAAAGCTCAAATAAGAACTTTCTTCAAAACTTAAAATACCTAAGTTAATCGAAGTTATAACTTATGGAAAACATACCAATTCTATTCTATGCTTGTGAAATGTATCCTTTTTTTTTTTTTTGTACTCTATTTGATAATATAATAAAGGCATGTATTTAACGCGGCGACAAATTAATCTGAAATTGGGATTAAAAAATAATTAAAGCCGGTAGCAAAAATAGTAGGTTGGCAGCTACAGTGAAGAATAATTTTAAGTAGAAAGTAGCAGCTTAATAATCAGTTGTTAGCTTTGTTTTAATTTAAACTGGCATCGAGTTTCTGTTTTGGCGAGGCCTCCTATTTCTGAATTTTTATTTTTGGACAAAATATAAATCCTGGTTTATCCTGGGTTTTATCTGATTTGCATAATAAGGCGTAGCCGACGGAGCCCCACTACGCGGGGCTCCTACAACCGGGCGCGTTAAAAAAAAATAACCACGAAGGGGACGGCGGGGTCTTCCAGACCCCGCCATCCCCTTCTAACCTAACCAGTCCGAGTCAGAGTGCCCCAAGTCCCGAGCTCGCTTCGCTCGCTCTTGCATCCTATCCTACTGTTAATATTAGTCACCATTTCATTATTTATAGTACCTCGCCTATGATTTCTAGTAGCAAATAGTTAGTAGCCCTTTAAGTTGTTAGTCGTCTGCAAAATAATTAGCCTATAATAAATAGATAGATCAAGTTCTTATAACTTAACAGACAGCTGTGCTGCTTGGGAGTTTGTTGCGCCACTTCTTCTTCCCAGCTAAGTGGTGAAGGGTGGGGGTTTTGGGGGCAGTCTTATATCACTTTGACGTTCAAAAAGCGCTGATTTTCAGCCTAATTTTAATAAATGTCTTTTGTTTTTGATTTCGATGTTGATGTATATAGAAACTGTAAAGTCTGTGAACGTTTAGTGACGGTTAAGACAGACGATTCACCGAATATTAATGCAGTCTCGACTATGTATAGAGAAGTTATTATTAATAATAATAAAATAAAAAATTAAATATAATTATTCTGTATTTAAATTGGTAAAATATTAACATACAGTCAAGGTAGGGTAGGATAAGGTAGTGTCAATTTTGCCTTGATGCACATTAGTTGACAAGAGCCATATGATAGTAGATGTAATCTATAATTGAATTATAATCTTTTTAACACTTTGATATACTCTTTGACACTCTGATATTGAATTGATACTTTGAAATCCTAAACAAATTGAAATCTTTATGATATTATTTTTAACTGGCATGCCTCTAATTGTAATTTTAATTCGTAATTATTCAACCAATTATGTTAATACTGACCTCATTATCTCTGCCCTGTAATAAATATATATGCACCTAATATTTGCTCGCCAAGTGTGGCAGAATGTGATGAGACCATTGACTAAACTTAAGAACATATAATGTATCTACCATATTCTGACCATCATATGATTATGATTATACTTTAATTCGATTTCTGTTATGTATGACTTTCGTATTATATTGTATAAATCTACGTTTTCAACAAGTACGTATGTAAGTATATCTTTAGTAGTATACTTTTTAAATAGTAGAAATGAAAGAAAAAATATCTCCGTATACACAAAAACAATAGTTTGAATATATTGCAAAATACTTATTTACATACAAGTTACAAAAGAAACTGTAAAAAAATCTTTAAAAACATTACGTGTAGCAGCTCTTTTGAAAATGCCATTAACCACCAAATGTTTTGTATTTTACTTTATCGGAGAACATAACAGTTTATTTCATAGACTTGACGATAAAAGAAACATTCACATTGTTAGCAATAAAGCTCAGTAAAAAGGTCGAATGACTTTGCATTGAAGATTTTACATGCTTATTTTGTTGAATAATTTAAAACTCAAGGCACGCAGGCTTAAAACAATACATTTCGTCTAAATATTCCCTGAAAAACTGGGTAGTTTGATATTTTATTTCGCCATTTTAGACTCCATTCAATTTTGGTGTGCTTTGGACCCGTCTAAGCACCCTGTCGCATAATTACATGAAATAGTATGTAATAAGGGTTAATTGTACCAAACTAATTGTACATATATACAAGACAGAACTCCGGCCGCATCTGCAAACATGCCTTCTGAATCTGAAGAAAACCATTACACATTTTCACTAAGTTTAAAAACACTAGAAGATTGGCAGACACTTATATTTTTTTAAAGAGTAACGTACGTTAGCACTTTCGAGTGAAAACATAAAAGAAAAAAAAAACAATTGAAAATTTGGGCCCTCCTTAATGCTTTTTCCAGTGAGGTACCTACATCATATTATTATTTTAGAATAACTTAAACCCTACTACACGTCATTACTAAGTCATGTAATTAAGGCTTAAATCGTTCAGATTACGTGTGACTACGAAAACCGAAAAAATATTAAATAGATGTCTTGTTTATTTATTTATTTTATTATTTATGTACACACAGTAAAATAGATACAGATACGGCATATTAGTATTGAGTACAAATATACTCCTTATTTCTTAAGAAATTTCTTCAAGCAGACCTGGAATATACCTATACCTGTACCTGTATACCTTTTTAGTTGGCATTTTCGTAGTTGAATTTAAGTTCCAACCTTCTTTTTGATTTAAATAAAATTATTTTGGGGTTTATATATGTATAATTATAGCTAACTAATATATTTTTAGAAAGTACGCCCAAAGACCTTTCATTTGATACCCCATTTGACACGATAGAAAAAAAAAAAATCAGAGACCCCATTTTTTTAATGTAACATCTGTCATATTGATTTTGTTCGTATAAAATGTAGCCTAAGTCATCCGCACGATAATGACAAATCGATTCACATCTCATTCATCAAAATCGGATAAGTATTTTAGAAGCCACGATGAAACATACGTAGATACAAACAAACACATACATACATAGGCTGCAAAAACATAACCTTTCCTTTTGGCTTTGCCGTAGTCGGGTAAAAAGCTTCTTTGTCTTCCACTGAATTAATGAAAACCAATATAAAACTTAGTTAAAACCTAGTAGGTAATAGAAATACCTACAGTCATAAGTCTTCTCTGCGCCCCCGATGGGAGCGCAAAGAATCGGTGTTGGGGCTATTTGGCCCCTTGCCCGGGGCTGCGGTCTTTCGGTCCCCAGACTTAGGGACCCGTCTTTGGGTTTCCCTCCCTCTCCTACAGGAGGGATTGGTAGTGTTTTATTGCACACCTAGCCGCTGAGGGGTATACCTTCCCTCAGCGTTCTGGAGTGTGTTTTTGGGGCTATGACTGTGGGAGAGCCCGAAGTGCATCATGACGGCCGTGCGACCAGGCCCCTGCCGGGTGAAATCCCCAGTTTCTAAAGGCCTTGCAAGAGCCGATCAAGCAACAAGGGCGTCGGTTTTGGTTGGCGCGCGCCTACAGTGACGGCCTTCATAATGCCTCTAATCTACTTGTCTTAAGTACCTATTGAGATACTACTATGCTACTGATCCCGATAACCAGCATACTCAATAAAGTAATTATCTAGGTAACCTAACTAGGAGTTTACTAGAATGTCTGAAGCGCTGAAATTGGCTCTAATAACACAAAGGTTATATAACTTGATAACCATTGCTAACTGTTGAGTTTAATAATGTAGGCAATTGTGGATCATTGGTACTGTAGGTACACCATAAATCAGTGGTAACAATTTTACATTGACAGAGCCTTGATGTCGTAGTAGTAACAGTGGTTTTCGTAGTGCAGGTGTTACTACTGAAGTGCGGGTGACTGTACTCGTGGTATTGTTACTGACCGAGCGATTGCGAAACGCGAGCGCAGCGTCTTCGTTTCAGCTGGGGCAAAAATGCTTTCGTATAATAATAATCATAGAGCAACACAGGCCCCGGCGCTCCGGTCCGCCGGGGCTTGTGTTGCTCTATGAATAATAATAATAATGAAATGGTCACACCACATTGTACTGGGATCGATCTATCATCACTGACAGGACTATTGTAGCCAGTAAGCCTGATATTTTGGTGATAGATCGACGAGAGCGCCGTGCAATGATTGTTGATATCGCTGTCCCTCATGACGAGAATCTCGTGAAAGCTGAGAAAGATAAAAAAATCAAGTATCTTGACTTAGCACACGAGGTTGTCGACATGTGGGGCGTGGACTCTGCAATCATTGTACCGATAATCGTTTCAGTAAATGGCCTAATAGCGGAGAGCCTCGACCAACACCTCAGGAGGCTCTCATTGCGCAGCTGGGTCAAGGGCTTGATTCAGAGAGCAGTACTTTTGGATACGGCACAAATAGTGAGGAGGTTCCTCTCTCTAGAGCCCGGACCACCGGCAGTTTGGACCCTGTTTCTGATGCCGATGGGCCACTATTTTTTATAGGCTTTTTCTAATATTTAAAAATATATTTAATATGTATTAAGAGAAATAAACGAAATAATAATAAAATAATAGGTCTTTACCTATGAAATTGCCGTTTTGTATGAAAAAATTTAAACGAATTTTTTTCATGAATTTTTTATTTGTATTAATCGAAGTAATCACCCATGCAATCAATGCATCTTTGCCATCGCAGTGGCAGTTTATTGATGCCCTTCTTAAAGAAATCAGCTGGACGGGAGGCAACAAATTCTTCAAAGGCATTTTGTACTGCCTCTCGGGTATTAAATTTTTTTCCCGCCAAGAAGTTATCCAAATTCTGGAAAAAGTAGTAGTCTGTAGGCGCAAGGTCTGGTGAGTAGGGCGGATGACGGAGAGCTTCCAACCCCAGTTCTTGCAACTTGGAGACCGTCTGCTGTGCAGTATGAGGTCGCGCGTTGTCGTGCAGGAGCAGCGGAGACGAGCGATTGACCAATGCTGGTTGGAGATGCGCCAGCTTCTCCATCATTGTGTTCAGTTCTTCACAGTACACATCTGCAGTAATGCTCACCCCGTTTGGTAAGAAGCTGTGATGAATCACACCGGCGCTAGACCACCAAACAGTGACTATCACTTTTCTAGGGGTAAGTTTTCGTTTAGGGCATTGTTTAGGTGCTGAACCAGGATCCAACCAACTTGCTGAGCGCTTACGGTTATCAAACAGAATCCATTTTTCATCGCAGGTAACAATGCGGTTCAAAATTCCTTCATTTGTGTGTCTGTTGAGCAGTGCAAGGCACGTCTCGACGCGTACTTCGCGCTGGCGATCATTGAGTTCGTGGGGCACCCATTTGTCAAGCTTTTTTACCTTGCCAATTTGACGCAAATGGACCAATATTGTTTTGACGCTAACGTCGAAAGCTGCTGCTAATTCAGCCGTAGATTGTGTATCATCAGCTTCCACAATCGCCTTTAATTCGTCATTGTCGACCAAAGTCTTCGGACGACCGCGAGGTTCATTTTTCAGGTCGAAATTTCCAGAACGGAAGCGAGCAAACCAATAACAGGTGGTGCGTTGGTTTGTAGTGTTAGCTCCGTAAACGTCGTTGATGTTGCGTGCCGCTTGTGCCGCGTTGCTGCCACGACGGTACTCATATTCCATAATTACTCGAATTTTTAACGTATCCATGATGACGAAAAAGATTGAAATGCGATGAAAATGTAACACTAATCAATAAAGAAATGACTACTTTTAGAAAAAAAAAACCATGTTTTTAAAATAAAATTAATTTGAAATTAGAATTCTTAGCCAAACAAAAATTATTTTGATTTGAAATGGCCAGTACTGCAGAACGGCAATTTCATAGGTAAAGACCTAATATTTATTTGCATACAACATGGTATACAATGGTGTTAAATACAAATATTTATGGCACAAACTTGTATAACTAGCAAAAAAAAAACAAAAAAAAAACAAATGCAAAATTATAAAGTTAGATGAACATTGCATCAATCATCAACATTTGTAAAACATCAACATTTTTTATCAAAAAATCTTTTAAACTATAAAAACTACATTCAAGTAACCATTTATAAAACTTCATTTGTAATAATATTGTATTTAATGTTTTGAAATGCCTTGGCATTGTGTTATAAATTTTAGGCATTACGCACACACATTTCTAGGCAGTTATTATTGTATTTCGCTAGTCTAGGTAAATCATTCAACACTAGTTTATGAGGATCTCCTCTATTCCTAGGATTGTATATCCGGATTACCGGCGGATGTCTGGCTGTGCTCCTCTATAGGTCGCATTTCTCAACCAATTCTTGTGAAATTTTGTGAGCAGGTTCGATAATTATATATTTTTTTGTCAATACAGTATTTTGAAATTTTTCAAAATGGCGAAGATAGGAAATGTAAAAAAAAATAACATATTTCAACCATTTCGCGCTCTTTGTGCGCGCTTTTTATTTTACGGATTTTGTTTTAAGGCGCACCTTAAAACAAAATCCGTGAACATTTATTCAGTATTAACCTATGAAAAGACAGACTAGTTTCAGAGTAAGTACCTATTTAATACTAAACGGGAAGTAATCATGTTACACCAGCAAATAAGCTTCAGAAGGTAATCAAAATAAGCAAAGCCACATTTGTGGTTAAAGCTTGTTTCATATAACAGTGTATTTGAAACTAAACAACAAGTTTACTTGTTGCTTGTTTCGTGATAAATCAAAGTAATTGACTAGCAAGAAGTTCCGAATAATAATGTAATTCTTCCTACAGGACTTTTCTCAGCTATACTTTTAAATTGTTAAAAAAAATGATTAGAGGACCCGCCGTATCACTCGTATCTCAATCTTTTTTCTGGAGTGCATACCAGCACGGTGAGCAGTGGTGGTCCAGTAGTAACGGCTGCGACTTACGAGTTAACCCAGGTAGGTTTGAACCCAGCCAGACGCTTTACTTTGTGTAAATTATTTCATCACCACTGCTCTCAAAACGTTGAAGGAAAACATCGTGAGGAAACCGGCATGTCCTAGAACCAAAAATTCGTAGACATGTGACATCTACACACCCGCACTGGGCCAGTGCGGTAGATTACGGCTCACTCCCTCTCACCTAGAGTAGGCCTGTGTCCCAGCAGTGGGAACATTATTGGCTGATTATGCATGCCATAAAATCAAATCACGACTGAAGTTAGCAGCGTATTTCACACCGGTGTCCAGTAACGATGTGCGCAATCTTATCGACCGCGCAATTTAATATCACACTAACTCCATGTTCATTAATTGTAAATAGAAAATGTATTTATCATTTTCTCATCGTGTATCGGCTATGAAAAGTTTTCATCAAACTTTTCAAACATTTTTATTATTCTAACCACAAATAATTTAGTTGAAAACTATCATAACTCTGTACCTATCGCCTTCCTCTATCTAACTACAGTAAGAATGGCTTTAATTTTGACAGTTCAACAACATTCATTGCGCTAAATATGTGTAAAGAAAATATATTTTCTTTAAATTAGAATAAAGGCCGCTACTAGCGCCATTGCAGTGCCAGACTGCAAAGTCGTCAGCCTTCATTTAATCTGTGGTCAAATAAGAACCACTGTCGTAAAAACTATAGTTTGGTACTTGTTTGTTAGGAGAAATTGATATTGTAATTAATAGCATTAAATGTCGTTGCTTTTATTACAGGTAAGGTTTATATAGTCCATTGAATGTTAGTGTTAAACAAACATGTAAATAACAAACTTAAAGCTTTTATTACAGATAAAGTCAATTGTGTTTGATTGACGGTATCACCTCACCTAACTATCTGAACAAATATCCTTATATATGTTGTTGAGCAGACAAAATTTTCGAATATATGAAGCAATGGATTAGCAATATCCTTCAAAATGATTGAGATTGTGACTGATAGTGTTTTACGCAACTAGGGTGCGGGTTATTACTCGCTTACAATCGATTCAGCCTATACGGAAGTGCTCAAACAACGAGTGGAATTGAGTTTACTCGTTATGATCTCATTCGAATAATGGATGCCACTCGATGCATTTGAATGATTGAGTTGCAAATATGTACTGCAATTAAGACTTTAATTTTTTTCTTAAATATACATGGGTTTTCCAGTGAAGTCTCTGAATTTATAAAACATGGTTATAATAGGGCAGATAGGTATATCAATGTTCTAAAAAAACAAGGTCTGGCATTCCGGGGGTGACACATGCTTACATCACTATCCAGTTGCCACTTTACTGCAACAAAACACTAATTATGGAAACATTTTCAGTCACCATTCTGTTAATACTCGTATGTAAGCATATAAATGGTCGTTTCGTTTTTCTAATCAAACGAAACAATTCAATTTGAACCTATACCAACGTAATTGTTAGTTAAAACCTCATTGTTTTATCGGATTTGCACAGGTAATAAAGGCGGTTGGGGAGTTATTATTACACACTACTGGTAACACAGCGGTGATGACGTAGGCTAAGCCACGTGACGACTGTATCTGGGAATGCTATACATGGTGAAGTATATTATTATACCATGGATATACCAAAGTGTTACTTGGCTATTTTCTTTCCTTCCTTGCGTTAGTGTATTATGTTATCAAATATCACGTCACTTTTTTTTCTCTTTGGCAATCAATCCGATGTCGACAATTCTGCCAATATCAGAAGTGTTATGGAAAATCGTGAGGGTTGTTAAATATTTTTTAACCGACTTCACAAAAAGGAGGAGGTTCTCAATTCGTCTGTATGTTTTTTTTTTATGTTTGTTAGCTCATAACTTTTTTCAAGGTGAACCGATTTGGATGATTCTTTTTTTATTTGATAAGTGGTGCTTTACACGTGGTCCCATTTAAATTTGATCAAGGTCTGACCACTAATTTTTGAGTTATCCTTAATACTGCTTATTTTTTCCACTTAGTTTATATGGATGATGTGTTAATAATTTCCTGTCACTATTATTTACACACCAAGTAGTGGTATACGAATTTGTGTGGGGTTGGTACCGCAACTAAAAAGTGAAAAATAAAAACTTTTTTACAAAAAAAAAAAACACTAAAAGACGTGAAAAATAACTTTAATTTCGGAAGTCGGTGGCCAAACACGAAAATACAAAAAAGCACCGACTTCCGAAATTAAAGTTATTTTTCACGTCTTTTAGTGTTTTTTTTGGAAGTCGGTTGTTTTTTTGTAAAAAAGTTTTTGTATTTTCGTGTTTGGCCACCGACTTCCGAAATTAAAGTTATTTTTCACGTCTTTTAGTGTTTTTTTTGGAAGTCGGTTGTTTTTTTGTAAAAAAGTTTTTATTTTTCACTTTTTAGTTGCGGTACCTATCCCACACAAATTCGTATACCACTACTTGGTGTGTAAATAACAGTGACAAGAAATTATTAACACATCATCCATATAAACTAAGTGGAAAAAATCTGCAGTATTAAGGATAACTCAAAAACTACTGGTCAGACCTTGATCAAATTTAAATGGGACCACATGTAAAGCACCACTTATCAAATGAAAAAAGAATCATCCAAATCGGTTCACCCAGAAAACAGTTCTGAGCTAACAACGTAAAAAAAAAAAAAACCTAACAGACTAATTGAGAACCTCCTCCTTTTTGTGAAGTCGGTTAAAAAACAACCGACTTCCAAAAAAAAAAACACGTTGTTTACACACACACAAAGTTTTTTACTTACATTTTCATTTGTACCGTTTAGCATTAGAATTTCTCTGAATATTCGTTCTATCACCTTCTCTTGAAAGGTCCTTGTAGAGACAAATCCAAAGAACCCAAACGCGCCGTTACACAAGTCATGGTGTGAAGCCATCCGAGTTGCACTATCCAAGTCATGCCACACTTTAGGGCAATCATCATAATTGACCACTGAGGAGTTATCTTGTATGGAGCCAGTCCTGGGTGCAGCAGCCAGATCATGGTAAACTTTAGAACGAGCTATGATAATTGTATGCGTATATAAAATTTTGTGTCTCTGCTGTTGACCGTTAAGGAACAGGTTTCTTCTGGGTAAGCTCACTCCATCGTCGACTTTTTCTCTGTCATCTCTGACCTAGACTAGAGTCAAGAGCAAACCCATCTAAAATAAAAAAATAATAAAAAAATGAGATCGCTCCCCTGAGTCAATCCTGGGTGTAGAATCATAGTTCATGCATCATAAAAATACATTGTCTTCAAAACAGAACCAACGTGTGAATTTTTCAACTTCGTGGAAAGAGTAACTGGTTTTTTTTCAGCTTGCAAGATTTGCCCTGAACAAACATACATACATACCTACATGAAAATATTGTAAGTTATATAAACGCTTGTAAAAAAATGGCTATTATTACTATCCCACACACTGGCACGGTTTGACTATAAAACAAATATAAGGCGTTCTATCCCATCTTCAGTGATATCCATTAAAACGAATAAAATATAGTGATTTGTGTCAGTACATGTCATATATTTTGAGCGTTGATGTTCAATGTTTGTAAATATTTTTGTAGAATTTTATCTGCCAATGTGCTTCCTGACTACTTTAATGAAACAGCTGTTAATTTCATTGAGTATTTTTTCAGGAGTAGCTGTAACAGCTACTAAAATAAGTACTGGGAACTACTAGGTACTAGGTACTAGGGAGTGCTAGGTAAGTACTACTTTAGGAGAATTCGGTTTTTTAGGCGTGTTAGTAAATGATAAATGATTTTATTTCTGTAAGTAGGTTTGTACAAAAACTTTTATACCTCAATCATATTTTTTTAAACTAGATGTGGTCGGCGTTTCCTACTACTACTACTGACTACTCTGAGAAGAAAGGCCGAAACAAACTCAGAGGTCACAGTCTCTTTTAGAGTCCAGACATAATCTTGGTCAGATTATGTGAAGACCATGTACTCGTAGATTGGGTCGGAAATGATATTTTGAGGAAAGAACCACACAGATTGAGTGAACCTGTCCAGTCAGTGCACGCATTTGTCAGCAATCGTGCAGCTCAACTCAAAACTTAAGGAGTTCAACGATTAGACGAACAATGCAAAAAAAAGGACATTTGGGTAGGCCGCATAAAATTACTCAAACTGCAAGAAAATTATAATTATGTCGTACCTCTATGTATTTTACTGTGCTTTACATAAATAATAAAATAAATAAATAAATCGGTTCACTGCAAAGTTTCGTGAATTAAAAAAAACATTAATACAAATGGCGGCTTTTAAAATACCTGATCTATTTTCATAACTTTCCCTCCTCCAACTACTTTATATCTGACTGAGCTGATCCAGTTTCAATATTTGCGAACTACTGTGATCTAGTTGGGGACTGTTACAATTGTGTTTAAAGTCTGAATTCTAAACTTCTCTATTTTGCACATTATTATTTAACACTAGCTGACCCAATAGTCGTGGTCCTATACAAACAATAATACATACAAAAATCCCATAGAAAAAGGGACTTTGTTTCTTCCGAACTTTCCAATTTTCCAGGAAACTTTTCATATCTCGCTGTCCCTAAAATCCTTATTCGGACTATTACGATTTTTTTAAATAAAATCGGTCCGTGCCGTTCTCAAGTGATGATTACCAGCGAACAGCATTCAATTTTTATTTATATAGGGTCGCAGGGACATCGACGCGACTGGGAGCGTGGCGTCTCCTGTAATCCGGCTTCTCGGAGGTCGGGCACGGAGGATGGTTTGAGGTCGGGGGTCCTGGTGCTGAGTGGCCCATGTTGACTGGACGTCCACACTAAGCCCGGTGTTGATATGGATCCCCCGAAGGGGTTCGGGGATGCAGGTTAACTTAAATTATCCTGCCGGGGTCGCGGATTGTTCGAAAGAGTTACCGTGGCCCTGGCGCACAGGCAACTGAAGGAACACGGGTGGGTTTTAGTCAGTAAGAGTCTGACACGCCCTTCCGCTCCGCCCAGAGCGGGAGAGGTCATTTGATGATTTCCCACCCAAAAAAAAAAAAAAAGGGACATCGACGCGCTAACTGTAAACACGGATTCAGCCCATGACGAACAATACCAAAGCAAGGACATTTGGGTAGGCCGCATAAATTACTCAAACTGCTAGATCATCATGTCAGCGCCGGCTATCGCTGTAAACTTGCGCTGGGGCTCTGTCTCGCATAGGGTCGTAGCATTATGCTGAGCGATTGCCGTTTTGCGCGGATGTGACGCATATTTTCCCCCAACTCGTTCTTTTTTTGTATTTGTGTGTTTTTTCTTTGCGTCATGTTTACCGCAAATAAACGTATTTTCTTTCTTTTATTTCTAGATCATGATTAAAATTAACTGAGAAACAAAGCAATGACCCACATAGCCCTCACATTCACAATAATTAAAATAACATAATAATTTACAAGTAAATATCTTGAATACTTTCAATAGCTTTTTTTTATCCTCTTTTGCTGCTTGAAGTTGGTCTCTCTCGTATGCTCTTTTTACTTTCCATAATATGACAGTGCAGAAGTTTCTGTACCGACTGTGTTTAGTTTTTAAAATATCGTTAGCTGGATCTAGTTTTAACTTTTTGTATAACTTATCCCTATTTCTTACACATCTTAGTAACTTCAGCGTCATCCAAGATTTTATTATCTTGTGGCGTTTAGTAATAGTTATTTATTTTTTACTGCTAGCAATTGCTTGAAGAATAAAATAGTCTAAGGCCAAGTTTGGATCTACGAAATTATTAAAGGGGCTGAAATAAAATGTTTGTTAGACTCGTTGTAGACCGATTTTGACAGTTTTTATTGTTCTAGAAAACGCATATTGACGTGTTTTCTTCAAATTCATGTTTAATAAAACGGGGTAGTGTTCTGTTAATGTAGTGTGAGGTACTATGATGTTGGTAGGGCATTTGATTTTTGCCAGTGCATGATCCAGACAAGGAGTCTTACTTGTCTGGATCATGCACTTTTGCTGCGAGTAATTAAAGTATGAGCTGGTAAAAGGTTATGTGTAGCCGCTAAAGTGAAATAGCCTTCCCCATTTTGATTTATTTTTAAGCTATTGCATAGCTTCTATCGCGGGCCTTGAGCGCGGGGACCGGGGCCAGAAATTCCGTAACGAAAAAAAACCTCACGCTCCCCACTCCGACGGGCACGGAGGTGTGGTTTGAAGGCCTGTCTAACGTCGTTTCTTTTCGGCAGTCTTCGACACGGTGTTTGTGTGCGTGCAACTAGACGTATTGTACGACTCTACGAAGCTCGCACGAATCGAGACGAGCTGCTCCGAAATCGGACGAATACATAAGCAGCTGTTTATGAGAAAGTATATAGGTGTATAGGTATTTATCAAAAAGTGTAACTTGAATTAATATTTATTTCCATTTACTTTCGTACCATTTATCATTTACCAGTCGGACACCATACATTTATTATAATCACCACTATCTTAAAACTCAATATCCCAATATCTCGGAAACGGCTGGGAATATCAAAATTCTATCCAAATTTCTCCCCCCCCCCCCTATAACACCCCTCTCAAATAGGACATACATACAGACAAGCCCCTTTGACCCCCCTTTTTTGACCCCCTCTTTTTCGACCCCCTCTTTTTCGACCCCAATATTAAGTTGTATTATATTTATTTATATTTAAATCAATCCCACTTATATATGATCCCGGGACCCCCCCACGTCACCCCTTTTGACCAACCCCTCCACCCGTCCAGGGCTACTTCACCCCCCCGGGTCTTAACTTTTGAACCGGAGGTCGTAGAGGTATCGAGTTTGGGGTCTTTGGAATCGGCAGTAAAGGGCCTATCTTTTGGCCCCGATAAGGTTAGGGTAAAGCGCCCCATTTTAAATTTATTTTAGATTTAAAAAAAATTAATTCTTATTTCTTATTCTTATACAAAATGCTATGCAATAGCTTTACCGCGGCAGTCCCCGAGTGCCACACGTGTTTCAGAATTAATATCAATATTTATATCTCCCTTCACTATAACATGTTCGAAGGCGGAAAGTGTGTGTAGAGTATTATGTAAAGATGACAGAAATTGGTCGATGTTTAGGATGGTGACCGATAAATGGCGAGTATAGCGATATGAAAGATTATAATCTTGATAAGATCAGATTAGATAATAAGATAAGAAATAGGATAAAATACTATTAGATAATAATAGAATTATAGAGATATAATATAGATAATAATAATATTATAGAAATCTTATCAAGATCTTATTATAATGTTAATAAGAGAATTTGCAATAAAAAATGAGTTTAACTGTTAGAGGAGCCACATAATATGCAATGGAGTATTTTTTATTGCACACCAACAACAGTAAATGTAAACAAATAATGGACAGGAAAATGGAAACAAATAATACAGAATAACGAACTTCTACTAATAAAATAAACATAAAAGAGAATTGAACAAATGGAGAGAATAATACAGTAACACAATTATAATAACTGTCGCAAGAAAATGAAAACCCACAAGCACATATAAAAAAGGACTTTTAATAAAGACTACTTTTATTATTTTGTTGTGTCATTTTTAGACAGTTTTTTTAATCAGTCGTTTTTATTAAGCAAAAAGCTAGTGAGATTTTGAACTGACTGGCCACACAGCATTCACAGAAGAAACCATACAACGAAACATTTATAAAAAAAAGGGCGTGTGCTTTAAGATGTCTTTTGAATATTTGTGAGGCGTATTCGGAGGCTCATGGGATGAGATATAACGCCAAAAAAAGTGAATTTATGATATTTAAGGCGGGAAAAAAACAATATCGTGCGCCCGTGATCACTCTTTGCGGCACACCACTTTCACAGGTGAGTAAGATTAAATATCTTGGTCACTGGGTCACCGACGACTCATCGGATGATATGGACATTGAGAGGGAACGAAGGGCGCTGTCCGTGCGGTGTAATATGCTCGCTCGTAGGTTCGCACGTTGTACAAGAGACGTAAAAATTACTTTATTCAAGTCGTACTGCCAGACACTGTACACGTGCGGGCTATGGGTGAATTATACGCATCGCGCGTACAGTGCCCTTCGCGTCCAATATAACAACACCTTCAGGGGAATGCTGGGGCTGCCGCGGTGGTGCAGCGCATCTGCCATGTTCGCAGAAGCGCGCACACAGGATTTCTTCGCTGTGATGCGCACGCGCTGCGCTTCATTGTTGAGTCGGATACGGATCACCTCTAACGTTCTCCTGAAGACCTTGTCTGAACGGTGGGATTCACCAATGCTGCAGGCGTGGATGGGGTGGCACTCTCTTTGCAACAGGAGATGAGTGGTTCTCCTTTCATGCCCGATTAGTTTAATATTTTACGTACTAACATTTTCTATAAGACTGTAATACTAACAAAATGGAACCTGATTTCCGAAATAAACGATTATTATTATTATGACCACCTCCCTAAGAGTATATAATATATGTTCTGTGATGACCACACGATAGCACTCTTTCGCTCGTTCACATCCACTCGTTCTTTTTTGTATTTGTGTGTTTTTCTCTGCGTCATGTTTACCGCAAATAAACGTATTTTCTATCCATATTTCTTGAAAGAAAGATGGATAGAAAATAAGTTTATTTCATGAAATGGAAGAGAAAACTTATATGATTTTCTAAACGTGGCTGGTGACAGCTGATGAAGACTGGAGCCGCGATTCAGCGTCACCGACAGACTAAGACCGACCGATTAAGTTCCGTTTCGTTCACTGTTCCGAAAGAGCGACTCAGGAAGTATTCACCTCAAGAACAAGAATACAACATCAACAAAAAGAACGTGCTTAATGAAGAAAAATTAAACAACGTTCAGACGACACATTCATTCACGCAGACAGACCACAGTCCCCTAATAAGCCTCATACATTATCCCGTTTATTAGCTGGATACCGTCATACATTTCCATTTAGGACACAAGCAATTCCTGTGGTATGCCCCTAATGAAATTCTCCAAACCAAAGGCAGACTTTGTTGGATGTCTGGAGAGTATATGACTAATTTTGGAACCTAATATTTGTTGATCGTAAACCTATATTGGTAGGTTTAATATGGTGTTAGTGTTATAATATGGTGAAAATGTCCTTAAGCTGCCTGTTAATTGGAGCAGAGAAGAGGCGGCCCAACGAGCAGGCAGCCTTACACGAATATATTAAATGACGACGACCATGTGCCTTTTATTGGCATACCTTAACCCTAACCAAATCGATCATGTATACATTCTACACAAAGGTGCAGTTTAAAGTGCATTTGACCTAGATTTTGAATTAATTCCCCAGTATAAAAATAAAGCAGTAGTATTTTTGTACATTTAAAAACAAAAATATTACTTTTTCTAGACAAAGCTATGCCACAAAACTATTAACTGCTAATCTTGGTGAAAATAGTAGGTAAGGTTTAGTAAAATATGTGTTTTCTGTATGAAATTTTTGGTTTTATTTATTTTATTTAAAAAAAAACAAAAAAAAAACTAAAACGCTTTAGTTTTAAAACTAAAGTTGTTAAATAAATACTTATTGTTAATGTTTTCATAATAATAACATCCACAGATACTTAATTGATTAGTGACTTATTACTTGGATATTTTTTTCAATACATTGCGAGCATTTCATGGCCTTTAAAAATAATTATGATAAGTAAGTAATGGATTACCGGGATTAAGTAATGGATTATTATATGTATTGATGAGGTGCTCAGAAATGAGGGAAAAATTGCTATTTATATTAGTATAAAAAAAAAACTAAATAAATGTTATTACAGTATAAATGAATATTTAATTGAAAAATTCATAGAATCTGACTTCATAATATAAATGAATAATAAAATTTTGGATTTAACTAATTTAATTAATAATTATTATTAAAATGTTACCTTTAATTTTAAGTAGAATAAGTTTTTTTTTTGCATGTATAAATAAGTCCTCTTCCTTCAAATTTTTATTTTGCTGTGCCCGACAACCCTGTCGGGCACAGCAAAATAAAAATTGGTACAACTAATGTTTACTTACCACCTAAGCACATTGTGGGATGCAATAAATGATTGAGTATTGAGTATTGAGATCTAAGTTTCCTATAATCTGAACCCTTAAGCGCTAAGCCTTCTGTACACACACGTTTTTCTTGCCGTAAAATCTATGGTTTAAACGCCGTATGTAGACACGGTCGTCAATGTTGTATGGATCACAATTGGGAGTTTGTTGACAATCACGTGTTTTCTACGGCTCGGTTTGATAAATGATAAATTATTTTATTTCTGTAAGTAGGTTTGTACAAACACTTTTACACGTCCATCAGATTTTTAAACTAGATCGTTTAGCGTTTCTTATCTGACTACTCTGAGAAGAAAGGCCGAAACAAACTCAGAGGTCACAGTCTCTTTTAAAGTCCAGACAAAATCTTGGTCAGATCATGTGAAGACTATGCCTGTTAGTGTCTGTAATGGTCTTTTGAAGAAAGAACTACACGCATTGAGTGGACCTGTCCAGTCAGTGCACGGATTTATCGGTAATCGTGCAGCTCAACTCTGAATTGTTTTTTTTTTTTATACCCTATGTGTACGCACGGTCGTCAGTGTTGTATGGATCACTATGGAAGCTTGTTGACAGTCACGTTTTTTCTACGGCGCGGTTTATACGCCGTACCTTAAAGAATCCTTACCGTGTACAAAGAGCCTTACAATAATATCTATTAAGCCAAACTATTTAATGTACTAGGGTCTCCCTTGTTTCATCGAAAAGAAATTGCCAAATTATCACTTCCCAAACAATTTTCAAAGTATTACTTAGCAAAAAATCTCTTCACAAATAATTGTAACGCAAACCTAATGTTTGGCAAGTGAACGTTTAAAAAATAACTTGTTTACCAACTGGTACTATTACCAATTTTTATGTAGTCAAATATTTCTATTTTTGCCTTTATATTTTTTGTCATAACAAATCATTAGACCAAACGTTTATTGTCTAAAGATTGTTTGCTGTAATAAATCATTTGATTAAAGACCAAATGCCTTAATTAAATTATTCTTGGTAATATTAGAATATTCATTTACATTTTCATTTGGTCAAATTTTTTGTTGGTAGACCAACAAAAAATTTGACCAAATGAAAATGTACGTACTAAAATCATTCCAAACATTGCATTGGTATAAAAAAAGGTTGCTCAAATTTGTTTGGGTAGTGAAATTTTGGCAAAATCTTTTCGGCAAAACGGCAGGATCCCAATGTACTCCCCTACAACAAATTTCATTTACCAGCTAATTTTAAATTAGTATCAATCCGCATTAGACATAATTTCCATCCAAAATTCCGAGCAGAATTCCATGTAAAATCCACATCCACTCAGATTCACCTTCTCGTGCCCAATTTGCACAATTTCTAGTCTAAAAGCAGATAATTGGCTGCAATACATTCGTGCTTACCACTGCAATTAGGGACGGAACAAATGGGGCGTTTAATGCATTTGCACTAACCCGCGACCATGTTGGGGTGCTTCGCTAAGCTGTTGGAGACTCTGGAACTGTTAGTATTTCGCTTTTGTACATGGTTGGTTGTAGTTAGGTGAGTATAACCGCATTAAGTTATAATTGCTGTGTTATTAGAGCCAATTTTAGCGCTTCAGACATTCTAGTACCTAACTATCTATACTCCATTTAAATTAGGATTAAATATTTAAATAAACCTTTTGTACAGTCCGTTCAACCGATTTAGTCTTTTATCACGCGGCATGACAAATGGCAGCTGTAATAAACAGTTGGTATTGTAACCACGTTTTTGCTTTTAATGTCCTACTTATGCCTACGGAATAGTTGTCAAAATCGGTTGGACGGACTGTAAAAAAGGTTTATTTGAATTTCTAACCTTATTCCAAATAGAGTATAGTTAGGTTAGGTTATTACTTTATTGAATACGCTTGGTTATCGGGATCAGTAGCACAGTAGTATAGAATAGAATAGAATATCTTTATTATACTTACACCATACAAATTACACATATGAATGTAGAATTTTTACTTAGGGTGTCACAATGAGCGGTCTTATCGCTAAAAGCTATTTTTTACAGACAACCTTTGGATGGATTTAAAGGGAGAAGGATCCCACCTTTTACTGTCGCATTTTTATCTTATTTGTGTATCGATAGTGTTGCTTATTGCTCTCCTGGGATCTGTTATAGACTGGTCTAACACCGCACAGGTCTACCAAAATGTAGAAAAATGCCAATGAATTTAATTGCTTAGAAAAAAAATCGTCATTGAAAGTTAGGACAGCTCAATTTCTATGTTTAATATCCCGCTTACTCTCCTAAAAGCAAAGAAACCGAATGGTCTGAAATGAAGCAGCCTGACGTCACCCATCTCACACAACATAGAATCCAACTCACAATCTAACAATAACCTACTTAATTTACAACTAAAATTCCCTCAACTGAATAAACCGACGAAAACCGTGAAACAAATCCCTGGGCAGATTAATTTTGAAACAATCCAGTGCATTAGGTCCAAACCGACACATACGCTGAGCTTCAATAAGGAGCTTGTCCTACCGCGACGAGGAAGCGAGTAGCTATCAACGATTTTCTCGCTCAAGAAACGTTTCACA
Source organism: Griposia aprilina (assembly GCA_916610205.1). NCBI lineage: Eukaryota > Metazoa > Arthropoda > Insecta > Lepidoptera > Noctuidae > Griposia > Griposia aprilina. Next base: position 5,785,301 of record OU744294.1, on the reverse strand, counting down.
CGGGACCTACATACATGCATACATAAACTCACGCCTTCTTCCCACTGAGGTAGGCAGAAACTACAGAACGCCACCTGCTACGATCCTTACATACTCCTTTTGCCTCGTTTACGTTCATACATCTAGTCATACACGCACGCTGGTTGCGAGTACTACGCACCTGACCTTTCTGAAGAACATCACCATCACACGGGACCTACAATCTTTATTTATACGTACAAATAAAAGATAGAAAGAAAAAGTATTTATTGGGAATCGCACAAGATTATCACAAAATAAAAAAAAGGAAAAAGAAAATAACAACAGAAAGTCCCAAGTCCAGAAGATTGCAGGTCCCTTGTAAGTATAAGAGATTATTAATAGTTGATCGCTGACTGTTCACACTGGCCGGCGAGCGACATGAGCTTTAAAGAGGATACACGCTCAGCGACGCTCGCTTGGTGGGCAGAAGACTCGCTGAGAGACTGACTCTTGGTACATACGCATACCAGCGAGTAATCGCTCGTCACCCGTCGCGCACTCGGTGCTCGTTGCTCGCCAACTCGTTTTTAGTTGCTAGCTCTACTCGCCTCTCGCTATCGCGGGCAGTGGGTCAGGTGCCTAATATAATACCAGTAAAGGACAATAGGAACGTTAATAAGCATTTGATTGGTTTACATTTATGTTATTTGAAATTTCAATTACCTGTGTACAGCTCTCAAAAATAATGATACGTTTAATATACAGGTTAATGAGGTGCCTTAATAGTTTGGAGGACACTAATTACTTCCGTCTATCGAAGTGTAATTTACAGAAATAATTTATGACGGGCTAGGTGTCAACATCGTCGGTAAGTATATTTTCAAGGTAAGTTCCATTGCTAAGCTCTAGTTTTGGCTTCACTAACAACGAGTCTGTCTTTGTATATCCTAGAACTCAATAAATGTTCACCGCGCACCTTAAAACAAAAAGCACGCGCAAAAAGTGCTAAATGGCTGAAATATGTTTTATTTTTCGTTTTCAACCCCCATATCGCCGTCATTTTGAAAATTTTCGAAAAACTGAATCGACAAAAAAATATCATATACTTATCGAACCTGCTCATAAAATTTCACGAGAATCGGTTGAGAAATGCGACCTATAGAGGAGAACAGACATCTGCCGGACATTCGGACATACGAAAGCAATTTTGCCCAAGCTGAAACGGAGACACTTCGCGCAAGAAGAAGGTATCTTATGTACCAACTGATGATACGTTCTATCTACTTCATCCAAATCTTACCTCCGTTATGGCGTTAAATTTTGTTATGGCATAACATCTTGTGAAGACCATAATGGTTGTGTTCATGAATGCTTACCACATTACTTCAATGTAAGGATCGCAAGAGGCTATACTAATTAAAGATAAGACCAGTGCTAATATTAACACAGTATCATTATGATAGGGAAACCTAATATTTTGGGTCTGGCCTATGTCAACGTTGCTTGGGCTAAATGGGCCATTGTATATGATGAAACAAGTGACAATAGTGTAGAATTTCCACTAAAGGCAATGTTGGTACTTATCTCGTACAATAGCTTCAAATTGCGGAGCAATAACGATGTGATTACTAAGCAAACTAGTGCCAGATTGTGATCAGTCCAACTCAAACTCAAAGCATTTATTTCAAATAACCCAATTACAGGCACTTTTGAATTTTCAAGGAGTCGGTCAATCAGAAAGGTGAAGTTAGTGGCCCAATCGAAAGCGTAGTAGGTACTTATGGAGAAGAACGAGCAAGAAACTCCACGGACACTTTTTTAAATCGAAATATAGTTACAAAAAATTGCTGACGTAATTCATGTTGAAATTATGCATGTGAGAACGATGCAGAACGTTAAAAGCGTCCGTAATAAAAAGATAAAAACAATGCAAATATTAAATGAAATTAAAATAAGCCGTGGCAGCTAAGAGATGACTACTGCAGCCGTCCCTACTGACGGCGCCCGTTCACGAGCATCATTCAGCTCAACCATTTTGAAGGGAACTTAATGATCCAACACACACGCAACCACCAGCGAGACATTTGAGTGAGCATGAGATACTCTCAGCCGCCAGGGATTTTGGAGTGGTTCAAAATCAGAACCGCATATTGTTGCTGTTGAAAGACTTGGTTGTCTGTCACAGTGGCCGAATGAAGTACCTCTACACATGCAAATTATAATACCAACCTATTATTTTCCCTCTGCAGGACAAAGACCGCTTCTCGTACACAGAAGGCACGAGGATTGGTCACCACGTTTGCTCAAGACGAGTTGGTGATCTCAGACTTATATTAACTCTTTAAGTCCAGGTTTCCTCACGATATTAGTAATGTCCTGATGAACTCAGAAAGTGCGGTCGCCAGCACAACAAGTTACCACAAACTGTCAGCTTTTCTCATTCGATTTTGAACTTTATTATCAATATTGTAAGGTTTAAAATCGTTTGGAGAAATCTGACTTTTTCGTGTAGCTTGACCTGCTGGCGACTGTACATATGAATTGAAAAAGTCACATTGGTACTTGCCTGGGTTTTGAACCCACAACTTCGTGCATTAGAAGCTAGGCCATCACGACATTTAACGAAATGCAAATTCAAAATATTTTATTTTTAAATAAACCCACATGGGCACTTATGAAACGTCAGAAGCTAGGTGCACGGTCCTAATTCGTCGTTTCCTATAGAGAAGAGCCGGCAAGAAACTCCAAGGTTACTGTTTTAAAAATATGGACAAAATAGTCTATTATAAAAATATAAAATAATAAATATAATTATTTATAATTACACACCTATTTAGTATTTTTAAGTAATTGTAAGTTGATTTTTTGTAGGTTTGAAAAGGGCTGCAGAATAGTTTCTCGGTTCACTAATGTTTCACCAAAACACCATTGACATTTTTTTAGTTTACAACCAACGTTTCGTATACTATTTATTTCACAAACAACTTATTCCGCAAATGTTATTTTTTTTATAAAAACTCGCTTTACATAAAATATTTGGCATATGCTTCTCTTTACAAATGTTTCGGAGTGATATTTAATCATCATAATATCTTTCATTTAATATTTAGATTATTTGGAAAAACCATGTTTATACTAAATATCATTTTCTGCACCACTGACGCAATATTTGAAATGATTATGGAATATGGAATGGAGCAGAAAATAACATAGATATTAAGCCAAGAGTTTGCATATTAGATTTTGAAAGAGCGGCTATCTTAAGCTTGCGATCAAATTTTCAAAACATAATCCTACATGGTTGCAATTTCCATTTGGTTCAAATAATTTAAGGCAAGTACTAAAGTTCTTTAAAACTACTAAAGTGTTTTTTTTTCTATATAATCTAGTCGTTTCTGGCACTCGCCGGCCACTGCCGCGGCACCGCTCGCTTCGCTCGCTCGGCTCGTGCGTAAGGGGTCGCAGGTTTAACCTAACCTAACCTTATTTTTTAAATGATTTACCTAATCTTACTAGTTCGGTTCCGGGTAGCCTAACAAAAATAATCTCTTTTTTTCTATTAGCGCAAGTCGTTTCTGGCACATAAATTTGTGCTTATAGAAAACATACCCGGGCCTATATGTTTTAATTAAAGAAACTATAAGCAATGCCAATGAGATTGAACAAAAAATGTTACGTGCTCCTCCTAAAAAAATAAGAAATATATCTCGAAAGATAAACGCATCGCGAGAATAATGATGCAAAAAGAAAATTATTCGGAAATTAAGTTATAGAAATCTTTAGCAAGGCACTTGCAATTAAGATAATTATTAATACTAATACAATTAATTATTAATACAATTAGAATTAATTAATTATTATTACAATTACAATTAATTAATTATTAATACAAAAAATGCAACAATTAATTAATTAAACAATAGAATATTGTACAATATTTAACACAACTAACTATTACACTAGGTACAAAATTAAATGACTAACTAACTTAATGCCTATTTTTTGACTATTTAATGAGTTAAATTTTTGGGAAATTGTGTAATAATAAGTCAGTATGTAAAACGTTTTTATTCCAAACGTTGTATTATGAGATAAAATGAAAAAAAAATTGTTTGTCATATAATACGTTATTAAAAATAAGTTTATCGGACACTTATTTTCTTAAGTGAATTATTTGACAAACTTGTTGTTGTAATAATGATGAAATGACAAATTATGTTTTTGGCAATCGTTACTTGTCAAGTAAATTATCTTTTGGTGAACTGACATGACACCTAGTTTCTCACACAGATTTGATATTGATAGGAGATAGGCAACAGACGATGTTGACTCTTTCGGTCCTGGGAGCCTACTCTCTAAGTCCGTCAACGAAGATACGGGCCCTTCCGAAAGTAGATTTATATTTTGGAGTGACCCTACACCCGATAAGTTTTTTTTTTCAGACAAGTAAAAACCTGTAAAAACATTGGGACTAGAGACAACTGCCACATCGTGGTGTCATTAATTCTTAGGTTGGGCCCTAAACTAATCTTATGTCCGTAAGTGATACAGAGTAGGAAACGCCCGTAACGACGGCCAAAACTACGGATTTCGTGCTTAGAGAGTAGACCCCTGACCTAGATCAAAACTATCGGAAATTATTCCATAGGTATTCATTCCTTATTGTACCGATCAATCAATTAACTTAGCATTGCAAACGCCTTATATTTTTATTTACTAACAAATTTTCTGACCCACTAACATTTTTTGCTCTTCTAATAATGGCCACTTTTTTTAATGATTGAGCCTCTTTTTATTTTTCTTTCCATTTCTCACAGTTAGTCACAGTAACTTAGCTAGGGTACCTCGACCAAACGGGTTAGGTTAGGTTAGAACTGTGACCAACCGCGCGCGAGCCGAGCGAGTGGTGCCGCGATAGTGGCCGACAACCGCTAGACCCAATTTGATCACAAGTACTCCGCTATGTAGTGTTTTTAGGATCTCAAAATGGGAATTATTTAAATTTCACAAAAAGAGACGCAATCATTATATTAGTGTTTAATAATATTTTTAGAAAGCAAATTGGGAATTATTTGAGGTTCGATTAAATACATGCGCTAAAAATACCCAATGATTGGATTTCGAATCAGATGAATGTCTACCTAAAGATAAGTCAGTGTTCGAATTTCGGCAATCCAGATAAATCCTAAATGCCACAAGCCGACGTTTTGAATGATTAGTTCCCTAATTCAATTTTAAATAGATGCTAATTTGGAACTTTCAATGTCGATTTCGGCTTTCCTGAATGAAGGTTAATTACTATTCTCTTGCTGCGAATTTAATTGATTGTGAGCTAGTCGTAATTGAAATAAAGCTGAAAATCTTGGCTGCACTAAACAGTCACCATTTTCGGGTCAAGGTTTTGGATTTTGAACAACTTCTAACCAGACTGATAAACTAATACTACCACTTCTACTCAAATCAAATCAAATCAAAATATTTTATTTCACATAAACCGACATGGGCACTTATGAAACGTCAGAAGCTAGGTGCACGGTTCCAATTGGTTGTTTCCTATGGAGTAGAGCCGGCAAGAAACTCCACCACTACTACCTGCTACTATTAGCCTGCATCATCCCACTGCTGGGCAAAGGCCTCTCCCCATGACTTCCAGCTCTTTCGATCCAGGGCTAAAGTGGATCGTGGAGTGATCGTTTGTCGTTGAAACTAATAAAGAAAGTAAAAAAAAAAAGTTTCGGTCTAAGGACATTGAATTAGTAGACGCACTTACTTGAACTAGTAGCAGATATAATAGTAAATGCACACAGAGAGATGTAACATATAAAATTAAATCCACCTAAAATATAAAAAATTAGCTGCTGCCCGCGGCTTCGTCAGCGTGGATGTCGGAAATTATCCCACTGGAACGTGCTACCGGGACAAAAACTAGTCCGTGTTACTCCTTATAACATCAGTTATCTGCCAGTGCAAGTCCCATCAAAATCGGTCCATCCGTTTCGGAGATTAGCCGGAACAAACAGATAGAAAGCGACAAAAAAAAAATGCTTTTTTTTTATAAGTACCGTAACTATTCAACTAACCCGATTCAACTAAAACTTAAAAATAACGTCATGGTGCACTCAAACAATGTCCCCATTATCAATGGGATAATGAATTACCCTCTTGAACCAAGGGTAAACATTGTTTAACCTGAATAAGAAACATTAATTAGAAACACTTAAAGCTTTTGCTATCGCGAGATAAGAGCCTGGCCAAGATTCCGTGCCGCTGAGTGTACTTTCATATGCATATAAGGGTATTTGTTCAAGTAGTTAAGTGAGGTGATACCGTCTATAGGCCTATAAGTCTCACATCCTTTTTACTGAAAACCCTCGAGAGACTCTGTGACAGACACATCCGTGACGGACCTCTTCGAGCAAAACCACTTCACAGACAACAGCATGCGTACTCCACCGGCAGATCAACGGAATCCGCGCTACACAAAGTGGTATCCAAAATTGACTGCTCGGCGGACCACAAATGCTCAGCACTGGCCGCCTTCATTGATATCGAGGGCGCCTTTGACAAAACCATGTTTAATAGCATCAAGATGGCCCTCAACAGACACAGCATAGACTCGACTCTAAGCGGATGGATCACCAATATGCTCAAACTGAGAGCTGTACAAGTCACAGTGAACGACACTACAAGGGCCATTGTGGCTAAGGGTTGCCCGCAAGGGGGGTCCTCTCACCACTTTTATGGAACCTGGTCGTAGACAGCCTCATTAAATCACTCAACGACAAAGGCTACTTCACAGTAGGTTACGCCGACGACATAACTATAATAATAAATGGTACCCACGAAAACACCCTATGCAACCTAATGCGCCAAGCCTTGAAAATAGTAGAGGATTGGTGCAATAAACACCAGCTATCAGCGAACCCAACAAAAACCGAACAAATTCTCTTTACAAAAAAGAGGAAATTGACGACACTCCAACTACCACGTTTCTTTGGAACTACCCTAAGCCTTTCAACCGAAACCAAATACCTGGGCATCTATTTGGACAAACAACTGAACTGGGCAAAACATACTAACTACATCACTACAAAAGCCAGCATATCCCTGTGGCAATGCAAGCGAATGCTTGGCAGGAATTGGGGGATTAGCCCCAAGGTCACTTACTGGCTATATACAACAGTCATCCGACCAATTATCACATACGGCTCACTAGTCTGGTGGCCCAGGACAGACCTGAGCACAGCCTAGAGATATCTGGAAAAACTACAACGGTACGCTTGTGTAGCAATCACTGGCTGGATGAGGACCACACCCACTGCTGCTCTTCAGGCTATGCTTGGACTACCACCTCTACATCTCATCGTGCGAGAGGAGGCCACCCTGGCTGCCTTTAGGCTCCATTTATCAGGGACCCTAAGTAAAGACTCAAGAGTCAAGCACATACGCATTAAGGAAGATGCAATTAATCGTCAACCAATGATGGCATCACCCTGCGACAAAGCCCCGAAACTGCACCACTTTCAAAGGCACTACAACATAACACTGACGGAAGAACGGTGTGACCACTCAGGCCCGAAAGAGCTGAGAGTATACACCGACGGATCAAAGACCGACTCCGGAACCGGAGTCGGAGTTTTCTCACGCGACCTTAACACAAATATATCCAGCCCGCTGGGAATGTTCAATACCGTCTACCAGGCGGAGTGTGTGGGCATCATAAAAGCGGTGTACGCCATAGACGCCAGGAGAATTATGGATACCTATATTCGTATACTCTCCGACAGTGCTTCAGTCCTCCAATCCTTGGCGAGGAAGTATATAACCTCGAGTATAACACTAGAATGTCACAATGCTCTTGAACATGTAGCGGTATTCATCCGCAACACAGTGACACTACAATGGATAAAAGGACACAGTGGGTCACTGGGTAAAGATGCAGCTGACGAACTGGCTAGAAGAGCATCCGGCGCGTCAGTCTGCGGACCCGAACCCATCGTGCCCATCCCCTTCAACCAGGTACGCAGATGGTTACAAGAGTATACCCACACACAAGCGGAGAGCTGGTGGACCTCGACACCAGGCTGTAGGCAATCCAGGGAAGCCATGCCATCTTTAGATGGCAAGCTAACCAGGCGTTTGCTACGTCTGGACAGGTATGGCCTGCGCTTGGTGCCGGGACCATCACGGGTCACTGCTCGCTAAACAAACACTTTCACACAATAGGCATAACGGACAGTCCTCTGTGCAGGGCCTGTATGGAGGCTGAGGAAACCGTTGCGCATGTGCTTTTCGAATGCACAGGCGTCGCTCAAATTAGATCACAAACCCTCGGGGCACCCAGATCCTACACAGATGCTCTCAGCAGACCAGGAGACATCATTAACTTCTGGAGGGAGGTGGGCTGGTTGGAATAACCACCGACGGCCACCATGGCCCACGCACAATGGTCCACATGAAGGACTAAGTGCGGAAACCATACCCATAAAGAAGAAGAAGAAGGAGAAGAGGTGATACCGTCAATCAAACACAATTGAGTTTCTCTGTAATAAAAGTTTTATGTTTGTTATTTACATGTTTGTTTAACACTAATTACAAAATATAACATTCAATGAACTATAAAAACCTTACCTGTAATAAAAGAAACGACATTTAATGCTATTAATTACAATATCAATTTCTCCTAACAAACAAGTACCAAATTATATTTTTCACGACAATGGTTCTGATTCAACCACAGATTAAATAAAGGCTGAAGACTTTGCAGTCTGGCACTGCAATGGCGCTAGTAGCGGCCTTTATTCTAATTTAAAGAAAATATATTTTCTTTACATGCATTTAGTAAAAAAAACTGTTATTTTGACATTACAAACACACACTTCAATTTTATTTATTTATATAGAAGATAATCGACGCTACATTTGTTCTGTCTAAACTTTCCTATTTAACGAAACTCTACGTTCTGATGAAGAGACTTGTTACCTGTTTGAACAGAACTAGCAATATTGAGCCACTCAGTAAACTCAAGCACAAGACTGCTCGGTCAGTCCTGTGAAACAATTAAGTCTCAAGCGATCGCCAGAACATTCCCACATAATAGGCTTACTGTAGCTTTGTAGTTTCAAGATCGAAGCTTATCCACTCACTTTCAGTAATCAAGCGTCAGCAGTTAGATAAAGTTACCATACATTGTTAGTCGTTTAGAATTCACATTCATACATACATAGATAAATACTAGCTTTTGCCCGCGTGGGTGTCGGAAATAATCCCACGGGAACGTATTACCGGGATAAAAAGTTATAAACTATCTGTGTTCAAATTCCATCCAAATCTGTTCAGTAGTTTTTGCGTGAAAGAGTAACAAACATCCATCCATCCATCCATCCACACAAACTTTCACATTTATAATAATATATATAAATATATTAATAGGATTATATTACATTTTATTATCAAATATGATTTAATTTAATCAATAAAAATAAATGTTATAATTTTGTTAATTAATAGTAAGGACATGTTTTAAAATTGATAACTAATTAAGTATTGATTCTAATTAAAACACTAATTTTATACTTGTTGCTGTGCCCTACAGGGTCCGTAATTGTACCTTAGCTTTAAGCCCATTGTAGGATCTTCACACATTATGGAATGCAAATAAAGATACGAATATGAAAGTTAAGTGACTCTCCAAAACAGTACCTAACACAACCTAAAAATTTTAAATTTAGAATTATTTAGAAAGAAAGAAAGAAAAGTATGTTTATTTGTCACAGAAACACGTGCATAGAAAAAAGATAATTAGCTCTGGTTATTACCAGAGCTAATTATCTTTTTTCTATGCACGTTTTTTCTTTTGTTTTTATTTTACATTATAATGTAAAATAAAAACAAAAAAACAATATATCTATTATCACGAGCACAAAACAGAAATAGTCGCCAGCTGCACGTCATGACTGTGACAAGAAGGCTTCCACTACATTAAGGCATTTAGTATGCTTATGTAGTCATCACAACCTTTCACAATCCAATAGTTTTTGCCATCCTAAAATCAACGTAAACACAATTTGAAGTCTATATTTCGCGACATACAAAAGGAAGTCCCGTAAAAAACCGTTTAAAAAACAACAACAAATATATTTCAGAGGGCCTAGACAAACGGCAGTCGCTTCGGAGCGATTCTATTTCTACAATCGCTATCCCTTTCGTTAATGTTTCCATCATACGAATTAAAAAACTACCGATAACCCTTGTCAAAAAATGCCACTTGGCTACGCATCTCTATGGAAGTAATAGTTCGACGCTGTCGATTCGTTTCATAGAATCGAATGATGTTAACATTGTCTAGCTAATTTCTAATCGTTGGCCTATGATCACGTGACATTTCGATAGCTTATGTCAACTCCATACATTTTTGGCTTTTCTAGTAGCGTCATCGCTAATCGAATGTTACTTTGTCTAGGCCCTCAGGAGTTCTAATAGAACTTTCAACTATTTCGCAAATTACCTAAAATTTAAATTCGCAAAATTAGTTTTCATGGTTATACACATCTAAATTATAAACTGGACACATGGAGACGAGATAGCCAATTTTCCACTAGCCGCCCTTTCACGGTCGGACTCATACCCTGTCGGTCCGCAAACGTATAAAAAGTCCTAGGGATTAGCCACACAGGAAGTCGCGCGATTGCGCGATCTGTTCATGTAGTTGCCTTGACAATACAAAAAAAAATTTTTTTACAGACTACATAGGCCCACATTGTGTTAGTGTCTAAAATATCGTATAAACTATATTACTATGGGACCAAACCTGAAATCGCGAAAAAATAATCAGCTGTTCCCTACATTTTAACGAGTTATGCGAACATAAATGTAGGGAACAACTATTTTTTTTTCCGCGATTTCATGTCTGGTCCCATACTAAAAGTTGTTCGTTATGATGAGTACAATGACCCCCTAAGAGGTTGTGCGTTATTTAAGTTACACATTGTATACTTAGAACACAAAAAAAAGGTGATAATATATCGACCACAGATAGTTTCATCAAGCACCATGCAATACATGAAGCTTGATAAACCTATCCAAGGTAGGCCCATCTAGCTGGTGACGATCCTTTTCCGATTAGATATATGTGCTATTTCCTTATGGATAATTACGAATGGTAGATAGGATATCACCGTATTTAAATCTATACTAATATTTTATAGAGGTAAAATGTGTTAGTTTGTAAGATTGTATGTACGGGGTAATCTCCGGAACTACCAGTCGAATTTCAAAAAATCTTTTTGCATTTGATAGCCCAATTCTTGAGGAAGGCTATTAATAGGCTATTTAACATCACGCTAGGACCTTTAGGAGCCTAGCAAAAAGAAAATAAAGTCAGAAAGAACGCTAAGCGAAAACGAAGTAATAGTGCGGGTAGGCGATGCGAAGCGACGGGGTGGGTCAGGGGAACTAGAAATTTCACGAGCAATAAGTCACGGGCTTGTCAGTAACCATATTATGTTTTTCTATGTGTATTTATATCTCAAGTACTTACATCTTTTATGGGGTACTGTGTTAAATGTTACAACAAAATACCTTGTGATATATTGCAATTAAATGAAAGAAAATTTAAAACTCATATTAAAAGTACACTTTGTAAATAAGCATATTACAAATTAGAGGATTATATCCTAGATAAGAATGGTTGGAAACATGCTGGTCCTGCTCCATAGGACAATCTTGAGTCTAGACAAAATCAAACTGGTTGCTAATTTAATTGTATAATTTATAATTTTTATGACATTGTTTTTTACATTATGTAACTACTTTAACTCACACACAAAATTATTACTTGTGAAATTTTAAAAATCATTTACTTTTCAATATTTGTAAATATGTGAGCACCATGTATCTATCTCATAATTAATTTACCTGTCATGCGTTATATTTAATTATTTTTACCTATTGTGGTATAGTAATTTTATTCTAGGTGCATCGTCTTCACATATAATTAATGTATACATAATATTGTAAAACATTTTTAAAAGAGTAACGGTGGAGTTTCTTGCCCATTCTTCTCCATACGAAACTACCTTTTGGAAGGGGCAACTAGAATCAATTATATTTTTTTGTAAATTTTGACGTTCAAAAGTGCCTTTTATGTGCCTATTTGAAATAAATGATTTGACTTTGACTTTATTAGTACTATTTGGAACCAAATAATTTACTTTTGTATGATTAACACTTGATTATTTTCCTTACAATGCAAAAATAGGACGGTATGTTAAAATATACATCAATATTTATATGCTGCTTGTTTTTTTTATCGCGTCTTATGCAATGTGTTTTCACCCTTATTATCTAGGTATATGAGTATTACACAGTATGCATGACATTTATGTTTTTGTTAAAATAATTTACACGATGTTGTAAAAAGGATTTTTAAAGCTACGACATCCATTAGCTTAATAAAGTAGAATGTTAAAAATGTGGGATTTCATACAGCTGTGTGTCATTTTGTTTTTGTTTTATTGAAAGGGGAAAATGGGAAAAATATTGTCGAATGAGAATTATTCTTGACACGCTTTGAATATTTAAACGCTCAGTATTGAGTCAAAATCAAGGTTCTGAAATGTATCATAGCACAGACGGACTAACAGATATACATAGAATCATAAATTTTGTATTCGTAATATTGGTATACTAAATAAATATATAAAGGATGTCACCAAAATCTGCCCAAATGAAGTACTGAGGTACACTTAGTGGCATATATTTCGCTAGAACACACTGAATAATATTATATTTTTATATTTTTCTTATGCTTACCCGGAGACGAGAATAAAATAACTTTAAACATAATAAAAAGCACGCCATTTTGGCATTCTATCATCGGCACAAGCACAAATACCTTACTTAAAAAAAACAACTGTCAAGTTGACAGCTGTTTGCTGTCGGGTTCAGTCACTGTTGTTTCACGACTAAACGGAATGACATTTACGAAATAATGTCAACCCGAGTGTCAACAAAATATAACGCAGTTGTACATGCATAAAAAATAATATATTATGTAGTTTTAAATTATTTAAAGATATAAATACAATTATTTTCGAATTCCTTTATATTTTCTCTACGCTTTCGTGCACGTGTACCTCGAGGTACACGTTTGGGCAAACTTGTATGGGCTTTTGTTGACCTCCTTTATTACTATACCGTAACATAGGGTCCAGTTGATAACCATCGTCAGGCAATAGTTGTCTGGCATTTATGTTGAACTGAGACTGTTTGGCGCAGCCGTGAGGCACACAATGCTGCTTTTATTTTATTTTCTAAAAAAATATATTGGGTTTTTCCATCTGTAATTTCTCGGTAGCAGCCCGGAGTCTGGATTTTTGCCCGGTTGATGGCAATAGGCTCGTCCCCTATTACATGGGACTTAAACATAACTGGCGAAATGTGGGTGTACTATAGGTACACCTCTGCCTAACCCTTCGGGGAATACAGGCATGATGTTATGTTATGTTATGTTTCTAAATTTTGTTTTTGTGTGAATATTGTGTGCTTTAACCTGTGTCAAAAAAAAAAACATTTTTTATTATAGATATTCATACGCAGAATACCTATAGCAATTTCTGCTTTATTGTCTCAACAAGTTATTCAGGTACCACTAGACTCAACAAATTGTGATATCCACCTTTTTTCTATCACATTATACGGATATCCTAGCTCAGGTCACGTGTCAATTTTACAAACAAAAAAAAACGTGACACGAATTCCTAAGGAGCGATATTCGTAGACTACCTTTTGTTTCAGTAAATTTTGACTTTTATTTGCGTGTGCTTAGTATGATTAGGCTATTCCAGTTTTCAATTTTTTTGCTATTGTAAATAATGCAATAAAATGTTGTCGTATTTTAATATTTAAATTAATAATGACGACTTCCCGGGAAGCCATCATTATTTTTTTCTATAGTGGCAGAACCGCCACTATAACAAAATAATTACCGTCAAACGGGGTGAAAAGGGATTTTAACATTGAAATAATATAGTTTGTTGCCAACAAGGGCGCTTAATCGTTAATTTAAAGAAATCGTCGTCGGAATCATTTTTCGTTTTCGTTTATCGTTTTGTTTTCCGTTTTTTCGTTTTTTTATCGTTTTATCGTTAAAGTTTTTTTAACATAAATTATAATATAGTAAACACATTAGAGTCCTTTTGGCAACAAATTATATTATTTCAATGTTAAAATCCCTTTTCACCCCGTTTGACGGTAATTATTTTGTATATTCTATAAGACCATCATCTTAGGGCGCTTAATCGTTAATTTAAAGAAATCGTGGTCGGAATCATTTCTCGTTTTCGTTTATCGTTTTGTTTTCCGTTTTTTCGGTTTTTTATCGTTTTTTCGTTAAAGTTTTTTTTTTATATAAATTATAATATAGTAAACACATTAGAGTCCTTTTGGCAACAAATTATATTATTTCAATGTTAAAATCCCTTTTCACCCCGTTTGACGGTAATTATTTTGTATATTCTATAAGACCATCATAAAATCATAAAAGGATAGGTACCTATTATTTTATTTTGTATACCTACTTATCTTATCATGAACAGTTTGAGAACATCTGACTATTAGTATGACTTTTGAAAACGGGGTAAGGTCGAAACTTTTATATGTTCATCTTACCCCGTCAAATATTGGTGGGTAAAGACGGAAAATTGAAATAAATCCTAAAATACGAAAAATAGCGATATTTGGATGTAATAATACAACTAAGAATTAAAAATAATGAGAAGATATCCCAATAAAACATTCGTACCCAACTTGTAAGTAAAGTTACAAGACACGGGGTAAGATTAAAACACTCTATTAACTTGCGTAAAAGTCACTGCGCAGACATTTGCATTTTTCATACAACCATTTACTCAAAGCGGCAAACGCTGACTGACATGTGCGACGTAACAAAATGGCGATCTTAACAATGTAGCCATCACTGGAAAAACTGCACTAAATCTAGCGTTATGGACAACTTTTATGTTACCCCGTTTTTTATCTTACCCCCACTCACCTTAACTATATATACTATACCTATACTACGTAATTTTTGCATTTTGGCTTAAATGCGGCAAGCACAATTAGTATCACCCATAGACGTGAATAAAGTTTAATAAATAAATAAATATTTTGTGCGGAAACGAGAATTTTCAAAATGAAAATCGTTCGATTTACGTTACGTTTACTAGTTCCTGCCAGGAAAATGATAGCACTATCATGCACTCCGAATATATTTCGATCACCATCAGCCTTCGTAAATTGCCTGACGTCCGTTCATTGTACAAAGTATCGGCGGCCATGTAGCGATCTATATTCACTATGTGGTTGCTAAGAATAGATAGTCGATAGGCAATACCGAGCATTATTTCTGAGCCATTCTGGTGTAACAAGGCCTTATTTTGGGCATACGATGGGTATTTATATTGGATATTGAAA
The DNA here is from genome assembly GCA_916610205.1 of Griposia aprilina. Taxonomy (NCBI): domain Eukaryota; kingdom Metazoa; phylum Arthropoda; class Insecta; order Lepidoptera; family Noctuidae; genus Griposia; species Griposia aprilina. The sequence continues at coordinate 5,769,866 of OU744294.1, read as the reverse complement.
TAACTGACCCGTTAGCCTTTAAAGCCATATTCTGGGTGAGCTCGTTAAATACACCATATACAGGGTTAGTTTTTAAAGACCTGCGGGCTTAGCGTGACGCTGTGTATCTCTTCGAAGAATAGACAAGGCTACTCTCATACAAAGTGACATTTCGTTTCTCCATTTTTGACATCGCACCGTAAAAATCCTTCTAAAATCTGTCATTTTGTCTTTCGTTTTTACCGATCGTTGTCTAGGTCCTTTTTAATGTAGACTATTTCACAAGACAGTCGTCAAAGGTAGTGAAGACAATTTGAGTTTTTAATCGCCATGCTCACGGTAGAAAACTTTTTACTCGACGGCCACAAAGTATAAAAATGGAATGGAACAATGATTTTTTTCACTTTTTGTATGGAAAATGTGAAAAAATATTACCTACAGGTTGAGTTTTAGGGGTTTAAGAGTGTCATAAAGTGGGTCGAAATTTTCATTATTTTTGCGATAGGACACACCATTTTCGAGATATAAGCAAAATAAAAGATAAACGTGAATCAATTACTGAATTTCGTAAAAAGTGCAGTCGACTCTTTCTACTTTGCTGCCGTCGTACTGTCTTCACGAAACGTCATTTTTGTCTATTCTTCCGTCGACAAGACGGTGCTTGTGCTAAGCCTGCTGGTAAATTTTAAATATCTTAATTACATCGCTAATATGTGCTACACATTACAATCTAATACTAACAAAAATAAATGAAAAAATGAAATTGTAAATGTCCGAAAAAAAATCTTAGGAACACGCGACAAGGCTAATTAGTATTAGTATTTATTCTTATAGGTATAGTTATTTCCGAGCTATCTGTCCCGTATATTGCACCTGCCATGTTTAGTCTCTGCATCACCCTAAGGTTGACTGGTAGAAAATACCTCAGGCATTAAATCCGCCTTTGTAGTCTTTTTTTTAAATTGTGCAAAAAGCTTTAATAAATAAATAAATAATGACCTCACTCGCCGGGTACGCGGCGCAGCAACGGGCGCGCATGTTAAGGTGGAACCTTCAGGGTAGCCCGCGAAATTCAAATTTTGTTACGTTTTTTGCAATTTGCAGGTCACTGTCAGGTTATATTTCGATTAAAATATCATTCGCGACCGTAACAAATATGGCTTTATAGAATTATAATCATTAGAATCAGCCATACATCTCTATAAGTTCATATTACCCTATTTCATGACAATTTCATGAAATCATGACATTTGAGAGCAATTCTAACTTAAGAAGTTGTATTGCTGATTCTAATGATTATAATTCTGTAAAGCCATATTTGATACGGTCGCGAATCCTATTTAGATCACCATACAACCTGATACTGACCTGCAAATTGCAAAAAACGTACGAAAATTTGAATTTCGCGGGCTACCTTGGCGCATGCCCCTTAAGTAGGTACTACTAATCTAGTGTGTAAATTAATAACACTCCTTAATACATTTAATCATAAATGGCCTACTAAAAAAGAAGTATTTTTTTTATTATTATTTTATTTCATAAATTGAAAATATTGATTTTGATTCTGAATCATCTCTGAAAATTTGGCAGGTCTTTGAAAACTAACCCTGTATGTAATCTATGGCTTATAATACCAGCCTATTACTGTCTCACTGCAGGTCAAAGGCCTCTTCCCATATACAGAAGGCACGAGCATTGATCATCTCGCTTGCTCAAGGGGGGCTGGCGATTTCAGACTTTTATTAATATAATTTCAGATTTCCTCACGATGCTTTCCTTCACCGTTGTCAGGAATATCCAAGATAAACTCTGAACGTACTGTACATGAATTGAAAATGTCACAAAACCTCGTGCAAGAGGGGCTATGGCCTTAACCACTGGGCCATAACGACATTCTGAACGACGAATAACGTGATCTATCGCTTACTATCAGAATAATTATTTCAGGACAATTAAGAGCGGATCCATTCTTTTAGGGAGGTAATCCAAATTTACCAGTTTTAGAATCATTTTGTATTCACTCTTAATTATTTTGAGGACTCTGAACTACTTTATTAATATCCCTCGAATACAAACGAATGCTAATTTCCATGTCAATCAATTATTCGATTTATCGTGTATACAATAATTTGAATTCAGAACTAAGTAAGTCATTGTTGTTTTGTTACGTAACAAACAATAAAGTACTTAGTTCTGAATTCAAATTATTACACACGATAAATCTAATAATTGATGGACATGGAAATTAGCATTCGTTTGTATTCGGAAATGCGATGATTCCCGAGGGACATTAAGAAAATAGTTGTAACTTACATCCTTGTTCTAATGAAATTAACGGTTCAAGACATTTAGATATTTTTTCTACTAGGACATCTCTGCAAGATAAAAACCTTGTCTTATGCAAAATAGAAACGATATTTATTCATCAGACTTCACTACAGCATGAAACTCAGTGAGGCATTTTAATGAATAAAGTAAAGTATGGCGTCATTAGGTAATACAAAGTCAGAGCTGCGGTAACTTTTATTGAATGTCTAACAATCCATACGACATTTTCATCTTTTACTACAATCTTTCTGTACTTACCCACCCTTTTAGTAAGTGATAGTATGCATAAAATGATAAATGGCTCGGCGTGTCTCTTCCCAAGGTTACGTACAGAACTGATGATTTGCTTAAGATTGCCTATGTGAGCAGATTTGACATACGATATCCTTTAAGATTTATTCGTCTCTCATTTGAATGTAAATTCACTTGTAATTGCTGAAACTAGTCATGTTTACAATTCTGGAACAATCGACGCGTGCAGCCGCGTCCTGCATCCCGCGCAGTCACGTCTTGCGTCTCGCGCGTGATTCGCCTCGTGGTGGCCAGAGCTTAATGGGACTCTGATAACCACATACTTACCTAACTACCTTTTTTTTTGAAGTGAAAACTTCTTTAGGCGCGTTGAGCACTTTTTGGGTGAATAAAAAGCGTGAAACTCGCGTCATCGTCACCGCACGCTTCACATGAGCGGGTTTACAAGTTGCTTAGTTTTTTTCACTTCTATCGGCAGTCCCCAAAGCCAGCCCTGTTTTTTTTTACCTATGGTAACAGATCACTTATAAATAAAAGGATTCGAATTATTTAAAATAAGAATAAAATATATTTTTTTGACAAAAGTTTTCTCTTTATTTCGCAACTATTTGACAGAAAAATACCTACGGTACTACTTTGTAATATCTAGGTGTCTTTCAAGGTACAAATTGAGCGACACTTCTAAATCAATCTCTCAATATTCCATCGGAGATAGGAGATAAACGATTCGATTCCTTTCATCGAACCTTGGGATTCGCAATCGTTTAATTTTTCATTCGGTTGTCAGCCACTTTTTATTTGTATTTGGTCACATCAAGCGGGTAGATTTATCACGTTTGTGACAGTTCCATTTTCGTAATAGTTTCTGTTTGTGATATTTTCCGTAAAATCTAGTCATATGTTACTGTCTATTTTAACTGATTAATGGTTCGTTTTGAATGGTATTTTATACCTTGATATTTATGGGATACGATTTTGGATTTTTGAGTAGAGTAAATACTTGTAATACTTTTACTAATGCGTAGTTGGTTCGGGTTTGCACAGGTGAGATTTGTGTCTGTAATACGATACAGGAGAAATTATAGCATGGTGCAGTTTAAAAAGTAAAGATTTATAAAACGAAAACGCATCCTAAATAAAGTCAATAAAGAACAAGAACCAACCAGTCCTTTAATAACCAACATTGAACAAAAGATCGATCAACATTTAAATTTAGAACAGTATGTAGAATACGAAATTCAAACAAGGGTCACGGTGCAATAATCCCATAATAGCTTGTACCCACATAACCATCAATATAAAGTACAGAAATGGTCTGAACCGTACTTAAAATACTGAAATGTATCATAACTGAGTACCGAACAATAAAACGACGACGGCAAGGGTTGGTTACAGATCTAAGAAACGTCATTTGATCTTCAAGTACAGTGCAGACCAGTTAAATATGGGACAAATCTACAATTTGGTCCTATTACTATCTGTCCCTAGGAGTCTAAACATTTAAAGTCGTCTGAACAATGACAAAATAACCATTAAGACCATATAATCTATAGTTATCTATGAACATACAAGTAAGCACATAATAATTACGACAGGAGGAACGAGCATCCCCTCCGTCAATCGTGCTACTATAGCAATTTCCTCATTGACTGCTCCTTGTATTAGCCATTCCAAAGCCCTTATTCGAGAAATGGGTATTGGCAAAGTAGAAGTGACGGGTATAGAGAGCAGTGGCTGCCCAGTGGTAACAGCCCCGACCTACGAGTTGTATGGTCTTGGGTTCGACCCCAGCCAGGCGCTTTACTTTGTGTAAATTATTTCATCACCACTGCTCTCAAAACGGTGAAGGAAAACATCGTGAGGAAACCGGCATGTCTTACAACCAAAAATTCGAAGACATGAGACATCTACCAACCAGCACTGGACCTGCGTGGTAGATTACAGCCCTCTCCCTCTCGACGAGAAGAGAGGAGGCCTGTGTCCCAGCAGTGGGTACATTATAGGCTAATTATGTAAACTTGAAGTAATAGAGATTTTTGTGAAGATGCTCGTTCTATGTAATACAGCCTACCACTATTATTTCTATTGCCAAGCCAAGCACATGCGAAGCCTCTAGTATTGCATGTCCCATAGAGAATGGTGAATCCAATCGATACTATGCATAACATTATAAAGAGGTAAAATTTGTGAGTTTTTATGTAGGAGGTAATCTTCGGAACTTTCAATTCTGAAAACTCTCACTAATGGGAAGCTAAGTTTGACATGGGTTTGCTCTTGACTCTAGTCTAGGTCAGAGATGACAGAAACAAAGTCGATGATGGAATGAGCTTACCCAGAAGAAGCTTACTTTACTTACAAATTCGTGCACTGACTGGACAGGTCCACTCAATCTGAGTGGTTTTTCCTTTAAAGACCGTTTCAGACACAAATCTACATGGTTTTCCATGATCGGACCAAGATTATGTCTGGACTTCAAAAGAGACTGTGACCTCTGAGTTTCTTTCGGCCTGTCTTCTCAGATAAGTCAGATAGGAAATGCCGACCTCATCTAGTTTTTAAAATATGATTGATGTGTAAAAGTGTTTGTATAAACCTACTTACAGAAATAAAATCATTTATCATTTACAGTATTGCCGTGTCATCGAATATTTTTTATGTGAAAACAATAAATTTTACGAGGATGAAGTCCGGGCTGAAGTTAGTTACATATAAAAACTATATCTATTACTAGCTTTTACCTGCGGCTTCGCCCGCGTGGAGGTTGGATATTATCCTACGGGAACGTACTACCTGGATAAAAAGTATCCTACATGTTAATCCAGGTTATAAACTATCTGTATTCCAAATTCCATCCAAATCTGTTCAGTAGTTTTTGCGTGAAAGAGTAACAAACAAACATACATCCATCCATCCATCCTCACAAACTTTCACATTTATAATATTAGTAGGATTTGTGACTCACTTACAAGTCAATCCTATTTATGAACAACTCCGCTCAACGCAATGCTAGTTGACCTCAAACGAGAATAGGCTGCGAAAGTTACACAATTTCTCGTAACCAACTTTCTGAGAGAGTTTTTGTTTGGTCTGAAATTGCCTACATGCACTGAGCAACAGTGGTGATAATTAATTGGCATTATTTGTGTAGAAAGAGGGTTTTGCCCTGCATTGGGACATGCTATGGTATTAATATAGGGTCTAAAAATAACCATCACATAGCCGTCAACTACGCATTCTGTACTTCAAACTAAGTAACATTGCACAAGAATAATTGCTGGGAAACGACTTTTATTTTTGGTGTGAAAATTTGCTGTTTGCTGTATGTGCGCAATGTAACGCACGCAAAACATTGTGCTTAAGGGTGTATGCAACGGTACAGGGGCTCGTGGGGGTATTTAAAGTTGTGTTATTTATGACTGTCTCGTTGGTCCAGCGGTCGCAAGCGCTTATGCTGAACATGAGGTCCCGGGTTCGATTCCCGAGTCGGGTAAAGTGTTATTTTTGTTTTTTTCCATCTGGAATTTTTCAGTAGCAGTCCGGAGTCTGGAATTGTGCCCGGTTGATGGCAAAAGGCTCGCCCCCTATTAGATGGGACTTAAACATAACTGGCGAAATGTGGGTGTGCTATAGGTACACCTCTGCCTAACCCTACGGGGAATACAGGCGTGATGTTATGTATGTGTGTTATTTATGACATTAAAATCTTGTTTTCATAAAAAAACGTCAGTAAAGGTTGGAATTTGGACCTTCAATATCATCGTAACCAGACGGTTCTCAGATATGGTCCAGTACAAAAAAAAAATTACAATGACGTGGAGTACAAGTGTCCCTCGGCTTCGATAAGTGTCTTTTTACACCCGTTATAAAAGGGACCTTTAAAACCTATTATCGTAACGTTACGGGCGCGATGATCCATAAGTTCGTTTTTAGTCAAATGTCAGCTAATACCTACTCTTCAATATGCAAATTATTTACACGTTTTAATAGAAATAAACTCTACTAGAAACTAGTTACATAATTAGGGACACAACCCCACAACGACAGCCCCATTATAAGTCCAGGAAAATCACTGTCCAAGGTTGCCTGGAAGAGATCGCAGAAAGCGAGAATAGTGTTTTAATTTTTTAGTCCAATGAATAGATTTTTTGTAAATCCATAATTGCTTCATATTTTGCAATAAATTACCAGCGTTGTGTCATCGCGCGTCTCTTTCTTTTCTATGCAATCCGACAGTGACCGCGCTTTAGGTCTTGTAAGCCTCTTAATAGAAAACAAACAGGTAGTATAACAAATAAAATTTCATTCAAAAACATCCATCGGTTTCTTACTAAACTGCAACCATATCCGACGACCTTGGTCACTTATCTCTTTTGGTGACTGTACCTATAATATCGAAATAAAAATACCTTTGATACTATCTGTAATAACTGGAAGCACCTCAACAAACAAATCAATGATTCAAATCACAGAAACAAACAATAGAAGCCTTCAGACTAAGGTAAATACTAGGAAATCTAGATATTATGATGTCATGTTAAGTTTGTTTACAGCCTGAGAAAGTACTGTCTATGCTCAGCTGTCTAATGATTCAACTGAATGTTAATATAATAGGTCGGGGAAAAGTTTTTTCGTATGTTAGAGGTAGGTATAAAGTTGTAGTAAAATCTCTTTGGCTGAACTGTTTGTATCTGGCTGGTTTTGATACCGTTAAATAAATGACAGTTGAAAAAAAAATAGAAACGATTTCCCGCCATTTTTCAATTGTTTTTCCGCCAAAATGAGTGAATCTAACGAAGACATTCGATACATTTTGAAGTTTAGTTACAAAAAAACTTTTTTACAAAAAAACAACCGACTTCCAACAAAAACACTAAAAGACGTGAAAAATAACTTTAATTTCGGAAGTCGGTGGCCAAAAACGAAAATACAAAACCAAAGACACCGAATTCCGAAATTAAAGTTATTTTTCACGTCTTTTAGTGTTTTTGTTGGAAGTCGGTTGGTTTTTTGTAAAAAAGTGTTTATTTTTCACTTTTTAGTTGCGGTACCTACCCCACACAATTTCGTATACCACTACTTGGTGTGTAAATAACAGTGACAGGAAATTATTAGCACATCATCCATATAAACTAAGTGGAAAAAATATGCAGTAAGTATTAAGGATAACTCAAAAATTACTAGTCAGACTTTGATCAAATTTAAATGGGACTACATGTGAAGCACCAGCTACCAAATACAAAAAGAATCATCCAAATCGGTTCAACCAGAAAAAAGCTATGAGCCCAAAAAAAAAAAAAAAAACATACAGACGAATTGAGAACCTCCTCCTTTTTGTGAAGTCGGTTAAAAAAGGGGGAAAAAATGTATGTGACGTTTATGGACTTAACGCAGTGTCAGTAAAAGTAGCACAAAGTTTGTTCAAGCGTTTTCAGTCCGGGAATTTTGATGTCAAAGATGCAGCTCGCTCTGGTCGCCCCGTTATGGATAAAGACTTTTGAAAAAGTGGATGAAGATATATTAGTACGGTACCTAATTACGTCATAGCTGAAGAGTATAGGGTTGACCACAAAATTTGAAAAAGGTGCCACACGAGCTCTTAGTCTTGAATTTGTATATAAAATACGAAAGAACTCTTTCCCTGACCTAATATATTATTATAAGTGTACAGGGTGTAATCAGCTGACCCATACATTTGGGTCAAGTAGGTACTTATTGAAGTTTTGTATGGGACAGTCCCATGGAGAAAGTTGTTCAGTTTTATGGTCTTTACCACACCTTCTGGTATACCCTGAATAGAATTCATTTATAAGGCATTAATATAGACGGCATTAGCCCAACAAGCGAGTGAAAGGTCAATTTTATAAGAAACCGTTGCAATACAAGCGTACATGAATTATTAACCACAATACTATTACCTACTAATATATACTATTAATAGCATTGTAGTAATATATAGGTATACCTACTGTTAACTTTAAGTAGGTCTGCATTAAGGACGGTTCTTACCGCGAGTACGAATGAATGCTCGTCAAGTAACAAAAGCTCGCGCAACGAATGTTTGCAAAACAAATTCGTGAAGGGAATCCTCGCGATGTGTACGTTCCTAGGCACTACCTCACAGAGAGCGTTCGCCTGTAATGTAACAATCGATGATTCCACTGTAACAGCAAGAAGATCGGCAGAATACACATAATTAAACAGGTAGAAGTAACACGGCTAGGTTGCGGGTAAAGGTAAAATTTCAGACGAATGCTCCTGGTGAGTGAGCGCCCTAACACGTCAAACCTAATACACAATTAAATCTATTTCGATAGCATTAAGTGTGCATTAAGTCTGTGTGTGAGTTTTCATTTATAGGAAAAATACTAAATAAGTGATCTTTTAGTTATCCATGGGTGGACAAGTAGCGTATTCTTTGGAGAAATAAATCACAAATCATCCAAACCCAATTCCGCATAAGCTATCCCTTTCAATGAAACCTAAATGAAGTCCAAACCAAAACGTTGCCAACTCGCGAAAGTCGGGTAAAGTGACAAAAAGTGGAATCAACACAGGCGTGGTTGTTTGACGTTACTTCGGGGACATAAAGGCTGATGTGGCTGTATTATGGATCCATAAGCATTGTACTAGCTTTTGGGGTTCTGTAGCATAGGGGAAACTTTGATTTCATCATTTTTGTTCTTATGAAATATTGTTAACGAACTTAAATTGTTTCATGATTAACATACGTGCGTTTATAAACAAAATTCTCGCAAGCACAAAGACATTTGTAAATAATTTCCGCAAACGAGTCATCAATAACAATCTGAATCATATTAAAGGATATTGCTAATCTATTGCTTCAGATGTTCGAGAATATTGTCTGCACAGCAACGTAAATAACGCAATGAATGTTGTTGAACTGTCAAAATGAAAGCCATTCCTACTGTTAGTGTGTTACGCAATTACCTCGCCTGAGTGGAGACCGCGTATCGGCAAGCATAGTGTGGGACGCTCCCAGCTAGATGGACCGATGTCCTTAAAATGGTGGCTGGGACAGACTGGATGCGGAATACGGAGGACAGGGTGATGTGGCGTAGCCTAGGAGAGGCCTATGTCCAGCAGTGGACTGTGATCATCTGCCTCACCCATTCCCAACTATGTTGGGGTCGGCTTTCAGTCTCACCAGATGCAGCGAATACCAGTATTTTATATGGAGCGACTGCCTATCTAACCTCCACAACCCTAGAAATGGGTAATGCGATACCCCTTGGTAAGACTGGTTGTCAGACTTTCGGGTTTCTGACGACCTATAACGACTCTCAAAGATCCACGAATGACAGCCGGGACCAACGGCTTAACGTGCTTTCCGAGGCACGGAGAGGTCACGGTATGTAAAGATGGTCACCCAACCAATGGACCAACCGCGGTAAGTGTATCTTAACCTGATCGATCGACCCATGCGGTTTTAATTTAATTTTTTTTTCATACGTTGAGTTTCGTGCGTTCGGACACACTAGGGTTTTCTGAACTGGTGACTTTGTAGTTTTGGGCAGTTGCGTGGCTAAGAATAATTGTTAATTCAGCACTAATCAGACGCACATTACATAATAAACAATTGCGTTGATACTTCTTGGAGATGATGTGGCCCACCGCTGTTTGAGACAGACGTTTGAGTCCAAGGTTTCATGCTAATACGACCCGATCCAGTCAGTCCCTTGCTGCCCTCCATCAGAGACGCCCTAAGCCGAGGTCCGTACCCCACAGGAGGTGCCCTTAGCGAGTAGTCACTTAGTTTTTTATTATTATTGGAGGCCTTATTAAGGCATGCACAGGATAGCATGGTTGACCCGCGAGATGCCATACACAAAAAATATAAGGTTTCATGCTAAATGTATAAGATAAGAAGTTTGTTCTACAGTATTCCTTTACTACGGAACCTAGGCTAACTTTAATTCTTATTTCAGTCGTGTACATCGCAGATTTTTTCTATTACACTTTGCTAAACTTTCAAAGCGTTAAGGGATACGACATGGGAACAGATATTCTGGTCACGTGATGTCGGGGAGATCTGGAGAAGTAGAAAGTGCTTGAAACATGTTGTTGAAACTAACACTTACAAAAAAGTTTTAGACACAGCGAAATAAGCAATAGCTTTATTTCTAATTCTCTGTTAGATAGTTTTTATGTAGATAAGTAGTGCTATTGTTAAAAGCGCTCATAAATTAGATTGTTTTTTTTTTGGGTTATTTCTATTAATTTATGTTTGGTAATGGGTTTTATGTATCTGAAATAAATGAATTTATTATTATTATTAGGTATTTCATTCTTTTCAGATTTCAGTTACAAAGATATTTAAAAAAAATACAGAATAAATTAGCACAAGATTAATAGTAACTGTGCAGTGTTTATTATATTATTTGTCAAGTGTAAAAAAAAACAGGAAATTACTTTGGAAGAACTTTTCCGATGTAAGCGGGTGTTCTATTTTTCTTTCCTCAAGCGAGATTGCTTTTAACGAGTTTTTCACTCTTTTCATTGAAAAGAGACCATACGTATTATATATATATGTATATTTTGTAATGGTATTTGAACCATGTTGTGTTATTTATTATACATACATACATAAACTCACGCCTTCTTCCCATGGGAGTAGGCAAAACTACAGAACGCCACCTACTACGATCCTTACATACTCCTTTTACCTCGTTTACGTTCATACACAACATAAAATAACACACATAACATCACGCCTGTATTCCCCGAAGGGTTAGGCAGAGGTGTACCTGTAGCACACCCACATTTCGCCAGTTATGTTTAAGTCCCATGTAATAGGGGGCGAGCCTATTGCCATCAACCGGGCACAAATCCAGACTCCGGACGTTCATACATCTGGTCTTAATACGCACGTCATTATTAATAATAAAGCAATTCGAAAAATAAATAATGTATTTAAATTCATCGTAAGTATTTGGTAATACCTACCAGTCTATCTTTTATTTAGTTTTAAATTATAATAATGTAGGTATAAAATACCACCTGAGACCTAATTTATTAGAATATTTTGTTTTCAAAATGAGCCTTCATGAGCAATTATAGAGTTAGTTTATTATAGTTAAATAAAATTAAGGTATAAATTACATTCAAGCTAGGCAACTGTTTATTTAAACATGTTAATTTAATAATTGGATAGAATTATAACTCAATTTAGAATTCCACGAGTAACTTTCGAACATATTGAATTTAGCAAATGCTTGCGTCACTATTATCTATTCTGTATTTGTGTGTTCAATTATTAAAAAAAATAGAAATAATCTCGTTTGAAAAAGTGTAGGTACTTAGATACACCCACATTTCGCCAGTAATGTTTTAAGTCCCATATAATAGGAGGCGAGCCTATTGCCATCAACCGGGCACAAATCCAGACTCGAGGCTGCTAATGAGAAATTCTAGATAGAAAAACCCAATAACACTTTGCACAACCCGGGAATCGAAACCTGGACCTCATGCACAGCAGTGGTGCTAGCAAGCACTAGACCTAGAAAGCAGTAAAAAGAACCTAAACATAACTGCCAAATGTGTGTGAAGTAATTTAAGTAGGTACCCTTTATTTACTTCTTCCCAGTAAAAATGAAATATCAAAAAGCTAGTCAACGTAACTAAAATCAACTTATATTTCCTAGATGCGGTCACCAAAAGTTATAAATAACCAGGGTCGTCGGTTAAAGTTGAAGTTTAGTAAGAAACCAATGGATGCTTTCGAATAAAATTAAATTTAATTAATAGAAAACCAACGGTTCATTTATCAAATTAAATTTCATTCAAAAACATTCATCGGTTTCTTACTAAACTTCAACTATATTCGACGACCCTGGTTTTACTTATCTCTTTTGTTGACTATACGTTAATAATAGTTTAATTAGCAAAGTTCCATACTTACGTATTACATAACCATTTCTCAAATTTCTTACAACAAGCAAACATGAGTTTTCACAAGATCAATAAGTGTTTACTTGACATATAAAAGATTTTATTTAGGTATTTAATTATTTCTAATCACACCATGTATTAATAACAACAAACCAAAACTGCTTTCGTCTTCAATTCCGTTTGAAGCACTTCAATATTAAATCCTCATCCCCTCGCCAACTTACAATGAAAGGAATGCCTTTCTATGTCAGTTATTCTGCTTATTATCACAGTCGGTCGGATATTGTTGTTATCACCCTCCAGAAATGGATTGTTGGATGAATGGATGCTGGCCTGACCCTGGCCTGTTTATGGAGGCTTAAGGCCTATGCACACGACGACATTTTTACTCGCCAGAGACGCGCGTATAACGCAACAAAAAACGCGCTACAAACGCAACCAATGCTGCTCTATCAAGTTTGGTGGCATAGATACAGAACGGTCTGCAAAAAGTCGTCGTGTGGATAGGCCCTTATGGAGAAGAACATAGAGCAGATGCCTTCCGCATGATGTAATATGGGACACGGTTCGCTCGTAAAGGCATTCGTGGCGTTCTTCTATTGATCTTAGATGAACATTACGGTTTAAATAGTTGGGAAGTAGGTTTAATTGAAAAATAAATGGAGAATGATCATTAAGCAAAAAGCTTAAGGAGGATGCACTAATGTAGCCCGCGAAATTCAAATTTACTTACGTTTTTTGCAATTTGCAGGTCACTGTCACGTTGTATGTTGATTAACATGATACGTGGCCGTAATAAATATGGTTTTCAGAATTAAAATCAGCAATACAACTCCTCAAATGTCAAGATTTCATGAAATAGTCGTTCAATAGGGTAATATGAATTTATAAAGATGTTTTGATGATTTTTGTGATTATAATTCTATAAATACATATTTACTACAGCTGCGAATCATATTTAGATCGCCATACAACCTGATACTGAGATGCAAATTGCAAAAATCGTAAGTTAATTTAAATTTCGCGGGCTACCTTTGCGCATCCCCCTTAAAACATTATGCACGAAATGACTAATATGCTGTACGTAGACCTGAGTCAAGACTATGTTTAGACATACTATCGCACTATGAGAACAATTAGGGCACGCACAAATAAAACATTTTCATTGCCAAATATACTTACTGAAAAATCAGTTTTGATACAAGGACGTAGCTATTCCGTTTTGGCTAGCAAAACTGTTAAATTCTCTTGTCGCACAGCCTTAGGTCCAGCGTCCACGACACTACTCAAAACTAACGTGTTACAAACTTTAAGAGGGCGTACTATTATGGTACACTAGCGCCACTCCTTTAAAAAGTAATTTTCTCGTGACTGGGAAGGAATTATGAATAAACGGCTCAATAAGGACCCTCGGTAAGTATGTCTAGAATTTTCTAATACATTAATAAAGTTTCATATTGAGACACGAAGCAACAAAACTCGATCTAAAGAAAAGCGGCCACATTCCCCTAGATCGTATTTGAGCCGTTATTCATAATTCCTTCACAGTCCCGAGATAATTATTTTTTAAGGGAGTGGCGCTAGTTTACCGTTGTAAGCCCTCTTAAATCACCAATGAGTAGCCAGAATGTCACGACGTGACTTACTAACGCGATACTAAATAGTTTGTGATTGATTGCGTCCTGCACCGCCATTGCAATACTAGTCCTGTAAAATTTCGGCTAATCATTGGTAAGTTGAGTTTGTAACACGTTACTTTTGGGTAGTATCGTGGACGAAGGGCCTTCGACGATACAAAAGTTTGATTATTATTTGCCTAAGCCTAATTCCCAACTATCTATAAATTCGCCTTCTAGTGTAACTGTAGCGGCATTTACAATGCCACATGTAAGCTACGCATCACACTGACGTCACGCAAAATCCTGCATCGCGCAAGCAGAGTTAACCGCGCAACTAGGATATATACAACGTCCTGACATCAATCTTCGGGCAGTTGCCCACCAGACACGAGACCCGTCTGATCGGAAGATCCTCCCTATTCTGTGGAGGTATAAGTGAACTTTACACCCTGTTCCTCATACTTCTATATAACCTCTAACCAGATGATACTGAAAGTTCAATAATTTGCTGTTCCTACTTACAATGATGCAATAATACGGTGACACAAATATTTGGTAACTTATGGTGGTGTGACCTTTTATTTAGGCGCTTATAATTATGATAAAACGTAGGCGAGACATGACGAGCTAAAGTTCTAATTATCACAGAACCTTATCTCGTATTTAATTTACTTAGGTATGGATTATTGATGGACTAGCTGACCTAAGAAACGTCCTGTCCTTCAAATAATTCATACGTACAGTTTTTCTCGAATTTGAACATTTTCCGGGAAACTTTTCCAATTTTTCTTTCAATAATAAACTAATTCAGACTATTACGCCATTAAAACAAAAATAGCCAAATTGGTGCAACCCAGTCCAGCCGTTCTCTAGTAATGCACGTACCAATGAATAGTATATCTGTGGATAGTGTGACGTGGTCCGGCTTTGATAATCGCTGAAAGTATAGTTTTAAACGTCCCTCGAAAAGTTACCACAATAATAGAGAAAACCGCATCAATGTTTATCAAGAATTTTCAAAGCTTTTTACGAATACTCAGACGGACGCGTCCCGATGACCTAAACAAAGTGATAATCTATCAGCGTTTACGATGGTGGAAATTTCAAGAATGTATGGGATTGACATAAGCCACTGGAAAGCTTCAGCTCAGGTGTCATTATTTTATACTATTTAGGGATTACGAGACTAACACAATAAATTATTGTTATGTTTGGAAAAGAAAATTTCGTACCTACTTTAATAATTTGAATAAGTAAGAGGCACTCATCCTTTCATTGAATTTAAAAGAATTAGAGAGAGTCATCTTAAGTCTAATAATATTATGACATCTCGTTTTTAAGTCTAAAACAATTTACGATTTATATTTAGTTTGAAATATTATGACTTAACGGAAAATGTGTATTTTATCCGGGACTCCGGGATTAGGAGAAAACCTACAAATGTTGCTATCTTACAAATCTTTCTTTTATCCATTAGCTCCGTGACTGACTAAACGACAGACAACGCACTAAACCATTAAAGAGACAAAAACATGAGAAAACACACCTTCTCTTTGTAAGGTGTAAGTTTTAAACCAACCTTTCACTGGGTTTGGTATGCGTATTAAGTCGCGAGCAATAACCACCACCGCACGAATGAACGAACGAACCAGAAACGTTGCGGCCAAGCTCCTATGGAGCCCGAAGTGAGCCTGCGTGTCGTAAAGCCAAACAAACCAGTGTACATCGCCCGCCTGCACTACACCACTAAGGCGGAGGATATCGTGGAGAATATGCGCCAAAAGACGAGGTACACGCCAAGGGTGCAGTTACTGGAGTCGCACCGCAACGTCAACTTCAAGGCGTTCTTGATGCGCGTACCGAATCGTTATTTGCCCCTCGTCACGGACGAAGACTTTTGTACCACAGGACAGCACAAAGTCAAGCTAGTACAAAGTGTAGTGCTACTAACATAGTCTTAAGAATTATTTATTAACACAAGTTTTGTTTATGATAAAAATATGTATGTTTAGGTTAAGGTCTAGGATCTATGACCCTGCGTCACCTGAAAATAAATGGATTATTATTATTTGTTGTAACTATTTTTAAAATACAGAAGTAAAAATAATATTCTAACTTAACTACAATAATAATAATAGTTTGGGGTTAGCACTCTCGGGCCGTGGGGTCCGAGTGCTTATTGTCTGTTCAATGAAATCTCCAAAGGGCTGGTTAAAATGTACACACGTTGTATTGCTTAACCTCTGTTAAGCATTGCCATACATCATGGCAAAGTTGCCAGTCTCTCGGGTACATTAAAAATACATAAGTGAGAAACGTTTTTAGGGTTCCGTACTCAAAGGGTGCCAACGGAACCCTACGAGTATTTCTAAGCTTCCGCTGTCCGTCCGTCCGTGTCTGTCAGCGGGCTATATCTCATGAACCGTAATAGGTAGACAGTTGATATTTTCACAGAGTGTGTATATCTGTTGCCGCTATAACAACAAATAATAAAAATGAATTAAAGGGGTCTCCATACAAGAAACGTGTTTTTTTTCGGCGTTTTTTGCCTTGTGGTAGGGAACCCTTCGTGTCCGACTCCAACTCGCACTTGACCGGTTTTTCCATGTTTTTTTTTTTCAGTTTGTACTGTCAGACATATTACACATGTAACATCCAAATCAATGTTACTAAAATATTAAGGAACCTTCACAAAATTCCACGTAGATTGATGGCTTTGACAGATTATGAACGTATCAATAGCTGAGGTTGTGTTTAAATCGATTCAGAAGCTTGTAGGTAATAGTATCGATTAGTTCTGAATAAAACATACATCGGTAAGGCTATTATTGTATCTGTTCGATTTCATAAGCTTTTGTTCAGACAACTGGCATAGATATGATTTCTGGGTATTGTGAACTGATATTGGGTTTTTCAATTTGGGTTTTTTGTGGCTACTTTAGGCTACTTTATCTAGTGGTATTTTAAATTGATTTCTGTGTGATTCATATGATTTCAGTTCACTTAGATGATTGATTTTATTTTCATTCATTCATTTTTCATTTCATTTTTAAAAAAACGTTGCCCCACACTAGGAATTTCTCCTGTATTGTGGGTGCGTTTACAAACATTCAAACTCACATACACAAACAACCAACAATTTTATAGTTATAAAGTAGATATTTTCGAGGTGAAAAGTGCCTAAGTCATTTTTACATCCTAATTCTGCTTTCAAATTAGTTACACACACAGACACGAAAAGAGATGTCTCAAGAATCACGGTGGAAAACGATTGAGATATGCCAACCACCTATTTCTGATGAACTCACCACAAAACAATATTAAATAGTGTTGAAATGTCAAACAAACAAATAAACAAACAAACGGAACTAGAACGAAACCTCAATAAAGACGACACTTCATTTGAAAATGTCAAGTCATTCCGACATGTTTATATTACACAGCTCACTTCCTTTAGTAGAGGGATATCTAACACCGTTTCAACATTTACACAAATATAATTAAAGAAACGGGAACTTACATGACGAGTATTATTTAAGACTGGAAGAATAGAATATTCTTTATTATATGCACCTTAGAAATCCATATCCATACTATATAATATACTATATTATTAGATAAGAATAGGTACGTATTTTATAGGTCTGCAGTTGTAGTAAAATATCTTTGGCTGTACTGTTTGTATCTGGCTGGTTTTGATACCATTAAATAGATGACATTTTAATAAAATAAAATAAAAAATAAACACGATGTCCCCTCAATTCCCCGCCATTTTTTATTGTTTTACTGTCCGCCAAAATTTGTGAATCTAACGAAGAAGTTCGAAACATTTTGAAGTTTTATTACAAAAAAGGGGAGAAATGAGACACATGCCGTGAAAAAAATATGTGACGTTTATGGATTTAACGCAGTGTCAGTAAGAGTAG
Organism: Griposia aprilina; assembly: GCA_916610205.1. NCBI lineage: Eukaryota > Metazoa > Arthropoda > Insecta > Lepidoptera > Noctuidae > Griposia > Griposia aprilina. The sequence goes on along the minus strand of OU744294.1, from coordinate 5,751,853 downwards.
CACAAAGTTGGTTCAAGCGTTTTCCTTCCGAGAATTTTGATGTCAAAGATGCCGCTTGTTCTGGTGGCCCTGTTACGGATAAATTGCATGCCATTTTTAAAAAAGTAGATCAAGATGCATATTAGTAGTTAGGACATAGCTGAAGAGTTATGGATGAACCACAAATAGTTTTGACCCATTTGAAAAAGTCTGAGTATACAAAAAAGGCCGATATTTGGGTGGGTTTTGGGTTTGGGTTGGTAGCTTAGTCTTGAAAGTGTATATAAAATACGAAAGAACTTTTTCCCCGACCTAATATTATAAATTCGAAAGTAATTCTGTCTGTCTGTCTGTCTGTACCTTTTCACGCCAAAACTACTGAACGAATTTTTTGCAAGGAGATAGATGGTATCCTGGGGAAGGACATAAGCTACTTTTTGTCTCAAAAATAATCCTAAAGGGGGGTGATATAGGGGATAAACGTATATATGGGAAACTTAGCATTTCTAAAGTTAGGGATATCAAAGTTTTACTATATGCTCTTGGGAAGAAATATAAAATTATTTGTATCAGCGTTTATGTAAATACATCCCCCAAGGGGGTAAAATAGGGAATGATTTTAAAATTCACGTGATTTAAGGAATTGGAAATATAGTTAGAATCCGAATCTTGATGTGTTATTTATTTTAGTAATTATTTCAGATCAGTCGACCCTATCGATGTTGTCTGCGTGTGGTGATTCGAGTTCGTCCTCTATGTAGCTCTGCTATGCTGCCAGTGATGCGGTAATGTGTCCAAAGTCGAATTATAACACTCTGCGTAGGGCCCAGAGCGATTGCCACAGCACAATGTCGAGAACCAGCTTCAAACATTCCCACAGCTCTGATCATTTCTTCTCGGCTCAAATGACGTCTTCTCTCCATTATAACGTTCTTTTTTATTGATTCCACGCAGAACTATGGCAGAAATTTTATTGATTTGGCTTCAAACCCGTTGCAGATATAGGTATACCTACGCCTTAACAGAAGATTTTCATCTTTTGGTCGAAATTCAAAAACTTCCCTTTTTAAAATGACGTTACTAAAAAAGTATTCATAGGAGTTACAAAAAATATAATTAAAAATCCAGTTTTTTTCTAAAGAGCAAAAACGTACTTAGTGTTTATGTTATTTAATAATATTTACTGTTTGTTTTATTTTATTTTGTTACGTAGATGTAGTACCAATCATTACACCTGACTTGGTTTCCGTACGTCCTTTTTGGGTAACCACTGAAAATCAGCGTGCTGAGTGGAAGCCTTCTTGTCACAGTCATGACGTGCAGCTGTCGACTATTTCTGTTTTGTGCTCGTGATTATAGATCTATTTTGTCTGTTTCTTTTATTTACATTGTTACCAGAGCTAATTATCTTTTTTGTATGCACGTGTTTCTGTGACAAATAAACCTATTTTTCTTTCTTTTCTTTTCTTTCTTTACTTTATTCCTAGACACTTTTGATGTGTGTGATGTTGTAACGTATATTTGTTACGGTCGCGAATCATATTTTGGTAAACATACAACCTGACACTGACCTGAAAATTGTAATTTCACGGGCTTCCTGAGCGCATCCCCCTTAAAATATCAAACTGATCATTCAAACTCAAAACTCAAACTCAAAGCATTTATATCAATTAAACCATTTACAGGCACTTTTGAATTGTCAAAGAGTCGGTCAGTTAGTCAGAAAGTTGATGCTAGTTGCCCATTCTAAAACGTAGATCTCTATGGAGAAGAACGGGCAAGAAACTCCAAGGACACTCTTTTTAAATCAAGATATTACAAAATCGTTGGTACATTAATTCTTGTTGCTTCTATATGTGAGAACAATGTAAAAAAATATGTAGATAAAAAAATAAATAAAAAAATAAGAATAATAAAAATAAGCCGTGGCAGTTAAGAGATGACCAGTCTCAACTGACGGCGCTCGTTCACAACATGACGCGTGGATCAGCACCATCCAGCTCAACCATTTTGTTGGGAACCGAATGATCCAACACAAGCGCCACCAACAGTGAGACATTTAAGTGAGCATGACATAGTCTCAACTTGCTTTCAAGTCAACATACATAATAATGATATAATAAACGAATCCATGGTACTCACATTTACAAAATTGAAAAAATGCTTCCAAATTAACGCTTCTTCATTGAAAAGTATGTCGATTAGTGTATCAGAGATTTTATTTTAATGCATTTCTTTTTCCTAATTCGATATTTAAATCGGCGGAGATAGTTTAAACGATCTTCCTACTCTTACTAATTTATCTGGGGTTGGCACAGTTTGTCTCTCACTTTCTATCCATAATACATACATACCATAACATCACGCCAGTAATTTCTAAAGGGTTAGGCAGAGGAGTACCTGAAGTACACCCACATTTCGCCAGTTATTTTTTCTCCCATGAAATGAGAGGTGAGCACATTGCCATCAATCGGGTAAATATTACCCAGACTCCTGGCTGCTACTAAAAAAAACCTTAGTAATAGAAAACTCAACAGCAATTTGTTCAACCTGGTAATCGAACCCAGGGCCTCATCCTTAGCAGGAGAGCTTGCGACCACTAGACTAATGAGGTAGTCATATCTATCCTTGAAAGTTTAACTGTGGGATACTTTTAAAAGAATTTACTTTACCATAAGACCTATTTCACTTATTGTTAATACGTGTAATACCTTTTGTTGCAAAGTCAAGGGGTCATATAGAAATAAATTGAACCATAAAGTTTTATATACCCTAATAATGAATAGAAATTAATGATAACATTGCATGCTTTTATATATTGTTCGTAAATTGTGCGTGTTAGATTACGTAGGTTTTTGACAAAGATCTCTTACCGTAATTGTTGAGTTTAATACACGTAAATTTAATTAAACTATTAGGAAAATAATTGTGTGTATATATTGTTGCTAAATATAGTCAGATTAAAAAATATTATGAAAAAAAAATCGCCCGAATTTTATTTATTTATTTAATATATAAAAAAGAAGATATTAAAAGTTTACCGTTACGGATATTTTATCTAAATAGCTCGAGCTCACAAATGTTGATAAATAATAAATATCCACTTACATTTACTGTCACTTTCAATCTTCGCTTCATACTTCAATAAATTCAATAATTCCACACTCATTTTAGTTGAACCATTTAAGTTACCAACAACTAAAAAGTTTGAATTTTTCAACTTAACAACTTAACATCACTTAACTATTACTTAAAAATATCGAACTTATTTTTAAACTAAATAATATTTCTAAACCACGTTCATACTAAACTGAATCTTTCGTATCTAATTTCGTAGCGCGCGGCTACGGAGCGCAGCGTGTGGCTACGCCGGCCTACGACGTAGCACTGGCGTAGAGAGCGTAGATCGCGCGACTAGTCGAACGGCACTAACGTGGGTTTATTTTAATTTTAATTTGGAATGAGCGGTCATTTTTGTGAGCAATGTCTGACAGAGACAATATTTTTGATTGTTTTATTTCTTATAAAAAAGGGTATTTGTCCTATTCTTCATCTGTGACAAAATATTAAGAGGATAAGAGGTTCTTTTAAAAGTCTATTTCCCTTAAATCTTTGGCACTTGGCATTATTTTACCTTATCCTTGAACCAAAGTAGGGAATTATAATTTCAAGCCTAGGGAATTAGGGATAAAGGCAGGGTGGATATTAGAATCGAAAGCCAGATACTAATGTAGACAAGGCCTGTTATAAGCCTACGGAGAAATATTCCAGGGTTCGTCCTAACTAGGAGTATCGTATTTCGCTGATTCAAATTACTAATGGATTCTCTCTGTTCGGGAGTTTGATAAGGTTACACAAAGCTTTGTAGTTCTCGACACAGATAATGGAATGAATAACCTTCATTCATTTCGCTGGGTGTAAACCAATATTTTTTTCAACATAATATGCAACTTTCCTCTTTGTATTAATATAATAATACTTTGTAGTAATAGGTTGTATATGACCACTAGCATATCGTTGGCCAAGCTTGCTGAATTTAGCAATATTCAGGTTGACTTTAAAAATAATATTAAAAACTAACTTAGAATTGAAACCGTGGTAGGGATTCAACAGATGAATGCTACTTTTAATTATAATGAATTCTTATCAACAAACAGACAATTCATCACTACATATTATAAAAGAAAGTCCTCCCACTGCGTCTGTCCGTCTGTCCACAAATGGACGGAGTGATTCATGAGGAAGGGTTAAGTGTATAATTAATTAAGGTTTTGTTGTAAATTGACTGAAATATGGCGATAATTGTTGAAGATGTTGGAAAAATCATTCCGACTGGGAGCTTTACTGGCCTGCGCTGCGTAAACATTGGATGAAATTTGGCACACATATAGTATGTAACCTGTACTAACACATAGGTTACTTTACATCCCGGTAGTACGTTCCCGTGGGATATTTTCGGTCATCCACGCGGGCGAAACCGTGGACAAAAGCTAGTAAGCTATTAATAATATGCTCGTGTGGTTATTTCCCATTGATTATTTAATAAAGTATTACAAATAATCGTCGCCTGATATTCACAAAAAGTCGTGGTGGCAGTGACTCTTTGAAAAGTTTGGAACAATCAATATGTTCCGATAAGTGAGTCGTTATTCTTTACTCGGTAATTTCATAACTTCAATATTGTCGATGAAAATGTTTTAAAAAGGATTGTGTTTCAGTACATCTAATATGAATGCATCTTCAAAAGTTGATCAATGGCATTTTATTGTAAATGTCTTGTGATATCTTCAATATTATAGTTTTTAGCTAGAGGTCAAAATGCATAATGTTAAAATATCATTATGAAAATTATGATCTTGTTTTAAGTGTAAAAGAGGCGTAATAAAAAAAGGGAAAACCGAAAATGTTATAATCATGGAATTAGTATGGAATATAATTAGTATCATTAGTATGAATTAGTATAGTATATTAGTAGTAGCAGTTGTGTATTAGTAGTAGTATTAGGAAAACCCCTGTGTATGCATGTTTCCTGGACCTATCAAAAGCCTTTGATCTGGTGTCCTATGGTGTTTTGTGGAAGAAGTTGCATGATGAGACAACGCTTCCAGGTGAGTTGGTTGAATTGTTTAAATATTGGTACGGCCATCAAACCAATATGATGAAGTGGGCAGGCTCGCTATCCGATCCGTACGGGCTGGAGTGTGGGGTCAGGCAGGAAGATCTGACTTCACCGAAACTCTTCTGTCTGTATGTGGATCGGCTGATTCGTGAGCTCAGCGGCACTATGGTAGGTTGTTCAATTGACGGAACCCTTGTCAATAATATAAGTTACGCAGACGACATGGTGCTGCTGGCCCCATCAATCAGCGCCCTCAGAACACTGTTGTCGGTTTGTGAGCGATATGCGGAGGCCCAGGGTCTTAGATATAATGCAAAAAAGAGCGAGTGTCTGCTGTTCAAGGCAGGCACTAAGACCTATGCTGTACCACCTATTACACTTGCGGGGACCGCTCTAGAGTGGGTCAGTTTCTTCAAATATCTGGGGCACTGGGTCACTGGTACACAGACCGACAACATTGACATGGAGAGAGAACGTAGGGCGCTGTCAGTCAGGAGCAATATGTTGATCCGTAGGTTTGTAAAGTGTTCAAGTGACGTAAAAGGTACTCTGTTTAGGGCATACTGCCAATCCTTTTATACTTGCAGCCTATGGGTCGACTACACGCATAGGGCTTACAGCGCCTTGCGAGTCCAATACAATAACGCGTACAGGGCACTGTTGAGGCTGCCGCGACACTGCAGCGCATCAGGGATGTTCGCTGAGGCATGCATAGATGATTTCTATGCTATTATGCGAAATCGTATCGCATCCCTGATGTGGCGGGTGCGTGGCAGCGCCAACGGTCTCTTGATGACCGTTTCGGCCAGGACTGATGGGCTTATATTGAAGCACTGGACGAGGACGCTAGTGTTGCCTTCAAACCGTGCCCAGAAGTAGTGTTAATGATGAATTTTATTATTATTATTATACCCTCTGACATGCTTTTTTTGAATTTAATTTATAATTGACATAGCTTTAAGTACTAACACTAGTTTGTAAGTTGTTTATGTCCTTACTAACAATATGGATTGTACTGATCTGACAATAAATGATATTATTATTATTATTAATATTATGAATTAATAATTTATAAGACATATAGTGACCTTATTGGTGATGTTGTTCAGAAAGGTTCACAACCGGCGTGCGTGTATGACCAGATGTATGAACGTAAACGAGGCAAAAGGAGTATGTATGGATCGTAGCAGGTGGCGTTCTGTAGTTTCTGCCTACCCCCATGGGAAGAAGGCGTGAGTTTATGTTATGTATTAATATTATTATTATACAGTATAACTGGAATGCTTACAAGCACAAAAAAGTCGTTCTCGATAGAGAAAACTATTCTGTAGCATGTCCTTTTTATCCGACTTCAATAAAAGAAGGAGGTGCTCAGTTCGTCGGACTCTTTTTTTTTTTTAATTTATGTTCCCTGATTACGCGAAGACGGCTGGGCCGATTTGAAAAAACTTTTTTTGGTTTTTAAGGGTATACTTTCTAGGTGGTCCCATTGTCATTAGGTCAGGTTCTGATAGAATAGAATAGAATAGAATAGAATAGAATAGAATACTCTTTATTATGTACACCATAAAAAAATCGAGAAATCGAGGGAACTCTTCAAATATTCTAGGCACAACTATAGTGATTTGGGTACTTTTTATAGTAACTCGTGCATTTGCTCTTGAAAAGCACTATTTGGTGAAGTGGTTCCTGATGATGAAGACCACAGATGATGAAGCCACCGGAACTACTCAATAATAAGTATTTCACGGGTTGCGATTCGATTGCTTTAATATGGTTGCTAAGCAATTTATGCTTGTCACAATACATAATATGGTGAAGTGGAGCTGATGGAGAAGTACCAGAAGAACTCCTCAACAATTAACGTCTCTGCATCCGGAAAAGCAATATTTAGGTAAAAGGGTATGAGCAGTTGATATTTCTCTAAATTACAATAGCCTTATTGTAACTTAGAGAAATTACAAACCGACCAACAAAAAAAAAAAATTACATAGCAATTAGTGGTAGGTATATGAATTTGTATGGGGTAGGTACCCAACTAAAAAGTGAAAAATAAAAACTTTTTTACAAAAACAAACAACCGATCTCCAATAAAACACTACCAAGTGAAAAATAACTTTAATTTCGGAAGTCGATGGCAAAAAACGGAAATACAAAACCAAAGAAACACACCGAGTTCCGAAATTAAAGTTTTTTATCACTTTGTAGTGTTGTCTTGGAAGTCGGTTGTTTTTTTATTGTAAAAAAGTTTTTCTAGTATGGTGTCCATTGACTAATTAAGTGACAGGCTTGGTATAACCATTTCTAACAAGCTGCTCTCTTCTTTGCTAGATTTGTCTTTTAATACGTTTAAAGCTGAAGTAAAATCCAACCTTTGTTCAAAGGCATACTATTCTATCAACAACTACCTAAACGATAAGAATAGTTGGTCGATGTGATTAACTCAAGACAATGTTTATGTTCTTTCTCCAGAATTAGCTTACCTAGTGACAGGTTATATGACTTCATATAATTGTTTATTTTATTTGACTGTGTATGTCAATTTGTTTTAATTATTTTCATTTATTATTGTCACAATGTAGTCACTGCAATGTATTTTTTAACGAGATGTTTTGCAATTATATGGTTAGCTAACGACCTCGACAATTGATCATATTAATCTTGCCTGAGCGACCGACAGCAAGTTCGTCATGCTTCCTTAGATGTCACTGCTTGCGGTAGCGTCGTTGGTCTGGTTGCCTCCTTCCCCCACATACGGCGAGAGCGGCAATGGCTTGTAGTGGTATCAACATCGCCACATGCGAGCTACACGTCATACTGACGTCACGCAAATCCTGCATCGCGCAAGCAGAGTTTACCGCGCGACTAGCATATATACAACGTCCCGACATCAAAAGTCTGGCAGTTGCCTACCAGACACAACACTCGTCTGGTCGGAGGATCCTCCCTTTTCTATAAAGTATGAGTGAACTTTACACCCTGTTCCTCATGCCTCTATAGGCTGATCTTTGCGTTATGCTCGTGAACGGGTGCTGCTTGCGGTGACTTGTCGTCTTACTGACCATTTTTTTTTTAATTGTTATTAGTAACCTAACTGTTTATTTGTTTACTTCGATGGTCCTAGTTTATCATTTATGACTTCAAGTTGCAGCTATGTGTACATAATCCAGCATTGCATAATGTAAGCTGTCACGCCCTTTATGCCTGGAGGCTATTATTTAGGTATTAAGTTTTGCTTCCATTTTTAACCGACTTCACAAAAAGGAGGAGGTTCTCAATTCGTCTGTATGTTTTTTTTTTTTTTTTTTTTTTTTTTTTTTTTTTATGTGTGTTAGCTCATAACTTTTTTCTGGGTGAACCGATTTGGATGATTCTTTTTTTATTTGATAGGTGGTGCTTCACATGTGGTCCCATTTAAATTTGATCAAGGTCTGTCCAGTAGTTTTTGAGTTATCCTTAATACTGCAGATTTTTTCCACTTAGTTTATATGGATGATGTGTTAATAATTTCCTGTCACTGTTATTTACACACCAAGTAGTGGTATACGAATTTGTGTGGGGTAGGTACCGCAACTAAAAAGTGAAAAATAAAAACTTTTTTACAAAAAAACAACCGACTTCCAAAAAAAACACTAAAAGACGTGAAAAATAACTTTAATTTCGGAAGTCGGTGGCCAAACACGAAAATACAAAACCAAAGGCACCGACTTCCGAAATTAAAGTTATTTTTCACGTCTTTTAGTGTTTTTTTTGGAAGTCGGTTGTTTTTTTGTTATTATTTCGTTTTCATTTTTGCTTGAGTATAGTTTTGATTGTATCTGTTGATATATTGGCGTGGCTAGCTGACATATGTCAAATAATTTAATTTAATGTTCTGTCTCGTTATGTTACTTACTTTGCAAACCTATTAGTGTGTAGAATCCTATTCTTGTAACTGAACAGACAGCTGTACTGCTGGACAGTTTGTTGCGCCACTTCTTCTTCCCAGCTAATGCACTAGGAAGTGGTGAAGGGACATATGTAATTTTGACATTTGAAAAGTGCTGATTCTCAGCCAAATTTGAATAAGTAATAAGACTTTTGATACATTTTTAAGCGACTTCAAAAAAAGGAGGAGGTTCTCAATTCGTATATGTGTTAGCTCAGAACTTTTTTCTGGGTAAACCTATTTGGATGATTCTTTTTTATTTGATAGCTGGTGCTTCACATGTGGTCCCATTTAAATTTGATCAAAGTCTGACCAGTAGTTTTTGAGTTATTCATAATACTGCATATTTGTTCCACTTAGTTTATATCGATGATATGTTAATAATTTCCTGTCACTGTTATTTAGATACCAAGTAGTGGTATACGAATTTGTGTGGGGTAGGTACCGCAACTAAAACGTAAAAAATTAAAACTTTTTTACAAAAAGTCTTTCGACTTCCATAAAAACACTAAAAGTCGTGAAAAATAACTTTAATTTCGGAAGTCGGTGGATTCTCAGACAAATTTGAGTAAGTAAGTGACTTTTGATACATTTTACTTAGAAGGTAGGACACGATGGAAAAGCTGAGAATATTACGTTAATAACACTAATTGAAAAGTGATTTTGAGTTTTCATTTACCACGCAAGTTAATAGGAAATAATATTATAGTAAAAGATATATATCCTACGTTAATAGGTGATTCTTCGAAACACAGTTTTGCCGTATTTTTGACTAAACAGCTTTAAATTATGTCCAATTTAAATTTCACATTTTATAAGTAGTAAATAAAGTTGTCTATCGAGGCTTTAAACAAGCAGGAATTTAAACAAGCACTTATTAAGTCTGCAGAAAATGAATTAATCTGGTGTGCCTGTGCCCATTTTAATTAAATCATTAAAACATAAATTACAATGTATTAAAACAAGTAAATTAGAAAGAAAGACAGGAAATACGTTTATTTTCGGCAAACATGACGCAGAGAAAAACACACAAATACGAAAAAGAACGAGCTGGGAGAAAACATGCGTCACATCCACGCAAACCGGCAATCGCTCAGCATAATGCTACGACCCTATGCGAGACAGAGCCCCGGCGCTGGTTCGTGGTGGTATCGATATTAAAATATCTATTCCGGAATATTTACCTATGTAAGTAATACAACTTTTATTGAATGAAACTAACCTATACAATAAATAATTTTTTATGTGATTCATAGTTTCGTTATCCGCTGGGACGCTTTTGATCCCAATGTGAGGTCACCGCAATGCGCCCATGGTGTGAATTTCCTACCAAAACGTTTTCAAAGTTTTGCGCCCATGGTGTGAAAGCCATACCAAATTTTTTTGGTTTTATTTTCATCCTTTTTTATCCTTGTATCACCACTATTAAGCGGTACTTTCCAATTCCATGGATTTAGTTTCATACGTTATCTGTTTCCGAACCGTTTGAGATATGACAACCCTAGAAGGAATTAGTCTATGACATTAAAAAATATCATTTTCGCTGTCATTGAACGAGCGACCCGTCGTGAGTCTCAACTTTGGATGCTTTTAAATAATTAATATTGTACTGTGATAAGTGGTTTTATTCATGTTTCGTATGAAGAACTATCACACCATGTTTTTTAAACCATAAAACATATAGAACAACCCGTGTTTTTCTTATTAGAAAAAATCTTGTTGGAATCTGTGAAAAAAGTGTCTTTGTTCATCTTAAACAGTCGTCTACAAACGGAAACATCGTATATTCAAATACAACGCACACTTTAATATAGCCCTACTCACTAGCATTCATAAAAAAATACAACGGTCGCAGAATACCAAGAAATGACGCCGCTTATCGGGTTTGTTTACAAACACTCGACGCGCGAGCCGACGCGTCAGATGACGTGTACAATTAAGTGGGAATACCTAAGCGCGTGAGTACAATTTAGTGTTAGAAAAGTCTGGTATTCTTTTGATACCAAAAGCGTCCCAGCGGTTATCAACTAATGATTATTTTTTACATTTATTGGCGATTAGCATTGCCTTTGCGGTGATAAGCATAAAATAAAGTCGGATAATTTAATAATTATGTCCGGTCAAATCGGGTAGTATCGTTTCTGTTCCATCCTTTAATTATTTCAGCATCCAAACATGAAACAGTTATATCTCCATTCTGCCAATAGAAGATAAAACATCAGTATGTTTTTTATCTAAAACTAAGGGACAAACCACACTTATTCAGCTCTGTTCAGCTTTTCTCTATAGAATACAACGACTTTATATGGAATACGTACGCATCCGTTCAGCTTTCTGGATGCGTACGCATTCCATACAAAATCTTTGTTTTGTAGGGACAAAAGGTGAACAGAGCTGAATAAGTGTGGTTAGTCCCTTACTCATCATCTGCCTGCATTTTCCCAACTTTATTGGGATCATTTTCTAGTCTAACGGGATGCAGCTGAATACCAGTATTTTACATAGAGGGACTGCCTATCTGATCTCCACAACCCAGTAACTAGGTAATACGATACCCCTTGGTAAGACTGGTTGTCAGACTTTCAGGCTTCTGACGTCCAGTAAGCCCAGTTGCCACGAGTGATATTTTCCCGCTGTGATTTTATTTTGCGCACTGGATTTTCAACGCACTGTTTAGCGCTGAGAGTTGAAAATTCAACAGTGTGTTCTTTTGACGCGCTGTGATGCGCTCTGTTGGATTTTCCATACTCAGCTCAACACTGAGACTTGAAAATCCAGTGCGCGATAAATCCCACCCCAATATTTTTACATCCGGCGAACGTGGGCTAACGAATGTCAAAGATCAACGATTGACAGCCGGGACCAACGGCTTAACGCGCTTTCTGAGGCACGGAGGGATCTCGGTATGTAAAGATGGTCACCCATCCACAAACCGACCGCAGCGATCGTAGCTTAACCTAATCGATCGACCCATGCGGCTGTTTTTACATAGCCACGAGCTAACTATGTAAATAAAATTATATTCCACCAAAACTTGGAAACAGCCGATCCAATGGTGTTACTTTACTTCATATAACTAACAGGAAACACCTCAGACGGGTAATAAATGACTCGTAAACATAATCAGCCTATAATGTTGCCACTGCTGGGACGCAGACCTCCTCTCTTCGACATTGAGTGGGCTCTAATCCACCACGCGGGCCCAGTGCTGGTTGGTAGATGTCGCATTTCTTCGAATTGTTGGTTCTAAGACATGCCGGTTTCCTCAAGATGTTTTCCTTCACCGTTTCGAGAGCCGAGGTGATGAAAAAATTTACACAAAGTTAAGCGCCTGATCGGGTTTGAATACGACCTGCAACTCGTAAGTCGCGGCTGTTACCTCTGGGCCACCACTGCTCACTTTAAAAGGACTTTAGTGAAATCGTATCTAGAATAAACAAGATGCGACATCGAATTGGAAGTAATGCCGTTTTGCCATTTAGTTTTTTTCAACACATTTCCAAAAAATCGCCAAAAATCAAAATCAAAAGTCATTTATTCAAATTAGGCTGAGAATCAGCACTTTTCGAACGTCAAAATTACATAAGACAGTCCCCAAAACGCCCGCCCTTTATCACTTCCTAGTGCTTTAGCTGGGGAGAATAAGTTCCATTTCAAAAAGATCCTTGTAGCACCCGACAACTATAATGATTGATTAATCATAAGTGTCGTCCCTGAACGCGGCAGTAAATCACTCAATGACATAACAAAAAACACAAATAATAAATCTACCTACTCACTTCCGTTTCTCGTTGAACCGCTGCTCCCGAAGCCAAGCAAGGAATAAAAACCTTTAGAAATCCTATCTGCCGAATACCCGAGAGTGACATAATGTGTCGTAATTCTAATGTTATTCCAAAAACAAAATATATTTCAGGTATTTCTGAAACCAAATAAAAAAAAAATCGGCTAATTATATCGAACAAGAGTTATAATTTGAGTTTATCTAAGCGGCATTGATAACACAGGCACTTTTTACTTAACAGACCTAAGTCATTTGCAGAAAAGGAGTTTCCGAAACAATAATAGTAATGATGATAAAACTTTTTAACCGATTTCAAAAAGGAGGAGGTTAACAATTCGGATGTTTGTATTTTTTTATTATTTTTTTATGTATGTTCTGTCATAACTCCGTCATGTATAAGTAGACGGATTTGCAAAATTATTATTTTGTTTGAAAGGGTGGTTTATTTATTTGGCCTCTCGAGGTGGTCCCATTGTCACCAAGTCAGAATCTGATGAAGGGATCTCATGGAAATCGAGGGAAATCCTCAAATTTTATAGCCACACCTATAGCGATTTGGGTATTTTTTGTGGTAACTCGTGCATTTACTCTCGGAAATCACCATTCGGTGTAGTGGAACTGATGATGAAGACCAGAGGTGGCCACCGGAATTACTCAATAATAAGTATTTCACGGGTTGCGATTCGATTACTTTATTATGGTTGCTAAGCAATTTATGCTCGTCACAATGCATATGGTGCAGTTCTTTTGGTTCTTACCAGGAGAGCTCCTGAACAATTAACGTCCCTGCATCGGGAAAAGGAATATTTTGTAAAAGGTGATGAGCAGTTGACATTTTTAGGCTATTGTAACTATTGTAAGAGATAAATTTATAAGTTACTCACTAAAAAGTGAAAAATAAAAACTTAAAAAAAAAACAAGCGACTTCAAAAAAAAAACACTACATTATGAAAAATAACTTTAATTTCGGAAGTCGGTGGCAGAAAACTAAAATACAGATCCAAAGATACCGACTTCCGAAACTAAAGTTATTTTTCACTTTGTATTGTTTTATTTTTGAAGTCGGTTATTTTTTTGTAAAAATGTTTTTTAACTCTGTTTATTTCGAGTATCTGGAATAATAAAAGGGGGGGGCTTGTGGCTAAGCAATAATAGCCGCACGGTTCCATCGATCAGGTTAAGCTACGCTTGCCGCGGTTGTTCCGTGGATAGGTGACCATCTTGTAGCGTTGTGTTGCTTCTCAACGGTAAATAGTTGAGTGATGCTAAATATTTCACAATTAGTAAGTTGCTAAGCACATCACTAAAATCATGGAACAACACTATTTTTTTTATAACACTCCGCCATTTGAACATCCACGCGCTTACTTAGCTAGCAGAAGCTATTTCCTGACTGTCAGAATTCTGTGTGCCCCAACCTAAGGAGAGTTCCTCATTAATTTGGTATTTATACCAGACCCTCAGATGCATTTTAACCATGTACCTATTATGACTTAATTTAAGCAATTTCCATGTTTTTCTCTCTGGGAAAGGGATGAAAGTTATATTAGAGCCGTCAATTTTAGTTATCCTTAAAGCTCCATACATGGAATTAGTATGTACCTACTATATTTTAAAAGTCCTTGGTTATAATTAAAACCATTTATAAGACATCAACTATTTAATTGTCACCATGAAATTCACAAGCAGTCATTGACATCATCAAAAAAACAATCGATATTTTATCGATGATTGGTCCGTCATATTTTCGTCGATAAGTTCATAAATGATGCAGGCTGTAACACCCGGTTGCACCACACTAGCAACGTGGATTAATGACTACGTTAATATTTCATAAAGTGTACGTTGTTTTGACGTGTTTGTGGAATGATTCACTGCGCTACTTTATGTTTGTGTATTGAACGGTAAAAAAGGTCATTTTAATATATAGTTGAAAGTACCTAGTATTTTATAAAATGTTTAGAAACAGAAAGAATAGAAATAGGAATTGGATAAATGAAGTCTCTGTTAAAAAAACATACGTCATTTTGAATCTAAGGCTTTCGGAAAACTACTTTGTCTTCTTTTTTCAGAACGTAGAAAATCTGGGCCAGACCCTAATTTTTTGAGGCACCTTGCACATCATAAAATTTCAAATTCCACTAAAATTTCAACATTTAAACTTCTGAAGCAGACTGACTCCTACTTCCATTGTATCTTAATTAAACTTGTTACCATCCTTTTTACACCCTCAGGGAAAAGATGAGTTAGCCAGTCTAAGTGTAGTAGTCACAGATAAATAAAAATAGCGATAAAACTTAAACCATAAACCTTGAGCAATAAAGCCGTTATGGTGGCATTGACCGCCAAACTTTTGATTAATTAAACTTGTCTAGTATGTGACCGCTTAAGTGTTTAGCTGAAATAAGTTTACAATGTATTAGGATTCCAGGTTAAAAGAATTTAAAGCTATTTTCACTAGTAGTTTGTTTGGTTTGTTTTTCATTTTGTAAAAGTTTTATTTTGATTTATTTTACTATTGGTATTAAGGAAAATTATTTAAAAAAGCAGGGTAAAATTAAGTGCAGTACCTACCTTTATTTTACCCACATTTCGTCAGTTATGTTTAAGTCCCATTTAATAGGGGGCGAGCCTATTGCCATCAACCGGGCACAAATCCAAACTCCGGGCTGCTACTCAGAAATGCAGAGGTTGGCGTATGTGCAGTGAGTTAAGGGGACTACATGAACTAAACGCAAATTTATAATGCCTAAAAATATATGATCCACTGCAGTAACCAAAATCAGAAAAATATATGATATTCTGCAGGATTTAAGCTAGTTAGATAGTGTGTTGAAAACATAATACAATTAATTTGATATGATAGAAAAAATCACGAATATACCTCTAAATTTTTTTTTTAACGATTCAGATTATTCTACAAGTAACATACTAACGTAATAGTGTTTTAATTGTTTAGTCCAATGAACAGATTTTTTGTAAATCCACAATTGCTTCATATTTTGCAATAAATTACCAGCGTTGTGTCATCGCGCGTCTCTTTCTTTTCTATGCAATCCGACAGCGACCGCGCTTTAGCTCTTGTAAGCCTCTTAAGTGCATCAAAATCATTGTCAAGAAGATAACTCTTATGGTAACAGAGATTTAAATTTTCATATTACCTACAAAGTTGAGAGTCAGGCAACAGTAGCTTGTTACATTAAAATTCACTTCAGGTCCCACACACAAAACAAAATATATCTTTTTGAGAAAATATTAGATTTTTGTTAATGATGACTACCGCTACCACTACCACTACGACTTTTGGTGGTTGGTGGTGGTGGTCGTGTGTTGGTAGTGTTGGTGGTGGTGTTGGTGGCGGTGGTTACCTATTAAAGGTAAAACGTATTATTATAATTAAGTAAAGATTCGGTTGTTACAGTAGTAATGGCAATCATGTCATTTAGTCTAAATAGGCTTTTATTTTTATGTAGATTATTTTATATTTTGTGAATGTGAGAACGTTGTAGACCGAACTTGTAGACTAGATTTGTGGACCTTTCTATATTTTGTTGAGTACATGTTACTTGTTGACGGGCCTACACTGTCCTCCCATATCTATCAACACTGTAATTGGAAACATTGTAAAAGCCCCTTATTTTTAAAAGAGTAGCCGTGGAGTTTCTTCCCGGCTCTTCTCCATAGGAAACAACCAATTGGAACCGTGCACCTAGCTTCTGACGTTTCATAAGTGCCCATGTTGGTTTATGTGAAATAAAATATTTTGATTTTGATTGATTTTGATTTTGGTTTTGTCCATCTAAAATGATGACTACATACTATTGTCACGCATACCTATTCATTTTACAACAACCAAGACCTAATGGAGGTTTAAACAATAGTCATCAATACACAGCTATAAACATCCTACACACATACTCCCTACGTCCTAGTTTGTGATAACTTACTTTGACAAGACAGGTATTATTCCACCGTCAGTCGTCAAGGCTCTGATATACGTACAGTCAACTGCACGTCCGTGGTAACACTTTGATCTTAACCTCGTCTAGCGTAGTACTTAGTTTCAATTGAAAAAGGGGCCAGCTTATACCTGTTTCGTTATCGCACGTCCGGGTTACTGTACCATAGCATTAATATTGAGAACTATGTGTAAAGTTTGAACCAGAATCAGGAAGCTTGTCAGGTATTCGCTAACTTTGTATGGACTCAATACTGTAGTCAAAGATGTAGTTAGTATGAAGGAATATTGTGTTACTTAAGTTGATTTTCTTAGGTAGGGAAAGCCTCGTGATTTGTTTACTTAACAAATAATTTATATAGTAGGTACTTACAAATAATTGGAGAGTACTGAAAAAAATTTAGTCAAGTGAGTGACGATTTTGATGTAATGCTATTTAAACCAGAGCAATTTAATGACATAGATTCATAAAAGCACACTGTTAACGCCAAAAAATGTAGCATGAAATAATTTGACTCTTTTAGTCTAAAAAAGGCCTAGGTAGTATGCAAAATCATTAATGTATAAAATGTTTAAGATTGTTATTATGAGAGCATCTCGGTCGCTTCCTATATCCATCTCTTTCCCTCCCATAATGATTGTATACAAAATTTAAATGAAATACATGCACAAAAAAATACTGTTGTTACTTACATTTTGTTACTCTGTTACTTACATTTTGTTACTCGTAGCTCGACAAAATGTGTGGAACAGCAGATTTTTTTGTGAATAGATTTCATTCAAAGTTTGTTTAACGTCTAAGTATACCATGTAGTATATGTGGTATAATTTAATGTGTGAAGGTTGCGCCACTTTTTATACAGTGTCAAAATAAATTAGCTAGCGAAACTGCGCAGATGTGAGATGAGTATCGATATCTAAACACGATAAAACAAAAAGTTATGATTTTTTTTGTGGGGTCATCGACCGCAGTTAGTGTAGTCACTTGAAATATCAGTTTAAAAAATCAGTTTCTTTTTTGGTTAAACGTCACAAAAATTATTGGTATCGATGTCTAAACACGATAAAACAAATTAAAACATATTTTTTTTATCTCGTACTTCAAGGTAACAACACTGCCAGCGGTCGTTGAACCACCCAGAAAAAAACAGTAAATCATTTTCATTTTTATTTTATTGTGTTTAAATATCGTTACCCATCACGTCTACAGTTTCGCTAGCTAATTTAATTTGACGAAGTATATTGTATATATATATATACTTATACAGACGATTTGAGAACCTCCTCTATTTTTGAAGTCAGTTAAAAATCATATGTGCTGCTATAAAAATGAAAAATGATATTTATTTTAAACTTTATAGCAATAAAGATACACTGTATTACAAACATTTACCAACCCTCATTTCTACTTCTCCGTACAAATACCAAGATGGAATAGAAAGCATTACATTTTATTTCTGTTTATTCCGTGCTGGAGCGCGGCAATTCTCTGAAAATCAATTACAAGGTGCCGATGATTTGCCCCGTCTTTGTTCAATGGCGGCCATATTGAACGGTAAATGGAATCTTTCTTCAATTATGTAGTGAAAAGGAATGTTTATTCTATGGGATTGAGAATACCAGTTAGTAAACGTACGGTCACCAAAACTCATAAGTAATCAGGGTCGTCGATATAGTTGAAGTTTAATAGAAAACAAACAGGTAATTTACCAAATTAAATTTAATTCGAAAATATCCATCGGTTTCTTACTAAACTTCAGCTATATCCGACAACCTTGGTTACTTATTTCTTTTGGTGTCTGTACACTCGTCTACTTCTGAACTTGGGTCTTGAAACGATCACTGTAATCATGCTTTCTTGGCGGATCGGTTATTGTAAGTTGTTTTTATTATCAGACAGGAGAAGGTCTAATATTCACATGTATCTTGGTTTAATTTCCTAGACGACCTCGCCTGCATGGCGAGGAGTCGGTCTTCTCGTGTACGGCACCATACAGAACATGCATCATTGATAGTATAGATAATAATTTAAAACTCATAATTATATTTCGAATATAATTCAAATATATATAATTATATTCTATTCGAATATATTCAACTGAATTTCAATAAATCATACACATATTTCCGATGGTATCAATTTATTACGATCATAAATTTACAATTTTAGATTTATTTTAATAATTTATAGTCAATTCACACTATACTGCAGATGATTCACGCCACATCTTTTTGTCTTTTATCGCGTCCCTTATCCCAAAATTTTTTATGAGCAAAATGCAGTCACATAAACAATTGTTTTATAAACTATTTTGTAACATGGCTAATTTGTAATTTGACAGAAATATTATATTAACTTAATCTTAATGTGTTGCATGAGAATTTGATGTATTTGTATTTTAACTATGTACCGAACTGATAATATGCATTTTGCATGCCTCAATGGCGGAACATAGTAGACTTACATGTAACTATCACAACATCTTATGAATCTATGATCATATGATCTATGATGATGTAAATGATTTGAATTTGAAGTTTTTACTTAACAAAAGGAATGAAACAAACCAAATTCTGATAAAATGGTGATTGGCAGACAAACGTAGAAAGACAAAGGGGTTTCTAATTTTGTCGAATCTATAAAATGATAGATCTACAAAATTCACCGTCGCTTTTCATGAAATGTACTACCATTTTGGTAATTGATTATGAAAAGGCCCACTTGATAAGAACCAAAACCTACTGTCAGATAATAAATATGTTAAGAGCCTTAAGGTTACCTTTTATTTACACCATTTTGAATGAAAACGATAGTCCGAAAAGGAAAAGGTAACATACGCCCGCTATGTGAGAAAGGAATTTGTTTGAAAATAGCTTAACAGAATCGCCCCTTGACCGATACTAATACTGGCATACTTTGCAGCTCCCACGCCTACGAGGTATAGTATTGCATTCGTACCCACAACCTCATATCCCCAGTCCCACGCACCCCTGTTATGTACTTATGTCCCTAAGAGCTCTCCTTCTTTTTACCCCCAAAAAAGGACATTCACAAAGCGGACGATAACGACGCGTTTACTGCGAATGACAAACAGTCCGGATTTGGCACGCTAAAACTGTTCAAGATTTATAACATGGCTCAACTTTATTTCGAACTTTTGTGCGTGTTATATTTTAGAGGTATTGGAATATAATGTCAAGGTTAAGTACCTCAAACACGAGTGGATACGACCTAGAATATAGCTTTCAAAAAGCCTTACCTTGGAATTGATCGTAAACTTTTTTAGGATTACTACAGGCCTATACCTGAGGTAGCTACGCGATGCGGGGGGGTGTGGTACGAGTCGTGAGAGCTCACCGTGCCGTGGTACCGAGCTACACCCACGAAGAAAACAAATGAAATAAGTTGTTGTAGAGCATACCAGGAGACACCATGACGCGACTTACGGAGCAATGGCCGGAAAAAGGTAATGCGTACGCGTGTCGCTTGACGCAAGTCCCATCGCTCGAGCCCGTGAGCGGGGTCTTAGAGCTCTTTCGATTTAAGCGTTTGATGCAGAACTGCAAACAATTGAAAGAGCCGTTAGTCACAAGGACAGGCGTCAACTCCCCTTCAGGAACGCGCTGTTCCTTAAAGGTCATCACTCAATGTCACAACACCGCTCCGACGCAGCAAATAACTTGTCATTCAAGTTAGGATCTTAACACAAATGCATTAAAGTAAATTTTACGATGACAATACAGAATAGTGGACAGCTCGCAGGCAGCGCGCTTCAAGCGAGCAGCTCGCTCCCAGGTGAATAAATGCATGCAAGCGGTATGCATGCTGACCCCTCGCAGCCCGCGCGTGGTCCTCGCCTATGATTGCCAGATCGCGTAAAGTAAACTGAGACAACGTAAAAACGCGTGCTTCTCAAGCGAGATCACTCACTAATGTTCGCAAACCGGTCTGTACGCTGAGAACTATCCGTTAGCGCGTGGACGGTGAGCTACCAACTAGTAAGCGGTGCGTGAACCACAAGCTGTCACCTCACCGGTAGCCGTGGCGTGCCAGCAGCGAGCGGTCATCTTTTCGAGGCGGTGACGGATGGTTACTGCGCTGGAGCGGAGCGGTTTTAATGAGTGATGACCTTAAGACACCGTTTTAATCAAACGGTAGGCTTAAGGAAATTGCACACGTATCAAATCGGAAAGGGATCACCACCGTATAAACTCAAGCCATTCAGAATTCTTTGTATGAAGCTTCCTACTGCAATGCACATTAATCGGAAACGTAACGTAATCGCCTCGCCACGGGGCAAGCTCACAAACTGCGGTGCGGTGTGTGGTCAACTTGCAGTACCTGCGCTTAAGGCTCGGCGTCACCACGCTTACGTCTATCCGATCCGAGCTTATGTCTCTTCGTCCACCCTTTCCCCTCTCACCCCTCCCGCGGCCTGCCTGCTGCACACTACTGTTACCACACGTGCTGTGATTCAGTCGACGAGCCGTAATCGCGGCGTCGTCGCCTAGCCGTAGACCAGTCGACGTATCGGAGTTGCCGATCCGCTTTAGTTACGTGCTTACGTTAGGTTGACGCCTGCTTGACGGCGAGGCGAAAGGCGATACGGTTACGATCCCTTTCCGAGTTTATATGTGTGCGGATTTTAACGTTATGGGTCATAACCTTTATATACCGTTTAAAACCGTGCCGTTTACAGGGCCTCGCCTTAAAACCTTGCTTGCTACAGCAAGTAACGTTTTAAGACGAAACCCATTTCGTCAGCCCTACAACCGCTCCTAGGTAAAGTCAAAGCCAATAGACTGCAGCGGAAAATGGCCATTCGTATCGCACGAGGATACCGAACGATATCCTTTGAGGCGGCAACTCTCCTGGCGCGCTTTCCGCCGCTGGACATCCTGGCGGATATGGACGCGAAGGTTTACTATCAGATTAGCGATTCCGCCAAAGCGGGAATAGTGTGCCAGGAAGCGCATTCGTAAGGCTGAGGCGGCGGGAACGGCGACACGCGCTCGAGCGGTGGCGTGAGCGGCTACAGCAGCCACAATATTCGCGCAAGCGCGTTGTCGAAGCCGTTCTGCCGCACTTCGAAGCCTGGCTGAATAGAGGGGAGCGCATCTCCTTCAGGCTCACCCAGGTGCTCACCGGACATGGTTGCTTCGGTGAGTACCTGAACAAAATTGGGCGAGAGGCCACGGAAAATTGCCACCACTGCAGAGCCAGCTTGGATTCCGCACAACACACGCTCGAGAAGTGCCCTGCGTGGTCCTCCGAGCGGCGGGTCCTGGTTGCCAGGGTCGGGCGAGACCTGTCTCTGCCAGCAGTAGTGAGGGCTATTATTTTATTTTATTTTATTCAGGGACAATAAACAGCTACAATATGTGTTGGAACAGAGAAAAGATAATACAAAACATTAACAATATTGCAGCCATTAAGTACATTATCCGCATATTAACAAAAGAAAATATGCTGGCTATTCTGGCAGAGTTGGGCGGAAGTAGCCTCCTTCTGTGAGACCGTGATGGTCAAGAAGGAGGCCGATGAGCGGGATCGGGAGAAGGCTGATCCTGCTCGGAGAAGAAGGCGTCGGGGACGTCACCGCCTTGGGGCCTAATGCGCCGAAATCCACTTACCGAACAAGGTACAGTCTTTTGGGGTCGCAGGCGCACAGAGTGGGGACTCTGTCCGCCCACCGAGTGAGCCTAAGGAAGACGGTGGCAAAGTGGTCACGTGCTGCCGTACATAGCGGCTCAGGGGAGGGAAATTACAGTCTCCCCAGGGATGTGCCTTACAGACCTTGCACAGGGGGGGTTCCGGAATTGGTCTATTAAGAGGAACCGGGACCCCCCCTATGTGCTGATGGTGATCACCGGGGGGTTGTTTTAGTGAGGTAAAAATCCCACCCTCCCCGACCTCCGTACCCAGGAAAGAAAAAGAAAACATATCCAAATAAAGTTTTATTTATATTATTTTATTCTATTCCGGAAACTTACAGCTAACTTATTACTAACTTACTACGTTTTATATGGTAAGCAATGGCCACTTTTGAATTTTAGAGTTCGAAAAAGTTAATACAATCTCAGTTAATGAAACTTAGAACATATAATTTTCACTCAGATTGTCACTACATATCCCTAAGAGCATTTAGTCTAGACAAGTAGTGATATTATTCAAAGAAGTTTGCCAACTTTGACTGTGTAGGAGTGCATTTCGTTTCGTTTTCAATGACGTGTCTCCATTGTTCTGCTAACTGTACCTACACCTATAAAAATAAATTGTCACCCCTTCTAAAAATTGTAATCTAAAGTAATAATTATTTCGTTAATTTTTCGCTCGGACGTTTTAAAATCCTAAATAATATGAAACTACCAGTTTACTGCGTAAGGCCCTATAAAACAAAACCGCATATTTAAGATTGTTCAGAATTGAATCGTGAAAATAAGAAGTGCACAGGTTAAAAAGATATCTTAGGCGCAATATTCGACAAACCGATTTACGCAATAAACTTGCACATAATTCCTTAGACATTGGGTCAATTAATTATTTAAAAAAAATGGTTGTCTGAAAAGTCGGTTTACGGACGATAATTTTACGTCATAACGGCATAAGCAGTGGAAGAGAGATAGATGCGTCACAAGCTGAACGCTTAGGCCTATCGTGCCTCTCTATCGCATGTTCCGCGCTCTCGCTTGCACGCTCGGCTCAGGCGGAACGTGACAATGAGTCATGCTTTTTCGTGCGTGCAGCCGGCATTCATCGATTTATAAGACGTTATCACGTTAAAAAACCTTTATGACAGACGGACCAAAAAGTGATCATATAAAGGTTCCATTTTCCTTTAAACTCCTTAAATCCTTCAATCTTTCCACCTTCAATACGTATGACAGAAAATTCTACTCAACAGCCACGTTGTTTTATATCTACGAGGAAGCAACAATGCATTATCTACCTTTCTTCACTTACAAAACCCTGAAACTATGAAGAACCTCCCGTATGTTATCAGTGTCCAGTTCAATGCTCCCATTGAGAAAGTCACTACAAAGTGTATCCTATTTTTAGGCCTCCGCAACCCCTGACGTATTCTCTACTATTATTGACTAGAAACTTGGATATTTTATAACACCTCAAGCGGCATACATCCTGAAACTATTCTAGTACGTGACAAAAGTTTGACATGACGTACTAAGTTATGTTCTTTGTGACGGAAAAGTTTGGGTACAAAATAATATGTATCTTAAATGGCTTTTTCTTATTCGCTTTCGCTTTATTAGGTAAAGTTCTAAATGCTGTTGCTAAGCGAATTGGGGATTGTGCAAATGTAACCGCGATTTTGCATGACGTGTTTTGCTAACTGATTGACATATTGTTACTCTGATTGACAGAACTATTGTGATTCCGGACCATAATTGCCTAACACACTATCAGTCTCAATCTGAATCATTTTAAAGCCTATTGCTAATCCATTGCTTCATACGTTCGAAAAGTTAGTGTACTCAAAAATGTAAATAACGCAATGAATGTTGTTGAACTGTCAAAATGAAAGCCATTCCTACTGTTAGTTTGTCACGCAATTACCCCGCAGGTTCACTTACTTTTTGTTTCCGTTTGACATTATAATAGTCTTATTTTGTTTTATAGATTTTTATTGCTGTGATCACATTGACATTTTCTAGTAGGAGTAGTAGGAGAAGGTATGTCTCTCTCGTTATTATCAGTCATATTTTATCTACTGTGGGCGTACTATGGGATGTGTTGGCTATTGCGCAATAGAAAAACCGTTTGCAGTTCAAATGAAATTATAATGTACGATCAAATTAATCACACTAGCGAATCACACACTGTAGCTACACGACACAACTCTACGGAATGCGCGACAGTTTCTAAACGTCTTCAAACTCCGTTGTACTCTGGTCAAGCGTTAGCGTTATAGACTCTCGTCCAGCGCCACCTGGTGGCACCGGCGTCCGGATTAGTCAAGTCAAACGATCGATTTAACGTATTTCCGACATATATATATATATATGTGTGTATATCAAATCAAATCAATTATTTATTTGCAAACATAGGTGTTTTTACAATAAAGTTCTCCATATTTTAACGTCACGTAGGCATACAAAGGTTTGCAATTCCAAATAAAACATCAAAAATAAGTGGCAGATCATTAGAATTACAACATAAATATTTTGATTTGTAATATTGTAGTGACAGCTGTAATTTAGTCACATAAAAATGCCTCATTGATCTAGTGGTTGCAAGCACTACTGCTGAACGTAAGCTTCTGGGCTCGATCCTGGACCAGGTTATTGGGTTTTCCATCTGGAATTTCTCAGTAGCAGCATGGAGTCTATATTATGGGGAAACAGCACATATGCACCGACACTTTTCACATTGCAATAAGACTTATAACAAGAATCCTAGTAAATATAGAAGACACTGACAGCTGCAAACCTCATTTCCAAGAACATAAAACACTTACCCTCGCCTGCCTATACATTCTAGAAATATGCAAATTCGTTCAAAATTACTAACTCTTTTACACGACAAGAGAAAATATACAGTAAAGATATACATTGCACCATTAAAATAGGTTAAACTTACAAGGCTCTAAGCTAAAAATTCACTCAACAAGTACACTAAGTCATGTCCATTAAAATTATATTAAATTACCAGAAATAATTCAAACAAAAATTTTATACATTCATAAATAAATTAAAATGATTTCTATTATCTAAATGCGATTACAATATCAATGAATATTTAAATTACATGTTATAAAAAATTATCACAATATTATAACAACGAAGTAGTCAAATAAAAGCCCTCATCCTCTCTCCTACTTTTTCTGTGCCCGACAGGATCCATAATGGTCATATTTTTGTAAACTACCACCTAAGTTCGCATGTGGAAGCAATAAATATATTGAGTATTAAGTCTGTGTGCCCGGTTGATGGCAATAAGCTCGCCCCCTATTACATGGGACTTAAACATAACTGGCGAAATAAGGGTGTACTATAGGTACATCTCCTAACTCTTCGGGGGATACAAGCGTAATGATATATTGCGTTATGAAAAATTAAAAACATGTATAAAATATTTTTACCTATGTTACGTGTATACACTTTTTTTGTTAGGTAGTGCAAACAGAAAATGATGTCATTATTCACACAGTGCTACAAAATCCTTGAATTCACGAGAACCTCAAAAGACAGTAAAGAAAATAACTTTAAATGTGTCCAAAGGAAGAACAAATTCATTGAAAAAGTCTGCTAGTTTCCTTTAAAAGACACACTCTTTGCTTTTGATTTGCAAAGTTTTGATTTCATTTGCTACGTTCCAACTTTCAGGCACCTAATCTGGAAAATAATAAGGAACTTAAAAAAAAGGTAAAATAGACTTTTTTGTATATTCTTCCCCTTTTTCTCAACACACATATTATACATTATACATCACGCCTACAAGCCCCGACGGGTTACTTATAGTATAGGTACACCCTCATTTCGCATTTTTATCTTCTTCATTCATTCAAAATAAAAGGAATCCAAGAAATGTTAAGTATTTCGCTGGTGTATCTATACCACTTATAATAGCTACTTATTAACCTTCGAAAGATAACCATACTGCAAAGTACGTTATAGATAAACTTCGAGGCGCATGCTTTTAAAATGCAGAAACGTATCACATACAGTCAATTTTATGTATTTCTATCGTATTAGATTTTAAAGCCTAGTTCTTCGTTAATAATAAAAAAAACAAATTTGTAATCAATTCTTTTGTTTTTAAGAAGTTACGAAGTTTAATAATAAATCTCTTAAACTTCGGTAACTAAAATCAACAGTCTATTTTAAAGGAGTACATAATATTTATAAATGTTACGCAATTAGTCTTTTTTCTCGCTTGCTTTGTAATTAGTCACAATATTATTGATCTAAAAATAAAAACAATTACTAGTAAAACATAATTTAGAGACATTAGGTGAGCCTCCTTGCCGCCATGGGATCTGGAGGCAAAAGTCTTCGCGCACATTTGGGAGTGGCGCGAGGAGGCGAAACCCCACGCCGGATCGTAGCTCCGCTGCCGCGAGAAATCGCAACACAGCGGACAGAGCTCCGGGTGGATCTCACGGCGGCATGGAGAGTGCGACTGTCGCAACCTAGTGCTGAGCACGCCACAATTGCGGCGGTAAGTTCCCTCTTTGAAGAGTGGCTTGAGAGGCGCCACGGCATCCTCACCTTCCGCCTGTTGCAGGTGCTCACCGGACATGTCTGTTTCGGGAGATTCCTGTTTCGGATAAGGCGGGAGGAAACGCCCGGGTGTTATCATTGTGTGGATCGACCTTAGGACACGGTGGAGATCTGCCCCGCTTGGACGCAGCACCACCGTGTCCTCATGGCGGCGATCAGCGGCAGCGATCTCTCGCGTCCGGCCCTGGTTCAGGCCATGGTATGGAGCGAGAGGGAATGGGAAGCAGTCACCTCCTTCTGCGAAGCAGTAATGCTCGCGGAGGAGGAGGCGGAGGGAGAGGCAATCATTGCGCCCTCATACCCCTAGTCGCAGCAGGAGGAGACACTCTGGGCGTCGTGAGTCGATAGCCGACTCCTGGCCACCGTAGGCGCGGACTTGCGGACGGCGACGGCGCTTTGTGTTCCACGCGCGCCTCAAAGAGCATAATTGACGGGGTCTGATAGGGCCGATGTCTGCCGGGGTTGAGGATTAATCATAAAGTTTTGTGTAGAACTTAATTTAGAAAGCAATTTCTGTCAAAATTTAATATTTAACTAAACCAAGTCTGAACC
Source organism: Griposia aprilina (assembly GCA_916610205.1). Taxonomy (NCBI): domain Eukaryota; kingdom Metazoa; phylum Arthropoda; class Insecta; order Lepidoptera; family Noctuidae; genus Griposia; species Griposia aprilina. Next base: position 5,724,291 of record OU744294.1, on the reverse strand, counting down.
ATCTACATATCCATTCGTGTCTAGAATCTAGCTTAACTTTGCTACCTTCCCTTAATTAGTAACCAGATAACTTGATAATCTATAAATCCTCACATAGTATGTTTTCTTAGTTTCCATAAACTTAGTAGTACCAGCGGTCCTACATATTATTGGCCCAAGTAGGTCAAAGGCAATATTTTCTCATACAGAAAAAGCATGAGCGTTGATCACCGCTTGCTCAAGGCGGATTGACGATTCCATACTAGTGATAATTATAATTCTAGGTTTCATCATGATGTTTTCTCTCGCCGATCTTAGTGGTGTGCCAGATAAACATAGAAAGTAGGTATCTACATATAAATTGAAAAGTCACATTGGTATTTTCCCGGGTCTAAACCCCATGCATGAATATATATACAAAGTGGCAGGGACATCGACGCGCAGCCTGTTACCAAGGATTTAGGACATGATTCTGGACCCCTGCGTGAAATTTTCTCGCAGGTTATTAAAAAAAAAGCTGCAGTGACCCCATGCATGAATATATACAAAGGGGCAGGGACATCGACGCACAGTCTGTTACCAAGGATTTAGGACATGATTCTGGACCCCTGCGTGAAAATTTCGCGCAGGTTATTAAAAAAAAAGCTGCAGTGACCCCATGCATGAATATATACAAAGGGGCAGGGACATCGACGCGCAGCCTGTTACCAAGGATTTCGGAAATGATTCTGGAACCCACCCACGCGAGAAAAATTTTCGCGAAATAAGTTGCGAAAAAATATAAAAGTTTCAACCTACGTGGTCAAAATGTATGGAGTAGCGAAAAATTCTTCACTAGAGGGGATCTACAATCATGTGCTGAATTCATGATTACAGTTTGCTTGTCGATGTCCCTGCCACCCTGTATAAATAAAAATTAATTGCCGTTCGCTGGTAATCATCACTTGAGAACGGCATGGACCGATTTGACTTGTTATTATTAAAAAAAATCTTAATATTCCGAATAAGGATTTTAGGGACAGCGAGATTTGAAAAGTTTCCCGGAAAATTGGAAAGTTCGGAAGAAACTGAAAGTCCTTTTTTCTAGGGATTTTTGTATGTATTATTGTTTGTATAGGACCACGACTATTGGGTCAGCTAGTGTTAAATAATAATGTGTGAAATAGAGATGTTTAGAATTCAGACTTTAAACACTATTGTAACAGTCCCCAGCAAGATCACAGTAGTTCGCAAATATGGAAACTGGATCAGCTCAGTCAGATATAAAGTAGGTATACATCGGAGGTGGGAAAGTTATGAAAATAGATCAGGTATTTTAAAAGCCGCCAGTCAATATGTAGAAATAGCGTCCCTTCTACTAGCACGAAACTTACTGATTTATTTATTCATTTTATATTATCTAAAGCACAGTAAAATACATGGAGATACAGAATAATTAAAATTTTCTGGCAGTTTGAGTAATTTTTGCGGCCTACCCAAATGTCCTTTTTTTTGGTAATGTTCGTCGAATCATTGAGCTCCTTAAGTTCTGAGATGAGCTGCACGATTGCTGACAAATGCGTGCTCTGACTGGACAGGTCCACTCAATCTGTGTGGTTCTTTCCTCAAAAGACCATTTCCGATCCAATTTACATGGTCTTCACATAATCTGACCAAGATTATGTCTGGGCTTTAAAAGAGACTGTGACCTCTGAGTTTGTTTCGGCCTTTCTTCTCAGAGTAGTCAGATAGGAAACGCCGATTGACATGTAAAAGTGCTTGTACAAACCTACTTACAGAAATAAAATCATTTATCATTTTCAGTACAAAGGTACTGCTAATTTCTTAAAAAACGTATGTTTTTAGTTACGTTTAAAACAATTGAAAATGAAGATAGAAACAAAAAAAGATATAATTCCTTATGATATAAAGGTGAATAAAGATTGTTTTAATGATCAACACCCTAAGCAGATCAGATGGAAGGGCGAAGTTTATAATGTAAATGGAAAGCTAGCAGCTAGTAATAACTAGGTAATAGTTAATAAACCACAAACAAAAATACAAGTTTATCCTTCAGAGTTATCACTCAATCACGTCAAGGCAGTGTCCCATTTCATTCCTCAGACATCAACTTTTCAATCAAAAAGCATTTCTCCGCTCTAACTTCGATCAACATTCACTACAAAAAGAAATTAACGTCTCTTACAAACAACTTTTGAATCTAACAAATCCCTGAACTGTAATCTTAGAAAAACATTTTATATCTGTTTATATTTGTGCTGTAATCTGTCTGGGAATATTTATTGTTTGTTGTAATTTAAGCTGACGAAGATGGTTCTAAAAATAGAGGAGATTTTTTTATTCGCTGTATTCTGTTCCTGTGTCTACGCTGTTCAAAGCTTATTGTCAGGTGTTCTACATGTGCAGACTATGGACCAATTATACTCAGCGGACTATCAGCGCCCTGCGGGTCCAATATAATAAAGAATTCAGAATGCTGATGGGGCTGCCCCGTTTCTGCAGTGCATTAGGTATGTTCACCCATGCACACGTTGAATGCTTCCATGCCATCATTAGACAGAAATCTGCCTCGGTGCTCTGCAAAGTGCGGGCCAACTCCAAATCCATTCTGAATACTATAGCGACGAGGTACGACTATCCACTGTTATATGATATTGTTCGTAGATATATCTCGAACAATAATCTTGTTACTAAAATATTAAGGTTTACTAACATAGATATAAGATTCTTTACTTACTAACCCACTATGGATGTAACTCGTCGGAAATAAAGATTTTTTTATTTTATCTTTTTGTTTGTATAACATCACTAAAATTGTTCGATAGTGTATTTCAGTAACAAGTGATAAAGAATATGAAGTTTTATAGACTCGTGGAAACTATGATTTGAGTTGAGCTATCAAAGTCAATTGTATTTTTGTATTCCAATTCAAATATTAAAATTCCAATGCTGGCACACAGACCTTTCTGTGAGAAGGAGTGGGGCATATTCTACGACGCGGGCCCAGTGCGGGTTGGTGGATATATTAATTGGAAACTGTTGATAATTTGTCGTAATATGCCAAGTTGCATTCACTAGTAAGGAACCTAATTAACTTTCTCCATCTAAATCTCAATTCTATTATCGCGAACTTGGCCCCGTTTTTACATTTATGTTTTTGGTGGGTATCTACTTGCCTGTTTATATTTCTAAAAGATAAGGATGAAAACCTACAGGTATTTAATTAGAACGATGCCAATAAGATGACGCTACTCGTGATGACTCAGTAGTTAAAACCTAGGTTCAAATCCACTGCATTACAAATTACCAATGCACTAACCAAATGTTTAAAACTTCTGACGAGTGCAACTTCAAAATCAAGGTCACCGTATTGCTGGAAGGACCAGACAAAATTTCATACAAACTGTGTACTGCAAGCAGAACTCACAGCAATCTTTCGGCAGGACGTAAACCCGTCCTTCCGGAAGAGCTTCCAACAGGACTCGCCACCGTCTCAGTCAAACGGTAGGCCTGTAGCAAGCAAAGTTTAATGAGCATTTAGGCAATGGAAGTACCAATGTAATTTTTTCAATTCATTTGTACTTTCTTAAGTTTATCTTGGTCATCACAGACATCAGTAAAGGAAAAACATCGTGAGGAAACCTGAACTTAAAGTTAATATAAGTCTGAAATCGCCAACCCGTCTTGAGCAAGCGTGGTGATCAATGCTTCTGGCCCTGCAGTCTCAACAAATATAACGACAAAAATCGGTCGCTAAGTCTAATCGATGTCAAATTTCTTTAATAGATTTTCAACCTTATGCTTTCCAAATAAAGTTGAAAATCTTTTAAAGGAATTTAACAACGGTACGACTTAGCAACCGATTTTTGTCGCTGTCTAATGTCGAGACTGCGGGGGCTGGGTAATCTGTTTGAGACTAGGCCTTTGCTCTGTAGCGGGACAATATTAGCCTGATAAACTCAAAACTCAAAGCATTCAAAACTCAAAGCATTTATTTCAAATAAACAAATTACTGGCACTTTTGAATTATCAAGGGGTCGGTCAGTCAGAAAGATGAAGCTAGTTGCCTATTCCAAAGCGTAGTAGGTACCTATGGAGAAGAACGGGCAAGAAACACCACAGACACTATTTTAAATCAAAATATTGTTACAAAAAATTGGTCGTCGTCGTTGTCGCTTCACTTCTAAGCACAAAAATATAAAGTACGATTCGTATCCTCGTTGGAACGATAAAACCTGCAGCTAATCTTCCGTAGAAGTTCCTCTGAATCCATACATAAGTATGGATTCAGAGGAACTTCTACGGAAGATTAGTTATTAGTTACTTTCGAATTTATAATAATAATATTATAAATTCGAAAGTAACTCTGTCTGTATGTTACCTTTTCACACCAAAACCACTGAACGAATTTCGGTAAAATTTGGCAAAGAGATAGACGGCATCCTGGGGAAGGATATAGACTACTTTATGTCCTGGTAGCACGTTCCTGTGGGATAATTTCCGACATCCACGCGGGCGAGGCCGCGGGCGGAAGCTAGTGTTTTATAAATGTGCCTTGTTCAGTAGGGCAGGCACATAAAAATTATACTATCGCACACACGCCGTCAAATCGAGCTGAGACCATTAATTTGATCAAAGGAATTTACGATAGTCGAAATTTGAGAGTCTTATGAACGTGTCTTGTTGTTTTATTATGTTTTGCAGAGAAGTATCTCGTGGCACGGCTAAAACATAGAGGAATGAGGAACAGTAAAGTTCACTCATACCTCTATAGAAAAGGGAGGATCCTCCGACCAGACGGGTGTTGGGTCTGGTGGGCAACTGCCCGACGATTGATGTCGTGACGTTGCGCGGTGAACTCTGCTTGCGCGATGCAGGATTTTGCGTGACGTCAGTGTGACCGTAGCTCGCATGTAGCGTTGTAGCTGCCGCTACAAAATCATCAAGTTCTTTTCAATTGTTTATATTTAGGTATAGGACTTTTAATTTATTTCAGGCATTTATCTCCATGGATCAAAAATCCAAATCAGTCAGGTCTTAGGATAATATTTGATTAACAATTTGTTTAAAACCATTGAGTTTGCGTACAATGTTTGATCCAATTCTTTGAAATTAATTTGATGCAATATTTATTTTATGAAACCTTATGGGCCAATAAATGATAAACGATTTTATTTCCGTAAGTAAGTTTGTATAAACACTTTTAGACGTCGATCATATTTTAAAAACTAGATGAGGTCAGAGTTTCCTATCCGACTACTATGAGAAGAAAGGCCGAAACAAACTCAGAGGTCACAGTCTCTTTTAAAGTCCAGACATAATCTTGGTCGGATCATGTGAAGACCATGGAGATTTGAGTCTGAAATGGTCTTTTGAGGAATAACCACAAATTGACCTGTCCAGTCAGTGCACACATTCGTCAGTAATCGTGCAGCTCAACTCAGAACTTGCATTAATTAAGTTGAATGTATTAATTACATACTTAAACCTATTTCTTATATTATAACAAGGTAGAAGGATTAGTAATGAAGGAATACTCACATGACATAATAGCATAGTTCTATCTTCTAGTGCTTAGTATTCCATTTATTTAATGATAGAGTTTGTACCGGCAACTGCACGTCCATGGGGACAATCTGACCTAGACAATGCCCTTGTGACGTAGCAGCAAGGGCGGTTATCGTGTGACGTGTGGTTCACACATTAAATGTTGCATGTTGTGTTGACCGGTAAACGACTGTGCAGTAGACGAGTGTTAGACTAAGCACTTTGTGTCGGTGTAATAAAGTAAAGTGGTACTAATGACATTGACACATCGATATTTTGAAAGGCCATCGGCTGAGAGACGATTATGCCTAATGTGTATTTTGTTGAGTCTTCTTTCCTACTAGGTTCTGCCCGTGACTTCGTTTGAGTGGAAGTCGTAAGATATACAACAGGTATACTAAAATAACAGCCACTTTTTTGTTTAACTCCCTCAGGCCCCATCCCACTGCACGCTTTGCATCACCCGCTTGCGCTACTATCTACTTCGTTTTCGCTTAGCGACTTTTTTTCTTTTTGCTCGTCATTTATGGGTGAGTATTTGCTTTTTGCTCGCAGTGCAAAAATATTTTTTCAAATTCGGCTGGTAGTTCCAGAGATTAGCGCGTTCAAATAAAAAATAAAGCTTTCTTATATTATAGTTCAGATTTGCTTTAACTATGGTAGTTAAAGTACGGCCCAATTATCGAAGACAGGTCTGAAATTGAGTTGTCTTTGAAAATTCGGCCAGTCACGTCTTACTGGGTTTCCTAAAAGAAATCGTTCCTGAATGTTAAATATCCTTTGAATATTTTGGGGTTAGGCTAGGTAATGTTTAAAGGATTTTTTGTTATAAATAATATACCAGTATGCAATAAATCTGCCTAGCCTTTACCCAGCTAATCGGATGCAGCTAAATACCAAAGAAAGAAAGAAGAATAAAAATAAATTTATTTGACTCAGCGAAGTAATCGCGTAACACACTAACAGTAGGAATGGCTTTCACTTTGACAGTTCAACAACATTCATTGCGTTATTAACGTTAGTGAGCCGATATTTTTTTCGAACATATGAAGCAATGGATTAGCAATATCCTTCAAAATGATTCAGATTGTGATTAATAGTGTGTTACACAATTAGGGTGCAGGTTGAGGTACACAATATTCACACAAAAACAAAGCGCAGAAAAAAATTCAAGTAGTATTGGCAAGGCTGCACTAGATACGCCCAGTTTAGCATAAATGTCAGAAAACTATTATAGTGCCTGACGCTGGTTTCCGACTGGACCTTATGTTACAAGGATGTCTCACGAATATAAAATTTCCGTTTTATAGTGTGTAAATATTTAAATAAAATATTAATAGATATGTGTAATTGGAATCGGCCGCGACTTACAAGATGTAGGTCGTGGGTTCGAACCCAGGCAGGCGCATTACTTTGTGTAAATAATTTCATCACCACTGTTCTCAAAACGGTGAAGGAAAACATCGTGAGGAAACCGGCATGTCCTAGAACAAAAAAATCGAAGACATGTGACATCCACCAATCCGCACTGGGCCCGCGTGGTAGATTACAGCCCTCTCCCTCTCAAAGAGAGGAGGCCTGAGTCACAGCAGTGGGAATACTATAGGCTGATTATGTATGTATGTTATGTAGATATGTGTAACAAATAATAATAAAATCAATTAGATATTTGTAAAAAAAATATACTAATATATAGTGGTGTTTAAGGAAATAATTAATTAAATGGTATGGTTGCACGAGAAACATAGCACTGTCGTCAATAAATACCTACATCCTACTAATATTATAAATGTGAAAGTTTGTGAGGATGGATGGATGTTTGTTACTCTTTCACGCAAAAACTACTGAACGGATGTGGATAGAATTTGGAACACAGATAGTTTATAACCTAGATTAACACGTAGGATACTTTTTATCCCAGTAGTACGTCCCCGTGGGATGATTTCCGACATCCATGTGGGCGAAGCAGCGGGCAAAAGCTTAGTATATCATAAATTCATAACAATGAAACGTTCAAATTAAGCATGTCACGTTGAGCTTCCGTTGTGTATCTATGAGGTACTACTTACCGTAGGCGTTTTTACGTACCTGCCTGCACATGATCCGAGTATTATCTATTGACAAATTAGCTTAAGACTGAACGACGTTAGCTAGCTTTGAGGGGTAGCTATTTAGCTAACCCCCGGGGTTGGTTGATTTCATTTAGTCTTTTTTAAATAGAATAGAAATCGTTTATTTGCATAAGTTAATTATACAGATTCGATGTAACTTAGACGCGTATTGCAGAGCGTCGCTCATCGCTCGGGCTTGAAGCTAGATTCAAGCCATTTGATTGGTTGAGACTGGTTTTAGGTAGCGCTTGGGTATTGAGTGGCGTTCTGTACTACGGGACTTAGACTATGAGGGAGTATTCATTTTGTATTTATCTGTGGGGGCTTGTAATTAGTAACTTAGATAAATATTATTGTTATTATAATGTTATTAGTCTGTAAGCCTTCCAAAAATAAAGAAATTAAAATAAATAAATAAGTGATGGCAGGTTATTCCACACTTTGAAAACCACATGATGGAAGCTACCTCTAAAAGCGGCTGTACGGCAGTTTGATAAATGATAAATGATTTTATTTCTGTAAGTAGGTTTGTACAAACACTTTTACACGTCAATCATATTTTTTAAAACTAGATGAGGTCGGCGTTTCCTATCTGTCTACTCTGAGAAGAAAGGCCGAAACAAACTCAGAGGTCACAGTCTCTTTTAAAGTCCAGACATAATCTTCGTCAAATTATGTGAAGACCATGTAGATTGGTATCTGAAATGGTCTTTTGAGGAAAGAACCACACAGATTGAGTGGACCTGTCCAGTCAGTGCACGCATTTGTCAGTAATCGTGCAGCTCAACTCAGGAAGTCAGGACTTAAGGAGCTTAACGATTCGACGAACAATACCAAAGAAAGGACATTTGGGTAGGCCACATAAATTACTCAATCTGCCAGATCATGATTAAAATTAACTGCGAAAAAAAAGCAATGACCCACATAATCCTCACATTCACAATAATTAAAATAACATAATACTTTACAAGTAAATACTCATGTCATTGTGTATATAAAATTCAACAATGTCAATGTGTATATAAAAAATCGTACATAGTGTTTGAGAACCATATATGTAGATTGGTGTCTGAAATGGTCTTTTGAGAAAAGAACTACACAGATTAAGTGGACCTGTCCAGTCAGTGCACGCATTTGTCAGTAACCGTGCAGCTCAACTCAGAACTTAAGGAGCTCAACGATTCGACGAACAATACCAAAGAAAGGACATTTGGGTAGGCCGCATATAATGATCAACTTTTCATACCTATAACAGAACTAATAAATTACATGAAAAAAAATATAAAGTAAGTTATCAGAAGCGATTATCGAATCGAATGGCGCACATTGCCAATCGTGAAAACAATTAAAACTTTTTCAATTTTGTATCCTACGCGTTATCTGTAGATGTAAGCACTCGTACACACTAGGGACTTCTTAGTTTTAGATCTTATGAGAGTTTCATTGGAAAGTAGCTAGTTAATTTTTTTCTGTGTCTCCAGTTTAGGTGACACCATCATATCGATACCACTTATTTGATTTAAAACTTTTCAGAAAACTTTGAAAAGTAATAAAAAGTTCTCGTCTATAGCTAGTTGTAAAGGTTTTGTCCGGAGAAGTAGGTACTACTTTTGCAGCGCGTATACGCGCATAGAGCGCGCGATGAAAAAACGCCGCCCTTAATTTCAACTTTGTCCCCTAAATCATGGAATCCCTTAGTACCGCCACTAACCACCGCCAGAGATTCTCGAATCAATCGGCGGTGGTTACCTATTCATTGGGTTGGTGATCAACCTATTGCATGTTATCCACTCCAAAAACAAAAAAAAAACGGTTTCCTAATAATTTATCTAACATTTTAATGATTGACTGCTTCAAACCTAAAAAAAATTGAATAACAAAATAGTGTGAACCATGCCTTAGCAAAGTCACGTGAAAATCAGATATTTTATCAATCATGTCAGTTTGAATTGTACGAACTATTTAACTTTCCGATCGGAAGGCAATTAATGGTTTCCATTGCTTTTAGTTAAAAGTTAACTGTAGTTTTAACAAATAACAAGGCGTAATTGTAAACTTTGTGACGTAATTGGGAGAATGTTCAGCAGTCTATAATGTTTCCACTGCTTTGACTCAGGCTTTCTGTATGAGAGGGTGTGAATCCAAGACGCCGTTTAATAAAAAAAAATGCGGGGCAGTCTTTGGGGACTGCCGATAGAAGTGAAAACTAAGTAACTTGTGAATTGTATCGTCAAAGCGTGCGGTGGCGATGACGCGAGTTTCACGCTTTTTATTCACCCAAAAAGTACACATATATACACAGTATACATATAGCTCATGGAAAGCGTTCGGTGACGATGACGCGAGGTCCATGATTTTTGTTCACCCAAAAAGTGCTCAACGCACCTAAAGAAGTTTACACTTCAAAAATATCTCGGCTAAGCAGTAAACTTACACAGCCCTACGCACCTAGTATAATAACGCTTTTAGCACGCTGCTGGGGCCGCCATGATGCAGAACCGCGACTGGTATGTTTGCTGAAGCGCGTACGGATGGCTTTCAAGCCATCATGCGCAAGAAAGCAAACTCCTTGCCGCACCGTCTACGAAGCAGCAGCAACAGCATTCTGAATATGATTGCTGACCGTTTTGACTGTCCTTTTCAGCATCAGTGATAATGTTACCCATAGGCATCAGTTCGGTATAGGTAACACACTAACAATACTAACATAATTTTAGGTTCAATTTTTGTTACTAACACACTAATAGTTTATTTTTTGGGATACTATAATAATGTAACTAATATGGAGTTTGTCTGAAATAAATAAATAATGATAATAAGGATTCACTAAAGGTGAATAAAAGATCTTCAAAAGAGCATTCGGTGATGTTTAATAAAGTCGGACGCACTTTAGTCAGTCAGCCGCCTCAACATAATTAGGTAAACTTTTCAAAACGGCAGAACGAGTTATTTTCATAATATACATTCACTAGTTACTACCCGTTACTTCGACCGCGTGAGATGATCCCCCGCCCGCGCTATTAGTTCATTTACGCTTAGCGTTCTTTCTGAGTGTGTGATGCGAAATAGCATATAACCTTCATCAAGAATTGGGCTATTCAATGCAAAATTATGATTCAAAAATCGACTGTTAGTTCCAGACATTAGCGCGTTCAAACAAACAAACAAAAAAACGAACAAAATCTTCAGCTTTATTATTAGTATGTTATATATATATATATTTATATTAGTATGCATATATACGTATGCAATCGAAATATTTGTGATACACAGAAGTACATGCAATATCTGTTAAAAGTGTCTAATAGGAAACGAAGTAACGCTCAATTATGTCCAATAAATAATTAAACAATAAACTAATTGAAAACGACAAATCTTTGGAGCAGTGTCCAAGCTCAATTTTACTGAAATCTACTTTCATAAAGTCTTGACCATTACGATTTCAGCAACCTCAAATCGATATTAAATCTCGCTACACATAGACTGCATTGGCCGCAATAAAATGAGTCGTAAAACATTTTTATATGGCTAGAAATAAAACTTTATAGTAATCCACTTCCCAGACATTAGCTATCTGTAAATTGATCGAAGAGTGAAGAAGAATTGGAGCGCTGAAGAACGTTGTCTGGGGACTTGGCATTAACAGGACTCCGGATGATTCTTTCATCGCTTTTCCTTTGTTTAGTTTTCGAATGTGATTATTTTACCTTTGTTTTTGTAGCCAACGTCCCAAGTTCTATAGTTTCTCGCTAGCCAGTGAAATTGAACTTCTTATACTAAACTAGCTTCTGTCCGCGATTCCATCCGCGTGAAATTTTTGGTTCCCCCGACCCACCTGGTTGCATCACAATATAGAGGTATGAGGAATGGGGTGTAAAGCTAACTCCTACTCTATAGAAAAGGGAGGATCCTCCGACCAGACGGGTGTTGTGTCTGGTGGGCAACTGCCCGACGGTTGTTGTCGGGACGTTGTATATATGCTAGTCACGCGGTAAACTCTGCTTGCGCGATGCGGGATGTGCGTGACGTCAGTATGACGTGTAGCTCGCATGTGGCGATTCTGATACCGCTACAACAACGCCCGCACGCGCTATTACTTCGTTTTCGGTTAGCGTTATTTCTGACTTTTTTTCTTTTTGCACGGCTCCTAAGGGTCCTAGCGTGATGTTAGCGGGGGCTACATTGAAGAGTGCTTTAGTGCCCCCGGTGCAAGTGTGCGAGAGAACACGGGGTGGTTTTAGTCGGTAGAAGTCTGACAGACCCCTACGTCCGCCCTAGGGCGCAGGACATCCAAAAAAAAATAGACCATGTGTTTCCTAGGCTAAGGTGGACTGGGAACCTAAAACTATGGAAGGACTATAGCCCCTACCTGGCTAATGTTTTATACACATACACGAATAAAATGGCAGGGGGTGCCTTGCACACTCAGAAATGAGCCCCTGCAAACGGTTGCTAGCACATAGTGACGCAGTGGCAAGGGGGAAACATATCCTGAGGTGTTAGAGGAGTGGAGAGGTATTCTACGGCTATCAGGAGAATCCCGAAGGTACGGTCAAGATTCCTACCAGCATCTTACTGGAATAATTCCTTCCGTCGAGCACGTTTGCTACCGCGAATCTGCTTTCAAGCCGGCCAATAAAGGCAAGAATGAGGCGGGTGCTCAATTCCTCGTTAGTGTTCACTCCAGCCGGCCAATAAAGGCAAGCCAGCGATGAGGAACAAGTCTTCTCCCGGGAGGTAGGGTCCGTGGGGTCACTACTGCCCAACAGTTCGCCACATTCTGCCCTGCAGGTTTCGAAACCTGTTCTGGCAAAGTAAACTCTACCGGCACAGACCTAGAGTTCGGAACGCGCAAGTCCCACCACAACATCAACGTAAAGCTTTAAGCGTTTAGTTTTTAAATGTCGCAGCATCATGCTGAGATAGGGGCATTTTGGCCTCGAACAGGACTTTCTGTTATTATTTTCATTTTAGTGTTGTTTTTTTTTTTTGTTTTTTTGTTTTTAAGAGTGTGTTTAATTTTACTTTTTCTTTCTTTCTTTCCTTTAAAGATACGGTGGTGGGGTTATTATTATTAGGTACACTAAATTATTTAACTATGGATTAACTAACAAACAATAAAAATATAGTATCCTAACTTAACTAAAACTATTAACAAAGTCAAACCAGTAAAAACCTTAATTTTATTGTGTCGAATGGATACTCTTGTGTGAAAAAATCATACACCTCGAATTCAGTATTAATAATCTTTATTCACTTTTTTACAATACAGTCGGGTAATTAACAATCACGTATTAATTTGTATGAACATAACAAAAGTAACGCGGATCGGTCAGATATCCTTACGGTTCAACGCCTCGAAATAGACTGACTCTCTCCAAGCAAATCAGTTACCAACTGAGTGTTCCCCACTTTAAACGGAAGTTAACACTCAGCCGGCTATACAACCAATCAAAGCAGAGTAAACAGTACATACAATCACTTTACTAATTAAAATACATTAGGGCTTATAATTAACTGTAAATAAACTTTCTTAATTTAAACAATAATGATTTATTAAATAAACAAAACAAATATACTTTAATACTGATAATCTACAAATGAATTGCTAAAACGGATGTAATAATTTCGTCCAACCACTAGCGCCATCTGTCGCTTGTAGAATAAAGTCTTATTCTTAATAATATTTTACATAAAAACTTTTTTACAAAAAAACAACCGACTTCCAAAAAAAACACTAAAAGACGTGAAAAATAACTTTAATTTCGGAAGTCGGTGTCTTTGGTTTTGTGTTTTCGTTTTTGACCACCGACTTCCGAAATTAAAGTTATTTTTCACGTCTTTTAGTGTTTTTTTTGGAAGTCGGTTGTTTTTTTGTAAAAAAGTTTTTATTTTTCACTTTTTAGTTACGGTACCTACCCCACACAAATTCGTATACCACTACTTGGTGTGTAAATAACAGTGACAGGAAATTATTAACACATCATCCATATAAACTAAGTGGAAAAAATATGCATTATTAAGAATAACTCAAAAACTACTGGTCAGACCTTAATCAAATTTAAATGGGACCACATGTGAAGCACCAGCTATCAAATACAAAAAGAACCATCCAAATCGGTTCAACCAGAAAAAAGTTATGAGCTAACACACATAAAAAAAAAAAAAAAAAAAAAAAAAAAAAAAAAAAAAACATACAGACGAATTGAGAACCTCCTCCTTTTTGGGAAAGTCGGTTAAAAATCATTACATTCGGCCATCCTACATCGTGCGATCTCCTGACGCACGATTTTAAAATTCTAATGACAGTTAAATTAAAATGACCCTTACATACAAAATCATTACATTCGGCTATTCATTGATCTCGGATTCGATTCCGGAGCATGGTTTATCGTCATCATTATTATTTTCAGCTACAGAAGATGAGATACTATTATCATTAGATGAATTTTTATGGTCAGGGGAATAAATATTTATCCAGGGTCTAACACGGTCAGCGGGAACTTCGGTTTTAAATGTATTTTTCCGTTTACTAAAACCCGGAATTTCAGCAATTTTATAAAGTCAAAGTCAAATCATTTATTTCAAATAGGCACATAAAAGGCACTTTTGAACGTCAAATTTAAAAAAAAAAAATAGAATTAATTCTAGTTGCCCCTTCCATAAGATACTTTCGTATGGAGAAGAATGGGCAAGAAACTCCACAGTTACTCTTTTAAAAATGTTTTACAATATGATGTATACATTAATTATATAATTATATGTGAAGACGATGCACCTAGAATACAATAACTATACCACAATAGGTAGAAAGAATTAAATAACAACGCATGACAGGTAAATTAATTATGAGATAGATACATGGTGCTCACATATTTACAAATATTGAAAAGTAAATGATTTTTCCAAAATTTCACAAGTAATAATTTAGTATAGTGATCGTGTGTATATCGATCATTACCCAAAACTTCTGTGATCTTGTAAAAACCACCTTCTTTACAGAAACTAGCAGGGATCCTACCGGCATCATAATTAACTTTTTGGTTTTCTTGGCTAACTCGGAGATTGGTACTGACCTCACCTCTTAAGCTTTGTAACGTGTCTCATATGGCGTCAGCTCCAACATCCAATTTATTATCTAAGTTGTCTCTGAACTTGGTACCGAATAGAGCCTCTCTGGCAGTCCGTTTAGTGGAGGAATTAATGGAATCATTTACACCCCACTTTTGCAATTTTACCAAGATATATGTGCCAGTTGTGTTCGTCATTGCCGTCATTATGTTTTACCAGGGCATTCAAGATAGTTTGGTTATACCTTTCAGCTTAACCGTTCGCCCTGAGACCTGCTATAGCATTCAGAACATTTTTAATACCATGACTTCCGCAAAAGCTCCTGAAAGTAGTCGAAGTAAAAGAAGTACCACGATCAGAAATGATTCGTGATGGTAAGCCAAACTCATAAAATTTTTTCATGAACTTTTATTCCAATTCTAGTTTTCGTGTCTTTTACCGCTTTTACAAATAGGTATTTTGTAAATCCGTGAACTATAGTAAGGATGTAGGCATTGCCGTTCCTACTCTTGTGTGGAATACGATGCCCACTTTTTTCCATAGGAAACAATGGTCTGGTTTTTTTTATTTTATTTTTTAAGCTCACTGAATACAAGACATTACACTTTTTATACAAATCGCTTAAAAATAATAATAAATAATAATAATAAAAATATTTATTTCATAAAACAAGAACAAATTGCACTGTATACATTGTAGATTATAAATTTAACATTTGTCACACTATACGCACAAATATATAGACACTATCTCTTAAACTAGGTCTAGCCTGTATCTTAAGCACAATAATAATATGATAACACAATATAATAACCACATGGGATGGAGCGGGTAAAACAAGGTTACTAACCATCGAGAGAGCTCAGAGGGCCATTCTCAAAGTGTCTACTTTCCGCCCTTTCCTTTTTCCTACCAACCTCCTGTACAAATCTTGTGAAGTATTAACAGTTCGGCAACTATTTATTCTGGGCATTGTATTAAAACAACACACAGCTCTACCCTACATCACTGAACATTCTAATAAAAGACGCAAGGATATAGTCTGCCCTCAAAATACAACAAAACATGCTTTTATATCCAAATTTTACCTGTACCTCGGTCCTCTCCTCTATAATAGACTAAACGCGAAAGCAAACATTTACTCGCTGAACTACATAAATTGTAAGAGAATTCTCAAGGAGGCTCTCCAAAATATGTCTTACGAAGATACAGAGAATTTATTAACTGTGTTAAAGTAAATATGTATACTCACCTACGTTAAGTATATATCAAATTTAAAAACTAAGAGTTAAGCTACTCAACATAAGTATAATTAATTTGTGTATTGTCACCTTGAGGGTTATTTATTAATTTTTATAATACTATCTTAGCACTTTTCGCCTGAAACACAGGATTACCTAGTTCAGGCACGTAAGTCTTAGCACTATAATTTACATTTAAGCAAAACTGTTCTAATTTTTATGCCTTATAATTTTTGAATAAATATTATTATTATTATTAAGAGATAGGATTCAGCCATATGGGTACGGTGAAAGTTTAAATTCTGTAACAAATGAAGCAGTGTCGATGTTAGTTAATCGAATACAAATCGCTATTAAACTTTGGAAACCAGAAGACAGATTTAATTCGCTTTATCGTTTTAGAAATGCCCAAGACGTAGATCATGTCGTCATGATTATAACGACATATTTGCCAACGAGCATTACGCGGAACAACCAGGCGTATATATATCATCGCCAATTTTTTTATATAATTTACGATTTTAGATAGAATATTATATCCAATGGGTTTTAGATTCTTCGTCTGATTCAGGTTTGAGAATTTTAATTGGCAAGATATTTGACATTTGTAAGGTTAATAACCAATTATTAGTATCGATATGATACACGGTAACGGAGGACTAATCTTTAATGTCAGAAGGCAATATGGTATTTCGACATGTGCCATACGCGTCCCGGGCCAGTACTCAATAGTAAAAGTGAACTCGCTAATTTGGAGCCACCACCTAGCTATACGCGGTATAAAGTCTAGTTAAGTTAATGTAGTTCGGAGCGCATTATAGTCTGTTACTATTTTAAATTCTAATCCCAACAGATAAACACGAAACTTTTTCAGTGAGACAATGGCGAACGTTTCAAGTTCGTAGGAATGTAAATGGCGCTCTTCGGGCGTCGTCTGCCTACAGTAAGCAACAGGCTCGAGTACCCGAGGGCTAGCATAATTAGAATCAGATTCCCGCATTATTAATCTTGCAATAGGTCATTAATAATAGCTAATTATTTTGCAGACGACTAACAACTTAAAGGGCTACTAACTATTTGCTACTAGAAAAAAATCATAGGCGAGGTACTATAAATAATGAAGTGGTGACTAATATTAACAGTGGGATAGGATGCAAGAGCGAGCGAAGCGAGCTCGGGACTTGGGGCACTCTGACTCGGACTGGTTAGGTTAGAAGGGGATGGCGGGGTCTGAAAGACCCCGCCGTCCCCTTCGTGGTTATTTTTTTTTAAACCACCCAGAAGAAGGAGCCCCGCGAAGCGGGGCTCCGTCGGCTACGCCTTATTATTATTGCCATTCAGAAATAGGAGGCCTCGCCAAAACAGAAACTCGATGCCAGTTTAAATTAAAACAAAGCTAACAACTGATTATTAAGCTGCTACTTTCTACTTAAAATTATTCTTCACTGTAGCTGCCAACCTACTATTTTTGCTACCGGCTTTAATTATTTTTTAATCCCAATTTCAGATTAATTTGTCGCCGCGTTAAATACATGCCATTAATAATTTCCCGTAAGTCTATCATCAACCAAATCTATTTTCATTTTAATAGAGTCATTACAACCCATCTCACTCAAATTTAATGAAAAACAATCACGATATGACTGCAATAGTTCGTAAAGCTTATCGATTGAATTATTGTCAACTTGGGGACCGACTCTGATTTCAGACTTAACGAGTGGAGCTAAGCTAGTAATGTCCCTTGCAATTTCGTTAATGCATAGTATTTCCTTTTCTTCAAAAGGTATTATTACTCTGGCAATTCGTGTTTTTGGGCAAATTCAGGGTATGGTCAGAAAGATTTCACAGAACAAGGTAACATTTACCTGCGCTTGTACGATAAGTACCTTGGTGTAAGATAAATTCTTTACCAGGTTTATTACTATTATAACCTTCTAAATAAACATCCCTAGAACAACAAGGATCTGAAGCAGAAACTTGCAACTAATTCGGATTTGTTCCTGGCTAACCGAATGTGGTTCGGCAAGGTAAGTATTATGGAATTCAAATCACTGGCGTTGGCCATGGAGCCCAGAAGTTTTGTAAAATAATAATGTACTATCGTCTTTAAATACAGCTATGGATGGTAATTCAGTGAATGTTTGTACCAGTATCAGTAAAGCAGTCTGCATTAACTCATCATTGGCGACCAGTACTTCCACACTCGATTCGATATCATCAATTTTATGGTTGACAAAAGTACTTTAAATGGGCGTAACTGCGGAGTAGGCAAGCAATAAATATATTGAGTATTGAATTACCAAAACCCTGGATTATTGGTAGTTTTCAGATAGTGTTGGAGGGGTTAAGACTATTCGCGTCAGATTCACGCATACGACTACACTCACTGCCAAAATCTATGTACCCACTAAAACTTGATGGTTTATTTAGACTTAATAAGAACCTTTTAATGCGATTACTGTATATATAAATTATCAGAGTTTTGCGTTTTATTTTATCGCTTGACTTGGCAAGGTCATCACGCTTTTTATTTGTTGAAACAGTTTCTGACAAAGCACGCTGGGAACTGAGACAATGTTACAAGTCTTCCGGTTCACTACAATTTAACTGTTGGACTCCATTTCTAATGGATTTATCATAAATACTATGGGTTATACAATCTACGGCTCTTTTACCACTAATATGGCTATGCATTAATTTGTCGTAAAAATATTCAGATAAGCGTTCATTACTTAGAGTTGTACGAGCTAACATTTGTTCCAGAAGCCGACCATAATTTTGCTCACTTGGAAAAGCCTTGGTAAGTATGGCTTACCACTCAGTCCAACTAAAAAATACACCCGGTAGGGTTTCGAATCATTTTTTTGGCAAGCCCAATATATTTTTATAGAGCAAAATGTATGGTCTGCTTCGCGTCCCATTCGTATATTACAGCCCATTCATTCACCTTCCTAACTTCCAATACTCTTAGTTTAAGCAACGGCAGTTTAAGCAACGAGACGTAACCTTGACATGTACCTTCTCGAAAAACATTCAAAAGATCCAGTACCTCTTTTTGTTTTACCAATTTCAAGTCTTTTTCTGTTTCTTGCGTCGCACAGTGATCAATTTTCAAAAGTTAGCGTCCCATATTTATTTTTGGTCAATATGTCGGTAATTCGAAAAACCATTTTATTAAGACTTGAATGTAAGTTGTTTACATTATACTAAAACATCAACATTATGCAGTCAGTAGTTTAATGGATATGCCATTTCAAAGTTAACTCGAAAGCAAAACTATTATAACAAGACTCATTTATCGTTGTTTTGCGCTCCTATTCAAGTTAAGTTGGTTATGTTATCAGTGTAAACTGTGAATTGAAAAAAAAGGGTGCACATTAAAGAAGGTCTGTACTTTTTATTGGCATATAAACAAAAAATAAAATAGATCGATTTATGTTATTAAAAAAAAAAAAAATTTACGTACTGATATTTACTAACTTTTCTAAGTTTGAACTATGTTACGTTTAAAAGTACAAATTAGTACACTATCATTTCGATTCCATTTTATAGCAGGGACCATTAGCTATATAAAAATATGCATTTTTTTTCCGATGATTGCCGGTTTCTATAGTAAAAAAGCGGTTATTTAGGTAAATGTGCCTCAATAAAAAATATTGATTTATTCAATATTTTGTCATTGCATTGACCAGTGCAGCGGCTATCAAAGGTCAATCAAGATAAACTACTTAGTTATATTTTGGAGACATTAGAAGTATCGGAACTGCCTACTACAAGCAGGGACAGTCTTAAAAATGTTGTCAACAATTTCCTATAGCAATTTCAAGATTTTGGAAAAAATGTTCCTTTAATATTATTAGATTCCGGAATCAAAATGAGAAATGGCTTGATCAAGTAGTAATCACCTCTAGCGGGCAAGAAAGTGCACCCTCTACGTCTACGTCTCGAGAAGCGGGACGTCCAAAAACGAGCTTTTGTAACCTATCCGCTAAAACTAAACGTAGAAGCTTAAATAAAGAGGTGAAATCAAAAAGTAAAAAACAACTCTGTCTTGCTGCTTCTATGAAGTTACACTCAGAAGGAAACCGGAGCGCAGCTTCACTTGTCCTAGATATATCTACCTCATCCGATAAAGGTCAGATTGTAAAAGAAATTGGTAAATCGTGGGACAACTGTATATCTTATTCATGTCAAGAAGCTTTATCGTTATTTACTGATTTGAAATTAACTCGCAATCTATATACTGATTTATGACCATCTTAAATCCGTAAGAACTTAAGAAACTTGTTTCCTCCTTGCTACAAGATTATTGTAGGAAAAACGAAGTGTTATCCAAAGAACATTACTGTTACAGAAAAGTCAGCGGAAGTTCCGACAAGTGTGGAAAGTCGCCACAAAGATGTTAGATATTACAGAGAGCCTAACACCAGGAAGATGACCAGAAATCAAACTAATGAAGATCTAATAAAAAATTTGCTCATATCTTCAGATCATGTAATATCTAACATCAGAATATTACCTGTAAAACAAAAACCTATAATGCCAATTGAGGTACTTAATCTTTTACAAGAATCAGAAGTTGTGTTAGATGAGGAGTGATGTAACAAAGCACATAAAATATTAATTATCAAGTTAAATTATATGAAAACGATTTTTCAATACTATTTAATGTTATTAATATGCCTTTAATTCACGATTTTAATAATTAATAATTTCGTCCCCCTAACTTTTGAAAATTGATCACTGTGCGTCGTGGTGGTGTACTGTAGTATCAGTTGTCGTGCTTGAAGACGCAGAGGCCGAAGTAGACCTCTTGCGCTTCCTTTTAGATCGCTTCTTAGCACTTTTCGTCTTTGCGTCTACCTGCTTCGACGCAGGGGTTACCCGTCGGCCTTTTGATCTCCCGCCCAGCTGAACTGGCGGCTCTTCTTCTGGAGTTTTGGCTCCTTCAGATTCCATGGTCTCAAAAATATAATAATAAATTGATTAGAACATTTACACAATTTGGTAACTTTTTACATTAATCATTTTTGTAATAATAACCCAGTCCAGAGGCTAGTGTCATCACATGAATAATTATGCTTTAAGCTCATTTTATAATAATATCATAAAGTTTTAACGGAATGTCCAAGCTAAATAAATCTATATATATAAAAATGAATCCCTATTTCCCTTGGTCACGCCATCACGCGTGAACGGCTGGACCGATTTCACTATATATATTTTTTTGTTGTGTTCTTTATTGTCAGGAGAAGGATCTTATGAAATAAAAAAATAAGGAAGTTGATCGGAACGTTACAAAATTTAAGAAAACTTAACGCCAATATTAATTTTACATAACTGTCAGTTGTTTGAAATAACTGTCAGCGATTTACGGAATGCGCGCTGCAAATATCGTTTAACACAGATGGATCGGTTGATAAATGAGTTGATAGTTTTAGATTTAGTCAATACTCAAAACTAAAACTAAACGACGTAATGACATTCATAGTTAAGACAGGACAACGTCTGTCGGGTCAGCTTGTAAACAATAAAAATGACTAGGGAGAGAAAGAAAAAAATAACTAGAACAATAAACTATGTATTACTTATTATTATTGCATTTTGAAAGGGGAAATATTTAACTGATCGTCTAATCTAACTACTCGTACTTATGTGAATTCTTCTGAATTGATGTCAGAGGAAGATACCATGAAATCTTGTAAGTTTATTCAGTAAGAACGTTGGTCGCAGTTACTTGGCTATTTAGTATATTAAGGACCCTAAAATAGGAGGTATTTGAGGTACATAAAAATAGGCGCAATCATTATTTGATTCATATTTTTAAGAAACCAAAACGACTTATTGGAGGGTTGATTAAATAAGTACTTGCTTTTTGCACACATGAACAAATATTATTTTGAAGTCTGACGTACTTAGTCACACTACATATAGTAGGTAATAATTAATCGATAAATTCATGCTTTACTTTCGTTCTTGAGGAGAGATTTGTTCGTATCGGGCATACTTGGCCCAAGTTTTTATTGGCTCACTTGACCAAACAAAAACTTCTTAAAGCACACTTAGCTTTATCTTTAGCATACTTGGCTATAACTTTAGCACACTTGGCTATAACTTTAGCACACTTGGCTATAACTTTAGCACACTTGGCTATAACTTTAGCACACTTGGCTATAACTTCAGCACACCTGGCTATAACTTCAGCACACCTGGCTATAACTTCAGCACACCTGGCTATAACTTCAGCACACCTGGCTATAACTTCAGCACACCTGGCTATAACATCAGCACACCATAACTTCAGCACACCTGGCTATAACTTCAGCACACTTTGCCATAACTTTAGCACACTTTGCCATAACTTTAGCACGCTTAGCTATAACTTTAGCACGCTTAGCTATAACTTTAGCACGCTTGGCTATAACTTTAGCACGCTTGGCTATAACTTTAGCACGCTTGGCTTTATCTGAACCACACTTTGCATTATCGGAACCACACTTGGTTTTATCTGAACCACACTTCGTTTTATCTGAACCACACTTGGTTTTGTCTGAACCACACTTGGTTTTATCTGAACCACACTTGGTTTTATCTGAACCACACTTGGTTTTATCTGAACCACACATAATCTAACATTTCTTAAATCACTATTATTGTAGGCTTTTTGTAGGCAAATCCCATTTTTGAGATGTGAAGAAATCATACACCTCGAATTCAGTATTAATAATCTTTATTCACTTTTTTACAATACAGTCGGGTAATTAACAATCACCTATTAATTTGTATGAATATAACAAAAGTAACGCGGATCGGTCAGATATCCTTACGGTTCAACGCCTCGAAATAGACTGACTCTCTCCAAGCAAATCAGTTACCAACTGAGTGTTCCCCACTTTAAACGGAAGTGAACCATCTGCCGGCTATACAACCAATCAAAGCAGAGTAAACAGTACATACAATCACTTTACTAATTAAAATACATTAGGGCTTATAATTAACTGTAAATAAACTTTCTTAATTTAAACAATAATGATTTATTAAATAAACAAAACAAATATACTTTAATACTGATAATCTACAAATGAATTGCTAAAACGGATGTAATAATTTCGTCCAACCACTAGCGCCATCTGTCGCTTGTAGAATAAAGTCTTATTCTTAATAATATTTTACAAAATCATTACACTTGACTCTCGTATTTTGTCTAAAGGTGGCATTTCAATCATAATGCCGTGATGAGGGTATTGTGATAGAAGGATGGTATTGTGATAGAAAGCACGTCACTGTTGATGATCCGTTTGCCACTAGTCTCTGCTACTTCGAGGTGTGATTCCGCCTAGCGAACCTTACAATAGTACGCTTAAACTTATAGAGGCATGAGGAACAGGGTGTAAAGTTCACTCATACCTCGTGTGTTGTGGGCAACTGCCCGACGCTTGATGTCGGGACGTTGTATATATGCTAGTTGCGCGGAAAACTTTGCTTCCGCGATGCAAGATTTTGCGTGACGCCAGTGTGACGCGTAGCTCGTATGTGGCGTTGTAGATGCCGCTACAAACTTATGCGCTTCGGCAATCTCCGTGCTTCCGTCCGACGAATGGTCTACCAACGTCTGACCTAACATCATCTTTCGTTCATATTTCTAAAGATAGACTTTATTTGCCGAAGCGTATAAGTTTTAGTGAGCTATTGTACACTGATTTTTGGTGGGTAGTAGTACCTCAATATGTGTATAAGTTCTTCATTTTTATGACTTCCCAAACAGACTCGACTATAATTTTTACGAGTCTATCTGAGCTCCGTAAAAGCACTTTGATCGTGGATTGGTTGAAAGGATGAATCGTAAATTTGGTTCACGTGAGCTCTAGAGGCAGTTTTGTGTGGTTATAATTCATAAATTTTTATAGTGGACTCGGGTTTTTACTTTAGGTTTGTGTTTTTGTTGAATAGAGCAGCGTAACTGGCCACATAGTGAGCGGTTTTAGCCCTCGTCCGTGTTTCATTAAAATGTTCATCTCTCTATTGTTTTATAACCCGCCCTTGCTTCGCACGGCTGCAATAGCGACCTGTCAAAACATCGAGATTTCTGTGCTTTATTTAATTAAAATAATTATTAATTTTAATTTGAAGGTTTATGAACCTTCCGGAATAAATTCTCGAACTGCTGGTGTAAACGTTATTAACATCCGTTGCCAAGTTTAGAAAAACAACGCGGTTACACCGATAGACACGAAAAGTGGCTGGTGTTTAAAATTACAGCCTGTATTATTTATTATCTAGATTTGAAAGCTGTGCCAGTCCAAGGGTAATAAGTACTTTTGTTACAGACCACGAGTTCAGGCATCAATGTGCTTATCACAAGGTGTATTTTAGGGTTCCGAACAAAGGAAAAACTAATCTATTTTAAGACCACTTTTTTACCGTTTCGTCCATTTTTCAGTTGCGAGGTTAGCGAGGGTATTGCGATACGTCTTGTCCCATAAATTATTATTTTAAATATTTCCTTTCCATTTTTATTCGCAATCATAATAGGAATAATGTAGGCCATAACTTTGGGACCATTAATTGCATCTACCTATGTGGTGGATTGTGATAGACTATAAGCTATCGAAAAATAATGCGTTAAATTGTAAATGTTTTTTTTGCAGTTCACAATTTCTCGATAGTTTTATGAACTATAGAAAAATTGTGAAATGCAATAACTCGCGAGATAGATGATAAATTAACGATGTTCATAATCATACGGCGACTCATACAATTCAAAACAATATTGCCCAATACTAAAATTAATTTCCGTGTTATCGCGATCACATTAGGGTGAAAGACAAATCTTATATTCATTTTCATAACATGTCGCACCTTCTTCTTCAGTTATATTCAAGCCCCAACAAAAATAAAGCACTAAATATCAAGCAGCTGTACATTTTCTCTCCCCAAAGCCTACAAAATTAGATTGGAATAACATATGGCGTATCTTAAGCGCTTATTCTGTCTGAGTAACTATTACATTAAGCTGCGTGAAAAGGTTCCAAGACCTATAAAGGTTAAATGTTCGTATTTTCATGATAATTAGACACATTTTTTTGTTAGTAAGAATTACCGAGTTACTAAAGGTGTATGAGATAATATCCACTTTATTTTTAATGCGTGTGTACATTTCTAATGATCTAGTTCTTCCGTAACGTAGTATCCAAGTCGGTCGTAGTTACTTGGATATTTAGAATTTTTAGAGGTTCACAAACAGAGGCGCATTCATTATTTAGAGCGTTCATTAACCCCTCCCTACCCCCCCCCCCCCCCTACCTATCCTATGTCCTGCGCGTCCAATATAATAATATTTTCAGAATGCTCTTGAGACTGCCCCGGTTTTGTAGTGCGTCGGAAATGTTTGCACAGAATCGGACTGACGGCTTCCATGCCGTCATTCGAAAAAAAGTCGCATCATTAGTAACTAGAACTCGGGTCAGTAGCAACAGCATAATGAAAACAGTGCCAGATAGTGTCTACTCTCCCATTGTGAGGCATTTTGTGGAGAGGATGGCCAGGTGAGAAACTTGTACCTTACTTGGTCATCTTCTGTGCAAAATGCTTCAATCTCAAACTCAATTTATAATAAGAATATTACTACTAACACTAGCTTTAAGGTATCACTAACATTATGGATCTTTGTTGTCCGAATAAAGAAATATTATTATTATTAATATTTTTAGTAAAGCAAAATGACAATTATTTAATAATAATAATAATCGTTTATTGGGAACAAAAAACAAATATATTTAAAGACAAATAATGTTAAACGATGATAGCTGCAATAGTTAAAACTGTGGCGCAGCTAGCAACGCCCGACTCCTGGTGACAGGGCAGGTTGTTCCGAGACTAATACTTAACCAAGGGATTTTAAAAAATATTTAAAGAAAAGAAAATTATATACTAATACATTTTGAGATAAGTGCTTTGTGTGTGAGTACCTAATGTTCAGTACGAGAAGGTTTCTGGTAATAGTATCAATGTAGATATTTTTATTTATTCTATTATATATTTTTGAGCTCATTTATTTGAGGTTCGATTTAATACATGCCCTTTTCTTATAGCTATCTTAGTACAATCATGTTTCAAACTTTTCTTGCCTCTCACCCTCCACGCCACAAAATAATCGTTCTATTGGTACTGCATGCATGAAAAGCAGTCATTCATCTTTTCAAAACCTGCCTCGCTGGTCTCGCGGTCGTTAGCGCTACTGCTTATTATGATGTCGAGGGTTTGATTCCCGGGTCGGGCAGTGTTATTGGGTGTTTCCATTAGAAATTTCTCAGTGGCAGCCTTTTTGTCTTGGGCCAGTATTGTTTATTTTGTATTGTGCCGATTTAGTTAAAAATATAAATAAATGCAAATACCTTAATTATGCCGATGATACACAAGTTTATATATCATTTAAGCCGGAAGACTATGAACAAGCAATAAACTATCTTAATACAGATCTTGAAAACATAGTACAATGGTCCAATGCCAACACGCTTGCCTTGAATCCTTCAAAATCCAAGTATATGCTTTTTGGAACCAAAAACCAGTTAGCTAAAATTAAACCCTGTACCGGCTGTGTGAGTACGAGTATTATGGGAGAGCCTATTGAACGGGTCTACGAAGCACGTAATCTAGGTCTTATCATGGACACGAAACTTCGTTTTCACAAACACGTGTCTGAGTCTATCCGTAATTGCTATTATAGACTTAAGATTTTATACAAAGCCCGTACCTATCTTAGTGAAGAATTGCGAGTCTTGCTTGTGGAGTCTTTGGTTTTATCTAAGTTAAATTTTGCGGACACGGTGTATGGCCAAAGACTACTATCAAAAACTGAAAGAATGATCCAAAGACTTCAAAACGCCTGTGCACGGTTCGGTTTTAAAGTTCCCTATAGGACATGTTACACCTTTCCTCAATGAGCATAACATTTTAAAAATGAAAGCTAGACGTAAACTCCACTTGGCGAGCCTACTCTTTGGTGTTCTTAAGTCTCACTCCCCTTCTTACTTATATGACAGACTATCGTGGATAAGAAGACATAGAACCGGTGAGGGAAGGAAATGTTCTCAACAGCTTTCCATCCCACAGCACAAGTCGGCGGCTTTTAGAGGCAGTTTTCGCTACGCAGCTACTAAATGCTGGAACAACATCCCTCCTCCCATAAGGTATAGTAAAAGTTGCTCGACTTTCAAATTAAAATTAAAATATTTTTTATTCAACCATAAAAAAGATTTTGAAAATGTCCGAGCCGACATATCTGCCATATGAAATAATTTAATTAATCAATTTTACGAATTTCATTATTATTATTTATATTTTCAGTTTTTATTGCGATCTGTTTTCATTTTTATTAGTCAATTATTATTGTCTGTACCATAAATGGAAATTTCGTAGTTTAGAAGAACACCGCAGTCACACGATTTTGCCTTTAAGGTCTAAGGACTTTCTATTTATAGATTTATTAGTTTAATGTACGCAGGTATTGGGTATTTATTTTAGTTTTACATCAATCACAATACAACACACACACCCATGTCACAGCACTTTTAATTTAATAGAACGGACACACACTTCCCTATTATTATCTTATTGTAGCGTATGGCACTCGTGGGTTGCAGCTGAAAATCAGCGTCAGGTGATACACCTTGTGTTGTCATCTGACATTATGCTGAGCTGAGGCCCCTTTGGCATTATAATCTTATTTTTTCAGTTTTTTTTAGTTTTAAGGTGTATTTTGTTGCTGCAATGTCAATAAACGCATTTTTCTTTCTTTCTTGGTGTGAAATCATCAAATAACTTCTCCCGCTCTGAGCGGAGTGGGAGGGCGTGTCAGACTTTTACTGACTAAAACTCACCCGTGTTCCTTCAGTTGTATATACGGTACCCCTTTCGGACAAACCCGCGACCCTGGCAGCTCAGTAGCAGCCTGAATCCTGGATTTTTGACCGATTGATGGCAATGGCGAGCCCCTTATTATATGGGACTTAAACATAACTCTCTAAATGTGGGTGTGTGGGTGTGTGGGGTACGTCTCTGCCTAAACCTTCGGGGATTACAAGCGTAACGATATGTTATATAATTTTTTCAAAACATTATCCTCACAAAAAATAATAAACTCAATGAACATAAGAATTATCAAACAGCGATTGACTGGAAACTCACGCAAGTTTCCACATCATGGCTCTACAAAATAATATTATTTTGTGCGAGGCAACACTCCGATAGGAATTAATCATTCATTGTGAGCAGCCGGTGTAAATGACAACGGTTCCGTTCAAGTGTCAAGATTCATTCTTGGGGACATACGGATAGAAGAGGCAGCAAACCTTGAATCAAAAACGATAAAATTCCAGAGGTCCTTTTCTTGAAAAAAAAAAATCACACACTATGGGACTCTTAATATCGAGTCCTGCAAGTCCTATTGTCTGTACCTTACAGGAACTGGTGGAGGCTACTGAAGGCGCCAAATTCGTAGCCAAATTCTTGACCGCAGCATTTCAGATTGACATCGATACGCTAAGAAGAACGAAGAAGTGTTACAAAACCTTAACCATAAAGTTTTGAGTATATTCTTCAAACACGAAGACCACAAACTATTTAATGATAGGTCGCGCCATTGGCTTGGTGAAATATTAGCAAGTGGCAGTGGGCAGGCCATGTTTGCCAAAGGGTCGATGGCCGGTGGAGCAGACGAGTGCATTTTTTTTTTTTGTCTGGGAAATTATCAAATGACCTCTCCCGCTCTGAGCGGAGCGAAAGGGCGTGTCAGACTCTTACTGACTAAAACCCACCCGTGTTTCTTCAGTTGCCTGTGCGCCAGGGCTACGGTAACTCTTTTGAACAATCCGCGACCCCGGCAGGCATCGGCTCTATCGGACCCCTTCAATGGTGCTGACATCTCTTTGAGGCGCGCGTGGAACACGACGCGCCGTCGACCCGGGCCTGGTCCTTACCGGCCGGCGAGCTGCCCATTGCTCGCCGTCCGCAAGCCCGCGCCTACGGTGGCCGGGAGTCAGCAATTGACTCCCGACGCCCAGGGTGTCTCCTCCTGCGGCGACTAGGGGCGTGAGGGTGCAATGATTTCCGCACCCTCACGCGCTCCGCCTCCTCCTTCGCGAGCATTACTGCTTCACAGAAGGAGGTGACGGCTTGCCATTCCCTCTCGCTCCGTACCATGGCCTGTACCAGGGCCGGACGCGAGAGATCGCCGCCGCCGATCGCCGCCACGAGAACACGGCGGTGCTCCGCCCAAGCTGGGTAGACCTCCACCGTAAGCTCCACCGTGTCCTCTGGTCGATCCACACAATGCCAACACCCGGGCGTTTCCTCCCGCCTTATCCGAAACAAGAACCTCCCGAAACAGCCATGTCCGGTGAGGAACTGCGTCAGGCGGAAGGTGAGGACGCCGTGGCGACTCTCAAGCCACTCCTCAAAGAGAGGACTTACCGCCGCAATTGTGGCGTGCCCAGCGCTGGGTTGCGACAGTCGCACTCTCCATGCCGCCATGAGATCCCGCCGGAGCTCGTCCGCTGTGCCGCGATCTCTCTTAGGCCCCAGCGTTTCGCCTCCTCGCGCCACTCCCAAATGTGGGCGAGGACTTTTGCCTCCAGATCCCATGGCGGCAATCTGGCAAGGAGGGTCGCCGCCTCGCAGGAGACCGTGCGGTATCCTTGGACCAGCCGGATGGCCATGACCCTTTGGGCCGCGTTCAACTGGCGTGCTGGTCGGAGCCTCAATGAACGCGCCCACACCGGTGCCCCGTAAAGGGCCATGGACCGCATGACCCCCGCGTAGAGCCTCCAGCAGGAGGCATTTGGACCCCCTTGATTGGGCAGGAGCCGCTTCAAGGCAGCCCCGGCCCGGTCCAGTCTGGGAGCCAAACGTCGGAAATGCTCAACGAAGTTCCACCGGCTGTCGAGGACGAGTCCCAGGTACCTCATCGTCGACTCGACGCCGATGTGAACCCCTCCCGCTATTATTTGGGAACCCGACAGTGGTGCGTTCCGAGGACCATGAAAACACATGGCCTCGGACTTGTGCAGGGCCACCTCGAGTCCCAATTGCCGGATCCTCTTAATGACTGTCGCAACCCCGCGTGTCATTAATTCGGCCGCCGCCTGGTTCGACCTCCCCTGCGCCAGGACCAGCGTGTCGTCAGCGTAGCAAACGACGCTGACGCCGCTAAGGAGGTCGGCGCGCAGCACCCAGTCGTACCCGATGTCCCACAGATGCGGCCCCAGGACCGATCCCTGTGGGACACCGCACGACATCTCTCGCCGGTTCCATTCTTCCTGGTGACCGGGGTAGATGACGGCCCTGTGCGTCAGATAGGCCTCGACTATGCGACAAAAGTAGGTCGGCATCCGGTGATACCGGAGTGCCTCCCTGATGCAACTCCAGGGCAGGGTATTGAAGGCATTGAAGACGACCCCACCCCGGGCCACAGCATCCCCCGTCGTGAGGGCTCGCACGCGCATGATGGCGTCCACTGTAGAGCGCCCCCTGCGGAAACCAAACTGGCTGTCCGCCAAATCCGGCCCGACCCGCACCAGCCGCCCGACGAGGCGGTCTGCAATAACTCTTTCAAAGAGCTTGCCCATCTCGTCGAGCAGCACGATGGGCCGGTAAGCGGACGGAGAGTCCGCAGGGCGCCCCGTCTTCTTAATGAGAACCAGTTTCCCCGTCTTCCAACGAATTGGAAACTGGCCCCCCTCCAAGCATGCGCTTAGGAGCCCTCTAAGTCGAGGCCCGAGAGCCTCCAAGGCCAGGACCCAGGCTTTTCCAGGTAGCCCGTCGGGTCCTGGGGCGGTATTTGTGGCACTCAGCCTACGTACCGCCACTCTCAACTCTACCTCGGTCACCTCAGGAGCATCGTCGTCGTCGTCGGTTACGTGGTCCACAGTTGGCACCGCAGGAGGCGGAGTCATGGGCGGAGGAGTATGCTCCCCTCGCGAAGGGAACAGAGCGCTCACCACGCCCTCTATAAGCTGAGGCCGGAGACTCTGCGTCAGGGGGGGAGCCCATGGGAGAAGATTTTCCCGCACCATTTTGTATGGGCGTCCCCACGGGCCCCTGTTTTGAGTCCCCAGCGACTCCTCACGGGCCAGTCCCCTGGCCCGCAGTATCTCCGCTCGGAGGGCGGTCTTCGCCGCTCTGTAACCCTCGTACAGCTCCGCCTGAATGGCTTCCGTATCCGTAGGGCGGATACGGAGCCTGCGGTGCCTGGTGTACAGGCGTCGCGCAGCAACGCACGCTTCGCGCAGAGTTGTTAACTCCGGCGACCACCAGTACACCTGGCGCCAGGCGCGTCCAGGCTGGACACGGGGCATTGCCACGTCACATATTCCGGACATGGCCTCCCGGGAGCAGACGAGTGCTGGAGTGGAAACCGCGTATCGGTAAGCGTAGTGTGGGACGCCCTCCAGCTAGATGGACCGACTACCTTAAAAAGGTGGCTGAGACAGACTGGATATGGAAGGCGGAGGACAAGGTGTTGTGGCACAGCCTGGGAGAGGCCTATGTCCAGTAGTGGCTGCGATAGGCTGAGTTGATTGATTGATAGCAAGTCAGCAAGGATGTATCAGGACTGACTGCCCAGGGTGCAGCTGGGCGTAAATTTGGAGGTCACGTTACAAGAGATGGGCCTTACCAAAGTTGTTTACTATCATTATCATGTGCAGATAATTTTAAACTAAAATAATAATAATAATTAATGATGAATATATATGTATATATGTGTGTTTCTGTCTGTGTATGAATATGTGTGTGGTGTTATATATGTGTTATGTAAGATGATTGATGATGATAATTAATTATATGATAATTTAATTTGATATGATTTGTTTGGTAATTTGATTTGGTTTGATATTTTCGACTCCCAACAAAAAACTTTAGACGATTTTTTTTTTTTTTCACGCTATGTGTGTATTCAAGTAGAAACCTTTATAACCAACGCCAATATGCCAGCGTTTGTCGGCGCTGATAAGCGCTGGTTATCAACGCTGGTCGGCGCATGCAGGTTTGATACTTTTTCCCTAATCAGCGCGAACCGTCGCCGATAAGCGGGCGACAAGTTCCCATCTGAATTAGTCTGCGCCAGTTCACACTGGGTAGCACTGATTTCGCAAATAGTACCTATCGGCTTTCTACGTGATTACACCTTTACTTTTCAATTTCACATACAAACAAACAATAATTCGATAACATCAACAAACAAAATAAAAAAGCAATCAATCTATCTTGATAGGGACTGGACCGGACACGTCTGCCGCACGTCGAATGTATTGTTGGCTAAACCTACCACAGCGGCGTGGGCCTCTGAAAACGTCCAACGGCAACCCCAGGCGAAGATGGCGGGAGAAGTTTGACTCCTATAAATATGATTGGTCCGTATTAGCTCATGATCGAGTTGAGTAGAAAAAGGGGAGGGCGAAAACACTGGCTGAAAATAAATTATTCATTGGGATTTTTTAACTATTGCAAGAGACAGGACAAAGAGTGTATAACTGTTGAGTCCAGATGTTTCAAGGACTCTTAAAGTTATTAAATTAAGAACAAATCGCTACGCTCCGATTCTTCGAGTGAATGGAAAATGTAGCCTCAAGTTTCTAATCGTATTTCGGATCAAATATTTTATAGAAATTTTGAACTATTAACTTATCCGATTTCTTAACGAACTACATAGGATAGGCCTCCTTTACAACATATATAACTTTATATAAAAATAAAACTTAAATAATAATGAAAATTTTTAGGAGCCTTATAAAAGTGACAACTTGAAAAGATGGCTGAAATGCATCAGACATTTTTGCTAACCGTATTTCGTAAAGTGACATATGTCATACGCTTCCTACAAAATAAATTAACGATGTGATACAGCTATTATTGAAATAGATCGAAATGTCTGCGTAATGGATCCATCCTGTCTTTCTATTCTGAATACTCTTATAATTTATTTTAAATGCTTTTCCAGTGTTTGGGTTCTGGTGGCGTTCGCTTTGAAAACCCTTATAGCTACGAATTCCTAGAAAAACGGTGGCCGCCACATAGCGTCTGCAGTTTACCGGAGAATGAGGTCACTGAAACGTTATTTATGATTTTAAGTTAGTGTGTTTTCCTAGAGAGTGTTTTTTGACACCGTGCAGTCAAAACCCGCTGCTATAATTTTCATGATCGCGTAACTGCGGGCGTTATATGGCGACCGCCGCTCTCCTAAGAAAACGTAGCTTTACCAATTGACGTTATTGCAGAATAATAAAACAGAACAAAAAAACAACCGACTTCCAAAAAAAACACTAAAAGACGTGAAAAATAACTTTAATTTCGGAAGTCGGTGCCTTTGGTTTTGTATTTTCGTGTTTGGCCACCGACTTCCGAAATTAAAGTTATTTTTCACGTCTTTTAGTGTTTTTTTTGGAAGTCGGTTGTTTTTTTGTAAAAAAGTTTTTATTTTTCACTTTTTAGTTGCGGTACCTACCCCACACAAATTCGTATACCACTACTTGGTGTGTAAATAACAGTGACAGGAAATTATTAACACATCATCCATATAAACTAAGTGGAAAAAATCTGCAGTATTAAGGATAACTCAAAAACGACTGGTCAGACCTTGATCAAATTTAAATGGGACCACATGTGAAGCACCACCTATCAAATAAAAAAAGAATCATCCAAATCGGTTCACCCAGAAAAAAGTTATGAGCTAACACACATAAAAAAAAAAAAAAAAAAAAAAAAAAAAAAAAAAAAAAAAAAAAAAAAAAACATACAGACGAATTGAGAACCTCCTCCTTTTTGTGAAGTCGGTTAAAAACAAGAAATCACTTGATAAATAATTTTATTTCTGTAAGTAGGTTTGTACATGCACTTTTACACGTCAATCATATTTTAAAAACTAGATGAGGTCGGCATTTCCTATCTGACTACTCTGAGAAGAAAGGCCGGAACAAAATCAGAAGTCACAGTCTCTTTTTAAAGTCCAGACATAATCTTGGTCAGATCATGTGAAGATCATGTAGATTTGTGTCTGAAATGGTCTTTTGAGGAAACATCACACAGATTGAGTGGACCTGTCCAGTCAGTGCACGCATTTGTCAGTAATCGTGCAGCTCAACTCAGAACTTAAGGAGCTCAACTTTTCGACGAACAATACCAAAGAAAGGACATTTGGGTATGCGATCACTTCACATGAAAACTCATTGATGGCTTAAGACGGCGCAGCAAAACAATTATGTTGTTTACTTACTGTCTAAAATTACTGTCTGTTCCTTTCAATTAAAAGGCTTATTCCCGAAATCCCTCATGAGAGAATCCCCCTTAGGGGGGGAAATCGAACCCTAATGTAACAAAAGTCCCAAAATCTCCCTTTTCATTTCGACTTATTCCCATATTCCCCTCTGAGAGAATCTCCCTCAAGCGGGAAAACGGAACCCTAATATAAAAATAAACCCGAGGTCACCCTTTTCATTTCGACTAATTCCCATGTTCCACCCTATTTTTAATTTTAATCTCTACGCTTTAAGTAAATAAACAAAAAATAGTGATTATATACACATTCTATAAAATGTAATAAACAAAAAATCGACAATATAATATAATAATCTTGTAAGTCTTGTATTTTTTTCACAGAATTTTGTAATAATAAAATGTGATGAAGAGTAAAAACAATCACAAATAACTAGCGATGAGGGCAATTGGTTGATTTTAGTACCAATAATATTTAAACAGTTTAAACAAAATTCCTACCTACCTAGAAAAACTAAATTATTTAGCATATCCCCCTGAAAGTTTCCCTCAATAACATCACTTACTTAAATTACTTAAACAGAGAGACACACGTTGGAGCGTTCCTCCGACAGGATATTAGAGTACGCACAACTAGACCCATTAGGCACACAGTACCTAATGGGGAGTCATTGTCCGCACCCCAGGGTGCACCGTCCCGGAGACTGGCCTTTCCCCAAGACTCATCCAAGGGAAACTCCAGCCCACGGGCACAAGGGGAGCTTTCCTGTCCTAGCACCCCATCTGTGTAGCCCTGACTCTTATACTAGGAGTTTCTGTATCACAAGAGCCAGAGACCTCAATTTACATGGAATCTTTAAAGAAGCGCGATACACAAAAATTACAGTAAATACAGTATAAATTACATTTATGGTACGCATTGACAGGTAGGTTTACATTACAAGGGAAAAAAAAGAAACAATAATAAAAGACTTTAAAATTGACACTGCGTTCTGTGGAGGGTGGGTGTGTGTGTGAAGTGTGTGTGATGTAATTATGTTATATTATTTCAATAAAAACAGCATTGTCCTTTCCAGCAGCTCAAAGAATATTTACTGTGTTTTGATGTCAGTATAAACAAAATCTATTCCCCTATATATCTTTGAAAGCTATCAAACGAAATATTATAATAATAGATAGGAGAAGCGAAACCGATTCACACATCATAAAAATGTTTTAAGAAAAAATAGCAGGACATCAAACTTGAATGGTAAGAGTGAAGAGCTCTATTTTCTTTTTTATTGTTTGCACTAAACCAGAAATAGGATTTCAAGCAGAAACATATTTTATTATTGTTTTTGAAAGAATGAAACTGACTCAGTTTTTGCTGAGCGATGACAGTTTTGCGTGGATGTGACGAATATTTTCGCCCAACGTGTTCTTATTGTGTTTGTGTGTTTTATTTTATATTCTTGGTGCGTCATTTAGTGCAAAAAAATGTATTTTCTTTTGACTCTTTACTATAAAGGAAAACACTACGAAGAAATCTGAACTTCGGTCTAATGGAATCGGAAATAAGAAGTGATCGTGGTGGTCAATTCTGATTCCATCTGTCCCAGCCAGCTTTTTAAGGACGCGGTTGTCGGTCCATCTAGCTGGGGGGAGTCCCACTCTAAGCAATTCTGATCCTGGTCAATAAGACAGTAACTGAGTAAAATTATTGTTCTGTTTATAACTATGGTAAGCAAACACAGAATAGACTGAGGTAGTAATGATATGGCACTCCAAACAAAGACTCCAATTAATAGTTTCATACAAACCTACTGAGGTATTCCACTTAAAGCACTGATTTCAACTAACCGCATTGAAACAAAATTTTAAAACGTGCGGCTCGGTGGGACAGTTTATTAATATTATTTTCAGTCCTCGGACGGCACCAGCATACACTTTGTAGTGATGGGATGTATGTATTCCTTGTTTACAGTCCGCGAGGTCTAAGCTGAGCTATGCATTTGTGTGAGTGTTTGCATTTGTATGAGGTGCACAGCAGAGTTGCGTCGCGCGAGGGATGCACCGCGCCTCAGGCCGATTGCCAAAAAGCACTATAAACCGGTTTAAACCAAGCAAAGGACGCGTCGCGCTCTAGGCCGACGTCACACCTACAATATCTCGATGTGCACTCACACAAATGCAATGCTCAGCTTAGACCTCGCGGTCTGTACCAACATATCGATACGGCAAGTGCGTGTCAACTTACTTACTACTTTAATTATGATTACTTTCAACCAAAAAGTTCGAGCATGCTGTTCCCAGAAATGAAGTTTCTATTGTTTGCAATTAACGTAACTATGTGACCACACGTAACCGTCTAGACGTCTAAACGAGACCTCATTTTTATTCAGTTTCAGATGTTTTGTATGAAAAAACAACGGTAGAACAAAGGAAACAAAGACTGAATTTTGAACATCGCCGATTCGAGTGTTTCCCGGATATTGGAGCTATAGAGTCGATTAAGTGGGTATTGAGTGTCCTACTTACTAGACGGAACAGGGATCACTTATTTAGGGTTTCGTACCCAAAGGGTGCCAACGGGACTCTATTACTAAGGCTCCGCTGTCCGTCCGTCTGTCCGTCTGTCACAGGGCTGTATCTTTTGAACCGTAATAGGTAGACACTTTAAATTTTCACAGAGTGAATAGGTACTACTATGGCCGCTATAATACCAAATAATAAAAATATGTAGTGTTAAATAAATCTACTGCACAAAATGTTGTTATCAGTGATTCTTTAATAAATAAGATCTTGTTTCCAAGTCGAAACTATTCGGGCAAACCCGACATACAAACGACGTGAAACCGCAAACATTATATAAAAAACACCCAATTAATAATCCTAAAAAATTTCGTCTTTAAAAAAAAAACAGAAAAAAAAACCTTAAACTAAAGATGCATACACACCGTAATTCCTTTTCGTAGAACAACGTTTCCAAATGTTACTGAGCAACATCCGATAACAAAAAAATATTTATTGTTAGTAATATGTTGCCTAACTTTTGACAACAGTCAACATGTGGTAACAAATTGATAACATTGTTAGAGAATGCTGATCAAACGAGTTTGTGTGCGTGTTAATAATTATGTATTTTCAATGGGCAAACGAAAACATCTTTAAACTGATAGAATTTTTCAACTAGCTTGTTGCTGAAAGTTACTCTTTGTCATATTTTGTTAATTTATGTTATTGGCAGTATGGACGCGATGAGTAACATTCAACAAATAGTAACAAGTAGCCACAAAAGTTACGGATAGTTACCTAATGTTACCGTGTTGCACAGTGTTGCTCCACGAAAGTTAACTGCGGTGTGGATGCACCTTAATAGACACACATACAGCACAGAAAGAAAATAGAAAAGATACTCAAAGTAACGTATTCCTTTCAGAAAATAAACGGCTCGCAATGCCAATATTAGTATAAGGCAATATAAAATCAAAGTGAACGTTTCTACTCCTAAGGAATTGACACAGGAGATAATTGGACGAGTTCCCCCGAGGCTTGAGCGAATCGGGGGACTAGGGGTACTCCAGTTTTTCATTAATTATAATTCAGTATTAAAATCTGTTGAATAACTTTTAAGCAGAGCTGGTTATGATACATTGTTTCCCTATACATGAGAGCCTGCAATAACAGCCGCACGGGTCGATTGATTAGGTTAAGAATAGAATAGAATATATTTATTGTAAAACATGAATAAACATTATATAATATGTGCAAGGTCTTAAAATAACAGGTAGATTTGCATGTTTTTCCATATTATGGCGTACAAAAACCACATATTATTGACTTAGAATAAACCATAAAAGATTTGAGCCTACACAACAAACTATAAAATTAATAACGTAATCCTAATGCTACTTAAAAAAAGGGGAAACACATACTTTTACATATTTGAGGGTCAAATTGTGAAAATGTCATAACTATAGGAATCTTGCGGTCATTAAAAAATTCCGATATGGCATTTGGCTATAAGATATTTTTTTAAATGTATTTTAAACAGAGTAGTAGGCATTTGTTTAATAGGTTTTGGGATTTTATTATAGATGGCTGGGGCTAAACAAAAAATACTTTTACGCATCAATCCCGTAGTATTCCCGATCTTTGTACGCATAATTTAGTATTCCGTCGATTACGAATAGAAACGTCTGATAGTTTCTTAAATAGGTTAGGATTGGTTTGTGTAGCTATTAGCTTTCATAAATAAATAAGGAAGGCAGACTTAAAATGTTATATTTAATAAAATACTGTTTGCAACTATCAGTTATTTTCTTCAATCCTTTTTGTGACTTAAAAATGCGTTCTTTATTTGTAGAGTTCCCCCAAAATATAACTCCAAACCTCACTGGTTAAGTCAAGCGACGCTTGGCGTGGTTGGTCCGTGGATGGGTGACCATCCTTACACACCGAGACCCCTCTGTACCTTGGAAGGGGCCGTCTGTCAAACGTAGATGTTTGACAGTCGTTACGGGTAGTCAGTAGCCCGAAAGACTGACAAACAGTCTTTCCAAGGGGTATCGTGTTACCAAGTAAGTGGTTTGTGGAGTTCAGATACGTAGTCGCTCCATGTGAAATACTGGTATTTAGCTGCATCTGGTTAGACTGGAAACCGACCCCAGCATAGTTGAGAAAAGGCAGACAGATGATTAACCATAAGAGCCTTTATTTCCAAACGGATAAGGAGAAGTATTAGGTCATTGAGACCGTCCTTCAGTGCAATAACACATGAGCTATTTTTCATAAAACTTGCTAGAAAGCTTTTTAGAAGTTACAAAACAAATAGTAGCATCTCATTAATGGCCGATTTGTATATCTTATGGATCGTTATTGTTTTTGTTTTTTTTGATTTGTTTGGTTTAGACTCTAGTCTAGGTCAGAGATGACAGAGACAAAGTCGACGATGGAGTGAGCTTACCCAGAAGAAGCCTGTTCACTCTCACTTTGAAGAGATTTGGGATGTATGCGTGTGGAAACACAGATGCACGTAGATAATTAGAGAGAGGTTAAAATCAAGTGAAGCAAACACCTCATAGTTTTGTATAGTAGACACTCCCATATGGAGGTAGCTATCACAGGTAAAATTAGCTTACGAATCTATCTATATGCCCAGTTTGGCAAAAAAAAATGCTACCATTGGTAAGCAAAACGATTCGTTTTTGTTTATAGGAACCGAGTTTTAAGGCTCGGTTCTAGTACCTATGAACTGCCTTCCTTCGTAACGAGGTCCGGAGTAATTGTAGTTTTACTTTCACTCAAGTATGTTCTCTTTGAAAAAGTGTTTCTGAGCCTGTAGCTAAATTAAGTATGTTAACCCTTGGTCATAACTAAAGTAGGAAAAGATGGGACCTTTTATTCTTAGCGGAGACCCAAACGCGTAGCTTACAGCCCGCTAGTATAATTTAGTACTTACCTAGGTACTTAGGTAGCAGACTACTCATTGATATCAAAATGTTTGCGAAACTAAACATCCAGAAATTTTGGCAAAAACCCATGGACATACCTGAATACTACTCGACACAATTTTTACTACAGTACAAGAAAATGTAACCTTCTTTGAATAAAATACCGAATCTTATCTTCAATATCTGTTTACCAAAAAAATCGGAGCTGAAAAAATTCGAGATTAAATTAGTACAAAGGTACTTATCGAGCATTTTTATTCAAATATCGATGTTAGCCAAATTACTACCTATTTTTAAAGTAACCCACAAAGTACACTCAGCCACAATCAGTAGTCACACTTAAAGTACGAAAACTGGGCTACTGCTACGACATTAGGGCGCTGTTTGAGTCAAATTGTTACGTTGGAAGAGCGGTTGAGAGTACAAGGTTCGAGTCCGTGCCAGTTCGTGGAATTGACGTAAATAGCGGTTGGAAACGCGACATTACTTACAGAATCAATATTCATATTTTAATCATGAAACGTTTGCCCTCTTGAATGTATTTGGGTGTGGGTTGAGTGATGAGCGACAGCGGTAAGCGGTGTTAGATGTCGATTTACCAGAATCAGGTTAGTTTTTTTTTTTTGTATCAACCTCTGGTCACAGTAAAATTTTGCTTCTAAACTGTTTAAGGTAAAACAGCCACAAGGCCCAACTTTTGTGTCCTTCAAAAATATTTGTGTTTTCATTGACCCATAACTTTTTCCATGTTAATAGACAGAAGCAGTGTTTCGTGCCGCATTCCCATAATTACTTCTTCTGCTAAATCACACCAAAAACTGAAAACATTACCACCTACGTAGGAGCCAATATTTGTAGTTTTTTTTTTTTTTGCATAGTCAGCCTATAACGTTCCCACTGCTGGGACACAAGCCTCCTCTCTTCGCGAGGGAGTGGCCAGTGCTGGTTGGTGGATGTCACAGGTCTTCCAATTTTTAGTTCTAGGACATGCCGGTTTCTTCACGATGTTTTCCTTCACCGTTTTGAGAGCAGTGGTGATGAAAGTAAAGTGTCTGCCTGGGGTCGAACTCACGATCTAGAACTCGTAAGTCGGAGCCGATAACACTGGGCCTCCACTGCTCATTGCTGTTGCTTCTGTTTTTTTCATAAGATATGAAAATGGTTCTAAATAGGTAAATAGAGCCTCTTTACAGCTAATCTTCACGTCTCTATATTTAAAATTCTGTAAGTACCTACTTAGAACCTTTTATAAACCCAGTACATTGTCCCTACAGTATTTATAGTCATCAAACCAACATTCTAATGATTATTTGTCTATAGACTAGCTTTAGATTTAAACACACTCAACCTCATACGATTATTAGAAAGACAAAATACAATAGTACTGGTCTACCTATAAATGTTTCATTACTTTTCAGAGAAAACTATTAAGCTAATACACGTTGGTTAGCCTTTACCTTGTACACACGACGACATATCATGGTATACATTTCTAGTTTGAGCTGACCTCACATTGTATAGCCTTTTCGTATAATGAGAAGTCAGCTTATACTAGAAATGTATTGCTTGATAAGTAGTCGTGAACAAATCGCATACTAAAGATTGTTATAGTGAGTAGTATAAAGGCTCCTCCCGCAGACAGGCGCGACGCGGCAGCAAGACGCGATTTTTGTAGAACAATTTCCATGTAGTTTTCATAGGTATTGTTCTGACAGAGTCACGTCGCGCCTGTTTGCGGAAGCCTTAATGAAACTACAAACTATATGAACGGCCTCGTTGGTTTCATGGTCACAAGCGCGACAGCTGAGCTGAGGTCTTGGGTTCGATTCCCATGTCGGGCATAGTGTTACTGGGTTTTTTCATTAGGAATTTCTCAGTAACAGCCCGGACTTTGCAAGTTCATGACACTCCCGTGCTTGCGAAGCAGGTAAAGCCGTCGGTCCTGCGCCTGATCTCTCGCCAGTCGTGTCGGATTGCCGACTCATCGGACTATAATGAGAGTAAAGAAACAGAGAGTGCACCCGTGCGCAAACATACTAATTACGCGCTATAATATCTCCTACGTATCTATTGAGATTGACCGCCATGACCGAAATTCAGTCAGGAGGATTATTAATGAAACTACGATACTTAAAACATTTTGGAAGCACAGTTCGCAAGTGGCACGTGGTTAAATGGTGACGTATACTGATATGACAGCGATGTCAGAGAGATGTCCTTCCTAGAGTCCGCGCAAGATAAGTCTGTACGCATGTTTGACCTTGAAGAATATATCCCTGCCAGCACTTTTAATCACAATGATGGCGATTATTTACTTTGGAAAACACTGAACACAGCACACTGTCGTGGCACCTGATATAAACGTCAAGATGGCGGCAAACGATTATTTCTGATTTGGGCTGCGCGCCGACTTATTTTGCGCGCACTCTACCCGTCCTTTGAGCAAAAGCACCTATCTTTTTCCATACTACCACTAGGAACCATTACAAGTACATATTGTAACACCCTTCCTACGCTATACATACATCTACTTGGAACACAGAAACTAAAACACCAATCATCTTTCAACTACTCTGGCTGTTACTTCAAAACAGTAAAGAGTAGCACTTCTGTACCCTCATTAGGACAGAAACCTCCAACACTGCTGCCAAGCGTGAGCTTAAGTTAAACGAATACATCATGGTCTGGCAGTTTCAGTAAATTATGCGACCTTCCCAAATGTCTTTTTTTGGTATCGTTCGTCGAATCGTTGAGTTCCTCAAGTTCTGAGTTGAAATGCACGATTACCGACAAATGCGTGCACTGACTGGACATGTCCACTCAATCTTTATAGTTTTCCTCAAAAAACCATTTCAGACACAAATCTACATGGTCTTCATATGAAGACCATGAAGATTTGTGTCAGATCAGATGATCTGACCCAGATTATGTCTGGACTTTGAAAGAGACTGTGACCTCTGAGTTTGTTTCGGCCTTTCTTCTCGGAGTAGTCAGACAGGAAACGCCGACCTCATCTAGTTTTTCAAATATGATTGACATGTAAAAGTGTTTGTACAAACCTACTTACAGAAATAAAATCAGTTATCATTATCATTTTAAATTCGTTTCGGCACCCGGCTGTGTACGGGGTGGGTTCCTTCATTCACTTTGTGTCCTTTTGTAACACTGAAGTTTTAGTGAAGAATATTTTTTGTATTTTGTTTCTTAATGTTAGGTTGTAGTCATAAATACACTGCTTCATCTATCATGTTGATGGCACATTTAGGAATTGATTTTAATACAATGACATTTTACTCGATGCCATTATTCACAAGCATAATGTACAAGTAAACACTGCAAAAAGGCGGGCTTAATGGCGTTATGTGTAATCATATTGAATTAGTTCTACGTAATTCACAATTAGTATGTTTATAAAACCTGTATTCATTAGGACTGAGACGTCAACACAGATCAGTAGCAAGTTAAAACGTTCACTCTTTTGCTAAGCGTAAGCTCGAGTTCAAAATAAACACAATGTTTCCGGCATCCGGCAGTATGCCTTCATTCTGTATAGAGCCTTTTGTTACACCGAAGTTTAGGTTTCGAAAAAATGGTAATTTTTAATTTCTTTCTGTGAGTTCACTTTTCACATGTGTTGGATCATTTAGCACCCTTCAAAATAATTGAGTTGAATGGTGTTAATATATGCGTCATGT
Organism: Griposia aprilina; assembly: GCA_916610205.1. Classification (NCBI taxonomy): domain Eukaryota; kingdom Metazoa; phylum Arthropoda; class Insecta; order Lepidoptera; family Noctuidae; genus Griposia; species Griposia aprilina. The sequence goes on along the minus strand of OU744294.1, from coordinate 5,680,948 downwards.
TCGTGAACGCGCCGTCAGTACCGACTGGTCATCTCTTACTTGTTTGCCCGTGATTTTTTTTAGAGCCGGAGGCACGCAAGGGTGGGGCAGCCTCGACGTGTTTTATATGTTTTTTTTTTACTTTTTTTATGGAAAATATGAAAAAAAAATTACCTACGTGTAGAGTTTTAGTGGTTTAAGGATTTTATAAAAGGGGTCGAAATTTTCATTATTTTTGCGATAGGACACACCATTTTCGAGTTATAAGCAAAATAAAATTAAAAAAACGTCACAGTACTGGTTTTGCACCTGAAGTCGAAGTGCTGTGGTGAATTTTAGTTCATGACAACTAATTTTATTCCACACCTTTTTAATCGCAATAAAAAATAGCTAGATTTAGTGAGACAACCAAAATTTTTGGTAAACAACGTCAAATTCAGAATAGCAAAATTGGAATTTTCACTAAACTAATAATTCAGTGCCATCTTAGTGCTGTCAAACTAAAATATAGTTAAGTTGTGTCACTTTAGTCTATTTCAGAACGAGAAATCGTTGTTTGACAGGAATAAACGAAATTTTTGTGATTTTTAGTCTAGTTTAGAGAATTTTGTGACAAGAGAATCGGCACCATTATCCCGTTTCTTCTCGGTTCGGTTCGTCGATTCTAGGGACAAAAATGTTGCGATTGTGCGCCGTACGAAGTAATCCATTCCACATAACGATGCTGACGCTGCATAATGATGCTGATTGACGCAATCGTTCATGCATTTTTGACCATCTTTATAAATGATTTTTAAGTAAAAAAAATGGTTTGAGGAGCATTATGTACGTATTTCATAAACATTGATCAATGTCATCATCATTATTGATTTCATAAATCCATTTTTATTTTATTACAAGCTAACCCGACAGACGTTGTCCTGTCTTAGCTTATGAATGTCATGTCGTTTGGTTTTACTTTTGACTATTAACTAAAACTATCATGGAAAACTATCGACTCATTTATCAACCGATCCATCGGTGTTAAACGATATTAGCAACGCGCATTCTGTCAATCGCTGACAGTTATTTCAAACAACTGACAGTTATGTAAAATTAATATTGGCGTTAAGTTTTCTTAAATTTTGTAACGTTCCGATCAACTTCCTTATTTTTTATTTCAAAAGTTCTTCTCCTGACAATAACGAACACAACAAAAAAAAAAATTGTGAAATCGGTCCAGCCGTTCACGCGTGATGGCGTGACCAAGGGAAATAGGGATTATTTTTATATATATAGATTAACATTAAAATAAGTTCTCCTTAGTATTTGCTACAATGGAATGCTGATTTGGCAATGTCATCGATATTTGTCACTTCAGATTAAAGTCATAATTTTATTGTTTGTTTACATTGGATACCTACATAAAAATTAAATAAAAACAGAATGATGCGTGAGAATTGCCTTCCTGGTTCTAATGTAGCCCAGACGTTGAACTCGTTTACGCTAAAGTGGCAGTAAAGCAATTTTTACTACCCATTAGCATAAACTTATCATAATCAGCCAATATTGTTCCCCTGCTGGGACGCAGACCTCCACTCAGTAAGAGGGAGTGGGCCTTTCGGGAGGGTTGTCATTTATTGTCTTCCAATTTTCGGTCTAGGACATGCCGGTTTCCTCACGATGTTCTCCTTCTTTCGTTTCTTCGGCAGTATAGTGGTCAGTATGCCCGCCTAGTACTATTTTTCAATGATTAGTTTAGTACACACTACGGTGTGACGTCATCTTGTTAAAATCTTGCACACTATTCATAGGTCAAAGACCCGGGTTCGCTCATCTACTGAATAGTGTTCACAGACACGAGATCCCAGAGGAAATGGGGGTTTGGAGGAACTTAGAGGAACCGAGAGCAATGTGAAAAAGTCACGCGATGGTAAGACAATGTGTTAAGACTACAATTACAAGGAAAAGCGAAAAAAAGTTTAAGAGCAACATTAGATGTTATGAAAACCAGATAAGGCAAAAAAACTTTTTGATACTCCTGTCCTGTGCCTTGAAGGCCCGGTGGTTAAGACTCGACTCTCATGAACGAGGTTGTGGGTTCACATTTTTTTTTTTACATTGTCATTTCATATATACTTTTGCGTTCAAATCCGGGCAACTACCAATATGACCTTATCAATTCATATGTACCTACTTTCTGAGTTTATCGTGAACGTTGCTGACATAACGTTGTAGGTGAAAAAGAAAACATCGTGAGGAAACCGGGACTTTATAGTTAATATAAGTTTGAAATCGCCAACCCGTCTTGAGCAAGCGTGGTGATCAATGCTCGTGCCTTCTCTGTATGAAAAGAGATCTTTTCCCTGCAGTGAGATTGTAATAGGATGGTATTTCAAACACCTATCAACAAACTCTACGTTTAGCAGTTAGGAAATTTTGCCTCTGAGCACGCGTTCAAGTGACATATGAAATGACTAGTTTTGGAGACATTAAGTTACACGGTCACTGAATTTAAAGGAACCAACGGGCTTGCTGTGTGTGTGTCAAGGATCCTAGGGTCAGTATCTTCTGCTTGGCTGAATCTTAAGTTCAACAATACACATCACCGGGGTAATTGTGTAGGAGTAGGAATGGCTTTAATTTTGACAGTTTAACAACATTCATTGCGTTATTTACGTTGTTGAGCAGACAAATGTTTCGAACATATGAAGCAATGGATTAGCAATATCCTTCAAAATGATACTGATTGACTGACTGTATGTATGTATTTGTTGTATATGTAAATGGTACACCACTGACTACCTGCATTATTGTCTCTCCTTCTACCTTGAATCCATCCAAAGGTTGTCTGTAAAAGATCGCTTTTAGCGATAAGACCGCCCATTGTGTCACCCTATGTAAAATTTCTACTTTTATATCTGTAATTTTTATGGTGTACATAATAAAGAGTATTCTATTCTATTCTGATTCTGGGGTTAGTAAATGAAATCAAATTTATTCAGACTACGCTGAAAATCAGAACTTTTTGAACGTCAAAGTTACATAAGACAGTCCCCCAAAACGCCCCGGTGGAGCATACGGTGGAGGTCTGCCCGGCTTGGGCGGAGCACCGCCGTGTCCTCGTGGCGGCGATCGGCGGCGGCGATCTCTCGCGTCCGGCCCTGGTTCAGGCCATAGTACGGAGCGAGAGAGAATGGGAAGCAGTCACCTCCTTCTGCGAAGCAGTAATGCTCGCGAAGGAGGAGGCGGAGCGCGTGAGGGAGAGGCAATCATTGCGCCCTCACGCCCCTAGTCGCCGCTGGAGGAGACACCCTGGGTATCGGGAGTCGATAGCCGACTCCCGGCCACCGTAGGCGCGGGCCTGCGGACGGCGAGCAATGGGCAGCTCGCCGTCCGGTAAGGACCAGGCCCGGGTCGACGGCGCGTTGTGACACGCGCGCCTCAAAGAGTTGTCAGCATAATTGACGGGGTCCGATAGGGCCGATGCCTGCCGGGGTCGCGGATTGTTCGAAAGAGTTACCGTGTCCCTGGCGCACAGGCAACTGAAGGAACACGGGTGGGTTTTAGTCAGTAAGAGTCTCACACGCCCTTCTGCTCCGCCCAGAGCGGGAGAGGTCATTTGATGATTTCCCACCCAAAAAAAAAAAAAAAAAAGTCCCCCAAAACGCCCGCCTTTCTCCACTTCCTAGTGCTTTATCTGGGGAGAAAGAATGTCGCAAAAAAGTCCACAGCAGCACAGCTGTCTGTTCAGTTACAAGAACTGGATTCTATACAATAGTAAGTAATCGAGTAATCGAAACACAAAACATTAAATTAAATTATTTGCCATATTTCAGCTAGCACACGCCAATATACTAACAAAAACATTGAAAACTATACTCAAGCAGAAATAAGTAATAAAAACGTAAACAGAACCTAATACCTAAATAAAAGCCTCCAGGCATAAAGGGCGTGCCCGCTTACATATGCTATGCTACATTATGTTCATATAGCTGTAAATAGGTAAGTACAATGCTGAACATAATACAACATTACGAAATCCCAAAGGGTTAAGGCTCGTGCTCAATGGCGCGACGCGACAGTGCGACACGAAGGCACTGCGTGTGGCACGACGAGCGGGTCCTTTGTGTTGCGTTGTCGCGTCGCATCTGTTTGAGGGAGCCTTTATGCAGATGTGTACGTAAAACGGGGTGAATAGGAACGCAGGGGTGAATCGTAACGAAACTTTAAAAGGAATTTTAACATTTAAATACTATAATTTGTTGCCAACAGGGACACGTAATCGGTTAATTATAATACAGTATACACGTTAGAGTCCTTTTTGGCGACAGACTATAATATTTCAGTGTTAAAATCCCTTTTAAAGTTTCGTTACGATTCACCCCTACGTTCCTATTCACCCCGTTTTACCGGTACCTATAATAGTACACCCACATTTCGCGCATACAGGAAGCGAGCCTATTTCCAGCAACCAGGGAGAGATCCACACTCCGAGCTGCTGACTTTTTTTGACTTTTTCCGAGCTGCTTCTGAGAAATTATTTTTGGAAAAACTCAATAACAATTTGCCCAACCTGGGGATCGAACCCAGGACCAATTGCTCAGCAGTAGTGATTATGACCACTATCACCATGGATTAGAGTATTAGACCAACGGTAGTTACACATCGCTAAAGTAGTTTAGTGTAACTTTTCAGTTGATGGTCAGGAACAAAAAGTGACATTTACGCATCCGGCTCGATTGTTTTTTTTTTATTCGCCCATAACCTCATAACCTAGAATTTTATCAATTTAACAGATTTGGTTCAATTAGTGACTTTTTTTCACGAGAAAATGGCATTTAAAAGGAGTATTCTGTACAAAAGGTAACATTTAGATTCGACCACAGAAGTATATGAGACCTTGGGAACAAAACGTGTCATTTTTGTAGATAAAAAAATCGAATGTCGTATCGTAAAAGGTGACATTTTATCACCAGATTGAATCAAATACTGACATTTACTTTATGATGGATCAAAAGGTAACATTTAAAAATTATATAAGTAAATATTTCCTATATTTATCAATATGTTGGAGACGGTCATTAGTTTAGACACTAATCGAAGCGCAGCACGAGTTCCGGGAGGTGGCAGCACCGTCGCGATGACGTGCATACTCGGCTAACTTCGTGCTATGACAGAGCCTGGCTGATGGAAGAGCGCTGATGGGACGAGTGAACACTTACCATTCTGCCTTCGAAGAGATCAGTACCTTCAGTCTTCCACCTTAGGAACTGTCACGCGTTCCTTATAGTTGTGTCGTTTACCTACAGTGTGTGATTCGCTAGTGTGATTAATTTGTTCGTAAATTATAATTTGCTTTGAACTGCAAACGGTTTTTCTATTGCGCAATAACCAACATTACCCATAGTACGCCCACAGTAGTTAAAACATGGCTGCTAACGAGAGACACGTACCTTCTCCGTCAAATATAATTTAGTATTTAAACTTAATACATAAAAATTGGCTATCTAAACTGTTATTGTCCCTAAAACAAAATATGATATACATATGTATATTCTACGTTCATACCCATATTAATTTTTTTTCGGTTCCTGAGAGAAAAGAAAAACAGTAAATGTCACTTTTTGTTCATAACCTCCTCAGTTAGTAAATTATTTGGTACTATTTTGATACAATATTAGCTAAAATATCAGCAATGATTTCATACATGAGTTAAAATGTAAATATGTTGTGGACGTAATGTCGTTAGCGCAGTAGACATTGAGAGATAATTAACTAATTAGTTTACTTTACAGAACTAAGTGTGTTTTAGTTTGGTGCGTTGTAACAAAGCAAACATTAATTCGAATATCTAGTGCACCGACCTGGCATTATTCAATTATCGGCAGAGGCCGCCTTCCATAAATTATGATTTAATCTATACTACACACTTACACTAGGCTTTAAAATAGTTTTTATTTTCCAATAAAAATAAAAGTTAGCTATTTGATTTGAACGATATTTTCTTATTAAACAGATGCAAGGGTGTTAGTTTAAACGAGGGACATACTTTCGGGGAGTATAGTATCTACTCTTCAAAATGTACAACTTTTTGCATATTTCAGAGTAGGTCCCAAAGTTGTTCATTTTCATATTTTAAGGGAGTGTTAAAATGTACAACTTTGGGACCAACTCTGAACACCTTGTATGCATGTACTTACTACAAATATGGCATGGACAGCGCAGTGATTTGACGATTTGCTTCTTCGATATCACAGTTCACTATACATTTATTTCAGTTCAACTTATGCGCAGGCCAATTATTTTAAAGGCTATATTTCAAAACTACTTATTCCCGCTACCTACCAAACGATTACAAGTAAAAAAAATTGAGCAGTAACGTCGAATAAAAAAAAAATACAAAAAAACAACAGACTTCCAAAAAAACGTGAAAAATAACTTTAATTTCGGAAGTCGGTGTCTTTGATTTAGTATTTTCGATTTTGGCCACCGACTTCCGAAATTAAAGATTTTTTTCACTTTTTTTTTTGTTTTTTTTGGAAGACGGTTTGATTTTTTGTATTTTTTATTTTATTTTTCACTCTTTAGTTGCGGTACCTAGCCCCACACAAATTCGTATACCACTATTTGATATGTAAATAAGAGTGACAGGAAATTATTAAAACATCATCAATATAAACTAAGTGGAAAAAATATGCAGTATTAAGGATAACTCAAAAACTACCGGTCATAACATGATCAAATTTAAATGAGATTACATGTGAAGCACCAGCTATCAAATAAAAAGGAATCATCCAAATCGGTTCACCCCGAAAAAAGTTCTGAGCTAACACACATAAAAAAAAAAAAACTTACAGTCGAATTGAGAACCTCCTCCTTTTTTTGAAATCGGTTAAAAAGTCGACAAAATGGAAATCACCGAACAATCTCTGATTATGCCTGCTGGAGAAATTCCTAGTATTAGTGTAGCGATATCTACAACGCCACATGCGAGCTACACGTCACACTGACGTCACGCAAAATCCTGCATCGCGCAAGCAAATTTTTCGTGCAATTGGCATATATACAACGTCTCGACATCAATCGTAAGTTCAAATATTCCTCACTGGTGGGCAACTGCCTGACGATCATATTAGCAACTATTTAATAATATACACTGGTTTGTAATTAACTGCCTTATCTCTATCTCAACAAAATCCTCAAATAGCGAGGCAACATCACTATTTTCTCTTTCAGCATCTATCTACGAGCAGTTTTCTACGAAACCTTAAACAGAGGTATAAATTCGAAGCTCCAATATTAGAAAATAAACTACTGTTCCACTACTGTGTTACAAGTAATTTATAACTCGACTCCGACCAATTTATTACAGTGGCAACTCTTCCTACATTTTTCGCTGTTAGAATGCCAACAACTGCAGATATCAACTGTAAATCTTTTGAGAACAAATCATAGACTGTTTAGGGGTCGTTTTGTGGATTTTTTGATGCTTAGATTATAGCAATTTTGTTATTTTTAATTTAATTGATTCAACTGACAACTGTCACACTCTATTCTCATTATTTTTTATTAATATTAGATATTTAATCCTACGCTAACTACCTAAAACCTACTCATAATCACAATGTAAATAAAGCACCTATAAATTCTTGTAATAATTATTTATTATAATTAATAAACAGCGAAATAAATAAAAATAAATGATAATTCAGCATTAATAAAAAAATACGTTGTTTCGTTGCTGAAAAAGAAAAACCTCAAAGAAAAGCGGTCACCTGACAAAAAAATAAAAGGTTGCAGTGAAAAGCAATATCATCGAAGAAATCTAATAGCAGCAGCGAATTTATCAAATATCTTTATTTATAGACAGCTAATACAAAAGCCTTCTAAGTACTGCCAAATATTTGCAGACTAAGTGCTCCACCACACCATGATAATTATTGTGATAACATTAGCCGTCCAATAATAGGGACTTTTTGTATCAATGGATGAATTATTTATTGATATAGTATTTTTATCTCGTGAAGCGACTAGCGCTTTAGTTGCGGTAACCAAGTATACAAACACGCTGTGAATGTGTGCGTGAAGATGTACAGCACATAATACACACACTTCCGACTTCGCCATTGTCTCGGACAGTACCAAGAGCTGCTGCGCTAACCACAAATAAAGCGCGTCGCCTCGTGAGATAAAAATACTGTACAAAAGTACCATTCAATGTGAAAATGGTCTAGCTCCTTGTGAAAGAAGTCGCTCATGAAAGCGATAGTGCATCCATACCGATGGAAAATATAGGCTAGATCGTAGTATCGTGGTATAAAAAGATCGTAGTATAAATATAGGCTAGATCGTAGTATATAGTAGTAGAATAGATCATAGTATCTAGATATTCCCATCCGTGGTCCAGGCATTCATAGGCGGCCAGTGATAACTACTATTCAATTAATGGGGTTTATCCTGTTTGCCAACCTTTAATAGAAATAATAAAAAAACAATAATAAATAACAACAACAAAATAATATTAAAAAAACGTGTGGGGTCAGGGGACCCCCGTCAGGAGCGAAGTTACTTACGCTTTTTCTTCAACTCCCAATATAATTGATTTCACTATCGGCTATAGCACCCTCGAAAACCATGAAAACAACACCCATGATGAAAAATTTTAAAAACTTTCGCAACCGCCATCTCTGATTTTTGTTTAGACCTCACTATTGGCTTCAGCACCCTCGAAAACCATGAAAACTGTGTCTCTCTCTCCGTCTCTTTCATATGTAATAAAAAGTCGCAAGGAGGGGGGGGGGGGGGCATAATGCTATTCTGTTACGTGACGATTTCTACAAGTTTACTCCTACCGCAAGCTGCGTTAAAGAAGTTCGTTCCAGAAACACATGCAATATACATTTAAATGCATTGATTCGTAGTCACACACACACACGTAGTCGTTTCACATTCACTCCCGCACGTCTGCAAATAAAGTGTGCGATAAATAGGAACTTAATTTCGTCCCGCACCCTGATTGTATGATGTGGCCTTAAGAACTGAATAGCGTTTAAATTCGGGTAACAAAGTCTCCCCAGATCGGATCGAGATAGACCCGTAATGACGAGGGTACAATCAAATCACTATGTGCACAGAATTATATGCCTGCGTTCTGATTTTTTGCTACCCTTTCAGGCTTGAATATAAATTGTAGTATTGTGCAGTGTGATCAATAATTTATTACTCTCGTTGATTTATTGATCCAGAACAAAAACGGCAAAATGTAAACTCAGCATTAGGCATTGAGTCTACTCATAGTTTTTTTTTTTTTTTAAATATGATCTCTTTACCATCACGATATATAATATTATGATACCTGCAGGGTAAAAGCTGCTTCATACAAACAAATAGTTGGTGTACCTATAAGACAAATCTGAGTTCCTTCTCACATTTTCACGATGTTTTCTTTTACCGAAAGTACCTGAAAGAAAACGTCGTGACAATCAAGTAAAATATGAAAAATAAGAATTACGCCACCACCACCACCATTGGTATAGTCGTTCTCGTAATTGCTTTATCACTCTTAGCTTGAATGTCACTTCCGCAATATTAGTTTAGAAAACTGCTTATTGCAGCAAAATATTAAAAGCAGCCAAGTTTAGTACACAACGGACATAACACAGTGCAGAACTATCGCTCTTAAGTTTAGGGTAAGCACACATTTCTTATAACAGCTGTTCGTGTTTTGTAGAGGATAGAGCTAATTAAGTGTCACTTTGTCACTTTAACGGAGCCTTAAAGTATACAAAACAGCAAAGGGACACAGCGCGACGCGACTCTATAACATTTCCTATGGGAATTGATCGACAAAAGTCGCGTCGCGCCTGTCTGTGGGAGCCATTAATCTGCCAGATACGCACGTGCCAAATATGGATGGTTTCTATATTATAGGCTATTTCAATAGTCAGATAACTTCTGTCTGAAGAATAAATATGACAGTTTGACATATTTTTATACCTACAAAAGCTGTCACACCAACATAAGTATTCGCCAAAAATCGGCTTCACAAAAAAAATTTTTTTGGAAAAACAAATTGACATGATCGACTAGTTTAACTATGGGTACCGACTAAGTGAAAACCTGCGGTGAAAACACAGACAAACGACTTTGTGCTTTTTAGAGATTATACCGAAACTTACATATTTTGCTCCAACCCAAAAGTTAGATATCCCGTTTCTATTTAACCTGTGGGTTGAGTCCCCAACTGTTTCACCACAATTTATAAAACTGTACCCTATTTGTATTCCAACATATTGCAATACCCCTCTAAATATAAGGACACAGTGTCGTTCACAGGAAAATATTGTTTTATTTTACTGTTTTGTACCGCTCCAGGTTTTGATTTTCGAGTTTGTTTTGTTTGCTCGGGTTTATTTATTTATTTGTTATACAAACAAAATTACATACAAAAAATTAAAACAGAACAATAACATAATAAAAGTAGGCACATTAATACACAACATTCACCACAAAACAACATCGTAAGTAACTAAAAAAAAACTTATGAAAACATAAATTACAAATAAAAAATAAATTCAAAATAAGTGCACACAGCACTTATTTTGAATTTATTTTTTATTTGTAATTTATGTTTTCATAAGTTTTTTTTTGTTAAATGTTACCACGAGAAGCGGAAGGTGAAAGGGTATGAGTGTGAGTGGTATCTAAGAATATTCAGTGTATGCACTCCACACTGCCTCAGAGACTGATCTTCTAAACTTGTTAAGCGATACACCGCGCACCGTGTAAGTCGGTTTCTGACGATTTACAAAAACTGTTGAAATTTCTGCACATTCGTAGCAAGGGAGCGTTGAAACCAAGATTGGATTAAAGGAACATGCAGATTATTTTGTATAGTAAACTAAAGTTCTTAAGAATTAGAAGAATTTTTAGTTCATGTAGCACCATTCATTGAATTTTGTTCAAGTTGCAATTTTCGTTTTAAATTACCTACTGCTACACCATTTTCTATTCAAAGGGCATTTTTACCAAACTTACCTTTTTTACTTAAAAACTTTATTACCTAAACATGAAACTAAAACCTAAAAGAATCATGAGCGTTCTTGTAAAAATCTGACTAAACGTTCTCTTAGACTCGTTGTCCATAAATTACATAGAAACAAAATATCACAACGTTTTAACTAAAATACTGGCATTAAAATGAGTGATAAATCATATACGCAAAATAACGGCTCTAGAGATTTTACTTTTTTTTTTCGTTTGCGTCAGATGCAGCGTGGGCAATTTATACCCAGCCTCCTTTTGGGGCCACGGAAACGATTTTTATTAGAAATTAGCTGACCCGACAAGCTTTGTAATTACTGTCCAAACCTTAAATACACATCAAAAGTGTTTAGGGATCGTGCACGTTTTTAATAGTTAATAAAAATCAGGTTTTTTAATTATTCATTTAAAAAATATTAATTACAATAATTATACACCTAAGTCATATGGATACTTTTTAGTAAATTTCTTTTTAGTAGAACCGAAATTCAAAAACAATTCCCTTTTCAAATGAAAGATGAAAATCTTCTGTCAAGTCGTATTCTTATATAACCCTGCAGCGGATTTGGGTCAGCAAATCAGTAAAATTTCGGCTATACTTCTGAGCGAAATCATTACAAGAGAACGTTATTATGAAGAGAATACGTCATTTGACCCGAGAAGAAATTATCATAAAAGAAATACCTACTGAAGTAGCTATTTGTTTTATCGTCCGAAACCTGAACAAACATTAAAAATAAGGCCCAAATCAACATCTTATTATGTAGTCAAAGTCAAAGAAAGTGAGACTGCTTTTAAAATGCCGTGACATAATTATATCCTAACCTCATCTATATTTGCGACGAAAGTTTATTTTTCAATCCTTTTGTTCTAACTTCACTGAATGTTTACTCAAATTATGTTTTAACTACTATATTAGAAAGGCCTTTTTAATGTTCCTCTTACTCTTACTTACTGGCCCCAGTATCCTCCACTTTCACGCCCCTCACCCTTGATTAATAGCCTGCATTTGCTAACCAACACATCTCTGTCGTTATCGCCCCTAATTCTCAGAAATCCTCGCGATGCAATATATTTTTCTTTTACTACGGTGTCTTTAAGTGGCCCGCGTCAGCGCCATTTTTCTTCACATATCTAATGACGTCATCGCTATATTATCTGACTTCCTTTTTTAAATGATGGATGAAGAACATTATATTATTTTTTCTGTAAAATGATTACAGAAAACCTAATATAATTATCAACATAAAGTTTGTGTGTAGGTATGTTTTAATAAATATTTGGCTTTTAACTAGGTAGGTACCGACCTATTAATGTTTTATTATTATGAATGAAATCTTCTAAAGTCATAATATTATGTACATACTATGAAAAAATTGCAAATATCTGCTTGGGTAGAGGAGGCTGCTCTCCAAAAGTAAAAGAAATCCGATGATTTGAATTTTTTCATGTTGAATAGATTAAAATAAATAGTAATACAAAAAATTTGATGACGGGCATCTATAACTAAAAAAAACTATAGTAGTTTATGTTCTGGGATTCTTAATATGTACCAAAACTGCCAAAGACGCGTATAAAACCGGTTTTAATTTTTTTCTTTAAAAAAAATCATGAATATATTTTGTTCAATAACATAAATCTTTATAATAAATCTGTCACAGCAAAGAAAAAGTTTTCTGAAAATGAAAAATTCAGTTTTTAAAACTAGTAAACTAATTAAATTGTAATTACTCTTGAAAGTTTTGAGGATTAATGCGTTTTCAAAGAACATCATTAAAGATCTCCCCTGTATCTTCAATAACTGGTAAGAAATAATACACGTTTGAATATATTTTTCTTTACTGTCTGTGAAAAACCATCGTTGTATTAGTAAGTGATTGGTGATCGCAATCTTATGAACACAAAAAACCATACAATGACTATTTCATGAAATCATGACATTTGAGGCTAATTCTAATTTAAGGAGTTATAGGTATTGCTGATTCTAATGATTATAATTATGTGAAGCCATATAAGTTAGAAAGAAAAATAGGTTTATTTGTCACAGAAACACGTGCATACAAAGAAGATAATTAGCTCTGGTAACAATGTAAAATAAAAACAACCAAACTAGATCTACGAGTATAATCACGAGCACAAAACAGAAATAGTCGATAGTTGCACAAGAAGGCTTCATGTCATGACTGTGACAAGAAGGCTTCCACTCAGCATGATGCTGTGCCATGGGGGACCCACAGCACAGCGCTGATTTTCAGTGGTTACCCAAAAAAGACGTACGGAAACCAAGTCAGGTTTAATGTTTGGTACTACATGTAACACAATAAAATAAAACAAACAGTAAGCACTAAAAATAGAAAGTTTATGTGGATAAACAACCAATTATATAAATAAATATTATTAGATTATTAATTAGATTTATTAATTTATAGGCATTGTCGTGCGTTCATAAACAATGCATCCATAGTACACAAGAATATCCAGTGTTTTACCGTTTTGCGTTTTGTGTGTTTTGTTGCGGTCGCGAATCATATTTTAATCAACATGAACTCGACACTAAAAAAAAACAGAAAACGTAAGAAAATTTGAATATCGCGGACTACCTTAGCGCATCCCCCTTAAATCAAATAATTACAAGAAAAATAAATCACAAGACTTCGCTCAACTAAGAACCATTCACTTTTTAGTCATTAAAGGCTCAAAGAGAACCAATAATTAACTGAACGTCCTAATTGCCAGCTTTGATCATTTAGCCACCTTAATTATTTGTCCATTTCGTTGTAAAGCACGTAATTTACGTTAATAGGTACGGTGACCAAAAGTGATAAGTAACCACGGTCGTCGGACATAGTTGAAGTTTACTATGAAAGCGATGGATGTTTTCAAATAAAATTTAATTTAATTAATAGAAAATATACAGTTAATTTATCAAATTAAATTTCGTTCGAAAACGTCAATTTGTTTCTTACTAAACTTCAACTATATCCGACGACCCTGGTTACTTATCTCTTTTGGTGACTGTACACAGGTATTTACAGTACCTACAGACCAATTAACAGTTTTTAAATCTTAATATTGATCTGAATATTTAATAATAAAATCGGAACAAAAGTAAAATTAAAGTAAAATGCTGAAATACAATGTCTCTAAACTAATATTATAAAGAGAAAATATTTGTTTTTTTTTTGTATGTTTGTTTATTACAATTTCATGCTAAAACGGCTGAACGGATTTGAATAAAATTTGGAACATGAGTATCCATGACCTGGATTAGAACATAGGATACTTTTTATTCCGATATTCCTACGGGAATGAGACTTATGCGGGTGAAACCGCAGGGCTCAGCTAGTATCGCATAATTTTGTGCCATCATATTAGACTAGCGATCCGCTCCTGCTTCGCACGGTTTTTACGACTTGACAAAACATTGAGATTACTTTAAATATGTGAGTTTAATATTAATGTATTAATTATACACATAAACCTTCCGGAATATATTCTCTAAATGGTGAAAACCGCATTAATATCCGTTGCGTAGTTTAGAAGAACAATTACTCGGTCACACAGACAGACGAAAGGCGACTTTAATTTATATGATGTATAGATAACTTATAGGTAGCTTTTTCCCGCGGTTTCGCCCGCGGGGATGTCAGAAATTATCCCACGGGAACGTACTACCGGGATAGAAAGTATCCTACGTGTTAATCCAGGGTATAAACTATCTGTGTTCCAAATTCCATCCAAATCCATTCAGCAGTTTTTGCGTGAAAGAGTAACAAACAAACAAACATCCATCCATCCATAAACCTACTACCTGTACAAATAAAAACGTTACATCTAGACAATGGGATCCTGCCGTTTTGCCGAAAAGATTTTGCCAAAATTTCACTACCCAAACAAATTTTAGCAACCTTTTTTTATACCAATGCAATGTTTGGAATGATTTTAGTACGCACATTTTCATTTGGTCAAATTTTTACTTGGTAGATTATTACCAAGGATAATGTCATTAAGGCATTTGGTCTTTAATCAAATGATTTATTACAGCAAACAATCTTTAGACAATAAACGTTTGGTCTAATGTTCTTTTTATGACAAAAAATATAAAGGCAAAAATAAGTTGTTTTGGGAATTATAAAAAAAAATCAATTTTATTTTAATATAATCATTTATTCAAGGGTAAAAAACCAAGGGTGGGATAGGATGCAAGAGCGAGCGAAGCGAGCTCGGGACTTAGGGCACCCCGACTCGGACAGGTTAGGTTAGAAAGGGATGGCGGGGTCTGAAAGACCCCGCCATCCCTTTCGTGGTTATTTTTTTTTTAAACCACCCCGAAGTAGGAGCCCCGCTTGGCGGGGCTCCGTCGTCTAAGTCTTATAATAGAAATGGTAAGTTTGAAATTGACATCACCAAATATTTGGCTTAATTAATTTTGCGTAAAATATGTTATACCAACTGAAATATTTGACTAGATAAAAAATGGTAAAAGTACTAGTTGGTGAACAAGTTATTGTTCAAACGTTCACTTGCCAAACATAGGTTTTCGTAACAATTATTTGTAAAGAGATTTTTTGGTAAGTAATAATTTGGCAAATGAAATTATGCGAAAATTTGTTTGGGAAGTGATAATTTGGCAATTTCTTTTCGGTAAAACAAGGGAGACCCCTAGACAATTCCAAAACAGAACTATTATGAATTTTGATAAATAAATGCTATTACTCACTACAGGAATATTTGGGCGATAATTCTATAATTACTGCTTCAGAAAATTATGCATCACTTCACCTATTTTGACGATTTTTGAATTTTGTTTGACATTAGCATTAATGTGAAATGTAACCTAAACTATTTGACATTTATTGATTGTATTCAGATTTATTTATTGTTAAGCATGTACCTATTAATATTGACTTTATTACTAATGTGAAAGTTTACCTATTTCTACCACAAACTTAAGTTTGTGTTAACAGTCAAAAATTCGACAATGTTAATTGGATGTCAAGGAGATTTTAAGGTAAATACAAGTAATAATTTAATGTCCTTGTTAAATATATTTGTACGTCTTAGGGCAAAACATAGAGGATCTACCAATCTGTAACATCACGCACACTGTTGTAATTTGACCTATGTTTACAAATAAAGCATTCTGATTCTGATTCATCCATCCATACATCCTCACAAAGGGCATTGTCCACGTTGTATGGGAATTGGCTCGGTATGAACAGGCATTTTAAGTATAAATAAAATATAGGTTTAATAGCTTATACCAGTAGGAAAGGGTCTACCATATTATGGTTGTATCGTGATGCTTGTACGACTTGTTTTTTTTTTAATAAAACCCATTTTTACGGTCCATATTCAAGCTGGGGTCAACATTGGGATTGGTGTCGGATTTCATAGGCGTGCCGGGGTCAACGTGAGAAGGGGTATCAGTGTCTATATTCAAAATCAAAACAATACTTGAAAAATAATCACCGTAAAACGAGGAAAACAATACTCACGATGCCAAGAAACAAAGTGAATGACAACTATGACAAGTGACTTGAACACAACTCAGTGACAGAGTGGTGAGTGTCAGTCTCAGTGACTTGATTGGAACTGACATTAATATTATTTTTTTTTCAATAATCGATTTAATAATTACTAAAAATCGATTCACTGACCAGCTTCGAAACTTTTAAATACTTTTGTTTTCAGATTTATGGATAAAACATGTTTGAAATAATGTAAGACATTATAAAAACAGCTTGACTTGAATTGACTGTAAACTCTAGAACGTAGGAGGAGGTACGAGGACGTAGTTGAACTTCAAAAATAACAATTAGAATCGATTGGTAAATAATTATTTTAAAGTAGACGATTAATTGTTGACATCACTATGAATTAATGAAGGTCGTACTGTCAATACGTCGAAGAGTAAAACAATTTCAGTACTTATTAAATACACTATTCGTGGGCGCGAGTTGATACAATACAAAATTATAGAAGAAATAAGTGTTTAAAAACTAAACATGATTTTTGATTAATTTGTTTCTTTTCGAGCATCGTGTTCACGCGAAACCGAGAATGAACCCCTCTTCCTTTCACATTTATAATATTAGTAGGATGTATTAAAGAAGCTGTGCTAATCGACTTTTGTCGCTGACCATATCTATAAGTATATAGGTACAGGTAATTAAGACAATGAATAGGTATAGGTAACTTATCAGTCACGTACTGACTGATAAGTTACCTATACCTTGAACGACGAACGTGTTGAAATTATAAATAGCAGTTATTCTAAACACAATGTATTTGACAATGACTATGAAGGATATTCATCTAACTTGCGCCCTATAAATAGTTTAGGGAAAATAGTTGTAGGTAGGTACTTCATCTAGGTGTCTGCCTAAGGTGGTTATCACACTGCACCGGACACCGCTCCGGTGCATCTACGGTTTTTAACTTTGACTGTGGAATCTTGATTTGCATACAAAAACCGCAGGCACTGACACCGCATCTAAAGTCAAAGTAAATAATTAGCAGTTTTTTTTTTAATTAACGAAATAGAAAATTAAATTAAGTGACATTTGTCGTGTCGTGTAATGTATATCTAAAGTAGGTATATTTTAGGTTCAGAATAACCACTCTCTTGGTAACTCATCATCATAATAAATAGGCGTACGTAGATAGGTAAGTTCTAGGGATGTATATAAATATATGTCTTTAAAATGTAAAATATATATAAATTTTAAAAGCTGATGAATCCTCAGGTGTAGCCCGCCAAATTAAAATCTTCTTAGTTTTTTTTGCAAATTGCAGCTGTGTTTTACGTCGAATGTTGATCAAAATTTGATTCGCGACTGTAAGAATGATATATTTACTGAATAATAATCATCAATTTCATATCAATCGTCAAACTTTGGAAATTTTTTCCACCTAGGAATTTTTCAGAATATTTTATATAAAAATTGCAAGTTAAATAACAGCTTGTAAAAAGCCGACCACACATCGGAACGGTCTCGGTGAAGTGTGATAACCGCCTTAATGGAAAATCTTAAACATTCGTAGATACATACTCTGCCTCTTGAATAGGTATCTAAAAAAAGAGGAAAAATATAAAATACATTAGTTTTATGTCTTGCCTAGGAGCCACAAGCGGAGCCCTGTTTTATTATTATTTTATATTTATGCCCCTCCTATTACATACCTATCATGGGAATTATACATAACTGGTGTATGTGGACGTACCATACAACTCTGCCCAACCCTTCAGAGAATACGGCGTGATGACATGTTGTATGTAGGTATATTTAATTTTAATTTTCATTCCTTTTTTTCTTTCTGGAAAAGGTGCTGACAATAATTTATTGTTCAAGGAGTTGATTCAAAACGAACTGGTGCTTAAGCTTTGTAACTACTCTGGTGATATTGAATTCTTAAAGGCAAACATGCGCGACTCGACAGCGCGACGCGAATGTGCGACGCGATTCTAGTAGAACAAATGTTTCTGAAAAATTCATGGAAAATGTTCTACAAGCGTCGCGTCGCTCCTTTTTGTGGGTGCCTTAATTGTAAATTATCATTGATGTACCGCCTATAAGTACCTACTAGTCTATAACTTAAATAAGTATCAATAAAATACCTACTAAGTAATGATTACCACAAGTATGGAATACATTCCTAAAGGTGTTACACCCAAGTATCCATACACTTTGATCAGTAGCAGAGTGGATTGAAGCCAGTTCCCGTCACCTTAGGCGGTAGACAATGATAAATAAAGTAACTTTATCACGTCCTCTCCCGAAAAGGTTTAATCTGTAACTGTGGGTTACGGATTACGCCAATTCGAGAGCTCGAGGCGTATAATCTGTCACTTTTTGCAAGAAAAGTCCTCTAAAAAGGTTTTTTGGGAGATTTATTTAAATTCGTGACTGTTTTTTAAATACTTAAGTTTAGTAGAATATTTTAAGCTTTACAACTGAACGTAAACGAAGTAAAAGGAGTATGTAGGGGTCATATTAGGTTGCATTCTGTAGTTTTTACCCCCATGGGAAGAAGGCGTCGAAGTGTTGTCTTTTCTGCGTCTATATAAATGTTCTTGCACAAACCTGAGAAGCATGGCACAGAAAGCAGGAGGCCGTTAGGTACTCAGCAGTGGGTGAGACAAAGCTGCTAATTATAATAATGATAATAGTCTTGTGCGGAATTGTTTTCGTATTTCTATGATTTTGCACTGCTTTGGTAGAATATTGTTGCTTATTTTCTTTTATAATAAACAATGAATTCTTTATCTCAGTTTAATTTAACCAAACATTAAATCGTTATAACCCGATAAGAAACATATTATTATGCAAAAGATTGAAGTCTCGTACCAATAAATTATGTTCTATCACAGCTAAGCCGCTTGTATCGCTATTGATAACTTGGGGTAGGTACTCGATAACCTTTGTATTTATGTGTGTTTGGTACATATTATTATCAAATGCTAAATAGCTGTGTTATTGTTTTTGCAAGGACTAACTAGAAAGTGATGTATTGCTTATTCTTTAACGACAAAAGGTACAGTTCTCAAGAAGCGCCGCGCGCTTTGTTAGTGGTAACCAAGTGTACAAACACGCTGTGAATGTGTGAAGGCAAGTAGCGTCAGCACATAATACACACATGCACACACACACAAACTTCCGACTTCGTCATTGTCTAGGACTTTAAATTTGTAAAATACACATTATTTAACAAGTATTATACGTGTAAGATTGTATTTTTCAGAAGAACGTAATTTTTTTTTTTCGGAAATTATATTTATTTTATCGGAAAGATACAAAGCTTCGAAAAAAACAAAATGTATCTTTCGCAATTTTCAATGCTGCTCATGAGCTTACACACACATTCACAGCGTGTTTGTACACTTGGTTACCACAAGTAAAGCGCGTGTCGCTTCATGAGATAAAAATATTGTATCTCATGATCCACGTGGGCTCCGTAAAAGGCTGTACTGACGATTCCTGTTCGAATTTATTTATATACCTAACTAAGGCAGGAATGGGTCCAACTTATTTACATTGACGCCAAACTTACCTTAACCACCTTTACCTTTACCTTTTATTTATAAGTATAAAAATATATATTAGGTATGTTGAAACTGTTTGTACTCCCCGTCACTAGTCCCTAAGGGTTCATTAGAGAACCAGCGTCAGACAGCACCTGTCTGACATTAATGCTGAAATGAACCTTTTTGGCGCAGCCGTGAGGCACACACTGTTATCACTTTTTATTTTTTATTATTTGTATTTTGTGTTTCACTTACTGTGTCCAAATAAACTTTATTCTTTTTTTTTTTTTCTAAGCTTCTTATTGCAAAGACATGCGTCTTTGCAATAAAAAAGCGAATACTAGTATTCTTAGGAAATCCAACCAACGAACGAAGATGTTAAAATTATGTAAATGAAAGAGTACCTACGAGTATGTAAAGAACAAAATATACCATAAGAATTTTCATATGAAATATTCTGAAAAATTTCTTAGGTGGAACAAATTTACAAAGTTTGACGATTGATATGCAATTGATGATTATAATTGAATAAATACAGGATGTTTGGCAGAACGTTGAACACACGAAAATGATGGATAGGTGGGGTCATCTGCTATTTACTCAGCCCTAATTTATTTGGCCCTGGATCCCTGCATATTTAAAAAAAAAATGTTTTGCTTTCTTCTAGTTTCACCACTTTCTAAACTTTAAAGTGTAATTTTTATTAAAAATTGGTAAAACAAGCAATTTTTTTTTTTTTTTTTTTATACCTTAATGTTGGCAGATTCTTATAAAATTATTGCTTTATTCAAATGTTAGCTAGAAAAAAAATTATGAGTCCTCAAACTTACAGAAAGATAAAAAAAATACTTAAGTAATTTTTTTTTAAACTCATTTTTTAATAAAAATTACACTTTAAAGTTTAGAAAGTGGTGAAACTAGAAAAAAGCAAAAAAAAAAAAAAAAATATCCAGAGGGCCAGTGCCAAATAAATAAGGGCTGAGTAAGTAGCAGATGACCCCACCTATCCACCATTTTCGTATGTTAAACGTTCTGCCAAACAGCCTGTATATCATTCCTACAGTCGCGAATCGCATTTTGATCAACATACGACGTAAAACATTGCTGCAATTTGCTACTACTAAGGATTCACCTTAAGTAAGAACCCTCTATTCTATTATGACCCCTCAAACCTATTTAAATTAGTGTTATCACATGTTGTGTCTCCCCTGGGGCGACAAGCGTGAAGATAAGGAAGCATACCAAACAGATGTCCCCCTGAGGACAGCTTACAAAACCGGGTCAGTTGATAAGGTTGCCAAAGGCTCTACTTTGTGAGTTAGATACGAAGTATGAAACTTGGGGGTCATATGAATTTGCCTCAAGATAGTTTGTATAAAAGTAAAGTAAAATAGCATAAGCAGCGTATAATGTTCCCACTGCTGGGACACAGGCCTCTTGTCTGCTGTGAGAGGGAGTGGGCCGTAATCCACCACGCAGGCCCAGTGCGGGTTGGCGGAGGTCACATAAGTTATTATGTCTTTGATTTTTTTGTTTCTAGGACGAGCCGGTTTCCTCACGAGGGTTCCGGCGATTGGGGCGGTGGTCCCAGTGCCGGATCCATTTTTTAAATATATTTTTCTTCCGGCGATTGGAACCACCCATAATTGTTTTTTTTTTAATCTATTGATCAAGCCAAGAACAGTACAGTCAAAAGATTTTTTTTTAAACTCTTTGATTCAAAAATATCATTTATGTTTTATATAATATAATATAAAAAACACCTTTTGATTACCTATCTTGTAAAGTAAAATTTTCGTAATAAAAACGTACATATAAATCATGCTAACAATAATCAACAATTTACAAACAATTAACAACAAGTAAGTAATTCACATTAAAATTAATCAACGTATTATACAATAATTACAAATTGATAGTACTGTTAGTGACTTACTTAATCGTGAAATAAGTGTTGGCCATTGTTTGGAGAGATTAGGATGAACACTTAATTCTAAATGTAGGTGTAATTATTTTCTAGAGTATGTTGATTATTTGTCAATATAATTTATGTGTATATTTCTATTATATTTTAAATAACAGAGGTGATAACTAAAAATCATTAAGCCTGGTTATGTAAAGCTATCGTTTATTTATAACTAATTGTGATTGTTGACTGTGTTTATTGTATAATACGTTGATTATTTTTAATGTAATTTTATGTGTAGTATTTTTATTATATTTTAACATCGTTATGACTGATTTTGTGATAAATAATTACTTACTTGTTGTTAATTGTTTGTTTGTAAATTGTTGATTATTGTTAGCATGATTTATATGTATGTTTTTATTACGAAAATTTTACATAACAAGAACGGTAATCAAAGGCTGTTTTTTTATATTATATTATGTAAAAATATTTGATATTTTTGAATCAAAGACTTTAAAAAAAAATCGTTTGACTGGACTGTTTTTGGCCTGAAAAATAGATTTAAAAAAAATGGGTGGTCCCAATCGCCTGAAGAAAAATATTTAAAAAAATGGATCCGGCAACTGGGACCGCGGTCCCAATTAATTGCTGTCCCAATACTCAATACTCAATTATTTATTGCATTCCACAATGTGCTTAGGTGGTAATTTAACATTAGTGTACCAATCGTGGACCCTGTCGGGCACAGCAAAATAGAAATTTGAATCCACCAATCGCCGTAACCCTCTCCTTACGATGTTTTCTTTCACCGTTTGGAGAGCAGAGCAGTAGTGATGAAATAAATTATACAAAGTAAAGCGACTGCCTGGGCTCGAACCCACGACATACAACTTGTAAGTCCGGGTCATTATCACTTGGCTACCACTGCTCTCTGAAGTATAATACAAAAAACAAAAAGCGTAATGTTTGGAAATAAGAATTAATTACACATTTCAGTACATTTGCGTACGAAAATTGTAGTTTACGTGTAACAAAAACCACAAATGAATGTTGTTTGTTCGTGGTTAATTTGGTGTGCTGGCGTTTCCCGAAACTGACTATTTATTTCCACAATGAAAAGCTGAAAACACATAATTTCAAATCGATTAATTTATCAGTTTTTTTTTTTTTTAATTGTTCTTGCCTACATATTTTGAAGAGAGAAAGAGAAAAAGCGTTATGCTCCCTCCATGCGACTTTGTCTCTTTCTCTGTCTCTCTCTATTGTGTACGAGTGTATCGAGTATCGCGATACACGCGAGTATCGCGTAAGGAACTTCGTTCCAGACGGGGACCCCGGACCGCACACGTTTTTGGAACGAAATTCCTTTTCACACGGTATGGACTTGGCGGATGGGGGCTAGGCGAAAAAAAGTGTAAGAGTTTTCCGTAACGAGTTTCCATCACGACACTTTCTTTAGTGAAGACGGTTATCCACAGCGCGTATGCTATTGGCTGTGCCCAGTCATAGGTGCGCGCTTATTGGTTCAAGGCAGCCAGTATGTTCGCACCGGCTGCGAAGGTTTTTTTTATTTTTATAGATGTATATAATATATAATAATTTATTATTAACCAAAATTTTTAAATTACGACTCTCTTATTTTTTATAGCCAATTAATTGACAAATTGACTAAAAAAACTACGAAAGGAACTTCGTTCCAACCGAGTGTTCCACGACACTAACGCATTTTTTACTCTCAGAACGAGCTATATGATACGAGAAAGCTGGCCCATTTTGCCATAAAGAGTTTTGAAAGTCAGCAAGTTGATGGCATGGCACCATGCGTCAGACGAACCTTTAATAACGTATTCGATATTAGTGTAATCAATTTACCAAAAAGCTCTCCATTGAGAAAAACATCACAGAAAATAAAGATTTTCTTTTAAAAATCGAACGAAGTTGGAAGCACTTATCAGCCACTTGGGACTCGTAAAAACGTCAAAACCGATCAAGATGGCGCAAAACTTATCAAGTCCGCCTCAGTGCATGCGTAATGGCCAAGGGAAACAGAGAATAGCACAGATAGTCAGTTTAAAAATACCGACAATATTGTCTAACCTGGTGGTCTGCTGAATAATTTGGTCATCCAAAAACAAACTGTATTTGTTGTAACTGTTCAAACAAAAACAGTTATTCCAGCTCTATTTTCTCCACTAGACATATTATGCGTAAAACTGGTAGGTACAGTCGACCGCACGTCGGCTACGGTAGTAACACAAAGCTCAAGGACTGTTACCACCGTTGTGTTTGTAGGAGCTAGTTATTAGCAGCGATATGCAGTATACTCGAATACATATTTGCATATTTGCACTTAGTGCTTTCATCAAATATCTTTGCTACCGTTGTAGCATACTACAAATTCCTAATTGTACCACATCTGCGCCAGCTCCAGACTTGCTCTTTGTCTCCAAACCGCATAATTGCCGACGTGCCGTCCTGCTGCTCTGAGAACTGCTAATGAGAGCAAGTTCTCACCCCGTGATGCAGCATTCTGTTGCTTTAGTTAGTCTAGTTACTACCTACCTGTTTTGTACGTAATTCTTGAACTAATGGTCTGTGTTAAAATATACTTTTTCTTCTTTAGAGTTGGCACGACTTTGACGAACAAAGCTGTGGTAAAAAGATGGCCATCTTTTATGACTTATGGAGGAATGGGAAAAATTCGAAGACATATGACATCTACCAACCCGCACTGGGCCCGCGTGGTGGATTACAGCCCACTCCCTCTCACAGAGAGGAGGCCTGTGTCCCAGCAGTGGGAACATTATAGGCTGATTATGTGTGTTATGTGTGGAGGAATGGGAGAAAAGAAAGACAAAATTACAGATTGTAGGTAGAAAGATTTCCACGGAGTGATGTCAAAAATGGAGTTAAAAATGTCATTTTGTATAGATATAGGTCGGGGACAAAGTTCTTTCGTATTTTATATGCAAATTCAACACTAGAGCTCCTGTGGTATTCAAATATCGAGCATTTTTGTATACCCAGACTTTTTCAAATGGGTCAAAACTGTTTTGTGGTCAACCCCTAACTCTACAGCTACGAGTATTTCGTAACAACTAATTTGCCATCTCGCTCCACTTTTTCAAAAATGTCGTTGACTTTATCCGTAACAGGGCGACCAGAGCGAACTGCATCTTTGACTACAAAATTCCGGGAGTGAAAACGCTTGAACCAACTTTGTGCTACTCTTACTGACACTGCGTTAAGTCCAAACGTCATATATTTTTTTCGCGGCTTGTGTGATGTATTTTATCCTTTTTTAACCGACTTCCAAAAAGGAGGTTATATGTTCGGCTGTATGTATGTTACTTATTTTTATAAAAATAATAATTGTAATAAAACTTCAAAATGTATCGAATTACTTCGTTAAATGCACTTATTTTGGCGGATAGAAAAACAATTTAAAAATGGCGGGAAATCGTTTTTACTTTTTTAACCGACGTTTTTTTTTTAAACAGTTTTATTTTCCTTTTTTTTTAATCATATTTATTTAATGGTATAAAAAACAGTCAGATACAAACACTGTACATGCGTACAGTCAAAGAGATTTTACTACAACTTTATACCTACATAAAATACGAACAAACTTTTCCCCGATCTATCAATTATCTGTCCATCAGAATAGAATAGAATGTAATATCTTCATTTTGCATTAGACGAGAGATAGAAGTGCTCATGCTAGGCGTGCTGGTAACAGGGCTGAACGGCGCTGGCGCAGCGGCGAAACAGCGGCGAAACAACTTGTTTCGTCGCTGCGCTGCGCGCAAGGCTGTATCCTTAAAGAATAACACGGCTGGTTGGCATGCTGGATCCTCCGGACGCACCTAGTTTTTAAGTATATCTGTAAGTTTTATGGTGTACATAATAAAGAGTATTATAT
Source organism: Griposia aprilina (assembly GCA_916610205.1). Taxonomy (NCBI): domain Eukaryota; kingdom Metazoa; phylum Arthropoda; class Insecta; order Lepidoptera; family Noctuidae; genus Griposia; species Griposia aprilina. The sequence goes on along the minus strand of OU744294.1, from coordinate 5,655,085 downwards.
TCTATATCGTCTCCCATGAAGGCTCTTTTATTCGGTAACTTACCTTTGTAAATTATTGTGCGAGGTTAGCGGCTGTCATCTGAAGAGAGCAGTGCTGGCCCAGTGGTAACGACAACGCAGTGTTGGAGGAAATCATCGTGAGGAGACCGTCATGTCCTAGAACCAAAAAATCAAAGATATAAAGCATCAACAGCAGGATTATGGCTATGTCCCTCTCATAGAGAAGAAGCTTGTGTCCAAGCAGAAGGAACGGTATAGGCTGATTATTCATAAACTAACGATCTGTTTCGTATGTAAAACTTTATTAATTATACATACAACGCCTACCGTGCACCTACCCTACCAATGTTTATTGCGGACAGCCGTGGCGCTTCGCAAGTTCTGAACTTTGAAACAAGTGAGCATCAGCTGTTCAAAACTCTAGAGCACGTTCTAATACTTGACAGGTACATTCTTACGCACATATATTACTTACGAGGAACCTCTTTTTGCTTGGAGATGAAAGCAAAAGGTACCTGCTATAAGAAGGTAGATCTACCGGGATTAAAGAAGACCCATTTTCTCCGCTTGCAAGGTAGAAGACGTATCAATCATCCTATTCCATTTTATTACTGTGTACTAACGACCCGCCCCTGCTGCGCTCGGGAGCAATGACAACATGGAAAAACATCGAGATTTCTGTGCTATATGTTACACATAAACCTTCCGGAATATATGCTCTAAAAAATAACTCGGGGGGCATTGTAATTTTAAAAAAAAGTTGGGTGGGGCGCGTATATATATATACATACTATACATTTATTATGTAGTGTTGCCACCTAGTAAACGTCATTTCAGAAAACCCTCATTCCTGTGACACCTCCAAAAAAGTCAAGGGCGTTGATCTGTATTATTTTAGTAAGTAGGAGTTCCACATATTTACCCTGCCGCTTTTCGTAGATGGTGAAAGGACACCCAAAAGGATTTTCACAAGTAAAAGGTGTTAGATTTACATCTCATGCTCTCAAGCGCTAATTCAATGAATAATAAATGATTTTGTTTCTATAAGTAGGTTTGTAAAAACACTTTTAACGTCCTATCATATTTTAATAATAGGTTAAATTAAAAAAAAACCGACACAAAAAAGAGCTGATGACCTTGAAACGGTTGAACCGATTTTGATAAAACATGATAAATGGCAAATGGTTTTATTTCTGGAAGTAGGTTTGTACAAACACTTTTACACGTCAATCATATTTTTTTTTAAACTAGATGAGGTCGGGGTTTCCTATCCGACTACTCTGAGAAGAAAGGCTGAAACAAACGCAGAGGTCACAGTCTCTTTTAAAGTCCAGACATAATCTTGGTCAGATCATGTGAAGACCATGTAGATTTGTGTCTTAAATGGTCTTTTGAGGAAAAAACACACAGAATGAGTGGACCTGTCCAGTCAGTGCACGCATTTGTCACTAATCGTGGAGCTCAACTCAGAACTTAAGGAGCTTAAGTCATGTCTAAGAACCACCGCTAGAAAATTTGCTTTCAAATAAAAAAAACCGCATCCAAATCTGTTCACCCGTTTAAGAGCTACGGTGCCACAGACAGACACACACACACATAGCGGTCACACTTATAACACTAGAAAAAACTAGATGAGGTCGGCGATTCCTATCCGACTACTCTGAGAAGAAACGCCAAAAACAAACTCAGAACTCACAGTCGCTTTTAAAGTAACCACATAATTTTGGTCAGATCATGTGAGGACCATGTAGGTTGGCCTGTGGTTATGTTATCTCCATTCACTTAAGTATCGTTTCTAAACCTAAAGTGCCTAAGAAACCGTTGTACCTACTAGCGAAATTACAGAGGTCTAAAAATAGACGTAAAGTAGATATTACGTTTCGCACTTGTGCTATTTTACACACGACTACATATCAAGCTATACATTTCCAGTACAAGCTGACTTCTCATTGTACGAAAAGCCTATACAATGCAGGGTCAGCTTAAACTGGAAATGTATAGCTTCATATGTAGCCATGTGTACCTATTCCTACATAAGACGATAGGATAAATATATACCTATTTATCCATGGCTATGATTTAGGAAGTGTACCAAATTATAACCATAGAAACATTGAAAACATTGATCCTAATTATGTTGCTCCATTGTCCAAATTCGTAAATCGTAACCAAGGAACCCGTACGCAAAATCCAAATAAACGAATATTTGTTCTTTCCGACATTATAATAGGATAAAGCAACTTTCTTTATAATGGTGATTAAGGAGAACCAAAATCCAAATTTTAATTTAAATACTATGTTTCAATTAATATTTCCTATTATTAACATTAAGGTTTATCTCATAATGAGTATTTGTCTCGATTGAACAGATTAGTGGACGCGTTTATTGTTGATCGAGTTTCATATTTTATAAGTTAATTAAAAATCATCTTCATTTAGATAATGAAAACCATAACGTTAATAAGCCTGGATCAGAATCAGAAGTATTGTCGGCCATGCTTATACCTATAGACCGTCATATTGATAGTGCTTCAGATTCTGATATTTTTTAAAGGTTTTGTGTATCTACATCCAAAAACACTGTATAATGTTCCTTTAATTAGGTTTATGATTACCAAATAAATATAATTACTGCAAAAGTGTGAATCAAACTTGAAATTAGAAAAATAAGTATTTGAATATGTATGTTGTTTTTTAATTTAGCATTTAATAGTTTATTTAATACAAGTTTTTGAGGCCCCGCCCGCATGGATATCAGAAAAAAGTAGTTTATATCCGTCTCTACGTCACAGGCTATCTTTGTACCAAATTTCACAACAATCGGTTTAATCCTTCAGCCGTGAAAAGGTAATGTAGAGTTACTTTCGCATTTAGTATAATTATCAGTAAGGATAAATCATATAAAAATTATATTATTTACACATAAATATACTTTCTATCTGTGATTTAATGATTAAAATATTCTGTTGATTTTTAATTGAGTTGTTTTATTTCATTCTTTTTGTAACTTTAAACATTAGGATTTAACACAAAATCATTATTCGTAACAGTCGTCATTTATCCTCACCATGAAATCATTTACTTCCACAAGTTGTCATTATCATCAACGAGTGTTTTTATTTTATTTGATTTATTTCCGAAATTGTTAACTTTACAATGATGCCTCCTTTATCAATTTCACTTAAATTAATCAAGAAATGATTCTAGTACAAAATAATTGTTGTGCCACAAGGTTTTATTTTTTTCAATAAAATCGTCGAAAATATATTCCGGACTAAGATTCACCCAGGTATTAGAAGCTTATTTATAAATAATAAAAACCCGTCAGATGCTTTCGAGCGGTACAGGATAAATTACCTGATGCGTCGAGTGCCAACCAGTTAGGTTATTACAAATCTTGTAAAGAATCCCACAGAATGTGGGTCGTTCAAGAAAAAAATAGTGCGACAGTCAAGTGTATTAGATGAAAATGTGGTGATTACAATTTTATCACTCGTAGACGCGTATCCAGAGATTTCTTGAAGACTTGAAAGAAGTACGGATACAAATGTTAAGATGTAGATTATAAGATAAGGAAACATGATCGATTGCATAAAAAGTAGGTTTTTATGAAAATTGCCCATTTTCCTGTTGACTGTGCATTTTTTTCTAAATCTAGGAATGTAAATCAAAATTTCTCAAAAAGTTAAGGAAAGTCTCCGAAGACCGTTTTCCAGTAACTACAACGGTTAAGGTTTTGTTGCTCTCACAAATCCACTCTGTGTACTTTTTATACCAAGTATTTTTTTTTTAATAGTTAATTAAAACAATTTGTCATAAAATTGTTACACATTACGTCGAGCAAACAATAGGACGCATTATTAAATTTTAAAAATGATGGAACGAAATAAAAACATTTTATTTATAGAATTTTTAGTTTTTTCCTCCTCTTGTATAATTGACTTAATTTTAATTACCGTATTTTACCGTAGGGCAGCTGAACTGTACATTACCAACGAGTTATAATCTAAAAATAAAAACAGTTTTAGTATCAGGCTAAAAACAAGGAAAAATCTTCCCCACAAAACATAACAAATTTTTATACTTATAAGATTAGGTAACTCAATTTCTACTTTGTTTCTTCATAAAACTCATCGTAGCATTTTGAGCGATAATGTAGTACGTAGGTAGATAAAGTTAACAGCACATCAGTGTTAACACTTACAATACGAAAATCGCTCTTACAGCTACGACATAAAGATGTTGTGAATGTCAAATTGTTACCCTTAATGTGCGAATGACTATACCGCTAAGTCGTCGGCCGCCATTTTTGCGACATCACTGTTTTAAATCGTCGTTAAAATGTTATTAGTCTATAAAAATATAAATAATCAGATGTTTACAACGTCAAACGTAATGAAAAATTTAAAGCCTGTCTATTTTTGTAAAAGTATTTTAAACTTTAGGCTGATTAAACATTAGCTGTGCCTGTCAAGCTGTCAAATGTCAAAACATATTGATAAATGGATGTTAATGGCTTTAAAAGTTTCATTAGTTTAGAATATTCAGACATTTTAAAAGCCAATAAAAGGGTTTCAACTCCTAACTTGCTAAGAAAAATTCAATCGCTTGACAGGTTCAGTAACCTGTGAGGTAAGTAAAATTTAAAGAGACCCTGCCCCACTTCTAAGTACCTCATAAACCAAGGAACTATAAAAAACCACAATTTATACCTACATGTAAAGTAATACCTACAACATTAATATGTGAGCCATTCATCATTTGAAGCTCTTCAAGAACCATTGGGCCCGAGCCCATAGAAACACCCAATTTTCCTACTTAATTAATGAATAGACAGCTGATTCAAGATGTTTTATCTACATAAACGAGTGAAATCAAGCACAGTATCTTTATCTCACGAAGCGACGCGCGCTTTACTTGTGGTAAACAAGTGTACAAACACGCTGTGAAAGTGTGTGTGAGCGCAGGAGCTCTCGGTACCGTCCGAGACACGGGCGAAGTCGGAAGTGTGTGTGTTTGTATTATAATATGCTGACGCTACTCGTCTCCACGCACACATTCACAGCGTATTTGTACACTTGGTTACCACAAATAAAGCGCGCATCGCTTCGTATAATAAAAATTATCTAGCTGTGTTTATGTCAGCCATGCACATACCTATATGTTTAGTAGTTACACATGAAGACTAACAGGTGAGACCATAATTTACCCATTGATGAAATTAGGGTCACACTATGACCATCATCTTTCTAAGTAGGTACCAGGATTATCCAATAATTATATTTTATAGATATAAATAAATAATTCATATGAACAAGAAAAAAGCACTGTGTTAGGTCAGGTGCATAGCCTGCCATATTCTTCAACTGAATGAAACTAAATTCAAATCTTGTATAAAACGCACACTATGCAGCCAAGCATATTATAAGTTGGGGGATTACATGGCTGATAAAAATGCTTGGCTCAACGCTGGTCCTGCTCCACAAGGGCGCATAAAATAATTGATTAGCATTTGAAACTACTGTTGGAGCTGCTGAAGATTTTAAAAACTTATGTTTGCATTGTATAAATTCAATGTTTTAGTATTGTATAATTGCATAGCACATGTGTGAGTACTATGTACCTACTATAAAGCTACCACTAGATAGATTTTTCTTTCATTGACTTGAATGTGCCCTGGCGGCTGAGAGTATGTCATGCTCACTCTAATGTCTCGCTGGTGGTGGCGTGTGTGTTGGATCATAAGTTCCCTTCAAAATGGTTGAGCTGAATGGTGCTGATCCATGCGTCATGTTCGTGAACGGGCGCCGTCAGTGGGGACTGGTCATTTCTTAGCTGCCACGGCTTATTTTAATTTAATTTAATATTTGAATTGCTTTTGTCTTTTTATTACGGACGCTTTTAACGTTCTGCATCGTTCTCACATGCATAATTTCAACATGAACGATGTAATCAATATTTTGTAACCATTTTTTGATTTAAAAGAGTGTCCATGGAGTTTCTTGCCCGTTCTTCTCCATAGGTACCTACTACGCTTTGGAATGGGTAACTAGCTTCATCTTTCTGACTGACCGACCCCTTGACAATTCGAAAGTGCCTGTAATTGGTTTATTTGAAATAAATGCTTTGAGTTTGAGTTTGCTCGCAACCGGCGTACATGACCAGCTGCACCCTAATTCCGGAACACACTATTACAATCTGAATCATTTTGAAGCGTATTGCTAATCCATTGCTGCATATGTTCGAAAAAATTGTCTCTGCAACCACATAAATAACGCAATGAATGTTGTTGTACTGTCAAAATGAAAGCCATTCCTAGTGTTAGTGTGTTACGCAATTACCCCGGCAGATGTACGACAGAACGTATACGAAGCGAAAGGAATAAGTAAGGATCTGCCTACCACCATGGGAAGAAGGCGTGAGATTATATATGTATGTATGAAAAACAAACCCTATTCTAAAAATAGCCAAATAGATAATTACAATTAAAGAAAAATGTTAACATACATTCGTGTGTTAAACAAAAGAAAATTAAAACGACTAATTAAATTACATCACGTTTTACAACCCTTATTTCTTTTCCAGACAATTTCCCATCAGTTCAAACGTAACTAATCTCTACAAAGCAATCTAAATAAGTCTGATATTTATCAGAAAGAAAAAAAGACAATTTGTCTTTGTTGTGTTCTGCGATAATTAATTTGTCAGGCACGTAATTACTCGAGCCAACTCGAGCTCAGAATGACAGCTGCCAGTTTTGTTCAAGCGGCCATTCGCACGGATTCCGACCGATTCCGACAAACAGTGCTACCATCTTTATTAGCAAATAGTAGATGTGTATATTACGTTATTGAATCAATTTGTTTATATAAGTCTTCATAAAATAAAGGTAGGAATTAAATTAAAAACCCTTACCTCTATTGTGACGCAGATTAGTACCTACACGAGTTCTTGAACTCATGAGCGGTGCGCTTGGCGAGCGCGTCTCTCGCGCATCGTAATTTGTTACGTATCACTACTCGTTGCGGGGGCTGGGGTAAGCGTTAAATACCTACGGCGCTCGGGTTAGTCTCGCCTTAAGACAAAGTCTGGCATCGATAAATACAGAGTGAAAGTGGGTCCTAATCTGTGGTGGGACCTTGTCATGAATATAAGAAAACAATACTTTTCACATCGCTGTTCCATGGTCTCAAAGTATGTATTACAGATCGAAATAAGTGCAAATACACATTAACCAATATATTTTAAGTACAAATATTACTTTCTGAGTATCGACTTTGTTAGAGACACAATAGCAAGTCTAAGCTAATATCGAAACTTGCTAAAATCTAATATTGTTTGAGTCTTGAATTCTAGATATTATTGTTTGACTATGTTCTACACTGTGGAATTTACACGGTTTTGCACTATGACTTGTCTCAAATATGAGACTAGTAGCAGTATTTAATCACCTATTGAACATATTAAGGGTATGATTTTTTAACGCAATATTAGTTTTATTGGTTGACAAATTTTCTTTAATATTTATATTATCTTGCAATATATTTGGTAACAACTGGCCGCGGCATCACCCGCGTGGATTTCGGAAATTATTGCACGGGAACGTGAACCGGAACAAAAATTTGCTTGCGTCCTTTCCCAGGATGTCATCTATCTCCTTGCCAAATATTATCGAAATCCTTTCAGCAGTTTAGGCGTGAAAAGGTAACATATAGACAGTTACTTTCGAATTTTATTGTAAGAATATGGATGCCTCCAATTTTTTAAAATGCATGATTTAAGTGAAAATTTCTCAATTCGATTCAATCGAAATAGAGCAGACGAAGAGCACTCTTCATGGCGATAAATTAAAACAAAATGAGAAATTACACGTAAAAAAAAACAAAATTGTAATCGAAGAATTCAGACTCACAAAAAGACCTCTAACAAAAACATAAAAATGTAGACATCAAAAAAGAAATTCCAACCTCCATGTTCTACAAATAGAATGGTTTAAATTGAATTTACTTATCAACGTACCAACAAACTCGCTGTTATCGTATAATTCAGTATAACATCGTGACAGATAGGGGCTCAGACGAGGGTCTTCGGGTCACAAAAAGCCCCTAAGGGCCCACCGGACCCCGAACCGTGGTAATTCCTAATTAACGAGATTGTCCCTCAAACAAAATACGCAATTTTTCCTACCATCGCTTAATAAAGGGACTTGGAATAGACTAAGCTGACATAATCTAAGATTTTAGAAATCGAATCGGTTGAATTATTATTTTTGATTTCAATTTACCTTGTTACTGTTGTTTAATGATAAGTTTAGAGATAAGCGGAGCGACTGCCTGACATTAAATAATAATAAATTACAAATACTAGTGGACACTGAAGATTTTTAACTCACATATATTTTCAAATTGTCGCAGTCTCCCACCTTCCTTCGTTTCTTCAACGCCGTAATACCTAGATTACTTCCGGTAGAATCGGTCAAAGTCAAATCATTTCAAATAAAAGGCGTTTGTACGTCAAAATTTACAAAAAAAAAAAAAAGATTCTAGTTGTCCAAAATGTAGTTTCGTGTGGAGAAGAATGGGCAATAAAATTACCCGTTTGTACCTACTCTTTTAAAATATTTTACAATATTTTGTATACAGGTCCTAAAGGCCTGCTCTTTAAAGTACCAGCAATAAAAACTGCGAGCATCTGCAGACTAAGAATAATCGATTGTAGTCGCCATCTTTACTTCTGTTACGAGCATACCGCTATACTATAGCTTGCTGCCTACCCGTTTTATAGCCAGCCGTAATAATAAAGCATTACTAGCACTTTTCACTTCTATATCTATACATATTAAAAATTCTGTCTGTGTGACCGCGTTGTTCTTATAATCTGTGCAAAGGATTTTCACTATCATTTAGAGAATTTAATCCGGAAGATTCATAGTACACCCATTTAAATAAAATATAAACTGTTACATACATTTAGACCGCGTAAGTATTGCATTTTTCTACGAAACAGCGGTTCGGCGATAGTGGATCTAGAATCAAGTGCTGAATTCATGGTTAAAGTTTGCCCTTCGATGTCACAGCCACCCTATGCATATAATACAGAATTCTCCATGTTTTGTCACGTCGTAAAAACCGTGCAAAGCAGGGGCGGGACGCTAGTTACTAGAATTTTAAGGTTGAGAGGCAGCTTTATTCTTTATATCTACAGTTGATGGGATCGTTGGAATGATCTCTTAATCTTATTATTTCTTTTCCGTCTGGAAGTTTTGACAGTAACGACCTTATTCACTTCGCTTCCTTCTTGAAAAATTACGAAATACCGCTATAGCCATACAATAAAATACCATATAATGAATCATATTCTGACAAATAAATGAGTATAATTAATAAATACCAAGTAAGCTATACTGTTTAGTAGAGCCGGTTTAAGTTATGAACCACTAAGGGTAGATTTCACCAATGAAACTGAACGCAATCAGCACATCTAATGCTACATTTCGAATTACGCAATAATCTCTCACAGCGCTCACATCAATAATTTGCGTTCCGATTTAGATATCACGATTATGACAGCTGAGAGCTGTCAACAAGTCTGAATGCTCGTGAACACGCTCACAGTGCTTGCTCAACGTCAACCCCAAACCTTGCACAAGAAAGAAAGACCGAAAGGATATTTTTTTGAAAATGGAACTTTAACGCATTGGCACTTCTGTTTTCTTGGTTGAGATGTGTTAGACCAAAGATGCGACTCAAAACAACTCAACAGCACAACGCACAACTGTAATTTTTGACAGCGCTCACAATGATTAATAATAATATTATTAAAAGGCATGCGCTATTAATATAAAGGCATGGTCGGCGTTATCGCAAGATGGAGCATGTCATGACGTCATCTATGACGTGACGTGACGTGGGTGTAAGCACGCTTAAATCGATTACAGTGCAATTCGGAACGTACCCTAAGCCGCGTTCAAGACTAGCCAGTGTCATCGTTGCTGTGGAATATTGACACTGACAGCTATTGAACACAGTTTTTAACTGATTATATAGTAGGCGAGGGCAAAGTGTATCATTTTTGTGATTGGAACATTTGCATCTGAATCACTGAAATGATCCGAAACACTGATATGTTTCATTTGGATCATTTGGCTCATCGGCTCAAAGGATATGTCAGTGTCTCAGTCTTCTTTTCTCGCTCCCTCACAGAACATACTCGTATATACCCTAAAGGGATGAACGTCAACTTCATACTCTAAAAATGCTTACAGGGAAGCACGCTAGCGCTGCCGTTTATGCCATCAGTAACTTTTGATAACGCGGGAGATTTGAATGGTGTTTTTAATCTCCTTTTTTATATTTCGATACCGTAATTTCAATTGGCGTAAAACACAATCAATTAAATGGCACATTTAATTGTTTGTCACTTACACCTGTTGAAACTCCGGTATCGATGAAGTCATAGAATTTTAATTTCCTGTTTCTGCACAGTTAAAAAAAATGTGCAAAAACATCAAACGAAAATTCTTCGTGTAGGGAATTTCTTAGTGATGCCAAATAATACAAGCTTCTTAAACATGTTTCAAGATATTTATTTTTCTTAATAAAGATTTTTTGAGGCTCTCGCAACAAATCCTCGATTTCCTATAAGGTTATACCGCATTTTGCACACTTAACACTCCCTGGTCCCACCATGGTGCTAAAACAAGTCAGTATTGCACGAAGAGAATCGAGTCTCTATCTCGTCATCTAAGGTTTCACAACACGAAAGCGTCAATTTCGCACAAGAGTCTCTAACTCGTTATTATTCACAACACAAAAAGCATCAATTTCGCACAGGAGTCTGTATCTCGTAATATTAAATAAAAACAATAAACAAACCGGCAAAAACACAAAAACAGATGCTGAAAACAGAGAAAAGAATTCGTCTCCCAGTGACAACTAGTAAAAGTTGCCATATCGTAAAAATATAAGTCCGAGCATAATTTGGTTGTGATAATTAAAATTAAAATCTGTAATATTGTAGAAATCATGATATTCAAATTTGTAACACCATGTTTTCCATATAAATTGAAAATACTTGTAAAAAACACTCGCTAAATGTCCATCATCTATATATTTCAAATGACAAAAACTACCAAAATGGTAGGTAAGTATTCAATCGGGTATGTAAATTTATGAATCCAACTATCTCATTCTTTCGTACAGCGCTATCCTTTTTTTGCAAATCCTGCCATTGTTGGCATTGGCCGCTTAGAAAGCTGACCACCCCTGCGCTCCCTGCTCGGTCGTCTCGCAAGCGACGCGTCGCGCGGAAAGAGCACAGAGCAAAATAATGTTTCAGATCCAAATGATCCGTTTAAAACGTTGTTACTGAACCAAACTTTTGAATCACTTCAATGATCCGGATCAGTGAGTCGGTCCCGTAAAGAGTTACACACGCCTATTATATAGTCCCACAGTGTAGTCCTCACTTCAACATTGTGAAGTACAATAACAAGCAGTGCAAATATTTAACAAGTTACCATTACACTTAAAAAGCTTGATTTATGCATCTGCATTTAAAACAAAGCTTCAAGCATTCTTACTAAGTAAATAAGTGTCTCAACTCCTATAACGACATGTAATATTACGACCATACGTTTTTCTCCTGTCAACTTAAGTAGGTGTTTATTTTAAAGTCGACTGAAATTATTGTTTAATTTATGTAATGGACATTATTTTTAAATGACAATTTATGTATTATTATTCCTTTTATTTATTTGAGTTGACATTGAACTATTTTATTTGGATTCAATTTTTAAATGATGTTCTATTCTTAATTTTAGCGAGTTGACATTGAATAATATTATTGTTTATGATGTGAGCGTATGTGTTTGTCGTTGATTTTTAAATGAACAATGTGTTATGTGTATTATGAGTGTTTTTTTTTAATTATGTAGAATTATTTCAAACACAATGTAAATTTTTAATCAATAAATTGAATTGGCTATAATAGTGTGAAATGGCTGCGACACGAAACGACAAATTGACGTTGGCTTGGTACATTTTCATTTGCTTAAATATATATTTTCCTGATTGTACTTTCATAGCAAATAGGTACTTATTTACAACACGATTGATGGAATGTTTTGTCCACATTTCGTTTGTCTAGAAATTCAATACAGTGAGTAAGAGTTAGGTCATGAAAAACGGTTTTCAATAATGTCAGCACACCTGAATAGTTTAGCGAACGATTGCCATATATTGCTTTCTGTTATTTATGTACCTACTCTCGCTATACTTAAACGAACACCTAGACGTAGTTTGGTAATATAAACTGGTCGGTCGCACTAGGAAAAAGTTGAGGTCACAGAATTCCAGCGCTCGCTGTGGACCTTAGTGGTCCTAGCTAGCGTTGCAAAACTTCGGAAGTATTCGGAATAATTCGGAAACATTCAAAAGAATACTTCGACTGGAAGGAATACTACCGCAGCAAAAATGCAGCGTAAAATAAATATTGTAAGGATGAAGTAGGTAACCTACCTTTTATTACATAAGAATTAAATTATTCCCAGTAGTTACGAATGTACTCGTGTGCGTAGGTAGCTTGAGGAGACTCGCCGTTACATTTAGCAGATATTTCGCCGTGCCGTTACTTGAATTAACGCCATCTAGCGGGCAAGAGTAGACTATAAATGGAGAACTTCCCTCGATAATCCTTCGGCGACGCCAGTGGCAGCGCTCGCCTGCACGTGACAATAGCATACCCACCGAGCCCCGCAGCCGTTGTTCATTCATAAATTCAACGAAGTATTATTCGATTCCTACGTACCTACAACGCGGGAATATTTCCCTGTAAGTAGTTATCTACTTGTGACTACTTATTATTTTATTTTTACTATGATTGAGTTTAGAATGGGCCGATTTTGTGCGGATGTTATTTACAAGTTTAGTTTACTTCGTAAAAATGTTTTTGCTTTACGATTTAATGGAAAAAACATAAATACCTAATTAGTTAAGTAAGATAAAAGTAGGTACGTATCCCTAGTTTAAAGTACGTATCCAGGGCCTAGTACTTAATTTAAATGTTTTGGTAAAACAAATAGTCGTAAAAAATATATTTCTTTGTAGAATAGTGTTCAACCAATATTAATCAATCAGTAGTTATGTACTTAATCATTATGTAGTGTTCAACCGCAATTGATCAATAAAGAGACATTTGAAATAACATAAGTACTTAATAATTAGATTATCCTTTCTGTTAGGTACCTCCCTATTATAACATAAATTACTATCTTATAAACTTATGTTAGTATCTAACTATGTATTTACCTCTCTATCACTTTCACACCTAATAGACCGCATACATAAACTTATTACGTAAGTACATATCTAAGTAGATGAAAGAAATATTCGGAAGTTTTCAAATCGTATTATACTCATTTTTATGAATGAACGTGTAGTAATGTATAGTCACTGGCAGTAACGCCGTCTAGCGGGTAAAAGTAAAAGCTGTAACTGTACAACTTCCGTCGGTAGTGCTCGCCTGCGTGCGCTTTCTCCTGCTGCAGTGACCAAAGTTAGGAAGGAAGGAAGGATGGAAGATTCGTAAGTATGAATACACAATCACTAGCGCGGAACATAATTATATAATTTGCAATGGTAATTGCGCCGCCATCTAGCGGTCAATAGTCGAACTCTACCAGGTGCTCCAATAAGTAGCCTACTTACCCGATGTCGGTCAGCGTGATTATATATTATGGCAACTGTGGCACACCGCCTCGTGACTCAGTGGTTCATTCTAACTAGTCTAACATGTACCTACTTAGCTAGACATTTGCCTTGTAATTCTTCTCGGGGAATAATTCCGAATACTACTCAATACTTCCGAATGTTTCGCGAATAATTCGACGGGAATACTTCGGAATATTTCGCTCCGGCAACGCTAGTCCTAGCACAAACGCGCGGAGTGAAAGCCAGAATGAAAAATATTTTATTTGGAACATGCATAGGAAATCCAAACATTAAAAATAAAAAGGAGCATTTAAAATTAACTTAAAAACAACAATAAACAAGTAAAAAATAGAAGACCTGTGCGAGGCCAAAAATGCTCCTATCTCAGCATAATGCTACGATAATTAAAAAAAAATACCGCAGCGCTAGTATTCTGATAGGGCCCGCGCTGTGAAGTTACGGACACACCTACGGACATTCATAAATCCCTCTAGTGGATTTTGGAGTGTTCCAGTGTGTGGAGTGCTCATACATATACACGAGCGACACGCGTCAACAGCAGAGTCAACTGCGTATGTATGACCACTTAAAACGTGTCGAAATTCGAACGATTTTAAAATTGAAAATACTCGTTTTGCACATAATTTCTAGTTAGTTTTAAGACTTTATTCATAATTATCTATTGTATGTATATTCTATGTATCATTGTTGTTGTTTTTTCAACCATGCTACAGAATACTTAGTTGTATTTTCGTTTCAAAAATCGTTCGCATTTACGTTACATTTACGTCGCGTAGGTACTCGTGCTAAACAAAAGGTACCTACTAAATTTTCCTACAGTTTTCAGCAAAAAATGGACCTTGATAACTTAGCTATTTCGCCTCTGAGTTATATGTTAGGAATTGTGTATTCGACAAAATAACGTGTGTAAAAATACACTTAATAAAGCCGAGAGTCACTTGTACTCCCCGTCATAGAAAGTTTTTTTTTATACTTAGGCATGCCTGGGAACCGTCTGGTTACGGATATGTTGAAGGTCAAAATTCCAACTTTTACTGACGTTTTTTACGAAAACAATTTATTAATGTTATAATTATAAGACAACTTTCAATACCCCCACGACCCCTGTACCGTCGCATGCACCCATAGACACAATGTTTTGCGTGTGTTACATTGCGCTCTACCGCAAACAGCAAATATTCTCACCAAACATAAAAGCCGTTTCCCAGCAATTAATTTTGTGCAACGTTACTTAGTTTGATATACAGCATGCGTGGTTGACGGCTATGTGATGGGTCTTTTTACTCCCTATACATTTGTAAACCTATTCTCGTATGGTTCAGGAAAAGAAGAATAAAGGACTGGTGTTTATGCAGTGCCTGCAAACGCACCTCTGATTTAATATCTCTTCATGATCATTCCCGCACACTATTAATTGCCCCGTTTCTGTAGTGCATCGTAGATGTTTGCTCAGAACCGAACTTACGGCTTCCATGCAGTGATTCACAAAAAAGTCGCATCACTGATGCGTAGTACGCGGGCCAGCGACAATAGCATCCTGGAAACAGTGGTGGAGAGCCCTTACTCCCCTTTTCTGAGGCACTATGTGGGGAGAGTGGTCAGGTAGCATATTCCCAGCTTTCTCGTTCTCTGCACATCCTGCCGCAGTCACCAGCTACTCTTATGTATCCTTGTTTTGTATACTACTAACACTGAACTGAATATGTATATGACGGCGCGCGATTATTTAGTCGATTTATTGTAACACTTTTTAAAAGTTGTAATCGATTATTTTTAATCTGTGGCTTAGAATTTACTTCTTTAGTGGTATTTTTAACTTAGAGCGGGTAACACCGAATCGGGTCGTGAGTGTCATGGCGGCGTTGGCGAGCCCATTGTGTTGCGATCGTCACGCGGTGCACACGCACAAATCCATTGGCTCTAAATGCAAGTTTAACAATTATTGTGATTAGACTTAATCAGTGATAATCATTGTAATCATTAAAGTTTATAGTTAAGTCTCGTTGCGATATTTGAAAGTAAATTAAGTGCGTTATTTTGCGAGTATTATTTGCCAAACACCTGCACGTACACGCTCATGATGAAGGACCAACAGATGACGGATCAGCAGCGACACGTAGTGTCTCAGCCGCTCGAACATCCGTCATAATAGGTTGGGGAAAAAGTTTCTTCACATTTTTTAAGAAAATTCAAAACATTTTTTAATATCATTAATTTATATTTAACTAAAGTATGTAGGTACGTATCATTTTGTTCGATAACTTTTTGCCATCTTGTAGGTAGGGCCATGATCCTATTGCTATAGAAAATTTGGGACTTCTGATCAAAATACCGCGACAAGTGGTTTTGGCAGTCCTGTCGTGATGTTAACCTGACACTGCCTAAAGAATTCTGAAGAGACCGAAACAGGTGGAAATCTGAAGGTGCAAG
The DNA here is from genome assembly GCA_916610205.1 of Griposia aprilina. Lineage (NCBI taxonomy): Eukaryota > Metazoa > Arthropoda > Insecta > Lepidoptera > Noctuidae > Griposia > Griposia aprilina. The sequence continues at coordinate 5,638,925 of OU744294.1, read as the reverse complement.
GTTAGGACTATACGGCGGATGCATTAACACCTCCCAGCCAAACTCTCTTAATTTTTGCTGAGTGGCTAAAGATGTATCAGGTCTAGCGTTATCATGATGAAAAACCACACCCCTTCTGTTGATTAATTCCGGCCGCTTTCTCTCAACTTCTTGCTTTAATCTCGTCAGTTGTTCGTAGTAGAGTTCAGAATCGATGGTCCTGCGTGGTGGTAACAGCTCATAATGAATAATGCCCTTCCAATCCCACCACACACACAGCATCACCTTGTTGCGAGTTAACCCGGGTTTCGCCACAGTCTGTGAAGCCTGACCGGCCTTTGACCACGACCTTTTTCTCACATTCTTGTCGTACGTGATCCACTTTTCATCACCAGTTATCAGCTTCTTCAAAAATGGTTCGGTTTCATTACGTCGTAATAAAGAATCACAAATGGGTACACGGTTCATTAGGTTTCTTTCAGTGAGCTCGTGAGGTACCCAAATATCGAGCTTTTTTGTGTACCCAGTTTTTTTTAAATGTGCCAAAACTGTTTTGTGGTCAATTCCCAGTTCTTCAGCTACGACGTAACTACTAATATGCCGATTTTGCTCCACTTTTTCAATAATGGCATCCATTTTATCCGTAATAGGGCGACCAGAGCGATGTGCATCTTTGACATCAAAATTTCCGGATTGAAAACGCTTTAAACCAAATTTGTGCTACTCTCACAGAGACTGCACTAGGTCCATAAACATCGCAATTTTTTTTCGCGGCTTGCGTTGCATTTTTACATTTTTTGTAGTAAAATTTTTAAATGTATCGAATTTCTTCATTAGATTCACTCATCTTGACAGTACGAAAAACAAATGAAAATCACACATTTTCCTAATTTGAATTTCGAATTATGTTCTTTAAAATTTAAACTTTCAATGATACCAAAACAAGCCAGATACAAATAGTATAGCCAAAGAGATTTTATTACAAGTTCATACATACTATAATGCGAAAAGACTTTTTCCCCAACCTAATATATAAATTATATTACATCGTCAAAAGAGAATATTAAATTGAACACAATTGTGGCAATATAATAGTAGGTAGGTAGGTACAGAACCATTCACAAACTAACCTAACACCAACAGCCACACATCAATCATTCAATCAATCGAGATATCAGTCGAACAATCGCGCCTTATCTAAATCTTCTAACACATTAGTTACTCACTGTCGGATACACTCATTAAATTAATCCGATTCACTGGTAAAGCTCATTTACACAAGGATAGTTTCTCGTCCGAGAGGCGAGAATGTACATGCGAGTCTTGTAAGCCAGACTTGCCAGGCATTCGTCGCAATCATGTGTAATCTACACTTAAGCGAACGCCTGTCTACAGGCGAGAAACTAGTATACCTACTTGGGCTGAACTCGCCAGAGAATTAGCGCAGACAAGGGTTTACTCTCAAATGAAAAATAAAAACTCGCCCACGATGATGTGCTATTTTCTCGAACTGTGATTTGACAAGTCTTAAATTAATAAGATCTTTGAGGCTCCTGCAAACAGGCGCGACACACGATGCGAATCGCACGCGTTTCGCGCAATTCGCGTCGCGTGTCGCGCTTGTTTGAAGGAGCCTTTACTTACACGAATTAACGCTTCTAATTTTCCTTTTAATGCGATGATCGTATGTACTGTTTACAAACGTCAACTCTTTGTTTGCTTTCGTTTCGATAATCGCTTGATTCAAGGCGAGAATCTTTCCTCGTATAAATGAGCCATTCAGTTAATCCGACCGACTCTTATCTACAGTAATTACATTAATTGCCCCTGCTTACATTGTAATCCCTTAGAAGCGATATGTGAAGAATTGTTAATGAAGTAGGTAATAGTTAAGTGGTATGTTCAATTGGATAAATAATAATGCTCGTTATAAGGTTGTTCTTTCGTTTACATAAATATAGGTAGGATAAGTTGATATAACAATATTGTTGGTTCCTACTTATATTAAAAATCAATAGGTCCGACATTAGAGACCTAGATAATAGAAGTGCAGACCTAATTTCAGTTGCCTGTGCGCCAGGGCCACGGTAACTCTTTCGAACAATCCGCGACCCTGGCAGGCATCGGCCCTATCGGACCCCGTCAATTATGCTGACATCTCTTTGAGGCGCGCGTGGAACTCAACACGCCGTCGACCCGGCCTGGTCCTTACCGGACGGCGAGCTGCCCATTGCTCGCCGTCCGCAGGCCCGCGCCTACGGTGGCCGGGAGTCGGCCATCGACTCCCGACGCCCAGGGTGTCTCCTTCTGCGGCGACTAGGGGCGTGAGGGCGCAACAGTCGCCTCTCCCTCACGCGCTCCGCCTCCTCCTTCGCGAGCATTACTGCTTCGCAGAAGGAGGTGACTGCTTCCCATTCCCTCCCGCTCCGTACCATGGCCTGAACCAGGCCCGGACGCGAGAGATCGCCTCCGCCGATGGCCGCCACGAGGACACGGCGGTGCTCCGCCCAAGCCGGGCAGACCTCCACCGTATGCTCCACTGTGTCCTCCGGTCGATCCACACCCTCCGGTCGATCCACACAGAGACTGGTGCCTAAAGTAGGTTAATAAAAACCTGTATTACAGGTCACAAGGCCCTCTCGCGGCTAGATGCCTGAGATTTGGACCATCATAGCAAGGTTGAATTAAGAAACAATGATTTTAGACTCCTACCGCAGAATTTTTTAGTCGGTTATAAAAAAAACCGCTGTTTCATAGTAAAGTGCAATTCGCTATCAAAATATATGGAAGAGCTATTTTTTTTTAATAACCGACGAAAAATTTCAATGTAGGTGTATTCAGAATCTTGTATTGAATCCATGGTAACAGGGTGTGCGTCGATGAATCTTTTTTTTTTTGGGTGGGAAATCATCAAATGACCTCTCCCGCTCTGGGCGGAGCGGAAGGGCGTGTCAGACTCTTACTGACTAAAACCCACCCGTGTTCCTTCAGTTGCCTGTGCGCGAGGGCCACGGTAACTCTTTCGAACAATCCGCGACCCCGACAGGTGCACCGATGACCCGGCCACCTTGTATTAATAATAAAGTAACTACATAATTATAATTCTGAAATTAGTTCTTCGCTTTAAATCTAAATTATTACTCGTGGAAAAAGCCGCGGGCGCAGCTAGCATCCCATAAAAGTAGAAAAATTATATATAGGTACCTAGACAATTTTCCTGTTCCCCTTAATCCAGCCTTAAGCCAACACCGAAGTAAAGAAAATTTGATAAAAACATTAGCCCTGACTTACCTACTTGTTGTTGAACATAAGTTGATCCAGCGATTATTAAGAGGTCGTACAACGCGCAACAGTACACTAGCGCCACTCATTTAAAAAAAATGTATCTCGTGACTGAGAAGGAATTATAACTACCGGCCCACTACACCCTCAGTAAGTGTGCCTAGATTTTTTTAATACATTTTATAAAGTTTTATATTGAGACACGAAGCAACAAAATACGATCTAAAGAAAAGCGGCCATTTTCCTCTAGATCGTAATTTGTAAAATTCTAAACACACTTGCCGAGGGTCCTTACAAGCCGTTATTCATAATTCCTTCTCAGTCACGAGATAATATTTTTTTTTAAAGAGTGGCGCTACTGTACCGTTGTACGCCCACTTAAAACTATTTTTTTTCTCTTCGCTGGAAAAGTTGAAACTATAGTTATATGAACTACTAGCTTCTGCTCCTGACTTCATCTGCATGGACTGCAGAATTGGGTCCAGAGAGAAGTGAAAAATGTGTACCTAGGTAATAAAAAAAAATTGGGATAAAAATGTCCTCCATAGGTATTTCATAGGATAGAATCGCAAATAATCTTTCTCGGGATAAAAGAATACTAAGTGTTAATCTAGGTTACAAACTATCTATGTGCCAAATTTCATCTAAAACCGTTTAGCAGTTTTTGTGTGATTGAGTAACAAACTATTAGTGGGATTGAAATGTCATAACTCATATCTAATTGAAAAGCAGCGGGGTAATTGCGTAACACACTAACAGTAGGAATGGCTTTCATTTTGACAGTTCAACAACATTCATTGCGTTAGTTACGTTGTTGAACAGACTAATTTTTCAGACATATAAAGCAATGGATTAGCAATATCCGTCAAAATGATTCAGATTCGGATTAGTAGTGTGTTATGCAATTAGGGTACAGTATTAAATCCAATATTTCAATTCAATATTTTTTCACAAACAATGAGGTTTTAAAGAAAATCGACATTCTAAATTATGGTGGATTTTCCACATAGCATCACGCTTGTATTCTTCGTTGGGGCAGACATATAACGAAAGCACGTATCTTTTTAAGTAGTTGAATGAATTGATACATAATGTTGATTTAATTTTAAGTTGAGCTCCTTAAGTTCTGAGTTGAGCTCCACGATTAGTGACAAATGCGTGCACTGACTGGACAGGTCCACTCATTCTGTGTGGTTTTTCCTCAAAAGCCCATTTCAGACATAAATCTACATGGTCTTCACATGATCTGACCAAGATTATGTCTGGACTTTAAAAGAGACGGTGACCTCTGAGTTTGTTGCGGCCTTTCTTCTCAGAGTAGTCAGATTGGAAACGCCGACCTCATCTAGTTTTAAAAATATGATTGACGTGTAAAAGTGTTTGTATACTACTTACAGAAATAAAATCATTTATCATTTATCATAATATAATAACATGTGTTTACGACTGTCTCGTTAGTTGATGGCAACAGGCCCCTTAAGGTGAAATATGGGCGTAACAAGGGTGTGGCGATCTATAGGTTCACATAACAGGTGTGACGTTATGTCATGTTGACCAAATCCCTTCACAAATAGTACCCAGTAAACAACGCCGACGACGGCTTGTTTTACAATTTTTCAAGGTTTTCCAGAAAAATAATATATGTCGGAAATAGGTTAAATCAATCGTTTGACTTTGACTTATCTGGCCGCCAGCGCCACCAGGCGGCGCTCGACAGAGTCTACAACATAACGCTCGACCAGAGTTAAAACAGAGTTGGTCGGTGGCGGTCAAGCAGTGAACACGTTTAGAAGCTGTCGCGCGTTCTGTATAGTTCTGTGGTGTATCTACAGTGTGTGATTCGCTAGTGTGATTAATTTGTTCGTAAATTATAATTTGATTTGAACTGCAAACGATTTTTCTATTGCGCAATAACCAACACTTCCCTTAGTATGCCCACAGTAGTTAAAATATGACTGATAATAAGGAGAGAGACGTACGTTCTCCGTCATATAAAATCGCAACTGTGATTACAAACAAAGGGATAACTTATGTGGATGATAGATGACAAACAGTTTAGTTCATTATCGCTTTATAACGCGAATCCGTCATCTGTTTCCGAGTTGCATGTTAGAATTAGATTTTATCTACTCTCATAAAATATAATTCGAATTATAAACTTCAAAACAAGTTTATATTGAACATACTTTATAAACACAATACCGAAATTTAAAAATAGAATCATCACAACACTTTTTCTCTAAACAAAATAATGTTATAAAACAAAATAAGTGTGCAGAGTTTAACGTGTTAAGGAACTTCGTTCCAAAAAGCCGGAACAATCCGCTCAATAAAAAATCTAAGCACGACACAAACAGTATATGAAGAAGCGAATATCTCGAAGACGCACATTCCTCAAGGAATAATGTAGGAACGCAAAAACACAAGATTGGAATAAATTAGGTATTTTAACTTTCAACGCTTTCTTATTTTCGTTGAAACATATCGGAATATTATTATTATGTTCTGCTATACGCTTGAGACGGGATGCTGAGAAAAGAATGACGTCGTAAAAAAAAGAAAAATGTAGGCCCAAAATGTTTATGGTACTGTATTCTACGCAGTGAAGACATGTTTGTTGGTTTATAACTTAGAAATAGCTGTAACATTTTCTTTATCGGTGGTGTACAGACTTACCTACGTATTCTAGACAGTTTTTGTGAACAGTTTATTTATTTTTTGTTTACTACCTCATTGGGTCTGGTAGTCGCAAGCACTTCCGCTGAACATGAGGTCCTGGGTTCGATTCCCGGGTCGGGCAAAGTGATATTGGGTTTTTCCATCTGGAATTTCTCAGTCGCAGCCCTAAGCCTGGATTTTTTCCCGGCTGATGGCAATAGGCTCGCTCCCTATTACATGGGACTTAAATATAATTGGCGAAATGTGGGTGTAGGTACTATTGATACTCCTCTGCATAACCCTTCGGGCAATACAAGCGTGATGTTATGTTAAGTATGTTTTAGTATGCTACGAAAAGCTGTGACTTCTAAAAAGTCATATTCACGATAGAATATTTAGCTTACACACGAAGTGTAAACGTACGGGTTTATACTCGTACCACTTATCTATATATATATAAATGAATCCCTATTTCCCTTGGTCACGCCATCACGCGTGGACGGCTGGAACGATTTCAATTTTTTTTTTTTGTTGTGTTCGTTATTGTCAGGAGAAGGATCTTATGAAAGAAAAAATTAAGGAAGTTGAACAGAACATTAGAAAACTTAACGCCAATATCATTTTTACATAACTGTCAGTTGTTTGAAATATGACATTCATAGTTAAGACAGGACAACGTCTGTCGGGTCAGCTTGTACAGATATAAATATTGTTTTATTGTGGATAACCATGGACGACAAAAAACAAGGGCAGATTCCCGCCAAGTCGGTCAGTGGGTCATCTAAGAGGCGGCGTAGTATTAGTTGCAGTATACGCTTATGGGCACTATGAGCAGCAAAGAAAACAAAAAAAGAATACTTTTTTTATGACAGATTTTTTTTATGTTTTTTTCTTTCGGGATTGTACCAATTTTATTGCAATATTGGGTTAACCTTGACCATAGAAACCATTTACGTTGTGAGAAACATGGCCCTACGAGGACGCCATTCGTGGTAACTGACAGTTGACATTAGTAACAGCTACCTCACTAACTCACTACTGATGTGTATGAAATAGTGTTCACATATCCATTAAATAAATATACTACACCAGCACTAAAAAAAAAATTGATTTAAATTGTAATGTTTAAAACTTGAAAGGTTTTTCATCTAACAAAAAATAAAAAGACAATTAAAGTTTTCACACACTGAAAGCTGAATACAGTCTTTGAAGGTCGAGGCTTGAGACAGCGCTAAGGAAAATGCCAACTTCCTCCCCGAGGGCACGGGATATCGAAATGACGATACTATAGTCTGAACGTATAGAGTGAATAGCGAAGGACATGCATAGGGTTACCATTTACAGGATAGACATGTTTGTATCCTTTATACTGTCTTGCTTTCACACATAACATAAAATCACACCTGTATTTCCCGAAGGGTTTGGTATCTAGCGGCATCTACAACGCCACATGCGAGCTAAGCGTCACACTGACGTCATGCAAAATCCTGCATCGCGCAAGCAGAGTTTACCACGCAACTACCATATACAACGTCCCGACAACAATAGTCGGGCAGTTGCCCACTAGACATGACACCCGTCTGGTCGGAGGATCCTCCCTTTTCTATGGAGGTATGTGTGAACTTTACACCCTGTTCCTCGTACCTCTACGGGTAGAGGCGCACCTATAGTACACCCACATTTCGTCAGTTATGTTTAAGTCCAATATAACAAGAGCGAGCCTATTGCCATCAACCAGCTTGTTTTCTGCTTGAAATATCACCATTTTTTTTTTTTTTTGGTTGGGAAATCATCAAATGACCTCTCCCGCTCTGGGCGGAGCGGAAGGGCGTGTCAGACTCTTACTGACTAAAACCCACCCGTGTTCCTTCATTTGCCTGTGCGCCAGGGCCACGGTAACTCTTTCGAACAATCCGCAACCCCGGCAGTTGAAATATCACCTGACATGTCCTTAATCTCGTCTTCATCGTCGTGCTCTTGCCACCACCGGGGTGCCAGCTGTTTTAGAACCCAACGGCTTGGCACGCGACGATGGGAAGAGACCAGAAGGGATGACCTTAATGCCCAGGTAGTTAGGCGCGTCTTTGGTGTGGGATACAACATGTCGACACTCTTGCGCTATACCATATTCCTAGTACCGTGGGTTGTGCTGGGGTGGCTGCTGCAGGTGCGGAAAACCTCAAACGGCAAAAATATTCCAATCTTATTGGGAGTTATATGATCGAGCCGTTTGAGGTTGAAACACTAGGGCCGTGGGGCCTGAATGTCCACTTGGTTTTTCGAGACATCGCCAAGCGGTTGGTCGATTCTTCACGGGACTAGAAAGCTGGCCTACTTATAGCCAAAGAATCAGCGTCGCCATACAACGTAGCAATGCCGCCAATCTTTTACGCACTTTTCCTGTTGACAGCGATGCGGACGAATTTTTAGATGCCCTATGTTTCTTTTCTCTTTGTTCATATACATGTAAATATTATTAATATTATTTTAAGTCTGTTAGCTAATTTAGTATGTAAATATTATAATCTTTAATAAAATTATGTTATATTATAATATCACGCCTGGTTTCCCCGAAGGGTTGGGCAGAGTTGCACCCACATTTCACCAGTTATGTTTAAGTACCATGTAATTGGGCGAGCCTATTGCCGTAAAACGGGCACACATCCAGACTGCTCCGGGCTGCTACTGAGAAATTCGAGATTGAAAAACCCAATATCACTTTGCTTGACCCAAGAATCGAACCCAAGACCTCATACTCAGCAGTTACGCTTGCTTATACTTAAACTCCATAAGTAGTTAGAGAGCAAAGTAATTTGCTCTTCACTTCATTTCGAGTTGGTGTCACTATTTTAAGTGAGAGTCTTGGAACCAATCTATAAACGTTAGTACCTACATAAGTACCTTACTTCTAGGAAACTTGAACCGCAATCTTCCGTCTGCCAATATACCAAGTTGCTATATACCAAGTAAAGGTCTGACCGTGGCATTAAATATTTATTTGAAAGGAGAGCTAAATGAATACGTACATAGATCCTTCGTAGGTTTAGTCGCAAGGATATCCCTTGCTTACAAAATATAGATAGAGAGCAAAATATATTTCGTCTCTATCTATATTTTGTAAGTAGGAGTATAGGGTGTAAGGGAAGTCACCCGCAAACTTACAGGGTGCATTCAGCTTCTTATTTTGAATCATATTCCACCAGAAAATGTCTCAGGAAAAACTGATTTTTTTTTAACAGTTTTTTTGTCTTACTATTCCTTTATTTCAAAAATTACATGATCTGTACGTAGCACTCCATTTATGTAAATGAAACAGCTGAAATAAAAAAAACAGAAATGGGTTTTGAAATAAATCACGTGGCGCGAGCGTCCTACCGGGCCGTTCGCTACGTGCGTTTTGCCGCGGTAACGATACATTGCGTGTGAGGTAATTAAACAAATCAGGTTTATTGGATTCCCACAACTTTCCTGAAATTATTTCATGTACTGTGACCAGAATATATATCATACTAAGATGACTCTTAGTATGATATACTGAATTCACCCCATCAGTCTGCGGAGGGTTGTCCCTTACACCCTGTATATTATAAATTAAAGGGTTTACAGGACCCTAATTGCATAACACACAATCAATTACAATCTGAATCATTTTGAAGCCTATTGCTAATCCATTGCTTCATATGTTCGAAAAATTTGTCTGCTCAACAACGTAAATAACGCAAGGAATGTTGTTGAACTGTCAAAATGAAAGCTATTCCTACTGTGAGTTACGCAACTACCCCGCAGGACCTAAACGCAAGTTTTATATTGACTAAAAGTATATGATCCACTGCAGTAAACAAAATCAGAAAAGTATATAATTTTCTTCAGGGTATATGCTAGTTAGATAGTGTGTTGAAAACATAATACAACTAATTTGAAACAATAGGAAAAAAAAAACACGAAGATACTTCAAAAAAATATGTTTTTATCTATTAGAAACCATACTAATATACATGCAATCATTCTGTTTTTTTGTCAGATCTTTCAACAAGCAACATATTAACGTAAGAGTGTTTTAATTTTTAGTCCAATCAACAGTTTTTTTGTAAATATATAATTGCTTCATATTTTGCAATAAACTACCAGCATTGTGTCATCGCGCTTCTCTTTCTTTATTATGCAGTCCGACAGTCACCGCGCCTTAGCTGTTGTCAGCCTCTCACTTTTGTTCTTTTAAACTACGCAAACGATATTCAGGACAAAGACATCTTGATGGTTTGTCAAGTTAAAAGCGTAACGGGGGTAGGTTGCTAGATATGGATAAACACTGATTTCTCACTACCCCCCTTCCAAAGGACACCGGTGAAATAACGCTCAGCATTGGCACGACAATGTGCGGCTAAATAGTAATAAGAAACTCAAATAAATACAATTTATTTTTCGGTATATGCTGGCAGAATATTCTATTGAATATTGGGTCTGCATCAAAAGTATATATCTATTACTAACTGTACTTCGCTGTTTCACCCGCAAAAGTCTAGGTCCCGTAAGAATATTTGGATAAAAATAATCCTATGTCCTAATCCAAGTCATGGTCTACCCATGTGCCAAAGGAAATGGTTCATTCTCGGCTTCGCGTGGACACGATGCTCGAAAAGAAACAAGTTAATCAAAAATAATGTTTATTTTTTAAACGCTTATTTCTGCTATACTTTTGTATCAACTCGCGCCCACGAATAGTGTATTTAATAAGTACTGAAATTGTTTTACTCTTCGACATATTGACGTACGACCTTCATTAATTCATAGTGATGTCAACAATTAATCGTCTACTTTAAAATAATTATTTACCAATCGATTCTAATTGTTATTTTTAAAGTTCAATTACGTCCTCCGTAACTACGTACTATAACAGTCTAGAGTTCTAGAGTTTACAGTCAATTAAAGTCAAGCTGTTTTTATAATCACTTACATTATTTCATCCATAAATCTGAAAACAAAAGTATTTAAAAGTATCGAAGTTAGTCAGTGAATCGATTTTTAGTAATTATTGAATCGAATATTGAAAAAAAAGTTTATATCTATGTCAGTTGTCTGTCACTTCAAGTCACTTGTCATAGTTGTCATTCACTTTGTTTCTTGGCATCGTGAATATTTTTTTCCTCGTTTTACGGTGATTATTTTTCAAGTATTGTTTTGATTTTGAATATAGACACTGAAACCCCGTCTCACGTTGACCCCGGCACGCCTATGAACTCCGAAACCAATCCTAACGTTGACCTCAGCTTGAATATGGACCGTAAAGATGTGTTTAATTAAAAAAAAACAAGTAAGCAAAACAAGTCGTACAAGCATCTCGATACAACCATAATATGATATACACTTTCCTACTGGTATAAGCTTTTAAACTTATATTTTATTTATACTTAAAGTGCCTGTTCATACCGAGCCAAATTCCCATACAACGTGGACAATGCCCTTTCATCGAAATCCTTTCAGCCGTTTTAGCGTAAAAGCGTAACAAACAGACATGCAAAAAAACTATTTTTTCTCTTTATAATATTAGTGTAGACAAGTATGTTGTTGCATGAGCGAACAAAATAAATACAAAATTATGATTTTTCCACATCGTTGTAAAGCTTATTTCCACGATCCCTACTGACAGCAGCTTCACAAATAGAAATATTTGTTTTGGTCCTCATATTTGCAGTGTTGATTGGCTCGTGGAAAAAATATACATACTGTTTTACATGTCCCTACGTGAAAAAATAAAAGAAATGTTCGTATCTCCATATCTTTTTGGTAAATATTTGTTCGGATGAACACTGGCATGTTAGGCTCTTTAGGGAATAGATAAAAAAGATGGCGTCAACCACAATTTGAATCTCGATCTCAGTTTTATTCTGAAGGTTTAAAAACAAAAGTGGCCAGCAGTATTTAACACGCCTTTTTTTTTAAATTGCGAGTGCAGCACCGTACACGTGATAGAAGTGAAACTTCTCAAAAACACACAAAATCTCTCTTCTTTTTTATAAAGAATAATAAGAGAAACTTAGTGTGATAGACAGAGACAGAGAGAATTATATCTTTCTTCTCTCTCATGTAACGAAAATTATGTGCCTGAACGTGACCGCGTCCTTGAAATTTCACTCTTAATTCTCATTCAATTATCGAATCACCGCCTAAGAAGATTCACTTTAAAAATATACGCGTCGATTTGAGAACCACTTCCTTTCTTTGGATGGATGCGCTCAGGTAGCCCGCGATATTCAAAAATACTTACGTTTTTTGCAATTTGCAGGTCAGTGTCAGGTTGTATGTTGATTAAAATATGATTCGCGGCCGTAACAAATATTGCTTTACAGAATTATTCAAATGTCATGATGTCATGATAAATAGAATTATAATATATATGACGGGATGTTCGAGTGGCTAAGACACCACGTGTTGCTGCTAATCCGTCATCTGTTGGTCCTTCATCATGGGCGTGTACTTGTAGGTGTTTGGAAAATAATACTCGCAAAATAACGCACTTAATTTACTTTCAAATATCCCATCGAGACTTAACTATAAAATGTAATGATTACAATGATTAACACTAAATAAGTCTAATCACAATCATTGTTAAACTTGCATTTAGAGCCATTGGATTTGTGCGTAGGGTAAAACCGGGATAGATGCCGCAGTGGGATAGATAGATGACTCATTTTCAAAAAACCTAATTGCCCAAACTTGCAACTATGACTTAATAGCCCGCACCTCGGTTGCCCCCTGGCTGTCTTACGGTGAGGACGCGTTTCGTTCGTGTGTGCAATCATCTCTGCGGCGAAATTCACGAACACGTCAAACATTTAAAGGTTAGTATTTGCCATTGTATAACTATATAAGTAGTAATACATTCCATTATATTTTATATTACATCAATTTACTGGTTCATTAAGTTTTAAAAAATACTTCGGTAGCTATCTCTATCATAAAGGATAGTTGCCCTGATTTTTCGAAGCGCCCTCTAGTTTTAAAATATTTTTGTGTTCTGTTATATTTTTTATGTTTTTCCGTATTTTTATATTTGGACTCTTTACTTGTAGCAGAACCATGCCACGAAAATACAAAAGAAAGGAAGGAATGCGAGCTCGAGTAATTTCTTGGACTGTAGAACAACTGCAGTCAGCTTTCGATGAAATGGACAAAAAAACCGAAGGGATAAATGAAATATCTCGACAATTTGGGATTCCATCGAGAACATTCCGAAGACGTTAGGCTGCTAAAAATACAACGAAGTTGACATTGCATGTTGACACTTAATAATTAATATACATAATAACAATTAAGAATTCATATTTTTGTTGAACAAATGTTTTTGAAATTTTATTATGTTTGTTTGTGTCGTATTAGAATTATCGTATAACGATAACAATTAAAACATAAAAAAAAGGTTTTTCGTAATTCGACCTCATATTTGGTTGAGTTTTTCGTTTACACAATGTAGAGGGCATCTATCCTTCTTAGTATTTTCATGGTGGGGCAACTATCCATACAGGGGCCGTACTGTGACGTCTTAAAGCCATCATTGTTCCAGCGTGAAAGTGAGACGGAGCTATATACGACCGATAGCGCTATCCCTTTTTCGCAATGGAACCATGATGGTACGTCATAGTACGGCTACAGGTAGGCACCTATCCTCAATAAAAGTGTTCCACAAAAAGCTAAATTCTGCAAAATTTATTATTGATAGGTCAAAAAATAATAATTATAATTCAACATAAATGATTAAACTAGCTACACTCATAGAAATTATTCATATAAAATTAATATTTTTTATTTAAGGAGGCTATTTCAAAAAGTGGGGCATTTTTCCCGGTTTTACCATATGAATCGCGTGACGATCGCATCAAAAAGTGCTCGCCACAGCCGCCATGACACTCACAACCCCATTCGGTGTTACCCGCTCTAAGTTAAAAATACCACTATAGAAATAAATTCTAAACCACAGAGTAAAATCGATTACAACCTTTAAAAAGTGTTACAATAAATCGACTAAATCATCGCGCGCCGTCATATAGAATTATAATCATAAAAATCATCAAAACATCTCTCTAAGTTCATATTACCCAGAGAGATGTTTTGATGATTTTTATGATTATAATTCTATAAATAAATATTGTATACGGCCGCGAATCATATTTATATCAACATGTTATTGGCCTGCAAATTGCAAAAAACGTAAGAAAATTTGAATTTCGCGGGTTACTTTGGCGTATCCCCCTTAACCCTGTTTTATCAAAAGCAAAGACAGAATGCTGAATGCCCTGTTTTTACAATATCCGTTGCGTTATGTAATGCACCATGAAAACGTTGCTTGAAAACGTTGAAGTTCAAAATGCAAAAGTTAAGTTTTAAAGTCCAATGCTTTAGGACGGAAGACAGACGGTAAAATCAATGTCCAACTAATTTTAAGTAAATTAGTTGGACATTGACTTTACCGTCTGTCTTCCGTAGTATATATATTATTCCTACAGTCGCGAATTGCATTCTGATCAACATACGACGTAAAACAGAGCTGCAATTTGCAAAAAAACCAAAGAAATTTTAAATTTGCCGGGTTACTGCTAAGGATCCCCCTTAAGATTAATATAACCCATAAATACGTCTTAAACCGTCAAAAATCCGAGTCAGACTGATCGAAAGAGATAAGAATCGAGTGAATGGAGGAGCAGTTGGCTTAAAGAGATTGACTTCAGTTTATTATAAGCTGGAGTTGGATGAAGAGAACGTAATCATGAAAGCTTTGTCGTGTCGCAATGAATTCATCTAAAAGCCTTAGTACGAGTGGTTCGAGATTGGCGTTTTATAGGACAATACTTTTTAAAAGACTTCAAAAAGGAGGAGGTTCTCAATTCATCTGTATGTTTTTTTTGTATGTTTGTTATGCATTATCTCCGGCAGTTGTGGATCTATTTTGTAAATTTTTACTAGATAGGGTAATGTCTCAGCGGTGCACGGTGGTCCCATATAAATTTTATTAACTTTGCTTCGGTAGTTTTTCAGTTAGCTTCAATAATACGTGTTCTTTCCACGTAGTGTATATTGATGATGTTATAATAGCTATCTGCCACTGTTATTTACATAGCAAGTAGTGGTATACGAATTTGTGTGGGGTAGGTTAAAAAAAAAACTATTTACAATAAAAAAAGACATATGTATTTCCAAAAAATTCCAACAAGGTGAAAAATTACTTTAGGTAATTTCGAAAGTCGTTGGCAAAAAACGAAAATATGAACCCAAAGACCGACTTCCAAAATTACTTTAAAGTTATATTTCACTTTGTAGTGTTTTTTTTCGAAGTCGGTTGTTATGAGTACATAATGGCATAGTATTTATTGAGGGGCTGATGGCTAAATAATAACAGCCGTTCGGATCGATCTTCAAGGTCAAGCAACGCTTATAGAGGTCTGTAAAGGATGGGTGACCATCTAGACACACGTACATATCAAGACCCCTCCGTACCTCGGAAAGCATGTTAAGGGGACAATAAGTGCCAGCGACCTTGAGCGAGTGGGAGGAGCAACTTTTAAGCGAATAAAATTGCACAGGGCGTTAGCGTCTACCCGGAGATTGGTCAGCGATGCACTGCCGCCCGTCGCCCGCAAGAGCCCCCGCTTCAACACGCATCAAGTTTATTCGCAAAAACAACCCACCTTGATTTATCAAACACAATACAAATAAAAGCCGTATACAAAAATTTGGGTAATTAAATTGTCTTTTAGATGGTGCAGATTTCATGAAAATACGCCTGATAGTTTTTGCGTGATTATCGTTTTTGTGTTCGCGTTAGGCATTACTTTACAAATGAATTACACTATGTTATAAAAATATAATTTCAAATATTCAAATATCAAATTACGAAGAAAATAGTCTAGTTTATCATATATTTTTTTAAACAAATAAGTCTATTCGTTTAGACGTGATGTTCAGTTTGAAATCATTAAAAGTCGTATATCTGCGCCTTAAGTCGTTAGTCTCGGCTGTAATGTTTGTAGATCTTTGACAGGCGTTACGGGTATTCAGAAGCTTGAAAGTCTGACATCCAGTTTTATCAAAGGGTATCGTGTAACCCAGTAACTGATCTGTGGAGGTCAGATAGGCTGTCGCTCTATGCTAAATACCGGAAGCCGACCCTCACATAGTTGGGACAAGGCAGGCAGATTGATTGTGCTCCATGAGTGTGCGAGGGCATGGATAACGTGAGAGGTCTCCGATAGAATGCCGTTAATTTGGTGGTTGTTGTATGGTGAAGGATAGAAAATACCTACTACCATTGGCGAAGTTGTTTGACTTATAGAGGTATGAGGAACAGGGTGTAAAACTTCACTCATACCTCCATAGAAAAGTGATGATCCTCCGACCAGACGGGTGTCGTGTCGTGGGCAACTGCCCGACGATTGATATCGGGACGTTGTATATATTCTAGTTGCGCGGTAAACTCTGCTTGCGCGATGCAGGATTTTACGTGACGTCAGTGTGACGCGTAGCTCGCAAGTGGCGATGCAGATACCGCTACAGACTGGCCATCGGCATTAACGTGAACGCAACTTAGATATTTTAACTAATTTGAGAGAATTATAATAAGCATACAACACAAACTGCATACATTATATACCTCTGCCTAACCCTTCGGGGATTACAGGCGTGATGTTATGTTATGTTGTAACACTTACCTATCGTTACTAATATTATAAATGCGAAAGTAACTCTGTCTGTCTATAACCTTTTTACGCCTCAGGGCCGACGCACATCTGGCAAGTCGCAGCGCATTCATCGCTGCCAAACAAATATCGACCTTGCACCAGTTGAAATAAAGTAGAAAATAAATAAATTACCATTAGCTCGAGAGCGCGTCTCAGGTTATTCATTCTTAACTTTATTTTTAATTACACAACGTTGACATTTGTTTGGCAGTGACAACCGCGCTGCGGTGCGCTTCGCCAGGTGTGCGCCGGCCCTTAGTGCTCATATACACGAGCGGCACGCGTCAACAGCAGAGGCAAATGCAGCCGCAGACACGAGCGGCAACGTGTCGACGGCTGCCGTCGACGCACCAGAGGCAACTGCAGCAGTTGACGAGTCTACGGCTGCAGTTGCCAGTGCCGTTGACGCGTGCCGCTTGTGGCTATGTTTCAGAGCAACAAGAGGTACCCTTGCCAAGAGAGCATGAGGATCACGATGTGGAAACAAATAAAAATAACATCGTTAATATACAATTTAATGGGGATGATTTCATCGTAAAAAAAACGTGGAATTAAGGAGAATGGCCACTGCGGGTTGGCAAACAAAATAGAGAAGAGTGGGAAATTATCCATTGTGTGTATGCACACTAATGTCCCGCTGATTGCTGCTAGAAACACCCCTCCGAATTTGCGGTCTTAACAGCTCAACGGATTTCGACGAAATTTGGCACACAGGTATATCATTACCTGGGTTTGGACATAATAACTAACACTTTTTATCCCGGTAGTTCGTTCACGTGGATCAGTTTCCCAACTTTCACGCGGGCGAAGCCGCGGGCAAAAGCTAGTATTTAATAATTTATCAAATAACAAAAATAAAGAAAATACGTTTGTTTTCGGTAAACATGACGCAGAGAACAACACACAAACACAAAAAAGAACAAGTGAAAATGAAGTGTGGGGTTATTGATCTATAGAAACAACAAAGCTAATCATTTCAATGATCTTATGGATACTAAAATGATTACAGATGGGCTATTCTATAAAATCTCACCGTGTACACTTAGGTGAAGTGTGCTTGAAGTGAGCTGTCAGTGAAGTGAGCTGTCAATAGTGTCAATCCCTAGCACCAGGTGAAATGATAGAAGAAAAAAAGAAAATACGTTTAATACGTTTTTGCGGTAAACATGACTCAGAGAAAGACACACAAACACAAAATAACGAGTTGGGGGAAAATATGCTTCATATCCAGGCAAAACGGCAATCGCTCAGCATAATGCTACGACCCTATGCGATACAGAGCCCCAGCGCTGGTTTTCAGCGACAGCCGGCGCTGACGTGATGACGTCAACCAGTGAAGCATACGAAAATATAAAAATAACAAAAAAAAAAAAATGAAATAAATACACAGCAGCACACAGAACACAGCTCACTTCACCTTAGTTGTCACGGTGAGATTTTTACATCGTCATCAGAATAGGTCAGCTGGTTCATCCTTTATTACTTGGGGACTGAATAAAACCTTAGGAGACCAAAGGCGTGGATTTGTTATCAACTAAATAAATAACATTTCATATTTCAAAGAAGAAAACCTTTAACATTGAGATGAGATTCAGATATCATGTCGAGACAAACATCTACAAATAAGCTGTTCAACCAATTTTGATGTGGAAACCTAAAAAAGGGCCATAGGGTAATCCGATCAAATCAAAATTGTGAGCGAATTCTACCGATGCGATGTTCATTTATATTTTGTCTTTGCATCTCTACATAAAACATGTTTAAAGTCTAGCCTATTTTTCAAAGAAAATCTGATTATAATTTTGGTCCAAGGTATCTATATCTATATACCTACAGAATATAAATTGGAGTCGCTTTTTGTGCCTGTCTGTGAACAACGAGAAGAATAAAACGGTCATTCTTCTAAACTATACAACGGATTTTGAAGTGGTTATCACCATAATTTAGAGAATTTAAACATGTCGACAATAATCAGAAATAAACATATCAACAATAAATAAAATCCTTGTGGAATACAAGGATTATATTTATTGTTGATATCTTTATTTAATTTATATTTAACTTACATATTATAATAAATAATCTCGATATTTTGTCATGTTTAAAAAACCGTGCGAAGCTGGGGAGGGTGGCTAATTAAATTATAATGTAGGTGCACTTAACAGTAGATATAAGTCACTTTCTTGTAACTTTGGACCCCGTTGTCTGAAAAGTCAATAACATTTTGTTCCAGTCTATTCTATAAAAATCTCACCGTGAACACTTAAGTGAAGTGAGCTTGAAAAGAGATGTCATTCCACTCAATGACAGCTCACTTCACCTTAGGTTCACGGTGAGATTTTTACAGAATGGACCGGCTGAACCCTTAAAATCTATGTTCAGCCCTTATTTACTCATTGCTAAAAGATAGTTCACATTACTGACTGCTCTATAAGAAGATGGATTATTAACTATTTACAATGGATTACTTCAACAAAGGAGATCACTCATTTAGTAGGGCGACTCGGGCTAAAAAAAAAAGTTGGCGGCCAGGAATGAAATACATTTTATTTGAAAGGTTACAGGGGAGTAGAAAGAAAATTGTATGGTGACAACGTTATAATTAATTTAGGGACAAAGATATAGAACGGTCTTTAAAAAATAAAATCGGGTTTGTTCGAACACTTTAACTCGAGAACGGCTGGACCGATTTTCATGGTTTTTGGTATTCATAAAATAACAAAATGGAAAGAACATAATGCAACGGGCGGCCTTATTGCTTGGCAGTAATTTCTACCAGGCAACTTTTGGGTTAGGAAAAACAGCTAAAAAAATATACATTTTGAATTCGATCCCTATTTTTTATATTTTATGATTACAACACTGCTATCTACTAACCAACTAGATATATATAATAGGCGTTGTACGGATTATAATAAAACAAAGAAAAGGGTACAAAAGTATCAATTTATTGTTTTTTTTATACAGTGATCTTACATATTATGCTCATTATCTTGATCGATAACATAATCTAAAAAACCTGCCGGTGTTTGTAAGGGCTCATCTAGATGTCTAGCCAAGCCGAGAAACCAAATAATTGACATGGTATGAGCACAGCAGCCTAGAGTTTTTTTGCCAGTAAGACACGTACAATAATATTTTTTAATTGCATTTCTGCCATTTTCCGTATAATCTGCCATAATATAAACATAGTACGTCCTGGCCCTCGAATGTCGCGATTGAATACGACCTCTTAGAAGTCTCGTTGTATTATTAACATTAGGCAAGTTGATAATATTAGGATCATTATACAGTTCAATCGTGTAAACCCCGTCTCTGATGTGCTCGCCACAGTATGATCGGGCTAATTTGAGCTGATAAGTGCCCAAAGCAAAAAGAATACAATCTTCTTCATTCAGACGAGGAAAATCTATTAGTTCTGGGTCATCAGCCGTCATTCGTCGGAATACAACTCTTTGCCTGTTCATATTATTTTCTATGACATAATCGGCAAGATCGTTCTCTATATTTCGCCTGTGTTGTATGATTTCCAAGAAGTCTTCTGCGTGTATGCTATCTATTATTGGTTGATGGAATGCATTGACGAGACTGGCTGCTACTCTAAAATCATCCATCATATGAGGCATAGCTCTATTGAAAAAATCTTGACGGAACAATTTATAATCGCGCTTAAATCTTCCATTCACCACTTCGATTACCCAACGACACATAGTAACAAGTCTTGATTCGTTGGCTTGAGCTGTGGATAATTGTAGTGCACCGACTTCTTTAGAGTGTGGTAAATAGCACGAATAGCCACATTCTTCTAAGGATGCAACTGAGTCTCGAAAGCCCCTGTCAAGGATGAAGACATCTTCATTTTGAAAGTACCAATTGAACACATAACCACTCTCGTCTCTTGCCATATTCATCATGATACGACCATCAGATGATGTAGCAGAATATGGGCCAGTCACATCAATTATATATCCATCGCAAGTTACAAATAGAAATGGCTTCAGTAAATTGGTATATTTGTGTAAGCTATAGCTTTCCCGCTGAAAAAAGAAATTGGAGCTTTTCTGACAATAAACGTATGTTGCGTCGCATATTACGATTGCCTTTCTCTCTTCCGGCGGCGACCCAGGATTACCGAAAATCGTTTCTGGTACTAATAAGTTCCGGGATACTACTTCCTGTCGACTAATGTGATCGAATCCTAAATGACGAGGAACAAAATCTCGAAGCAAGCATTTTCTAGCAATTCCAAGTTTTCGTTGTAGAGTAGACTCTGGCATTCTGAACATGTTACTTAGACGTAGGTTCGAATCACCAGTTCTGTATTTTGCTAGTAAAATGCCTAGGCAGGCTTCAGGACGTTTTTGGTTTCTCAGACTAGGTGTTTCAGACAATATAAGTTGAAACTGATCATGACTAAGACCTGTCCAGTAAAATAATTCTGTTTGGCTCATTTGCCTATAATTGACAAAGTCTAGAAAGGAACTCCTTTCTTCTTTTAACACATCTATTATAATATAATAATAATAATATAATAATAATAATATAATAATCTTTATTATAACAAAAACAGATTGCAGTACTTATATGTAATAGTTTTTACAAAGTGGGTAGTACATTATTTAGTTTCTACAATCAAGTGGGTGACGTGCTGCTCTCCTTGCTAGGCTATGAAATAGCCTGTATTAAGGAGTAACAGTGCCGATCCCCTCTAATTGTATTACTACAATTTTGTTTTAACAAGCTAAATTAATTTTTATAATTTTTAATACAGGTGTTAATGCGCGAGCGCATTTTTGAGTGTGTGCGTGAGTGAATGTATGTATGTGTGTGTGAGCATATGTGGAGTATGTGAGTGTATGGATCTGCGTGTGTGCGTGTGTGTGTGTGTGTGCGTGAGCATGAGCGTGCGGCTGTGTAAGCGTGCGTATGTAAGGGGATTAGATTAGTGTGGGTCTAATGTTTTGGATGAGTGGTACAATATACATACTTATCATAAATTAATTAAATTAAATATTTTTCTGTTTCATCGTAGGTTTTATTTTGGAGGAATGTGCGGACAGTCTTTTTACAATTTTGAGAAGACAATTTATATACTGGACATTTTTTGTTTATTGTATTGTAAAGAGACGGACCTAAATAATAAAAGAATCTTTTAGTAAACGACAAGCGGGTTTTTGGAGGAGTACATATTATATCTTTTCGGCGTTTGGTAATTTCAATATAGGGGGTTATGCGGTGTTGTAAAATAACTGATTGTATAATAAAGTGTTGCCGCACGTTGAGGACGTTGCAATTTTTGTATAACTGATTAGTTGGATATATTATTGGACAGAATGTAGCCACTTTCAGTATGGCGCGATGTGCAACTTCCAACGGTTTAAGGATAGTTTTTGCAGCACCACCCCAACAGGGAATACAATAGGTAATAATAGATAGGCATAAGGCAAAATAGACATTACGTATAATTATAGGATTAGCAATATTTCTTAAGGTTTTAAATATATATATAAGTTTGCGAACTCTGCCAGTAAGGACATTAATATGAGATTTGAATTTAAGATTCCTATCTATGACTATACCTAGGTATTTGATTTCATCCGTAGAGGATATAGGTACACAGTGGCATGAAGCTTGAGTTTGCAGATTGCATGTGTGAGCTTTAAGTGATATTGGTGGGTTTGGTTGGGTAGCAGAACTGATTGAGTAGGTAATGAACTTGGTTTTGGAGGTATTAAGTGTAAGCGTATGGAAATAAAGCCAGTTTAGCGCTACACCAAAGCCATACTGTGCTTTGCCCTCTAGCTCAGACCATGTGTTGGCGACAAAAGTTATTGCAGTGTCATCTGCAAAAGATGTTATGTTAGCATTTGGGATATTTAGATTGCATAGCTCGTTTATAAAAACTAAAAATAAGGTGGGACCCAATATGCTGCCTTGAGGTACGCCATAGTAGATGGGGAGCTCACTGCTGCTGTGCCGATCAATCTTGACTATTTGGGAGCGATTTGTGAGGTAGCTTTGAAAGAGATCAAGTTGCAGTCCCCTGACACCCATCTTTTCAAGTTTGAGTAAGAGAGAACGGACGGGGACGGTGTCGAATGCCTTCGCAAGGTCTAAAAATATTGTCAGGACTTTTTTATTAGTGTTCAGGTTTTTTACGATATTGTTAGTTAATTCCTGAACTGCATCACAGGTTGACTTGTTTTTACGAAATCCAAATTGTTGTGGTGATATTAGATTATAATGTTCTAGGTAGTGTACAAGTCTTTGATTGATAAGACGTTCTAGTACCTTGGATAGGGCAGTCAGCACCGCAATGGGACGGTAATTATTCGGCAATTTCCCGTCGCCTCCCTTGAAAACCGGGTGAATGATTGCCTTTTTAAAAGATGAGGGAAAGACGGCAGTCTCGAAACAGAGGTTAAAAATATGGCATAGTATGGGTGCCAAGGAAGTTGAGTACCTCTTAAGGATGTAGGGTGAAATGCCATCCCAGCCAGTTGCAGCATCAGAGCGTAATGAATGGATGACTGTTGTAATTTCGTCAAGGTCAGTAGGTTCGAGGACGAACGATGAATTCGATGTGGTATCAGAAGTGGGTTGAGTGACTGTCAATGGCTGCGTAGTACTAGTGTGAATTATATCATTTGCAAGCGTCTCGCCAATGTTAACGAAGAATGAGTTAACAGTGTTGCAGGACTCAATAGGTGAAGATGACAAAGTTAGTAATTGAGTAGATGTATTTATAGTTTTAGTTGTGTTAGTTACCCGTTTAATAGTGTCCCATAGTGTTTTTGGGTTTTTACTAGCTTTTTTTAGTTCCTCTGTATCATAAATTCTTTAATTATATCATCTAAGTAAGCCCCACTAAAATCGGTACATAGATTTGGTGCCTCCTGTAATTGTTCCCAATCAAAACTGATCAAATGTTCTTGACAAACACGACTATCTTTAGGTATGTATATGTTATACTTGCATAAAACATTCGCCCGTAAAGAACTCGGCAAGCGACGCCGGGTGGTATTTTGACAACCAAATATTAAGCAGCGCGAACTTGTGCAAGGAACACGTCGATATCTGCTACTTTGGACAGAAGAGTCTCTGGCCGATGGCTCAGCGACTTCCACAGGCACAGCAGCATCAACAGGCGCAATGTCATCTGCTGGCGGAACGTTATCTGCTGGCGGAACGTCAGCTGCTGGCGGAACGTCAGCTGCTGGCGGAACGTCAGCTCTTCTTCTCCTGTCTGCTCGTTGTACACAAGGACGGCAGATAAATTCTTCATGATTCAGAAGAATCTGAAAAGAAACAACAAAATGAATTCGAATCTATTTTTTGGCATTGATTTACTCAAACCGGTTACTGATTCACTTTAAAAATCGTAACTAAAAGCCTGACCACGAGGACGCCTTGTAGGGGCGAGATCGTAAGGCAGCGGGCAAATAAACACGTGCCCTTATCTTTTTCACGCCTTATCAGAATACAAAAGTGACGTCATCGACGCCAGGTGCAGAGATATTTTAACCGGGTTGTACACAGGTAATTCTTAGATACCTACATACATACATACATTAATTATTAAGTACAAACATTTTTAACATTTGACCAAAAAATATGTACTTATATACTTACTTGTCGAGGGTGTATAACTTCTGTTATATACAATCGTAAGTGCGGCCTATTTTGAAACAACTCAGACGTCAATAAAGATCGTCTTCTATTAACAACTGAACGATTACAACACACACACGTTCCCATGATAACATCAAGTCCGTTATTTGCGCAATGGTCACAGATTATAAAAAAAAACAGTCCTTATAACACACGCCGAGAAATAAGCTGATTCGCAAAAACAGTGAGTAGTGAACAAGGCAACAGATGATGCGTCACTGAACGGACTGAGACGACTCGCGCGCGCGTGTCTATTGTGTTACAAGTAAACGGCACAGAGCACGGGGGAAGTGAGGGACGCGCGGAGCGTGCAAGATTAGAACAGGTTTTTACCTGAACGCGCAAAACGTATTACTTGTACCAAATATAATTCCTAATAATTATTAATCCTATTAATCTTCGAACCCAAATTGTTCTCGTCTTTGGTGCCATAGTAAAACATAATGTATTCTATACATATTTTTAAAATATGTAAGAATTATCGAGGGCCACCCAAAAAAAAAAAATTAGCCCAGAATGGGTGATCTCCTTAACAGCTAAACCTATCTAACTTGAAGTTCAAGAAAGGGCACTTAAGGGCACGGTTCTCAATAACTTCGAACCTAATAGCAAGACTTGGAACCACCGCAAATAATGTACAGTCACGAGCATATATATCTTACAGTAATGTGAAATTGAAAAGCGTTTTTATAGTAAAATAAAAGTTGCAACTTTGAGAAAAGACCTATTTTTAACCCCCGACGCAAAAAGAGGGGTGTTATAAGTTTGACCGCCATGTGTGTGTCTGTCTGTGGCACCGTAGGTCTTAAACGGGTGAACCGATTTGAATGCGGTTTTTTTTATTTGAAAGCAGGTTTTCTAGCGATGGTTCTTAGACACGTTTTATCAAAATCGGTTCAGCCGTTTCAAGGTAATCAGCTCTTTTGTTAGCTGCGGTAAGGATCTTAGACGCATAATGGGTATTTACTTTACTTTCAAACATATTTGTAATCTAAAATTTTAAACACCCATGTACGCTATATAAATATGCAAGATTATGGAATTCTTGGTCCGATGCTGCAGCCAGGATACCCAGCACACCAGTACACTCTTGAAAAAATAATAGCAGATATATCGTGTTTGGTTTCGTTTTGATCAGTATTTAATTCTAAATACAATACAATGGTGGCAACATGTTGAGCTGATGCTGCAGCCAGGATATCCAGCACACTAGTACACTCTTGAAAAAATTATAGCAGATATGTCGTGTTTGGACTTGTTTTGATCAGTATTTAATTCTACACACAATGCAATGGTGGCAACATGATGAGCTGATGTTGTAGCCAGGATATCCAGCACACTAGTACACTCTTGAAAAAAAAATAGCAGATATTTCGTGTTTGGATTTGTTTTGATCAGTATTTAATTCTACATACAATGCAATGGTAGCAACACTATGAGCTGATGCTGCAACCAGGACATCCATCACACTAGTACACTCTTCATAAAATAATAACAGATTAACTATGTCCTGTTTGGATTCGTTTTGTGATAAGTATTTAATTCTACATACAATGCAATGGTGGCAACACAATAAGCTGATTCTGCAAAGCTATTTGATGTAGTGTCTAAATATACCCTGAGAAACCCTCACAACCGTTAACTCATATACAAAACAAAAGTAAACTAATTTTCAAAAATTAAAAATAAAAATTAAATTTAAAAATTTAAAAACCCCCAACGCAAACAAGAAAAGCGAACATTTAAAAAGTCAAAAATAATGCCTATCGTTGAGCCATCAAATTCGATTGAGTAACACCATATATTTTAATTAGGTATATAAATTGATGGATGGAACGATAAGGTTTTCTCGTTGGAATGGCGCTATAATGTCGCGGCGGGGTACCGCTAAGCTTAAAGCAATAAAAATAGCTAAAATAGGAGATTGCATACTCATTACTCATAGCGCTCCCAGACTTAACAATTTAACACCCAACTAGACTTCTACAAAAAAATTATCGTGTCGAAGCAAGTTGGTTGGAAATGCTAGTAAATTAATAGGTAGTCAATCAAATGAAGGGTCTGACTTACATAAGTGGCGGTACACCGCCGCGCCATTATAGCGCCACTTCAACCAGCAAACCTCATATTATATCATATTATCACTTGCGGTGATTTTACATACATACATACATACATACATAAACTCACGCCTTCTTCCCATGGGGGTAGGCAGAAACTACAGAACGCCACCTGCTACGATCCATACATACTCCTTTTGCCTCGTTTACGTTCATACATCTGGTCATACACGCACGCCGGTTGTGAGTACTACGCACCTGACCTTTCTGAAGAACATCACCAATAACGTCACTATATGTCTTCCTAGGGCGTCCCCTCCCGGCGTTTCCACTCACATCTGCCTTGTAAATACCTTTTGTTAGTCGCCCTTCATTCATCCTCTCAACATGACCAAACCATCTTAGCATACTCTTTTCAATTTTTGTCACTACATCTTCCTCTAAACCGCACCGTTGCCTTATCACATCATTCTTCGGTCTATCATTCATAGTCACACCACATATACTTCGCAAGGAACGCATTTCCACACCATTTATTCTACTTTCATGCTTCTTTTGCCACACCCAACACTCACTTCCATACATAAGCAGCGTAGCGTAGGTTAATTTATTAGAAAACTCGGGTTCTTGTAGTAAAATATTATGTCTCTTTCAGTCCTACAATCTTGTAAACCTATTTTTGAAGCCTACAAGAATAACCCCTACTAGTGCAACATGCCTAGATAATATTTATACAGATGTTATACCAAGCCACAAAGAAATTATAAATTTACTAGATTCTGATCATTGCGGGCAAAGGATTACTATCCAAAACCAAAACATGAAAGTGGCTAAAAAGGATATTACTGTTAACCCCAAAACTGCAAGTCGCTTGGAAGTTTTTAAAGTAAAAATCATTAATCAATTATCAGTTTTGTCTTTTCATGCTGATTCTAATCATCTATATGATTATTTCTTTAATTTATACTGTAAACAATTTGATTCTACATTTATATCCAAGACTATCTCGGTTAATAGTAACGCATCTTTCAGCGATTGGGCTACCATTGGTATTCATAAAAGTAGAACACGGCTTTATGAGCTGTACAATGAAAGGACTTCTGTAAACACTACTGAATTTAATTTATATCTTAGAAATTATTCAAAATTATTTAAAAAAGTTTGTTGTATGGCCAAGTCGCGTTATTTGAGTTCGAAGATTAAAAACAGTAATAATGTAATTAAAACGACTTGGAATATTATTAATAGTGAAACGGGAAGGTCTACGAACCGAAATTCTGACTACAGCCTGTCTATTAATGACAATATAATAAAATCAGACTCAGAAGTCGCCGCTGCCTTTGAAAATTTATTTTCGGACATTCCTGTTTCAACTACTAAATCCCTAAACTCATCACCTTCTGCTGCTGAGTCTTTGCTTAAAGAAAATGTTCATGTTTGCGATTCGGAATTTCATTTCCAACATATTACCTGTAGAGATATAATTAAGACCTTTCGCACTTTAAATGTAAAAAAGACTGCAGATCTGTGGGGTAATTCTGTAGAAGTTGCTAAGTCTATTATTGACATTATAGCACCTACTTTAGCTCTTATCTTTAATAATTGTATCGACTGTGGGGAGTTTCCTGACCTTATGAAAAAAAGTTAAATTATACCTTTGTTTAAATCAGGTAGTACTTCAGACCCCACAAACTATAGACCTATTTCAGTACTACCTACTATTAGTAAAATTTTTGAAAAAATAATTTTGGACCAATTGCAAAGATTTTTTAATAAACATAAATTATTACATAGCAAACAGTTTGGTTTTACTAGGGGTCATTCAACTACTGATGCCGATGTTGAACTTTTAGGACATATTTATAATGCATGGAAAGATAAATGCGATGCCTTGGGCGTCTTTTGTGACTTGTCCAAGGCATTCTATTGCGTTTTTCATGAAACGTTAATCAGGAAACTCCGCCACTACGGGATCCGGAACACTGCTCTGGATCTTCTTACTTCATACTTGAGTAGTAGGATTCAGAGCGTTGACATTAATGGAAAAAGATCTCCCAGATCTAAAGTGACAATGGGAGTCTCGCAGGGCTCAATTCTTGGTCCTTTCTTGTTTCTTATTTATATTAATGACTTGCCGTACCTCATAAAGGATAATCATGATATAGTGTTGTTTGCGGATAATACTTCACTTTTGTTTAAACTTAAACGTCAGCAGCTGGTTACTGACGATGTAAATAGCGCGATTTCAAAAGTAGTTTACTGGTTCAATGTCAATAATTTACTCCTTAATGAAAAAAAAACCAAATGCATTAAGTTTACGCTACCTCACGTTAGACAGGTGAAAACGAATGTATTAATGAAGGGCGAAGAATTGAATCCTGAAGATAGCACAGTATTCTTGGGCTTAACTTTGGATGCTAAGCTTCAGTGGGGCCCACATATAGATAAATTGTCAAAAAAGCTAAGCTCCGCAACATACGCTGTTAGAAAAATTCGTAATTTCACCGATACAGAGACAGCCCGTTTAGTGTACTTTAGCTATTTTCATAGTGTTATGTCGTACGGTATTCTGTTATGGGGAAATGCCGCCGACATTCAGACTATTTTTATTTTGCAGAAAAGAGCTGTTCGATCAATTTATAAATTAAGTCCGAGACAATCTCTCAGAGATAAATTTAAGGAGATTAATGTAATGACTGTGCCTTCTCAATATATTTATGAAAATCTTTTATATGCACACAAAAATATAAAATTGTTTAAAAAATACAGTGATAGTGAGTTACCCATAATATAAATACTAGGAATAAACACAAATTTGTTGTACCTACAACAAGGCTCAAAAAAATAGGCGGCTCGTTCAGGTGTCAATGTATACGCTTTTATAATAAACTTCCAAGCCACGTTCAAGATCTAAGCCTTAATAAATTCAAATCATTAATTAAACGTAAGTTGTGCCAGTAAGCTTTTTATACCATTAAGGATTATATTGAGGACAAAAAGGCTTGGGATTGAGTTGCTCCAATTTTTGCATACTGAATGTTTTTTTTTTTATTGTTTTTTATTTTTGCTTTATTTTTTAGTTTTTTTTTTTACATAAATTTTGACATTTTGATAATTAATAAATATACAATTTCATGACAATTTACTTTGTGTAGTATTATTATTTATTAATTGTGAATGTGAGGACTATGTAGGTAACTTTTTTTTTTTTTTCACTTTCTCAGGTATTTTCAATGATAATCTGGCAGTTTGAGTGCTTTATGCGGCCTACCCAAATGTCCTTTCTTTGGTATTGTTCGTCGAGTGGTTGAGCTCCTTAAGTTCTGAGTTGACCTACTTACAGAGATAATATCATTTATCATTTAAACCTTATCGACCCATACATCTATTTCTATACCTAATTAAAATATATGGTGTTACTCAATCGAATTTGATGGCTCAATGATAGGCATTATTTTTGACTTTTTAAATTTTCGCTTTTCCTTTTTGCGTTGGGGGTTTTTTCATTTTTTTATTAATTTTTTTAATGTAGTATGGTCTCGATAATACTATGTTCGTAACACCATAAAATATCTATCAACACTGTTAAAACGGTTTTGAATCTTGCTTAGGTGTATGTACCGAGCGGTCCACACTGCAGAAGACCGCATAACTTTACACGCGTCGTAAGTGGTCGCGATTCTCAGCACTGACGGGTCAACGATGAAGGAGAAGAAAAAAGTGACAGGTAATTATGCTCGTGATTGTATCTTCAAACTTGCACTATGTAGCTCATTCAATATCTCTTAAGACTCTGTTATTAATTAATATTAATTGTGGCTGTATTTGAATATTTAAATGCTCGTAATGTGTTCTTGTTATGTGATTCTAGTAAAGGTAATATTAATATCAGCCTATAATTGCATCTGCAGTGCAAAAGTCTTGTTTATTTATTATTTACTAGCTGTACCCGGCCTGGCTTCGCACAGGGAGCACTAAGTATCTAATACCTACCCTACCTACCTACCTACCTACCTCCCCTGTCTCATTCACTCATACTTTTTTTTTAATTTCTTGTATACGAACCTTATCCTGACAATAACGAACACAAAAAAAAAGAATTATCTAATTTAATGCAGTCGTTCGAAAGTTATGCGCGTACATACATTTCGACGATTCATTTTTATTTATATATTTAATACTTTAAGCAAAGAAATGTACAGAGGCCGACTTATTGCCGCAGGCATTTTCTGCCAGTCAACCTTTGGGTAATGCAGAGACAAACAGTGGGAGGCGCAATTACGAAAAAAATAGGATTTAGGTTTAATTTAAAGTTTCAAAGGACTCTCAGAGCAAGCAGTGTAAGACATTAAAATTCGTGCAGCAAAAAGAAGTATGCATGGTGATGCTTACTACTACTCCTTACGGCTTCAGGCCATTGAGATCAAGGATTTCTCACGGTCTTTCTAGTCGCCGAAGGTATACAGGGTCGCAGGGACATCAACGCGCAAACTGAAACCATGAATTTTCCGAGCGATGCGTCGAGGCCGCATGCGCTTAATTTAAACTTAATACAAAATTAAATTGCTTTTTATTTAAACGGCAATATTGTCAAAATTTTGTTTCATTAGAATTCAAGTGCCTTTTTATCAATGTTTGGTAGGTTCCTTCTCCCCTCCTGCTTTTGGATATTGGGTCTATGAATTTTCGGGTATGTAAGTAATATAACAATAATAAATCATCATCTTCCTCCTCTTCAAGTAACATTTGAATATTTATAGGCACTGATCCACCCATTGTAGAGCACACACGACTGATCGAATCAAACGAATTATCGTATTTGACGCTTAACCACAAACGCATGGCTCGAAAGTCATCGATGCATTATGCGGCTACGCCGCAACGACGCAAGCCGCAAGCCGCGGGCCGCATTGCTCCGAAGTCTACCTTAAGGCGGAGGATATCGTGGAGTACGTGCGCCAGAAGACGAGGTACTTGCCCAGGGTGCAGTTACTGGAGTCGCGTCGCAACTTCAACTTTAAGGCGTTTGTGGTGCGCGTAACTAATTGTTATCTGCCCCTCGTCATGGAAGAAGACTTCTGACCGCAGAACGTGGTGTTCCGTCGCTTCCGCGGACAAGTTCCACAGTGCAGCACATAATCAAGCTGGTGCAAAGTGAAGTGCTACTAACATAGTCTTAAGCCGTATTTATCAACACAAGTTTTGTCTATATTAAAATCTGTATGTTTAAGTTAAGGTATTTATCTATGGGCCTGAGTTGCCTGAAAATAAATGTTTTTTTTTTTTTTTTTTTTATAATCGACGAATAATTTCAAAGCAGAGGTTTTCAGAATCACGTACTGAATCTTTGGTATCAGGTTGTGCGCCGATGTGTCCCTGCCACCCTGTTATAGCTTAGGGCCAAGCAGTACAATCTCCCATTAACTGTATACCATAAGATAAAGGTAGCGTAGTAGTTCCTTCAGTTCCTTGAATTCATATAGCATGACACCTCTCAGCATCGTTTTTGTGGTCGCAAATACGATGCGTGTGCAGTGTGACACTACAGAATCACGACACGATTGTGCGCCTCTGCTCGTAGCTCCTTTTCAGATTCTCTAGTTCCCGGATATTCGAAGTATGAATTCACTCAGCCACCCCATGGAACCGGTAGGTACCAACGCCAACCGCAACGTGTGAAAAGGGATTTAGGGTTATTTGCCCCCATTCAATATAACGGCGCAAGATAGCCTTAACCAGAAGTGGTCATCGTATTAGTGGTTCAGCACGTTCAAAATCATCAGGATTGTGCCGGAATATAGCAATTCCTTGTGGGCGTGGTACGACAGCGGTTCCCCTGACATCCCATATTATTAGTATAACCTTTGCCCCTGAGCTGATCACTGTCATAAGAAGACAGCCGCCACGCAACCATCGATACGACGCCGACGCTCTGCTAGAGTGACTTTCGCTAGCCAGTGTCACTATTATCTGACCTTTTTGGTGATTCTAGTAACTTCGTAACAAACTAGATGGCGCCACTTGCTGCGTCGTCAAATAATACAACTTTACTTACTAGAGCCGACCACATCTTGTTCTAAAAATATGATTGACGTGTAAAAGTGTTTGTACAAACCTACATAGTGAAATAAAGTCCTTTATCATTTAACGAAGCCACTAGCAGAGCCACTGTTAAATATTCAACCACAGGTCGTTGCCTCAACATCCATGCGTATTTACAAACTATTTGTTTAAACTCAACAAAGGCCAACGTTTTGACTACAACACAATAACTTAGAACACGCTGCCCTTGAGATTCGTTACTTATTTAACATATCTGTTAGTACGGAGATGACCTTACACGATCCAAGGTATAAGACCTAGCGATTACCAAGAAATCGTAGTCTTATTAAACTTGATGCTTCATTAACATCCAATTGAACCTTTTCCAAACAGAATGAATAGGTGGACAATCAATCGATTTAATTATCCTGCAAAATGAAAGGTAAGATCAAGCTGGTATTTTTTGTCAAAAAAAAAAAAATCTTCCGTCCCTCGCAAGTTCGAAAACCGGAAATATTCGTGCACTTTTCGGCAAATCACTCATTTGAAGTGGAAGACTGATCACTGCTGTTACTAAATTATTATGAAAAATAAACAATAATATTATGTACAAATACCTATATAAAAAAGAGAAATTGGGCATCAAAA
Source organism: Griposia aprilina (assembly GCA_916610205.1). Classification (NCBI taxonomy): domain Eukaryota; kingdom Metazoa; phylum Arthropoda; class Insecta; order Lepidoptera; family Noctuidae; genus Griposia; species Griposia aprilina. Next base: position 5,605,855 of record OU744294.1, on the reverse strand, counting down.
AATTCGTCCACATCGCTGTCAATGGGAAAAGTGCCCGAAAGGCTGGCAGCATTGCCACGTTGTATGGCAATACTGATTCTTTGGCCTAAAAATAGGCCAGCCTTATTTACAAAACAATTGATTTGATGAAGAGGAAGACTGGTAACTACTGTATAAATGATTATTACACCAAAAGGACTACTTTTTTAATCGGATCAAAGGTCCAACGACCGCAAACACCTACGACATCGCTCCCACCTCTAGTAAACTAATCTTGAATTCTCTCAAGCGTTTGCATTGTGACGGTAACAGTCTCATACAGCCTGTATCACGAGCATTTGCAGGACAATACCATTTGTTTGCTTCGCTTTGATAAATCCTGCGCTTAGAGTATTCATGAGACAAGGGATAGAAAGTACCTATCTACGTTAGTATGAAGTCTGCCCACAAAGTATTGTCTTTCTGCTCGTGGTTATCCAGAGGGGTACTTGAGTATCACACTATCAGTAGGAATGGGTTTCATTTTGACAGTTCAACAACATTTATTGCGTTATTTACGTTACTGAGCATATAATTTTTTCGAACATATGAAGCAATGGATTAGCAATAGGCTTCAAAATTATTCAGATTGTGATTGATAATGTGTTACCTATGCAATTAGGATGCAGTTCTATATATGTGCTTAGAGTTTAGAGCAACATAACTTTCATTGAAAAACATTAAGTATGTAATGTCAGAAAGAAAACATCGTTACTGGGAATTCAACCTCCAATCATATCCGCTTCAAGCGATCTTAAAACCTCCTTGCTAACTAAACGGATGCCTAGGTTATTTTAAATGTTCTTCTGCTTCGTTGTTTGTCGATATACTTATTAAAAAAATGTTTTTGTCGTCATTATACAGGGTGACTTGAAATTTGACGTATTCCTTCCAAGACGTGTTAAGGGCCATCTCACTACTTTCTAACCTTCCCGGCAATCCATCACACGTTAAGCACCCAGTTCGTCATGGTACTTAATTGTTGGAAATGGGTCACGTTCTGGAAGGAATACGACAAATTACAAGTCACCTGTATAATTACGATTCCTTTTGCTAAGATTAGCTTCCAAAGATTTATATTGATACTAGTAATAATCCCTAAATTAAAATTTGGCTTGTTTGATTCATAACCTTAATCGTATCTCACTAGGGATTATACAGGCAGTGTTACAGATATTTTCGCACTAAATTCTTTTATCAAAAGCTCTTTAATATGTATATTTAATCCCTTGAGTCAACCCTTTTTTTTGATGCCGAATAAAGGAGGTAAGTAGGTATTGTACGGAAGAAAGAGATCATTATGTCTATCGAAGTTTAACGAAAAAGCTGAAGAGTTTATTTGTTTGTTTGAACGCGCTAATCTCTGGAAGTACCGGTCGGATTTGATAAAATCTTTTTTGCATTTGATAGCCCAATTCTTGAGGAAGGTTATAGATTTAACATCACGCTACAACCCTTAGGAGCCGAGCAAAGAAAGAAGTCAGAAAGAACGCTAAGCGAAGCACGTGCGGACGATGTCGTGCGACGCGGTGAGTCGGGAGAACGAGAAATTTTACGCGGACGAAGTCGCGGGCAGATGCTAGTTGCTGTTCGCGTAAGAAGTCGTTCGGGTAAGAACCATGCTGTATTTCACTATGTAAAGTTTAACAGGGTTACAAGGTTGCAGGGACATAGATGGGCAAACTGAAATCATGAATTCATCACATGATTCTAGACCAGAAACGTTTGGTCTATTATCAATAAAAAAATCGGCTGTTTCTTAGAAAAGTGTAATATCTACGCGGTCAAAATTAATGGAACAGCATTTTTTTTAATCACCTACAATGTTTTCAACGGTACCCCTACGTTGGTTGGTTCAGAACGGTAACAGGTTGCGCGATGTCCCTGCCACCGTGTATATACCCCCCCCCCCCCCCTATACAGGGGTGCCTTGCTCTTCACTCGTACATTGCAGTTGGCACAAACTAAGTGAGAATAGCATATATTTACAACTGCCTACAATGAACCAGGGGGCCAAGTCTACTAATTTACATTGTTACATGGCCTCTGCATTGTTAGTTTTTGACAGATTTTGTATGGCAAATCTGTCTAAAACTCACAATGCAGAGACCATTGTGACGTTTGTAAATTAGTAGACTTGGCTCCCTGCGTGGTAGTTGCGGAACACACTAACAGTAGGAATATGGCTTTCATTTTGACAGTTCAACAACATTCATTGCGTTATTTACGTTGTTGAGCAGCTTTTTTTTGGACATATGAAGCAATGGATTAGCAATATCCTTCAAAATTATTCAGATTGTAATTGATAGTGTGTTACGCAATTAGAGTGCAGCTATAGTTCGCTTCAAAGAGTAATATAATTATGTATTTAGTTCACTTTTTAAAGATAGTAATTTCACATTTCAAATCAATTCTATTCTTTCTATTTTTATTAATTGGCAAGCAAAGACGATGTCGAGTATTCTGCCAATGTCTAAAGTGAATTGGAAAAACAAGTGTGCATAAAAAAAAAAAAAAAAAAAAAAAAAAAAAAAAAAAAAAAAAAAAAAAAAAAAGATGAAACAACAACTGAAGACACAAGTACAATTTCAATTGTTTTGTGTTTGCTTTTTAATACTTATAGGTGTTAGACATAACACCTGTCAGATTACTATCTGGGTTTAAAAAAACGAACTTTCAATTATTATCTAGAATTCTAAGCAAAGTTACTCTAGTTTGTCTGACCCGCAGCTCGCTCCAAAACCAAGTGACCGAATCAATCGCTGGATCTTGCCTTCTTGACTACTTGTCAACCGTCACCGCTTGGTGTTGCCACCTCAATAATCGATCTGAATCTAATCTAATATAAAAAAAAAGAGAAAAGATTTGATTTTTTGTATGTTTGTCTGTTTGTTACGCTTTTACGCTAAAACGACTGAACGGATTTGGATGAAATTTGGCATATGGGTAGACCATGACCTGGATTAGGACATAGGTTACTTTTTATCCCGATATTCATATGGGATCAACACTTATACGGGTGAAACCGCGGCGCGTAGCTAGTAGTTGATATGTCAGTTTAGTTGATTTTAAAATACAGCTCTAAGAACCTAACAATAGGTAGCTCAGGCTGTGCTGGTAAACATATTAAGGCTCCCACAGACAGGCGCGACGCGACAGCGCGACACAAAGGCGCCACTCGTCGCGCGACGACCGGTGCCTTTGTGTCGCGCTGTCGCGTCGCGCCTTTCTGTTGGAGCCTTTAGTCGGTTAGTCGGTCGGTAAATAATAAATAAATGATAAATGATTTATTTCTTAATTAGGTTTGTACAAACACTTTTACACTTCAATCATATTTTTTTAAACTAGATGAGGTCGACTTTTGCTATATGACTACTCTGAGAAGAAAGGCCGAAACAAACTCAGAGGTCACAGTCTATTTTAAAGTCCAGACATAGTCTTGGTCAGATCATGTGAAGACCATGTAGATTGGTGTCTGAAGTGATCTTTTGAGGAAAAAACCACACAGATTGAGTGGACCTGTCCAGTCAGTGCACGCATTTGTCATGTAGCTCAAAACAGAAGTAAGTAATTTACTTATATAGAGGAGTTACAAACCAAAAAATTGTCATTGGCTTAACTTTGTTTTAAGTCAATCAATCTGGCCAGCTTTTTCACTAATATTTTAGAGTCGGCTTCCAGTCTAACTGAATGCAGCTAAATACCAGTACAACCCAGTTGCTAGGTAACACGGATACCCCTTGGTAATACTGGTTGTCAGACTTTCGGGCTTCTGAAGACCCGTAACGATTGTCAAATATCCAAGAATGACAGCCGGGACCAACGGGTTAAGGTGATTACATCGCTCAAATCCCAAAAACACCGTATGTTTATGGAAGTTTGTAGATGAATCCTTTTGAGCGTTTTCCACGTAAAAAACATACCTATGTCATAGTTAAGGTCGTCTTTTTAATAAACTTTGCCAAATTTTGGCCTTTTGCAACCTAAATTTCCGAGGTATAAAATATGGTGACCCATCCACAGACCGACCGCGGTAAGCGTTGCTTATCCTGATCGATCGACCCGAGCGGCTATTATTACTTAGCCACAAGCCCCTCTGTCTAAAGTGTTATTGGGTTTTTCAATCTGGAATTTCTCAGTAGTAGCTTGGAGTCTGGACTTGTGCCCGGTTGATGGCAATAGGCTCGCCCCTGTTACATCCTACTTAATACGAGTTTGTGAGGATGGATGGATGGATGTTTGTTACTCTTTCACGCAAAAACTCCTGAACCGATTTGAATGTAATTTGGAACACAGATAGTTTATAACCTGGATTAATACGTAGGATACTTTTTATCCCAGTAGTACGTTTCCGTGGAATAATTTCCGACATCCACGCTGGCGAAGCCGCGGGCAAAAGCTAGTGGGACATAAAACATTATTATAACTGGCGACATATGGGTGTACTATAGGTACACCTCTGCTCAACCCTTCGGCGAAATAAAGCGTGATGTTGTTACAGTCCGGCCGTCGAGAGAATGCGTACCTGACACCTGTCAGTCCGACAGTTCTAGTAACTAATAGAGATCAAATTCACAAAACACGTATTCGTTTTTAACGAAACTGACAAGTGTAAAGAACGCATTCTCTCAACGGCCGGACGTATAAATTTGAAGATTTTTAAGATTGACAGCCATTGGATAAAGTCCTCTCGAAAGTAAAGGATTACTTAAATTAAGACGATAGACAAACAATGTCCGCCTGTCTGCTAATAGCAATTATGAAGCAGCAATCCAATTATCGAGCGTAGTGATTAATCCCTAAATATGACCATTCTTTGTTTATTATGTCTAGTATGGACATTTAGCACTTGAGATGATGTACTTATGACCTATTGTTTGAGAATTAATTGGCGTCCATGTCTACCACGTGATAATAACCCCTTTATTACTAAACGTTGCTGAAAGCACACTTGAGGCGGATCTCAAACTAGAGTGCGTGTAAGATAAGTCTGCGCGCGTGAGACTTTCAAGACTATCTTCCTGCCAGCACGTTTAATCACTTCCGGTATAATGATGGCGATTATTTACTTCGGAAAACACGGAACACAGCACATTCTGTTGACACTTGATATATATAAACGTCGAGATGGCAACAAACGATTATTTCCGATTTCGGCCGCGCGCAGACTTATTTAACGCGCACTCTACCACGCGCCACGCTCCGGTGCGCGGGACACGCGCCCCTACGCGTGATTTCTACATACAAATTTAATAAAAACGCGTTTCCGCAGGGGCATTGGTCCCCGTCAGCCGCGCCCCGTCGCGTGGCGCGTTGTTGTGTGAGTTCCGCCTGAAGTTATGTAGTGATTAGCGACTGTTTAACCATATATTCGTCTCTTACCTTTAAGCAAAGTGTATAAATAAACCCCTACTTAAATACACTGTTTCGCAAATAATCTGGGTTGCTAATAACTGGCGTGATAGTTACTTAAATACATAAGACTAATTTGCGATATATTGTAGATGACAGATTAATCTAAATAAAAAAAATGTGTAACACGTTTTGTACACTATATAACTTTACGTAAATACTAAAAAATAAGAAAATTTCGCTTCTAACTTATGGCAACAAAAATACACTTCGCAGTAAATCTTATAAAATAAAAGATTTTTTGTCAATTTAATATTTTGTATTTCCTCCACGAGCCCGTATCACTTCATTAAGACGATGTGGCATGCTATAAACCAAACTTTTATACGATTTTGGTCTCTGTTTGCCCATTCTTCCACTAGTGCATTCCTTAACTCGTGTAAGGTAACGGGAGCAGGAGACCGTTGTCTCACGCATCTCCCGAGGTCGTCCCATGCTTGTTCTATGGGATTTAAGTCTGGGCTGCGAGCTGGCCACGCCATGCAGGTAATACCGACGTCTTGAATATACATATTGATCAAACGAGCAGTATGTGGTCGCGCATTATCGTGCATAAAAATGCACCCATATTCACTAAGAAAGAACCAGCATGCTCATTTAAAACCTCTTTTACGTATCTGACGGCAGTCAGAGAACCGTTTTCTATGATCACTAACTCTGTGCGATCCTCTGAAGATATCCCAGCCCAATCCATTATTGATCCTCCAACGAATAGCAGCTTTTCTTCAAAACACGCTTGATGATACCGTCCTCCTGGTCGTCTAAATACTCTTCATCTCCCGTCGTACGAAAATAAACAAAATCTGGACTCATCGGAAAACATAACCTTGGACTAATCTTCATCTGTCCATCGGATGTGTTCTCGAGCAAACCGTAACCTGGCAACTCGATGTTCTTTGAGCAGTTTGGGGCTGTTTGCTGGTCTATAAGGCTTTATATCAGCTTCACGAAGACGTCGCAGAATCGTATCAGAACTCACATTGTTGTGGTGAATTTCTTGAAGACTGTTTCGGACCTGAACAGCCGCGAGATGTCGATTTCTTAACATAGTGCTCACGATGAATCGGTCTTCTCGTGTAGTTGTGCACCTTGGCCTGCCGTTTCATGGTCTCCTGATGTTCATGGCGGTCTCTTGAAATCACTGGAGTACTCTTTGGACCGTTGATAAAGATACTCCTACTGTTCTAGCAGTGCTACGCTGACTTCTCTTTTCTTGTACCATGGTAATAATCCGTGTACATTCTTCAGGTGTTAACGACATGATATTGCACTGAATCAATCCAAGGAACCATTTATAATGACAGCTCGGTTTGAAACAAAAGCAGAAAAAATATTATTTTGCTAATTTTAAATTTAGAAATTTTTCAAAAAGCATTTTTTTTTTAAATCTCTTACTTGTACAAATGAAACCTCTTTAGAGATTTAGAACAAGCATTAGTAACCTGCTTACTACATATTATTTATTCTAGCGATCTAGGTATATAATTTATGGAGATATCACGGTTTTTATTAGCGACCCGGAATTTTTGCGATCCAGTGTAGGTATTTAGTTGGTTGTTACTTACTTATATTTTCTTTATTTTACTGTGTTTTATTTACGATAGAAATAATGAATATGAAATTCTGGGAATTTAGAAAGAAAGAAAGTAAGTAATTATGTATGGTCGGGTGTCAGATATAATAAAACATCCCAAAATGTGGAGTAAGACTGCGAAAGTCGACTTTTTAAAACAAAATTTATCAATTTAATTTGTCCGTCTACGTCAAGTTCCGTTTCATAGTATTCTACGCCATCAATGAGCTGTTTCGTATTTGTGCCGTCGTCATTTAGAACTGGTAATAAGCTCAAGGCGATTTTTAAATCGAATTTCGCCATATTTTGTTCAATAATTGACTCTTCAGTCAATGAATTATTACACAAATCTAAAATATTGTCATACAGGTTAACAAAATCTTTGTTTAATTTATTAAATTTACATAATTCCTCGTCTTTTAATCCGGTTTTAAGTAGCCTTAAATGGTCTAAGCTCTCATTGAAATTACTCAGCAATTTATCGGCCTCTTTTAGTTTTTTCAAAACAATTTCACCCTTTCGTCTACTTGGTCCTATTTTTATTAAATATATTCTTATCTTACCAAGGTCATTGTATATCTGTAACAATTCGTCATACATAACTGTCCATAATTTTATAGTTCATATACCAAATGCAAGTTCATATCGCGACTATGATTCCACTGTTGCACGCATACACTGCCCATGTTAGAATTACCACACTTTCACATTCATTAGAACACGGAACTCACAAGAACACTAGCCGAATTGTATGATTTGTTACACGCCCCTGTGTTGTCAGGGATTCTTGTTGGAAGCGTGGACCCGACGTTCCTCGCCTGCAGACACGTTACAAGCACCGTCGCGACACCTTCTGGATCGATCCACAGAACGCCTTAAGATGTGTCTCGTTATCTGCTCTCGCGCCCAGGACTCATGACATCTTTTGTAAATTTTCAAGATGGAGTATAGTGCACCGATGAATAATATCGTGCAAATTATTGTTAACACGATACTTATGGCCGATAAATGAAATTTAAATTCCTCTACCGTCGCTGTGTTTTTAGCGGCGCTATTTTGATTGAGAAAAACCTCCTCATTAGTTACTTTTGAGTTGCACATTTTTCAAAGTCACTTTTAATATATTTTCCACTTAAACAGTTGCCACACTGAGCAAAACCGATACTAATCGCGTACATGATTCAAGCCCTGTTTAGTGGCAGGGTCGCCATGTATGGTCGGGTGTCAGATATAATAAAACATCCCAAAATGTGGAGTAAGACTGCCTTTATTATGTTGATACTATGACTTATATATTGGTTACACACATTGAAATAGAGGTTGCATACGTACTACATCACAACTACTCCTTTTTTTATTTTTTGGGTGAAAGCCCACCCGTCTTCCTTCAGTTGCCTGTGCAGTACTCCTGAGTCGTAATGTTTAATAATTGACATTGGACCCATTCTCTTGTCACAAAATTCTGTAAACTAGACTAAATATCACTAAAATTTAGTTTATTCCTGTCAAACGATGATTTCCCATTCTGAAATAGACCAAAGTGACACCACAGTGAAACTATATTTTAGTTTGACAGCACTAAGATGGCACTGAGTTAGTAATTTAGTGAAAATGGCAAAATTTAAAATTTTGGTTGTCTAACTAAATCTGGCTATTTTTAATTGCGATTAAAAAGGTGTGGAGGTTTTTTTTTTTTTTTCATGAACTAAAATTCACCACAACACATCGACTTCAGGTGCAACTGTACAAGGTGTGCAAGATGTACTGTATTTTTTTTTTATTTTGCTTATATATTATGTATCTCGAAAATGGTGTGTCCTATCGCAAAAATAATGAAATTTTCGACTCCCTTTATGATACTCTTAAATGCTCTTAAACCTCTAAAACTCTACATGTAGGTAGGTAATTATTTTTCATTTTTTCAAGTAAAAAATTCCAAAACACGTCGAGGCTGCCAATCATGCGCGCCTCCGGCTCTAAAAAAAATTAATGGGGTATGCCAAACAAGTACCACGTGGATTCGCGATTGTCAAATTAGATTTTAGTTGGATGCAACTAAAATTCCTTACTTTTGGCTATGAGAATCTTAAAGCTATATGACTCTCATAGCCAAAAGTAAAGAATTTTAGTGATAGTTTAGTTCGGTGTACAAGATAATCGGCACCACTGACATAATTTTTTTACGCGACATTTTGATGATCAAACACAGCTGTAGTCTTTAAAAGTAAGGATGACGACCGTAAATATTTACCAAGGTGCAGTTTAAAGACAAAGTCTTCTTTCTTAAATGCATTTATTAATCATTGAAATAGTATTATAGTAAAATAAATATAAATAATAACAACAGCTGTAAGTATTGTATTTCGGTGCATAAAGTCAATGAAACAATAGGACGCAAGGTAGAGGTTACTGCACAACGTGGTACTACGTGGTGATACCTCACGTACGCATGTTATTGGCGGGAACCTTGCAGGGCCAATGAAACGACTGATATCACATGACATAACATCACGCCTGTAATTCCCGAGGGGACCGGCAGAGACACCTCTGCCTAACCGACTGATATCTGTATCGAATATTAGAAGTAACATCTGCGTTGTTTCTATTCAATAACTCGGTCATACTGAGAATGTTGTTCGAAAATCCAAATCTGGAAATTGTACCTAAATGTCGATTTGGAGCCGTGCTTTTTTTCGTGCCCGCTATTCTAGTTATGAGAATTCGAAATTTGAAAAATTGATCGTTGTAATAGGGACGTTCATTTATTAGAATAAGAATATCGGTGTCCGAATAAAAAAATAATTGAATATAATAAAAATTAGCCTGCATTGAAGTAGGTATAATAAGCATGATTTAACGTTTTAATGGTTTGTAAAACTTTCTTTGGTATAATTGATTATTTTCTAAAACGTCGTAGAAAATCGCTTCGGCATCAATATAATGTGCAACTTTCTTACATTTTACAAGTCATTCATTTCAATATTTTATATGCAAAATTTAACGCATCATTCATATCATAAATCTCCATAAAAGTTTTTAATATTGAAAAAATAACCGTATTCTCAATTAAATCTTAAAATACATATAACAGTTATATCTATGCATCATCAAATTAATCATAAGAACTGTTACTTTCACTTGTGCAAGTACATATTTAGCTACTACGCTCAACATCTCACGTACGCACTCGGTTCCCAAAATCCTTCGGCATTTCTCACATACACACCTCATGTTTCTGAGAACCAAAGATACTGCGTTACTGACGGTGATCACATACCTAGTGCATTCTGCGAATATAAAGTCAATTACTACTTACCTATAGGTATACTTAGGTATAATACTGTGAACTTTAAATAAGGTGATTGGTTAAAACGAACTTTTTATATATATTTTTTTATTATTATTAGCGCTTGAACTACTATTTAAAACAAATTGTACTTAAATGAAAGTTCTTTCAGAGTAAGTAGGTTAGGTTAGCTGTTACCTAATGAAATTGGCTCAAGGCGATGAAATGTGAAAATTAAAGAAAAAAAGCATTAAAACAATAGTTAACTCTTGGAGATACGGATGTTTATTATTTGTTTCTTTCAATAAACCGTGTATTTTATTCCCCACAAAATTGCGACGCCCACGACAATAAAAAACGAGGTTGACGATTATTTGGTGGAGAGTAGATAGAGATAGATATAAGTAGGCAAGCACCTACAAGTAGGTAGGAAAAGACATTGATTATGATCTGTCCCAATCCCGTTCTAATTACTTCTCATAACGTTATCAAAGAAATTATCAACAATGTTGATGATACAGATTCTATACAATTTACAAATTGATTTCATCCTTGAATTCAATTGTTCAATCAATGGCCGAGTTGGAAGTAAACAAGAATGGAGAGCAGAGTTCGTACCGTAGGTAGCTGCGTAGTGATGTGAATATCTTGCTCGTTTGTTTACATATCGATATTTTATAAGCACGTGCGTTTACGGAACACTGCATATTGCAGAGAATTTATACTTACGTGGTATTAATTTTATTGTTTATAAAGAATATGGGGCCGCTCTTCGGATACATAACAGCTGATTAGAGTTAGGGTTTCATTCAACAAATGGATGAATTAATTCTCCAATAGGTTGACTTTCATTTGGTTGTACCATTCTTTGTTTTCTCGTATCGGAACGAACTGTGTTACAATAGCTTGTGACGTGGTAAAATTAATATGTATAAAACCAGCCAACAAGAGGGTAGCAGGACTGTCTGGTTTTCAACACGCTAATGTCAAGTCCTTAGCGTGAACGGAAAACGCGTGCACGGAAAACGGTTGTATTTTATCTAGGCCCCCAGGTTGCGCCAGCGCACATTCAAGTATCACATGCTACCGTTATAAAACGAATGTAAATGTTGGCGTCACGTGAGTACAGGTGATTTGTCACGCAATTTTTCTATTTGATATTCTAAGGCTGAACCAATCGTTAACAAAATTCAACGTAAAGGTCAGACATTAGTGATGAGTTTATCAACCTGGTGTTGTTTACATTATCGATATCACTCGCACATCAGTTGAGTCATGCTATAATAGTATTGACTTTGTACTGAAAATTGATAAACTGTCACATCAGTTTACTGAAATTATAACTTTGATTGATTGATTTATTTGTTTGACAAAGTATAAAATGTTGCTAAAATGTTATTTTTACTATAAATACTTACTAGCAGCATTTGATAACAATAAGCTACTACGAATTTATCATCATACTTACTCTAAAACAAATAACTGATAAGTAAATCAACCCAATATTATTTTGACACAAAACAACATACTTAGCGAAATAAGATATCTTATACGAGACACAATATAATTAAGATTATTATTAAGTATATACACTTCGCCAACTTATAGAGACAGCAGCTGAGTCAAAAGTAAACAAAGCTGACCCACAGAATTCGTAGTACCTACAGTGCTGTGCTAACAATATTCTTCTACTATAATTATTGTGTCGATGTTAACAAATGACTCATTGTCATCGTTTCTTTAGTATTTCATTTCCAATGAAAGTTGTGAAAACGTTCAACTTTGGAAGACTATAGAGGTACAAGGAACAGGGTGTAAAGTTCACTCTTACTCTATAGGAAAGGGGGGATTCTCCGACCAGACGGGTGTTTTGTCTGGTGGGCAAATGCCCGACGGTTGAAGTCGGGACGTTGAATATATGCTATTTGCGCGGTAAACTCTGCTTGCGCGATGCAGGATTTAACGTGACAACAGTATGACGTGTAGCTCGCATGTGGCGATATAGATACCGCTACAAGACAATCGTAAATTAGTTATAATGATAATATAAATAATACAAGATGTTACTTTCAGTTATTTATAAGATAAATCAGACAGATAAGGAATCATCTAATGATCCATCAAATTGACAATTTACGATAGAATGAAAGTACGGTTGACGCACTGATAAGCACATGGTTTTGCATTTTCTAGCCTCTGAATAATAAAGTTTTAATTTATTTCACTTAAACAATAGTTCAATACTTCAGGAAAACATTAAGTATTGCTGAAATAATCTTTCTTTTCCGAATAAATTATGAATTTTTATTGTAAGTATAATGCAAAACCACTTAACCTCTAATATTAACACACATAACATAACATAACATCACGCCAGTATTCCCCGAAGGGTTAGGCAGAGGTGTACTTATAGCACACCCACATTCTGCCAGCCCGCCGCTCTAACTTTAAATATTAATAAACCACAAAACAATAGGTTTTAAATGTTTTAAATACATTACAACACCTTCAAACGTCTTTACACTCACGTAAGTACAACAAGCAAGTACAATGACTCCATAAAAATATACAGTTTATCGACATTGCGGAACATCACTACGCAAACCAGTATCGTATAGACGCCGGCTGTACGATCTCAGAATGCATTATCGACTAGCTCGGGCATACGACAACACTGTCCTTCGTCAATAAAAGTTTAAAAAATAAAATTGTGTTTTTTTATGTGTAAACAAAATGATTGCGAACGTGTGAAGTGACTTTGGGAACAATAAACTTCTTTGTTTTTCTTTTTATTGTGTGAAAGTGTTTGGTTTTAAAATGTCTAAATCAACTATTTTGATTCGTCAATCTCTGTGAGTATTTTTGTGTGTATTATTATGTTGTTTTTTGCGAAATTTATTTACCAATTTTATTTCTACCGCCATTGTTATTTTTATTTCAATTTGTCAATACCTATGTGACACTAAAAAGTTTCTTGAGTCAATTTGGACCTTTCATTATTTCATTAAAATTCCAAAATATACAATAGTTATCATAAAAGTAAGCAAGTACCTATATAATTTTTCTAAATAATAAATAATGTTTCATTCATAAAACTTAAATAAACTTTCATTATAGTCTTAAAATAAATTAATTTTAATGCCGTCTATGCAATCTTCATGCAATCTATGCCAACTTACCTACCGTCTTGCGCGTTATTACGAGCTGTTAGTTCAGTTCAGTTTTATTACTGAATGCAGTTTTTAATTGATGCAGATTCAGTCTCGAACAATCGTGGAATATGTAATTAAGATGCATAATATAGTGCCTTCCTTTGATAGCAGTACCTAACAGTAACTTGATTTGGAATCGAACTTGTGAGTTGGAAAAAGTGAGGTAGAAATGTACTTGTATGCACTGCCACACTTAAAGGTACTTATAGGTAAAAAATCCATTAAAATCCTAATTAAAGGTACAAGTTCGTAGCCGACTGCAGACAGCAGCAGCAGACGACGTGTCTTGTTTGTCGTGACGTATTTCTATGAAATGCCATTCGTAGTTGGCGACACGTCGTTTTCATAGAAATACATAGAAACCAATAGTGTCGCGGCGACACGTCGTCTGCTGTTGCTGCCTGCAGTTGGCTACGAACTTGTACCTTAAGGCTTGTAATAATGCCAATAACCTTGAGCATTTGGGCGGAGCTAACGACCAACCGAATCTAAGGACGAGTGCGGGGGTGACGTACACGCAGTCATTAATCGGACGCCTTTTTAATTTATTACAATAAAAATAATACATATTTAAAAAAAGTAACAAAACCAAATCATTTTCCTTTGTATTGCAAAGCAGTAGATATTTTTTTTATACTCTTTTGATAAAAAACGAAGGAGTAAAACGGTTTCATCTCAATGATTTGGAGGTGATTTTGTGTATTTTTATTTTATTTTGTGATACCGATAGAAAAATTATGGCTAAACCAAATTACGTATTATATCATGTAGATTACTAATATATTTTTTCAGATGTAAGTTCTCTGTAAATGCCGACGAAAAGTTGCTTCATCTGCATGCTTTTTTTCAAGCTTTTTTCGAGAGAGCAGCCTTAAGTCTATTTCATAAAAATCCTTTAAGTAAGAGCGCAAGTTAAATGCAGAACCTTTGATTATTTTTGCGAAAAATATAAGATTTATGTAGCAGAAATAAAATTAATTAAATATTTTTTATATTTTCATACAAGACTTAAAATGAAGTCGTCTGGTAAGTGTTAGCGTAGCGATAAAAAAAAATCGCCACTGTTTACCAAAACAACGAATCAACGCAGTTTCACTAAAATGAAAACATATTATCGTAACGATGTTTTTTTTAACTAACCGCATCTGTAAATAATGGTTAAATGTTCACTATCCGCTTGCACAGGAAATTGTTACCTATTGCATAAGGAAGTATTTTGTAACAGGGTAAATAAACAAGCATTATGAAATTATATTAAATTGTTCATATTGTTAATAGGATACCGTAATCACTTTAGGGCTCCTACAAACAGGCGCGACACGCGACGCAAATCGCGCGCGATTGAAAGACACCGCTCATCGCGCGATGAGCGGCGCCTTTGGGTCTCGCTGTCGCATCGCGCCTGTCTACCTTTACACGTCATATAAAAAAATAAGCAAGACGAAGTCGACATTTTCCTATCTGACTACCCCTGAGAAGCAATGGCGAAAAATACTCAGGGTTGGAGTTCGATTCCTACCCGTTTCACTATTCAGATAAAGCCTCTCTTAGTAAACAAATTTCGCATTTGTAACAATCTATAAAAACACCGCTAGGTACCTACACACCTGAAAAATATGAAGTTATAAAGGCTCCTGAAAACAGGCGCGACACGGGACGCGACACATAGGCACCACCTGTCATACGACAAGCGGTGCCTTTGTGTCGCGTCGCGTGTCGCGCCTGTTTGTAGGAGCCTTAATACTAACTTACGTCTGAAGGTCTCTAAGATAACAAAATAACCAACCCGACAATAATAACTTAAATACGACAATAACGCCGATGACCTTTGTAAGATTACAGTGAGATTTAAAATTATTCACGACTTTTCAGGTCGTCAAATCGTCTTGTTAAAAACATTTTCAGTTCCATTATTTAAAAATAAAGGGTGGCAGGACATCGATGTGCAAACTGTAATCATGAATTCAGCACGTGATTCTAGACCCGCTAGCATAGAAATATTTCGGTACATAGAAAAGTGCAATAACTACGCGATCAAAATGTATAGATCAGCAATTTTTTTTTCAATTATTGACGAAAAAATTTAACGCAGGTCGGGGTCGCCGTAATACCCCGTTCTTATTTGTTTTTATTTGTTATAAATATATTTAAAATCTCCTTGTAAAAAAGTGACTAAAATTATTGATTACATGCATCTTTTGCTAAAGGTGACGTTCTATTAATTTGAGGATTACACTAATGGGTAGATAATTAAATAATCTAAATAATTCACGTTTTATTTTATTTCAAAACATCGCTCGTCTTTTTTTATTAAAATAATTTCAATGTTTTTGTGAGTTCCATGATAAATGAGCGTGCGCAGGGAGCGAGACAAAGCGAGACTCAGCGACGGGACAGAGAAGGACCGAACGCTCAAGGTCGTTTGGTCGGGGAAGCGCCTCAAGTGGGAGCGATTAAGTAAAAGTCTACTAAGTAAAGTGATGGTATAGCTCACACTTAACAGCTAAACCTAGGTTGGCTGGTTAATAATAAGTGTTATCAGATCTGGCTGTAGTCCAATGTTATGGTCTCCTACTTCTCGAACAATATTCCGATGCAGGGATTGTTGAATCATCACATATTATAGGTAACTTATACATAGTTCCGCCTGGGTTGCTTGTTAACGCGAAGTTATTGTGTCTGGCTAAAGTCCAAAGTGGGTATTATGTTCCACTCTATTGATTTGAATACATCGTGTGGTCCTAACTATGGTATACTAATTATTGGAACAAAGTTCCTGCGGTAGGAGTTGACTGGTACAAATCGTCACGTAAGGAAAAAGCTTTAAGCCCCTTGTGTCTCTTTCTAATATACACGAGTGCGTGTGTGCGTGCGAGTATCGCGTAAGGAACTTCGTTTCTGGGGTCTACTCCCTCACCACGAAGTCCGTTGTTTCGGCCGTAGTAACGAGCGTTACCTACACCTTATCACTTACGGACATAAGACTAGTTCGGTTTCCAACAGAATAAATGACAACACAATTTGACAGTTTTCGCTACAACCGATGTGTTTTTGCCCGTCCGAAAAATTGAGTTTGACACTTGTTTCGACATTTCAACTGCTTTCAGCATCTTCGTTGAAGGACTTAGAGGGTAGACACCCCGACGGGGGTCCCATTTTTTTTTTATCTAAACTCTCCTGGTACTAGTTCTACAACTTGTATATTATGTACATGAAACATAGTCCTGTGATTGGTTATCCTCCTACACTTAACGGTTCCACCTGGGTACACTTATTTGATTCGGAATTGGCATGCTTGACTAAAGTCCAAAGTGCATGTATTGTGGTCTTGTGTCTTACTCTCAAATACATTGTGCGCTCGTGAGTTGTTAGTTGATTCGTTACACATACCTAACTAACTGATCTTTCCGACTTCGTTTATATGTGACTGAGAGGAATTATGAATAATGGCTTTTAAGGACCCTCAGTAACCGTGTCTAGAATTTTCTAATACCTTTTATAAAGTTTCATATTGAAACACTACGCAACAAAATTCTTCGTCCTTACAAGACGTTATTCATAATTCCTTCTGAGTCACGAGATAATATTTTTTTAAGAGCGGCGCTAGTGTACCGTTGTACGCCCTCTTAATAAGTCTGACTAAAGTCCGATGTTACGTATTACCTACGTCTTACTCATGTCAGTATTGCATCGTACGTAGCTATCCTGGCTGAAACATCTGATCATCCACCATCAGAACAAGAACCTACTCAACACAAATTAAAATGATACAAGACCAGAAAAAAAAAAAAACCACAAAGCAAAACACAAAACAAACAATTAAAAAATGATAACTTGAAAGGAAGTTGTCAACATGCAAGATTTCTATCTTCACACACCCAACTAGTGCAGCTAAAAACTTTTTTACAAAAAAACAACCGACTTCCAAAAAAAACACTAAAAGACGTGAAAAATAACTTTAATTTCGGAAGTCGGTGTCTGGTTTTGTATTTTCGTTTTTGGTCACCGACTTCCGAAATTAAAGTTATTTTTCACGTCTTTTAGTGTTTTTTTTGGAAGTCGGTTGTTTTTTTGTAAAAAAGTTTTTATTTTTCACTTTTTAGTTGCGGTACCTACCCCACACAAACTCGTATACCACTACTTGGTGTGTAAATAACAGTGACAGGAAATTATTAACACATCATCCATATAAACTAAGTGGAAAAAATATGCAATATTAAAGATAACTCAAAAACTACTGGTCAGACCTTGATCAAATTTAAATGGGACCACATGTGAAGCACCACCTATCAAATAAAAAAAGAATCATCCAAATCGGTTCACCCAGAAAAAAGTTATGAGCTAACACACATAAAAAAAAAAAAAAAAAAAAAAAAAAAAAAAAAACATACAGACGAATTGAGAACCTCCTCCTTTTTGGTGAAGTCGGTTAAAAAAATCTTGTAAAATTGACAGGATTCGTTGCTTGTTTTCATCGACAACTTACCTTGTTTTTAGCAAACGAATTTAGTATCTTTGAATAAAGTCCAAAGGGCATGTTATTGTGTCTTACGCTTATAGACATAGTACAATAAATGAATACAGATGTATCTTTTACATACCAGTGTTTTGCGTGTACATAAACAGTGGAGCGCCTAATTAACTACATAGATTTATGTAGCTTCACTGGTTTGAGAAGGGCAATTGACAGAGCTGTGAACTTGAGATATTTAATGGCTTCCATTTTTAAGTCAAACATGATAAATGATTTTATTTCTGTAAGTAGGTTTGTACAAACACTTTTACACGTCAATCATATCTTTTAAACTAGATGAGGTCGGCGTTTCCTATCTGACTACTCTGAGAAGAAAGGCCGAAACAAACTCAGAGGTCTCTTTTAAAGTCCAGACATAATCTTGGTCAGATCATGTGAAGACCATGTAGATTGGTATCTGAAATGATCTTTTGAGGAAAGAACCACACAGATTGAGTGGACCTGTCCAGTCAGTGCACGCATTTGTCAGTAATCGTGCAGCTTAACTCAGGAAGTCAGGACTTAAGGTTGCGTGTGTTTTATTTATAGTTTCAACCTTAACAAAAAAAAACAACAATGTTATAAGTTATCTGTTGTTAGTCTGGATTGGTTTATCTTTTTTAAATCCTTTTAAGCCTGTCTTAGGCGAACTGTGGGCGTAGCCTTAAATCTTTGCTTAGCCCGTTTTAAATAAGTAGGTACTTGTTTAAAATTCGCGAATAAAACCTCCTCAAACGGTGCGTTTGCGTCGCGTCGTCGCGTACGATTCGCGTCGCGCGTCGCGCCTGTTTGTAGGAGCCTGAAGTTACCTAGCTAGATAGATTTATTTATTTGCGTAGTAGGTAATTAGGTAATTAAAACAATTAGTTGTTACAATATTTTTGAATCCTTATACATTCTGCCTCATGACATGCAAATTTTTTATTAACTTAAACTATAATTTTATTATTCTATTTAATTACTTAATATATGAACATTGCAAATTAAATAATGTAGTCATTAAAAAAATCTAATTACAGAGTAATAGCATTTTTTTATTAATATTTTTTTAAGGTAGGTAGGTACTTTTTAAATCATTTTTGGTACATGATTATAAATAAGAGGAGCCATGCACTTAACACTCTTTCTGAATAATGCAGTTTTATATCCACCCATGCATAACTAGACTTTGTTTTAATTGTGTTTACTTTGCTATATTGCGTCTAAATGCCAGAACCCGATTTGCTAAACAAGTTTGTTTCACACTTATGTAGTAGGTGTCTCGCATAGTAAATAGGTAGGCATATAATGTACCTAATGTTATGTCACCTGCACAAAAAATACTACAACAAAAAAAGTAATCGTAGATACCTTCTGTGATTTAATTTTGGAACAACTTGTATGTTAGTAGGTTCAGCAACTATATCCAGCTGTTTCGTTTCGCTAAAACTCTGCTACAGTCACTAAACTAAAATTTAATTAAAACCCAGCTCACCTTAGAGAGACAAAGGAAGACATTGCTGCTTTGTCATTAACTTAAATAATAACATTGTTCCTTCATAAACTACTTATAATCCCATGCACCGAGGTTTGCATTTTCTGCATGAGAACCTCCTTAGAGATTTTAAATAAACAATTGTGAAGAACCTTGGCATACTGGCCGAAAAGTAAAGTTCCATTGTTAATTTAAAAATACTAACGCATTTTTTTTTTACAGTTTTGACTAAGAACACAGCAATGCAATAGTAGCAAATGCTTTTTCAAATGCAGTTATTTATTTTATTAGGATTTTTTGAATATGGAATTAAAATTATTCTTTTCTTTTCAATTGTTTATTCGTCGTAAATAGCCTACTATATTGCAATAAAGTAATGAAGCAATCACTTCTTACTTCACCATGTAGATAATTTGTTTTGGTTTTGCATTTTAGTTTATTTAAGAATTGCAACTGCAGAACCGAAGTGCAAAGCTAAGTAAATACTTTCTCATAATTATCCATGTTTACTTTCTAATCCTCGGAAATTAAATGCGATCCAGACATAAGCCTTACAAGACTGGTGAGTCATCATTTAATGAAACATACAACAAAAGTACGATTAGCAATGCAAATTAAAACCTTTGACGTAATACGAGTATATGACATAACAATAAAACCTGCTTTTAAAAGCAATCAATCTTCAAACAAAATAAGAAAAGAATCCTTCCTTATTCTAAATTCGTAATGCAATCTTATGTTAAAAATCAGTTCTATCGCTGTATACATTATACATCGCTGGTTTTATCCCAGACTTGTTCAAATTCCTTCTATAATGAGAACGACCAACATAAAAGTTAATTGATACCTACTAGCGTATTGCGACGGTACTTTACTGCCCTTGAACTTGGCGGTTTGTATCAAGTTCGATATAATACTCCAGCCGCATTCTCGCAAGTTCCTCAATAAACCAAAAGGGCTTATGTCACACAACACTGCGAACAAAAACAGGTTTTAAATTTAGGGAATAAAGGTCAATATCGTTATAATGTAAACATGAACTCAATGATGTTACGAAATAAAACTGGTTGCCGAAAAATAAAACAAAACAGAATAGCGTCGTAAATGGAGCCGACGATATAAAAATATATGCGCAGACATAAATGTTCTGTTATTAAATGTTCATTAAGGAAGTTGTTAAAAGAAAAAGAAAACTGTAAATCTGAAGAGGTTGTCAGATTGCAGAAAGACAAATTTTGCCATTATATTTTGAACAAGACCCCATGGTGACAAATTCTTCTCCTGAAGCGCGGTCACTGTCGGATTGCATAGAAAAGAAAGAGACGCGCGAAGACACAACGCTGGTAATTTATTGCAAAATATGAAGCAATTATGGATTTCCAAAAAATCGGTTCAGTGGACTAAAAAATTAAAACACTATTACGTTAGTATGTTACTTGTAGAATAATCTGACAAAAAATCTGAATGTTTGCAAGTATATTAGTATGGTTTTTAATCGTTAAAATATTTTTTAGAGGTAACTTCGTGATTTTTTTCTATCATATCAAGTTAATTGTATTATGTTTTCAACACACTATCTAACTAGCATATATCCAGAAGAATATCATATATTTTTCTGATTTTGGTTACTGCAGTGGATCATATATTTTTAGGCATTATAAATTTACGTTTAGGTCATGTAGTCCCCTTAACAAAAATCTTAAATTCACATTCTTGAAGAATGAAATTATGCACAAGAGTTCCTTCGTGGACGAAGGTGAGCATGACGGAAGAATTAATGAAAATTTTACTCCTACAGGGGTTAAACGGGATGAAAGTTTATAAGGATGATTCTCATTTTAGCCGGGCACAAAGCTTGTAATAGATAGAATTAGCAATATTAATGTGTATTTTGCATGAATTATTGCGCTTAAAATCCAGTGACCCTGAATCTTTACTTCTTTAGTTCTTGTAACACTTTTTGTGTCTGGCGCGGAGATTTCAGACATAAGTTCTCTTATAGGCCATTGGCCAGCTACGGCAATTTTGAATAGAATTAATCTGCTTCCTATACAATCTACAGCACCCTAATTGCATAACTCACTATGTATCGCAATCTGAATCACTTTGAAGTCTATTGCTAATCCATTGCTTCATATGTTGGAGAAATTTTGGATTTCGAGTTGTTCAAAATTTTACTTTTTTCAACGACGTAAATAACGTCATTAATGTTGTTGAACTGTCAAAATGAAAGCTATTCCTACAGTTAGTGTGTTCTGCAATTACCCGCTGCTTTACAATTAGATATGACATTTTTTTCTTATCTATGTACCTACTCGCCTCTACCTCGCCATCAAACGTAAAAGTTTAGCGATTATAGAATTTAAGTAATCCCTCTGTATTATAATTTATTAAAAAAAAAAAAAAAAAAAATAGGTCCCACCGAATTCTACCTACTTCCGAAATTTAGTGGTATGCTAGAATAGAATACTCTTTATTATGTAAACCATAAAAATTACAGATATAAATGTTGAAATTTTACATAGGTCGATACAATGGACGGTCTTATCGCTAAAAGCGATCTTTTACAGACAACCTTTGGATGGATTAAAGGACAACTAGACTTGAATTAAATCTACTTACTTAGTTATGAAATACTCCCAAAGCTACAGGTCAAAATATTGTAAAATAGTATAACATTATTTTAAAACAACATGACAATACTTAGGTTAAATAAATGCATAAAATACTAACAAAATATGATGCAACTGTAGCAATAACAGAAATATTTACAGATGTGACTAAGTGCACAACACTGAATTTATTTTTAGCCCAGATTAAACCCGGTTATTTTAATTCAATCGAGTGCAGACTTGCAGACCGCTTTTCGTGACATTTATGAACACTGACCCAATTCTTTTTACCCGGTTATTTGCAATTTTGGCTGCTTTATAATTTGAAGGTTACATTTACATAATGTGAACGAGTCTTAGTTTTACATTTTCGCAATCTTTGTAAATACTGACGTTCTTTTTGGTTTGAACATGCATTGATTATAATAAACTATAGGAATATAATAAATATATATTATATTATAAATAATATAATATAACTATACTATTTAGGCTAAGCCAATAGGAATGGTGATATCTAGTCACAGTTTCATCTTGATAACGAATTTTGACGTCTAAACACTTGTACACATATTAATTTCCATTATACCTATCTAACAGAAAAAAAAACATCTGTATGTGCGTTTTTACGAAGTTCGTGATGCCAGCCTTAAAAATTTGTGAGTCATGATGTTCCATTGTGAAACAAACCGTTAATAGCCTATTTTATTCAATCTTCAGTTTTTCAGAAAGAAAAGCAAACGAAGAGACTGACAGGCTTACTTATTAATTAGGTAGTGTAAATGTAAATGATCTTGGTACGACTACCTGCGTATAATAAGGCTCTAATTAACAACATGAAATGTAAATGAAGCCATATAATTAGACCAATGAAAGGCATTAACAAAATAAACAAAATGAGCAACTGCTTTAAATTTAAATAATCGGTCGGGGAAAAAGTTTTTTCGTATTTTATAGGTAAAGTAGTAGTATTTTTTTTTGGCTGTACTATTTCTACCTCGCTGGTTTTAAAAGAAAAATAAAACGTAAAAACGATATCCCGCCATTTTTCAATTGTTTTTCGATAGATTTTGTGAAGACATTCGATAGTTTTTTTTTTTTTTTACAAGACTGAAGACAGGGAGAAATGCGACACAAGCCGCGAAAAAATATATGACGTTTATGGATTTAACGCAGTGTCAGTAAGAGTAGTACGCGTTTTCAGGCCGGGAATTTGGATGTCAAAGATGCACCTTGCTCAGGTCGCCCTGTTACGGATAAAGTCGATGCCATATTTGAAAATGTGAAGTAAAATCGGCATATTAGTAGTTACAACATAGCTGAAGAGTTAAGGGTAGCCCACAAAACAGTTTTAACTCATTTGAAAATGTCTGGGTATAAAAAATGCTCGATATTTGAGTACCATACGAGCTCTTAGTCTTGAATTTATATAGTATAAAATACGAATGAACTTTTACCGCGACCAAATTTTTTTTTTTTTTTTTTGTAACTATTGTCTTGACGTGACCTCGTTATAATTAAATCCGTAATCATCTTCAGCTGTCACGAACAAGTTTGACTTGATAAAACACAGTTCAGATGATTAAGAAACTGTAGTATACTTTTAATGAACACCCAAGTTTTTTTAAAGCAGCAAGCAAAATTATTTTGCCGTCATTAGTTTCGCTTTGTCATAGCTCTTGCTTCAGACTTCGTATAAATGCTTCGTCTTTCCTTGGAATAGCTTGGGTGTTGAAAAAGGAACACAAATCTTCCATAATTATTTTATTCATATTCTTTTCTTCTGTAGTTTTGAGTTTGCGTACTCAGTTACGGGTTTGCTCGACTAATGTAGTTAAAAAAAGAAAGATGATCACAACTAATTGGGTGAAAATGGATTTACAAAGAGTCGAAGAGGTCCAAAACACAAGGCACTATACGGAAAATCGGAATCCCCTGATTACAAAAACGTTATGATCTTTTCTTATAAATGCATGGCCAACCAGCACCATAATGCGTAACACACTATTAATCCCAATCTGAACCATTTTGAAGGTTATTGCTAATCCTATGCTTATTAAGTTCGAAAAATTTATGTACTCAAAAATGTAAATAACACAATCAATGTTGTTGAACTGTCAAAACTTTACCCAGCTAATCTAACAATGAGCGGAAATAACATTATCAATTTAAATAAATAAAGACGTCTAGTCTCCATTTAGGTGTACCATAACCGTGACAAGATGTCTCGAACTTGTGATTCAATATTCCAATTCAAGTCAAAGCAACTATATAGTAAGTGAAAGTGGGCCAAGACGTATAGGTACTTAAATTAGCATAGATAAGCAATGTTTTCGCCATGTAGGGGAACCATAATGGGATGTGAGATATGGAACACCACAGCAAAACTAAATTTGTGCGGTTAGACCATTGGTATGATGCAGGCTGTAAAATTACCAGACACCTTTACTCACAGCTACATATCCTATATATTTCCAGTATAAGCTGACCTCAAATTGTACGGAAATCCTATACAATGCGAGATCAGCTTATACTGGAAATTTATAGCTTGATGTGTAGCCGTGTGTACAGTCACCAAAAGTGATAAGTAACCAGGTTCGTCGATATAGTTAAAGTTTAGTAAGAAACCGATGAATGTTTTCGAATAAAATTTAATTTAATTAATAGAAAACAAACAGGTCAGTTATCAAATAAAATTTCATTCGAAAACATCCAGCGGTTTCTTACTAAACTTCAACTATATCCGACGACCCTGGTTACTTATCTCTTTTGGTGACTGTACCTACACGGGCAGACCTGGCTATAAGATAAAAATTTTGTAAATTACTTCACTGGCACAGCTCGGAGAGGATTGGCATTTGACACTATAAGCTATACGCACACCTCACACCACTTCTCGGTTTCGTCCAGCGTTTTGGGCATTGCGCGTCTGGTTTTACCATAATTATTTGAAAATTCCACATTTCCACTTTTAACACTTTCACGGACACTGAGATGAAGTTGATATTCTGAAAATGACACTAAAAAAAATCTTATAAAATTATTACCACGCCTATAGCCGAACTGCCGTAAAAAACAAGTCATGGTACCTGTAATATGACACTAGAAAAAATTATGTGAATGCAATACGACACTGGATCACGTGGCTTTTTAGTAACGTGACGTGACGTCAGTGAAAGTGTTAAAATTCTGGTAAAAAAAAAAACACTTCCTCTCTCCTTAAACATCATCGTTACATTTAGTTTCACATTTAGTTACACCACTGAGTACCTGCAGTATTTTCTCTCTTTCTCCATTTAATCCATCCAAAGGTTGTCTGTAAAAGATCGCCCATTGTAAACCACCCTATGTAAAATTTCTACATTTATATCTGTATTTTTTATTGTGTACATAATAAAGAGTATTCTATTCTATTTTTTTGACATTCCACAAGCTCCTCAAAGGCCTGTATAGATACAGAGAGACACTCTGGACTACAACAACAATTTTTTGTCACCAGATTCAACCGCCAACGACGGCAAATCGCAGGCTCCTCGTCACAGCAGACGTCCACGTCACCACAGCGACGAAATGTCGCTGCTCCTAAGGTAGCCACGGTTGCTGCCAAGCCTTTCAACGAGATCCCGGGGCCAATCGCCTTGCCTATGCTGAGACATTCTGCGCATGTGCTGCCTAGGATTGGTGAGTGAATTCAATTTTAATAATGTGTCGTAGTTTATATTTATAAGTAAGTATATATAAGTATAGTCTGTTCCAAAATTGTCTGAGTAAAATGTACCTGTGGATGCCAATCTGTAGTGCCACTTACAAATTGTGTGGTGTCATTAGATTATTTGAATACTTAAACCCGAAATTCTAATTTTAAATCACCGTAAAGATGTTTTTCATTTGACAATTGAGGTTAATTTTTAAGCGACTTCACAAAAAGGAGGAGGTTCTCAATTCGTCTGTATGTTTTTTTTTTTATGTGTGTTAGCTCAGAACTTTTTTCTGGGTGAACCGATTTGGATGATTCTTTTTTTATTTGATAGCTGGTGCTTCACATGTGGTCCCATTTAAATTTGATCAAGTTCTGACCAGCAGTTTTTGAGTTATCCTTAATACTGCATATTTTTTCCACTTAGTTTATATGGATCATGTGTTAATAATTTCCTGTCACTGTTATTTACACATCAAGTAGTGGTATACGAATTTGTGTGGGGTAGGTACCGCAACTAAAAAGTGAAAAATAAAAACTTTTTTACAAAAAAACAACCGACTTCCAAAAAAACACTAAAAGACGTGAAAAATAACTTTAATTTCGGAAGTCGGTGGCCAAAAACGAAAATACAAAACCAAAGACACCGAGTTCCGAAATTAAACTTATTTTTCACGTCTTTTAGTGTTTTTTTGGAAGTCGGTTGTTTTTTTGTAAAAAAAGTTTTTTCCAATTACAATTTAATAATGGTATTCAATCAATAATCGTTGGAAATTCAGATGAATGTGTTACTAATCACATTTAATAAGTGATTGCGTAAGAACTTATTTTGAACAGTGTTTTTGTATCTACATGAAATACTTTTGAAACAGACCGTAGTTTGTCTCTTTCTAACTGGACATACGGTTTTTGGTAAAACAGGTATTTGGTAGGAATCTAACAGCATATCGTCGATGAACTACCTCCCTTTTTTTCGATTTTTAGTTTTTAATGCCAATCGACGTAAAATGCTATTTCGCGTGTACTGGCAAAACCTCCTAACACGAAATTTTGACTATTTATCCCATTAAACACCTAGAGAAATAACTTCTAAATTATGAGACGCAAATTTTGCTGCGAATAACTCTAGAAATAACTACTACGTTATCGAGTTAAAATTTTCTAAAAAAAGATAGAAAATATTGGTAGTTCGTCGTCGATATGGAGCCACATGTAACTGCGTAGTTAGTATTGCATAAGTGTAAAATTGCAGGCAAGCTAGAACTACATCGTAGAGTCGCAGAATCTGTATGTTCGCATTCTGAGCAGATAAAAAGCCTTGACTGGAATGCCCCCTATCTTGATTGCAGCTTTACACATACCTAACATATTAACCAGATAAATATACCAAAAGGTGCTTGTAGCAAAATCACGTGCACGTGTACCTAGGTATTTTTTAGTGTCGAATAAAAATGCAAGTTTGAAATGAAAAAGGTTTTATTAAATGGAAAATGTTGCTGGCTGGGTTAGCCAATAAGTCTGGCACATAAGATAGGGTATTTCAAATTCACCTTCTTTTTGCAAACATTGTTTATAAGTCAGATTACCTACAGTTAAGGTGAATATTCAGTTGTAGCCCGCCAATGTTCAAATTCTCTTTGGTTTAAAAAAACCTTGTTATTTGGCGGGCTACAACTAGGGATCCCCCTTAATCCCCCCAGCAAACTCGCTCAGAGAGTTCTTATCACTTAACCACGTGTACTAGACCACAAGTTCAAAGTTCACAACTATGAACTAGTATAAACTAGTTCAACAGATAACTCTGCCCCTATGACACCATAATGACCCATATCCGTGTTCCATTTGTGGGGAATTACTAATACCATGGAACTGTAGATCGCGTATTGTTTTTCTTGCAATAATTGAATTGTTTACATGAAAATGATATCATAAAACAGGAAAATGTTGTTTATTTCATTTTAATGAAATTTTTAGTACCTATGCATGTTCTTTATACCTAGAGTCGATGCAAAAGATAAGAATCTTTGTTAAGATTATTTTGCATGTACTGAGGTTTTTTTAACTTGAAAAATGTACCAAGATACGCCGAATTCCAAGTTACCTCATAAAAAAAAACACTTATTAATTGTACCTAATATTTAATAATTTAACTTCGAATATAATTTTAATAAAATTCTGTGCGAAACGACTAGAATTTTAAAGGTACGATAAATTCTGTTTAAAAAGAATTCTCAATTATTTACATAACTTAACTTATCCATGTGTTTATTTAATTATATATACTTAATCATGTCTTTATTTACGCGTAACTTGGAGTCAACAAACCGCAGCTATGTGGTAATAATATAATTACCTACGATACTGTTATGTCCTTGTTAGTATAATCACTCTATAATTGGCAACTGGCTACGATAGTATGAGTGATGCATATATACTGCCATACAAGTATTATGTGCATTAAAACCAAACTCAAAGCATTTAAAACACATAAACATAACATTACACTTGTATTCCCCGAAGGGTTAGGCAGAGCTGCACCTATAGTACACCCACATTTCACCAGTCATGTTTAAGTCCCACGTAATAGGGGGCGAGCCTATTGCCATCAACCGGGCACAAATCCAGACTCCGGGCTGCTACCGAGAAATTCCAGATGGAAAAACCCAATAACACTTTGCCCGACCTGGGAATCGAACCCAGGACCTCATGCTCAGGAGTAGCAAGCAAAGCAAAGCATTTATTTCAAATAAACCAATTACAGGCACTTTTGAATTGTCAAGGGGTCGGTCAGTCAGAAAGATGAAGTTAGTTGCCCATTCCAAAGCGTAGTGGGTACTTATGGAGAAGGATGGGCAAGAAATTCCATGGACACTCTTTTAAATCAAAATATGGTTACAAAATATTGTTTACATCATTCATGTTGAAATTATGCATGTGAGAACGATGCAGAATGTTAAAAGCGTCCGTAATAAAAAGACAAAAACAATTGAAATATTAAATTAAATTAAAACAAGCCGTTACGCTATTAATAAATATCAGGCCCATAAAAAAGAAACCCTATAATAAATAAAAAGGATGAAACAAGATGGAGCTATTGTTTCGTATACCGAGCCTTTTTCTAAAAACAACACCACAACAAACACGGCCACGACATAAAACTGGACGTATTAAGAAAGAAAAATAAAAGCGGTAATTACCATGAGACAGAGACAGACAGCAGTCAGGCTTTTGCACGGCCAGCTGTAGAATTTCAGCCTTTGCCCTGGAATTTTCGGCATTCGAATTTGAGCCAAATTATATAATGTGGCCTACCAGGGCCTCACTTAATATAACTGACGATGCGAAATTTCACAGAAAAATACATAATTGACTCATTTTAACGACAGGTGCTGTTTAATAAAGCATTAGAAAAAATTATCATATTGTCGTCTGTCGGTTTTATTAAAAAGGCTCCTTCTCGTAGGCTAAGCCAAAAAAATGTTAAAGTATACATAGCCAGGCAGATAAATTCTCAAGCCAAAATGCCAACAGACCCTCAACGACATCCAGAATACACTTAATTCGAAGCAGCAACAATTAACGTTCCATAGCAACCACTTTACGGCTAAAAATAAAACCAAGTCCCAATACCCGTTTTATGGGAACCCGACTGTGTATTCGCATCCTTTTACGGTGGCTTGCGCGGGCGCAGGCGCCGCACACGACCGTCGCGTCGTCGCCAGACATGCCAGCTTCCGCTATACTTGCAAATTAGGACGACTTTCGATTTATCATTCATTTGCATACGTGCATAATTAACCAACTACTTAGTATTAAACCATTTACAGTGGTGCCATACTAGGCAGCTCTTAAATAATGTTTTATTTACGCAACAATTTACTTGCAGAAAATAGGCGGTGGCTTAAGTTATATTAGAAAATTGTCAGTGTCAATTTAGGAGATGTTACCCAAAAATAAAGAAACATTTCAAAACAATTTTCAGGAAAAATCATTTTACTGATAGAATTTTATAACTGTTTCAAAAAGCTTTTATAAAACAATTCAATAAGCAATTTAGACCAATAATCAGAAAAGCGACTTTTGATCTCCTCATTGTATTGTATCAAATCACATAACGTTCGGGTGAATGACTTCGAAATGGTGATACATACAGAGGGAATCAATGGCAAAACAAAACAAAAATAATTTTGACATCAGGTTCGTTTTGATTTATTACTGGCTGATTAAGAAAAGAAAAATACCAATGAAAAGATGGATGTATTCTGTGAAAGATTATAAATGGCTAAGTCTGAGATGAATGACAGCTAATAAAGATGTAAGAAGGAACAAAAAGAGAACCTAAATAAATTACGATGTGCAAGCTTTTTAGCGAAAAACTGAACTATATATTTACACTATATAAAATTATCAAAGGATAGCTATCACAGTACCTACGTATAAAAATAGCAAGATAAATTATACCAAACAAAAACTCAATTAATTCCAAACATGAAGCTCACTTATACTAAAGGCTGCGATATATCGCGTTAAGCGTTAACACGTCCGGTGAGTTTCTGAGCAGCACTGAGAATGACTCACCTCACTCACCAGACTTACATTACCGAGCTAAACCGTGACTAATGTTTCTAAGTAAAACGGTAAAACAGTCAGACAGTTTGCTTAAGTTGTTTTGTTGCATTGCCCGTCTATTGAAAACTGGGATCTTCTTCCCAGAGAATTAGGAAGTAACGTTGGAACCCTCCCGCGTCCGTCCGATGAAAATACATCGCGTAAAATATTTCCTTGCTTCTAAGAAGCTGTCTCAAAAATAGGTAGGTACATGTAGTCAATAATTATTAAACACCATCGCAGCATCATTATGTCTTTTAACTAATTCATTTTGTTTTTTTTTTTTTTTAAGGCGCGTTTAGAAGCAATTTTTTTGGTTATTGACAATAGCGCAACGTGGCAACAAATAAGGTTCGAAACAGGTCTATGCGTTTGATGTTAGTTGAATCGAATGACCACCAAATTTTACTGTTTTAATTAAATTAAAAAATAAATGCACGGTTCAGTGGAATAATTTTAAGGTATTTCTTTAGTTGATTGAATTCCTTTTATTATCATTACATAAAATATGATAGTTTACGCTCAACATTTTGAGAATTATGCGACGAAAAATGTTTTTTTGAGCTCGGCGGGTTAATTACGTAACACACTAACAGTAGGAATGGGTTTCATTTTGAAAGTTCAACAACATTCATTGCGTTATTTACGTTGTTGAGCGGACAAATTTTTCGAACATAATTATGAAGTTTGGATTAGTATTAGGCTTCAAAATTATTCAGATTGTGGTACATACCTAATGTGTTACGTAATTAGGGTGCTGTTTTGAGTTTTTCTTTCATGATACTGTTTTATTTTTAGTAAATATTTTTGAAAGGCTTTTCTTTGAACCAGTTGACAATACTCTCTATTTTTTTCCGGCACGTAATATGTACCAACGTGCCTAATGACTAACTGTGCGACAAACACTAACCGTTATACGGTGACCTACGATTGGGCAGCGCCTTAAGAATCACGAAATTTAAGAATACAAAAACTACAGCCGGTTTCTTAATCTCAATCATACTACGAGTATAATGATCATATATTTTTTGTGAAGACAACACTAATTTTATATGGGTACTATTTTTATTTTATATCCTACTTCATACTGAATTGTTCGTGCAACGTGTCTAACAATTTATATAACTTTATAGACCCAAATAGCAATAAATCTAAGTACCGATCCCAGACGTACTTTCGCTCCGTCTAGATATAGACTTAGACCTACTTTCATTCGAGTTTATATCGTTTACGCCACTTGATAGATTCCTATAAATCTACTTATATACAAAACACGAGTAGATAGGCGTAAACGGTACCAGATGTGAACTGGTGACTGGTACTTATGATAAGTAACTTACAAGCACCTAATCTTGAGAGTTCCGTAGCTATAATAGGACCAATCACAACTGGCGTAGATAAAAGACTTTCTCACCTTTTTTTAGGTAGGACCTCTTGCAAGTTAACCTAAGAGGTTGTCGGCGGCTTAAGGCCCAGATATACGACTTTTAATGATTTCAAATTGACAATCACGTCTAAACGAATAGTCTTATTTGTTTGAAAAAAATATATTAAACTAGACTATTTGCTTCGTAATTTGATATGTGAATATTTGAAATTATATTTTTATAACATAGTGTAATTAATTTGTAAAGTGATGTCTAACGCGAACACAAAAACGATAATCATGCAAAAACTATCAGGCGTATTTTCATGAAATCTGCACCATCTAAAAAACAATTAATTTACCCAAATTTTTGTATACGGCTTTTATTTTTATTTTGTTTGATAAATCAAGGTGGGTTGTTTTTGCGAATAAACTTGATGCGCGCTGAAGCGGATGCTCTTGCGGGCGACGGGCGGCAGTGCATCGCTGACCAATGTCCGGGTAGACGCTAACGCTCTGTGCAATTTTATTCACTTACAAGTTTCGCATGCTCCTCCCACTCGGTCAAGGTCGCTGGCACTTATTGTCGCCTTAACCTGGCTATTCAAACAAATGCGACACGCGACGCAACACAAAGGCACCGCCTGTCGCGCGACGAGCGGTACCTTTGTGTCGCGTCGCGTGTCGCGCCTGTTGTAAGGAGCCTTAAGGCAGGGAATAACAATTATAAACTCAGCGAGACAGTGACTACATGCTAAACAGGTACCCTGTGTAGGGTAAGTTTAGCACCTCAGGACCACACGATTAAACATGTTTCTCACTAGTTACAGAGCTTCTGTGTTCAAGACACAATTTAACGGTTTAGAGTGGCTTAATCAGAGCGAGGTTGAAGGAGCAAATGATTTTTACTTAAAATCACATGGACATGTTGGTTCCAGAGACCACACATTAGTCCCCGTGGACTGATTTAGAGTGATTATTCTTTGACGAATTTCAGTATTACCTATATTGTGATTCGAGACTAGTAGTCTTAAATACTAGTCTTAAATAAAAATAAAACAAATTATGTTTTTTTTTTTAAGAAATCCAACGTAATATAGCACCGATTGACGTATTTACACAAAAAATACGTATTTTGAAAAGTCGCACGGGGATATTGAACCAAATCACACGACATCTCACCACGGGGGGTAATAATATCACCAAATTCGACTCACATAATTAATGAACGCCCCCAAAGAGATTATTATGGAAACGTAAGAAGTTTTACTTACATAAAACAGTTTTTGCAATCTTCGGACATAACAAAGTCTTAGAAATTATCACTTCAGTGAGGTTTGAGTTTCAGGTTTACTACGTTTTCGAACTTAGAACGTTTTTACTAGTCTTATAATAAAGCAAATTATGTTTTTTTTTTTAATAAATTCGACGCAATGAAGCACCGATTGACGTATTTACATAAAAAATACGTAGGTATTTTGAAAAATCGTACGTGATATTCACACACGGGGGGGGTATTCAATCAAATCTCACGACATTTCACCACGGGGGGTAAAAAAATCACCAAATTCGACTCACATAATTAATGGACGCCCCCAAAGAATAATATGGAGACGTAAGAAGTTTTACTTACTTAAAACAGTTTTTGCAATCTTTGGACATAACAAGGTCTTAGAAATTATCACTTCAGTGAGGTTTCAGGTTGAGAAACGTTTTCGGGTTCTTAAAAAAATAAAGGCAACAGCTGAAATATTTCATGACCAGTATTTAATATTAAAGCGTTGAAGCAACGAACGAAAGAGCGACGACCTCTATCAAGGTCAAACCGATTCTGAAGCCTGAATAACGTTTGATTGTTTCCTAATACAAAAATGCGGGGCAATCTTTGGGGACTGCCGATAGAAGTGAAAACTAATTAACTTGTGAATTGTATCGTCAAAGCGTGCGATGACGATGACGCGAGTTTCACGATTTTTGTTCACCCAAAAAGTGCTCAACGCGCCTAAAGAAATTTCCACTTCAAAAAAACAAATGCAAGGCCTGACAGAGATAGCACAACAGTCTTTTTTATGTTTAAGTTTATCCAATGTATTGTAGTTCTTATTAATAACTTATTAAGACCAAAAAAACGATGGATGGACTGTGTGAAAGATGATATCTAGCTGGAAAGGGAGTGACTACCGCATAAGCATAATCAGCCGATAATGTTCCCACTACTGGGATACAAGGCTCCTCTCAGTGAAAGGGAGCGGACTGTCAATCTGTCATCCACCACGCGGGCCCAGTGCAGGTTGGTAGATGTCACAAGTCTTCGAACTTTTGGTTGTAGGACATGCCGGTTTCCTCACGATGTTTTCCTTCACCGTTTGAAGAGCAGTGGTGATGAAATTATTTACACAAAGTAAAGCGCCTGCCTGGGTTCGGACTGGGTGACTACCGAGATGACGACTAAAGGATCCTACAAACAAGCGCGACACAAAGGCACCGCCTGTCGCGCTTGTTTGAAGGAGCCTTAATAGGGAAATATGGAAGAAGAAGAAGATAATGTATTACGCCGGCACCAAAAAAAAGTTAAACAAGGGCAAAAAAAATATGATGATTACGAGACTATTTCTTTTTCCTGATCTAATGTTTTTCTTTTCAACAGGCAGCTACCACCACACTGTAGGTCTTGGCTTGCTGGAAGGTCTTCACGAGAAGTATGGCGACCTGGTTCGACTGGCGAAGGCGTCCAGGACACGGCCGGTGCTCTACGTCTTTGATCCTGAGATGATGAGAGAGGTATGTTTCTTCTTCTAAGAATTCTTGAAAATCTACAAGAAACTTAAATATGTTGGTATATCATTTGAAGAGGATTGGACATACACTGGGAGGCATAGGTTTTGGAATCGAGATGTAGGTAACCAATATGGCTTTAAGGAAGCACTTTTTTTTTAATAGCATTGGGATTGAAGAGTTCCCTAGAAAAAAGTCTACAATTTTCTGAATGCGTCAGTGAAATATAGGTAATGAATTGTTGCGGAACTTTGCACATAACATAGCATCACGCCGGTATTCCCCGAAGGGTTAGGCAGAGGTGTACCTATAGCATACCCACGTTTCGCCAGTTATGTTTAAGTCCCATGTAATAGGGGGCGAGCCTATTGCCATCAACAGGGCACAAATCCAGACTCCGGGCTGCTACCGAGATATTCCAGATGGAAAAACCCAATAACACTTTGCCCGACCTGGGAATCGAACCCAGGACCTCATGCTCAGCAGTAGCGCTTGCGACCACTAGACCAACGAGGCAGTCTTTGCACATCATGGTTAAAATCACGTAAGGTAAGAGATGAGGAAATTAATTGATTAAACTCTTGGAGATGGGTGACCCCTAATTGTAAGTGTATAACAATACTTACTATGTAGCAGCATACTATATAAAATAAAACATAATGTAGATAGGAGGTAAGCAGTGACACAGTGTGTTAAGACGCTTCCCCGACCAAATGACCTTGATCGTTCGGTCCTTCTCTGTCCCGTCGGTGAGTCTCGCTCTGTCTCGCTCCCTGCGCACGCTCATTTATCATATAATTCACAAAAAAAATGAAATTATTTTAATAAAAAAAGACAAGCGATGTTTTGAAATAAAATAAAACGTGAATTATTTAGATTTTTCAATTATCTATCCATTAGTGTAATCCTCAAATTAATAGAACGGCACCTTTAGCAAAAGATGCATGCAATCAATAATTTTAGTCACTTTTTACAAGAAGATTTTAAATGTATTTTTAACACATAAAAACAAAATAATAAGAACGTGCAATGTGATGTGCTTTTAGATGTAGTTTATTACCCATAGTGAATGAGTTAATAGCCTCTGAATAACGCATTATGGCAAGGATTTGGTCGGGGTACCGCCTTAAGGCTCCTTCTAACAGGCGCGACACGCGACGTGACATAAAAGCACCGCCTGTCGCGCAACGAGCGATGCCTTTGTGTCGCGCGCAATACACGTCGCGTGTGGCGCCTGTTTTAAGGAGCCTTTAGGATAAATAAGTTCTAATTAATTCCAAACACATGCATTCTAAGAGCGCCGTAGATCACAATAACGTTTATTGTACTTTTAATTTATATGCAGTCTGACTCACCGAGTGCATACAAGCTGCGCAGTCAATGTAGTTTTCTAGACTTTTTACGTCATATAGAGTATATTTTTCAGTCCATTATTATAAAAACAATGTTGTTATTATTTTTTTGTTTTTGTTAATTTCTATATTTATATCTATAATTTTTATGGTGTACATAATAAATAGTATTCCGACAAACGGGGTGAATAGGATACAAGGGTGAATCGAGACGAAAGTTTAAAAGGGATTTTAACATTGAAATAATATAGTTTGTTGCCAAAAAGGACTCTAATGTGTTAACTGTATTATAATTAGCGAATAAGTGCCCTTTTTGGCAACAAACTATATTATTTCAATGTTAAAATCCCTTTTAAAGTTTTGTTTCTATTCACCCCTGCATCCCTATTCACCCCGTTTGGCGGTTCTATTCTATACTTGGCAAAGTTGGTTCTCCAAAAGTGCTTGGCTCGTTGTAGCCTCTTGCTCCTAGTGAGTTGCCGTGAACATTCTTCATCGGCTTACAAGTTAGGTTAAGTTAGATGGTATAGGGTAACTTCACTCCACAAATCCTTAATCTACAGAAGTTCTTAATATGTTAGATAAGTAACTTAAAAGGTTAGTGTGCTCTTAGTTAATATTTTTGGTAAGTAGTGTTATTTTTGTGAAAATTACCTAGGTCCTAGAGAGTAAGAAAAAAATTCAATTCTAGCAGTGGATTTATCTAAAATGAGAAACGGTTCACTGGCGCTTCGCCGAGCCAGTTTTAATTCGCACTTCATTGTAATACGGACAGGAAAACATGGGTCATATTATTACACCTTTAATTAATTGATGTTACTTAATATGCAGTTGGACTCGCTAAGTTGTTAACTAGGTAGGTATGTCTGCACTAACTGCGCAGTTCGGGACTGCATGTGTTGATCACGTGAATCGTTTTTATCAACAACTGGGGCTTGCAAATGTAAATTTTATGCGCGACAAAAATAGCATGAAAGTTGTTATTCTAATTTTGGATGTTACGATATTACTAATTTGATTAAATACATTGTTTCATAAACTAGGATTACATATTAGATATTTTTTTAAATAGGTACAGGATCATGTTCTGATTTCATTTTAACTAGACCTAACTTGTAGACTAGATTTGTGGACCTTTTTATATTTTGTTGAGTACATGTTACTTGTTTACAGGCCTACACTGTCCTCCCATATCTATCAACATTGGAATTGGAAACATTGTAAAAGCCCCTTATTTTTAAAAGAGTAACGGTGGAGTTTCTTGCCGGCTCTTCTCCATAGGAAACAACCAATTGGAACCGTGCACCTAGCTTCTGACGTTTCATAAGTGCCCATGTTGGTTTATGTGAAATAAAATATTTAGATTTTTGCTGTCAGATATAATGTTATTTCTTTTGACTGACCATTTTCTTTTATCGAGCCAATCATTTTAACTAAACTTAAAAGGTTGTCTGTAAAAGATCGCTTTTAGCGATAAGATCGTCCATTGTATCACCCTATGTAATCTGTAATTTTTATGGTGAACAAATATTATATTCTATTCCTTGTGGTGCGTCTCGGCGGACTCTGGCCATCCGGTGCACTGCTAGATTTTAAATTTATTTTAAATATAATAACGAAATCATAAAATGTGTTCTCAACATGCCCTAAAAAACAATAAGCCTTATCTTTTGATATAATTTTTACATGGTTTCATGATGGAATCTCTTCAAGGTACACGTTTTAATAGCGATTTAGTGTCATCTTCATGGTTTTCTTTTATCGAGCCAATCATTTTAACTCACGTTCTGTTTTCACACAGCGCTTGACCGCATGTTCAATTTTCCTAATATATTTATTTTGCGCAACATTTACATTTGTCTAGATTAGAAGAGGTTTGACTAAGTTAAAAAGTAATGCAACCTCGTCTGAAAAAAACTTTAAGTACCTCCGTGTGAATCCGAAACAATAAAAAATCCTCACAAAACCAACTTACTTTCTCTGTTACGTTAGACATGAAACCTTTTAAAACTAGACTAATTAGTTTCACTTCGCCTGCGCGTGACTATAATGTTGACAGATTTTTTGCTCTCAAAATTTTGACTTCATTTCAAGATGTCTTGTCTACTTTACGTCTCATATCTTAGCACTTTAGACTTAAATATTCTGAGTCGTGTCTGAATAATCATTTTTAGTTTATTTATATAAATACTTAGCTAAGGCATCTGTCCCACTGCCGCCGTTTAGCGAGAAACGAGTTGGCGAGCAACGAGCAGTGTGTGTAGTTCGGATAATTTTATCGCTCGGCTTAAACGAGTGCGCGAGTGCAAAGAGTAGAATGGCTGCCCACTCACTTGCCGGTATACGTATGTACAGTCGCCAGCACATCAAGTTACTACAAACTGTCAGATTTTCTCATTCTATTTTGAACTTAACAACTAACATTTTAAGGTTTAAAATCGTTTGGAGAAATTTGACAGTTTCGTGTAGCTTGGGCTGTTGGCGACTGTATTCGTACAAGTGAGAGTCTCTCAGCGAATGTTCTACCCGCCAAACGAGCGTGGCTGAGCGAGTATTTTCTTTGATAGCTCTTGTCGCTGCGACAAGTTGAGAGAGAATTCTCGCCGGCATCGGCAGTTTGAATAGTCAGCGATCAACAAATAATTATGAATCGTTTTGACTGTGATGGGACCTACATCGATTGTTCGTTTCTTGACCTAAAAAATATAGTCAATAGCTAGACGTTTCCTCGTCAGCAATAGGACAGGTGTCATAAGTACACAAACAATTTACTTGTCCAGGAGATAGAGGCTATGTGCGACGTACGAACAAAGTACTAAAAAATTTACAGTTTCTAAACCACATCGAACAGTTATTTTTATCAATTTCGAACAAACAAGAAATTGAAAACAGATTATACATAAAATAAATACATTATGGCGGTACCCCGACCAAAACCTTGCCATAGTGCGTTATTCAGAGGCTATTAACTCATTCACTATGGGTAACAAACTACATCTAAAAGCACATTATTAATGTTCGATATCCTATCATCACATTGCACGTTCTTATTTGTTTTTATGTGTTATAAATACATTTAAAATCTCCTTGTAAAAAGTGACTAAAATTATTGATTGCGTGCATATTTTCTTAAAGGTGACGTTTCAATAATTTAAGGATTACAGTAATGGATAGATAAATAAAAAATCTAAGTAATTCACGTTTTATGTTATTTCAAAAGCTCACTTGTCTTTTTTTATTAAAATAATTCCACAATATGTTGAGAATTCTATGATAAATGGGCGTGCGCAGGGAGTGGGACAGAGCGAGACTCAGCGATGGAACAGAGAAGGACCGGACGCTCAAGGTCGTTTGTTCAGGGAAGCGCCTTAACTCACGCCTTCTTCCTATGGTGTAGGCAGATTCTACAGAACGCCACCTGCTACGATCCTTACACACTTCTTTTACCTCGTTTACGTTCATACATAATTATTCCCAAAATAACTCGTTTTCAATTTCAATGTTTCTGTGTTGTAGCCGTGAGATCATGCCTGTATTTCCCGATAGTTTAGGTGTATAATAAATCAAAAGCCTTTTATTCAAACTAGGCTTACAATCATCACTTTTTGAATGTCAAAATTACATAAGACAGTCTCCGAAAACGCCCACCCTTCACCAGTTCCTAGTGGTGGGAAGAAGAAGTGGCGCCACAAACTTCCCAGCAGCATAGCTGGCTATTAAGGCGGAACCTTCAGGGTAGCCCGCGAAATTCAAATTTTCTTACGTTTTTTTACAATTTGCAGGTTACTGTCAGGTTGTATTTTGATTAAAATATGATTCGCGACCGTAACCAATATGGCTTTACAGAATTATAATCATTAGAATCAGCAATACATCTCTATAAGTTCATATTACCCTATTGAATGACTATTTCATGAAATCATGACATTTGGGGGCAACTCTAACTTACAAGGTATTACAAGGCAGATGTGAGTGGAAACGCCGGGAGGGGACGCCCTAGGAAGACAAATAGTGACCTTATTGGTGATGTTCTTCAGAAAGGTCAGGTGCGTAGTACTCACAACCGGCGTGCGTGTATGACCAGATGTATGAACGTAAACGAGGCAAAAGGAGTATGTATGGATCGTAGCAGGTGGCGTTCTGTAGTTTCTGCCTACCCCCATGGGAAGAAGGCGTGAGTTTGTGTGTCTAACTTAAGGAGTTGTATTGCTGATTCTAATGATTATAATTCTGTAAAGCTATATTTGATATGGTCGCGAATCATATTTAGATCACCATACAACCTGATACTGACCTGCAAATTGCAAAAACGTAAGAATATTTGAATTTCGCGGGCTACCTTGGCGCATCCCTCTTAAGTTAGAAGAACTTAATTCTATGCATGCAAAGTAATTAACATTATTTTACATAAATCAGCTAGCACACGGCAATATACCAACAAAAACAATAGGTACCTAGTAACTACACTTATATTGTCACCGTGGGGAATGCCCATTGCTACCAAGCATTAGCTGTCAAGGCTCGTGCACACTGGCGCGACGCCACAGCCCGACACAAAGGCGCCGCTCGTCGCGCGGCTTGCGGTGTCTTTGTGTCACGCTGTAGCGTCGCGCCAGTGTGCACGAGGCTTTACGTGGATATTATTAGATAAGAAACAAAACCTCTACATCACGTGGTTTGATAGCTTCTAACTGCTTCCCGCATTATACTTTCTATATTACAAAGTTAGAAAGTAAACAGGCAGAGCGATCTCATAATGTACAGTCACCAAAAGTGATAAGTAACCAGGGTCTTCGGATATAGTTGAAGTTTTGTAAGAAACCGATGGATGCTTTCAAATAAAATTTTATTTAATTAATAGAAAAAAAAACAGTTAATTTATCAAATTAAATTTCATTCGAAAACATCCATCGATTTGTTACTAAACTTCAACTATATTCGACGACCCTGGTTACTTAACTCCTTTGGTGACTGTACCAGTCGCTCAAAAATTTGGCAGGATTCGAGGTCACTTGCCAAACGGTACATATTCACTTTCAAACCTACCTACGTCATAAGTAAACATGTGATGTATTAAGGCTCCTTCATACAGGCGCGACACGCAACGCGAATCGCACGCGACAGTCTGTTCTTTTGAGTCGCGTCGCGTGTCGCGCCTGTTTGCGAGATCTATAAACTTTACTAGACACCTACTTTGTCTAAGCTTTAATCATTCTTGTCACTGCCAAAGAACTGTCACACTGCAAGTCCAAGGAACAGACGAGAACATGTCTAAGCCGTGCTAAGTAACGTTTATAGCATTCGGTCTTAGATCCAACTTCATCAAAATGCATATATGGAATAGATTTTGCATCAATTAATTAAGTAAGCTTATGAAATTAAATGAAATGAAATGATTTGAAATAAAATGATTTATTAATAATCAAGTACATTATACATAGTTTTATGAACGGTGATCCCGAAACTAGACGTTATTATAGTATCATCATTATAATCCCTAAATATGGGTTTCTGATTGATTTAATTAAATACTTCTTTTCGTTTTCCGCGTAAGTTATGCGAGATCTGCGAGAATTGCTTCTAAGATAAACCAATTAAAAATACCAAAGGTCGCAGACTTCCTGGGGTGCTCCAGATATTGTCACTTGCAGATGTTAACTTGTTCAACGATCAATTTGTTCAACTCTTTTTTCCAGCCTTTTATTTCAACTATAATCAAAATTTAATCAGCTCCCATTCCTCACTAAAGCGGCTACAAATCAGTAGGTACCTAAGTGTATCACGGAGGCACGTACTACCTTCACGATCTTTTAAAGGCTCCCGCAAACAGGCGCGACGAGACAGCGCAACGCCACTCTAGTAGAACAATTTCTATGAAAACTTCATGGATATTGTTCTACAAGAGTCGCGTCACGCTGTCGCGTCGCGCCTGTCTATGGGAGCCTTAAACCATCCATTGGTTCCATATGTTAGCCTTTTAAATCCTGCTTCCAATTTTCGATTGGTCGGACCCCTTACCGATTCAAAGTAAACATTTCTTTTAGAAGCTCTCTTGATGTATTAAAGTTTCAGAAACTAGAAAGTACTAGTAACACTTAAACTAATACGTCGTTGGGAATACTTAGAAATCTCTGAAATAAAAAAAGATTCCGACGAACTGAGAACCTCTTCTTTTTTAGGGTTCCGTACCCAACAGGTAAAACATGACCCTATTACTATGACTCCGCTGTCCGTCCGTCTGTTACCAGGCTGTATCTCATAAACCATGATAGTTAGACAAATTAAATTTTCACAGATGATGTATTTCTGTTGCCGCTATAATAACAAATACTAAAAAACAGAATAAAATAAATATTTATGGGGGCTCCCATACAACAAACGTTATTTTTTGCCGTTTCGAGTTCCGAGTCCGACTCGCACTTAGCCGGTGTCTTTTTTCAAGTCTGTTAAAAAAAAATCACTTCGAAATAAAGAGACAGATTTTACAGAGTGATAAGAAATATTTTTTCGTGTACGCATCTTATATCATAATATACTTATAGTTATTTTCAAGCCCTGCGCCTGATTGGATTTCCAATCGCCAAAAAAGACGAACTTCCATACATACTTTCATTCCCCATTGAAGGGCATAAAGTTTCAAAAATTCTTGCTTTGTGCTCATTTTCGTTGCCTAAGTAAGTACTGATGATAAAGATGAAATTTTGCACAAGATATCCTTATATAGGTACCTATATAAGGATATCTTGTGCAAAATTTCATACTTCTAGACCAAGCAGTTCAGACGGCGTTGTGAGTCAGCTAGTGAATGAATTAATTTAAGATTTGTCTAGTTTTAAAAACAAAAGATTGTGATCACCAGACTGTGACCTAGGTAAGTATTCTTGAACCATTTCAAACGGAAAACCATTGTAATAAATGTGACATCTTACCAGAATGCCGGGTACATATTTTTTCCATTATCACCGAACTATTAATACAAAACAGTAACATCTATGACGCACGCAAAGGTCATTACAATTATACTCACTATGATACTGACATGAGTATTATCGCTTATCGTACCAAATATAGGAAACAACATTATTACCAAAAATGTGCCTACCAAAACACTTCCATGCTAGACGTGAAAACTTTACGATTGTAAAATAAAATTCGTGTCACGTTTTATGACTTGAGTTCATGGTAGACCCCGACCAAAACCTTGCCATAGTGCGTTATTCAGAGGCTATTATCTCATTCACTATGGGTAATAAACTACATCTAAAATAACATTATTAATGTTCGATATCCTATCATCACATTGCACGTTCTTATTTGTTTTTATG
Organism: Griposia aprilina; assembly: GCA_916610205.1. Classification (NCBI taxonomy): domain Eukaryota; kingdom Metazoa; phylum Arthropoda; class Insecta; order Lepidoptera; family Noctuidae; genus Griposia; species Griposia aprilina. The sequence continues at coordinate 5,562,632 of OU744294.1, read as the reverse complement.
TGTTATAAATACATTTAAAATCTCCTTGTAAAAAAGTGACTAAAATTATTGATTGCATGCATCTTTTGCTAAAGGTGACGTTCTATTTATTTGAGGATTACACTGGATAGATAATTTAAAAATCTAAATAATTCACGTTTTATTTCATTTCAAAACATCGCTTGTCTTTTTTTATTAAAATAATTTCAACGTTTCGTGAATTTTATGATAAATGAGCGTGCGTAGGGAGCGAGACAGAGCGTGACTCAGCGACGGGACAGAGAAGGACCGAACGCTAAAAGTCGTTTGGTCGGGGAAGCGCCTTAAAACTAGTGTCCAACCAAAGGTTCGGTTTCGGTTTCGGCCAAAAAATAATTTTTCGGCTGCAGTTTCGGTTTCGGCCCGACCGAAACTGCCCTCCGTGAGCTGTCGGTTTTGATAGAATACGAACGACTGACAGATACACAGACAGCGAAGACTTATGACCGATTCCTATAATTTACGGCCAGTTATTGGTTAAAATTAAAACTCTAATAACTTTAGCAAGAATGAAGCAAATACCGTATAGCTTTGTATAGAAGACCATCCCATATGAAAGTAGCTATCACAGGTAAAATTTGCTTACCAATCTATTTATATGCCCAGTATGGCACAAAAAATTGGTAAATTGGTAACCAAAACTATTCGTTTTTGTTTATAGGAACCGAACATTAGTGGGTCATAGGTGGCCCCATTGTCATCCTTTTTGTACAAATACCAAAAAAAAAAAATTTTTTACTTATAAATAGAAGTAATTTAGGTTCTTAGCTGGTTTAGTATCAACGAGTAAGGATTTATTCGCTTTCTGGAAGATTGATGCATCTTAGCGACTCTGCGATTACTTCGACTCTGAATCGCGTTTTGGCGACTTGTCCCGTTTGAGCACGGTTTAAAAATTGCGTTTTTTAACGATGCAGAATTGTTTGGCGGAGACATAAAGCATTGTTAGTAGGTATATCGAGCTTCCGAAAAGCGACTAAATTGCTGATTGCGGATGCTAAAATTATAAATGGTGTTTAGAGTTGAATCGTGCATCTGAAAAATTACTAAATCGCTAATCGCAAGAGCTAACAGTAGCTTAACTGCTAAGGCCCATAGTTAAATTAATAAACGTCATTTAAAAAAATTGAGCTTTTCACACAAATTCAGGCAAAAGTATTTTTTTCCTTTAGATAAAAGAAATCAGATTATTGCAAAATCAGCCCTTAATCAAATTATTTGTAACAAGTCTTCGAAAAACGACGGGTCTCAGAAAATAATGTCAATTTATCAAACTTTTGCTTAATTATATAAGTTTCGGTTTCGGCCGAAATAACAACAAAATCTAGTCTGTAACCATCGCGCGGCCGAGTCGATAGACACCTCTTGTATTAAAATTCATACAGCCTGCCAATTAGGATACTTCAAGGGTAAAAGAATCCAACAAAGATACATAGATACGCGTGGACAACATAACCCTGTCTTTCCTGTAGCACAGTCGGGTCAAAGGAAATGATAATCCCTTCATAATAACTTTAAAGATCATGCATGAAATTAGTGCTACTTTAAACAATGAAGCTATAAAGTATACTGCATGTGTATCACATTAGCTTAAAAGATTTCCGATATAATAATTATAAAACTTCCTAACAATGAGATATAAATCAACTGACGATAATAATTATTTACGAAGAAACACCTTGTGCAACGTGTTTCTTGTACGTATTATTGCATTAATCAAAATAAATATTTTTCAACTTGAATTTGTTTGTTTGTTTAAGTTGATTTTTTTTTTTGTATTTGTGCAAGGTTTATTTTAATTTCCACAATAATATTTACATAATTTAAAAAGCTAAGTTTTAAAATAATAATACGTACTAGTATAGTTAATTGTAGATATATTATTAGTTGAACAATTGAAATCCGTTTATTTATTTATGACTATATTTTTTCCAATCATCCCGTGTTTAAATATAAACATTTATTAAATGCCTTTTTTGGTATGTTATCTATCACTTAAACTCATTATTAGATAAAAAAAAGACGAGTTTGGTGACCTAATTGTTAATTAATAATCCTATGTCATTATATTATGACTCACCTTCCTTGAGTCTTTGACGTTGAGTTTCCCAGTCCGCTTTTGATCTAAGATTTATTAAACTCTAAAGGTAAGCGCCAGCTGTCTCCTGTTATACAAACTGAGTTTTCGAGAACCTATTAAAATTAAAAAGTACTTACAGCTGAAACTTTGAAAATAGTAATAGTAAAAGCATTGAACGCTTAAGTGTTGTGACGTCATAAAATCATTCAAACTCATGTGAATTCCTCAATATTATAACCGTACTCTCACTGCATTATTAGCAATTTTCTAAAACAGCCTTTTTTCCATAACGTTATTGTAAAAGGCCCTTGATCAATGCAAAAACCTCAGTCCTTTCTGCCTACCCTCCATGGGAAAACATGCCACGATGTAGGTTAGTTTGTAATAATAAAGAGATAAACGGTTTCATTGTCTTTAAGCAACGCGATACTCCGGATGCGGTGCTGTTATTTTCAGTCCGGTAGACATATTACATCTACCGTCTAGACTAATTTTATTATCACATATCATGCTCCGAAGACATGAATCACATAATAATTTAAAAAGAATCACTACGAACTGCACCCTTATTACGTAACACACACACACAAATCACAATCTCAATCATTTTGAAGCCAGCTAATCCATGGCTTCATAGTGTTCGAAAAATTTGTCTGCTCATCAACGTAATTAACGCAATGAATGGTGTTCAACTGTCAAAATGAAAGCTATTCCTACTGTTAGTGTGTTAAGCAATAACTCCACCAATTCTAATCGCATTGTGAAAATTTCATTGCTGCTTACATTTAGGGGAAAATCTATGAAAACGTTTATGAATTGTGTGAAAGAGGATGTGGCAAGAGACCGGTAAATATACGGTAATGCTTATAGAGATGTGTAGAAGGAGATATGGGACGGCGACTATGAGAGCAGGAGAATGCTGAATGATAGTGATATAACCGATGTGTAATGAAAGCCTTCCCTGAAAAAGCCTTTCCCGTTAGGTATTCGGCTATTTTCGTAAGTGAAAAACTGAATTCTATCAGCAAGTCTACCTGATTTTACCACATTCGTGCAATAATCAAAATAAATTAAAGTTCTGCCTCTACATACAATAAATAAATTCCTTTTTTGGTAAATTAAATATTAAATTAGGTCAAGTATCATATCACTGTGTAAACGTTAAATTTTAAATTATGTAACGGCGGCAAAAATAATGTCATATTTTGGCATATCTAAATAAAGCAAAGCCCATTACCGGTTTGTTGACGTTTGCACAGAATCACTCTCTCACACCGTGTTATCTATTTACAAATATAATTTTACGACTATATTATGCTCGTGCCAGATAATGTGGGTCAAATTTTATTGATAGTGTAACCTCAATTGACTTTCAAATTGTATGCACGGATAAGGTTTTTGTGTTTATACATTTTTTAAAGCAGATTGTGAAGCACATGACAAAGTATTTGATTTTATAGTTCTATGATGTGTTTTGGGTGCGCAGATCTAGTCAAAACAGTTTCAAAGGTTTCAGTTTCAAGTATTTTTTTGTAATCTTTTCAGTCAGTTCAACGAACTTCAGCGATAGTCTGACTGATGACAATCTTGTCTCAGGTCTGCCCACAACCTTAGAATTTTTGATGTAGGCACCCTAAACCGGACTTGTTAACGAGTCACTTATAAAAACAAAATTTATTAGTTCAGTTCCAGATAAAAATTAATACTTTTCAGAACAAAAACATTTTTCTACAAATTATCATCACGTCCGAATAATAAAAGCCACAACAAAGTTGCGTAACGGTGTAACAGGCGGACCGTTGCACGCCGCTACCACGTGCGGTAATAAGTGTTGACTTATCTCGATTTATGTGTCATTGTTCCGCATGTAATGTTTGCTTTACCGTATACACAACAGTTCCACTTCCCTCGGGTCAACAGATATTCGTGAACCAATGTTACACCAAGAATATGGTGAGGTAAGCAGATCGCAGTTGTTTTTAGCACCTACAACGGCTGAGAATCGTTTGAAGACTGAGTATCTGAATAAAAGTATAAAAATACCTACAAAGGAAAAAGGGCTGTCAAATTATGTGAAGCGAAACCCTCTGAGATAACTAACACACGTTGAACTTAAAAATGTAACAAAAAAAAAATACCAGCAAGCTCTGTAGTCTAGTTTGGCGCCACAGAATTAAATCCGATGACACAACGATATAAAATTGTATGTGACAGGACTACTAAAGAGTCTTCTGTCTGCCGGACTGCACTTGAGACCACACTCAAGGTCAAAGACTAACCTCGTGCTACTCACATCAGTCAATTAATATTTCATTGTTTCACATCCAATGTTTTCCTTACTTGCCTACTTTACGAATTAAAGCTCCTTCAAACAGGCGCGACACGCGACTCGGCACAAAAGCACCGCCTGTCGTGCGATGAGCGGTCCCTTTGAATCGCGTCCGTGTCGCGCCTTTTTGAAGGAGTATTTATGGTAGACTACCTACACAATGAGCAACCTCGCCAGAACAGATGGCAAGCGGAGCATCCATAGAAATATTTCTCATATCTATAGCATCCATAGAAATATTTCTCATATCGGTAGCACCCGTTATTTAGCCGTCTACCTGAATATTTGATAGCTTACTAAGGTTTCATGTAATAATAAGTTTATTATATTACGAAGACAGAGAGAAAGAGTTCCGACCCTAGCTAGTAGCTTTGACAGCAATTTCAGTAATCTACTGATTGAAAATCGTCATGTTCATAAGGATTCCAAGCGTTGTAAGGATCCGCCGTAACTATACTATTTTAGTATCCGGCTCGAAGGACCATTTGCACGCTTCAATTACTTCGTTAAATGAAATGAAGCCCGTATGTGGGATTGAAGTTACATTATGTACCTAAGTAGGTATAGGTACTGAATTTTGAGTGTGTTCTGCGGCATTACTTTTTACTGGAGATCCTAGAGCCCCAGTTTCTACATTTTTTATGTGCTGAGTTTGAAGACGGCCATCCTGTGGTTTCCTTCAGGAGCAATAGATAGTCCTAATTGTTCTTCAACGCTTCCAAGTTACAGTACGTGCAATAAACAGTTAAAATCCTGAATTTAACCCATATCACTTGAATTTCTACTGTAAAGTAGTTCTAGGGTCGGCGACATACCTAGAGCGAATTTCGCCAATGAAACTCAATGATGAAACTAAAAGGGATCACCGCATCTAAGCCGCGTTCAGGAGATGTCAGTCTCATCATTGTTATGGAATATTGACACTGACAGCTCCTGAACGTGGTTTAGATATTGTGCGGATCGCGTCCAGATTAATTGGTGAAATTCGCCCTTATGTGGTCTTTCTAGCACCATACATACACCAAATTTACCACCAAAACCAGACTGTGGCAGTCTGTCAGTTTCATATAGTGCCAGACCATAACTCTTCAAAGTGAAATACCATTGAAGTGACGTCATTCGCCAGTATTATCTGCTACATTGGTTTGTCCATTGCAGATATTGTAGGCCAAAGAGTGGGTGCGATTGTAATAAATGTGTACGAAGAAAGAGGAACCATTAATTAATATATGTACCTAAATCTTGTCATAACTACAGATGAAGTCAGATAATACATAATATTTTAAGACAAAGGGGTCTTTCTTGATCAATGACTAAACTTAAGTTTGACAGCTCTCGAAACAAAAAAGAAATCTATAGATACCACGATTTTTAAACCATCACTAACAGCTTTCGATATCGTATACAATTTCTAAGCTTCCGTAGACCCGTACCACAACTTCCATATTCAAAATCATCACCCAGAAAAAAAAACAAAAGAGAGTTGGCCAGTATTAACCCAAAGATTGTTCAAACAAGCCTTCAAATGATTAGCAAAGTTTTAAACATAAACTTTTCTGTTGTTACAGGTATATGAAAGTTACTCAACGGAACCGCCTCGCTTCGAAAAATCGCCGCTATATCAACATAGGAAGGGAGTGGGCCATTGCCCGGTGCACGGGTACGTTTACAATGCTTTTATATTTTCAATTTATACAGAATACATCATAGGACCGATTTACCCGTGTGGAATCCAGGAGGTTTCTCCTGGATTTTTCATCTTGTGAGGGCTTACAAAACGATTTGAAAGAAAAAGGGAGTGTAGAATAACGTGAAGTTATATATTAAGGGTCATTTACGGTTTGTTTTTGTTTGTCTGGTTAGAAAACAAGATACTTAGTACAATGAAAAAATTGGTACAGCTAAGTTAGGCGAAACTACCCATCTTAATTAAGTTCCATGTAGATGATTGATGCTGTTGCTCTTTAAGGAACATTCAATCGAAGAAACCGGTCGATTAATTTAGAAGCAACATGGTTTCCTGTTGCAAACTGATTTGCATATTTTTAAAGTCACGATTAACATTCACACGTTTCTCACAAATCGTGACGCGTTTACTAATAAAAACAGAATCAGTCAATAAAGACAAAACATTTACCTACAGTAAACATTTGGTATTAGAGTACAATGACACAATTTTTTTGCATATCAGACGCATTGTTTGCTCTTACACTACGTTCAGACGGCGTGAGAACCACTCTAATCAAACGTGTTTCCTATCTATAAAATGTAATAAGTACTATTTATCACAGGCATTGTTGTTCAAAGTGTCAATTTACTTATCACTAGATTACAGGTGCATTAAACTACCGAATTGTTTGCGATATGGGGGATTTTCGCCTGATATGGCAGGATGTCTGTTTTGACAAGATATCGATAAAAAGTAAAGGTCATGTTCTGAAACCAGACAATGAATATTTAACCCTTTAACTGAATGAAAAAAAAATAACATGTCACGCCTCTTCCAGTTTTCAAACCTTGATAAACTTTTCTAGCATCTAACGGTTAATAGAACTCAATAGCGTATACCGTTCTAGTACCGTGAAGTGAAGAAGAAGATTGTTGCAGTCCTATTTATAAGAATTTTCTTTACAGTGACGAACCCAAAGCGATATGGGCTGCGATCCGCGCACTTCTGCAAGACGGCACTCTTTTAAAATGCTACGACAAGGCTTTCGACGATATTGCTGCTGACACGACGCGAAGGTAACATTTCAAATGAATGTCTTTAAAAAAAATTGTTTACTGTCACTTGTAATGGTTTTATTGATAAAATATGATAAATGATTTTATTTCTGTAAGTAGGTTTATACAAACACTTTTACACGTCAATCATATTTTTAAAACTAGATGAGGTCGGCGTTTCCTATCTGACTACTCTGAGAAGAATGGCCGAAACAAACTCAGAGGTCACAGTCTCTTTTAAAGTCCAGACATAATCTTGGTCAGATCATGTGAAGACCATGTAGATTTATGTCTGAAATGGTCTTTTGGGGAAAAACCACACAGATTGAGTGGATTGGGCTTAGGACACTTAATTTCTGAAAGATCACATCGTTGAACAGACAATGATAGACTAAAATATGTAGTAAATTAACTATAGCTGAAAGTACCTATCACATCCATACTAATATTATAATATTCGAAAGTAACTATCTGTATGTTACTTTTTCACGCCTAAACCACTGAACGGATTTCGATGAAACTTGGCAAGGAGGTAGATGGCATCCTGGCGAGTCCTGTACCAAACCTATCTATTCCTCCATGCACGCATTTCACTTTTTTAAAGGATATTATCAATTGTAGATGGTTCTGTCGATACTCTTGTGTGATCCACGCTAATCCATGATCACATAAAAAAATGCTAAATGGTTTGTCTATACTAGACGATAATCAAAATAACCTTGATCTTAGGTACACAAAAACAAAACAACCAAACACCTATCTCAGATAACAATGATCTTCCTCAAATATTTCAAGCAAAAGATGAAAAATATAACATACGTAACATCACGCCTTACTTCGCCAGTCACACCCACATTTCGCCAATATGTTTAAGTCCCATGTAATAGGGGACGAGTCTATTGCCATCAACCGGCCAAAAATCCAAACTCCGGGCTGCTACTGAGAAATTCCAGGTAGAAAAACCCAGTAACACTTTGCCAGACCTGAGACTTAAACCCAGAACCTCATGCTCAGCAGTAACGTTTCCACCAACGAGGCCGTCGAAAAAAATTTAGAACCCAAAAACGGTAAATAATAAAATAAAACAAAATATATGTCGTTCCTAGGTCATTGATCGCACTATAAGCAATTGTTTTTCATATTTATGTTAGTCACCTGACTCCTCAGATGAATGAACTGTGCAAATAAATGCATGACCTAGACAAAACAAGACGCAGTATTCACTACATTATACGAAGTATTCGAGCATATAAATTAAACAACAATTGACTGTGCAACTGCAGAGGTCACACGTCCGCATCGTTCGGGCGCCAGCTAGCAAGTGACCATTCTGGGAGTCTGGGTAGTGGGCGTGCGCCACTGCGCTAGTTTATCATGTCGATACGCTACACAGGACAAACCAGACAAATCAGTAAACAGTTTTATTCATGTTAACAATTGTTTATTCACGTGTTCATTGTTGAATAGAGATTTAGCATAATGGCATATAGGTAAAATGTCTTTTAGTTTCAGTTCGAGAATTAGCCAACTAGGGAGTCCCTATTGATGAATTTGGAAATCGCGGGGTTGAAGTGGCATTATCAATTCATGTGTATCATGAAATCAAATATAAATACCTATTATATTATTTATATTTGATAAAGATCAGTTACTTGAAACCATTGTGATCGTGACGAAATCTATACATATAGGTATATCGAAAACGTGCTAATTTTTAGATTGTCACAATAAGAATTGTGTGAGACTCGTATCTTCATAATCGTTTATTCGCGCAAAGAAACTAAGTAGATACTGGTAAATATTATTGTCGGAAATTTTCACTTCATCCGTGTCCAAAAACAAAAAAAAAACAAAAAAAACTGAACTAAAATCCATTAAATTTCTAAACGAAAAGAGGTTTAAAAAAAAAAGAGGTTTCGGAAACCAGTGAATTCTTCCCGACTTTAATGTATCCGAAATCTCTTTTTAGTTTGTATCACAAATTAATAATGGTATTTAATCCGTCCTCATAGATTGGGAGACCTACGCCACGCCGAGAACGCTTTAAACGATGAGTTGGAGACAGAGATCTACCGGTGGGCCATCGAGACTATCGGCATGATGATCTTCGGCATACGACTGGGTTGCCTCGACGGCCCTGTGCATATACCTACCGCTGATAACCAGTAAGTTGCTCAGATAAATCTGTCGTGCTTATGACAAGTAAATATTTGGAATGTAGAGATTGAGATCAAAATTTATGTATATTTAAAATTTTAAAATGTGGCATTTAAAATCAAAATAAGCTTAAGAAAAGAAATATAGAAATGTAGATCTCAATCTCTACATCATCATCCTGACTAATATTATAAATGCGAAAATAAGTTTATTTGCTACCTCTTCATGCCTAAACCACTGAATCGAACATCCTGAAATTTTGCCTATACGTTGTCAGGTGTACAGAAACGGACATAGGGTACCTTTCATCCCGAAAAAATGTACTGTTCCCGAGGAAAACAAAGATAAAGTTCTTATGATAATAGATGGCGCCACGTGTCTTTCGAATCATCATTGAATTATAACCCGAACTGACTGTCAAAGTCTAAATTAACGCGAACGAAGCCGCGGGCAAAAGCTAGTCCCAAATATGTACTTAACTCAATAGCGACAAAAATGTGTCTTACTGTAATTATCATAAGAACGGCAGAAATGCTGTCATAATGAATATGGAGATTTTATAGAAGAAAGAAAGAAAGAAAGAAAAATATTTTATTTGGAACACGCACAGGAAATACAAAGTGTAAAAAATTAAATAAAAAAGGAGCATTTAAAACTAACAAAATTAACAATAAAAAAACAATAAACAATTAATAAAAAATAAAAAAAACTATACTACCTATTCTAAAGTATTGGACGAGTTAGTGGGAGTAAATCCTTGCTTTTAAGACCTTAGACGATCTTAGTTGTTAATGGGTTTAAGCCTTGACTTTTTCCACATTTTGGCAACTTCTATTTGTATTTCCACCATTTTAAAATTCCTATGCAAAAAGTTTTCAGATAATAGGTTTTCATTGCTATAGCACAACTGATTTGCGATTCTCTTTTGTCTCAAACTATAAAACACCTCGAAATTGCCGTTCCAATATTTGTATAAGTTCATTGAAGCTCATTATTTAGTTTACTTAACAATTTATGTAGGCACATATTTATAAACAGACAAGTTGAAACGAACAGAAAAATACGTAAAAAGGTGATGTTCATTGCTTTGTTCATTCTGTTAAATCCAGCAAAATGAACTGATAAAAACCTTAATAATAGAAAAGTAATTCTAATTCTCTTTCTCTTCTTACGCAGAAAACCAGAAAAAACTTCGCTAGACGATGAGATCCACGACCTCTGCTCCCTCTCCAAGCGTTCCCTCGAGGAGCTGACTCCAGCAGAACGTCTGGTCCGTGTCAGCCGAGACATTGCTGATGGAAGCTACCTGGTGCGGAGTGAGGGCACTCTCACCCCTGAGAGTCCGACCTTCAACAGTGCCCTAAAGGCCTTTGATAGACATTTTAGGTAAGTGTTGAACTTCATTTCTAAATGAACTTGTTTTAGAACCTTAATTTGTACACACCCACATATCAAGATGTAAGTTTCCAGTATAAGCTGAACTCTCATTGTTCGTTGTAGCTGAAAAATAGTACTTTACATGGAGCGACTACCTATCTGACCTCCGCAACCTAGTTACTGGGTAACACAGTACCCCTTGGTAAGACTGGTTGTCAGACTTTTGGGCTTCTGACTACCCGTAACCACTGTCAAAGATCTACGAATAACAGCCGGGATCAACAGCTGATCATTAAACAATTGTTAACATGATATTGCAAACTTCTGCGGGACCAATATTAAACAACTTGCTTGCAAAGAGTTCCAAGTTAATACATGCATACATACATAAACTCACGCCTTGTTCCCATGGGAGTAGGCAGAAATTACAAAACGCCACCTGCTACGATCCTTACATAATCCTTTTGTTCATACGTCTGGTTATACACGCACGCCGGTTGAGAGTACTACGCACCTGACCTTTCCTATATGACCTCCTAGGGCGAGAAATATATTTATTTTTAAAAATTGTTGTTATATTTATTTAAAACTTAATTTTATTGCTCTGCCTTTGTAAACGTTACCTATTAGAGTACCTACTTTTTTGTCAGTATCACCCATCAGGATCGTGATCAAATTCTCTACAGACGTCACGATTCAAGGTCAGGAGATTAGCATACACGTGTTTGCGTGAGACGTTTGCATAGCATACACGTGCACATAGTAACGAATCCTATTTATTTCGGAAACCTTGATATAATGACTATCGCAATTTACATATTTTTGCACACCATGGCATGAGTTTTAGACATGCAGTAAATCAGTTTTGCCTGCTTCCGGAGGTATATAATCAAATAGAGGTACTGATCAGGCATTGAAATCGGTACGAATTTGGGTTCCGGTTCTTCATTTCGGTTCTTAAAAAGGTTCTTCTTTTCGGTACGATTCCGGTTTGGTTCTGGTTCCAAAGTAGCGGGTCCAATATAGCTGTTCCGTAACATCCGATTTAAAGGTTCTCTAAGGAAAAACTACCACATGATCTACCAAAGCAAAAGTGCCCCTCTCGCTCACAAAAACTCCCACCTCTTCATTCGTCAGCGGCCGCCCGTACCTCGCCGCTATCGTACAAAGCTTCGTCCTGCGCTGAGCGGAAACGTATGAACTCGTTCGGACTCGCTTTGAAGAAGAACCGGTAAAATAAAGGTTCTTAAAGGTTCCAATTTAGGTTCCTGTTCCGGTTCGGGTTCTAGTAACGGAACCACAAAATACCAGTTCTTTACCGGTATTTTAGGAACCTTTTCAATCCCTGGTACTGATACCATGAAAAGAGTTGATTTTGGTTAATGGACTCGGCAATCCTTATGACGATAGAGTCTAGAGGCCTAGAACCTCAACAACCATCTGAGAAACCAATGTTCTGTACTGAATAACACTTAAAAAAATACAACAGCATCTTTCTTTGTTAGCAAACCTACTTAACGCTGCAGTTCAGAAACTAGTCCTTTTGACAAGCCTAAAAGTTCTGTTCCACGATTTTATCCTGCCTGTAATAAAAAGAAACAACCTAATCATGATTTAAATCCAAATTAAAATACGCCGTTATGATAAGCCAAACTGAAACCAGATGTTTTTAAGAGCGGCGCCGGCGCCGTAATGAAATTAGCATAGAACTTACCGTATTTTTACTTTAAGTACCTACCCAGAACAAGGTCATTGGATAAAACATAACCTAAATGAGACTAATCTTAATATTTCTTGTTGTTGATATTAAAATTATAATAATATAAAATGAGCTTCAGGAAAGTTTTGCCTATGTCCTACGTTTCGGCTACCAAGTGAGATAAGTACTGCATTGTGCATTCAGTACCTATACGGATCTTTTGAGCGTTCCGGACCTCAAAAGGAAAAAATTGAACCTTTATAGGATCACTTCGTTGTCCATCTGTCTGTCTGACAGTCTGTCAAGAATCTTTTACTCAGAAACGCGTGGAGGTATCAAGTTTAAAATAATATCAAATCGTAGGTCTAAGCCGTAGACCTACGTATTTGATATTAATTTCAACTCTACGGTCCCTTGGCGCTCTAAAAAATCAAGCTTCTAAATGAACGCAATAAAAATATAGCGACATATTTTGATACTCGTAAATAAATCAAAACCTCTTAAGTACTTCCCGTTGACCTAGAATCATGTAATTTGGCAAGAAGCAAGGTTTCACAGCACAAGTGTTTTATCACATTTTTTGTTTGGGATTACATACTTACTTATATTTGTAACTGTTGCCCATGTTTTTCAACTACAATTTCAAGTTTGTTTTTGGGATAAATTCATCCTAACTAAGAAACCCTTCATTGTGCGTGGTCCAACTAGGGTTGCCAACCCCACTATATAATATAGTATCCTACAAATACTACACTACTACAGGCCTAAATACTATATTTCTAAAACAAAAATATAGTACTTAAGCGAAACTACTATATTTTTGATGAAAAATGTAATTAACTTTACCTACAGTTTATATTCTGAAATAAATCAGTTAAATAAAATTCTGAACATTGCACTTTCTGAGCAAAAATTTGCTACAAAATTTACTGCTGCAAAATTGCAACAAGTGTTGCTCAGTGATTCTGACTTCCAAAAATTTAAAAAATTAAATTTTTTTTTTTTTCTATACCAGCAACTTCAGCTTTTACTGAGCGCATATTTTCAGTAATGACTACAAATTGACGAGATGAACGCAATAGGGCCAGAATAAATCTCATAACAGCTGAATTAAAGGTACTTTTAACCTTAATTTAGAGTGTAATACTAGTTATGAGACATTTAAAAAAAACCTTTAGTATGATTTTTTGCCATCTATATTTTTACAAAGAATGCCTTTGAAAATACTATATTTGATATAAAAAAGTTGGCAACCCTAGGTCCGATACACACTTGGCCGGTTCTTTTAACGTGCGCAGGACTTTAACAGTTTTGAGTTATTATCCATGTAGGTACCAGGTGTACCTCCAGTCCATAGTCCACTTCGAAACTACCTTCAAATGCATTTAAACCGGCTTGCCAATGGTAAATGGTTTTACTAACATCAGTTACTTGAACAATAAAATTATTGACACTGTCTGAAATGATAAACATAATGCCAAGGACATTTATTTATAGAATTACCAGATAAGTTAAGTACACTTTGACTACTTAAATACAGAGTTAAAATAAATTTGATTACAGAAGGTATCTAACCATTGAGCCACTAATGCACCGGAAATATTTAAACATGTTAGGTGAAGCAGTAACTTTGGCACCAATCAAGTACCTACGTTTATCATCGCGATAATCATCTACTAATGGTGATTAGTACTACCGTTAAGGCGCATATCGCATCGCAAGAACAAATAAGGTTCAAAACGGGGATGCGTTTGATGTTAGCCGAAACGAATGATCACCAAAATAAAAGTAATTTTGAAGTTGAACCAAAATAAAAGTAAAAAATAAATGCACGGCTCAGTGGAATAAATTTTAGGTATTTCTTTAGTTGATTAAAAAAACAAAATCATAATGTTGAGAATTATGCGACGAAAAATATTTTTTTGAGCTCTGTTTTACGATTGTTTTATCATGATACTATTTTTTTTTAATAAAGTCATTTTTCAATACACTAACAAACTTCTGGCTTGTAATTATGTACCTACCAATAAAGGCCTTACCGTGCGACAAAAATCTGAGCGTGTTAAGGCTTCAACAAACAGGCGCGACATGCGACGCGACACAAAGGCACCGCCTGCGGCACGACGAGCGGTGCTTTTGTGTCGCGTCGCGTGATGCGCCTGTTTGAAGGAGCCTTTACGGTGTCCTACGTTTGGGCAACGCCTTAAACGGTTGATTCTACTCGTCATAATAAACAACGTTCCCTATGAAAGCCGTATAGACACGATTCGTGAAAAAAAACAACTTCAACTACAGGAACGTACCACCGGGATAAAAAGTATCCTACAGGTTATAAACTATCTGTGTTCCAAATTCCATTCAAATCCATTCAGTAGTTTTTGCGTGAAAGAGTAACAAACATCCATCCATCCATCCTCACAAACTTTCACATTAATAATATTAGTAGGAGTAGGATAATAGGTAGGTAGATATAATTATGAAATTGAGTTTTTTTTACTTACTTTTGTTTGTTGACTAGTTACTACTTCTAAAATGAATAGAAATGCTATTCGTTGATTTACGTCATCCTCATTTGTGCCTAACCAAGGAGTATCGTAGAGTTACACGGTTGTGGAGGTCAGGCAGTTGCTTTATGTAAAATACTGGTATTCAGCTGCATCCAGAAGAAGAAGATAATCCAGAAGATCATCATGATCATGATGATGACGACGACTCATTTGTATTTCATTTACAGTCTCACGGAACACTTCCTGTTGAAAGCACTGGACTCGCTCAATTCTGGTGAACTAAGGCCGGAACAAGCATTGCTGGACAAATTGAGGCCGCTACAGACGCGGATCTTACCACTCGCTGTCGACATCCTACTGGCTGGGGTTCATCCTGTAAGTTACCTTAAATATCCCTTATTTTTGGATTTAATCGGGTGGGAAATAATTTCCCTATATTTGAATTCAATTCAATTATTCCTTGGGAGATAATAGGTTCACAATCTTACAATTTGAGTTTTTACCGTGGCTTATCACGGAAAAATGCCGAAAATAAGTTGCAAATATTTATACGTAAGTACATAAATACACTCGAGAGCAATGAATCCGGGTCACTTAAAGAATGTTAAAAATCTCGGAAACTAAAAATGATAGGTTAATGCAATAAATTGTATTTAATAGACAATGTAATACTCCTTAAATGAAAGTAAAAAAAATATGAGTCACCATACATTTTATTAACACAAAATTACATAAAGAAAAAAACTGCTGATCTCTCCTTAAAACAAAAATAGGAAACATGAAATTTTTGAACTTTATTACGATTTTCTTGAATTTTAATACTTCGTATTGCCTCCTCGTGCTTCCATTACTGCGTTTACGCGGTTTGGCATGCTGTACACCAAGTTCCTTATACGATTTTGGGGAATATTCTCCCATTCCTCTGTGAGAGCAATTTTGAGCTCACGAAGCGTGATTGGGGGAGGGTTTCGTTGTTTTACGCATCTGCCTAGCTCGTCCCAAGCATGCTCGATCGGGTTGATATCCGGGCTGCGCGCTGGCCACTCCATACGAGTAATGTTCATCTCTTGAAGGTAGTCATTCACAATCCTACCTGTATGAGGTCGGGCATTGTCATGCATAAATATAGCATCCTCACCTAAATTGACCATAAATGGACCAACGTGATCATTGAGGATTTCTTCCACATATCTTACGCTAGTTAAAGAGCCGTTTTCTATGATCACCAGCTCTGTGCGACTTTCAGAAGAAATTCCGGCCCACACAAGTACAGACCCACCACCGTAGGCTACTTTTTCTTCGATGCATGCTTGCTTGAATCTTTCCCCTGGTCTTCGATACACTCTGTGTCTTCCATCGTGCTTGTAGAGCATAAATTTTGATTCGTCGGAGAACATAACTTTTGACCAATCTACAATACTCCAATTTACGTGGCTCTGGGCATATCTTAGTCTTGAAATACGATGCCCACGCTCCAGTTTAGGGCCGTTTGCAGGTCTAAGGGGTTTTAAGTTAGATTCAGCAAGCCGACGTCTTACTGTCCATGCACTTGGGTTACTTCCTCCGAGGCGTCGAAACTGATTTGTGAGTTCAGTTCCTGTGAGAAACCGATTTCGAAGCATGGTGTTCACCAAGTATCGGTCTTCTCGTGCTGTGGTACACCTGGTTCTGCCCGTTCCTGGTCTGCGTAGGTTAGAACCAGTTTCTTCGTAACGTCGGAGAACTCTTTGTAATGTTGACAGCGACACACCGACAGTCCTGGCTGTATCGCGCTGACTCCGGCCGGTTTCCAGCATTGTAAGTATTCTGGTGCATTCTTCAGGCGTAAGCGACATAATTTCAGCTTGAATAATGAATATAGAGCACTATCAACATGGTTTATGTACCCACATAAATGACAGATTACAAACAAAAGCAAAACCAAATGCTGTAATTTCGTAGTTCCATCTTCAAAAGTGGCCCTTTTTCAAATTTGATTTTTTTATGATATAACTTTACAATAACTAAGAAGTTTTAATACCTTCATTTAAGGAGTATTACATTGTCTATTAAATACAATTTATTGCATTAACCTAGCATTTTTAGTTTCCGAGATTTTTAGGATTCTTTAAGTGACCCGGATTCATTGCTCTCGAGTGTATTTGCATCTTATTTTCGGCATTTTCAAACTAATATTAGAGATGAAGGATAAAGATGATTCTTATACTGCCTTGCAATACACACATTACCTTGCTGTTAGAAAATGTTTGTTTCTATGACCTTACTAACAAGCTGTAGGTTAACTATGGGTTTTTTATGTTCACTTTTTATAATAAAGTAACAGGAAGTTTGTGCAAAAAATCATGTGCAAAAATGATGCATGAATTATGATCACGATCAAGGAATGGAAAAAAAAGGTAAACTAACGTGATTACATTTTATTCTAGGGCAGGCATTCTAAGAAATACAATTTAATTATCCTTTGGTTACATCGTTAGATACCTACGTACAGACACGAGCACTAATATGTATACACTTAGCTTTTATTAAAACTGATTTTCTGCTGCTGTAAATTACTTAATTTGCTTAGCCTTTTACCAACTATCATGGGGTCGGCTTTTAGTCTAACCGGATGCAGATGATTTACTCCTGCTGTATTGATTGTAATTAAATACTGTTGCGAAGATAGTATTTTGGAACACAGAATTACGAAATAGGTCATATTAATATCTCAAAGTTGAAATCGTTATTCCACGACAAAACCGCATACGAATTCTGCTAAAAGTATACATATTAGTGCTCGTGACTGTACCTAAATAAGGAAAAAAGTACATTAACAATATACCTATTTAGTTGTATTTCTTACTGTCTTACGACTTCCATCATCAGATCATCAAACAACCAACTTCTTCTCCAACAGCTGGCCCAAACTGCCATCAACATGTTCTACCAGCTCTCCCTCCACGCGGCTCGACAACAACGAGCTCACGACGAAGTCCACTGGTCCATAGCGTCCAGGGAGGCCGGGGCTGATTGCTCAGAACTGCCCTATGTGGCTGCCTGTGCGAGAGAAGCTATGAGGCTACATCCGGCGACGGGAGGAGTGGTCAGACGGAACAGAGAAAATATCGTGGTTGGTGGTTATGAAATACCGGCTGGGGTAAGTTTAATTATTTTTCGACAATAGTAGATTGTTATACAAGGGGCTAAAATGACCCATTCTATACGAGGTAGTTTTAATCCCGAGCTTTAACGAGGGAGTGAATAGAAATCGAGTTATAATGGGTTTTTAGCGCCGTGTGTTACACTATACTTTTCACTAGGATTGCGACAAAATAAAATAAACCATTACAATATTAAATAGTTTACTTTTGATTTAAGTATGTATTCTGTTGCCGTAACGCAATGCACGCATTCTACCGAAGAGATCGCGGCTTTTATTTCCATTTTCATAAATAAAATTGTTTTTTTTTTTATAAAATAGTAATAAGTCTAGTCTTTATTCATGACTATTCTAGTTATGAATAAAAACCCTTTCGTTTATGTATGCTAGTTAGTACGAGTAACAGACGAAAAAGGAAAATATGCTATTTTATCCCCCCTCTTGTAGGCTACAAAGACGGACTTTTTGAGCAAGAGGACTGAGGCATGAGGCAAGAGGAGACGGTTTTTTTTTGCAGTATTCAATTTTTTTTAAAGGTTTCGCCAGTCTCATTCGGCTCTCAGTCTAAGTAGGGTTCTTCACTAAATTACTATCCAATCGATGAAAATTAAATCAATGTTTCTAAAGTTGTTCATGGTGTGTGTGCGTTTGAATGGTGTTACATTCTGCATCGTTCTCACATGCATAATTTCAATATGATTGAATAATGTGACCAATATTTTGTAACCATAATATTTTGATTTAAATGAGTGTCCGTGGAGTTTCTTGCCTTTTCTTCTCCATAGGTACCTACTACGTTTTGGAATGGGCAACTAGCTTCATATTTCTGACTGACCGACCCCTTGACAATTCAAAAGTGCCTGTAATTGGGTTATTTTAAATAAATGCTTTGAGTTTGAGTTTGTTTTATCAACTAATAGTAGTAGTAGGTAGTGATGGCGTTACTTTGAAGAAGTTATTTTCAATAATTCCATGTTTATTAGGTAACATTCAGAAGGTGTTTTTTTTGTCTTTATGACTCTTTCTCTTTAGTCGTATAGGTAAATAGTGGAAGTTTGAATGTCTTAGAAATTGTCAGAAGTGATTTCATTTGTCAAGGTTTTTAAGTTATCCATGACAAAGGAAGATTCTCATGCATTTCAGGATAAAACAACGTAATTTTTCAAACTCTGCGCTTCGTCTCCGTGCATAAAGGCTCTTTCAAACGCGAGACACAATGACAATCGCGCGTGGCGCAAAGGCACCGCTAGTCGCGCGACAAGCGGTGCCTTTGTGCCGTCTGCGATTCCAATCGCATGTCGCGCCTGTTTGAAGGAGCCTTAACGAACAACAATGCAATTTCAGTTACTATACCACCCATAAAGAGCGATCGTCATTCGAACAATCTTCCCTAAATTACGGTTTTCATGCTTTTTTTATGTTATGAAAGATAACAGAGATTCTAGGAATGTTTCATTTTATATTTCGCAATGAGGTACCGTGTTGTACTGTTTTTAACGGAAATTCAGAATTGGGAATGCAATTGAGTATTAATTGATTCTATGACAGAGCAGGCTAGAATAAAATACTTATATAAAAAAAAATACTGCGAGAATCACCCAAAACATCAGTGAGTAGGTTAATTCATGCCATACATCTGTTTTTGAAAGACAGTGGTGCCGATTCTCTTGTACACCGAACTAAACTAACTAAACTATCACTAAAATTCCTTTCTTTTGGCTATGAGAATCTTAAAGGTATTCTGCAAAATAAATCTCTAAATTTAAAAATAATTTTGTCGCTACTAAAATTTAATTTGACAATCGCGACTCCCAGTTGCCCCCTTGTTTGGCCTACCCCGTGTTTTTTTTTTAAGGCTGGCTGCACTTATGGCAGCTTCGACGTGTTTTATATGGAATTTTTCACTTTTTGTATGGAAAATATTTAAAAACATATTACTTACATGTAGAATTATAGGGGTTTAAGCGTTTCATAAAGGGGGTCGAAATTTTCAGTTTTTTTACGATAGGACACACCGTTTTCGAGATATAAGCAAAATAACATAAAAAAGTACAGTACTGTTTTTGCACCTGAAGTCGAGGTGTTGTGGTGAATTTTAGTTCATGACAACTAATTTTATTCCACATTAATCGCGATTAAAAATAGCCAGATTTATAACCAAAATTTTAGGTAAAAACGTCAAATTCAGAATAGCAAAATTGCCATTTTCAATAAACTAATAACTCAGTGTCATCTTAGTGCTGTTAAACTAAAATATAGGTAGTTAAGTTGTGTCACTTTAGTCTATTTCAGAATGAGAAATCGTCGTTTGACAGGAATAAAATAAATTTTAGTAATTTTTAGTCTAGTTTAGAGAATTTTGTGACAAGATAATCTGCACCAATATGTTGGCAAAGTTGCTAAAAAAGCGGCAAATAATATTACCTTATCCTTCCTTCTTTAGTGATCTCAGCGGGACTCCTGAGCGTAGTGTTATAAGGTCAATGCTCCTGTAGAGCGGTGTTGTTAGGAAATTTTCAGTAGAAGCCCAGAGACCGATAAATGACTGAGCCGTGATCTACACGGTACGCTTTCGTTGCTTGTGGCATACCACAACTTGAAGCAACAGTAAAATATGCAGCGTTTAAACAGTGTTTAGACGCTGCAAATAATTTTATGTATATTGTACGCCACAGTCAAGAAAATTGCATCGAGTAAGAAGCTTCAAGGAGGGCTTAATTGCCTCCTATTACATCGACCTTAAAAGTATTACTGGCGCGAGATTTTACTATAGGTTCACCTAACCTACCCACCCCTGCAGAAGTCTGAACACTTCATTTCAAAAATCATTATCACATTTACAACGAAACTAACAACCAATTTCCTTTCACAGGTAGACATAGTTCTGGCTCACGGCATCACCAGTAAATCAGAGAAGCAGTGGGGTCGAGCGGAAGCCTTCGTGCCTGAACGATGGTGCAGCGAAGGTTGGGAGCCCCTGAAAGCTTCGAGAGCCCATCCATTAGCTTCCCAGCCTTTTGGAGAAGCCTGCCCAGGTATTTTATTAGCTTCAGTTTTGAAATACTGGCATAGTTATTTAGTGATAAGGTGGAAATAGCGGTATTGGCCTTTCCTTAATATCTCTTCGTAAGAAACCGAACGATTCCTCGTTAAAAATGTTGACAAAAGTGGGTCAACGACTGCCTCAACGTCTAGTGATCATAATAGCAGCCTGGAGTCAGTCAACGGTGAAGGAAAACATCGTGAGGAAACCGGCATGTCCTAGAACCAAAAATTCGAAGACATATGACATCTACCAACCCGCACTGGGCCCGCGTGGTAGATTACAGCCCACTCCCTCTCACCGAGAGGAGGCCTGTGTCCCAGCAGTAGAAACATTATAGGCTGATTAAGCTAATGCTTAGCCAAGAGTATGCAATGTGCCCGGGTGGTGGCGATAGGCTCGTCCCCATAGAAATATACTTCTTTCTTATATAGATATCTCGTCCCCTTTTACTCTACACCTTTGCTTAACTCTTTGAAAAATACAGGCTAGATGCACACCATATTTGTACGCGTCCTGGCATAACATAGTGCTCTTTCATCAAATATAAGATCTGTATTTCTTTACCTGTGTTAACAAATAAAAGTGATTTGATTTGATTTGGTTATTATGTTACTATTCGCTTTATTTTTAACCCCCGACGGAAAAAGAGGGGTGTTATAAGTTTAATGTGTGTATCTGTGTGTCTGTCTGCGACATCATAGCTCCCAACCGGCTGAACTAATTTGGTTTTTTTTTTTTGTTTCGTTTGAAAGGTGACTTGATCGAAATTTTACTTAGCTAAAGAAATAAGAAAAACTGAGGGCCTAGACAAAGTAACATTCGATTAGCGATGACGCTAGTAGAAAAGTTAAAATGTATGGGGTTGACATAAGCTATCGAAATGTCACGTGATCATAGGTCAACGAATAAAAATTAGCTAGACAATGTTAACAACATTCGATTATGAAATGAATCGACAGCGTCGAAAGATTAGGTACTTCCACAGAGATGCAAAGCCAAGAGACACTTTTTGACGAGCGTTATCGCTAGTTTTTGGAATCATTAGCGAAAGCGATAGCGATTGTAGAAATAGAATCGCTCCGAAGCGAATACCATTTGTCTAGGCCCTCTGTTCAGCCGTTTTTGGAGTGTGTCGGGGGCATTTTTAATTTTACTAGCACGTAAAATTTTAAATTAAAAAAAAACCCAACGAATTGTTTTACAGTTGGTGTCAAAATAAAGGCTCCTTCAAACAGACGCGACACGCAACGTGAATCGCACGCGACACGAAGGCACCGCTCGTAGCGCGACATGCGGTGCCTTTGTGACGCGTCGTGTGTCGCGCCTGTTTTATAACGGTACACTTCATGCAAATATATTATGTCAATATAATTTTCATTTTCTTTTCAGGTACTGGAGTAGTGGGACATATGCTTGGTTCACTAACTACCAGGGTCTTAGATAAGTACAGGCTAGAGTGGCACGGACCGATGCCCACTATGGCCACAGTGGGAGTTAATAGACTGCATCCGCCTTATTATTTCGTACTGCAGAACGCTGCTTGAATTTCAATGTGATATTTTAGGGTTAAGTTAGGTTTAAGTTTTTGTCCGTTGAGAAAGTATAACCAGTGATGCTGAATTTCTATTATTTACTTTTACGTATACAGCCGCGTATTACAAAACAAGCTTCGTCTTTAAACCCAACACCCTAATTTCGTAACGCACTATCAATCAGAATCTGAATCAGTTTGAAGGATATTGTTAATCCATTGCTTCATATGTTCGACATATTTGTCTGCTCAACTACCTAAATAACGCAATGAATGTTGTGTTACGTAATCACCCCGCAGTTTTAAACCATCGAGCCATTTTTAAATTTCTAACTCTATTCCGCCATTGTTATGGTTCTAATTACTAAGACGAACGTCAAACACAAGTCTAAGTTGTCAATTTTGTATTAAGAGCTTTACCGTGTTTTGAATAAAGTTTATAATACAATAACAAGCACGAAGGTTTGGGCTATGACTGAAATTAGAATTTGTTTTGTATTAAGGGCGAATTTCACCAAACTTTTATACCTAGAATAAGTCTTATCCTGAGAATAGATTTTGAATTTTTGAGTTTTTCCATACTAGAACTGTCAGACGTCAATTTTATGGTTTCGTCCATACTGAATCCCTAGTCCCAACTCGCCCGCTCCTAGTAGCTATCCATATATAAGGACCAGGCGAGTTGGGAGTAGGGGTCAGTATGGACGAACCCAATTTTATTCCACAGATAAAATAAATCTGACTTTGGTAAAATCAGCCTTTAGACGGATAAAATGTTCTATAGTTTTCAACTGCCTGGTAAACATGGGTTTGACACCGCCTACTTTTAGAATGTCGCCCTGTTTTTCTGGTTTTCCACATGGCCATAACCAATTCATTGACTTTTAATGTCTCTTATTAAGGCGGTACCCCGACCAAAACCTTGTCAAAGTGCGTTATTCAGAGGCTATTAACTCATTCACTATGGGTAATAAACTACATCTAAAAGCACATTATTAATGTTCGATATCCTATCATCACATTGCACGTTCTTATTTTTTTTTATGTGTTATAAATTCATCTGAAATCTCCTTCTAAAAAAGTAACTAAAATTATTGATTACATGCATCTCTTGCTAAAGGTGACGTTCTATTCATTTGAGGATTACACTAATGGATAGATAATTTAAAAATCTAAATAATACACGTTTTATTTTATTTTAAAACTTCACTTGTCTTTTTTTATTCAAGTAATTTCATTATTTTTGTGAATTTTATGATAAATGAGCGTGCAGAGGGAGCGAGACAGAGCGAGACTCAGCGACGGGACAGAGAAGGACCGAACGCTGAAGGTCGTTTGGTCAGGGAAGCGCCTTAACTTACCTATTACCTATGCACGTGTTTCTGTGACAAGTAAACCTATTTTTCTTTCTTTCTTTATTTCTTACTATTCCTCAGTTTCATCTTAGAAAATTATTTCCTATTAACTCGAATATAAAATCTATGAACCTGGTCTCATTTAGCTACGTCACCTCTAATCACCTTTTCTCTACAATCGACTTGTAATTTTGGGAGTCGATCAATCATGATACGCCTCAATGGAAGCCGAGCCTTATTCAGTTCAGCAATGTCCTGATTAAGACAGATTTGAATCAAGCAACAAAAGATTAATTACTCGAATAAAGAACTTAAAGTTTTCTAGGTTACCTACTCAGTCAAGAAATTCTTAGCTTTGAAAGGGTAAAAGATTAATTATTTCGTTAATTTTATGTTTTTCAGTATCTTTTGTGCTCGTATTGTAATGTAAGATAAGATTATTGTATTTAAAATTATTATGTTATTGTTTAATTAATAAAAGTTCATTTTTAAGAATGTATTTTATTTTTATTTAAGTACTTCGTAAGTTTTATAATTAAGTATCCTGTTTCTTACGATATTAAAGACAATATCTTACGGATACAAAGAAGTACTAAGAGTAGGTACAGAAATGAAAAAATAAACAAAATATACTACATTTAGTACTATAAACTTAAGCGGTAGATACGGTACGCTCTAACATCACAATTACAAAACCTGAGATCGGTGCACAACTACATGCAACGAAACTCACACATCTGTGATCACAGTTGCATACTTACAGTTACCGATAGACAAGGACAGAGATAGGACCCGACACAGTCGTGCGAGCGCAACCGCGTTAGCCGCCGAATGTTTACGATTTATGAATGACATTGAGGTAGCGTTAGCGAAATTCGCGTGATGCGTCGCATCGTGTCTCTCACGCTGCCTGTTTGGTATTATCTATCTCCCTCTCTTAAAAATGGCGAAACTAACAATTAATAAAATTATAATTTTCAGCAAATTAACATTTTTGGCTATACTTACGCGTGATAAATAATCCCATGTGTCTTGATTTATTTCTTGAGTGATTAGAACACTTATTAAATACAAATGAAGGCATTGTTGGTGAGCTGTATCGACATGCGCTGTTTAAGTCCGCGTGAGACTGAGTACAACTGTGTCTATGGATGGACTTAGTTCAGAAGGACCGCGCGCTGTGTTCAATTACCTTATCTACCGCTTTAAGTTCATCTAAAACCTAACTACCTTAGTGCCTGATTAAATTAAATAATAAATTGATAATTTCATAGTATTACGCATTGAATGATAGACATGCATAGGCATATGACGTAGAGACGACAACACGAAAATAAATAAAAACACAGCAAAGGATTTTTTTTTTAAACGTTGCCCCACACTAGGAATTTCTCCTGTATTGGGTGCGTTTAAAAACATTCAAACTCACATACACAAACAGCCAGACCCGGAACAACTACTTGTAGGTCATACAAATATTTGTTCCGTGCGGGAATCGAACCCGCGACACGCAGCGCAGCAGTCAATCGCTTAACCACTGCGCCAACCGTGCTGTCGATTATGTTGAAACTATCAAATAAATCCTAATATCGAAATTAAAAACGTGGTTTTTTCAAACAGTAAATATGAGTGATGGGCCTATGGACTATGGATTTTGCCATTCGACCGATTAGCTATATGTAGTGACAAAAATATTGGATATACCTATTTGATTGAATTTTCGTAAGCTGTCTGGAAACGACATTAGATATAGGTACGCAGTTAAATTTATGGTCGTATTGTCGTCATAATAGAAACCAATCAACTCAAAAGCGATTGTCCCATAAAACCATGTCTCATTTATCAAACAAAAGCAGTGAACATGTTCACTAAACCGTGAATAACTTGAAACAATGCCTTGTTTCCTCTACGTCAAGTTAAAAGCAGAGTCCAATTGAAACTTTTGGGTTCAATGGGAACAACGTTTCAACGGGAAAACTAAAACTATGTAACTGATGTGTTTTTAGTGGTTTTGAGCCTTTTCGAGTAGGTATGTTAAAGGGGTTTAAAATGGTTTATGTTCTTAATTTACTAGCCATTAATAATGCTAATAGCTCCATAATAGCTCCGTAATTTTCGTAACATAGCGTCACAAATGTGTTTAAGGGCGGATTCAGGGGGGGGGCACAGGGGCACGTGCCCCCCCCCCCCCTAAAACTTTAAGTGAAATATATGTACGAGACCGGTCAAGATCACCCTTTTTCAAGGCTTATTGTCAGTCATTTTACACGTGCAGCCTGTGGGTCAAGCATACGCAGAGGTCCTACAGCGCTCTTCGTGTCCAGTACAACAACGCCTTCCGGGTGTTGTTGGGGCTACCGCGATTCTGTAGCGCGTCTGTCATGTTTGCTGAATCTACTACCGATGGTTTTGCAGCAATCATGAGGAAAAGAACGGCATCATTGTTACACAGGATTCGTGGGAGTGCCACTGGTATCCTGAAGGTGATTGGGGATAGGCTGGACGGCGTTTTCCTGGAGTATTGGACCCGTATGCATAGCTACGGGTCTGATACTTCAGGAAGATACATGAATTAATGTAATTGTAGGTTTTATTTTGATTTGGTTTCTGTTTTTAATTTAATGTAAGTACTAACATAGTTACGTAAGTTGTATCACTAACAAAGATCTATGGAGCAAGTTTCCGAAATAAACGTTTTATTATTATAATCGAATCGCTTGATTGGACTGGCCGGAATGCATATCCATCATGACATTACTTCAATGATGAACGCTGAAGAAGTAGCTACTATATCTTCAGCAGCTTTGGCGTAAGTACTATGGTTCAAAGTGGTGCGTCAGTTCGTACTCAGGCACTGAGGCTTGCTAAGCCAACAATGCACCGGCCTAGAGTCGGCGAGAGGATTTTAGGATAACATATAATGCTAAAAAGATGCGCGGTCTGACGGGCATCGCGCGTCCATAGATTATACAGCTTTCCCCAACTATTTTTTTTTTTTTTTTAATAATGTGAATGGTCAAAAGAAAAACTAACCAAACCAATTCGAGGTGGGGTGCTAAAATAATCGAGCTCGCTTCGCTCGCTCTTGCACCCCAGTGTCTCTTAATTCTTAAACTTCACTTATGTCCACAAAGTTACTCTTATTTCTGTATTGGTCAAAAGATCCTATGCGTGGCGGGGTGCTAAAATTGCATTTTTCTTTTGTAGTTATTCCTAAATGTTATTGAAAAAGGATGAATCCCAAAAACAACATAGTGCAATAATTGATATGGGAGACACTTCTTAACTGTCTGACCCATGTGCCACTCCCAGAAATAAATCCTGAATCCGCCCTTGAATGTGTTCTAAATTTAAGATTTAAAATAAGAATCGGTGGTGATTAATTTGCACTTTTATTAAAATATAATTAACATGCAAAGTAAACCCCCTTATATAAAGACAGATTACCTTGTCTTCTATCATTAAATATTCTCCTATCTTTACCCCAGCTACTGTACATTATTAGCGGCGACATTAATTCCTGCAGGCGTCTTATGTCACTGCATGAGTTATTACTAGAATTTTGTCAGTGAAAACGTATGAGATAATATTCTGAGAGTGGATTAATTAAGATTAATTATAATGAGACCTTTCTTGGTAATGAGCTAAATTGTAGGTACGTACAATCGTAGGAGTGTATGGTCTGTTCGAAATTTATCTGATGAAAATGTAAACAAATGGATCAGAAAACTAACCTACTCGTGGGCATCGATGGATGCCAATTTGAAGAGCCACTTACTAATAGTGTTTTGAAAAATTCTAATTTAAATCACCTTAAAGTTGTTTTTCATATGACAATTTTATTGAGTTCATTTCGGGGCCTGCCGATGCCGTCGACATGTGTCGACGGCTGCAGTTGCCTCTGCCGTTGACGAGTGCCGCTCGTGTGTATGAACTCTAATGCATTTGCTGCCAGGAGCGCCGACTTTTAGGAAACTTCGTGGGTGCTTTGTTAATGTATACTCATGCCCATATTGGTTACCAAAATAAAAATGGTTGTCTGTAAAGTCAGTTTACGGACGATCATTTTACGTAATAACGTCATAAGGAGTGGAAGAGAGATAGATGCGTCGCAAGCCGAACGCTTAGGCCAATCGTGCCTCTCTATTGCTTGTTCCGCGCACTTGCTTGCACACTCGGCTCAGACGGAACGTGACAATGAGTCATGCTTTTTCGTGCGTGCAGCCGGCATTCATCGATTTATAAGACGTTATCACGTCAATAATAAGAACAATCTAATCAAACTACCCCAAAAATTAAAGCAGTTTTTTTACACTTAAGTAGTTAAATTGTTGTGCGTTGTTTTAACGTGCACGACCAACCAACAAACATGAAAAGTACTGTGAGCTGGCGAATCCGAAAACTGAACAGCGAGCGAAGCGAGCTCGAAAATCTTAGCACCTCGGATATGTTAAGTTTTCTTTTGACCATTTGTACAGAAATACGATTTACTTACTTTGCTGATTTATGAAGAAAATCTTTAGAACTAAGAAAACTTACGAAGCAATAGCGAGCGAAACGAGCTCGATAATTTTAGCACCCGCTTAAATAGGTTATAACGCAATCAACTTAATAATAATAACCTAAGTAGTCACACATCTCTTGCCACGCGGCAAGATGATGTCTATGCATGAGCATACTTAGACATCACCTTGCCCACCCACCCATGAGGGTGCTCCGCACCCACTATTTACCTCTCGTGGGTGCTGGAGCCCCCGAGCACCCACGGAGTCGGCGCCCCTGTTTGCTGCAGTGTCCAGTATCGTATGTATCTTGCGTAGAACGCTCCACCATCCATTAGTACAAACCACCAACAAAATTACTATTGATGACAATGCTTTCTAGATAAACCGATCCGTCTGAACCAAATCATTCCAGGCCATAACAAGTGCTACGGCTACATTGTCGCGATAACGCAAACTACATACACTTCCCGCGCTCTCTCTCGCACACCGCTCGAGGACTCGCGACGTCTCGCTGTACAACAGAGAGCTCGCTATGTGTAGTTCGCGTTAGCGCGACAATGTAGCTGTAGCAGATGTTCTAGCCTGCAACAAAAACTGATTTTAAGCCATTCTTAGTTGTCGATTTTTAACCGATTTCAAAAAAGGAGGAGGTTCTCCATTCTTTTGTTTTTTTTTTTATGTCTGTTTAACTCACTTAAAAACGGGGAAATTATGAGTGCAGCAACAAAAGTTTTCTTTAGCACCTGCAACCTATCGTCTTTTTTTATACGTAGGCAACGAGTTAATAGAACAGCTTCAATTATATTAATTCATCATCTTTACTATTCCAACAGAATATCAAAAAACCAGCGTCATTTTACGAATGTAAATTAGTATGAGTCAGAGCTACCGATAAATATATTTACTTCTGAATTGATAACTCCGTGACTAATGTTGTAAGTGAGCTACTAAGCGAGCTCAGTACTTAGGGCACCCCGACTCGGACAGGTTAGGTTAGAAGGGAATGGCGGGGTCTTTTAGACCCCGCCATCCCCTTCTTGGTTATTTGTTTTTAAACCACCCAGAAGTAGGAGCCCCGCTAAGCGGGGCTCCGTCGACTACTCTTGTCATTATTCATAATGCGCGGGCATTATGAATAATGCCCCTATTTATTACTTGGTCCATAACGTTGCTTAAGAATTATCACCATGCTGCGTCATATTAACAGTAGCTCGTTTTACAATATATGGTCGCTTGAAAACCATTTATTAGACGCTAAAAGTTCGTCACTGAGCTATTAATTCATTAGCCAACGAAATAAATTTGAAGACGAGAATGACATTTTAAAGAAGCTGCCTTAATTAGCACCCCTTAACAACCGATTTGAAAAAAAATATTCTTTTGTTTGAAAGGGTATACCTACTTAACGTATATAAAGAAACTGGCTCGGAGGTTTAACTTAGCTTGAAGAAAAAGTTAGCTTGGACCAAGGTTAGAACTCATTTTGTAATGAGACGGCTAGAGTCCGCTTTCGATAACGGAAATGAAAATAATTCTGAATGAAAATTAAAGAACTTTAACATGGATCTTTAACTTCAGGGACGCTCTTATACTTAAGAAAGTAGGTATAATTATGTAATCCTTCGAAAAATAAATGACCCGAGCATCCCCGCCAGGCTCCAAGCAAATCGCACGCTCACTCACATCACAACGCATTCAGCTAGGGACTCCCTAATGTGTCCTTTCTTCGTGAATAAAAGGATCATACGACAATAGCCGGATGAGGGCGGCAACTGCTACTCCAGCCGATTCTGTAACATCATTAATCACAAAAACTGCGCTTTACCTAATGGATGACGAGCAAAATGTGAGCTGCTAGAGACGCAATCGGTTTGAAGTAAATTGGATAAGGCTGAGTTGAAGCGTTGACAGTTAAGCGTGTAACACCTAACTACGAGTCGATCGAATTAGTAAAGATATCTTCGGGATATGGAGACGATAGCATAATAATCAATCTATAACGTTCCCACTGCTGGGACACAGGCCTCCTCTCTGTGAGAGGGAGTGGGCCGAAATCTACCACGCGGGCCCAGTGCGGGTTGGTAGATGTCACATGTCCTCGGTTTTTTGTTTCTAGGATATATCGGTTTTACCACGATGTTTTCCTTCACATTGTGATGTCATTGTGATATTTTTTTTTGTAGGTACTGGACCATACCTGGGAACCTTCTGGTTACGGAGATATTGAAAGTCAAAACTCCAACATCTACTGACGTATTTTGACGAAAACAAGTTTTTAATGTAACATAACTTTAAATACCCCCACGACCCCTGTACCGTTGCATGCACGGGTATAAGCACAATGTTTTGCGTGCGTTACGTTGCGCGCTGCCGTAAGGCGATTTACAGCCAAAAATAAAATTCGTTTCTCAGCAATTATTTTTGTGCAATGTTACTTAGTTTGATGTACAGAATGCGTAGTTGACTGCTTTGTGATGGGTCTTTTTACACCCTGTACCTATAAGTCTAGTCTCCATCGAAATTATTTTCCACTAGCTGTTGTCCACGACTTCACCTGTGTGAGACTGCCTGTATTTTGTATTTCACCAGTTTTAATACAAATATCAAACTCAAACTCAAAGCATTTATTTCAAATAAATCAATTACAGGCACTTTTGAATTGTCAAGGGTCAGTCAGTGAGAAAAATGAAGTTAGTAGCACATTCCAAAGCGTAGTAGGGACCTATGGAGACGAACGGGCAAGAAACTCCATGGACACTCTTTTAAATCAACATTATAGTTACAAAAAAAAATGGTTACATTATTCATGTTGAAATTATACATGTAAGAACGATGTAGAAAGACGTGCACGTGAAAAGCGTCCGTAATAAAAAAGATAAAAAAAAAACAATTCAATTTTTTTAATTATAATAAGCCTGATGAAATATCCAGGATAAAAAGCGATGTCCTTGTTCAGGTCCCAGGTTACCTATCTATTAAATTTCATAACGATTGGTTCAGTTGTTTAGGCGTGAAAAAGTCACAGACACACAAAGTTACTTTCGTATTTACAATATTGGTATGGAAGTTCTGGAATAAGAACAATTTTACTGTACACAGCTGACCGAGCTTAATTTCAGAAAACATTTAAGTAGAAGGGACTTTAAGTTGTAGCGGTATCTACAACGCCACATACGAGCTACGCGTCACACTGACGTCACGCAAAAGTCCTGCATCGCGCAAGCAGATTTTACCCAACAACTAGCATAATAATTATATACCTACAACGTCCAGACATCAATCGTCAGGCAGTTGCCCACCAGACACAACACCCGTCTGGTCGGAGGATCCTCCCTTTACTATGGAGGTATTAGTGAACTTTACATCCTGTTCCTCATACCTCTATAAAGTAAAGGAAATACCTACATAGGATCTGCATTTACAACATAAATCTTTCCTTCTGGTTACGCTATCGCTAGCCGAAACTCATTGCAATTGTCCTCGACGCGTACATCAAGACAAAACCAATCCGTCTTCCTTTTGTCCTTAGTTCACGAACATTCTACAACAAAATTTTTGTCCTTCATATTCCTTTGTTCTAACTCCATTATTCCGAGACATTTCAAATAAGTCGCCTAATATTTTAAGGACATTGGACACTGATAATGTCGAGAAAATAAATCGCATTTTTAGGCTTTACAGTATGCTGAATTTAAAAGGGTAGGTACTAATGCTGTTGGTAAAGAGATACCCAAGAGTACTTAGCTGTTAATCTTTGGGACAAATTAAATTAGTCTTATGCTCGGTTCCTATAAACAAAAAAGTGCGTGTCGGGCCACGCACAGTGTAGGGTTCCGTGGTAGCCCGTTTTTCAAGCCAGCAGTTTAGCAGTTAGAGGGGGGGGGGACGACCTACTGGAAAATTGCACCTTAAAGTTTAATATTTCGTAAATGGAGCATTAAATCGAAAAATAATTTTAGCAACCCCCAAGTCATTTTAGAAGACCTATTCCACGATACCCCACGCGATGGGGTAGATGACGAAAAAAATATTCATCCCCACTTCACATGCAGAGGAGCTACCCTAAAATTCTTTTTTCCATTTTTTTTTTTACCTCTTTGTAATTAATATACACACTCCTACAAAATTACAGATTTCTAGTACTAACGGTCTCTTAGCAAAACCTCGGACAGACAGACGGACATGACGACACTATAAGGGTTCCTTGTCAGAACTACGGAACCCTAAAAACGAATCGTTTTGCTTACCAATGGTAGCATTTTTTATTGCCAAACCTAGCATATAAATAGATTCTTAAGCTAATTTTACCTGTGGTAGCTACGTCCATATGAGAGAGTCTACTATGCAAACCTATGAGGTCTTCGCTTCATTATTGGAAAAGATACAAGAGTCTTAATTTTAACCAACATCGGACCGTAAATTATAGGAATCGGCCTTAAAAGGCAGGAGCCTTTTATGGCCGATTCCTATAATTTACGTCGCGTGTCGCATGGGACACAAAGGCACCGCTCATCGCGCGACAGGCGGCGCTTTTGTGTCGCGTCACGTGTCGCGCCTGTTTGAAGGAGCCTTTAAGATCAGTTTAAAGGCATGTGGCTAATTACTAGAGGTAGGGCTAGGTAGGATATGTGTACATTTTATATCAGTATTTCAACTTCAGTTCCGATGTTGATTAAATATTTTACACAATAATTACGATTAAAAAAACTGAAGTGATAATCGACTTTTGTCGCCGATTGGGACTACCTCTGCCTTACCTTTTGGGGATTACAGGCGTGATGTTATGTTATAGTAAAACCTGCATCATCATTTTAAAAGCGGCTGATAGCCTTATTCTTCCTGAATTGCAATTGAAAAGTTATTAGGCAATGTAGGGGAAAGGTCCCTTAGACCAGACAGACATCTCAAAATGAGTTGTGTCATAATTATGGAAGCTCTTTATGGCCAGCGTGTTCTACGCTGCCGCCCACGTGATCACTGTTTTAGCAAGGATCACCTCGTAATCGTGCATATTTTTTTGGTTTCCATCAAAAGTCATCTGCATCCCACATGAAACTACCCTAATAGCATTTATTGTTGGCGTTTGGTTGGGCCACGATCACGTGCACGTGGCCCAACCGGGTGCCAGCACTAAATGCTATTAAGGTAGCGTCTAACAAAACTGCGCTCTCCACAACCATAACGACTTCTATCACGATCGGGACCCTTAATATTCGTCCCTGCAAATAGGCCCACATAAAACGTCCTCGCCCATAAACAAGGTTTATTTTTATTTTGACCCTTTTCGACTATCCCACTTGTGAATCGTCTATCGGCCGGATCACTTTATTTTTGGACGATTCTTTGACGAATGTCGTTGGTTACGTACCTTCCTATTTTTTTATTGAGGTTGGTCAGGTTATTTCGATCCTGTACCTGACCGGACTGCTGTAGATCTATTTACATAAGTACATTGAATCAACAGACCCTGTATTCCTCAGTGTTAGCCAGAGTCGATACAGCCACATTTCGCTAGTCATGTTTAAATCTCATTTAAGTAAAAGAGGCCATGCCTATCGTATTGCCATTTCCCGGGCACAAATCAACACTCCGGCTAATGACACTTCGCCCGACCTGGGAATCGAACCCAAGCTCAGCAGTCGGCCTTCATTGCGACCGCTAGACCAACCAAGGCAGTCAGATGTGTTTATGGTATAGAATTCTACATTTTATTGCATAGGTACCTAGTAGGTACTTATGTACCTTTTATTGTAGACAAGCTGACCCGACAGACGTTATCCTGTCTTAACTATGAATGTCATATGTCGTTTAGTTTTTGTTTTGACTATTGACTAAAACTAAAACTATCGACTCATTTATCAACCGATCCATCTGTGTTAAACGATATTTGCAGCGCGCATTCTGTCAATCGCTGACAGTTATTTCAAACAACTGACAGTTATGTAAAATTAATATTGGCGTTAAGTTTTCTTAAATATTGTAACGTTCCGATCAACTTCCTTATTTTTTTATTTCATAAGATCCTTCTCCTGACAATAACGAACACAACAAAAGAAAAAAATTGTGAAATCGGTCCAGCCGTTCACGCGTGATGGCGTGACCAAGGGAAATAGGGATTCATTTTTATTTTTATATATATATATATATAAGATATAGATGAGTTTTTTTTTTTATTGAACACGTTCGCTACTCTTTAGATGTAGGTACTGTGGTTGGTTCAGATCCGATATAGGAAAGTATCGTATATTCCTTCGCCCTCCTGAGATGAACAGGAGCTTCTTGCAGCAGCATTCTCACGCGGTAAAATATTTTTTTTTTCTTAAATCAAAATCAAAAATGAACATGCCAAAATAGAACGAGTCCCACAACGAAATCAATCGCATTTATATAATCTACGTTATATCGACGTATGTGAGGTACAAGTTACAATTCTCTACAGACATTCACTGCGCGCCAATTTACCATCCTTCATAAAACTCTGGCAATCTCGCGAAACGTACTAAAGGGACGAAACAATTTGGACAACTGAATATACTCCAACCTTATAGGACCCTAGTGGGTTGAACGTGGACGAGTCGAAGTTTTTGAAAGATGTCTGTTTCTCAAGCGTACCTAGAATGTGGGACACTTCAGAAACTTATTTCGTCGGTAAAAAGATCTCTTTTTAGAGCCCCCTGGGATCTCGAAGGATACTTGAAAGTGTTCAACCCTCAGTCTAATGGCGTAGAGGTCAAGACCAAGTCATTATATTGACTACCTACGTGAGAGGTAGGCTTTATATTTATAGATTTCAACTCTGAAACATTTGCCAATATGGCTTAGGTCGTAAAAGAAAAAGAATTAAGAGCGCGTACATGGGTCCACTAGCGCCACTCCTTTAAAAAAATGTTATCTCGTGACTGAGAAGGAATTTTGAATAACGGCTCAATAAGCGACCTCGGTAAGTGTGTCAAGATTTACCTAATACCTTTTGTAAACTTTCATATTGAGACACGAAGCAACAAAATTCGATCTAAACAAAAGTGGCCACATTCATTTAGATCGTATTTTATTGCTTCGTGTCTCAATATGAGAGTTTATAAAAGGTATTAGAAAATTCTAGACACACTTACCGAGGTCGCTTATTGAGCCGTTATTCAAAATTCCTTCTCAGTCACGAGATAACACTTTTTTAAAGGAGTGGCGCTAGTGGACCCGTGTGCGCCCTATTATGTACTTTAATATTTAGAGGTACTAATGGCTCTGTGAACTGTAGACCTCGCGAGTCTGTCTTCGCATAGCATAAAACTGAATAAATATTCAACACGCAACATAAAACAATAACCTTAAAAAAAAAAATAAAAAAAAAAATGGGTTGACTTGAGAACCTCCTCCTTTTTTTTTCGTCGGTTAAAAACAAAAAGAGGCGAAATGGCTGAAATATGTCTTTTTTGAAATATTTCGATAAACTGAATCGTAAAAAAAACCGTATAGTTGTCGAACCTGTTCACAAAATTTCACGAGAATCGGTTAAGAAATGCGACCTGTAGAGAACAGTCGGACATCCGGACATATAAGAAAGCATTTTTGCCCAAGCTGAAACGGAGATGCTTCGCGCTCGCTCGGTCAATTATTGTGTGTGTGTAACAACTCAGCCTATCGCAGCCCACTGCTGGACATAGGCCTCTCCCAGGCTGCGCCATAACACCCTGTCCTCCGCCTTCCGCATTCAGTCTGTCCCAGCCTCCTTTTTAAGGTCGTCAGTCCATCTAGCTGGGGGGCGTACCACACAATGTTTACCGATACGCGGTCTCCTCTGCTTCACCGGCCATCGGTCCTTCGACAGACCCAACCCACTGCTACTTCAGCTTGCATTCTCTACAACCTATGCCGGGAACTCCAGTTCTTTTTTGTGTGTTTAAATAAGTTATATTTAAATTCCTTCGTGTAATGTAAATTGACACAGCAATTTATTCTTCTCTACATATTTCTTATTCCAGCAACCAGTGACATATTTTAAGATTTGGCCCATTAGCTAAGGTTTGTCGCCCATAAGTCAACAAAAAAAAACGAAAAATCTTCGCTAACGCGGTATGGGTAGTGGTTTAAATAACCAATAATAGGATGCAAGAACAAGCGAAGCGATCTCAAAAATTTGAACACCTAGGATAGATAAAGTTTTCTTTTAACCATACATTCAGATAGAGTATTTTCTTGGTCGACTTATGCAAATAAAGACATAGTAGGATGCCTACATACCATCCCGCCTCAGAAAGGTTATTTTTTTTAAATCTTTTACACAAATATAGTAGAAACGGGGTGGTAAGCTAGAAAAGTACCTATAGTGCTTGTATCAAGGAAATACGAGGTAACAAGATAGAAGCTACTTAGCAACTTTATTTATTATTTACATAAATTGATTATGCAGCATGAACCTCCCACAGGCAAAAATCTTTACTTATGCTGATGGCACCGAGATAGTTTTTCATGGGAAAACATGGGATGAAGTGCAATGCGCGGTTGAAGACGGGGTAAAGGCTGTTGCGAATTGGCTCCAACATAATCTATTAACGCTGAATATACAAAAAACCAAGGCAATCAACTTTGCTATTTCCGATCGTTCTTCCCCTAACAGAGTATCTTGTTTGCGGCTGCACACTTGTAATAGTTCCGACCGTTGTTCCTGTCCATACATTGAACAAACTGACTCTATTAAATACCTAGGCGTCATTGTAGATAACAGATTGACGTGGTCCGCACACCTGAGCGCTTTGAAGGGTAGGGTAAGGACAATGCTGCGTATATTTAAACAACTAGGTAAGATTGCCGATGATTCTATCCTAAAGATGATTTACTTTTCGCTTTGTCAATCCATTATTAATTACTGCATAGTAGCGTGGGGCGGTGCGGGCAAGACCTCACTAATTAAAGTAGAACGGGCTCAGCGTACTCTACTTAAAGTTGCCTACAGACGACCATACCGGTACCCTACCAATAAACTTTATACTGAAGTGGGAATTCTTAGGGTTAGACAGCTTTACATACTATCTGTCACCCTACGATTTCATAAAACTGCCTTGAGCACTTGTGTCATTTCAAGTCGAATGGTGTATTGGGATAAAATCCGATGCCGTAAAATAATCGGCAGAAGGTCTTACGGTTTTATGGGACCACACATATACACGAAACTTAATGGTCTACACAAAATATTACAACTAACACAAAGAAAATGCAGAGTGATGGTAACAAATTGGCTTCTTACACTGGACTACGATATGACAGAAAGTTTCTTAGGTTAAGTAAAAACTCACACAAATTGACAAATCACAGACACATATGCACTCATTTACATACGTACGTACCTATAGCATGCAGACACTTACAAAATCCAGCAGAACTGACACAATTCACACCAACATGTACCTATACACTCTTTTAATGCCTATTTTAAGTTTATATATGTACCCTAAATTGTATTAAATTGTAAATTGTAAACGGAACGAAGGAGCCTAGACCTCACAACACAGGGAATCCTATTGTGAGGTCTAGTAATTCAATCCACTTGAATGTAAAATTAGCAAATAAAATTATTCTTATTCTTATTCTTAAGCTAAGTAGGTCTCGTATCAAGAAAATAAGGCAGAGAGCGAGGGGTGGCTTAAAGCGCTTCCCTGACCAAACGACCTTGAGCGTTCGGTCCTTCTCTGGCCCGTCGCTGAGTCTCGCTCTGTCTCGCTCCCTCCGCACGCTCATTTATCATAAAATTCACAAAAATAATGAAATTATTTGAATAAAAAAAGACAAGTGAGGTTTAAAAATAAAATACAACGTGTATTATTTAGATTTTTAAATTATCTATCCATTAGTGTGATCCTCAAATGAATAGAACGTCACCTTTAGCAAAAGATGCATACAATCAATAATTTTAGTCACTTTTTTACAAGGAGATTTTAGATGTATTTATAACACATAAAAACAAATCAGAACGTGCAATATGATGATAGGATATCGAACATTAATAATGTGCTTTTAGATGTAGTTTATTACCCATAGTGAATGAGTTAATAGCCTCTGAATAACGCACTATGGCAAGGTTTTGGTCGGGGTACCGCCTTAAGCCGTGTCTCTCAGTCTGCCGCCCTGGGCCATTGGGTAAATACGCCCTTGCCAGCAACCGCGTTTAGACCACGTGCATATTTTAACTTTAACCGACTTCTTAAATAAAAAAGGAGGAGGTTCTCAATTCGTCTGTATTGTTTACAGGGTGGCAGGGACATTGACGCGCAAACTGTAACCATGAAATTCAGCTCATGATTCTGACCCCCTAGTGTAGAAACCTTACGTCGGTAATAAAAAAAAAAAACAGCTGTTTCGTTGAAAAGTGCAATACCTACGCGGTCAAAAAATCCTACGAAAAATTTCAACGTTTTCAGAATCACGTAAATACGAAATACATACTAGCTTCTGCCCGCGACTTCGTACGCGTGGAAGTCGTAAGACACCACAATTTACTAAAATAACAGTCACATTTTATATAACTTTTCTGTATAGGTACTATGCGTGTAGTTTTGGTCTCAGCAGTCAAAATATTAAAAGAGTCAGGACTGGTGACGCGGAAGCAAGCGACGTACAGTTGTCCGTGTTAGAAGCAGCTCGTCCTACGGTCGACACCCGTAGCCTCCATTGCTTGCGGAAGTTTCTCGTTTTTTGTGAATGAATGAACGCCTGTATTCCTGTATATATGTACTAACTAATGGCACAACACTGATACACTGACTGATACTTTTTTACAGATGATTCCTGACGAACAGCTATTATTAAAATAAAAAAATCGGTGTGAGTTGGTTTGGCACTCACGAAAATTGATGTGTAAACATGTGAGCTCGCATCAGTTTGCTCACATAGACACGGGTCTTACGCTGACGTCATCTGACGCTCGAAGTCTTATGCTTACGCGTCTGACGCTCGAAGTCCCAGCTAGCCCCTACCGTAGACCGAGCGCTAAGATGTTTACACATCAATAATAATAATTAGATTGTAAACACACGGGATTTCTCATTAACAGTCACTTATCCATAGATATTTATTTTTATTATAACCAAAGATCATAGAAAAAATAGTGCGGTTTTGGTTCTAGGACATGTTCAGTTTCCTCACGATGTTTTCGTTCGCCGTTTTGAGAGCAGCGGTGATGAAATTATTTACACAAAAAAAACGCTTGTTTAGATTTTGAAACCAATACGATTGCCACAACAATCAATGAGACATTTAGATAGAACTACTTCAACTTCGTGCAACTTATTGCATTGAAGACTTCATCAGGCGTTTTTTTGTGACGGTGAAATGGTGAATACATGATTTTTTGTGTCTTTTCTGTTCCTCGGAATACATACACATTTTACAGCTCCAGTCTCTAATTTTAATTTTTCCTGCCTAATCACACATCTCAACACCTGTTTGGGTTCGAGCCTACGACCTACATCTCGTAAATCGCGGCCGTTACCACTGGGCCACCACTGCTCTACATTTAGCATTTAGATTAAAAATTATTCTTTATTTTTCCACATCCGCCTCCGCCCCCGCAAAAATTTCCTCCGTAACATCTCTACTCGAAAGAAGATGAGCTCATCTTGGTTGTATAACCATGCTGGTCATCTGATAGTAACCACAAACCGCTGCCTAACACCAGTCTATGCATTGCCTATGAAGGGACATGTAAGGTACTCATTGCTATAATAAAATAATACAAAAACATGATTACGGTATGTATATTCTCATTTAATATAAAAATTATAGATATCCACTATAATATTTACATGTAAGTTAATGGCAAACAACTTGTCAAGATTTAAAATATTAAAAAAAAACATACATTATGTGGAAGTAGTCACTCTGGGTTGCCAGATTTTTTCATGTTTTAATGTGTTCTCTATACATAATACTGTGTACATAAAGACTTTAAGCAGACTTCAACATAATTCTGTCCGTAATATGTCGGATTTATTTGTAGAACACATGATTTTGGAAGGTAAATAGGTGTATTATTTACTTAAATCGAAATCATGTAATAATGGAAGATTATTAGATGAAAATAGTTAACAACAAGTACCATAATGCTATGCATGGTATAGATTTTAGTTTGACTTGTTCAGTAATTATAAACACGCCTTAATTAACGCTATTCCGGACTAGTTTTTCTCGTAAAATGTCTATGAATAATGTCCGACAAGATAATTTTTATATTTTTTATTTTATTTTAGATGGGTTTGCTCTTGACTCTAGTCTAGGTCAGAGATGACAGAGACAAAGCCGACGATGGAGTGAGCTTACCCAGAAGCCTGTTCACTCTCACTTTGAAGAGATTTGGGTTGTATGCGGTCAGAAACACAGGCGCAGGTAGAGAAAGAGGAGGAGGAGATCGTTTCGAATCGTTATCGTATCGTATAAAATAAAAGCATTTGTGTAAATATATAAAGTATAGGTATCATTTAAGTATCTCAGTAAAGATAAATCGAACTTCATAATTTCTGCATTAGTCAAGTAAAAAATATAACGATAAGGGCCTGTTTTACAATGTAACCACTATCTGACTGACTTGGTCTCCGTACGTCCTTTTTGGGTAACCACTGAAAACCAGCGCCGTGCTGTGGGTCATAGCACAGGATCATGCTGAGTGAAAGCCTTCTTATCACAGTCATGACGTGCAGCTGTCGACTATTTCTGTTTTGTGCTCGTGATTATAGATCTATTTTGTTTGTTTCTTTTTATTTACATTGTTACCTGACCTAATTATTTTTTTTGTATGCATGTGTTTCTGTGACAAATAAACCTATTTTTCTTTCTTTCTTAAGATTTGAACCTATCTGCCAATAAAATTTTACCGGTACTTATGCGGTTTAAGACATTTTACGGACAGAAATAGACATTCCTATCACAGACTAGATACTCAATTTAGATACCAATAATAATAGACATTTCTATTTTTAGTTTTCTGATAAGAATTGCAATGTTGTTTACGGTTCCAGCTGTTATGGAAGACTTTGCATCACTTGCTCCCATTTTTTATTGGAAAGCACCAGAAAAACGCCATTTTATCGGACTAAAACCTCCAAACCATTAAGTACAGCTTTCAGCGTCTTGAATTTGACTAAATTAAGATTACAAACAAAACACATTGAAAGAATTTCCACATTACAAAAGTATAAAAATAGAATTCATATGGCTATCCTCCTGAAAGGTTTTTCCGATACTTGGGTTATCTTTAGTTCTGTGATACATCAAAGACAATTGGAACCTTAAACAGCACTGCTTACAGTCTATTTTCATTTGACGACTCGTGATGCAACGTGGCCAACTCAGTTGTTAGTAAACTAGCAATCAACACTAATATTCTCCAACACCTGAGTAGGCAGAACTGTAAGTTACATCAAAAGCGTCGGTTTGATATTTTAAAATATAAACTCAGATCTATATTATCATCTAATCTTGAATTTTGATTGCACATTACACGCCTCCCTTACTGCCATAACTTTACAAAAAAAGGAAAATAAACTGATTATTTATATGTACTTAAAGAAAGCTTATTCGACATGACGCCTAAAATATAATAACGGTTGAATCGTATGTATCAGTAATGTTATCGGGCACTAATGAGGTTCATTGTATTTAATGAAACATGAATTGAATGCTTAAAAATACTAGCACTTTTGACTGACTTACCAATATTTTTGTGAATCCCTAAGGTTTGTGCGCTATACAACAATAGTTCAATTAATCGGACTTGGCTTTATTAATTAATTAATTATATCATCAGCCTTTTGTGTCGCCACTACAGGGTAAAGGCGTGGGACACAAAAGGCTTGGCAAAAGTCTGGGCTTACTAGGACAAGAAAAACTATAATATTCAACAAAACATTCTTCAATAACCAGTAACAAAACTGATAAACATGAAACAAACTTTAACCAAAAACTTAAATGCTGGGACCTACAAAGAGATTGTACATTACAAAATCCGCCGCTCAGTGTCGTAAAAACGTTGATATGTACAAGAAATTACTAACTATAGTAAGTTGCCCTTATACCTAGACTATTATACACAAAAAACATGGCTCTTATACCTTGTCTTTTTACACACCAATGTCCTAAATTTTAGAACATTCACTATAATTATTTATACACAAGTGAATCAATCAGTTTACATTATTGCCATCGAAATTAAGTAGTTCCCGTGTTCTCTATATCTATGACAAAGAACGATAAAATTAAGGCTCTATTGTAAGGCAGACATCTAAACATTAAATAAAGCTTTCCAATCTA
This sequence comes from Griposia aprilina, assembly GCA_916610205.1. NCBI lineage: Eukaryota > Metazoa > Arthropoda > Insecta > Lepidoptera > Noctuidae > Griposia > Griposia aprilina. Next base: position 5,519,867 of record OU744294.1, on the reverse strand, counting down.
TTGGCATTATATTTTTTAGTTTAGGCTTAGTTTTTTAGTCCAATATGTTGGCAAAGGATATTTTCGATTTGGCATGTGTGAACCTTAGAAGTTAAAAGTGTTTGAGCGATTCTATGACAGGACCTCTAGATTTATTTATGGAAATCCTGGAAGGCTTTTATATCTGTCAAATCTTGTGTCAGTTAACGATTGGTTGAGTTGACTATGGCCAACCAAACACAACAACTAATATGCTATTTGGCAGTAAATTTACTGATAAAATGCATGACCTTAAATATTGATGATATTGCAACAAACTATTTCAATAGCCCAAACAATACATTCTACACAGGTAGAAAAACCAAAAAATTTGCTTAATGTTCACACACGTCAAAACCGCGAATATCCAACCTGCTCCTGCAGTCGTAACCGAAATGATCCAATAACAACCCAGCACTATCCATTGCACGTTCACTGTATTTACACTCGCGATCAGTCGCACCGTTTTCTTTCACTATACAAAATGTACCAATATTTTTTATTTGGGTATCAAGTATGCTTGTACGAAATTATTTGTTGGAACTCTTGTGCTCTATACATGTTTGTACCCCATAAATTCACTAACAAAAAAAATGGACAACTTGAGTTTGCTTCGTCTATTATTGTATAGTCTATCCACGATGCGCGGTTTCAGGAAAGCGCAAGCCCATTTCACAAGCGAATTTATACTTTATTGCTAAGTACATAAGTATCGAAATAGCAGGACTTTGGTCTCAAAACTGCCGACGGACCTTACTGTTGATCTTTATGTGGTTAGCAATATGGTGTAAAGTCGCTTGAAAAATGTGTAAGCTCCTCTGTGTAATCACCACCATGGAAGGTCACCTCCATTCAAGGTATGTTTTATTTTACCCTCCAATATTATCTACAAGTGGTGCAATACTTTTTTTCTGTGTTTTTTTTATTTCAAACCAATTTTGTAGTTGAATGAAACTCTTAACTGCCGAATTGTACTTATAATTTAGCCATTCAACTTACCTTCAATGACAGTTTAGACTAGCGTTTCTCGTTTTTTGAAGGCAATATGAATTATTTACAACATTTATTTTACAATTCCTGTATCACGTTAACATGGCAGTGATTTTTTTATATTTTTGAAGAGCGTTTGTGCACTGCATCCTTTTCGAATCCGAGGAATTACGGTTTCTAGCCCGTAGTACCATTTGTATCGAGCGTTGCGCACTAGGGGGCGTCCTATCTAAGTCCGTCAACGAATATACGGGCCCAACCGAAAGGCTTTTTAAAACTTTGGAGTGAACCCTACACTCCATTAATTAACTTTTTTGGACAGGCAAAACACATTGGGAGTAGGGACAACTGTCACATCGTGGTGGCATTCATTCTTAGTTCGGGCGCCCAACTAATCTTATGTTCGTAGGTGAAACGGAGTAGGAAAGGCCCATAACGTCACGCGTCGGCCGAAACTACGGATTTCGTGCTTAGAGTAGACCCTTAGATACGCATTCCGTCCGCCCTAATTTGGAACTCGGATCTCGAATTCGGATTCGGACGTAGAAACGCTCTAACTGACGCTACATTGGTAAAGCTACAGCGATTCTGGATTAAAACAAATTGGATTATACTTATGGCAGTGAACGATTTACAAAATAAATGCCTTAGACAATGTATTTACTTACCTATCATTGTAGGTTTACCAATATATCCGCATCATTTAGTGTAAGGTGCATAATTGAATACACATTCCAATATTTATCTCAATATTTGATTTCAAATAATTAGAATAGGATACTTCTATATAATTATGTATTCATATTAGCTGAAACATTAGCCAAAAGAGTTATACCATTTATTCTGCCCAAAAATGCTTTGGGTGTATTCTCGGATATGCGACAGGGGGGACTTTTTAGAGTGAATAAACGGAATATCTCAACCAACCCACATTACCCAGACACACAATAAAAAATGCATTCAATTAAACACCTCACACCTGAAATTTGTTTAGAGGTGTGACGACATTGCAACCATCAATTTTCCTACCCACAATTTCACTGTTACCCCGTACAAGCATACTCTCCACACGTATCACTAGAGTGTCACACTATCACTTCTTGAGCCAGGCGACCATAGAATCGTCTGGTTCTCACTTCACTCAGTCCAGCTGTTGCACTTGGACCACGGACGTGGGGGGAGGGAGGGAGATCTCATACTTTATGAGGCCTGTTCGACCCGCTGACAGGACGAGACCGCCGACTTCTTTTGCGTCACCGCTGTGGAAGATGGAATGTTTTGTTAATAATATTTGACAGCTGCTAATTTTTTTGTTGCATGATGCGAATGATATTAATTTAGTTTTATTTATTTGGATTATTCACCTAACTACTGATATCACATGGGTGTATGAAGTGGAACAACAATGCATTTGTTCTACCTCGAATATAAAACATTCACAATCGAAACAATTATTTTATTTACCAATATTTATTTTGTTTTTTCAGATGATACGTGACCACGTTTTAAAAGAAACGCTGACTCAAATCCTGAGCATTCTGCTTAGTTCCGATGTGATACAGAATTATGTGAGTACAAACAACCCGTGCGCCCGATGGGGTATTCCCATCGGCCAAAATGAATGAATCAAATGAATTCCATACAAACTTGCATTCCGTATTTAACTGTTTTTAGCCGATAAATTTTCAAAATACCTTCCCCGAATTTGTAAAAAAAAAAACATACGTTTATGTTCGCATAACTCGACATAATGTATGGATCAGATGTTTTTTTTTTCAAGATTTCACGTTTAGTCCCATAGTAAAAGATGTTCATAATGTCCCCTTTTAAGGATAAAAACAATCAAAATGTAACAGTGTATCAGGAATTCTTGTGCCAAATTGCAATCTATACGCATTGTCTGTCAATGAATTTAAGACTTTTATTAAGTTGATTACAGACACACATCATGTAGGATCATCAGTTGCTCCGTCTCAATAGACGGCAAGCATTTGTGTTGTGTATGTAGGCATTGTGTTGTGGTGTGTTGTTGTGGGTGTTGTGTGTTGGTTGTGTGTATGTTACCTGGTAGTATGTTGCCTCGCATGGTGTTTGTGCGTGAGATGCGCGATGTTCGGCTTGATATCCCTCCCCACTATATGCAGCGGCGTCACCAGCCGCCTGGTCCCGCCCAGCGAGCCCACGACGATCTGATTGCCGATTACTTGACCTGATCTGTTTGTTACCTAAAACGTACGTTTTATATTATTAGGCGGCGGAGAAGTAGGTGGCCTATTTTTGGTTTGTGGTTGCAGCAGCAGTCTCTGGGACGGCAAGTGCTTCTGCCGCAAGGTGCGCCGGCCCAGGAACATAGCTGAAAATTCTTCCCATAGGATGTTCATAGATACTGTATGGATGACTGATGCCTTCAAATAGGAACACAGTAATGCTGTTTGTCGGCAGAAATAGATAGCACTTTCCCGGACGAGCTACATTATTACTAAAAGTACTTTCCAAGTCAAATCTGCAATCTGCCCGCCTTGTCCCGCCTATGTTGGGGTCGGCTTCCAGTCTAACCTGATGCAGCTGAATACCAGTATTTTATATGGAGTGTCTGCCTATCTGACCTCCGCAACCCACTAAATGGGTAATACGATACCCCTTGCTAAGACTTTCAGGCTTCAGCTTCAGCTTTCAGGCTTTTAAATGACCACCAAAGTACTCATTGTGGAATGCAAATAAAGTATTGACTATTAACCCGTAAGAACTGTCAAAGATCCAAGAATTACCGCCGGGACCAACGGCATAACGTGCTTTCCGAAGCACGGAGGGTATGTAAAGATGGTCACCCATCCTCGGACCGACCGTGGCAAGCGCAGCTTAACCTGTTCGATCTACCCGTGCGGCTATTATTACTTATAATAATATATCTGTTAATAATCCAATATCGATAAATTGCTTCTGCTTTCGTGGCTACACAACTTTTTAAGATAACTCTACAAACAACTTTTATTCCTAAAATTGTAAAAGATACGTCACGATAGCGTTAATTTACAATACTAATACAAAATAATCTCACAAGCATGTAAATTCATTACTATCAACATATTAATACATTTGGCTAACTATCAACATTACTAAAAACCTAGTATACTAGAATATTGAATTACATTCTTACTGATTCTTCTTCCCATGTAACTATGAGCAATCGAATGTTCAATTTACTCTCTCGAACTTGATCTGAACATTACTTAGTATTAGACTAGGCCAGGGCTCTGCAAACTTTGAAACAGGTAGCTAATCAATCATGAAAAGGGCGCATGAAAAAGAGGTCTTGAATTAAATTATGACTTAACATACATTCTAAATCATAGTTATTAGTTTAGGAATCCACTATAGTTTTTTTTATTTCATAATACTGTCTGACAAGGAGCTTCATGCGGCTCGTAAGACGCGGTTTGCTGACCCCTGGTCTAGGAGAATAAAATGTGTTATATTAACTTTTGAAGACAATAATTCTTGTCTGACAATCCATGTGAGGGGGAGCGAGCCGCAGTCCACGAGGTTCCAATACGGGTTGGAAGATGTCACATGTCTTCTAATTGGAACGAAGTTCTTTATCGCGGGTTGCGAAAGGGGGCTAGACGGAAAAAATTAAGACCAAAAGTTGTAACGACACTTTTTGCTTTAGTTGTAAGCCGTGCGGCGTGCGCGTGTTTCTCTGTCTGTCTGTCTGTCTCTCTCTCGCTCTCTCTAATAGAAAGCAAGCCAGTTTTTTTTTTTTATATGGAACTTCGTTCCATCCGGGGTGTCCCTTGACATCTCTCAAGTTTTTTTTTTTGTTCAAAGACATGCTGGATCGTGAGGTAATCACAATTTTTTCCATCACCGTTTTATTAGTGGTTGGCCAAATCATAACGGTTGGTGACAGGTAGGCAAGCATGCACTTTACTTTGTGCAATTATTTCGTCATCAAAGTTAAAGACGGTTAAGGAGTTGACGCTGAAGACTAATCTAATGAAACAATTTATTTCGTTACAATCAGCTGTGTGCAGGCGACATTTCTCAAGTTAATTCTCTATATCATCATAGCTATAGGTGAACTTACAACTTGTATATGCGTGGCCTGCTGATGGTCCTGCTGGTCCAACTCCAGACTGTTCTGATGTTGCACCTGTTGCTGGTGTTGTTGCTGTTGTTGCACTTGCTGTTGTACTTGTTGCTGCACCTGTTGCGCTTGTTGCGCGGCTTGTTGCGCTGCCTGTTGCGCGGCTTGTTGTGTTACGGCGTTGTTGGCTTGACTCTGCTGCAATTTCATTTTGCGATCAGACCTCAGTCATTTTTGGATAACTTTTGCCTACTACTATTTATTGAACTTTTTGCACTATGTACAAAAGCGGGCACCATAAAGACACATTAAAAAAAACAATTTATTCCGCATACCTCTTTTATTTTATTTGATTATTAAATATGAATGTAATTATCATAATCACAGGCAAATGAGACGCATTAGTTTTAAGGTGTATTTTTTTTTTGCTGTCATGCCTTTTAATCTATACGCAATTTTCTTTCTTTTCTTTATTTCATTCATATGGGATATTTAGGAAGGGCGTAAATCATTTACTTGAACTCTTCTACCACGGGAGCAAACTCAACCCTAACACAACTCGGCAATGCGTCCATGGTTTACACTGAGTTTAGTTGACTTGTTTAAGTGCACAATAATCAAAAATTTAGTACAGTATCCGGGCGTCAATTATGGCACATCGAGTTTTCTAAAGACACGGGTGTGAGGCAGAGACGGCGCTCTATAAAGCTATTTTTTTTTTATCTATACCTCGATGTGACATATTAACGGCCGAAAATTGTACACAGTGGAAGATACATCTTAAGGAATACTTCTAGCATAGATTCAGTACTTGATTACTAGACCCACCAAATTGGCAATATTTCATCGGTCAAAAAAAAAACATATGTTCGTTAGGATGTCCCTTCCACAATGTATATGCTGCATACATCTCTGCTTACCTTGGCGGGGGCAGAGGCGTAAAGGTTAGGGTATTTGCTTACACTTCGGGGCGGCAGGTCCATGTGTTGTCTCTGATGCAGCATTAGATGGTTCTTCTGGAAGAACGCTTTGCCACACTGATCGCAAACGTGGGTACGTAATGTACAGCTACCGTCAGGATGTCTAGGAAAACAAAATATTCACTTATTTATTTAATTTAACGAAGTCAAAGGCCAAAAGAGTCCCGCCAACTATCAAATTATGTTTTCGCCAGAATCTAACAATAAAGGTTATGGTTAAAATAACAGTCTTTGATGCACACACTGAAAACCCTGAAGTGCTTGCTTAGTATAACATCTGTATACTATTACATTAGCTCCAATACATTTTAACAGCTTTATCTAACTAGAAAATGATATAAAGATATTTGAACATATCCAAAAGTGTCTCAACTTTTCGAAAAACACTGAAAGTATGTCACTGTGACTATAATTACAATTGTTCATATCATACCTTCTTTGATGCGCTAATAAACCATGTTTAGCCGCGAATCCCTTCCCGCAATCGCCACAGAAGTGGACCTTCGGTCTAGGAGTCGTTATTTGATGATTCTGCAATGTTAGAAGATAAATGGTATTGATATATATTTTTTTTATTTGAGATGGATTTGATCTTTACTCTACTAGGTCAGAGGTGACAGAGACAAAGTCGACGATGGAGTGAGCTTACCCAGAAGAAGCCTGGTCACTCTCACTTTGAAGAGATTTGGGTTGTAAGCGTTCGGAAACACAGACGCAGGTAGAGAGTTCCACTCTTTTGCTGTGCGTATTATAAAAGACATTTGGAAACGCTATTTATAGTGCTATACAATCTTACAGGCTATATTCTGCCAAGAAATGATTCCATTGTGCAGTCGACCTACTTTGTTTACTATATAAGTAACCAGTAACCCGCCCCAGATCCTCACGATTTTTAAGAATTAACAAAGTATAGAGAATTATTTGTTATATGTAAGTTTATTATTAATGTTTTATACATATAAATCTTCCACTGGACAGCTCTCATCGCAACTATATCCTGAGAGCTGTGGCGGAGAGCTATACTCCAAATATCCGGAGGTTGCTCAGGTAGGGAAACATATTTTCTTGCCTGGTCATCCTCTGCGTGGAGTGTGCATTATTGTATTGTATTTTATTTTGTACCTACCTATATCTACTACTAACACTAGAATATAAGTTGTTTTTGTAATACTAACATAATATGGATCTCTGTTGTCTGTAATAAATGAATTTTAATTTAATTTTAATCAAATTGTGTGGTTTTTCTTCAAAATACCATTTCAGACAAAAATCTACATGGTGTTCACATGATCGGACCAAGATTATGTCTGTACTTTAAAAGAGAGTGTGACCTTTCGGCCTTTCTTCTCAGAGTTGTCAGATAGGAAACGCCGACCTCATCTAGTTTTTAAAATATGATTGACGTGTAAAAGTGTTTGTACAAACTGGTACGGTACTTGCAGAAATAAAATAATTTATAATTTCCGGAATAAATTCTCTAAACGATGGTGAATTTCGTAACGAAATCTGTTGGGTACTTTAAATTTAGGTATCGATGCTGAAAATAATGCTAACATAGGTTACGCTACAAAAAAAATATATAAATAAAAACTCACCGCCGCTATAACTTGCGCATGCCCAACGTTGGTAGAGTTCGACGAAATTATCTGTATATTCGGCTGATCCGGAATAATGAAACCTGAAAATTATTGATGATATCCTTTTTAATAAACACAAGATAAAGCTTACACAGGAAACATATTAATTACGAGAAACAAAGAAGTGGTCACGGAGATGGTGGCTGATGTTATTGAAGTAAAAAGACGTACATATAAAGGCTAGTATCCGGCCCGCTACTTGGACCCACGATTGCATTCGCTGGTTAGCGGGAAGCACAGGACAGGTAGTTATGGCAATTTTAGGAACTTTCAAACATCGCCACAGCAACCTATCTCGCGTCCTTCATTTAGATGAAGCTTATGTACAACTGTCGACGTATTCGGTTGATAACATGTTGATGAGTCCAGCAAAAATATATACTATAACAAGCTGACCCGACAGACGTTGTCCTGTCTTAACTATGAATGTCATATGTCGTTTAGTTTTAGTTTTGACTATTGACTAAAACTATCGACTCATTTATCAACTGATCCATGTGTGTTAAACGATATTTGCAGCGCGCATTCTGTCAATCGCTGACAGTTATTTCAAACAACTGACAGTTATGTAAAATTAATATTGGAGTTAAGTTTTCTTAAATTTTGTAACGTTCCAATCAACTTCCTTATTTTTTTTATTTCATAAGATCCTTCTCCTGACAATAACGAACACAACAAAAAAAAAAATTTTTTGAAATCGGTCCAGCCGTTCACGCGTGATGGCGTGACCAAGGGAAATAGGGATTCATTTATATATATATATATATATAGATATAATAAAGAGGTAAAATTTGTTTGTTTGTAAATTTGTATGTAGGGGCAATCTCTGCAACTACCGGTCGGCTTGAAAAAATAATTTTGTATTTGATACCCCAATTTTTGAGAAAGGCAATAGGCTATTTAACTTCACGCTAGGACCCTTAGGAGCCGAGCAACAAGTTATAAGTCAGAAAGAACAGTAAGCGAAAACGATGTAATAGCACGGGCAGGCGATGCCATGCGACGGGGCGGGTCGAGGGAAAAATAAATTTCACGCGGAACATGTCGCGGGCAAACGCTAGTACGTTATAAACTGTACGGCGATAGCATAGCTGTGTGAGGAGAATGAAAGGTGTGCGTTTTGGTGCGTCTATGGTAACAAATTTACAGTGATAGCAGCTTTATTTCATAGCAATAAGGGCTGTTTTGGCGGTTCAAGTTCTGGAGAAAGCACAAAGTACTCTCAGTGGCAGTAAATGTGGCCCCAAGTTCTAAAACGCGAATATGTAAACTGACTAAACTGATCCTTTGAGATTTTCAATGAGAATTAATGCCAAGAAGTTTGTTTAAGTGAATAATTTCGCATTAGGTTAGTTTAAAATAGACTTGTATAAGAAATTAGGCTGAAACTGTTTTTACAGTTCCCTAGAAACGCCAGTTAAGTTTTTTTTTACTTTCATGTTGTAAAATGTTCTTTTTTACGATTTTTTATTGATGTGCGGCTTGCGCTAATATCAGGAAAAATAAGAACATGCCACATAGCGCTGCGTAGGCGCCGGTGAATGTAACTGCTAGACATTGGCCTCTCCCAGGCTGCACCTCCAAACCCTGTACTCCGCCTTCCGCATCCAGCCTGTCTCAGCCTCCTTTGTAAGCTCATCGGTCCATCTAGCTGGAGGGCGTCCCACACAACGCTTACCGATACGCGGTCTCCACTCCAGGACTCGTCTGCTCCACCGGCCATCGATCCTCCGACAATGATGGCCAGCCCACGGCCACTTCAGTTTGCTTACTCTGCACGATATGTCGGTAACTCCAGTTCTTTTCCGGATAACTTTATTTCTTATTTTATCCTTCAAAGAAATTCCGAGCATAGCCCGCTGAGCGACCTTGAATTTGTGGGCCAGCCCGACTGTCAGTGTCCACGTTTTTGCACCGTGTTTCATAACGGGCAGGACGCACTAGTTGCAGACCGTATAGTCTTCAAACAATGCAGAATAGGCGACGAGAAGACTTGACGAAGTTTCCCAAACGCTGCTCAACCGAACTGGATCCTTCTGTCGAGTTCTTTCTCAAAGTTCTACCGAGCTGGATGACTTGCTCTAGGTAGACATAGTTATTTACAACTTCGAGAAGCGACCTTTCGATTTGAATTGGGCTCGGCAATAGGTATGAATTGTACATGACTTTCGTCTTGTCCAAATTTATGGCTAGGACAACCCACCGAGAGGCCCCATTTAGGCTGTACAGCATCTGGTCTAACTGTTCCAGCTTCTCTGCCATTATGACGGTGTCATCGGCAAAGCGTAGGTATGAGGTGTAGTCGTCGTACGCGTTGAAACCCAGTCCAGTCCAGCGTCTTGAAGTCATCCTCCAACTATTGGTAAACAGTTTCGGGGATATCACACCCCCCTGACTCACCCCTCGGAGCAATTGGATAGGGCTGATTTTCTGATTCTGGAGCTGGACAATCAGAGGCTGCGTCATACAAACATCTCAACACTTCCATGTAATGCCAGTCAATTCGACATCGTTGCAGAGAGGCTAGAACTGCACAAATTTCGATGGGAGTCGAAGGCTTTATCGCAAGTCAACAAATGCCATACACAGCGGCTGTTTGTACACCTCGGTCTTCTGTACAATTTGCCTAACAGTATGGATATGGTCAACTGTACGGAAGCCTTTCCGAAAACCGGTTTATTCTGGCGGCTGGAACTCATCAAGTCTCCCGGCGAGACGGTTCGGTTCGGTGATTCCGTTCGGTGAGTGTATTAGCTATATAACTGGCTGGTGTCCGCAATTCCACGTCCAAGCTCGTATTTTGCGTACGGAACAAACTACACTCAGTACATATAGAAAACCGCACGTCCAATGTAATCAATTGACAACGCCTTTATTTCGTAGCAGTAAGTGCTATAGTAACAGTGAGTATGTCGTACTGTGCTGCGTGTGCGCAGCGGCGACGAGGCCGGGCTGCAGCGCGGCTGTGAGCGCGCACAGGTCCGTGACGCACGTGCGGTAACACAGAGTATAGCTATAGTAACAGTGAGTATGTCGTACTGTGCTGCGTGTGCGCAGCGGCGACGAGGCCGGGCTGCAGCGCGGCTGTGAGCGCGCACAGGTCCGTGACGCACGTGCGGTAACACAGAGTATAGCTATAGTAACAGTGAGTATGTCGTACTGTGCTGCGTGTGCGCAGCGGCGACGAGGCCGGGCTGCAGCGCGGCTGTGAGCGCGCACAGGTCCGTGACGCACGTGCGGTAACACAGAGTATAGCTATAGTAACAGTGAGTATGTCGTACTGTGCTGCGTGTGCGCAGCGGCGACGAGGCCGGGCTGCAGCGCGGCTGTGAGCGCGCACAGGTCCGTGACGCACGTGCGGTAACACAGAGTATAGCTATAGTAACAGTGAGTATGTCGTACTGTGCTGCGTGTGCGCAGCGGCGACGAGGCCGGGCTGCAGCGCGGCTGTGAGCGCGCACAGGTCCGTGACGCACGTGCGGTAACACAGAGTATAGCTATAGTAACAGTGAGTATGTCGTACTGTGCTGCGTGTGCGCAGCGGCGACGAGGCCGGGCTGCAGCGCGGCTGTGAGCGCGCACAGGTCCGTGACGCACGTGCGGTAACACAGAGTATAGCTATAGTAACAGTGAGTATGTCGTACTGTGCTGCGTGTGCGCAGCGGCGACGAGGCCGGGCTGCAGCGCGGCTGTGAGCGCGCACAGGTCCGTGACGCACGTGCGGTAACACAGAGTATAGCTATAGTAACAGTGAGTATGTCGTACTGTGCTGCGTGTGCGCAGCGGCGACGAGGCCGGGCTGCAGCGCGGCTGTGAGCGCGCACAGGTCCGTGACGCACGTGCGGTAACACAGAGTATAGCTATAGTAACAGTGAGTATGTCGTACTGTGCTGCGTGTGCGCAGCGGCGACGAGGCCGGGCTGCAGCGCGGCTGTGAGCGCGCACAGGTCCGTGACGCACGTGCGGTAACACAGAGTATAGCTATAGTAACAGTGAGTATGTCGTACTGTGCTGCGTGTGCGCAGCGGCGACGAGGCCGGGCTGCAGCGCGGCTGTGAGCGCGCACAGGTCCGTGACGCACGTGCGGTCGCCCGCGTGCAGGCGCACGTGGAGAGACAGCGCCTCCTGGAAACACAACGCACGAGTTAGAATAATGTTTGAGCAGAAAAAAAAAGCAAGGAAGCATAAATATCAGGCTAATCTGCGCGGGAAATGTTAGCGACACCAGGATTGTCAGCGGAGCAGAAGCTTCTACGATACGAAAGAGATACCGGGAGCAACCACGATACATAATTTTGTCATTGAAGTTGGCGCGCCCTCACAGACCCTTCTATAATTAAAAAAAACAGCGACCATTTGGTCTTTGCAACGCGTCTGATGCTTTCGTCGCGTTGGGTTAGACGTTTTTACACCACAAATCACTGAATACAGTTATCTTCAAACAGTTGACAATAACAGAACGATGTTTTAAATTCGTTTAGCGCAAAATTGTGTTTAGTGATTTGTGTTGCAAGCAGGCCTAAATATAAATAGACCTTTCCAGTTTAGTTTTATTTATCTGACAGCTCATGACACTAATAAAATCAATAATTGTACTAAACTCCCGGACTCCTAAATCGAGCCACTGCCGCCTACAACCAGTGGCGTGCGCTTCATAAAGACAGAAAGACACTGCCTACCCTAGGTCTGATAATAGATCTAATATTATTTTATCAATAAAAAATTTAAATCATAAATCAGCTCCACCTATCGAATGCCGGTGGTATCATTAAGATCGACACCGTTTAAAAGCTCATTCACGTCATTTCGCATCATCGATTGCAATGCAAATATTTTAGGAAGTAACATTGTTTCATTGAATTTTATCTATTTAGATGACCATAATTTTTTGTCGTATTATGTTTCCCTTTTTACTGCTTATTTTCAATAGTCAATATAGTCGCCATATTGTTTGATGTGTGTTGTGTTTGTGACTGATAATTATAAATAAATTGCCTCGCGTTGCTGACACTCGATGGACTTACAATTCGCGTACTGTAATTTTCAATTCTTCTTTTAGTCCCTACATTTAATTGATTTATTTGAGGATATGGCTGAAAACGAAGACTCTTGGGATGGCGAGACATTAAGTCAAGTTTCGTATTTGTTAGGTACTTACACAATTTAAAAAACTTTCAATTCCAGTTTTTATTCTATGTGTTTAACGAAATATTCGCAGAAACTGATGTGCTTTACGAAATTATGTAAAAAAGACGTCAGAAGTGACTTATTGCATTAAAAAATTAAGGAGTTTGAATCGATTTTAGAATCATTCCAGATGTAGGTTTGAATGAATTTTTGAAAACGTAAAAATAATCACAGGGCCGCCAAAACGAAAACGTAATGTTGTGGTCGCAAAAATCAATTTTAGTGGATTTTTATTAAAATTATAGAAAATATATCCAACGAATGTCGCGACCGGTATAAAAATCTGAAAGAGTTAAAAAAAATTGGACTACTTTCATGCGAAAATTTCAATAAATATAATGACAATTTTCCGGTTGAACTAGTATCGCAATTTGTAAATTTTTATAAACTATACGCCTTAACAATGAGCTCAAATGTGTTTATAAATCTGCCGAATTCAAAAACCTTATTACCTATTTACGGAAATAAAACGCCTTGCCAACTTTTACGATTCCATAATGCAGACATTCTTACAGAAAGATAGGCGTGTAGATTTAATATACAAATAAAACCATCCTATATAGTATGCTCACACCACCATCTCTTCACTGCTTTTATTTAAATTTTGCAAATCATACAAACATTACAAAACATCAAACAAAGGCACCGAAAGGCCACTTCGAATATCCGCAAATTTATGTCTTTAAAATCAGTCAATCGATGGCTATTTGAGCTGGCATTTGGCAATTACCTACATAATCAATCGACAAGAGTACGAACCAAAACCAACGTGCAGTATATTTGGTGACAATTTTTTTTTGCCTACCCTGTCTTAAAACTGTGCCACTGCCTACAACATCAAAATAATGATAACTCAGAGAAAAAGTTGTTAAGCAGTTTTAAAGCTGACTTGCTGGCCATCACATCGGTGTCACTATTGTTCCAAATTTGAATTCACGAATTTAAAAAAGAAAAAAATAACGGAGTTGGGCGCTCTTAAAGAAGCAACAAGCTTTGATTAGAGCATCTATATGTCAATAGTTATTTTGTTATTTGTTTTGTTTTGCATAAAAAGTGTATCGAAATTATTTCTTAATCCATTCTGACGTTTAAATTATGAATACTGCAACTGAAGTAGCGAAACTTAAGTGCACAACTTCATGCAAGTCGTTCTGCCGTTCAAAGAATTTAATTTACCATCGAGACTGGCGGCTTCGTACGCACGAAGAAGGACCACGAAACCGGGTCACTACAGCACGACAAGATCGGTTTATCTTTACCACTAGCCTGCGTAATCGTCACCTGACCTCAGTACAGATCCAAGAACAGCTTCGATACTTTCATGGACTGACTGTTTGCACTCGAACTGTTAAAGGGAGACTCGAAGGACTTGGCCTGAAACCTCATAAGCTAGCCAATGGTCCCAAACTGACACGAGCTCAGAGAATGGCGCGTCTACAGTTTGCATGCGCACATTTGTATTGGACTCAACGTCAGTGGAGCCATGTTCTTTTCACGGATGAAACCAAGATTATGCTGTATGGCAAAGTCTATCGAAGACAGGGAGAACGTTTTCAGAAATGTTACATTGAAGAGAAGGTGAGTTATGGCGGTGGGTCATGGACAGACTGGGGCAGTATTTCCACCGAAGGAAAAACTGGCCTTGAGGTTGAGACGGGACCACGGTTGCCGCTACTAAATATCGACCGATACATTCATCAATGCCTAGACTGTAATTTAATGCCATATGCTGAGTTTGTGGACACTCACTGCTCGAATTGTTCGAGAATACGTGCATGACGTCAGTATCGTAGTAAAGGAATGGCCAGCAAGAAGCCCTGATATGAATCCAATAAGAGTACTTCAGGGATGAGCTGAAGGGGCGTGTTCGAGCTAACCAACCAACTCCAGAAACTTTACAGGAGCTACTAAAAACTACCATCTTGGAAGCATGGGAGAACATTCCACAGCACGTCATAGTGGCATTAAGTAATTCCATGCCGAACCGCATGACGAACGTCGTAAATGCTATTGGAGGTAATACAGTAACTAAACAAGCGTTTCCTTTATGTAAACCATTGTTTTTTTCAAAAATGTCAAGCTAATTTTTCCCCTGGTAAACGCGAAAAGACGACTCTTTGCAATTAAAATGTTTTGTAACGAACTTCGACTTGCGGCTGGTAGAAATCGTCACGTAACGAAAAAGCGTTATGCCCCCACCATGCGCCTTTCTCTCTCTTTGAAAGAGATAGTTTTCATGGTTTTTGAGGGTGCTTAAGCCGATAGTGAGGTCAAAATGAAAATCCAAATTAGCGGCTGCGTAAAATTTTCAAATTTTTCATCATGGGTGTCGTTTTCATGGTTTTCGGGGGTGCTGGAGGCAATAGTGAGGTCAAAATGAAAATCCAAGATGACGACACCTTTATTAGAGCTTCTAAAAACTTATACTAGATGGCTCTGTATTAAAAAAGCTTATTACATTCACACTTTCTCTGTCTCTATGTCTCTTTCTATACTGTCTGTTTCTACTCTGTCTCTTTCTATTATATATGAGTGTCATGCGTGCGAATATCGCGTAAGCAACTTCGTTCCTGACGGGGGTCCCCCGACCGCACACCTTTTGTTTTTTTTGTATTCCGATTTCAAATTTGTAACAATGACAAATGGAAAACACAGTGAGTGATTAGCTTCAAAACCACGTATTATTTTTTTGCTTTGTTTTACCATTATTTATTTGCTTAGTGTCGCCTACAAACGGGGAAGAGCGCTGATGTCTGAAATACAGATATTTTATATCTAGTTCAGACACAGATGTTCAAAATCTATTCATAGGAAAAAATGTCATAAAGTGTATCACCATACTATTGAACTGTTGTATATTTTTGAACAAATAAATTATACTTATTATTATTATACTAGCTGCGCTCAGCGGTTTCACCCGCAGCGGTATGAAATATACTTTACTACCTATTCTCAGACCTGCCAAATATACCCAAAAAAAAACATAAAAATAGGTCAAGCCGTTTCGGAGGAATTCGATAACAAACACTGTGACTCGAGATTTTATATTAGATTATTTTTAAACACATATATGCAGGGTGGCTCGATTCAGTTGTTCGGGAGTGTATTTACATGCTATAGTTAGACTGTAACCGCTTTACCGCGTCTTAGTTATGTGCGCAGCGAGACGGGGGGTCAATGCAGGCCACTCATCCGTCAGTGACGGCCGCTCATTCGTCAGTGCAGGCCACTCATTCATCAGTGCCGGCCACTCATTCGTCAGTGCAGGCCGCTCATTCGTCAGTGCAGGCCACTCATTCATCAGTGCCGGCCACTCATTCGTCAGTGCAGGCCGCTCATTCATCAGTGCAGGCCACTCATTCATCAGTGCCGGCCACTCATTCGTCAGTGCAGGCCGCTCATTCATCAGTGCAGGCCACTCATTCATCAGTGCCGGCCACTCATTCGTCAGTGCAGGCCGCTCATTCATCAGTGCCGGCCACTCATTCGTCAGTGCAGGCCGCTCATTCGTCAGTGTAGGCCAATCATTCGCATTCATCAATGTAGGCCGATCCTTCGTCAGTGCAGGCCGCTCATTCGTCAGTGTAGGCCAATCATTCGCATTCGTCAGTGTAGGCCGATCCTTCGTCAGTGCAGGCCGCTCATTCGTCAGTGCAGGCCACTCATTCGCGTTCGTCAGTGTAAGCCGATCATTCATCAGTACAGGCCACTCATTCGCATTCGTCAGTGCAGGCCGCTCATTCGTCAGTGCAGGCCACTCATTCGCGTTCGTCAGTGTAAGCCGATCATTCATCAGTACAGGCCACTCATTCGCATTCGTCAGTGCAGGCCGCTCATTCGTCAGTGCAGGCCACTCATTCGCATTCGTCAGTGTAGGCCGATCATTCGTCATTGCAGGCCGCTCGTTCGTCAAAGCTCAAGGCCCCCTCGCCCCCCACCTCGCCGCACATCCGTAAGGCGCGCTACAGCGGTTTCAGCCAAACTACAATCAAATCGCACTAACCTTGGTATTGAAACAGGAACCACATTCTGGACACGCATATCCCGGCGTCGTCTTCTCCGCTAGTATCTGACCGTCTGCTCCAATAACCTGACAACAAAATGACACATTGTAAAAAATGTTGAATAGAAATATTATCTTCACAAATGATGAGCTTATGAATAGATTCCATTCGATTCTTGGACTGATATTACAGAACAACTCAAGGATTACTTAAATACCATTTGACTACACATAGTTTAGAGCCATTTGACTTGTTGAAACTAGTTTTAAACCTTGAGTCTTCAGTTAGAGACAAGTGGCCAACTTCAAGCCGTTCTTGTGTCGAAATTCGGCTACAAAAGACAAGAAAAAATAAAAACGCATCAAATTTAAGAAATTAAATAATAATTTGCATATCGAACACAGCGTGATAAGCTTACCTGTACTATTTGTGGTTTAAAATCATCTTGTTTTATCACAGTTGCTTGTTGTTGCTGTTGTTGTTGTTGCTGCTGCTGCTGCTGTTGTTGTTGCTGTTGCTGCGCTTGTTGCTGTGCTTGTTGTTGCGCCTGTTGTTGTGCTTGTTGTTGCGCTTGTTGTTGCTATAAAATAGTATACTCTTTGTGACCGATGTGATTCTGTGATTAATGAATGATTTGACTTTGACGGCACACCATTTAAAGGAAATACAGTTATTCAAGCGCACACTTATAAAAAATCGTAACAGGCCACGTAATCTTTCGTAATAGTAATTAACCTGTTTACGGTGGAATGACACAGTTCACTTTTATCTGTCGCTTTGGATAAGCACCAAAATGAATCGTCTAAACATAAAAAACTAATGAACCATATAAAAATGCTATTTGTCAATGGCATTAAGTCCACCTCCACATTTGTGCGCTTAAATTATTAAATAGGTTAGGGCTGTAGGGCTTAGAGTCGTAGGCACTGTTAGGCTGTAGGTCTTAGCAACTTCCTTAACTTGTCACACCCTTAACAGTATTGCGGCCTTACGTGACGTTTGTTGAGCGTGGATGTACGAATAAAATTGCTATTATTGAGTCCATTGACTTTTTCAACAAAAAAATCTATGCTTTCTTTCACATTGCCAACTGCGATTTCTGCCATACAACCTTAGCAGCTAACCTGTTGTTGTTGTTGTTGCTGCTGTTGTTGTTGCTGCTGCTGCTGTTGTTGTTGCTGTTGTTGTTGCTGCTGTTGAGATTGTGTTGGTTGCAGACAGTGCCGCGTCATTTTGCAGTGCTGCTGCAACTCTGACTTGCATTTGAAGGCTTCCCCGCATTCTAAACACGCGACTGCACCCTCCCCTGTATGTATTCTGAAAAATAGATAAATTGTTATTCAAAGACCGGATTTGATGGAACGTAGAAGGTGATTTTTTATAACTAACGAGTTTTTTTTTTGTTTTGTTACTGGTCGCTATACCCAGAGGTTAAAGAACAAATTCAAATCATTTATTTCAAATAGGCACATAAAAGGCACTTTTGAACGTCAAAATTTACAAAAAAAAAAAAAAAAAACTTCCAAAGGGTAGTTTCGTATGGAGAAGAATGGGCAAGAAACTCTACGGTTACTCTTTTAAAAATGTTTTACAATATAATGTATACATTAATTATATAATTATATGTGAACACGATGCACCTAGAATAAAATTACTATACCACAATAGGTAAAAAGAATTAAATATAACGCAATGACAAATAAATTAATTATGAAATAGATACCAGGTGCTCACCAACCCACTACCAATACCCTACAAGAACTGACGACCCAGTAAAGGTCGCGGAAATTCGCTGGATGCAAGAGGCACAGGACCGGCCATTGTGGCGCAAATGGGAGAGGCCCATGTCCAGTAGTGGACTGCGATAACCTGAATTGATAGTTGACAAGCATTTTACTCACTTCATATGCGCGACTAGTGTTCTCTTCTGTAGGAACTCCTTGCCGCACACGGGACACGCGTGAGGCACCCTGCCGTGCACTCGCCCGTGGTTCACGAGTTGGAACTTGCGTGCAAACGTCACGCCGCAGTCCGGACACACGTAGGGGGAGAGGGAGCCGTGGAAACGACTATGCATTACTAGGTGCTCCTGGAACATAAGAATTCCGTTGTGTTAGTATCTTGTAACGCAATCGCTATAAAGGAAATACGTAAAGACTCGATCCCTTTATTTTTTATTCTTCACTATCTACAGCCCGCGACTTCGTTCGCGTGGAAGTTGTAAGACACCACAATATACTAAAATAACAGCCAAATTTCCCGTCCGCGCTATCACTTCGCTTTCGCTTAGCATTCTGAGTTTTTTTTTTTTTCATTTTGCTCAGCTCCTAAGGGTCGTAGTCTGATGTTAAAATTATAACCTTCCTTGGAAATGGGCTATCAAATGCAAAAAGAATATTTCAAATACGACTGAAAGTTCCAGAGATTAGCGCGTTCAAACAACCAAAGTAACAAAAATAAATAAACAAACTCTACAATACAGCTGAGGAGTTTCGAGGGTTTGAGTTTGAGATTGTTTGTTTGAGTTTGTTTGTTGTTTGATTGTTTGTTGTATCTATAGATAGCACTACGACATATTTCTACTTTGTCTTGTAGGCCCATATTTTTGCTCACCAAGAGAGGTCACACATTTTCGAACATGTTTACTGTATTTGTGTTCATGTCAAGCTTTTTTGTTTGTTTTCAAATCAAAGATTTAAAACGCTATCTTGAGACATTATTAAATTCATGAAAAGTGTAAATATTTATGCTTGTGACTGTACATAGTAGTAGTTCAAATAATAGTTTATAGGCGAAATAGTGAAATAATGACAAAACTCTGGATATTGCAGTCCAGACACCTGAACTGACCTGCCATTTGCAGATTTTCATTTTTATTTCCTTCCCATAACACAACGTACCTTCTGCGCGAAGCTCTCTCCACAATCGCTACAGACGTAAGGCCGCTCCCCCGCGTGGTACTTGCTGTGCGTCACCAGATGTCGCTTCAGAGGGAACCCGCGACCGCACTCGCTGCAAACAAACGGGCGCTCTCGACTGTGCACCTGAAATGTATGGAAGAAGTTGAAGATGGTGTTTGTGAAGTAATGTGTGAGGAGGACTGATTTAGGTCACCACGGATGATTATCATGCATTTTAATCAACATAACCAAAAAAAACTCACCCTTGAATGCGTAACAAGATGATGTTTCAACGTAAACGCCATCTTACACTCGTGGCACCTATACGGCCTCTCAGCCGAATGCAGCAACAAATGCGTGTTGAGACAGTGCTTCCTCGCGAACGCTTTCCCACAATGCGCGCACACATGCGGCCGCTCACCTATGAAACGTTAATTTGAAAAAAGAATCATTATTATTTTTTATTACCCGTGAGTGTGTGAGTAGGTGGTGTTTGAGCGTGAAGGTTTTCTTGCATTCGGGGCAGCGGTACGGGCGGTTAGAAGAGTGCAGTAAGTTGTGGGTGTTGAGGCAATGCTTGTGCGCGAATGTCTTGGCGCAGTGAACGCACGCGTGCGGTCGCTCACCTGAAACAGAGCGAACCGCATCGGTACGTGCACTCCGCGGCTACTAAGGCGCCATCTCCACGATTCCATATTTTCTCGCCCATGGGGATAGCGCCTAAAGTTACTTTACTTTACTGGTTACTTGGTAAGTGAGATTAACGG
Organism: Griposia aprilina; assembly: GCA_916610205.1. Classification (NCBI taxonomy): domain Eukaryota; kingdom Metazoa; phylum Arthropoda; class Insecta; order Lepidoptera; family Noctuidae; genus Griposia; species Griposia aprilina. Next base: position 5,499,297 of record OU744294.1, on the reverse strand, counting down.
AAGACACGGAAGAGTGTTGGATGGATAACCGGGTCACACAGAGAAGGCATGAGCATTGATCAGTACGCCTACGCTTGTTCAAGGCATATTGGTGATATCAGATTAATGTTTGTTCCGGCTTCCTCACGTTGTTTTTCCTTCACCAATTTTTAAGATTTTTCACTTTTTAGTTGTGGTTCCTATCCCACACAAACTCGCCGAATACTTCTTTTTTATATCTCTTAATAATACATAATATGACATGTTTTTTTTTTTTTTGATAGCCCATCTTGTTGGAGGCTTATGTCCAGCAGTGGACTGCGATAGGCTGAGTATCGTAAATGTATAGTCAGTAAATGCTAGCCCTTAAAACCGTTTTTGTGATGGCAGGTAATAGTCAGTGGCAGTGATGGCAAGACGCTGTATTTTACCTATAATCTTGAATACTAGTCCTTAGTTAAATATGAAATACTAGCTTTTGCCCGCGGGTTCGCCCGCGTTTAGGTCGGAAAATTATCCCACGGGAACGTACTACCGGGATACTGTATCTGATTAGCTGTAAGTTTTCCCAAAAATTAAATAATTAAATAAAAAGTATCCTACATGTTAATCCAGGTTATAAACTATCTGTGTTCCAAATTCCATCCAAATCCGTTCAGTAGTTTTTGCGTGAAAGAGTAACAAACATCCATCCATCCATCCTCACAAACTTTCACATTTATAATATTAGTAGGATGAAGTAGTGACTTAGCGAAAAATGGATGTGGTTTCATACGCCGCATTTATAACGTAATTCAGTACCGAATATCTCAACACCCGTATTTTATTGACCAATACTATTAAAACTTGCTGGTAATTATAATTAACCAACTTTATCGACATAATATACACACTTTGAAAGCAGTAAAGTTTCATTTAGATAAAAAGTAAGCGAATAACTTTTCATTGCCACGTTGTTTCACAGCAACATTTTAAACTCTTGGTCACTACAGTGTTGCTTTGACGACACGTTTAATGTTTTCTGCACAGAATTCATTGAGAAACACACGGATTCAGAGAAGTCATTCATGCTCCGAATTAGCACACCGTAATAAATGTTGTTTTAGAGGCAAAACGTGCCTTTTACTGAGTGAAAATGGAACATGACATTTAAACGAATTGTTAGTCTGACCGGTTATCACATCGACCTTTGTCGGCGCCAAGACAGAGAAATAGATCATATTGAAGTAAACGCGAAAAAGTTGCAAGAGTTACCAATCGGTTGTCTGTTCAATACCTTATAGTGACTTAATTTCGATGAATAAACATTGTATAAAGATAGATGTTCATAATAATCTGACTCAAACCAATTATTAAACCTGAAAGACCTATAAAGTACCTATTGATAAGTCTATTCAGCCGGATTTGGTACAACCATTAACAAAAAAGTCTGGTAAGGAATATCTTTAGCATGTATTTGATCTAACCTCAAATAATTCCTATTTTGTTTTCCCTAAAAATATTATTGAACACTACTAATGAATGTGCCTCTTTTTGTGAACCTCAAATAAAAGCGTAGGTAATTACATCATTAGAGGATCAATTAAATATTTCTTAATATCTTTTCTGAAAACTTTTGGTCGTCACAAAATCTCGATGTTCTACACACAAACATAAAAGACACGCATTTAGTGATCTCATAAAAATAATTGGGTCGTCGCTCGATGTCTGACTCGTCTGTCGAAAGTAATGCGGGTATTCATTACTTTGTCTAAATATAACTCGTAAATTCGTCTGCGCTGTTTTATTTTAATGCAGCTATACAAACATGCATCAAAAAATATTTAAGTACAGTGAAGACAATTGCTTCACTAAAATATTAAATGCAAACCTAATCACTGTGATATTGTATTTAGTTTAGAATAGTTTATGTTTTGACGAGGCCTGACACATGCCACAGTGCACAAGCCTCTTATTAAATTTCTAAAATAAAATAAATCCAAAAGTGTTTGTATGTTTGGTACTTCTTAACGCCTAAACTGCTGTGCTGATTTCGAAGAAGTTTGGCCTAAAGCTTAAGCATGAGTAGAAATGTGAATAACATGCCGTAGATAGTTCCTTAGGATGCAAGAAAACTGAGGACAATAGTTATGTTTGTAGGTATAAATTAAAGGAAAGTTGAGAAACAGGCGCAACATAGGACACATAGGAATATATAACATAGGAACATAGGACGTAGATGGATGAAATTAAATGGTATATTTTAGGCAAATTAATACACGATTACCACTTTCTAGCATTAGTTAGACATTCGATATTGAGTGAAAATATGCCTTAGCTTATCATTGAGGAAAAAATATGCTAAATAAGAAAATTATGCTAACTATGATGTCAATAAACTGTAATTTGTAGTGGTGGTTATTACATTAATGGTGGTAATTAAATTAATTAAGTATTAATAAACGAATCTCGCTGTTGCCTGAGACCCGATTCTTGAAACTGCATGTTCCAATATACACACTAAAAATCAAGTAAAAAAAAAGACTAGCGACGTCAAATGATCAGTATACTATTCTTCAAGGATATTTCGCTCTTTAATGACATTGCCAGAGAGCGTTGTTGGGTAACATTTGTGAACTGGTTTTTAATTTTATTGAAAAATCATGATATCGGCGTTAGATCTTATTTTTGCGACGCGCCATGTTCCTTGTACAGTAGTAGAATGGCCTATACAAATGAAACTGGTCTATTACCTACTAGCTGCACCCCAAGATTTCACCCGCATAAAGGCTCGTACACACTGGCGCGACGCGACAGCGTGACACAAAGGCACCGCGTGCCGCGCGACGGGCGGCGCCTTTGTGTCGGGCTGTCGCGTCGCGCCTGTTTGCGGGAGCCTTAAGTCTTGATCCCGTGATAATATCGCGATAAAAAGTATCCTTTGACCTAATTCAGATCATGGTCTATCCATGTGCTAAATTTCATCCAAATCTGTTCAGCCATTTTCACATGAAACCGTAAAGGCTCCTACAAACAGGCGCGACACAAAGACACTGCCTGTCGCGCTACGAGCGGTGCCTTTGTGACGCGTGCGATTCGCGTCGCGTGTCGCGCCTGTTCATAAACATACATACAAAAAATCTAATCTCTATTATTATTATTATAGATTAGAATAGCTGTCTACATAATTCAATATTTGTCAATCACGTTCTATCACCTAGAACGCCCGCACCGCACGATAAATTTTTACTTATTTCAATTTTCCTGTATGCTAATTATTATAATATTATTTTGTGTATTTTAGAGTCTACAATAGCACTAAATTTGTTGAAAACATTTTTAGATTAAGTTTTACTTCAGAGTTGCGTAGTCGTTGCGAGTTGTCTTTATTTCAGAGTTGCCTGGCTAGCATCAAACTCAAACAGTGCTCTTAGGGTCAGCACAGACGAAGCTGTAAAATGCTCGAGCAGTTTTTCATTTATAATGAACTAAATCGCAACTACAATAAAGTTCAAAGTAGCGATCAAGAAATGATTCCCTAAGGTGTGAGTAATAGAAAATATGGACGAGAATGCTCGAACTGTCGTCCATATTTTTACTCAAAACTTGGCAGCACAGAATATGCTCATTTTTTCTACGCTGACCCTCATTCATACGCCCATCATCATGCACGCGCGCAGTCGTTAGAGTAGGAAACTATTCAGACAACCCCGAAAAAAACACGTTACTAAAACCTTAACATACATAGGTACATAAATTCTTCTCTCAAAAAAAAAAAACCACCCACCTGTATGAACTCTGGCATGCGTCGTGAGATGGTGTTTGAGCAGGAAGGACTTGCCGCACTCGTCGCAGCCGTAAGGGCGCTCCTTCACCGCAGCGGGTGGTGCCGTCGTCATGACCGAGTTGGTATTCATCAGCTCCGTCTGTGAATAAACCGTCTAACCACACGTTATTATGTGATAAGTACCTGTGTTTTGGGTAAGGGAAAATTAAAATTATTAGATAGAGGGGTTAAGAGCACAGCATCGTGCTTCGTGAATGAGGCAGTTGAGGGTAAGACGATAAAACGATGTCGAAATCCTTGACCGAAGGACAAAATACAAAGCACGCTTACTTCTTCATCTATTTTTTGGAACAGGCCCATGTTTAGCTGATAGCGTAGAAGTATATGGGTCACTGGCGGAGGTTCCATACAACTCGATTCCTACCGGCTTCCCTTACAAATAATATAATCACATTAAAGATAATGTACTCCGGCTTACCTTTTACAAAAATTGAACCTTCGCTACTGATATGGGTAGAGTTTAAATGAACCATAATATACTTGGAATATAGTTGGGATGATGTTACTCTTCACTTTTAGATTTCTAGTAAAGTTGCTAGAATCATATTCTACTTGGAATACAGTTGGAATGATGTTACTCTTCATTTTTAGATTTCTAGTAAAGTTGTTAGTGGACAGAGTTGAGGAAACCAAACTTAAATCACGTTTAATGTTTATATGATTCATGAAGTAAAAGCACTTTCCGTCAGACGAGGTGAATAAGGATGCAGGGGTGAATCGCCACGAAACTTTAAAAGGGATTTTAACATTTAAAGAATATAGTTTGTTGCCAAAAAGTGCTCTAATGTGTTTACTGTATTATAATTAACGATTAAGTGCCCTTGTAATGACAACAAACTACATTATTCCAATGTTAAAATCCATTTTAAAGTTTTACCCCGTTTGTAGGTATCTCATACATCCTTACAACAAAATACATAAACACTTACTTTAGGTGAATTATTCGTAGTCCCAGGCTCCTGTTTCGCATGTAACAAATGATGCTGATGTACGGTAGTCGTCTGAATGGTGTCGGCCTGCGTTTGCTGAACCGTCGCCTCTGCCAGACTCTTCAGGCCTCCATTTAATAATGTGTGGTTGAGTTGCGAAGCATCTATGACGGGAGTCGCGATGCCTTGAGCCTGAAGAGCCCGCTTCATCAATATCTCGTTGCATTCTTCCGCAGTTAACTGGATGGGACCTATCGGTGTCATAAACGGCTTAGCTGCTAAGTTCGCTGTAAATGATACATGCGTGATATTATTTTTATTTTTGTTTCGAGGTTACATATACTAAGGGTCTATGTACAGTGCACACGGCGTTTTATATACACCCGTTCCATGTGACGGCGCGTTTTCTGCCATGAATATGTAACGCTACTCACCTATACTCGAAAGGTTTCGAAAGGGAAAGGTAGTTAATTAAAGGTAAACAAATCGAAAAAGGGTTTTTATAGTTGACACTTTCTTGTTTAAAAATACGTTACAACAAAATTAAAGTTATTTGCGATTTATACGACAGTTTCCTCTTTTAATAATGTATGTTAAACTTTATCATTTATTCGTAAACTATACTCTTCGTACATGTAATTGCTTGAGCACTATTTTGTTGTTAGATTTATAAAATAGTATAATATTTTGTAATCTGTCTATTGTAAAGACCCCAAACAGACAGGTTCCCTAAACCTTTAGAAAATACAACGAATTAGATAACGTTGCTAAATTGAAGAGTAAACCGGAGTCACAAGAGTATTACGTTTAGTCGGTTAACCAGATGTCTTATAAGTTGTGGATGAATTAGAAAAAATGTTATATGGTGTCACTGTATTGCGGCTGCCACCATACCACTGCTGTGAACGCCATTCAATTGAGTTAATATGGGCTCAAGTTAAAGGGTTTGTAGACGAGAAATATAAAACTTTTAAAATGTCTGACCTAAACATTCTTTTGCCAGAGGCTTTAGCTAATGTGACTGCTGAGAATTGGAAAAGTTGCGAGGGTCATGTAATAAAACAAGAACAGAAAATGTTTAAATTAGACAAAATAATTGATGATATCACTGAATGCTTTATTATTAATGTGACAGATAGTTCCTCAAATTCAGATTCAAAATAGAGCCTATTATTATACGACTCAAAATAACATGATTTTAACATTTCAAATACAAGGTTTAAAACCTATGAGTCACATGGTTTTTTTGGTTTACCTTTATTTAACTACGTAAACCTTTCGAGTATAGTTGCCGCCGTGAACAGAGGCTCTAATTGAGTATGGCTCCATAGTCAAATCAATTAGCTTTATCTTCTGAATTTCTGACAAATGTTAGCAAAATCAAGTTGACTTTTTGCACCAACCCCAAAGAATATGGCACCAGGGCAGGAAGAAGTCTATGTTTTCTACTTCTGAATTATATTTTTTATACAATATTGATGTTGAGCTCAAGTTTAAGGTCATGCATGATAGAAAGAAGTGGAAAAATAAGGGCTCATGTTAAATAAAATAAAATAAAATTGTGGACAAGGATGAATGATGGGGGAGAAATAAATTATGCAAATTCTTTAGTGCCAGCAGGTAATGTGGCATTAACCTGAACGCAGATAACAGATAACTCAATGATTTGACTGGCCGGCGTCATGACTTGGTGGTGGTGGTGGTGGTTTGAGTAACCTTACACATGTCTGTTGTGTGACGTTAACCTCTCAATTAAAGCACACAAATTAAATTAAATCTTTACACTCACTATGTATAGTAGTGGTCTGATTCTGCTGCGAAACCCTGTTCAATGTATGAGCTGCAGCATCGTTCACTACAAACATCCGTCTTCCGGAGACTGGTGTGCCTGTAGTTACCACCCTCGTTAGTTGTGCACCGGCATTTGACACCGCTACTGTGACTGCACCCACTTTTTCCTGCACTTGAGGTGTCTTGTGAGACATAACAGTCAGTGTTGTTTCTGGGGAAACCTGTAAGAAATAAATTGATGTTTTACTGGTGTGAAAGTTAACCCCTCGTATGTTTGTGAATGTGAGAACTTTGTAGACCTAACTTGTAGACTAGATTTGTGGACCTTTTTATATTTTGTTGAGTACATGTTACTTCTTGACAGGCCTACACTGTCCTCCCATATCTATCAACACTGTAATTGGAAACATTGTAAAAGCCCCTTATTTTTAAAAGAGTAACCGTGGAGTTTCTTGCCGGCTTTTCTCCATTGGAAACAACCAATTGGAACCGTGCACCTAGCTTCTGACATTTCATAAGTGCCCATGTTGGTTTATGTGAAATAAAATAATTTGATTTGATTTGATTGTTGATCGATCTTATTAAGTTTGTTAACATAGAAAAGTAATTGTGTCTTATTTAGCAACAGTTGAGCATTTAAGTTAATATAGTAAGCAGTAAGTAAGTGAATTTCAAATAGGTAATATTATGACGAATTTGTAAATCCTCAGGGAATGAATGGTTTTAACTACAAAGGAATTATATTTAGACAGTCTGCGTTTACATAATCATTTTATATTTTAATTTTTTAATGAGTTTTGTGGTTGTATAGACTGGTGGAAAACAAACATTATTATACCACAAGAACTAAGCTGGAACTTTAAAAATATCCATAATAATTATTATTGGTTGTACAGTCATTTTGTAACAATTTATATTCTTACTACAATTTGTAATCATAAAATTTACTTCATCATTTTCTGCCTAACTATGAATTACATAAAAATAAACTGTATTCAATTATTCTTTACTTTATTATCACAACAAGACACTGAAATAATAGATAACCACAGCATGTGTCAGCCAAAAGGTTATTCAAACAGGCTTTTAAACATAGTAGCAATTAATGTTAAAGGTTTTCAGAATATGATATTACATTATGAAGGACAGGGTCAGTGTCAACCAGATTTCATGTATTCATGAAGTACATGCATGGTTTGTGTGTCATGTTATAGGTGGAAAAGAACAATATGATGTAACAACAAAATGTAAACATTGCAGTTTTTCTGTATCTAATTGGTAATTGGATTTGAACTATGACAAATTAAATAACTTCACCATAAAGAAATTCCATTGCATCAAAACACACGAGGATTTCTACTGTACCGTGAAAGTTAATTACTATGCAAATATGTCACTTTGTAAGGAATTCGGGCGACATTTAAAGTTTAATTTCATTGCTATACATACCGTGTTTCCCAAAGTATAGCTCAGACTACTCGGTGTTTCCACCTCACCCTTTGTAAGGTCTGCAGAACTCGTGAAGCCCCACGAGTAACCGAAGCCCGAAACATTGTTAGGAGTTGGCATACACATTTTTAACAACAAATATAATTCATTACTATTACAAAAACTAATTCACTAACACAAATTCGCTATTTGATAGTAAACAAGAGTCCTCATGACAGTTTTATCATTGCGAACATGTATGTACGCTTTCACAACTACAAACGCACAACGCACTCATCGATCACGATGCCGACAAAAACGTACTATCTATGTAAATTCATAGTTATCGATGCTTTTATTGACTGACGAACACCAGCCTACACGAAGAAATCTTCGTAAATTAGTCTAATCAACTCAATATAAAAGGCGGCATAGGACAACGACGCTATGAGCAGGATTGACACGCACATTATTTTCAACAAACGATGCGTGATTTAGTTTATTAGACACTTTATAACTATTTATATTTGTGTTTAAATACTAATGAACATGATTATATAGCCAAAACTTAAATAAATCTCATGATTTCATGAAAACAATAATTTTATCGCACACACAAAAAACCGGACGCCATTTTATTGTTTATGGTCATTGGTCAATGGGTTTTAAATTCAACTCATTCACGTAGCAATGATATCGCTCTCATAAATTGTCCAAAATAATGGTTTTTGTTTTTGTCAAATCAGGATATATAATTTTAAGTTGTCCAGCAAATCCTAATAATGTTTTATTACGAAAAATATACGAGAAAACTGTCTAAAATAAAACATTTTCTCATATGGTGAAAGAACTGAAAAAAAATAAAAACAAAAAAGTAAAGATTTATGGTAAGCTACTAAAAACGTTTTGTTTGTGCACAATGTGCTAATGAAAAATGATGTTTTGTAAAAAAAATACACTGTTACAAATGTTTATGATTTTCGAATGGAGTTGTAAAAAAACCTGAAAATCGGTTCGGAAAAGAAACCGTATAATTAAGCAACAAATTAACAAAACGCAACGCAATGTGTCAAAATAAAATAAATCGTCGAATTTGTCAATCGCATTACAGTGTAAATTCATTAAAATCGTCGTAAATCAGTTAAAGCTATAATTAGTCAAGTGTGTGCATTATTTACTTAGTGCTTCTAGAAACTGATAACTGTGTAACTTACGTAAGAAAGTAGATAATTAAACATTCACCATGAATCCTATGTCAATGGACAGAGATGAACCTTCTTCATTGTTGTCGTTTTCCAACAACCATCCTTTGGAGCAGTTTGTGTTGTTAGCCAAAGGAGCCAAGGGATCAGCATGTGCGGAACTCATCAAACAGGTGTTAGAAGCACCAGGAGTTCATGTGTTCGGCGAACTTCTTGAAATGCCGAATATAAAAGAGGTTAGAAATTATTCTGTAAATTCTTATCTGCTGTACTATGCTGTACGACTCTGAAAAGAGTACTCGGGGTAAAAGCTGTTAACTGAAATGCTAATCTGAATTTGAAGGTATTGTATAAGATCTGCCTTCAATTACATACAACTACAAACAGGTTACAAAATTTAAATTTCAAAATAATGGTCCTTTTTGAACCACCTGTTCCTTCATAAATACCCCTTTACAACTTCCTGCAAATAGCATAACTAAATAATTAAAAAAAACAAATAATCTAACATTTCAGTTGGAAACCGGACCCTATGCCACTCATCTGAAGACTCTAAATCTATTTGCATATGGCACATACAAAGAGTATCTTGAGAACAAGTCTGACTACCTAGAACTGACTCCAGCTCAATGCAAGAAGTTGCAACATCTGACTATAGCGTCACTGGCCACACAGGAAAAATGTATCCCTTATAGTGTGCTGCTGCAAGAATTAGATATAAAAAATGTAAGGGATTTAGAAGATCTTATTATAGAAGCTATTTATGCAGGTAAGATTATGTTGTTTTTTTTATGTAAAACTGACCCCTAGTTACATAGTTTCATAATCATAAATGATAAAAGGTCAAGATAGCTGAAGAAAAAGAGAAAAACTTAAATATTGTTGTGCAGAAACTGTATTTGTAACTTATTTAGTCAAAATATTAAGTCCTATTAATTTCTTTTACTTTTGCTGAATATTGTATCTTTATGCTCTGCCATCTCCCCACTGCAAAAACTCAGTTACAAAAATATCTGAATAACAATAATGTGCATACAGATAGCAACTTTACTTGGATGCCTGACAATATCACCATTTTTTTTTTATTTATTCACTTACCATAGGAAATCTTCATCCATAGGGATGAAGACATTTTTTTTTATTTTAAGATGCTTTTTTTTGAGAATAGTGCAAACTATTATGAAAACCTTAGCTTTAAAAAATTCCAAGATATAAATGTATTAAAATAACTGCTAGATAATGACGGCACTATCTCAGAAATGATGTCACAACCATGTAACTACTAATAGCACCATACATTGCCTGTACCGCTCAGCAAGGGTGGGAATAATCCCTTCCAAAAACTTTTAAAGTGTGTAGCTTCTTCATATTTCCATCAATTTTACAGATTTTTTTGATTATCTCATATAAGTATACCTTTTTTGAAATTACATTATTTGCTCGAACATTTCTCATATTAGTTATCATACCTATTAATTGTCCACACCGGTTTTATGCGACAGGTAGCATGCAAAATGTATATGCAATGCAATAATGCAACATAAATACTTACAGGCAAACAACAAGAAGTTATACAAAAATAATAATTAAAGTTTTAAAATAATAAGTAATCATTTTAAAACTTTAATTGAAGTTTTAAATTACTTATCTAAAAATACAAAAATAATCAAGACTAAGTCGGTCCATGTAAAATACTGGTATTTAGCTGCATCTGGTTATACTGGAAGCTGAGTCCAACATAGTTAGAAAAAGGCATGCAGATTGATCTAAAAAGACTAAATAATGAATACCAAAAAACTATTATTATTACAAAAACTCGAACTCAAATCATTTATTTCAAATAAACCAATTACCTTTTGAATTGTCAAGGGGTCAGTCAGTTAGAAAGATGAAGCTAGTTGCCCATTCCAAGATCAACCATTTTTTAGATTATCTGAAGTACATACATCTTTTATGGGGTACTGTGTTAAATGTTACAACAAAATACCTTGTGATATATTGCAATTAAATGAAAGAAAATTTAAAACTTATATTAAAAGTACACTTTGTAAACAAGCATATTACAAATTAGAGGATTATATCCTAGATAAGAATGCTGGGAAACATGCTGGTCCTGCTCCATTGGACAATCTAGAGTCTAGACAAAACCAAACGGGCTGCTAATTTAATTGTTTAATTTATAACTTTTATGACATTGTTTTTTACATTATGTAACTACTTTAACTCACACACTAAATTATTATTTGTGAAATTTTGGAAAAATCATTTACTTTTCAATATTTGTAAATATGTGAGCACCATGTATCTATCTCATAATTAATTTACCTGTCATGTGTTGTATTTAATTATTTTTACCTATTGTGGTATAGTAATTTTATTCTAGGTGCATCGTCTTCACATATAATTAATGTATACATAATATTGTAAAACATTTTTAAAAGAGTAATGGTGGGGTTTCTTGCCCATTCTTCTCCATACGAAACTACCTTTTGGAAGGGGCAACTAGAATAAATTTAATTTTTTTGTAATTTTTGATGTTCAAAAGTGCCTTTTATGTGCCTATTTGAAATAAATGATGTGACTTGACTTTGACTTTGACCAAAGCGTAGTAGGTACCTATGGAGAAGAACGGGCAAGAAACTCCATGGACACTCTTTTAAATCAAAATATTGGTTAAATCAAAATATTACTATTCTTAATTATATCTTTATCCTTTTTACTTTCCAGACATAATCCACGGCAAGTTGGATCAGGAATGCAAGCGAGTGGAGGTCGACGTCGCCTTGGGTCGCGACGCGCGCCTTGAGGATGCCTCGTCAATCGCCGATGTTCTAGCAGACTGGTGTAATGCTTGCGAGCAAGTCCTCAGCTCAGTTGATAGGCACATACAGAGGGCTAATCACCATAAGACACGGGCTATTAGGCATCAACAGGCGATTGAGCAGGAGGTTTGTATCCTGGAATCATACAGTTGGGCTTATCTGAGTTCTGACATAGGAAGGGTTATAGTTCTCTGTGTGAAACCCAATCAAAATTAATTTATTCAAATAAGGCTAACAATCAGCACTTTCTGAACATCAAAATTAACCAGGCCCCCGACCCGCCACCCTTCACCACTTCCTACTGTATCAGTAGGAAGAAGCGGCGCAACAAACTCCCCAACATACTCTTCATAAATGGCAACTGGTTTATTATTCCACAAGGATGGATAGCAGGGTCTTTTACCAAATCTTTTTATGTTAATCAGGACAACTGTCATATTTGTTCTTTTGAAAATGTTACACCACCATTAAAAACTTTGAATAGAATACTAAAATGTAGTGTATTCTATGCATACCAGCAATGTTATCGTTATGTTATGAACCAAATTAAAAAAGCAAAACAACACATGAATATATATATTTCGTTTTCAGATACTGTACATAAAGAAAACTTTGAAATCGCAAGCAGAGAACGACGAATCTGCCACGGGCGGCGGTAGCGAGACCCATTCCGCGCCAAAGAAGAATTCGGGCAAAGGCAAGACGCCCCGCAACGCCGCCAAGTTCTGGCAGAAGAACACATAACTGGTGCCAACCTGGAATCATAGATATTAAAAATAATATTGTAATTTTTGTGATACTGTTAATAAACTATAAGTATGCTCTCGACGTTTTGTTTCTTTTCTTAAAATAGTAAGCTTTTTTTGACTGAGGCTGAGATGATGAGAAAATAAATCATCTCAGGACTGAGGACTCAATATAATATAATATGTTCTGTGTTCCCAATACTTAGTGAGAATCGAAGTTTATATTACTCCAAAGGCAGTTGACCTTCGTTCTGAAGATGATTGCAAAAAGTTCAAGCTAGGCGTTGTTTAGGAAGTTAGCAATCGTCTATGAAGAAATGTGAGATGTCAAAAGAAAGCTACCCACAGTTCCTACTGTTTTGGTATTTCTACGTTTTGTCTAGTGAAGTGATGAACTAACTGCTCGTCATTAGGTTAGTTAGGGTTAGTATAAGTTGCATTATTTATTTTCTATCTAGCTATTTACGCCGCGCAGGGGAAGAGAGCATGGAGAGCACTTTTGCGATACAGCTCCACATCCACCTCTTATCCTGCCCTCTGTATTCCAAAACGTGCAGTCAATGTGACCTCTGCGCTGCCACCGGCGACGCCGTGGAAGTCGCGAAGTTTTGGGCCAACAAAATCTAAAATACAGTCGTGCCAGCAACACGAGTTCTTCTTCTTCACGAAGAAGAAGGAGTGGAGAGAGAGGCGTGTCAAATATGCCTTTAGGATCATAACATGCAAGAAAATCACAGCTGCGACTTTGCTAAAATATATTAGCAGGCGCATTCTAAAAATCTTCATAGTTGATCATGCCAGCGGAAGTAGCGAACCAAACTTATTATTCAACATGAAAACTAAATCGTTTGATTAGGTTTTCGAAGAAATACTTTCTATGTTTTGAAATTAAAACGCTGCAACCCAGCCGGCGAAACGTCAAATGTGAGAGTGGGACAAAACCGCGAGGTTTCCTAGGCTAGCGAATGAGAGGGCAGACCTTCGCCGAGCGAGGCGGCGATTTCACCCGACATTGAGTGCCGAGAGACTGTTTTGTTGACGCAGAAGCGCAGCAAATAAAGTGCGCAGGCAGTGCAACGATTATCACGTTCGCAGGCCCCTAAACAGTGATGTAAATAACACATAAAAAGCAAAATATCGCAAACGTTGACGACGTAAATTATTTACGACAACTGATTTGGATGAAAAAACACTCGGAAGTTAAGTGTCGTGATAAGTCACAGCACCATAGCAACCGAACAGTGAAAAACTACGACATAAGTGACCGTCGCGTTTTACACAATGATGCCGTGATAAATCATCATAATAAACAGACAATATTGTCTTATAGAGAGACTCTTGTTCCCCGGAGTGCCACAACTTGCGGCCCTTCGTGTATTGGATGAACAGAAAGGCAAGTACTAAGTTGCCCTTTGTTAGGTCGTATGTATTCACCTTTCGCATAAGAGGGCCTGGTATTCATGGTCAACACTGTTTACTCAATACTTGAGCCCGTTGTCATGTAGCTGTGCTATAATAATATTAGATTGCGACGTCTAAGCTCGATGGAAGACCTTGATTTATCGAGTGTTTGGCTTCAAAATGAACCAATTTGGTGTTGTTTCATAAAATATCGACTGATAAACGTTATAATTATTGGCGTAGTTGAACTTTGAAGGGTTTCAATCAATACAGTCGCGTGTACGGTTGAAAATAATAATAATGTATCGTGATTGTACGTAGTGTACGTAGCGTGTTATGTTTGTGTGGGTTGGGTTGACGTTCTTTGTTGTCGGAGCTGTCAGCTGTTCGCGAGGGGAGCGCGGGGCGGAGCGAGCAACTGGTCGGACTGGTACCGCGCGCGCGCCTTGCATTGCATTATACTCGTGCCGTCCGACCCTCCCGTTTGCAAAACACGCTTTCTTTTGAACTAACCCCTTTATTAACCAAATTAATGGTCGAACGATTATTTTGTCCACATTAAAGAATGACATCAAAGAACACGCGGGGGCTATCAATTAATATTTATGAAGCAGTTTCTTATAAAAAACAGGTACTTACCTACCTACTTAGCGCGTATTACTTTGTAACCTTCCAGCGGTATAGGCTTATTTGTATCTGTAGTAGGTACACAATGTTTAGGAAAAGCTGGGGCCTTGCCAACAACAACAAATGCGCGCAAAAAGCATGAATGTTGAAGCTTTAGATAAGTATTGAATTATTGTGACCTCAACACGCTGGGCGACTTCATTCGAATCTCGTTTGAATGAATAAAACATCCGTTTAGAGCTTTAAATAAAGCAGAAAGTCTCTAAATAAGATAGTGGAAATTGAAACATTCGTAATAAAACAATTTTATGGAGGCGTTCCAAGATCTTTGTGAAGGATTGCCTTGCATTATCTGGGTGATCTTGATTATTTTCTGTGAAATTGTGCTCACGGTTCCTTTTAGCAGTTTTGTCTATGACTGAAGGTCATAGACAAAACTGAACTGAACGTTTAGAACTTACCCAAACATACCGGCTAGAAAAAAAAAAGACCTGTATGACCAAATCCTGTCTGATCTAGGCTGATGGCTGAGAATCCTAGGTTTAACAGCGTCTTTGGCTCCAGGGCAGTCAGCCACCACCAGGCAGTCAGAGCACCACCCTGCTGACTCCAAAACTGCAAATATTTAAGTTATTCACATTGGGTTTTTTTTTATAAAAGTTGCTTAAAGTTAAGTAATGATTAGCGACTGTTAAAATATACATTTTTGACGTTTAAAATGTTTATAAATAAAGGGGATCGGTACTGTTTGGTATAAATGGTCAAATTAAATTAGTTTGCGAAACTTCACAAACGTAATGGGTAAAACAACAAAAAATCTTATTTTTTCAACTCATTCTTTCAGTATCTCTACCCACCCTACCAGAGGTCGTTGACCCCAAAACAAGAACTTTTTGTTTTATCACGTCTGCGGCGTTTCGCTAGCTAATTTAATTCGACCTTGTATCCCAGACTACCGATACTAGAGAAGAATTGATTGTCCATACCTTTGTTACACGAGGCACAATGGTTTAAGAGAGCCATCTACAGCGAGCCGTATGCCTTTTAGACGAGATACATTTACGAGAAGATCCTCATCAAATTGAAACTCTATATTGTCTAGTAACATACCACTATCCTCCATTAAACTAGACAGGACGTAGCCAACAACGCCATAGACTCGACTTCAGCATGCATCGGTAAAGTTAGATCCTTTGTTCAATTCGCCGCGGCCTGGAGTGAAAACGCGCGTTTACTCCTGAAGTTGGTCGTTGTTATATTTCATTAGGTAGGTAGGTACTACGTAAGTCTTGCTGTTATCAGGCCTTTGCACTGTTAGGTATACCATGACATGGATTGCACTCTCTCAGGGAATGTGTTTTAAATAGAATTTTGTCAAATCTCGACACAACATTCGGAACCTTCCTTGCTTTTGCTTGGTATGCGCATGCAGACACTAAAGGCTGTCGACAATATTCCGAAATTATATACCAAGGACAGCCAAGGCATACTTTCGGTTCTCGTGTAACTTTTAAGGGCCCACGATCAAAAGACATTGTCTACATTACGGTATAAAGGAGAAAGACTAAAAAAAACTCTTACAATAACAGGATTTCTGCCAAATGTCTAAATCAAATTTTGCATGAATCTGTTGCAGAATATTTATGATGTTAGCATGTTAGAAGTAAGCGGATTCTCGGACTTTCCGCGTATCCACCTTAGGGTGGATTTTTTGGGGTAGATAAACGGTATAACTCGATGGTAAGAGAGGAACCCAAATGTAATGACCAATATCAATAAAAAATTAAAATCATTTCAATCCATTTAAGATCATAATTATAACTTAATTATGTTGAACTTTTGAAATAACATTTAAATTCCAATCACAATAATATATATATAAAGAATAAAAAAATAGAATTAAAATTTTAAAATTAAATTAATAACATGTCGCCCATTGTCTCACCCTATGTAAAATTTCTACATTTATATCTGTAATTTTTATGGTGTACATAATGTAAACCTACCTCAGAAGGGAGTCATAGAATTTAAACAATAGATAAATCAACGCAATAACAATATTTAATATAAATTATTCAACGGTTTTCAGTACATTTTACATTATTTTACTAACCTTAAAACTTATCGCTCCGGTGCCTCGTTCAATACTGACTCATATTGGCAACTTGTCAAACTGACAATTCACTTTAACAGTGACTTTTGAACGTCTCAAAATGACATAAACATAATTCAACTATAACAAGACATAGCCATGGACTGTTCGCTATAATATTACTAACATAAATCTACCCTCACATAGATAAGTCCAGTTACAATAATAAAGAGTATTCTATTCTATAATAAAAATGTTTACTAATACGGGCGCCTCTGAGTTATTTGTTTGTTTGTCATTACATTAATCATTTATCAATGGTTAATGTACTGGCAATCAAACCTGTTCGCAAATACGCTCAGGATGGTTTGGAGGTGGTCCGGAGCCTGCGCCCTAGGGATGTGCACCGCTTTCCCATCGTCGTCGTGTAGAAACAGTCGACACGAGCATCGGCGAACATCCCCGACGCGCTGCAGTGCCGGGGCAGCCCCAACAACACCTTGAACGCATTATTATACTGAACAACGAGAGCGTTGTACTGCTTTTGGGTATATGACCCCCACAGGCTGGCTGTGTACAAAACGCTCTGAAAAGAGCGATCAATATGGACACCAACTTAGTTAACTACTTACTGGCCTGCATAAAGTTCACCGAGGGATTACCCACTAATCAGCATAGAAACAAGATCCAACAAATGTATATTACAGAAGCCAGCTCATAATAAGTATGCATCGCTCGGGCTTCCATAACGGGCAGTAATGAGATACACCGACTTGTGACGTCATTATATAGGTAAAGCCATTATGTCAGCCTGTCGGCGCACTTCCTTGCCACTGTTCTATGAGATTAGTGAGCTAAGGCAGTGTTGCCAGCCCTAATGTTTTAACAGTAGTTCTACAATTTTTTTCATCTGCATCCCTGTTTTCTGTTTTAGTCCATACTAGCTTCTGTCCGTGGCTTCGCCCGCGTGGATGTCGGAAATTATCGCACGGGAATGTGCTACCGGGACAAAAAGCCTGTCCTTCCCCGGGATGCCATCTATCTCCTTGCCAAATTTTATCAAAATCCGTTGAGTGGTTTAGGTGTGAAAAGGTAACATAGAGAGTTTAATTTCAAATTTATAATATTATATACGGTACTAGCTGTTGCCCGCGATTTCGTCTGCAATTCAGGATGAAAAATAGCCTATACCCTTACCCAGGGCATGGTCTATCTGTGTGCCAAATTTAATCCAAATCCGATCAGCCGTTTTGACGTGAAAGCGTTAAAAAAAAAACTTACTTTCGCATTTATAATGTTAGATAGGATTACGATAGTATGGATTTCTAGGCGCCATCTGAAGCAAAAAATCCAAAAGGCTTGTTTCTTGCTTTTCGTGTGGATACAAACCAGCGGGGTAACTAAGTAACACACTAACAGTAGGAATGGGTTTCATTTTGACAGTTCAACAACATTCATTACGTTATTTACGTTGTTGAGCAGACAAATTTTTCGAACGTATGAAGCAATGGATTAGCAATAGGTTTCAAAATAATTCAGACTGTGATAGATAGTGTGTTACGTAATTAGAATGCCGGTCTACCGGCCCCTGAATCTAGTGGTTAACCCAACATTTCAAAAATTAAATGCTGAAGGTATTCATTTTTGGATGTTTTTAAAACTTTTTATTCTTTATCTTATGCTCGACATTAGAATTGTTCTAAAATTACTATTTACCTACTGTTTTTTTGCTGTTTTTTCATTTTGGTAGGGTTAGCAACACTGAGATAAGGTAACCTAGTTCTGTAGCACTGCATCTGACTGCACATCGCGCATCGAGCTATTAATACTTGTAATAGCTTCGTATTAGTTTGTATTAGCCGGGTGTGCAGCTCCCGAGTTTCGACATTGGTTTATTTGGTGGGTAGCAACTAGCACTGATCCTAACTATAATATGGGTAATAATAAAGCTTCCGAAAAACAAATTAACTTACAGCGATCTGTGGTTGACTTTATTACTAACTAAGCTGTGTTAAAATGAATTACTTACCGAAAAATTTATACAAAATTAACCGACAACAAATAATAAACTAAATTTCCAAAAAAAACACTAAACTTCCGAAAAAATTACTAAGTTTCCGAAAAAATTACTAAGTTTCCGAAAACATATAATATGTTCCCGAAAATCCTAACCCTCAACGGTCGACGTCAGGGGCACCCCGAGGTTTGGTTGGATAGGTGTAAGGTTGATTCTAAATTTATAATAGGTAAGTTACAATAAAAATGACTACCTGTAGATTTCGGTAAAACGCAATTTAAAGTGGTGGAAAAATATTACGTCAGCAAATATTGTATAAATTTTTCGGAATTTTCAGTATTTTATTCGGTCGTTTCTTTATTTGTATTCGCATATAAGTTGTCGGAAAGTTAGTATTTAAAGCAGTAAATTTCATATTTTGAGTATGCTCATATTTAAAAAAAAAATCGGAGTTTTTATTACTACCCCTATAATATTATAAATGCGAAAGTAAGTTTGTTTGTTTGTTACCTTTTTAACCGACTTCACAAAAAGGAGGAGGTTCTCAATTTGCCTGTATGTTTTTTTTTTTTTAATGTGTGTTAGCTCATAACTTTTTTCTGGGTGAACCGATTTGGATGATTATTTTTTTATTTGATAGGTGGTGCTTCACATGTGGTCCCATTTAAATTTGATCAAGGTCTGACCAGTAGTTTTTGAGTTATCCTTAATACTGCAGATTTTTTCCACTTAGTTTATATGGATGATGTGTTAATAATTTCCTGTCACTGTTATTTACATACCAAGTAGTGGTATACGAATTTGTGTGGGGTAGGTACCGCAACTAAAAAGGGAAAAATAAAAACTTTTTTACAAAAAAACAACCGACTTCCAAAAAAAACACTAAAAGACGTGAAAAATAACTTTAATTTCGGAAGTCGGTGCCCAAACACGAAAATACAAAACCAAAGGCACCGACTTCCGAAATTAAAGTTATTTTTCACGTCTTTTAGTGTTTTTTTTGGAAGTCGGTTGTTTTTCACACCTAAACTACTGAACCGATCATCCTGAAATTTTGCACAAACGTTGTCAGATGTACAGAAACGGACATAGGGTACTTTCATCCCGAAAAAAAGTACTGTTCCCGAGGAAAACAACAATAACGTTCTTATGATAATAAATGGCGCCACGTGGCTTTCGAATCATGATTGAATAATAACCCGAATTCATTGTCAGTCTAAATTAACGCGAGTGACGCCGCGGGCAAATGGTAATATAATAATACATTTGGTTAGTTTGTTTACCGTTTTGGCCTACTTATTAATCGTCTTTGGTGGAGTTAAAAAATGTCAACGTAGTGTCTCACAATCATCATTAATTGTTCCTTACTAATACTGACTAGTTCAACGTAGCTGATTTAAAATATGTAAAACTCTACATATAGTTACAAAGATTTGTAATTAATTACGAAACAGACCACCACAACATGGAAAATTGGTGCTTCTAACGAAAATTCAAATGAAAGAAAACATTACCCACTAAATTGTGATGTAGGTACAGACAAATAATTAAATATTAAGGAAACTAAGAGTACCAGGCAGCATAAAATCAAAGACGAAAGTACCGAAAACAATAACTAAGCAAAACTATAAAATTTCCTTAATCTTGGTAGAATTCCAGCTCTAACTTGGCAAGAAGCAACTTTGTACGTAACAATATCGAAGATGAGGGCCATAGAGCAAAAGGAGCGGAAAGCTATGAAATACGATAAACTATTACTTCTTAGAGAACATCATTTAGACGCAGAAGACGAACAAAACAAATCTTGTGACTAGGAATGGTGCGTTAGAAAATTTGGTTTAAAGCTTTCTATCGGGTTCTCTTCTGCAGCCGACAGCCCGAAAAAAGAAATTAGCTATTCAGATATAGGATATAGAGATATATTACTAGATATATTCAATAACCGTTGTCTTTTAAAAATTATATAGACTTGTTGTTATATCTGATTTTGGTTCGTGCATGCTTCTGTACAAATAACCTAACCTAACTTACCTTTTTACAAGATGCATCCATGCATCAGACTTCTACTTTTGTAGCAGTCTGAACGCGGTTGAGTTTTAATCGAGAACAATTAAGGGCGAATTTCATTAGTGAAACTCAACCGCGTTCGAGAGCTGTCAGTGTCAATATTCCACAACAATGATGACATTGGCAGCTCTTCAACGCGGTTCAGATGTTCTGATCGCGTTATTGGTGAAATTCGCTCTCTAAGTAAGTACGTATGTTTAGTCACTTAAAAACATCGTCATTGTCACGCGTGAACAAATCTTCCACGTTTTTCTGCAACTGCATCAGGCACTTGCAACCGCGATCTTCCGCCAGAGGAATTAGAGCCCCCGCCCACGAATTAAATGTCCCGCAAAATGTCTGCATTAACAATGAATGTTCTGTGGTTAGCTGCAACCGCAGTTACTCCAGCATTTGAAAGCACGCACATCATCTCAGATTACCCATACTAAACACTTTTATTGTTACCAGTACCTGTTGTAGAAAGTGCAACAACCTTTTCTGTATGGAACTATTTCTGTTTGATAGTATTGCGTGTGCCTCGCTCTGCTGCGTTAGTATTAAATGTCGTTGGACTGATCCTACAGCTTCGTTGGTTGCGGTTTAGCAATCTGGCCTTTGAATTTGTGATTTGGTGGTTTTGTGCATCCGTCTAGGGACAGGTTATTAAAACAAAGAAGGTTCAGATAATGTCAAAGCAAAATTGACGTTCCAATTTTAAATCCATCCGGCAACCTTAACTAGGATGGAAGTAAAGAGCGGAAAACGGATGTGAATGGAAAAAGACTGTCTTCGTTACATCGCATCCTACAGACATCGCCAGATTTAGAAAGCTTATTTAGTATTTATAGGTTAAACTCCAGATTTGATTCGAAGTTAGAACGTTCAAAGCTCTGTTAGATATATAGCCATATATTTATATATCAATGGATATAGCACACGAAATTACTGCTTGGTCTGCTTGCAAAGTTGAAAGTACCAGACAAGATAAGATGTTTCTATTATATTGTCTTTCCACTACGACCTTTTACTGTTAATGAGGTGTTGGTACACACAACCTCATTATTGGTAATGGATTCAATATTTAGCTCTAGAAGTCGTCTGATGTGACTCGAAAGTTTTATTTCGTTCATTTTATTGTAAAGTTTGGTAGGTGCCAGAATCGTGACCAAGTTTTCATATGAGTGAAGAATTCGCGCGGAATATAAAGATGAAAACTGGATGAAAAGTTAGAAACTGCAGCGTGGTTGTGAATTCTGTTTCGATGCGATATGCTTGAATATTTCCATGACAATAATTATAATGGTAAAATGCTGTTTTCGTGGAATATTTGTCATGATTGTTTTTATGGATCGTTTTGTCCGTTCAATACGCATCATTAATGCATTTTAACACCTGCCGTGTCATTCTAGATTTATCTGACGAGAATACAAACCTTACGTTCTTATAATTATATGATTAAATAGATTGCCTCAACCTGCATCCTAATTACGTAACACACTTACTGTCAGTCACAATCAGAATCATTTTGAAGCCTATTGCTAAGCCATTGCTTCATATGTTCGAAAAATTTGTCTGATCAACAACGTAAATAACGCAATTACCCCGCAGTTCTATACGGTTTTCTTATGCTAAGACTTTAACTTACCTATTGTATGGCGATGGGTAATACAGTAAACACATTGGAGTCCGTTTTGGCAAAAAACGATATCATTTCAATGATAAAATCCCTTTTAATGTCCTATTCACCCCTGCATCCATATTAACCCCGTTTGACGGTAACACACTTACATAGTCTTTCTCTTTCAAGCTATGTATTAACAATTACCATCTAAATTCTCTTTGTTGTGACTGAAAATGTGTTACGTAATTGGGATGCAGGGGTTGTCAATGTTTTGAATGTTAAAGAGCGTTGCGTTACTGCAAGCGATGACAGAATCCTGACTACGTGAACGTTTCATTCGTCTCCAAACTGTACCTTCGCATTTAGAGCAGGAATACACCTACAGTACACGCACATTTCGTCAGTTATGTGTTATTCCCATGTAAAAGGGGACGAGCCTATTCCCATCAACCGGGCACAAATCCAGACTTCGGGCAAATTCCAGATGTAAAACCCAATAACAGCGGGAATTTCACTTCTTAGCAATGGTCGATGAACCTCGTCTTGTTACCGTGGCCCGTGGGCCTTGAAATGAGCGATGAGAAGAGCGCTAAAATGAACAGCGTTGTAAAAGAAAATGTTATCGTTCAGCTTGTTAAAAAGTTTGTGAAAGTAGCTCGTCTTTTGTCTTCATTTCACTTTACGATGTCAACATGGTTTAATGTTATGTTTTGGGTTTGTGTAAGTAATTGTTTTTGTTGTATTGTAAGTGGTATTTTCCTTCGTTTACGTTTATACACTATCAATCACAATCTGAATCATTCTGAAAAACCATTGCTTCATATGTTCGAAAAATTTGTTTGCTCAACAACGTAAATAACGGAATGACTGTTGTTGAACTGTCAAAATGAAAGCTATTCCAACTGTTAGTGTGTTACGCAATTACCCCGCAGGTACTTCCAGGTTGGTGCACTTTTCAATAGAGGATAAAATCTATGAAAGATTTCGACAAAAAATCAGCCTTTCACGGTCGTATCGAGTCTCTAATGGCTCCATCATAACTCTTTGTTAGTAATTTAGAGAGATATGCACTTTGACTCTATCAGTACCGATCAATAGGGTTTTTTCTTAGAGCTAATTGAGCTTACATTCGATTCTGAGAGAACTTATTCAAATGCAAGCACTTTAAAGATTACGCGAACGCAGTGCGTTGTCCCGATCTTCATAATTATGTCAAGTCAACGAAATTAATTGTTAAGATATTAACTACCAACTTCTTATTTTTCTTTATTACCCTGTCGATGGCAAAAATAACACAAAATCTAGATAAATCTATGTATTCGAATCTCAACTGTCATTCTTTGACAGTTCTATGAAATGACTATAACCATAGATTTAGTATATACTATGCTATCTATGGCTATAACACGGCAAATTGACGTTGGGTGTCAATTTGTTTTTTTTTTCTCCTGACTGTCAAGTTGTTATTTTCGATGCTCTTTGAAAGCTTCTGTATATATGTGAAGGATTTTTTTAGTGGATTCTGATACTATAAAGGTGTTTTTGTTTTTTATAATCGCCATTTCGTAACCATAGGAGCTATGTATCTGTAGAGCCGCAAGATTTTGTTTTTTTAGTTTAGAAATACGGTTTGTAGAATTTCGGTATTATGGATGTTTTTCTAAGCCAAACATTTTATTTCCAGTGTGTTCTCTTGTTTAAGAACGTTATTTCATAGCTTTAGGTAGGTTGAGATACTAAGCAACAACAATAATAATAAAATTGTAAACATGATAAAGATTCGTCGTAAAATTCACGCAAGAAAAATCTGAATTTAACGAGAAAATAATGCATATAAAAATATGTTATGTCGTAAACTGGCGAGCTTATAAATCGTAATTTTATTTGTATCAGCTCTTAAAGTAGGTAGGTACTCCAATCATAATAACGGTTTTATTTTATGAAGATAAACGCTCCCGCAGACAGGCGCGATGCGACTCTGGTGGACCAATTTCTATGTAACGTCATGAAAATTGTTCTACCGGAGTCGTTATTGATATTGGACTGGAGATTCTTCAGTAGCTAATGGTGTTGGTGACGTCAGTTGATGGTAGCCGCTCCTTGACAAATAATGATATCTTTCAGCATCTGGTTAGACTGGGAGGTCCTTCGAAATAATTTGGAAAACAGGTTAACCGAAACACATCCTTTGGCTCCGGTTTTTTTTTTAAACTTGTACATATAAACAAAACCCGCCTGAAAATAAGGATGAATGTAAGGGATAGCAAGTATCTACTCGCCGCAAGCTTTCGTTTCTTGATTTTTTTACGCAACGAACTTTCATTCGCTAAACGAACATTCGCTCGCGAAGTCAGCTATTAGTTTATTTGGTGTGGTTGGATCGAAGCACAGTTCACCAAACTGTTCGTTTCACGAATGAGTGTTAGCAAAAGTTCGCAACGAATGTTTGCAAAACAAATTAGTGAAGCGAATGCTTGTGGTTAGTACCATCCTTAACCCACGTTTCTTTTAATAGCAAACTCGAAAGTACCAAGTTTCTTAAGTCAAGACAAGACTTTGCAGTGTAAAGGCTAGCTGAACAATAGCCTATGTGGCTGTTTATTCCAGTACACACTCAACTAGCGGTATGAGAGCGTTCCTTTGCCAATGTTTAAAAGTTTTGTAGGTTGGAGTGAAATAAGGTTTTTGTGGGCAGCGTAAAAGAATTCTTATCGATTTTAAAAGCTTTCCACGTGTGGTGATACTAAAGTTAAGTCTTACTTGCGTACAGCACGCGTGGCATGACCACCATATAAACGGGTTTTATTGACGGAAGAATAGACAAAAATATGATTGCAGAAAAAAATAATGACATCTATCATTTTGTCTATTCTTCCGTCGACAAAACCATTTTATAAGGTGGTGATGCTACGCGTGCTGGGCAGTCAGCTCCTCATCTTTGCTTATTTGCTAATCCTTAAACCACGAGTCAATCACATGAGTCCGCCGCGCATAATGTGTGCCCTTAAAATAGGTATTTAATAAATATATCAATTAATGACCTGAAGAACCGTAATGAGAGAAGTAGAATTTTAAGAGCTTTCTTTGGCCCGTAAAGCTACAGTTTTCCATAACACTGGTTCTGAAAATGTGTGATTTTCACCACTATTTGACATTCAGATGTCAAAAAGCGCTCAATTTTTGGACAGCCGTTATTGTGTAACCGTTCACCACTTTCCTAAGAAGGAAAAACTTAGGACCATTAAGTTTTGGTATAATTTCGTTACTTTTTTTTTGTAATATAAGATGGTTGTCGAAAGTCGTAACCATGTGTTGGATATGTCAACGGTGGTAAGGTATGTTTTGGCGGGTTATTCTGTAGTGTCTTATGTAGAAAAAAAACAAATATCCCTGCAATCAAAGTTGTAAGTTCGAGGAAAACGTTCACCCCCGTTATTTAACACTTACCCGCATAGACTCTGAAGGGGGTGAAACAAAACAGCGCTAAAAATAAATTCCTTAAGAAGATTAAAAAGAAAAATAAAATCAACAGCTTTCCTTTACCCACAATGATTATTATGAATGTATCTTTCAAAACATTTGTAGCGCCTGCCACAAAAGAATCCGAAATAAGTGCCGTTGAAATAAAAGTGATTAATGAGGATGAAAACGGGCTGTTTTATTAGCCAAGATGTGAATGGTTGGACCAGGAAAAGAATTTCTTCATAATATTATGCTAATTGCGGGGAAAAATACTTATTGTATCTTTTTTGGGTCATCATTACTTTGAGGGTCGTATCATAATTTCCTTAGCGAGGCATCACAGTATGAAACCTTTTTGGTTTTTGAACATCTGTGGGGTATTTGCGTAACACATTAAATGGTTTTCATTTTTAACCGACTTCCAAAAAGGAGGAGGTTAAATGTCGACTGTATGTGTTTTTTTTTTTTTTATGTATGTTCACCGATTTCTTCGTCAATTGTGGACCGATTTTGAAAATTCTTTTTTTGTTTAAAAAGGTATACTCTCGAGGTGGTCCCATTGTCACCAAGTCAGAATCTGATGAGGGATCCCATGGAAATCGAGGGAAATCCTCAAATTTTATAGGCACACCTATAGCGATTTGGGTATTTTTTATAGTAACTCGTGCATTTGCTCTTGGAAAGCACCATTTGGTGAAGTGGAACTGATGATGAAGACCAGAGGTGGCCATCGGAACTTCTCAATAATAAGTATTTCACGGGTTGCTATTCGATTTTAATATGGTTGCTAAGCAATTTATGCTCGTCACAATGCATAATGGTGAAATGGAGCTGATGGTGACTTCATCATCAGCTCCAGTGTTTTGGTTCTTAACAGGAGAACTCCTCAACAATTAACGTCCCTGCGTCGGGAAAAGGAACATTTTGAGAAGTTGACATTAGGCTATTGTAAGTTTGATTTATTATATTATTAACTGACTCACTAAAAAGTGACAAATAAAAACTTTTTTACAAAAAAACAACCTTCTTCAAAAAAATCACTACAAAGTGAAAAATAACTTTAATTTCGGAAGTCGGTGGCAAAAAACAAAATACAGATAGAAAGACACCGACATCCGAAATTAAAGTAATTTTTCACTTTGTAGTGATTTTTTTGAAGTCGGTTGCTTTTCTTTTTGTAAAAAAGTTTGATTACTGTTCAACAACATTCATTGCGTTATTTACGTTGTTGAGCAGACACATTTTTCGAACATATGGAGCAATGTATTAGCAATATCCTTCAAAATGATTCAGTTTCAGATTGATAGCGTGTTACGTAATTAAGGTGCTGATTATGTATTTATGAGAAGGATGTCTAATGCCACTAGACCTACGAAAGTTTTTGGAGGATTAGATTTGAAATGAAAACATATAGGTACCTACAATGATGTATTACCATGACGTCATTGGGTACCTACCAGGCTACCATACCATCGACTTGAAAAAGAAAATTGCATATGAAAGAATGTTATTGAGGAGGACAAGTTAAATCTTTCATTTGGGTATTTATTAAATTTATTATTTCATCACACCGTACAAAACAAAGATTATTGTTGAATTATCTTTGTTGTAATAGAGAGAGGAATAATATTTTTATTTGGCATAATATTGCTCTCTTCATACCAATCTGAAAAAAAAAAAAAAAACTGTAATTAATGAAGTTGTTAGTAATACCGAAATAGTTAACAATAAATAAAAAAAAAAAATGGAATACTTACCTTGACATTTATAAACATTTTCTCATCACACAAATGCACCCAAACAAAAACTACCCTCCAAAAATACCCTAGCGAAAGTTGGGTACTTTCATCGTTACAGAAACTAAGGCTCAGATTTCGACCTTACTGTAACCCAAATACCAGGCTGCAACTCATTTGACCCGCACAGGCTATGTAGGGCATGACGTCACTCTGCGGAGATGCAGCCAACGATAGGGGAAAGTCAATCGGGGTGTAAACGGTTGTTATATCGTTGATGGGGGTGGCATGTGGAGTTTGAAGGGTTAATTTTTTAGCTGTCAATGACTAGATGAAATTAGTTTTTTTTTAATATATTTTTTTATTTTTGTTTCTGTTAATGATAAGGATGTCTTGACATAATTTGAACGTTTATAAGGTAATACACCCGCACCCTAATTGCGGAACACACACACACACAAATCATAATGTCAATCATTTTGAAGCCTATTGCTAATCCATTGCTTCATATGTTCGAGAAATGTGTCTGCTCAACTTCGTCAATAACGCAATGAATGTTGTTGAACTGTCAAAATGAGAGCCATTCCTACTGTTAGTGTGTTACGCAATTACCCCACAGGTTAGAACAAAGTTCCTTTCGCTTGCGTTTTTTTTTGTTACGTAACAAAAGTGTCGATGTCGTGACTGTCAAAATATTACACTTTTTTACACTTTACACTTTGTTACACTTGGTCTAACTGTCATTCGCCAAGTGTGCAGAGTGTAACGTGCGATAAGCAACTTCGTTCGTCAATAAAAATAAAAAATGTTTTTTTTTTATAAAAGACAATTTTGAATTCATCTTGTGTTTTAAAATGTTGTTCAGTCCTCCACTCCTGAAATTAGGTACTAAAAATGGATGATATTCTATGCTAGATAGTAGATAGAGCGTTTTGACGGAATGCCAAGTATCCATGTGGAATGACAAGAAGCCGCTGAAGTCTGGTCAATGCCCACCAAACGTTTTCAAGCGCCAAAAGCACTCTCATCTGAACTTTGAAATGTGTTAACATTTTTGCTCACAAACGTTTTGGCAGCAGGAGGGGCTTGTCCCTAAATAAGAACGACCGCACGGGTCGAACGAAGGTTAGGCTTCGCTTACCGCGGTCGGTTCGCGGATGGGTGGCCATCCATTACATATAGAGAACCCTCCGTGCCTCGGAAAACACGTTAAGCTGTTGGTCCCGGCTGTCATTCGTAGATCTTTGACAGTCGTTACGGGTAGTCAGAAGGCCAAAAGTCTGACAACCAGTCTTACCAAGGGATATCGTGTTAAGAGGGCGTACACTGGTCCACTAGCGCCATTCCTTTAAAAAAATATTATCTCATGACTAAGAAGGAATTTTGAATAACGGCTCAATAAGCACTCTCGTTAAGTGTGTCTAGAATTTTCTAATACTTTTTATAAATTTTCATATTGAGACACGTAGCAACAAAATTCAAAAAAGCAAGCAGATTATAAACGTTTTTGTCGTAAAGAAATTCTCGTTGTGGCACGGATGTTATAGGAGCCGTTTCCTAAACGCTGGGTTGCCACTTTACAAGTTTAAAGGCTCCCGCAAAACAGGCGCGACGCGACGCTAGTAGGACAATTTCTATGATAACTTCATGGAAATTGTTCTACAAGAGTCGCGTCGCGCTATCTCATCGCTCCTGTCCGCGGAAGCCTTTAACCTGTAAGCTTCTCAAACATAACATAACATCACGCCTGTATTCCCAGAAGGGTTAGGCAGAGGTGTACCTATAGCACACCCAGATTTCGCCAGTTATGTTTAAGTCCCATGTAATAGGGGGCGAGCCTATTGCCATCAACCGGGCACAAATGCGGACTCCGGGCTGCTACCGACAAATTCCAGATGGAAAAACTCAATAACACTTTGCCCGACCCGGGAATCGAACCCAGGACCTCATGCTCAGCAGTAGCGCTTGCGAACACTAGACCAACGAGGCAGCCTCGGGATTGGGAGGCTGTAAGCTTCTCAATTTATTAGTAAAAAAAAACATACACAACATTACAGACCTAGGTCCAAGTTATTGCACAAATAGAATTTCAATAAAAATAGACATATTTACAATCAGGAAGGAATAACAATTAGGCATAATACATAAAAATAACTAACAAAACAAGTAAAACTAACTTAACTAACATACAACAATCAAATAAAATTGGGTCAAAAATAACAAAGCTTATCTATCGTCCATCACCTCACAGAATCTCAAACATGCACTACATACGTCTATCCATCTCGCGGCAAACAGATCACACTCCTGTGTCGATGCCAGTAGAGCATTCAGCATTGCGAGCGCGCGAACCAAGGGTGATTTAGAATGCGAAACTGTGCGTGCTGACGGAACGGCCAACAATCCGTGTAATCATGGTCTAAGTTGGTATTTGGGTACAGGAGGAACAAAAAGTCTCACAAGCCGAGCTACTACGAGTAGTTCCGGACAATCAGACTCCCCACGAAGTACACGACAATGTTAGTGGGTATGAGTGCATGAGGAAAGTTTTCATGTTTGTATTGTTCGATGAACGAATTTTATGCCTAATTAATCATTTGAGGACTGCCTCGTCTGGTCAAGTGATCGCAAGCGGTACTGCTGAGCATGAGGTCCTGGGTTCGATTCCCAGGTCGGGTAGTCTTCAAGTAGCAGCACAGAGTCTAGATTTGGGCCAGGTTGGGGGCTCGCTCCCTATTGCATGGGAATTAAACATAACTGGTGAAATGTGGATGTACTATAGGTGCACCTCTGCCTAACTCATCAGGGAATGCAGGCGTGATGCTATGTTATGTTAGGTTGTTAAAAGGCCCGTTGTTTGGTCAGTAGTCAAACATACTAATAGTTAAAATGCGTTATTTGTTAAAAATGACATAATTAGGTACCAATGTTGTTTGACATGGTTAAGCTAACTATAGTTAAAAAAAATGTCAATTTGCTATGAAAGTTAACCATGCGTAGATAGAGTCGTTAAACTCTAACTATTGTAAATTGGCTAATTGTTAAATTGACTATTGGTCATTTTTAACTACAAACAACAACGGGCCCTAAATGATGTTCATTTTGGAAACTACAGTTTCGGAACTCGTGGAATCTTGACAAAGGAACAGCAGCCTGAAATTGCCAACACGCAAAGAGTATCGTAGTGTGATCAATACACATTCTTGTCGTGTGAGAACAGGCCTCAGTATCAGTAAGTATATAACACCGTAGCATGAATAATGAACAATTAAAAGCCGGTAAATAGTGAGAAAATAAAAATATTCCCACATTCATATCTAGGTGAACACAGAATGTTACTTTTAATCGACGTACACGGAGACGTGATTGATATAATTATTGACAGCATCTTTTTATAATTTGTTTACGCTACCTAGTTGAAGTGAAAACTTCTCTAAGGCTCCCGCAGACGAGCACGACGCGACAGCGCGACACAAAGGCGCCGCTCGTCGCGCTACCAGCGCGGCAGCGGTGCCTTTGCGTCGCACGCGATTCGCGTCGTGTGTCGCGCCTGTTTGTGGGAGCCTTTATGCACGTTGAGTCCTTTTTGGGTGAACAAAAATCATGGAAGTCGCTAATCGTCACCGAAGGCTTTCCATGAGCTATATGTATACTATGTGTACTTTTTGGGTGAACAAAAAGCGTGAAACTCGCGTCATCGTCACCGCACGCTTCCCATGAGCGGGTTTACAAGTTACTTAGTTTGCACTTCTATCGGCAGTCCCCAAAGACTGCCCCGATTTTTTTATTTATTCATCCATCAATCAACTCAGCCTATCGCAGCCCACTGCTGGACATAGGCGTCTCCCAGGATGCGCCACAACACCCTGTCCTCCATTTTCTGCATTCAGTCTGTCCCAGCCACCTTTTAAGATCGCCAGTCCATCTAGCTGGGAAGCGTCCTACACTACGTTTGCCGATACGCGGTCTCCACTCCAGGACTCGTGTGCTCCACAGGCAATCGGTCCTTCAACAAACATGGCCATCCCACTGCTTACTCTGCACGCTATGTCGGTAACTCCGGTTCTTTTCAAGATAACTTAATTTCTGATTTTATTCTTCAAAGAAACTCCGAGTATAGCCTTGACCAGGCTGGAGTGTCAGTGTCCACCAGTTATTAATTCTCATGGATTTTGTTCCTTGGCCCGTTTCAAAAGATTCGTCACCTACTATTATTTTTAGTACCTATTAAGCTATGGTTCAAAACATGAGGTAGAAAATAAATAGGTAGGTATCTAAAGCTTAGGCAGGCATGAAAAAATGTGCGAAAAAATTACTATTAGATAACTACTGTAAAACTCTTTAAAATTCAAACATTCCATAAATTGCTTCAGTTAATTGGACTGACTCTACAATTAAGTTTTTATTACTTAATTACATCAAAGGTTACTCTTCGCGTGTTTATCTACGATCATAGTGTTTTTTTATCTGTTGCTACAGAAACAGACAGGAATTTGCATAAGTAATTGACCGAGCCAGCGCGAGCGCGAGGGAAGCGTCTCCATTTCAGCTTTGGCAAAAATGCTTTCGTATGTCCGGATGTCCGGCTGTTCTCCTCTCTGGGTTGCATTTCTCAACCGATTCTCGTGAAATTTTGTGAGCAGGTTCGATAATTATAAGGTTTTTTTTTATCGATTCAGCTTTTCGAAATCTTTCATAATGGCGGAGATATGTGCACAGACAGACTCGCCAGGTCTACAGCGCACAGAGCCACTAGTATACTAGCTTTTGTCCGCTGCTTCGCCCGCGTAGATGTTGGGTATTATCCCACGGGAATGTACTACCGCGATTAAAAGTACCCTATGCATTAATCTAGGTTATAAACTATCTGTTTGTCAAATTTCATTCAAATCGGTTCTGCCGTTTTTGCGCCAATCTGGAATATACATCCAGACAAACGGACAAAAAATCTTAGTTACCATTTTATTAATGTATAGATAATAATACTAGCCTATTAGTGTCGCACCTCAGGGCAAAGGCCCTGATCTTCTCATACACAGAAGGCACGAGCATTGATCACCACGCTAGCTCAAGATGGGTTGGCGATTTCAGACTTATATTAACTATAAGTCTAGGTTTCCTCAACAAGGTTGTCCTTCACCGATATCAATGATGTCCAAGATAAACTCGGAAAGTACATTATGAATTGAAAAAGTCACATTGGTACTTGCCCGGATTTGAACCCACGACCTCGTGACCACTGAGCCATCACCGAAGCTCTATTCAACAAAAAAAAAAGCTTATTACAATATGACGTATATTGATCGGATTTATTTCACCCCCAAATTCAAAGTACAGTATTTTTATTTGATCATACTGAAAACAAAGAAAACGAGAACAATCGCGTTTTGGCACAGACAAAGAAGTATGTACAGCCTCAGGCTTCCTTTAAACAATGTTAAATAAAAATTATTTATGGCCCGCATTGTTAATGTGTTGCATTTTCCAATAACAAAAAAGTTAAGGTTATTTATTTTTAATTCGACCTTCACTTTAAACCCATCTTGAGTAGCTACTTACACATACAGGGACATCCCAAATACCAAAAACAACTCAACTCAACCAAAAACAATTCTCAAGTCACCTTTTTAACCTAAAAAGGTTTGAACAACCGGATTTTTGACGCATTCAACCTCCTTGGTGCAAAAACCGTAACATGAAAACGAAACAGCACAAGTATTGCCAGTTCATTATTCTGCCAGTGTCTTGGAGTGTATTATGATGCAGTGGCCTGGCTGCAAACTTTAGATAGATAATCCCTCAAAGCCTGTTACGGAGGCTACGAGACACGAGTATATATCGAGACTTGTCAGCTTCTACCTTGACGGAGAGATTACAAGCGACGATGTTCAAGGGTTTTGATGTGAAATTGAATGGTAAAGTGAACAATATTGACGGAACGACACTTCGGTTTGTGGAAAAAAAGAACACTGTACTTTTCTCGTAACAAAGCTGTTTTCATTTTCGATTTCGAGCTATTTTAGCAATTTCCCTGTCTAGAAACATAAAGAAGATAAGCTTTGTCTTCTAAGAATTCTGGATGATCTCATCGACCCTCGGGTACCCGAAAATAGCAAAAGAAAATTCATTCCCATCTCGCGAAACTTCGCAAATAACACTTTAAGAAGCCCTTCAACGCAATACACACTGAATGGAAAATGCAAAGGAAGACCATTAACCCTTTGTAAAAAGAAACAAAAATAATCCAGAGACACCGAATACTTTATTCTATTTTTTTTTTGTGTGCTAAAATTTGCATTTGAATTCAGAATTCACAGTGCAGGGGAGTGTTACAAGTTTAATCAAGCGTGTGTAGTGGGCTTTACGTTGATAGTGTGTAATCGCCCTTTGTTTGGATTTTTTCGTGAAAATTATTTCGACTGTGTTGGCGGTAACTTGTTACTGGTTTTTTTTTTTTTGTTAACCTTGTAATGAGTTTGATATTTAGTTTTTGTTTTAGAATAGCCTTGGTTTAATTAGTAAGTAGCCAACGTCCAAGACTTGTGACAGTTGTAAGATAATATTTTGAGTATTTAGCTATTAGAGTATAAAGGTATATTATTTGTGTGATTTTTCTATTATCTCAAGTAGTCTCTCACATAATGTTATTTCTTCGGTCCTAGATAGGCATTTACTATTACCTACCTAATATTATTTCGTCAAGCGAAGATTACTTGATGTAACAATAAAATATTGCTCATTTCCCAGAGTATCAAAAGAACTTTCGGCCAATTATATCATGGATGTAGTACTCCCGAGAGTAAGGACTAAGGACGTAGCATTCCCGAAGGCGTTATTTGCATAGTTCTGAGACATCATCATTGTATCGGGAATTTCTCAGTAGCAACCCCGAGTCTGGATTTGTGCCCGGTTGATGGCAATAGGCTCGCCCCCTATTATAAGGGACTCAAACATAACTGGCGAAATGTGGGTGTACATAGGTACACATACACCTCTGCCTAAACCTTTGGGTATTACAGGCGTGATGTTATGTTATTTTCTCAGACATTTCCGTTGGAAATGGCGACGATAATTACGTCCTCAAAATGTCATCCGATACAAAAATAAAGTTTGATTCACACTCGACAAATCACGATGCTAGTGTCACCTGCCGGGGTTATATACTGCCAGTAGCTGACGTTGCCATGCTAGTCATACGTTGGCATGCTGGTCTTACGTTGGCATGCTAGTCATACGTTGGCATGCTAGTCATACGTTGGCATGCTAGTCATACGTTGGCATGCTAGTCATACGTCGTCATATGTTAGCATACTAGTCATGCCGCGTCTGCGCATAGTTCTTTGAGTGGGATTCTAATAATTATCTAAAATAGTATAAAAACTTTTTCAGTTGAAGTCAAGTTTCTATAAATGTAATTGATAAAGATTAATGAGAATTCTTTTGAAAACCATCTACTTCGGTTCTGGGGCAATTGCAACTAGGTGTATATTTGATGTAGTCAACCCTATTCTGTTGTATGACTTCCGAGTTCCTATTTCCGAAGCCATCGTAGATTACGTTTAAATAATCAATCTGCCTGCCTTTTCCCTACTATTTTAGCGTCGTCTTCCAGTGTAACCGGATGCAGCTGCATATCAGTATTTTACATGGAGTGAGCGACTGCTTTTATAACCTGCATAACCCAGTTACTGGGACATACGTAAATTCTTGGTAATACTGGTTGTCAGACTTGGGCTTCCGATTACCCGTAACGACTGTCAAATATCTTTGAATGACAGCCGGAACCAACGGCTTAACGTGCTTTCCGAGGCACGGAGGGGTCTCGAAATGTAATGGATGGTCACCTATCGACGCACCGACCATGGCAAGCGTAGCTTAACCTTCGATCGACTCATGCGGCTGTTATCCTTTAGCTAGGAGCTTGCCTTGAGCTTTGTAGGCTACGTTTTAACAAAAACCCAAAAAAAATTACGAAGTCGCAAACATTGCACTCACAATGCTCTCAAACAGTCTCTACTCGACCGTGTAGCTCCAGTTATAATTGGAATCGGTTCCATTTTGTCGTTTTCAAAGGCCAAATGAAACCGATTTCGATCACCATTCAAGTAACATGATTTAGCCAGTCAGTCAGTCTGAACGCAGACGTATATCGGTAATACAAATCGCTTTGAAAACGGTCTACAGCCAGTCAAGTGATTTGGAGAAATATAATTCATTTTGGATTAAACTGTTGCTATGGAAATGTGCGTGTTATAAATTGGTATTGCAGTTTATTGTTATATTTTCTGCCTGGCGCTGTCTTTTGCCAAACCAATAGACTAGTTAAAGTTAAGAAAGGTGTGTACAGACTTGATTGATTTTTAACGAAAGACATATTGTCTTTTCTTTAGTACTTCTGTCCTTCATGACGAAGAAGTACTAGTGTACAAAGAAAACACGTGTCGTTCACCAAAAATCGAGCAAATCTGTAGGCACCTTTAAGAAATTTAAAACTGTCACATTTATAATAAAAATATTTCCCCTAACTTTCCCGTCGAAAGCTCGGCACCTTGAACAAAGAATGGGCCCAAGCCAACAAAACGGGTGGTGGGGTGGGAGACTAGCCCTTGGCGGCTCGGCTGACAATGGGACAATACTAGCTGAATATAATACTTTGCTGGAGACTGTACTAGCTTACTTTACTCGCCTGGTAGAAAGGGGAAACCTGAAATTATCTTTGGTTGGTTTATAGTTACTTTGTATTTTATAGTTTATGGTTAGTTTCATCTAGTAATGTACTTTCGTGTATGGTTTTCGTTATCTGTTAGTTTATCTATGGTTATTTTCTCTTCTGGCCGTTCATTGAAAGGTATTAATTTTGAGGAGAATCATTTTCCGGATTTATTTTTGTAGTTACTAGCATGGTATAATAATATACTTCGCCAGGTATAGCACTCCGGTCACGGGGGTGACACAAAGCCTACGTCATCACCGCTGTGTTACCAGTAGTGTGTAATAATAACTCCCCAATCGCCTTTATTACCTGTGCGAATCCGATAAAACAAAGAGGTATTAACTAACAATTACGTTGGTACGAGATATGTTTAAATTGAATTGTTTCGTTTGATTAGAAAAATTAAACGACAATTTAAATGGTTTATATATATTTTTTAACAGAATGGTGACTAAAAATGTTTCCATAATTCGTGTTTTATTGCAATAAAGTGGCAACTGGATAGTGACGTAAGCATGTGTCACTCCCGGAATGCCAGACCTTGTTTTTTTAAACTATGGTTACTAGTTTGTGACGTGCCTTGTCACCTATGCATTATGGAATTTTAGGTATACACACTCTTCTGAATTTTCTTGACTTGATAAAATACAATTCTTGCCATCGTAAAGGTCCACTCTTACCGGAGCTCTACCTATTATGATTAAATCTATCCTCCCTCCCATCAACATAATTTCCACTCGTGGCCACCAAGACAAAACATCCATAAGGAACAATAGCAGTAGGTATAATACACGGTCATAAAGGCAGGTGCTCGCGCACCGGTCTGTGACGTCATAAGTCAGTCGTTGTGCAACATAGTCAATTGTCAGTGACACGAGTCGTGCCAATGTCCTTTGTCTGTCTATGGGATATTTAAAGGGGGAGGGGGGGTAAGTGGTGCTTCGTTGATAGTGGCACGGTTATTAGCGAATATGACACGTTTAGGGAGAAAGTATGAGATGTTACCTGTATTGTTTTAATTGAAGAAAGCATCAATCAATTGCTGCGTGCTATTGAGCCTATGATTGTCATTATCACAGGCTACCTACTGTTGGAAATGAACCTATCACCACCCTGGTTGCACTTGTTTCTTTGCTTTTCTAGCACAGTTCAGACCATTTGTCTTCAGGTCATTTATCGTTTAAATATATATGTATTATTTTATATGTTAGTGACTGTAGTCACATAGAAACCATAAGAGCAAAAAACTATTGAAAGATCTTGATACTGGTACACATATAAATAGACGATATCTTTTAAACATACATACATCCATAAACTCTCGCCTTCTTTCCATGCGGGTAGGCAGAAACTACAGAACGCCACCTGCTACGATCCTTACATACGCCTTTTGCCTCGTTTACGTTCAAACATCTGGTCATACACGCATGCCGGTTGCGAATACTAAGCAACTGACGTTTCTGAAAAACATCACCAATAAGGTCACCAATATGAACATCACCACTATATGTCCTCCTAGGGCGTCCCCTGATCCCCTCCCGGCATTTTAACTCACATTCTGCCTTGTAAATACCTTTTGTTAGTTGTTAGTTTATCTTTTAAAACAGTGTGCAATTTATTTTTCTAAAAATTGCATCGATTATAGGTACCTATGCTTTCTTATTTCAGTGGCCAATATATAATGAGACGAGAGTATACTTTGACCGATGCTGGTCACAGAAAAAATACGCTTTGTTTATAAAATATCTTGTAGAGGCGAAGCTGTTCGGACATTTTATAAGGGAAATATAATAACTGATCCTCTAAAAACTTATTGGCCTTCTCATGATAGACACTTTTTTTAAATTAAGTAACCTCTAAAAACTTTTTGCACTTCTATTGACGCAAACTTTTTTTAAATAATTGAGCCCTTTTTCAACTTTCTGGCCATTTCTTACAGTTATTCGCAGTAACTAAGCTAGGGTATCCCGACCAAATGTGTTAGGGTAGGTTAGAGCTGTGACCAACCGCGCGCGAGCTGAGCGAGCGGTGCCGCGGCAGTAGCCGGTGAGCGCTATATTCAAGTTGGTCGCAGTTACTTGGCTATTTAGTGGTTTTAGGATTCAAAAATAGGAATTATTTACAAAGAAGAGGCGCAATCATTATATTAGAGTATTCAATAATATTTTTAGGAGCACAAAATGGGAATTATTAGAGGTTATATTAAATACATACTTACCATTTTGTAAACGGAGCAACATTGACATTTTTTTATCATAGAAAACACTCCTTATATACCTACTAGGTACTAATTTTTTGAAGTGGCAGAATTATCTTACTAATGGCTTGTAACAACCTTTTGACTTGAAGTGGAAATAAACGGCTTCCTGTAACATAAATTAATGTGAAACTAGTAAAGTATTCATTAGAAATGTTACAGTGTGACTAACAGGAACTGATATGATATCAGTTCTTGGTACCGCCATCTAGTAGGCGTTCGTTAATTAATTACTATTGCTAGGTACTAAGAATTAGTTGATTAGTGATATGGTTGGGTAATAGGAACTTTATACCTCTGCCTACTCCTTGATGTGTAGTTCAGAAGCTGAAGGTAACATGATTCGGCGAAAAAAAGGAGCTATATTTTGTTTGGTCTCTGTTTTTCTCTATATAAAAAGATAGAAGACGATGGAAGTGAAACTTACGAATGGAGCCGAGTATACCCGATTCAGCGTCACCGACCCGACCGTGACGGTTCAGTTTCGTGCACTGAGGGCCTAGACAAAGTAACATTCGATTAACGATAACGCTAGTAGAAAAGCTAAAATGTATGGGGTTGACATAAGCTATCGAAATGTCACGTGATCATAGGTCAACGAATAAAAATTAGCTAGACATTGGTGCCGATTCTCTTGTACACCGAACTAAACTAACTAAACTATCACTAAAATTCCTTACTTTTGGCTATGAGAATCTTAGAGCTATTCTGCAATAGAATATCTCTAAATTTAAAAATCATTTTGACGCAACTAAAATTTAATTTGACAATCGCGACTCCACATGGTACCTACTTGTTTACCCTATCACGTGAATTTTTTTTAAAGCCGGAGGCGCGCATGGGTGGCAGCCTCGGCGTGTTTTATATGGATTTTTTCACTTATTGTACGGAAAATATTTAAAAAAAAAATACCTACATGTAGAGTTATATGGGTTTAAGGGTTTCATAAAGGGGGTCGAAATTTTCATTATTTTTTCGATAGGACACACCGTTTTCGAGATATAAGCAAAATAAAATAAAAAATACAGTACTGTTTTTGCCCCTGAAGTCGAGGTGTTGTGGCGAATCTTAGTTCATGACAACTAATTTTATTCCACACCTTTTTAATCGCGATTAAAAATAGCCAGATTTAGTTAAGACAACCAAAATTTTAGGTTAAAAACGTCAAATTCAGAATAGCAAAATTGCCATTTTCACTAAACTAATTAATCAGTACCATCTTAGTGCTGTCCAACTAAAATATAGTTAAGTTGTGTCACTTTAGTCTATTTCAGAATGAGAAATCGTCTTTTGACAGGACTAAACAAAATTTTAGTGATTTTTAGACTAGTTTAGAGAATTTTGTGACAAGAGAATCGGCACCAATGTATACAACATTCGATTATGAAATGAATCGACAGCGTCGAAAGATTAGGTACTTCCACAGAGATGCATAGCCAAGGGACACTTTTTGACGAGCGTTATTGCTAGTTTTTGGAATCATTAGCGAAAGCGATAGCGATTGTAGAAATAGAATCGCTCCGAAGCGAATGCCATTTGTCTAGGCCCTCTGTTTAGAATGAGCGCGCACACTTTGCGCTAACGAAGTTTTCACTTCAAAAGTAACATCTTTTGTTTCATTAATAGATTTAACCTTTCGTTCGTTATGACCTTTTGCACAATCTTCGAATAAGTATTTTTAATTCAAAGGTGTTAAAAGTTTGCCACCATTGATAACCTCCTCTTCCCTGAAATCTAACACACCTACTTTAACACAATTCAGCTTATTTTAAATGCTCAGTCTGTATGTTTAGTGTTAAAAAAAAAAATTACACAAATAATTTAAAGTATACAGTAGTCAATTATTATACAACTTGTTATGTTAGCAGGTATGCTCTCAGTAGGGGTATGTTATATCAGATCTATCTATACATCTATACAAATAAATAAAATTGAAGTGTCTGTTTGTAATGTTAAAATAACAGCTTTTTACTAAATGCATACGAAAGTACGAGTATATACGGTACTTATAACAAATTACCATATTTTATTTTTTGTCTGTCTTTCTGTCTGTCTGTTTGTTCTGGCTAATCTCCGAAACGGCTGAACCGATTTTGACTGGACTCTCACTGGCAGATAGCTAATGTTATAAGGAGTAACATAGGCTACTTTTTGTCCTGATAGCACGTTTCCGTGGGATAATTTCCGATATCCACGCGGGCGAAGCCGCCGGCAGAAGCTAGTGTCAAATAAGTTTTCCATGAAAACACACGTCCACTGCTGGACATAGGCTTCCCCCAAACATCGCCACTTCGACCGGTTCTGTACTCCCCGCATAGAGTTGCCGGGTGTCCGGCTTTATACAATCGTGTCCGGCTTTTTACAATCGTGTCGGGTTTTTACAATCGTGTCCGGCCAAATATATTCAAGTCCGGCCTGTCCGGCTTTTGTTAGGCTATTGGTCAACCCCGGAAAACTGAACTAAACTGGAAAGTTACACCTTCCTATAATTTATTTACAAATGTTAAGGCTGATTACTGATTGTTTTAGTTATGTACTTCCAAAGTTTCCATGTAAGTAAAGAAGTTACAAAATTACTTTGTACTTAACAAAATGTGATTCATAATATTAATAACATATACATAATTCATATTACTAACATATAAGTACATAATTAATAATATTAATAACTTATAAATAATTAATATTAATAACGTATACATAATTAAGAGTAGAGTAAGTCTCTAATGAATAACAGTAATAAATACACTTCTTTTTTTTTTTTTTTTTTAAAACCAATATGTGGCTTTCAGGGCAAAATGTCCGGCTAAATATGAATCTGTGTCCGGGTTTTCTATTTTTCGGCTTGGCAACCCTATTCCCGCATCTAATTATTATTAATTTACATAATCAGCCTATAATGTTCCCACTGCTGGGACACAGGCCTCCTCTCTTCGAGAGGGAATGGGCTGTAATCTACCACGCGGGCCCAGTGCGGGTTGGTAGATGTCACATGTCTTTCAAATTTTTGGTTCTAGGACATGCCGGTTTCCTCACGATGTTTTCCTTCACCGTTTTGAGAGCAGCGGTGATGAAATTATTTACACAAAGTAAAGCGCCTGCCTGGGTGCGAACCCACGACCTACAACTCGTAAGTCGGGGCCGATACCACTGGGCCACCACTGCTCTCGTATTAATTTAAATAAATAATATTCAGGCCACGGACTAAAAAAAAAAGAAGGACTCCGCGGAGCTTCACTTTCGATATGCGTGCATATCGAAAGTGAAGCGCCGTACCGATATGTATATGTATGTGTGTGTGTGTGTGTAAATAAGTGTCTTACTTGTGATATATATCTTGACACTTTTTTGGGATGTAATTTTTACACCATTTCACAACACAAGAAGACATTATTTTATTTCTTGACGTAAACAGTACTTACCTACAATGACGCCGTAGTGCCGCGTAATGGCACCTTATGATGTAAATGTGTGCGTGAGGCATGTTTGTACGAACGATACCTACTTAAAGTGCTTCACTTTCGATACGCGTGGCGCGGTGTCCTTTTTTTTCTAGTCCGTGATTCAGGCACATTACACGAATATGTCATGACATTACAGTTAATAACGTTATTAGTTCATTACAATAGTAATGTCAGTAATATTGAAATCTATACATGGAGCTATTAGTATAAATTAGCTTTTCAGGGCCATGGTAATCGGTAGACCGGTGACGATAATTCACGCTATTCTGTAAACAACATAACGAACTATTAAAGGCTCCCGCAAACAGGCGCGACGCGACAGCACGACACAAAGGTGCCTCTCGTCGCGCAGTACGCGGTGCCTTTGTATAAGGCTGTCGCGTCGCGCCAGTGTGCACGAGCCTTATATCAAGCGCCTGTTATACATAGTAAGTTACTAAAACATAATCAGCCTATAATGTTCCCACTGCTGGGACACAGGCCGTGGATTGGTGACCATCTTAACATATCAAGACCCCTGCGTGCCTCAGAAAGCACGTTAAGCCGTTGGTTCGTTGGTCCCGACTGTCATTCGTGGATCTTTGGCAGTTGTTACGGGGTCGTCAGAAGCACGAAAGTCTCACAACCACTCTTACGTCTTCATGTTTAAGGTAACTTTGTGTAAGAGAAATAAATGTTTATTTATTACCAAGGGGTATCGTATTACCCAGTAATTGGGTTGTGGTGGTCAGATAGGCAGTCGCTTCATGTAAAATACTGGTATTCAGCTGCATCCGGTTAGCCTGGAAGCCGACCCCAACATAGTTGGGAACCGGCTAGGCAGATGATGGTGGGATACAGGCCTCCACTCTGTGAGAGGGAGCGGGCCGTAATCCACCACGCGGGCCCGTGCGGGTGGGTGATATAGTGACCGTATTGATTATGTTCTATCAATAAGGTAACTATATGTCCTCCTAGGATCTCCTGACCTTGAATCGTGACGCCTGTAGATAATGTGATCACGATCCTGATGGGTGATACTGACAAAAAAGTAGGTACTCTAATAGGTAACGTTTACAAAGGCAGGGCAATAAAATAAATATATATTATATTACACGCCCTAGGAGGTCATAGGTCAAGGTCACCTTATTGGTGATGTTCTTCAGAAAGGTCAGGTACGTATTACTCGAAGCCAGCGTGCGTGTATAACCAGACAGATTTGCCAAACAAAATCTGCCAAAAACTAACAATGCTGAGATCATTGTGACGTTTGTAAATTAGTAGACTTGGCCCCCTGATGTATGAATGTAAACGAGGGAAAAGGAGTATGTAAGGATGGTAGCAGGTGGCGTTCTGTAGTTTCTGCCTACCCCCATGGGAAGAAGACATGAGTTTATGTATGTATATATGTGTAGTCCTAAATTGTTCATTGATGATCCTGAGGTTCTTAGAACAAGAACTCCTCCAGGGCAATAATCATAAGCAACAATTTCTTGAGGCCTAGGGGTATTCCCTAAGTTGGAATTACGGTCGATAATTTGTTGTTAGACCTCGCTTCTAACAAGGCCAACCTAATATTACCTAATTTATTGTATATTATATTATATTTATGTAGGTATAATATATTCTAACACAATTAATTATAATTGTGTTATTTTATTATCTGCGCATAATATAGTGCATGCTGTGCTATTCTTTAAGTAATAAAATAGAATAGAATTATCTTTATTCAAGTACCTATAATCTATATATCTATCTATCTCTATATAAAAATGAATCCCTATGTCCCTTGGTCACGGCATCACGCGTGAACGGCTGGACCGATTTCACAATTTTTTTTTTGTTGTGTTCGTTATTGTCAGGAGAAGGATCTTATGAAATAAAAAAATAAGGAAGTTGATCGGAACGTTACAAAATTTAAGAAAACTTAACGCCAATATTATTTTTTAGATAACTGTCAGTTGTTTGAAATAACTGTCAGCGATTGACAGAATGCGCGCTGCAAATATCGTTTAACACAGATGGATCGGTTGATAAATTAGTCGATAGTTTTAGTTTTAGTCAATAGTCAAAACTAAAACTAAACGACATATGACATTCATAGTTAAGACAGGACAACGTCTGTCGGGTCAGCTTGTATCATATACGACTCAAAAATTATTGCATGAATGTGCAAAATAATAAGCGTAATGAATGAGGCACTTATACTTAAGTTTGCAATGTACAATTTGTAAAGAAACAGTGTATACTTACTCATTGTTGAAAAGCCTAATCTATCTATCTATCTTATATATAAAATTAAAACCAATGTTTGTTTGTTTGTCCTCTATGGACTCCGAAAAGGCTGTACCGATTTTGATTAAACTTTGGTGAGTTTTTCTGCATACGCCCGCGAAGGTTTAGAGGTAGGGTATGGTATTGGTAGGACACCACGCGAACGCAGTCATTCCGGGCAGCTAAAAAAAAAAATATATATATACCTACTACCACCGGCAGACTTCAATTTCCATAAGGAAAAGCGGACAAATTATCAAACTTTAATAGGTTGAATTCGAGACTTTTGGCTACTTTGTATGTTTGTATTTTATTTTGTAACAAGCTGACCCGACAGACGTTGTCCTGTCTTATCTATGAATGTCATATGTCGTTTGGTTTTAGTTTTGACGATTGACTAAAACTAAAACTATCGCCTCATTTATCAACCGATCCAACTGTGT
Organism: Griposia aprilina; assembly: GCA_916610205.1. Lineage (NCBI taxonomy): Eukaryota > Metazoa > Arthropoda > Insecta > Lepidoptera > Noctuidae > Griposia > Griposia aprilina. Next base: position 5,454,439 of record OU744294.1, on the reverse strand, counting down.
TTAACGATATTTGCAGCGCGCATTCTGTCAATCGCTGACAGTTATTTCAAACAACTGACACTTATGTAAAATTAATATTTACGTTAAGTTTTCTTAAATTTCCTAATTTTCCGCGCATTTTTTTTATTTTTTTCTTTCATAAGATCCTTCTCCTGACAGTAACGAACACAAAAAAAAAAAAGTGAAATCGGTCCAGCCGTGAACGCGTGATGGCGTGACCAAGGGAAATAGGGATTCATTTTTATATATATAGATTTGCGTTTTCTAAGTACAGAATAAAAAAAAAAAATATAACTTTCTGAGGATCAAATAGGAGATCGAACGTTTTCACCACTCTACTTCTTCATAGTAAATTATCCGTTATTGCATCTCTGGGAAAGGTACAAAAACTACAGCTACCATAGAAATATTAAAAAAAATACGGATACGTTAATAGTCATTAAAACGCCCAAGAAGTCCACGTTTCAGTTGTGTAATGCATCCAACAAATAGTAAGGCCATTTACTCAAACATGACAAGAAACGGACGCGTTTTGATTAGCTCCGTCCCAATATTGAGTAATCGCGAATTAAACAGAGCTGTCCTTTCAAACTGCATCGTGCGCCCGCGCCTGCCTAATGTCATACGAGTATGTACTAATCAGCTGGCCGATGCCAATTGGCTCCAACTCGTCCGCAAATTCAACGATAACCGATACCATAGCAACTGTTTCGTGTCCATTTCGACAGAATGGTCTTCTTAGAACTCGAAATATGATTATGAAGACCTACATATATGCCAAAGAATCGTTACCTAAATTTCTAAGTCATAAGTTCTCCGGTTTACCCGACTGACCGAAAGCAAAGACCGGGTTATGTTTTTCACGTGTATTTATGTACCTATCTTTTTATGCGGAATTCTTTATACCCTCGAAGCTTCCTAACCGGCTGATGGATTTTAATGCATGAGATGTCTACCGACTCGTCTAGGTCATGCGTTGATCATAGGTTTTATATAAATTATAAAATCAAAATGGCGGATTGTAGACGTGAAAAAGGAGAGCCACTTTTTTTTTTTTATTACTGTGGCCATATAGGGTATCAAAATAAAGGGCTTGAGCAGACAATTCCAAAAAGATAACACACTAATACACAAAAGGTACTCGTAGAAAAAGAAGTGAAAAATATGAAAAGACCCGATGGCAAGTAAAACAAACAAGCTCACTTTTCAAGTAGTCTGATGCAGTTGGCTGTTGGTGGCATCAAATCAAAGATTGAACTAAATAACTGCCACGATCTGCATCAGACTGCTTGAAACGTTACCTTGTTTTTAACTTTTTCGTTGCAGTGGGGTTTTTGATTTTATCAAAAATGTTGTCCTATTTTTGGATAAACCAGTACCCATGGTTGAATGATTGAATCGGAGATGACTGTCCAGGGAACCCAGTCACTTGTCGATGCTCTTTAAATGAACCCCTAAGTTTACAATGATGATGCATCTCAAAAGTGTTTATAGTGCATCGAATGGAGCAAAATAAGTGTTGTAAAACTTTATTAATCTATTTACCTAATTAAATTGTTAAGATTCTGAAATCGAACGTTCTCTTTCAGTGATTGGTATACTTATACACTCGAGAGCAATGAATCCGGGTCACTTAAAGAATCCTAAAAATCTCGGAAACTAAAAATGCTAGGTTAATGCAATAAATTGTATTTAATAGACAATGTAATACTCCTTAAATGAAGGTATTAAAACTTCTTAGTTATTGTAAAGTTATATCATAAAAAAATCAAATTTGAAAAAGGGCCACTTTCGAAGATGGAACTACGAAATTACAGCAATTGGTTTTGCTTTTGTTTGTAATCTGTCATTTATGTGGGTACATAAACCATGTTGATAGTGCTCTATATTCATTATTCAAGCTGAAATTATGTCGCTTACGCCTGAAGAATGCGCCAGAATACTTACAATGCTGGAAACCGGCCGGAGTCAGCGCGATACAGCCAGGACTGTCGGTGTGTCGCTGTCAACAGTACAAAGAGTTCTCCGACGTTACGAAAAAACTGGTTCTAACCTACGCAGACCAGGAGCGGGCAGAACCAGGTGTACCACAGCACGAGAAGACCGATACTTGGTGAACACCATGCTTCGAAATCGCTTTCTCACAGGAACTGAACTCACAAATCAGTTTCGACGCCTCGGAGGAAGTAACCCAAGTGCATGGACAGTAAGACGTCGGCTTGCTGAATCTAACTTAAAACCCCTTAGACCTGCAAACGGCCCTAAACTGGAGCGTGGGCATCGTATTTCAAGACTAAGATATGCCCAGAGCCACGTAAATTGGAGTATTGAAGATTGGTCAAAAGTTATGTTCTCCGACGAATCAAAATTTATGCTCTACAAGCACGATGGAAGACACAGAGTGTATCGAAGACCAGGGGAAAGATTCAAGTAAGCATGCATCGAAGAAAAAGTAGCCTACGGTGGTGGGTCTGTACTTGTGTGGGCCGGAATTTCTTCTGAAAGTCGCACAGAGCTGGTGATCATAGAAAACGGCTCTTTAACTAGCGTAAGATATGTGGAAGAAATCCTCAATGATCACGTTGGTCCATTTATGGTCAATTTAGGTGAGGATGCTATATTTATGCATGACAATGCCCGACCTCATACAGGTAGGATTGTGAATGACTACCTTCAAGAGATGAACATTACTCGTATGGAGTGGCCAGCGCGCAGCCCGGATATCAACCCGATCGAGCATGCTTGGGACGAGCTAGGCAGATGCGTAAAACAACGAAACCCTCCCCCAATCACGCTTCGTGAGCTCAAAATTGATCTCACAGAGGAATGGGAGAATATTCCCCAAAATCGTGTAAGGAACTTGGTGTACAGCATGCCAAACCGCGTAAACGCAGTAATGGAAGCACGAGGAGGCAATACGAAGTATTAAAATTCAAGAAAATCGTAATAAAGTTCAAAAATGTCATGTTTCCTATTTTTGTTGTAAGGAGAGATCAGCAGTTTTTTTCTTTATGTAATTTTGTGTTAATAAAATGTATGGTGACTCATATTTTTTTTACTTTCATTTAAGGAGTATTACATTGTCTATTAAATACAATTTATTGCATTAACCTATCATTTTTAGTTTCCGAGATTTTTAACATTCTTTAAGTGACCCGGATTCATTGCTCTCGAGTGTAGTTGAACTAAATGCAAATTATTTGAAATTGGAAGTCAACATTGCGACTCCCAGGTTTTAAGTCTTTTGCGTCTGTGATTCTGCGTCTGCGTGAGTATTTTGCGTCTGTGTGAGTATTTTGCGTCTGTGTAAGTATTTTGCGTCTGTGTAAGTATTTTGTGTCTGTGAGTCTTTTCTTTATTCTGCATTGTTTGTTAGTGTCGTGGGGCTCGTGGCTAAATGATAACAGCCGCACGGGTCGATCAATCAAGTTAAGCTACACTTGCCGCGGTCGACCCGTGGATGGGTGACCATCTTTACATACCGATACCCCTCAGTGCCTCGAAAAGCAAGTTAAGCCGTTGGTCCCAGCTGTTATTCGTAGATCTTCGACGGTCGTTACAGGTAGTCAGAAGCCCAAAAGCCTGACAACCAGTCCTACCACGGGGTATCGTGTTACTCAGTAACTGGTTTGTCCAGGTCAGGTAGGAGTCGCTCCATGTAATATACTGGTATTCAGCTGCATCTGGTTAGACTGGAAGCCGACCCCAACGTACGACGCACGGCTAAATTGTTCATAATATTGTTGTTTCTTTGTTACAAAAGTAGTCATTTTTTCACTCTGCTATCGGCATTTTGTTTTTGTTTTCATCGTTTGGGTGTTGTCATTTGCGAGTGTCGTAACACAGTCACAGAGCACCTTACAGAGCAATGTGCAATTGTCTTTGGTCCCTGGCCATGGACAAAATTGTAAAACTTTTAATTTTTGGGTACGAGGCTTTTGGCTACATTCTATGTTTGTATTTTTATTAATGTAATTTTTTGTAATGTGCGTTTTATTTGTGCAGAATAAACAATTTTTCTTTCTTTTTTCTTTTAGTTACGAAAAGGCAGGCAGATTGATTGTGTCTGTGAGTCGTGTCTTTTTATTCTGCATTGTTTGTTAGCGCCGTCCCGCATATCGACTAGTTGCAATGAGCAATAAATAAACCAAGAATGCGATTACCTAGCCTTTTCCTCTATACAGGTTGTTTGGCAGAACGTTGAACATACGAAAATGGTGGATAGGTGGGGTCATCTGCTACTTACTCAGCCCTAATTTATTTGGCCCTGACCCCCTGGATATTTTTTTAAATTATTGTATTGCTTTCTTCTAGTTTCACCACTTTCTAAACTTTAAAGTGTAATTTTTATTAAAAATAGGTAAAACAGGCATTTTTTTTTATCTTTATTGTTGGCAGATTCTTATAAAATTATTGCTTTATTTAGATGTTAGCTAGAAAAAAAGTTATGAGTCCTCAAAGTTACAGAAATATAAAGATAAAAAAAACAAAATTTTGTCTGTTTTACCCATTTTTAATAAAAAAAATCACTTTAAAGTTTAAAAAGTAAAAAAGAAGTGAAATTAGAAGAAAGCAAAAAAAAAAAAAATATCCTGTGGGCCAGGGCCAAATAAATTAGGGCTGAGTAAGTAGCAGATGACCCCACCTATCCTCCATTTTCATATGTTCAACGTTTTGCCAAACACCCTGTATAACTTGTATCTAAGTTAAACCTTAACATTATTAACCTCTTACATTGTAGCTATAGAATCTCCGTGCGTAGCAAATAGCGGCCACTTTATACCCACGCGTCTATTAAATCACACGAATTTTACGACTGCTTGTAAACTAACTGTGGTACCCAAGCTTGACTGTGTTGCAAGAGGAACTCACAGATTAGATGTCCTACATTCACAGGGTTGCCAGATGTTTACGTATCTGCGGACCATTGTTGACACACATTACAAATTTCCTACAGTTTCCCCATGCACTGCTCTCTGGGTCATTACTTTCTATGGATATTCTTTCTTGTATACCAGTTTTAGTACCGGAACAATAACTGTGTCTTAATCTAGGATACAATCTTTCTTCATGTGCTTTGTTTCCGTTTTATCAGTAGATAGTGGCTGCGATTAGTGAGATTGACGCCAAATACACAGGAAAAATAATACGTAAAACAAATTAACTATCTTTTTGTATGCACGTGTTTATGTGACAAATAAACCTATTTTGCTTTTGTTTTTAGGGTTCCGTACCCAAAGGGTAAAACGGGACCCTATTACTAAGACTCCGCTGTCCGTCCGTCTGTCACCAGGCTTTATCTCATGAACCGTGATAGTTAGACAGTTGAAATTTTCAGAGATGGTGTATTTCTGTTACCACTATAACAACAAATAATAAAAAACAGAATAGAACAAATATTTAAATGGGGTCGCATACAACAAACGTGTTTTTTTTTTTGGCCGTTTTTGTATATAATGGTATGGAACTCTTCGTACGCGAGTCCGACTCGCACTTGGCCGGCTTTTTCTTTACATAAAGTAGGTACTTTAAATGAGGAAACAAGCCCAACTTATCACATTTGCAACCTTAGCATGGTCCATGGCAAAATTTGTAGCTTAGCGGTTTAGTAGCTTGCGATGACCAACTGTGTGAAGTAAGACTGTGGTAGGTATTTTAAAGAGGAATGAATTTTAGTGAAGCGCGTTTGTAGAATAGAATTACGCTGGATATGTTTCGGAGCGAATTTATTTTGAAATATTCCAACCGAGAAATTCAATTCAGTTGCGGATTTTTAGTTTACAAAATATTATATTGACTTTTTTTTTGTACCTACACAATTTAAAACATGTTCTGTAACAATATTCACTGCAACACACATACACGAAATACAGAAAATATGCATGTTCTATAACAACCAATGTGCGCTTTTATAATTTCTATCATGACGATATTATCGTATCGTGGACATCCACGATACGATAATATCGTCATGATAGAAATTATAAAAGCGCACAATAGACTCATGAATACGGAGCATTAGAAAAGCTCGCACGTAGTGACGACACCCACCATAATGCGCGCAGTGCACCTTTCTGATTGGTTAATCGTTTTATCACAGAATTTCATAAATCACGCCGATACTTACGACAGAAGAAGATTAATGACATACTTTCTAAGTACTTAGGCAGCCCTATTTATAAGAGTAGGTAGTTAGGTAGTAGTTAGTGAATGGTTGTTTATCAGAAGATGTGCAACTAGGCACAGTGCGAGGTCTGTTTTGTATGAAAGCTATTAGAATGAGGTTATCTGTAAAACTGATATTTATATTATTAGGAGTGGTTCCAGCCTTGAGGTGAAAGTATAATATACAGCATTATAATTATGATAAATGATAAATGATTTTATTTCTGTAAGTAGGTTTGTACAAACACTTTTACACGTCAATCATATTTTTTAAACTAGATGAGGTCGGCGTTTCCTATCTGACTACTCTGAGAAGAAAGGCCGAAACAAACTCAGATGTCACATTCTCTTTTGAAGTCCAGACATAATCTTGGTCAGATCATGTGAAGACCATGTAGATTGGTATCTGAAATGGTCTTTTGAGGAAAGAACCACACAGATTGAGTGGACCTGTCCAGTCAGTGCACGCATTTGTCAGTAATCGTGCAGCTCAACTCAGGAAGTCAGGACTTAGGAGCTCAACGATTCGACGAACAATACCAAAGAAAGGACATTTGGGTAGGCCACATAAATTACTCAATCTGCCAGATCATGATCAAAATTAACTGCGAAAAAAAAGCAATGACCCACATAATCCTCACATTCACAATAATTAAAATAACATAATACTTTACAAGTAAATACTCATGTCATTGTGTATATAAAATTCAACAATGTCAATGTGTATATAAAAAATCGGACATAATGTTTGAGAACCATGTAGATTGGTGTCTGAAATGGTCTTTTGAGGAAAGAACCACACAGATTAAGTGGACCTATCCAGTCAGTGCACGCATTTGTCAGTAACCGTGCAGCTCAACTCAGAACTTAAGGAGCTCAACGATTTGACGAACAATACCAAAGAAAGGACATTTGGGTAGGCCGCATAAATTACTCAAACTGCCAGATCATGATTAAAATTAACTGAGAAAAAAATCAATGACCCACATAGTCCTCACATTCACAATAATTAAAATAATATAATACTTTACAAGTAAATACTCATGTCATTGTATATGTATATAAAATTCAACAATGTCAATGTGTATATAAAAAATCGGACATAATGTTTGAGAAACATGTAGATTGGTGTCTGAAATGGTCTTTTGAGGAAAGAACCACACAGATTAAGTGGACCTCTCCAGTCAGTGCACGCATTTGTCAGTAACCGTGCAGCTCAACTCAGAACTTAAGGAGCTCAATTGATGGCGTGCACATGTTATTGTTGATATTCATTTTAGTTTTGACCGGCATAAAAGTCTTATTAGGTCCTTATTTAACGCTTATGATTCTTTGCGACTTTATTGATTCATATTTACTAGTGTCAATAATAAAAATATCTAAGAAAAACACGTTCTTAAAATATAATTATTTTTCAAAGAGTTCATCTTCATCACCGTCTTGTCACATCAATAAAATTCTATAACTCGATCATCCATCACCTGTCACTATATTAACGACAAAAATAGCATTTAAAACCACAAAGCTTCACAGTCCATTTCAAGCGCTTTTACATCTTCAATTCTAAATGAAGACACATCCTCTTCCTATTTTCTTTACTAACCCAAAACTTTTACAACCAAAATGTTACACCATTTATTATTCCAAGCCGTCCAAACATCCTATGACGAAATCTTTAACGAACTTCACACGTTTATGCGGTGTCGTAAGCCCAGGGCGAAAACCGTATTCGACAGAATTTCAACACGCAACGCTCCATCTGGCCTAATTTAGTTTAGACGCATCAGTTAACTCATGGATTATCCACCTCACTGTATCTATTTGCATTTGCGTATACACATTGTGAAACGCAGTGTCTAAATGTTTGTGTGAAAAAAGGTGCGTTGTTTCTGGGTCTTGTAATTGTACTTTGGTTGCGAATGTCTTATTTTGTTTTAAAGAATATAGTTTGATATTTCTACCATCACTGTCCTCCTGTCCTTTTTGCAATTTGTTTAGGGTCTGCAGTGCTGTCGTGTTTTTCTTCTATGCATCTCTATTAGCCGTCATATCAAGGCATTTCATCTCTCACAAAATCCATCCATTGTTTCCTTCGTCCTTCTCCATTCGTCTGGTTTCAAATCCATTGACTGCTATATTAAGCATTTTACTTTGTTTCTAACATTAAACTGTACTAAATCTCGATACGATTACGACTCACTAGGATTTCGAAATTATCATACAGGTTTTATGATCTTGTAAACTTCGGTTAGTTGATAGCAACGTAATCTCAATTCGAGTCAACAAAGTCATTCAGAATCTAGACTAAAAGGATAACTTTATCGTACGTTTATATTGTAAAATTGAAACTAGATTTTGGTAAAATAAACTTTATTAAGTAAACACAAATTATACTCTTACCAAGATTATCTTCATCATTCTAAAATTCGTCTCGTGTCTTGTCAGAACTTATTTACTATTAAGGTACTAAATTATTTAAGTTTAGACCTCAGACCTCATTTACCGAAACTCTTAAACTTTTACAATATTAAGGAAACTTAGATATTTTACAGATAGTTCACCGTTCTACTTATTTATAATGAGAAAGTTTATTCAATTATTTGTTTTTGGACAGCCATAAATCCTTAAACTTTTGAAGTTGCCAGTATTTATTGTTTGAGGCTGTTCCTTTATGGCGAAAATTTTATGTTTGAAAGTTTATTTTAGTTACTTTCTTAGTTTACAGAATACTGAAAAGTAAATCAATGCTAGGTGTAGACGAAGATTGTACCAAAATAAATATGTACTAATTATAGCAAGAGGATTTAACGGAACTCCTGTAAGATTTAGCCATTGCTCTACATCATTTTTAGCCAGAAGATTGATGGTGAATGAGGAAAGGTAAAAGAAAGGAATTACTGCAGTTGCTTTTTAAATTTTATTACCGACTAGGTTCTGCCCGCAACTTCTTCTTCTTTAAGGGTTTTGGTTTCCGCACTTAGTCCTTCATGTGGACAACTGTGCGTGAACTTTGTCCCCGCCTGCCCGCGACTTTGTCCGAGTGAAATTTCTTGTTTTAACATAAAATATATAGGTTCCAAAGATTACCCCTACATGCAAACCAACTTTTACTTCCATAGAATGTTATTAATAAAAATAATAATAATACCTCGTGAAAGCTGAGAAAGAGAAACAAATTAAATATCTCGACTTAGCACATGAGGTTGTTGACATGTGGAATATGAGCTCGGCTGTCATTGTGCCGATTGTCATATCGGCCAATGGCCTGATGGCCGAAAGCCTCGATCAACATCTCTCGAGGCTCTCGTTAGGCGGTTGGGTCAAGGGCCTGCTTCAGAAGGCAGTACTCGATACGGCACGCATCATGAGGAGGTTCCTGTCTCTGGAGCCCTAACCACCGGTAGGATATACCGATACCGGCGGACCACTATTTTTTTTATATTATTAAATGTTTTTACAATGTTTTTATATTATATATATAGAGAGGGAGCGTAGGGCTTTAGCGGTCAGAGGTAACATGTTGGCCCGTAGATTTGCTCGGTGCTCTGACCAAGTAAAAATTACGCTATTAAAGCCTGCTGTCAGAGCTTTTATACGAGCAATCTATGGGTCAACTACACCAAGAGATCGCTGGATGCCCTGCGCGTACAATATAATAATGCATTCAGGATGTTATTGCGACTGCCCCGTTTCTGCAGTGCTTCGGAAATGTTTGCTGAGACCCACACAGATGGCTTTCAAGCTATAATTCGTAAAAAAAAACGCGTCGCTGCTGAGCAGAGTGCGAGGTAGTCGCAACTATATCCTGAGAGCTGTGGCGGAGAGCTATACTCCAAATATTCGGCATTTTATCCGGAGGTTGCTCAGGTAGGGAAACATGTTTTCTTGCCTGGTCATCCTCTGCGTGGAGTGTGCATTATTGTATTGTATTTTATTTTATTTTATACCTACCTATATCTACTACTAACACTAGAATATAAGTTGTTTTGTAATACTAACATAATATGGATCTCTGTTGTCTGTAATAAATTAATTTTAATTTATAAAAATATTTAAAAATGTATATAAATAAGTATGTAAATAAATAAACAAAATAATAATATAATATTATATAAATTGCTTCTCTGGTTTCGAATCCTTTAGCAACAACTTGTAAATGGGTAGAGAATTCGCAGAATTATCTTGAATCGATCATGCTTGCAATTTCTGCAATCAGATCATCTAAATATAGAAATTCAAAGGAACACTTCCAAGCTTGTTACCAAGAAAACTAAGTAAAAATATAAATTAAGACAGCAGGAAAGCTGTAGCAACAAAAAGTCGAAACCAAGTAAATGCAACTGGGATGCAAATTTCTTTCATTACATCACAACCATCTACCATTAAGGGCCCGCTTACACGTACCGCAACAACACCACATTGATTGCAGCGACAAAATGTAGGCAAGCAGTGGTTACGTGTGAATAGTATCACTGCACTGCAGCTTCTTGCAGTTGCGTTGTGGTAACTACAAAATCAAATCAAATGGCCGACGCAACGTTGTGTTTACGATGTGGCCGGCCGCTAGAGTGCGCGATCTCGCTGGGGGTTGCGTTGTGTCACGGTTGATTTTGACGACCAAATGTAGTCCGTGTGAATGAACTATTCATTTTCATACATATTAGCGCCCGTCCACGTGTTGTCGTTTTTGTGCGTGTGATCGGGCCCTAAGTCGGCCAACAAAATTCTGTTTATTTTCGTATTTCAGTATATTTGCCAAAACACGATGCATAATTCAACACGCGACGTAGGAAGTAGGCCGCAAAACTGACGAAGGTTCGTTCCCTTTTCCGACATGTTTCAAAATACAACGACTGACATTTTAGTCGTTTTTCCTGGATAATATGTAAAGTTGGATTCGTTTCGGTAGACGGACCGATATTGAAATGTTTTGCGGATTGATGGCTTTGCAACGTGTATAGTTGACTATCCATTACACATCGAAACCCCGCTGTGGCTTGGAAAGCACATTAAGCCGTTGGTCCTGGCTGTCGTTCGTAAATCTGTGACAGTCGTTACGGGTAGTCAGAAGCCCAAGTCTGGCAACCAGTCTTACCAAGGGGTATCGTGTTACTCAGTAACTGGGCTGTGGAGGTCAGATAGACGGTCACTACATGTAAAATACTGGAATGCAGCTGCATCGGGTTAGACTGGAAGCTGACTCCAACATAGTTGGGAAAAGGCTAGGCAGATTGAGGCGGGAAAGGGCTAGGCAGATTGAGGCGGGGAAAGGCTAGGCAGAATGAGGTGGGGAAAGGCTAGGCAGATTGAGGCGGGAAAAGGCTAGGCAGATTGAGGCGGGAAAAGGCTAGGCAGATTGAGGCGGGAAAAGGCTAGGCAGATTGAGGCGGGGAAAGGCTAGGCAGATTGAGGCGGGGAAAGGCTAGGCAGATATTGAGGCGGGACAAGGCTTGGCAGATTGAGGCGGGACAAGGCTAGGCAGATTGAGGCGGGACAAGGCTAGGCAGATTGAGGCGGGACAAGGCTAGGCAGATTGAGGCACGCGATTCTTGCTTGTAGTTTTTGGTAAATGTTGCACATTGAAATGTCATCGTTGTAACTTTGTGCTTTGCTTTTCTGCAGTTCAAATTCATGGAAGTCTTGTGTTTCTGACCAGTGAACAATTCAAAAGTGACCTGTATAAGGTCTAGTTCAACTAAATGCTTTAACTGTGATCCATAGCACGTAGTTGTTGACTAACATAACCTAAGGTGCTAATGGCCCATGAGTCTGGCTCCCACAATGGCAGGATCTGTCGCATGCCGAGCTAAACCAATGATAAATTATTTTATTTCTGTAAGTAGGTTTGTACACACTTTTACACGTCAATTATATTTTTTAAACTAGATGAGGTCGGCGTGTCCTATCTGACTACTCTGAGAAGAAAGGCCGAAACGAACTCAGAGGTCTCAGTCTCGTTTAAAGTTCAGACATAATCTTGGACAGATCACGGGAAAACCATATAGATTGGTGTCTAAAATGGTCTTTTGAGGAAAGAACCACACAGATTGAGTGGACCTGTCCAGTCAATGTACGCATTTGTCAGTAATCGTGCAGCTCAGCTCAGAACGAATGTGTTAAGCCTGTACATGCATGTCGCTGTACGTCCTACCTATATCTTGGATCCGGTATAGGTTCTCTTACATTGCATTCGTAGGTACATGCGATTTTAACGTCATTCTCTTCGTCGTTCGGATATTTTAGAATACATTTCTATTTTCGGTTTGACGTTTTATTGTGGTTACAGACAGCGTTTTTCTTATGGGCCCGTGATATGATATTTATAATGGCGTCACATTGTTCCAAAAATCTACATTTGCATTTGTATGCCGTCTTTCCTTTTTAAGAGTATTGTGGCCAACTTATTTATATAAAACCACTCACTTCTATGCCATTTAGTTCTATTTGAATAAAACTATCAATTTCTATAAAGTAATGCCATTGGTCCTATCTACTCATATTCTAAGTTCTCCCAGAAGGTCACTTGCACTCAGCTTAATTAATTTCCCTTCATAATTTATTTTTATAATACAACCACCATAGTTTATCAGCTGCCCTTCCACGTAAGCTGATAGGATCAATTAACAGGCTTACCCATTTGACATTTATGCAACATGCAACCTTTTTCTAGATAACGCACGGCACGCTGCCTTTATTATTAACCAATCCGTAAGCGCACCGATCTGCTTTAAGCCAATTAGACGACCGCAGGCTACCAGCGTTAGCCAATCAGGGGACGGGATCTTAGTTAGGATGCCACGCGTCATCTGGATTACATTGTCAGTTGTTTGGTATTAGTGATTTTATTTTAATAACGACGTTTCTGGACATCTGTACAAAAACTCAAACTCAACTCAAAGCATTTATTTCAAATAAACCAATTTCAGGCACTTTTTAGTTGTCAAGGAGTCGGTCAGTCAGAAAGATGAAGCTAAATGCCCATTCCAAAGCGTACCTAGTAGGTATCTATAGAGAAAAACGGGCAAGAAACTCCACGGACACTCTTTTATATTTAAATATGGTTACAAAATATTGTTTACATCATTCATGTTGAAATTATGCAAGTGAGAACGATGCAGAACGTTAAAAGCGTCCGTAATAAAAATATAAAAACAATTGAATATTAAATTAAAATAAGCCGTGGCACCTAAGAGATGTCCAGTCCCTACTGACGGCACCCGTTCACGAACATGACGATATAAAGGTATGAGGAACAGGGTGTAATGTTCACTCATACCTCCATAGAAAAGGGATGATCCTCCAACCGGACGGGTCGTGTCTGGTGGGCAACTGCCCGATGTCGGGGGACGTTGTATATATGCTAGTTGCATAGTAAACTCTGCTTGCGCGATGCAGGATTTTGTGGCGATGTAGATGCTACAACGACAAGCGACAAGGTCTTTTTGTCTAAGTGAAAGTTAGACTGTTTCAACATTAGTAAAGTTTCAATTTACTGGGAATAGTTGCCTCATTTGCATAGTGCTCGCAAGTGCTACTGCAGAGCATGAGGTTCTGGGTTCGATTCCCAGGTCAGACAAAGCGTTATTGGGTTTTTCTATCAGGAATTCCTCAGTAGTATAGCAGCCCGGAGTCTGGATTTGTGCCCGGATTGTGGCAAGGCTCACCCCGTATTAACTGGGATTTCAAAATAACTGGCGAAATGCCGGTGTACTGTGTAGGTACACCTCTACCTAACCTTTCGGGGATTATAGGCGTAATGTTATGGATTTATAAAGTTGTCAAAAGTTGCAAAACAATTACGAGGTCGGCGGTAGAATTACAGTTACCTATAGCTAACGTTGTTTGATCTCACATTCCGTTAGGAACACCTAAGCATATTAGGTAAAATTATCTCTAACACATGTATTTAACATGTACCTAACAAATACCACTTAATGTTTCACAGACGTACAGCACAACTATTTTCTTAATGTCCCTCGGCAAACTTCGTGTTTAGTCAGTCTTCTGAGTCGTCAGACCGGACGCTCTCAATCGACTTGAAATCACCAAGTGCAAAGGGTAATTGATAGAAATCCGACGACTGACGAAACACGAAGTTTACCGAGGGATATTAAGAAAATAGTTGTACTGTACATAGGTGTGTATTTGACGAAATTTACCTAAAGGTTAGCTGTCTTCATGAATAGTTGAACACTCCTGAACTTTATCGTCTTTACCCTTTGATTTGCAGCCGTAAAGTGCAGTTATTACGCTATAAGTAACAGTAAGCTATTTATTGGTTCTGGGAATGGTTTAGTTAGTGATAGTTCGTCCAGCTTTAGTGTAGTTTCTAGGAAATATTAATTGGATGGGCAGTATATAAGTAGTCTCAAATGTCGTTATACTGTTTGAATAATTGTTGAGTTTTGTAATATCTTCGAAGATCTGTCAACAGGTGTTTTCAGTAAAATCATGCAGTCCTCTGTCAACATATAAGAGGGAATGATTTGCTCTTAGTGTTTTTTTTTTCCCAATAATTATAAGTTTAATCAGTGCTTCTGTTTTCAGAACTCGCTTTGTCTGTGCGTCGGTATTTTCTAACGCAAAACTAAGTACAAGAAAATTCCATAGGAGTGTTGCACTACTTTTTGGATTTTGTCAATGCAGAAAATAGAACTTGCAGTAACATGGGCGCCAGCAAGTTTATTTTCAGGGGGGTGCATCTTCAGCTCCACGAAGCGAGCTCGATCATTTTTGCGATTCACCTCGGATATGTTAGGTTATCGTTTGTCCATTCATACAAGGAGTAACTTTGTGGACTTTTGCAGAAAAGCTTAACAATTAAGAGAATTTAGGATGCAAGAGCGAGCAAAGTGACTTCGATAATTTTTGCACCTTGCCTCGAATGGGATAGGTTTTATTTTGTCCATGCATACAGAAAGGACTAACTGGGTCGATTTATATAAAGATGGTTAAGACTTAAGATAGAGTAGGGTGCAAGAGCGAGTGAAGCAAGCTCGATAATGTTAGCACCCCGCCTAGGGCCGATTAGTTTTCGGAAATAGGAGTTAGGTTATTAGGTACCGTAAAACGGGGTGAATAGGAACGCAGGGGTGAATCGCAACGAAACTTTAAAAGGGATTTTAACATTGAAATATTATAGTCTGTCGCCAAAAAGGACTCTAACGTGTATACTGTATTATAATTCACGATTACGTGTCCCTGTTGGCAACAAATTCACAGTTCATATATCTTCAAGAATAAGCAGCATTTTCCCCATATTTCCATACTAATTTGGAACCTAACTCGCTGCAAGAGCTAGGTGGTCGTTCATAAGCTCTAATCAGCTTCGTTCTCAAAGCTATTCTTTGCAAAGTGCTTCGTAAGCGTTCCTTTTCCACTCGTGTTACTTAGCTCGGTAGAGGCTAGTACTTATCGCTTTAAAATAGTGTGGGAGGACTAATATATGGTTGTACTTAAGCTTAGTTTGCTTACTTTGTAATGCTGTGCCAAGGGTAGGTGTTCATCTGTTTTTAACCAACTTAAAAAAAGGAGGATGTTCTCAATTCGACTGTATAATTCTTTATTTTATGTGTGTTAGCTCAGAACTTTTTTCTAGGTGAACCGATTTTGATGATTCTTTTTTATTTGAAAGCTGGTGCTTCTCACATGAGAAGCACTAGAAATAAAATTTATATGGGACCGCATGGTCCCATATAAATTTTATCATGATCTTACCAGTACTTTTTGAGTTATCCTTAATAATGCGTATTTTTTCCACTAAGCTTATATAGATGATGTGTGTCCTGTCACTGTTATTTACGTATCATGTAGTGGTATACGAATTTGTGTGGGGCAGGTACCTGCCACAACTAAAAAGTGAAAAGTAAAAACGTTTTTGCAACATAACAACAGACTTCCAAAAAATGCACTAACATAGTGAAAAATTACTTTAATTTCGGAAGTCGGTGGCAAAAAACAAAATACAAAAACCGAAGACACCGACTTTTGAAATTAAAGTTAAGTATTTTTCACTTTTTTTGTGTTTTTATTTGGAAGTCGGTTGTTTTTTTTTTGTTTAGGTACTTTTGCGTTTATTTGTGACTGTATCCCTCATATCTCCGTTTGTAATTTGTTTTGGCAAGAGACTTAAAATATAGTCCTCCAGAGCGAATTTCGGCCATGGCGACCAATTTCAGCGGAGAACAGTCTTCGGCGCTACAGATATTATAGAGCACAAGTGTGTGCGCAGACACAGCTGCGCTCTCCCTTCCCTCACTCATAGTCCGATAAGAATAAGACCCCGACACGGCAACCCGACACGACAGGAGAGATCAGGCGCCGGGCCAACGGCTTAGCGTGCTTTTCGAGGCACGGGGGTAGCACACCGCCAGCTTCCAAACTCCGGGCTGTTACTAAGAAATTCCTAATGGAAAAACCCAATAACACTTTGTCCGAACTGGAAATCGAACCCAGGACCCCACTAAAATAATTTTTTCGTAGGGTTTGACTCTGTTTAAATGGGTAATTTGGGACCAGAATAGCCTAGTTTAGTGTACTCGTATAATGCACATAGATGGTATCATAGACTCTTGACTACGACTTCTACAATTATTCGGAATTTTATGACCTCTTCTCTTAATCAATCTGATTGATAAGTTTGGTCCTAATTGCGTAACACAGTATCAATCACAATCTGAATCATTTTGAAATATATTGCTCATCCATTGCTTCATATTTTCTAAGAATTTTCGTCTGCTCAACAACGTAATTATGACGCAATGAATGTTGTTGAACTGTTAAAATGAGAGCCATTCCTACCGTTAGTGTATTACGAAATTACCCCGCTGCCTGGGAATTGGGTCATTTAGACCTAAGGACCACGTCTCTATTCCCTCTAGCCTGTATAAAAGGTGCAAATAAACATCTGCGTGCGACAGTCCAGGTGTAGATATGTAGGTACACTTGTAGACACAGTTGGTTGAACGCCAGTAACGAACTGATCCCTAACATCGTAGTACAGTCGCGTGCTACATAAAAATAACTACGTCAGTCTGACATATCACGCGAATTGTTTACAAACACAGGTTTACATGACAAACAGAAAAGCGACGTAAAATGATAATAGTAACACGTGCCTATGTTTGCACCGAGCGCCTAATGTAACTAGAGCTGCAGTGAAAGGGATCTGGATTTTCATAAAGGCTCCTTCAAACAGGCACGACACGCGACTCGCATCGCGCGCGACACAAAGGTACCGCAAGTCGCGCGACGGGCGGTGCCTTTGTGTCGAGTGCGATTCGCGTCGCATGTCGCGCCTGTCTGTACGAGCCTCAACGATTGTTGGTTTTTGCCTCGTTGTTCAAGTGTTCGCAAGTGCTCCTGCTGAGCATGAGGTCCTGGGTTCGATTCCCAGGTCGGGTAAAGAGTTGTTGGGTTTTTCTATATGGAATATGGAGTCTGGATTTGTGCCCGGTTGATGGCAATAGGCTCACCCCCTGTTACATGGGACTTAAACAAAACTGGTGAAATGTGGGTGTACTATAGGTACACCTCTGCCCAACCCTTGGGGAAAACAAGGCGTGATGTTATGTTTATGTTTGGTGGTTTAGTGGCTGCAACTGCTGCAAACGTGCCTGCTGAGCGTGGTAGCAATTCAAGCCCGGATAGGAAGGTGATATTGGATTCTACTAGCAGGAAATTCTCAGTTAGGTTATAAATTCAATTAGCTCCTACGACATCCACATAGAACTAACACGGTAACGTACCTAATTGCCGAAATAAGTGTGTATTATACAACATGTCCCGGAATTAACGCACACCACCAAACACCCCAATTAGAATATTATGTTATAATCATAATACATACACTGAATTTTTACTATTATGTATAAAACATTGTTTATTTATTAAATTAGTTATACTGATTGTGAGAGAAAATTGTTATGACATTACAAATCGCGCACGCACACAGTCGCACACGTATCTACCATAGTAGGTACTTCGTCCATGTTGGTTTGTTTTAACTGTACAGCGGACATGTCACTGTAATTTTTTACGCAGTTTTATTTATTTTTTGGATTTAATAAATAACCTTTATTAAAAACTTTTTTTACAAAAAAAGAACCGACTTCCATAAAAACACTAACACTAAAAGCGTGATAAATAACTTTAAATTCGGAAGTCGGTGTCTTTGGTTTTGTATTTTCGTTTTTGGCCACCGACTCCCGAAATTTAAGTTATTTTTCATCGATCATCCAAATCGGTTCACCCAGAAAAAAAACATATTTAACAAACATAAAAAAACGCATTGAGAACCTCCTCCTTTTTTTGAAGTCGGTAACAGAAATCGATAGAGTAAACGATTCTGAACAAACTACTTTCATAATGCGCATTAATTCAGTTACATGTTGTATATTATGCACCTCTCTTGCCAATTCCTTCGATGAATACGAGTGGTAATCAATCTTTCTAGCCTTTTTCCCAACTACGTTGACGTCAGCTTCCAGTCTAACCGGAGGCAGCTGACTACCAGTATTTTACATTAAGCGACTGCCTATCTGACCTTCACAAACCAGTTACTGGGTAACACGATACAAGCCTTGGTAAGACTTTTGGGCTTCTGGCTTCTTCTATTCATTTGGTAAATACAGTATTAATAATATACTGCTGAATTTGATAATTGTCATGTGTAAGTACCTAGCTCTATTGTGAAGTGTCAAGATAAACTGGATTCCAAACAGAGGTTTAAACTGTTGTTTAGATATAAGGAAAGTTAAATAAACGGCGGTACTGCGATGGACATTAAAACATAAGGCGCAATTAGGGATTGCACGACGTTTGTCAGTGAACTTATTGTACTATATACGTAGACATGTGTCGAGACTGAAATCACTTTATTTAGTCGTGTAAAACATGCGCATTTGTGTGCAATCTGAACTATGTAATGACATACAGGCTGTACAGGCATGGCGGCTAGGTCCGCATATTTCAGGAACAAAAACTAGATGAGTAGAGCAGACCGTAAAAAAAAATGCGGGGCAGTCTGTGGGGACTGCCGATAGAAGTGAAAACTAAGTAACTTGTGAATTATATCGTCGAATCGTGCGGTGACGATGACGCGAGTTTCACGCTTTTTGTTCACCCAAAAAGTACACATATATACACAGTTTACATATAGCTCATGGAAAGCGTTCGGTGACGATGACGCGAGTTCCATGTTTTTGTTCACCCAAAAAGTGCTCAACGCGCCTAAAGAAGTTTTCACTTCAAAATCTGCAGAGCATTTTTCAATCACAAATTCTCGAATGCTTAATAAGATTAGTTTAATAATCAAAATTAATGAATCGCATTGTCGTGCTTGTGCTCTTGATATAAATCATATTCACTATTTTCACATCTTGTACCATTTCTGCATACGCTACCATTTCTATTTGGCTAATTTGCTGAAAATCGCGATTTCAACCGTGGCAATTTAATTAAATTTCTTTAAAGAGAGTTCGCATTGTATGCTGCACCCGACGACATCAGCTCAACGCCAGCTGCCGCTTAAAACTCAGCACTGGGGTTCTGTCTCGCATAGGGTCGCAGCATTAAGGCGCGGGCCCACCGCGGCGCATGCTGTGCACGGGCACGCGGCGCATTTTAGCTGCGTGTATTAATTTGTTTGACAACGTGGGTCTACGTTTCCACTGGAGTACCTACACGAAGACCCACGACTACGTATAGCGTGGCACGGCGCACGGAGAGGCTACACACGTGCCACTGCAATCCACGGACACGACTGAAAACTGCTCTGCGATAAGCGAGCTGTACATAGTCATGGGTCATATTCGTGTACTCCAGTGGAAACGTAGACCCACGTCGACAGCGTTGAGCTATGTAACCGCCTATTCGAGCAAGCCACGCATGTATCAATTACGTCAATTTTTGCGTAGCCTCTCCGTGGGTTGCAGTGGATACAACCACATACATTTTCTTACAAAGCGAAGCTTAATTCACGTGCGTAGCCTCTCTGTGCACCGCGGCGGGCCCGCGCCTTTATGCTGACCGATAGCCGTTTTGCGTGGATGTGACACATATTTTCCTCCTACATGTTCTTTTTTGTGTTATGCTCTTCCTTACGTCATGTTTATAAACTGACCATTAAATTTGTCAAAACGGGACATACTCGTAGGTTTATATATGCCAGTTACCAGGTTAAAACTGAAAATAAACACATGTTTTTAATGTACTTTATTTAGAGAAAGTGTAACCTTAATACAATTAGTGTTCACTATAATTATATTCAGATTAATTATAATTATTTTCATTAAAACCAATTTGGGAAAAATTTAATCAATCACCAGGTCACCAACTTCACTAAAGCAAAGTTCCTCTGACAGTATTTTATCAGAGTTTTTTTTATTTTTTTTATTTTGCTAACAGATTATTAGTTCCTCGCTTAGCAACACCCCTAAAATTGACATTGGCATTGTCTCCACAAATTGCCACGACTTTTTTTGTCAAATTATTCAGTGTCAATACTTGGTGTAAGTAATCGACAATGATATCAGAAGTTTCACCGGGTTGGTCTTGGAGGTCTAAAATTTTTACTTGCACACCATCGTAAGGTTGAAAAGAGCGCAATATTTTTGGATATATTTTCATGTTACCGCGTAGTTCTAAGCGTCGTTTAAAATTGTAATGTAAATAAACTTATTGAGATCATCTTTTAATTCGTCGATCGCTGTCCGTGCCAAAACACGGGAGCTCCATAATTTAAAATTTCGCGCGGATTCGGAAAACGGGATCATTTTGCGTCCCATAGCTTTTTTTGGGGAAAACGGGACAGGTGACTTAGAAAAGGGACAGTCCCGTCCATAAAGGGACGTATGGTCACTTTATGTTTACCGCAAATAAACGTATTTTCTTTCTTTTTTCTTATTTACGATATAATACAACAAACATTACACGGTTTTTCCTGTTCTAACCAGCAATCAATGAGAAAGGAAAATTAGACCAATTTTCTTCGGCTAATAAAATCCATCGTTAGCAGAAAATAAATTACCGTGTTAGGTATCGATAAAAGAATATCCTGTAATTGTTCTATTTTAATACAATTCTGCACGAGCGAAGGCCAAGGGCGGCAAAAGACCAAAATAACATATTATTCTTATCTAATTTAATGTTCATATACGGAACATAATAATTGGTTTTTATTCTAGTAGCATTCCAGTCCAGTGAATGAATTCAGCGCCACTGGAATCGTGTAAACGGCCAGTGGTAGGTACTGCCACGAAGGTATTCGATGTTTCTTGCAGATATATAACTTTTTATGATTCAATAGCTTTTAAATGACTGGATCAGTGCCAGTGCTAGAGTCAGTGATTCACCGGACTGGAATAATGTAAATCGCGTAATAAATGTCGCAAGGTCAATGCACATTCACACTATATTTACATTTGTCAACGTCATCTTGAACAATTAATATTAATTTGTGTTAATCATTGTGATAAACATCTTAGCTTTTAAATCGATTATTAAGATTACATTGTTCACTTGTATCTTTTTTATTTTCAAAGTTGAATGAACTACCATTGTTTCATGTCTAATAATGGGAATAGACTATATATATAATATATATATATATAATTGCGATAGAAAATAGCGCTACATTTGGAGTGTAAATTGCTAATTACTTAATTGTTATGATTAATTAAGAAGGTGAGCTTGGAAACCTACAAAAAATATTTGAACAAGAACAACATAAATTTTTCAGTTAATAAAGTGCTTTGAATAATTTAAAAGTATGTTGTATGAATGAGTTAGTTATTCCGATCAAATGCTTTTATTATTTCAAACCATAATGTGGAATTAACACTAGGTCCATTTTTGCCGTGCTATTTACACAGGTGGACAAAAATACCAAGTGACTCGTTCATTTTGCATCAAAATGACGACCTTCATGCGGCGAGCGATCGCCAGCGACTGAGCATTTTCATGGTCAATTTAAGTCACCTGCGGCCTACCCGAATCAGGTACCATTTAGACCTATCTCCATCAACCAGGCACCAATCTAGACTCCGGGCTGCTGCTGAGTAATTCTTGATAGAAAATCTCCATGAATCCTGGGCATCGAACCCAGGACTTCATACTCAGCAGTTGCGCTTGCGACCACTGGTCCAATGACGCCTTGCTAAATATAAACTTTTGTTATTTTCCGATACCGGTAGGTATTTGAATTTTCCGATACCGCAATTTAAATTTCCGATACCGGTATTTGAATTTTCTGATTCCGGTATTTGAAGAAAGCTAGTACCGATAATGGTCCTGGAAAATTCTATCTACTCTATAGTATGTTAAAATCAGTATAAAATTTTTGTTTTAATTATAGTTGTATTTCTCATAACCTTCAATGAAGGAGCAAGCAATAATGGTTTTATTCAATTTTATCTCTATTTTAATAGGCTCGCCCCGTACTACCTGGGACTTAAACATAACCGGTGTAATGTGACTATGCTATAGGTACACCTCTGCCTTACCCTTCGAGAAATACAGGCGTGATGGTATGTTTTATGTATCTCTATTTTAAGGCGGAACCTTCAGAGTAGCCCGCGAAATCCAAATTTTCTTACGTTTTTTTGCAATTTGCAGGTCACTGTCAGGTTGTATTTTGATTAAAATATGATTCGCGACCGTAACAAATATGGCTTTACAGAATTATAATCGTTAGAATCAGCAATACATCTCTATAAGTTCAAATTACCCTATTGAATTACTATTTCATGAAATCATGACATTTGAGGGCAATTCTATCTTAAGGATTGCTGATTCTAAGGATCATAATTCTGTAAAGCCATATTTGATACGGTCGCGAATCATATTTAGATCACCATACAACATGATACTGACCTGCAAATTGCAAAAGACGTAAGAATATTTGTATTTCGCGGGCTACCTTGGCGCATCCCCCTTAACATGTTTATGCTAATAGATATATTTATAGCCGCCATATTGTCTCGTGTGTAGACGAAGTGGATTTTCTGATTGACGTCAACAGATTTATCTTATCTCATAGAAGAAAGACATTGTGAATGTTGTTATTATTCAGATAAAAAGGAAAACGTCTGTAACGGACACTGGATGCGTGTTAACCTTTGTCGGGGCATTCTTGTACAAAGATTTATTACACTTGATTGAATCATGTCCCACGTAAAATATTTATATTTCTGTAACATATTTTTTAGAGATCATTCTGCTTCTCGTGTCACTAAGATCGATTTTTTTTTATTGTTAATGGTGCCGATTCTCTTGTCACAAAATTCTCTAAACTAGACTAAAAATCACTAAAATTTAGTTTATTCCTGTCAAACGACGATTTCTCACTCTGAAATAGACTAAAGTGACACAACTAAACTACCTTTTAGTTTGACAGCACTAAGATGGCACTGAAATATTAGTTTAGTGAAAATGCCAATTTTGCTATTCTGAATTTGACGTTTTTCACCAAAAAGTTTGGTTGTCTAATTAAATCTGGCTATTTTTAATCGCGATTAAACAGGTGTGGAATAAAATTTGTTGTCATGAACTAAAATTCAACACAACACCTCAACTTCAGGTGCAAAAACAGTACTGTATCTTTTTGTTATTTTTCTCGTATATCTCGAAAATGGTGTGTCCCATCGCAAAAATAATGAAAATTTCGACCTCCTTTAAGAGACCCTTAAACCCCTAAAACTCTACACGTAGGTAATATTTTTTGAAAAATTCCATATAAAACACGTCGAGGCTGCCCATGCGTGCCTCTGGATCTAAAAAAAATCACGGGGTAGGGCAAACAAGTACCACGAGGAGTCGCGATTCTCAAATTAAATTATAGTTGCCTCAAAAATATTTTTAAATTTAGAGATATTATTTTGCAAAATAGCTTTAAGATTCTCATAGCTAAAAGTAAGGAATTTTAGTGATAGTTTAGTTAGTTTAGTTCTGTGAACAAGAGAATCGGCACCATTGAAAATTATTTTGATTGTTATACTTATAACATAACAACATGCTTGTTTTCCCCGAAAGCTTAAGCAGACGTGTACATAGTACGCCCACTTTTCGCCAGTTATGTTTACCTCCCTTGTAATATGGGGCGAGCCTATATTGCCATCAACTGGGCATAAATTCAGACTCTGGGCTGCTACTGACAAATTCCTGATGGAAAACCCAATAACCACTAAACCAATTACGCACTTTTAGTGCTGTCCAACAACAAATGAAAACATCGATATCATCTTGCTCGAAGCTCGATAAGTTTTTATAGCGGCACTAAATTATGAAGTTAGATATAAGTATACAGGGTTGTTAGTAAAACACCAGCAACCTCTTAAGTGGTCATTGTACTCGTCATTATAAACAACTTTTACTATGGGACCAAACCTGAAATCGCGAAAAAAATATCAGCTGTTCCCTACGTTTTGACGTGTTATGCGAACATAAATGTAGGGAAAATCTGTTTCTTTTTTCGCGATTTCTGTACCAAAAACCCTGTAAAATAGTGTCAATTCAAACCCATGGCTTCTGGTGCATCTACCTATATTGAAGCTGTATTTACTGTAGATGAAGACCTCAAATAATATTAAGACAGTGCAGTAACATCACATAATATCACGCCTGTATACCTTAAAGGGTTTGCAGAGGTGTACCTATAGTACACCCACATTTCACCAGTTATGTTTAACTTCCACGTAATAAGGGACGAGCCTGTTGCGATCAACTGACCACAAATTCAGACTCAGGGCTGCTACTCAGAAATTCCAGTTGGAGAAACCCAATAATACTTTGCCCGACCCGGGAATCGAACCCAGGAACTCAAGCTCAGCAGTAGCGTTTGCGACGACAAGACAACGAGGCAGATAAAACAAAGAACTTGGTTTAAATAAGCCCAACTCAGATCTAAATCAATCCTCTAATCTAACTCATTTATTATTACTTTTGCGAAAAAGCAGCCAATAAACTTTACATCCTTCCATAAGACCCTCTAGATAATAAATTAATTTAAACAGCTAAATGATTAAATGGGATCGATTCCGTTAATCCCAGATCCTCACACCCACCCGTAGTTGCACTATCAATCAAGTAATTGATTCGAGATGCTATGCAATCAATTGATTGAGATAGAATCTATTTGCAGACTGTTAGAAAATATAGGAATGATTAGCAACTGTTACTAGGCTAAAAATTGCTTACCTCTTCTTACCAAGACCATTTCAGACACCAATATACATGGTTCTCAAACATTATGTCCGATTTTTTATATACACATTGACATTGTTGAATTTTATATATACAACGGCATGAGTATTTACTTGTATTATGTTATTTTAATTTTTGTGAATGTGAGGACTATGTGCGTCATTGCTTTTTTTCTCAGTTAATTTTAATCATGATCTGGCAGTTTGAGTAATTAATGCGGCCTAGCCAAATGTCCTTTCTTTGGTATTGTTCGTCGAATCGTTGAGCTCCTTAAGTCCTGACTTCCTGAGTTGAGCTGCACAATTACTGACAAATGCGTGCACTGACTAGACAGGTCCACTCAATCTGTGTGGTTCTTTCCTCAAAAGACCATTTCAGATACCAATCTAAATGGTCTTCACATGATCTGACCAAGATTATGTCTGGACTTTAAAACAGACTGTGACCTCTGAGTTTGTTTCGGCCTTTCTTCTCAGAGTAGTCAGACAGGAAACGCCGACCTCATCTAGTTTAAAAAATATGATTGACGTGTAAAAGTGTTTGTACAAACCTACTTACAGAAATAAAATCATTTATCATTTATCACTTAATGCAATTGCTGGTATATCTCAGTCTTCTTCTGTAACTACATTAAGACATCTTCCAGAATAAAACATAACATAACATAACGCCGGTAATCTCCGAAGGGTTAGGCAGAGGTGCACCAATAGTATATACACCGACACTTCGCCTGTTATGTTCTTCCAGAAGCAAAAATGAATAATTCCTGCATTTTAGATAATGAGAAGATTCCTTCTTTTATTGAGTAATAAAGCGTAATGGCAGATCTTCTGCAGTTAGTTGTCTATAGTTGAATTGTTTCACTTTCTCTTGAACACGTTCAGGATCCAATTTTTCATGTCCAGCTTTCTTTTTTGTTTCTGTTCTATCTTTAAACTTCTCCATCTCATCTGATGTCCTGGTACTGCCTGTTTCAATTGCACCATGACTCTCTCTACACACGTGTCTCATGTCTACAATTATCGTGTATAAACACAGTCTTTGTAAACAAGCCATGTTTCATCATACGACAAGCAAATAACGAGAAGTAATGTCCACTGGTAATGAACGTTACAGGATATTATGCGCCGCCATTACGGTCACGCATCCAGTTTGTTGCCTGAGTATGTGTACCTTGTCCATCAATTATGACTGACTTCCTTTTTATGCTATGGTTTTGTGAGGCTTTTGTAATAATGGATGGATGAACTGGAGTTTATATGAAACTTGAATAGTGTGGTTATGGTTTGCTTGACTACCTTCAGTATTGTCTCTCCTCCCTTTAAATCCATCCAATGGTTGTCTTTAAAAGATAGCTTTTAGCGATAAGACCGCCCATTGTGTCACCATATGTATTATTTCTACTTTAATGTCTGTAATTTATATGGTGTGTACAAGAGTATTATATTCTATTTTATTCTAATTTGGACATAAAAATCCACCTTAGGTCTGGCTACCTTATTAGCTGGCTGGTATATTCACTAGGGTGGCGATGTAAGCAGTTCTTACATGACGTGTGCCGACAAGAGACCAACCGCAAGATAGTCTTTGCAGCAATAGCCCGCTTGCATTCAGCAACCTCTTTCTATATGCCTTCACCGTTGAGCAAGGATTCATCATGTCCTTAATTTTTTAGCAAGGATTCATCATGTCCTTCATCTTTGAACAATGATTTATCATATCTTTGATCATTGAGCAAGGATTATTCATGTGAGTAGCATGCAGGCTAGATTAAATACATGATATTCATTTTAATGTTGTGAATGTGAAGACTATGTGGGTCATTGTTGCTTTTTTTTCCCTCTCAGGTAGTTTTAATCTTAGTCTGGCAGTTTGAGTAATTTTTGTGGCCTACCCAAATGTCCTTTCTTTGGTATTGTTCGTCGAATCGTTGAGCTCCTTAAGTTCTGAGTTGAGCTGCACGATTACTGACAAATGCGTGCACTGACTGGACAGGTCCACTCAATCTGTGTGGTTTTTCGTCAAAAGACCATTTCAGACAAATCTACATGGTCTTCACATGATCTGACCAAGATTATGTCTGGACTTTAAAAGAGACTGTGACCTCTGAGTTTCTTTCGGCCTTTCTTCTCAGAGTAGTTAGATAGGAAACGCTGACCTCATCTAGTTTTAAAATATGATTGACGTGTAAAAGTGTTTGTACAAACCTATTTACAGAAATAAAATCATTTATCATTTTGAGCAAGGATTCGTCATGTCCTTCATCATTGACCAAGGATTATTCATATCCTTCACCTTTGAGCAAGGATTATTCATGTCCTTCATCATTGACCAAGGATTATTCATATCCTTCATCTTTGAGCAAGGATTCATCATGACCTCCGTCATTGACCAAGGATTATTCATATCCTTCACCTTTGAGCAAGGATTATTCATGTCCTTCATCATTGAGCAAGGATTATTCATATCCTTCATCTTTGAGCAAGGATTATTCATGACTTCATCATTGAGCAAGGATTCATCATATACTTTTGTCTAAGTAAACATATAGATAGATGAAAGGCGAAAAAGCGCTTTGAGAATTGAAGCGAATTTGAAAACTGAAAAATAAACTTACTGAAAGATTTTTGAGAATCCTAACTAATATTATAAATGCGAAAGTAAGTTTGTTTGTTTGTATGTTACCTTTTCATGACTACACCACTGAACCGATCATCCATATTGCATATACGTTGTCAGGTGTACAGAAACGGACATAGGGTACCTTTCATCCCGAAAAAAAGTACTTTTCCCGAGGAAAACAACAATAACGTCCTTATGTTAATAGATGATGCCACGTGTCTTTCGAATCATGATTGAATTATAACCAAATTGATTGTCAAAGTTTAAATTAACGCAAGCGAAGCCGCGGGCAAAAGCTAGTATGAACATAATACTTGCACCAATAAAACTATTAATGACTGCCTCCTTGGTCTAGTGGTCGCAAGCCCTCCTGCTAAGCATGAGGTCCTAGGTTCGATTTCCAACTCGTGTAAAGGGTTATTGTGTTTTTAACATCAGGAATTTCTCAGTAGCAACCCAAGTTTGAATGTGTGCCCGGTTGAGGTCAATAGGCTCACCCCCTATTACATGGGACTCAAACATAACTGGCGAAACGTGGGTGTACTATAGGTACACCTCTGCTTAATCATTCAGGGAAACAAGGCGTGATGTTATGTTAAGACTATTAAATAAAACGAATAAATGAAATACACGACACAATTTTCTGAAACCGAAAGGCAAACTTCCAGCGTAAAGATATACAATTCATATGAAGTGGTGCAAAATCTGTTTTAAATGAACGATATTGAATATACCGGTGATATGAACACATAACGACCAACAAAAATGAAGCTGTAATGAGTTCTCAACGGATATTATGCTCAGAACTCCGCTATTGAAGAACAGGGCCGTATTGACAGCGTTATATAACTTATTAGGTCTTTTTGTAGGACCTTAGTAGGACCAAATTAATTTACGTTATTGTTTTCGGTTTTATAAACACTTAATTATTTGTTTTGATTTGAACTAAAACGGGTTCCGGTTTAGTTCAAATCAGGATCAAAACGGAGGAAATTTTCTGAGAATTATGTCTTGCTTGTCTCATCGACTCATTGGTCTTAAAAATGTGGAAATATACCAAATTTTGTATTTTTTCTTACCTATTACACCTACTGTGCTAGTTCTCTTTTGAGATAGTTTAATATTTCGTTGAAATATTTTCTTATTTTTAGAACAAGAATATATATCTATTTATATAGAAGCTTCTGAAAGAACCAGAGAGAAAAACGTTACCCAAAAATCTTCAATCTATATACTTTCTAACATTAATAACTACTAAGAACACGATACAATGGAGGACAGCACACAAAACCTACTTAATACACTTATTTGGGTTCTGTGGGCGTTGTAGCTTCAACAGGCATTGTAACATACATATATATACGATTCATGGAACTAACCTTTCATTATAACCGAAATAGAAAACTATCATTACTAGCTGAAAGCGAAGTAAGACTATGACGCACTTCTGTCTTTCAAATATATGCTACTCATCCTTCAATATTGTAGCCTTATGGTTTGTGATATGACCCTTTTATTTTAGAACGGTAAAATGTGTGTGTATGAAGGTTATGTGGACAATTTGGCTTCAATTAATTAATGAATCATACTATAGCGGTATAGGAACTCCTGCGGTGAGTGGTTCTTTCCTCAAAAGACCATTTCAGACACTCATCTACATAGTCCTCACATGATCGGACCAAGATTATGACTAGACTTTAAAAAGTTTATAGAGGTATGAGGAACAGGGTGTAAAGCTCACTCATACTCTATGAAAAAGGGAGGATCCTCCGACCAGACAGGTATCGTGCCTGGTGGGCAACTGCCCGATGATTGATTCAATTCATTTATTCAATAACAATTTTTACGTCGTGTCTGAATTTCTATAACTAAATATATAAGAAACATCATGCATGCAATCGATATTTAAATCATTACAATTATCCAAATAACAATAAAATCAGAATAATAAAAGATATAAAAATAAATGTCACAAGTTAATTAAATGATAAATGATAAATGATTTTATTTCTGTAAGTAGGTTTGTACAAACACTTTTACACGTCAATCATATTTTTAAACTAGATGAGGTCGGCGTTTCCTATCTGAATACTCTGAGAAGAAAGGCCGAAACAAACTCAGAGGTCACAGTCTCTTTTAAAGTCTAGACATAATCTTGGTCAGATCATGTGAAGACCATGTAGATTGGTATCTGAAATGGTCTTTTGAGGAAAGAACCACACAGATTGAGTGGACCTGTCCAGTCAGTGCACGCATTTGTCAGTAATCGTGCAGCTCAACTCAGGAAGTCAGGACTTAAGTAGCTCAACGATTCGACGAACAATACCAAAGAAAGGACATTTGGGTAGGCCACATAAATTACTCTATCTGCCAGATCATGATTAAAATTAACTGCGGAAAAAAAGCAATGACCCACATAATCCTCACATTCACAATAATTAAAATAACATAATACTTTACAAGTAAATACTCATGTCATTGTGTATATAAAATTCAACAATGTCAATGCGTATATAAAAAATCGGACATAATGTTTGAGAACCTGTCACTGTGTGTGTGTGAGATTGGTGTCTGAAATGGTCTTATTGAAATTTAATTCATAAAATTCAATAAAATTTTCATTTCAAATCAATAAAATTATGTTAGTTAGACTCTTATTTAACGAGAACCGTTTATGCTTATTCTGAAACTCGCTTGTGTAAACTAGACTTTTTATTTCTGTCGGCAGTTTATTGAACATTTTTAATGATTTGTGGT
The DNA here is from genome assembly GCA_916610205.1 of Griposia aprilina. Lineage (NCBI taxonomy): Eukaryota > Metazoa > Arthropoda > Insecta > Lepidoptera > Noctuidae > Griposia > Griposia aprilina. The sequence continues at coordinate 5,423,695 of OU744294.1, read as the reverse complement.
AGGCGCTATGCTGTACAACGCTCTGGTGAGGCACTTGCTTCATCTGGAGATCTTTTTTTCTTGTACTCTCCCTTTTTTGCCTTTCATCATCAGTCTCATATTCAAATATATATTTTGATAAGTGACTAAGTAGGATCAAAATCTACAAGCTCGAGACTGTCAATATATTTAAGTCATTAAAATGTGGCTCGCATGATTCTTGCTATTGAATTCTAGTTCTAACTGCTCTTTTTTGAATTACAAAAGCTTTTAGAGTATTGTAATCATAACTTCCTTCCCAGAAAAGTATGCTGTATCTCAGTTTTGACTCAACTAATGCGTAATAGACCATTAATAAATGTTTCATGGTTACCTCGTTTCTTAGACTTCTCAGTACGCAGCAGGCAGAGCTGAGCTGATGTCGGGATGTTGTATGTAATGTTCTACTTGCGCGGTAAAATCTGGTTGCGCGATGCAGGATTTTGCGTGACGAGTAGTGTGACGCGTAGCTCGCATGTGGCGGTGTAGATGCCGCTACAAGCTTAAGTATATTTTTTATTTTTATTAATTTAATGTGTATAAGTGATGCCAATATCCTATTTACAGGATAAACAATTTCATTTCAGTTCTCCGTCCTTATATACCTCCGTGGCGAGCTGTCATAAACATGGCAGCCTCTCAAGAGGTATGACAGATTGTCACATGTGACCGGTGAGCTTGCCAAGACGCCCTGATGGGCACTTTGTGTTATAAAATGACGAAAATATAACACCTTGCGTTTCAATAACCTGACCATAGATAAATGATTAGTCTCGCTGCGCTCGACTAGATACCACGCTATACAAATACAATAGCTCCGTGAATGCGGCAACTCATTATTGTAGTGTGTGTAAGACATCGCCACTTGACATTTTGTCAGTTGACATTGACAACTAGTGTGCGTGAAGATTGTGTTACCAGCTGCTCAACTGTTACCCGAGTTAATAGGAAAAATATTTTATGCTGTGGTCTATTAGTTAAGTTATAGAAGTAGCTCAGAAAATGCTTAAAAATTAACAATAAATTAAAAGCGAATGTATAAATATATTTGTGTATACGTTAGTTGAAGGTTCCTTCTTTAGAAAAATGGAAGGTAGGTATGTATATCAATGATTAGAAGATTAAAAATTATTAAAAAATTAATAATTAATTAATCATTAAAAATGATTCTAATGTGTTCTCTCACGTATCCTTCATCCCCTCGAATATTTTTTTCGCAAATATTTTTGATGTACAGACACGAAGTTTACATTTCAGGAACATGAGTCGAAATACGAAAAATAAAGTTAGTTTAACCGTAGCAAGTCAATCAGCTGATTGCGCATTTTTTATGGTTAGACGGTTTTTTTTTTAATTTTTGGTCCATGTTCCTTGGGGAAAGTTGTTCAGTTTCATGGATAGAATCACCCCTTGAAATAATGTCAGCAAACATTTTAACACCTTATGTGTATAGATTACAAAAATAAACATTAAATAATTTATAGAACTAGGTTAAGTATATAATAACTAGGTTAGATAAATGAAATAGGTTATATAATAAAATACAAAAACAATAAATTCACATTATAAAAATCTCATCCACGGGGAACTTGATTCTTGTATACGCGGCAACACTGAACGGCGTTTAGGGTTCATGTTATTTTATGTTGAAATTTCGAAATTATACAATACTTAATGATGGTATGTGATCCCAGTGTCCTTCTTATTTCTTGTAGTATTATTTTTATACAGTTTCACTACGCAAACTGGCATTTTACTTCGGATTATGCCCAAAATTTAATTAAACATTTGGCACATACACGTCACACACAGCTTGTAGTTTGACTGGCTCGGGTACGCCGACTTCCGCGTAGTATTTTTTGCCGCATTTGACAAGTACTCCGGCGGTATCTAGTCGAGCGCAGCGAGACCAATGATTTATCTAAGAACCTGACCTACCCTGACCACAATAGATATTTGAAAATCCAAGAATCTGGTTCATCCATTTATCGATCATACGCATTACCTCCATGTTTACATTGCCTTTGTAGTAATTATATCCTCAGAGAACATCCTGGAAACGGCTGTTGTTTGACTAATAACATTGTCGACTGCTATGCCGTCTGCACTATATAGTACATAGACATAGTCATAAATTACCTTAAAATAATGATCAATTTAGACGTAAAACTAACCAAAAAAATTACTCTAGATTATAGACTAATATCAGCAGAGAGTTTGATCAAACTCTTTGCATTTATTCTAATTTAAGGCACCCCCAAGCAGGTGCAACACGCGACGCGAATCGCACGCGACACAAAGGCACCGCTTGTCTCGCGACAGGCGGTGCCTTTATGTCGCGCCTGTTTGAAGGAGCCTTTATACTTTGTTACAATGAGATATAAGAGTTGCATTGTTGGTTGGTTTTACGTCAAAATTGGTCATTCAAAGTGCTACTGAAGTGTCATAAATTTCATCTGAAACGGAAAAAAATGGATGAGTTAATGTGCTTTTAGGTCCCAAGTCATGCAGAAAAAAATGCGGGGCAGCCTTTGGGGACGACTGCCGATAGAAGTGAAAAAACTAAGTAACTTGTGAATTGTATCGTCGAAGCGTGCGGTGACGATGACGCGAGTTTCACGCTTTTTGTTCACCCAAAAAGTACACATATATACACAGTATACATATAGCTCATGGAAAGCGTTCGGTGACGATGACGCGAGTTCCATGGTTTTTGTTCACCCAAAAAGTGCACAACGCGCCTAAAGAATTTTTCACTTCAAAAATAATTGTTGCAGCTCTGTTCTGAACTATTAGTAGAGAAACGTAACCATTAAATATTCATATAGGCTGTACGTATAAAATATGTTACCGTATCTCTTGACGCCATTCATTTGGCAACTAAATGCATAAATCAAATCCCGTTCCAATTACGTCCCTTACTCACTACCGTGGCATTTCTATCATTGTTGCCTGTTGACCTGTTGTTGTCCACTTCAGCAGTATAGGGTTATTTATAGAATGTATGACGTAGAAGTTAGGAAGATGCACTCCGATGCAGGTGTGACGGAAAGATATGACGGGTATTATGTACCTAGTTGTTTCATAAATAAATTAGCTGGCGATTACATCCTTACGTAAGTCTGTCGGTATGACTTTCGTTTATAGCACTTGTGATACTAGAATGATTAGTCTGATTTACCTTCAAGGCTCCCGCAAACAGGCGCGACGCCACAGCACAACTCAAAGGCACCGCTCTTAGCGCGACACGCGGTGCCTTTGTGACGTGCTGTCGCGTCGCGCCAGTGTGCACGAGCCTTTATGTTCTTTTCTTAATATTCATGGATATTGTTATCTTGCTAACATGTCAGGGTATATTTTGTGACATATTAGGCAGTGACGCAGACTCTTATAACATGCTTATAATCAGCCTATAATGTTCCCGCTGCTGGGACACAGGCCTCCTCTCTGTAAGAGGGAGATAGATAAGTTGTAAAGAGATAAGCTTTGTGAGTTAGTATGTTGGAATTTATCTTCGGAAATACCGATCCGATTCCGAAAGGTCTTGCACTAATAAGCTACTTGCCGAGTGTCATAGGACATACCTGACGGAGAAGGTACGTCTCTCTCGTTATCATCAGCCATATTTTAACTACTGTGGGCGTACTATGGGAAAAACAATTTACAGTTCAAATCAAATTATATTTTACATACAAATTAATCACACTACCGAAGCACACACAGTAAGTACACGACACAATTATACAGAACACGCGACAGTTTCTAAACGTGTTCACTGTTTGACCGCCACCGACCAACCGTGGTTTAAAGTAGCTCTGGTCGAGCGTTATGTTGTAGACTCTGTCGAGCGCCGCCTGGTGGCGCTGGCGTCCCGATTAATCAAAGTACTTTAATTTCGAAAGTCGGTGTCTTTGGATCTGTATTTTAGTTTTTTGCCACCGACTTCCGAAATTAAAGTAATTTTTCACTTTGAAGTGTTATTTTTAGTAGTCGGTTGTTGTTTTTTGTAAAAAAGATTTTATTTTTCACTTTTTAGTGTGTCAGTTATTAATTTATCTAAGTTACAATAGACTAATTTCAACTGCTCATCACCTTTTACAAAATATTGCTTTTCCCGGTGAAGGGACGTTAATTGTTGAGGAGTTCTCCTGGTAAAAACGAGAAAACCTGGAGCTGATGGTGAAGCCACCATTAGCTCCATTTCACCATATGTATTGTGATGAGCTTAACTTGCTTAGCAACCATATTAAAGTAATCGAATCGCAACCACAATGAGTAGTTCCGGTGGCCACCTCTGGTCTTCACCATCAGTTCCATTTCACCAAATGGTGCTTTCCAAGACTAAATGCACGATTTACTATAAAAAATACCTAAATCGCTATAGGTGTGCCTATAAAAATTGAGGATTTCCCTCGTTTTCCATTGGATCCCCGCATCAGATTCTGATTTGGTGACAATGGGACCACCCCTTTCAATGAAAAAAATAATTTTCAAAATCGGTTGACAATTGACGGAGAAATCGGTGCACATAAATAAAAATAAAAAATAAAACATACAAACAGCCGAACATACTTATAAACTCCTCCTTTTTGGAAGTCGGTTGAAAAGAAGAAATTTAACGCGGACGAAATTGCGGGCAGAAGTTACTAGTTAATCAAGTCAGAGAAAATTTTACTCCAACAACAGTTTAACGACAACATTAACGTTTCTCGACTTTGTTTAAATTATAGAGGTATGAGGAACAGGATGTAAAGTTCACTGATACCTCCATAGAAAAGGGAGGATCCTCCAACCAGACGATGTCGATGTCGTATCTGCGCGACGCTTGGTGTAGGGACGTTTTATATATGCTAGTTGCGCCGTAAACTCTGCTTGCGCGATGCAGGATTTGTGTGACGCGTAGCTCATATGTGGCGTTGCAGATGCAGTTACAATAACACTGTGTACACACGGCTACATAACAAGCTGTACATTTCCAGTTTTAGCTGACCTCGCATTCTATAGGCTATTCGTACAAGAGACGTCAGCTTATACTGGAAATTTATAGCTCGATATGTAGTCGTGCGAACACTAATATCTGAAGATATTTAATTATTAATTATTTATTAAAGCATGAGATGAGACAGTTGTATTTCATCGGTTCTCGTCTATGTGTATGTAGACTGATAACCCATGATGCCTAAATAAACCTTTATTAAAAAAGGTAACCGAGGCGAGCTGAAAAGCCCGTTCTTCTCCATAGGAGCCCATTACGCTTTGGGAATAAGCAAACTAGCTTCATCTTTCTGACTGGCTGTCCCCTTGGCAAATCAAAAGTGCCTGTAATTCGTTTAATTGACATAAATGCTTTGAGTTTCAGTACCAGATACCCAGTGAAACCAAGTCTTGATTTCACTGGGTATACGAACTCCTCCGTTGAGTGGTTCTTTCCTTAAAAGGCCATTTCAGACACTTATCTATATGGTCCTCACATGATCTGACCAAGATTATGTCTGGACTACATAAAAATACAAACTTTAGCTAGCTTAACGAGTAAAGTTTGTATTTTTATGGGTTGAATAATACTTTACCCCTCGTTTTCTGCAAGTTTGGTCTTTTTTTTAGAGTTCCTTACCCAAAGGGTGCCAACGGAACCCTATTTCTAAGCCTCCGCTATCCGTCCGTCCGTTTCGACTGCCCCTCCGTATAATATCGAAATGGGAAACAAATTTTGTTTCCCATTTCGATATTATACATACGTAGGGGCAGTCGGTTTGTCTGTCAGCGGGCTGTATCTCATGAGCCTTAGGTAGACAGTGGAAATTTACACACTCTTAAAGTTTCATCTATTAATATCTTAATTATTATTATTTTTTATTATTATTACTTGCTGTTAAAGCAAATAATAATAAAAATAAAATAAAGTAAAAAAATTAAAGGCTTTAAAAAACACGTTTCTCGCATGGGGACAAAGAACGTGTTTTTTTGAAAGTGTTTTGTGTATTTAAAAAATATATGTAGTGTGTGTGTGTGTTTAAAATATTGTACGGTGGTACGAAACACTTCGTGTGCGAGTCCGACTCGCACTTGGCCGTTTTATTTTAAATCTGATATCTTTTGTTAGTTGTTGAGATTGGTTCTTCATCATCAGCCTATAGCGTTGTCCACCGCTGGATGTAAATTGTGACTGTTGTTGTGGTTGTGGGAGACCAATATTTTGCTATAGACATTTTTGAGCTGAAATTATGGTAATGATCGAAATCCCTTGTTTAAACTACAGTTTACTGATATGTGAAATACATTTTTCGTGGAAAATCTTTAAATACGTTTGAAAACCCGTCCAAGGTCGTCAGTATTCTCGGCCAGTCTTGTGATTCACTTATAAATTGCTGCGTACGGTTCTTTGTCCTACTGTCTACACTACAGATAAGGGGTGTTAGTCATCAGCTCCAAGAAATAACTGTCTTGGCACAGCTATGTAATTCCGCCTTATTTGGAACGCCATAATACTCGTAGTAGGTATTAAAAAAATTAATTCATGGGAACTTTGCACGCGATTTCCCATTCATCTTATTATTATGGATTAGCAGGCGGGTACTAGGCGAACATAAATATGTAGGAAGTCGGTCGGTAACTGAACATTTAAATTAGTTCTAATAACAAACAATCTTAAAAAGCAACATCAGGAAAATGTATCGCTGAAGATTTCCTCATTCGCAAATACTTCTGTGTAAACGCTGTATTAATTTCTGATTATAGTACGTACGTCTATTCAATTAGTATTGTTTATATTAAGTCTAATTACCTTACAGAAGGACTTATCAAGGATAATAATTATGTACCTACTGTCCTACTCCTTTGTGTTTTGTGTTATCATTTCAGTCATTTATTCATAGAAACACGGATAGTGACTGAACACAGCCGTATAAAACCGCGTTCGACTAGAACCTCCAACTTGTGAATAATAAAGAAAATTTGCATATAAAGGTGGGGTCTTATTACTCCAATTTAGTTGTTATACGACTACTCTGGGTCGAAGTTATCTAGCATACAGGTCGATGCTCCTTGCGTCCTCGCCTGTCCGAGTTTAATGAAGAGATTTACCGCCACCGTTGATTACACAGAGGACACCTATTGTGCAATCGTCGCTTAGAGAACTATTTAAACAAACTAGAATAACTATTGTTCAGGAAACTGGGACGCGATTTGCAACGGAACGTTTCGCGAACCACTTTGCTTGTTAATGAGGAGGTTCGGGAAACGACGAAAATATTCTTGCAGTGATAAATTATTTAAGTGGTATTGGAGTATAAATAAACTGGAAAAGGGGGCGTCGTTTGCAGCATTTATAGGAAACGCTTTGCCGCTGAAAGATAAATTAATCTTTTTGGTTCTTTTGTTGGATTTTATGCTTCAGGTTATGGGAAATAAAACGGAGGTAACATGCAATTTTACCTGTAAACCGCAGGCGTTGTAAAAGCAAAATTCGTTGAGGAAATAAAATACAAAAAATAAAGTAGAAGCAATCCGTAAATTGCTTTTGTTTGAAACGAAAACCTGCCTTATGCTAAAAACAATATATTATTCTGATTTCATCTAATACAGAATCTGGAAAATCCTTTATGCAGAAAAGCGAGATGAAATCAAAAAGTTTACCTCAGAAAATCCTCACAACCGTAAAAGATTTGTGACTAAAGTACCAGGATCACAAGAACGGGTGGAGTTTTGAGCAGATAGGTCTGGAGGTGGCAGGAGGGATGCGGGCGGCGGGACCGGCGACCTAGGCCGAGAGGTCAACTCGGGTCATGTGCCCGTTAACTGGGTCACAGGCTACTGCTTGTGTACCGATGGCTACCAAAATAAACCGCCCTGCATTATACACGATGCTCACAAGGCAAAGATACACTGGAATGCTCGATAAATACCGGTTTCGACTGTTATTAGTGTGGTCGGATTTTGGGAAATATTCGTCCATTATTAACGAAGCCATTTTGTTTTTGTTACAGGTATGTTTTCAAGCTCAAGGACTGCTTCGGGCCTTCCGGACAAACTGTGATCGGATTATGCAACAAAGAAGGTGATAAAAATTGTATGAATTCCGTTTGCTTTTGTTAGTTCAATGCTTTTATGCAATGTACTAAGTTGTATTCGATTTATTTTTACAACTTTATCCTTTGAAAATTGATAGACTCGAACAGTAAAACGGGGATTTAATGTTTTGATCTCTTCCATTTAAGAGCGCCACGTTTAGAGAATAGAACGTGTCTTTATTTTATAGCATCTAAAACTGAATTTATCCAAGTATAATGTACATAATTAAAACTTTTGTAATATGGCTACTATTGCTTCGCGTCAGTCTGTTCCATTTTCAAATGTCTCTTTCAGTTTCTCCGATTCAGATATTTATGAGTACCTTGGCTACGTAGATTTCCCATTCCATTAGCTCTAATGTAGGGGTCAACAAACACTGCAATTATTCTAGAAAACTAATGCTGATTGTGAAAGCCAGAATTCGCGTCAACCGTCCATTCATCTTTTTATGACTCAAACGGACTAGGATTGCAGACTAGCAAGGAGCTCCTTTACTCTTACTCAAAGACAATGCAATGAGGAAGGAGTACTTGCTTTATGAATGTGAATGCTGAATATTTTTATCTTTCTGCGGAATAAAAAGTAGCAAAGTTTTTGCTATAGTGAATGGGTGAGACCCAGGGTTGGTTTAATTGCTTTCCTGAATGTATATGACTAGATGTTATGGTAGTAGTTTTTATTTTGCATGGAGATGACGGAAAACGTTCTGCTTTTCAGATCCTCGTCATTACGAACAATCCGTAGGACTTCTCCGAGGTGACACTGTTCAGAAATAACTACCTTTACAATTGCTAACTTACCTTGATATCATAAAAATGTGCTTTAGTTTTTTAAATTAAGAAAGTTTTTATACTTGCCCTGATAAGTCACAATCATTATGAAAACAGCTAAGAGCTGCTTGCTGCACACAGAAATCGTTAACATTCACCCACAATCTTGCGAGAAAAGAACAAAAGCGCTATCCAATGAGTACCAGGCTCGCATAGATCGAAGAAAGTATATCGACACGTTTCGTCAACAGAGATGCAGGGCGAGGGCACCGGGTCAACAGTCTCCGCTAAATATAGGTCGCGCCATTCGCGAGCGTGTCTGCAAACATTCTTTATTGCAATGTTTTTATGATTTTAATTTAGAATTACATTTACATAGGCTCCAGATGTTGGTTTGTCGGTTTCCGGTTCAATATTTCTTCCTTTTTGGCAAATAATGCATTTTTTGAAGTTGACGTGTGACATTGACCAACACATTCAATGAGTCAACTGAAAAACTAAATGGCAAGGATAAAGACCCCAATAATTGACTGTTTCAGGTTCAGGATCAAATAAATAAACAGTCAGTCATAAATCATCATCATTAATAACCTTGTTCGCTGATCAAAAGCCGACTTCCTATTCTGCCATGCTTCCCTGGTAGAACAGTTTACTGTCTAACATTTGAAAATCTGCATTCTGTATATTTTCGAAAGAAGTTAGTATCAATTTCAACCCCGCCCTGTAACAAAATACCAGAGCGTGAAAAACGCTTTTCATTCCATAAAAGTATTTTTGGCGGGTTGCGGATGCGTCTCGCTTTCAAAGCAAAAAGAGTGTATTATAAAATACTGCACTGAACTGGTTTCAGTAACACTACCCCATTAAAAGTGACCCAGTTAATCTCGCTAACTGGATGAGCGTGCATTTAGACGCATAGATAGATGGGTCGTCTTTTTTCCATCAAAATGCATAGCTACATTCTATCAAGAGTATGTCGGCGCTAAATGGGATATATGAGCTACTTAACCTCCATGTTTTGGCCAAACGCGAATGACTCAAATTGGTGCCTTTTGTTTTCAGCGGCCATTATTGAAATTTAATACATTCACCCCTTAGTAGAAAAAACATAGCGAACAAAAGTATATAAAGCAGTAACAGCAGTAAAGCTTAAAAATCTGTTCGAGCTGATCAGTTTCTACTTACAGACAGAGTGATTTTTGAGATGGGATTTCAGGGTGAAATACGAAACGATAGGTAGGAGTAGAAAAAAGGAGGTATTCCACTCAGAGCACCGATTTCAACAGCACTCGACCGGACCGTACCTGAGCACTTCCGCTAGCCGAGACTGAAAATAATATGAATAAACTGTTCCACCGAGCCGCACGTTACTAAATTTTGTTCAGCGCGGTCAGTGGAATTACTCAGGTGCGGTTCGGTCAAGTGCTCTTGAAATCAGTGCTCTGAATGGAATACCTTGAAAAAAGTGTTTAAAGGAGCCATGAGCTCGAGTTTCAGGAAAATAAAACTACATTTTTTTGTTTTTTGAAAAGGATTCTGCTTGCACCAACCACCACAGACTTTCGTGTCAATATTCTCATCATCATTCATTAATTCAGTTTTACCGAACTGTTACCCTTCTTATTATTATTATTATTATCAATAAGTACATAAATATCCATCGACTTCAAGTCAATTTGCGATATAATTACAATCTAATCACCTAATCGTAACTATAAATACATGTTAAACCAATGTATTTCAATTGCTCTATTGCATTACATTATTTGTATGTAAATGGCTTAATTACATAAAATATGCAAGTTTGCAGAGCGGGGGAGTGTAATAATTATTTATTAAGGCCTTGAAATAGACATCAGTGGCAATTATTGTTAATTAAGGTAATCACCCACTGATGCGAAGTACGCATTGGGGATTCACGGGAATTAGATGGAAATTGGTAAGTCAATCAATTCATACATTTTGGTAGGTTGTGTTTTATGGTATGTTAGAAGGGAAACCTTTGTTGGTCATTGACTTCGTGAAAATAAGTTTCTCTGGATTATATAATAATATGCTCGGTTTCTATAAACAAAAACGAATCGTTTTGCTTACCAATGGTAGCATTTTTATTGCCAAACTGGGCATATAAATATATTCGTAAGCTAATATTACCTGTGATAGCTACTTCCAAATGGCAGGATCTACTATGCAAAGCTATGAGGTAGTTGCTAAGTTATTGGTAAAGATACAAGGGTTATTGGTAAAGGTATTTGCGTGATTGAGAAAAAAACATGCAGAAATACAAACTTTCACATCTAGATATTAATATTAGTAAGATAAAAACAAACTCGAAATTGAATCCATAACTTTTCAGTGGATTTACCTATGAAGATGACCAGATACCGGAAATTAAGATTACTAAAATTTTCACAATACACAAGAGGATCTGAAAATTTACTCCATATCAGCTGTAATAATTTATTTTCCACATTGCCACTTCTATTAAAACTTACTCAGCAGTCGACTCTTTGTTAGAACATGTAACATTTTTCATTATAGACATTAGTAGGGCGTCATGTAGCCTTGAACAATAGTGCTCTGAAGTGCTGTAAATTGATCCGGATACTATCAGGAGCGGTTCCACAATGACCAGCTATGCTTTGTGAGTAATGATCTTATACTAACCTTGTTTTTAACAATGATTGTGTCACATCGTGTGCTGGTTTCGTTACTTTTTCTGAGAGGTATAAAAATAGGTAAAGGAGATATTTTATTGTGATATTCTACTTAAAGCTTGAATTGTAATTTCATGGAAAAATCTTATTGAATTATAAGCTTTCTGCGGGACAGGCCAAGCCTAGTACAGGGAGACTTGCTCTTGAGTAAAATTCTAAGAAAATGTTTTAACTCTAATATTTACATAATTCTGTAATCCTTATTTTTCTTTTAATAAATTTATTCTTATTCTCTTATTATTGTAGATTTTATTGTAGACGGATTGTATTATATTTTATTGTTTTTATTTTATTAATCTTTTTCTCCAAAGCTGTGAATGTATTTTTGAATATTAGCTACATATTAATTTTTATAAGGTAAAATTTTTCTGTTTGAGTAAGGGCGATTTTAAACGTGAAATTACAGATCACTTTATCGCGGTTTTATACGTCATGAGAGGTGTAAAACTTAGTTTATGGGTCGTAAATATGTGTTTTTCATTACATCACCAGTGCAGTGTAAACAAGGTTTTTTTATGTAACAATAATATGTTCCAAGCCATATAGTGATATGATATCAACTAAACACTTTCATACCAAATTACTGATATCATAAAAGTAATTATAGAGGAAACCACTAACTTAATACAAAACGAGTCTATACTTAATAATATTTATGCACATAGGGGATAAAACAGTGTCTTAGTTTACGGGCGCCAATATTGAATCCCGAGCGCAACGAAGGGCGCGGGAGCTATGAGTTAAACTCGTGAGCGAAGTGAGGGAGTTAAAACTAGAATTCTGAGTGTAGCGAGGGATTCAAGCTCGCCCAAGACGAATAAATATATCCCCGAGGAGAATACTCTACTTTTCGCACCTACTGCGAGGAAATAAAAACTAATTATATTTTAGAATTAGCAGTTTAAGAAATTTAAAAAAAACTGGGGTTAAACCTAATTACGGGCAGTTTCAGACACAATTTTGTCTAAATTCATGCAATTTCATCAAAAACACAATAAATAATATCGTAAAAATATGACGCCCAAATCCAACATTTTAGAATGTTATAACGTGTGTATGTTGGGGTAACCGCAATAATTTTGGACTTGACCATATCCAGAAAGCAATTGTTTTTGATGTTGTAATTATTTTTGTTTAACCTGTTGAATTAATATACATTATTTGTTTAGTAATATTCTACAGAAATATCTAAGTTGCGTATTTTAATTATTTTGTTTGTCGACGGCAACTTAAACGTAAGAAGTGAGAATGAGAACCCTTTGGTCGAGCTGTACTCTTCTAAGTCAAACTTTTCATACGAATTTTCTAGTAGAGTTCCAAATTCAAATCACATTATGCACCAGCGGGTGATAATGAAATTCAGTACAATATTTATGCCCGGCTAGAGTCCAGGGTTTAAATGACTTGCTTTAGGTTAGGTTTGCATGACATATAATTTGCCATTTTCGAGCAGGTGAGGTGGTATGAAAAGATCTTAAATATTTTTTTTCACTGACAGATAACGCACAATCTAAGCCACTAGGTCTAGAAGCATGAAATTTTGCACAAGAGTTCCTTATACATATGTATAACTAAAGTGAGCACTAAAGAAGGATTTTTGAAATTTGATTTCCTAAAGGGGTTAATTAGGGGATGAAAGTTTGTATGGAAGTCCTTCATTTTTGTCGATAGAAAATCCTATCGGGCACACGGCTGTTACATTAAAAGTTTGAATTTCTTGCATCTATTCCACGTCACCCGTCAGTGAGTCGCAGTCCTAATCAGATTTTAATACTTAAATCAGTAATAAGAATAACTGTTCTCGAAAGTTCTTGATTCCATCTCTCCAGTCATTGATGCAGTTTGTATTTTCTGCTTTTTTTTGTCTCTTGCAATTTGAAATTGTTTATTTTTGCTTGTGAAGTAACTTTACGAAAGTTTAAATGAGTATAATATTTCTGTGCTTACTTTGGTCGCAATAAAAATGAAAATATACAGGGACTTAATAATGTTAACGCGATGCATTTGGTGGTAATACATAACTGTTCTTTTGTTTTTTTTTTTAGCTCGGCCATATTTCACTGTGATTTGCGAGTTGATATTCTATAAATTATTTATTCGATTCCTTTCAACCCCGCCCAGCTGTAAGACAGTGAAGGTACGAAAATAATCTTCGAAGAGGTTAAAGATTTTTTTTTCACCGACCTTATAAAATGATTTCGTTTTTTAATCCCAGATAATAATCTGACATTTCAAGTCTTTTTGTGTTTTTGTTTTTTAGTATAGGAGTTAGACATTACACCTGTCAAATTACTATCTGGGTGTAAAAAACCGAACTTTGGCACTTAATTAAAACAATGTCACTAAAAGTCATTCAGCGAAACTTCGCTTAAACACATTTTAAATTATGAAAACAACAAAAAAAAAAATTACAAAGTTTCTAAATTAACTTTTCAAGTACATTAAAATTGTTTCAAGTTAGTTTTCATTTAATTCAGAAGTCTGCTGATGTACGTTAATGTAATCTTTTGTTATTATACATGTGGCACAGAGTATGTTACAAAAGGTCCACTCTTTCCATATAGCGAGTGAAAACGCTCGCGCACAGAAGCATACGGAGATCTCAAATTTGAAACAAATGCCGATAGCAAGCGCTCTTGAAGATAAGAGATAGCACGGAGCCCTGAGGGACTCCCGTGGCTGAAGGCCTTAATATAATAGGAGGACAGGATAGCCTGGTTAAGCAGCCGCTCCAGTACCACGTACTCTGGCCGCACTTAATGATCTCTTGGACCCTAATCCAACAAACGATCTGGACGAAGATTTTATCGGCATGTCAGAAGTACACACTGTGAGAGGGACTTATGAAAGTGTTGTTAGCTTTCTACCTGAACTTGATGATTTAATACTTTCTCTTTTATGTGCATGTTTAATACAAAGTTATGTAATTGGTTTTAAATAAATAATTAAATTGTATAGAGCCAGCCTTCTGTACCTACCTATTTTTTGTTTGTGGTTTCAAATCTCAGTCGCAAAGGACAGACAGGTCGTTGACCCCGTCTGCTAGGGACGCGAAACGTCCTCAGTTTTCGAAATGTGAATTTCATACCTTTTGGGACTTGTACCGTGTCTGCTTGCCAATAATTTAGAACACAATGAATAGCTAATATTTAGCTTAGTTCTGAGCCACTTGGGGGGAAGCTGTATGCATTTTTGTATAGATTTTTCCCATTCTACAGATTGTGTTGTACTAAATTTCAGGCAAATTTTCACAAAGTTAGTATTTACATAGTGTTGTGTGTGGATAGAAGTAAAACATTGTCTCCTGTTCCAACCCTGGTTACTCTCGCAATTTGTTTCGTTTTAATTTTCTCTTGGATGCCCTGGTGGCCTTGGTGGCCCAGTAGTAACGACCCCGACTTACGAGTTGTAGGTCGTGGGTTCGAACTCACGCACTTTGTGTAAATTATTTCATCACCACTGCTCTTAAAAGGGTGAAAGAAAACATCGTGAGGTGGCATTACGGTTACGGCACACTCCCTCTCACAGAGAGGAGGCCTGTGTCCCAGCAGTGGGAACGTTATAGGCTGATTATGCTTATGTATATGCCCTTTTAGAAACATTTTTATCACGGGGTAATTACGTAACACACTAACAGTAGGAATGGGTTTCATTTTGACTGCCCGACGGTTGATGTCGGGACGTTGTATATATGCTAGTCGCGCGGTAAACTCTGATTGCGCGATGCAGGATTTGTGTGACGTCAGTATGACGTGTAGCTCGCATGTGGCGATGTTGATACCGCTACAAAAGAAAGAGAATATGTTTATTTGCGGTAAACATGACGCAAAGAGAAAACACAAATGCAAAAAAGAACGAGTTGGGGGAAAATATGCGTCACATCCACGCAAAACGGCAATCGCTCAGCATAATGCTACGACCATACGCGAGACAGAGTCACAGCGCTGGTTTTCAGTGATAGCCGGCGTTGACGGGATGACGTCAAAACGAAATACGAAAACTAAAAATAAACAAAAAATAAGAAATAAAATAAATACCTACACTATATGTCTTCGATCGAAGCTATACCTAGTTCTAAATCTATATAAACATAATATTTATAAAGTGGTAACATTTCGTGCACCGACTGATGCGCCGCCGAGCTTTACTAATCTGTGCGCGCAGCTGTCATAAAACTATAGGTTTGACATTTGGACTTATTGATTACGCAATAAATATTCTAAAACATGGCGCATTATGTAATGCATGTTATGATGGAATTATATTATACACCAAAGGATGTATTTGTATTGGGTATATCAAGCAATCCATTACGCGGTAGGTTTTGTTGTCAGTTTAACCAGTCAAGGCTACGACTGACGGATAACCTATCGTCTAATACAGTGACTGATGGTTTCATGAAATTGACTGACGAAAATCTAGATATTTTGTGCATTATGCAATCATCAGTCATGCCTTTTGAGTGAACGTGTAATGGGATTTCGTCAATCACCCATCTGTCAGCGCGCGGACAGCGATGTCTAGTCCTCTTTCGTATCCCGGATATAAGCCAATAAGTCTATATGGCTATAGAAAAGCCTTTTTAACAGCTAATCTTTCACCCAACGTTTTCTTTTTACACGTTTTTTGCTCATCATCGCAATCAAAATTCCAATACACGCTTTTCTTTTATCAATATCCATATTGTCTTGAGTGAACACGTGTATTCCCTATAACATCTTGGATATGACTGACGATAAGTCAGAATGAGCGTAATGTCCATTGAATTCCATCACTCACCATCAGTCATTCACCATTCATGACTTTTGGAATTGATTGACGCTTGCGTGAGCGTGTAATGGATGCAAGATTCAAAAACGATTTTCTTCTAAAGTATTGATAGAAATTTTATAGTGTTACAAACATGGTGTTTTCAAAACTATACTATTATGAAATAGCCGACCCCAACATGTTGGGAAAACGATAAGCAGACTGATTTATTTTGACCATTATGAAATAAGTCTTCTCAAAGTTGCAAACGGTATTTCACGAGAAAACATCTTTTGATGGTGACTGTACATACCAGCCTCCAGCACCCTTATTGAGTAACACACTTTCAATCCCAGTTTGAATAATTTTGAAGGATATTGCTAATCCATTGCTTGATATGTTCGAAAAAATTGTCTGCTCAGCACCGTAAATAACACAATGCATGTTGTTGAACTGTCAAAATGACAGCCTTTGCTTCTTTTAGTGTTTTTTTCGCAATTACCCCGCTGGCTGCTACTAAGAAATTCCTCAAAGGAAAGCCTAATAACGCTTTGCCCATCGCACCGGTTCAAGCCGATGCATACAGCAGGGCTCCATACTCGGTAGTCGCGCTTACAACCTCTAGACCAGCGAAGTGCCTTATTTGATTCCCGTAAAACGAATACGTAGTGAACGGGTATCGTGTCAGCTGCCTTACTATGACGTGCTAATACCATCATGGTTCCATTGAGAAAAAGGAATAGTGCTATCGGGCATATATAGCTCCGTCACTCTTTCACGCTGGAACAATGAAGGCTTTAACACGTCATAGTACGGCCTCTGGTGGGCAACTGTCCGACGAGACGGTTGATGACGGAGAAGGTACGTCTCTCTCATTATTATCAGCCATGTTTTAACTACTGTGGGCGTAGTTTGGGTAATGTTGGTTATTGTGCAATAGAAAAACCGTTTGCAGTTCAAATCAAATTATAATTTACGAACATATTAATCACACTAGCGAATCACACACTGTAGGTACACGACACAACTATACGGAACGCGTGACAGTTCTTAGGGTGGAGGTACTGATCTCCTCGAAGGCAGAATGATAAGTGTCCACTCGTCCCATCAGCGCTCCTCCATCGGCCAGGCTCTGTCATAGCACGAAGTAGGCCGAGTATGCTCGTCATCGCGACGGTGCTGCCACATCCCGGAACTCGTGCACCGCTTCGTTTAGTGTCCATACTAATGACCGCCACCGACATATGCTATATAGTTGCGCGGTAAACTCTGCTTGCGAGATGCAGGATTTTGCGTGACGTCAGTGTGACGCATAGCTCGGATGTGGCGATGTAGATACCGCTACAACGTCATTAACGGTCATCATCATCAGCCTACAGCAGTCCACTGCTGCACATAGGCCTCTCAAATTACACGCCATTTAGCTCGATTCTCAGCAACTCGCATCCAGCTGCTACCCATTAATGGTCATAAAACCGCATAACTGCCTCGTCCATCTAGTGGTTACAAGCGCTACTGCGACGCATGAGATCCTGGGTTCGATTCCCAGGTCGGCTGAAGTGTTTTTCCATCACGAATTCCTCAGTAGCAATCCGGAGTCTGGAGTTGTGCCCGGTTGATGGCAATAGACTCGCGCCATGGGACTTAAAACATAACTGGCGAAATGTGGGTATACTACAGGTACACTTCAGCCTAGCCCTTCAGGGAAACAAGGCGTGACGTTATGTGATGTGTAAAAACGCATAAATATAAATTAGCTAAAACCCTTGCATTAAAAACGCATAAATATAAATTAGCTAAAACCCTTGAATTAAAAACGCATAAATATAAATTAGCTAAAACCCTTCATCTACATAAAATAAATAATACTGCATTAAATCACATCAAACTCTACTGCGGTAAATTTAACAACCGCACTTCAGCGGCCAACCGATGCAGAGTTTATTTTCAGCAGAACACACCGCTTTAAGGCGCTGCCCAAACCTAGGACACCGTAAAACGCTGTTTTTTGTCGCACAGTTAGGGGTATTGGTACATACTACAAGCCAGAAAAAAATTGAGTGTATTGTCAAATGTTCAAAGAAAAGACTTATCCAAAAATATATCATAAAAATAAAATAGTATCATGATAAAAAAAATACAGAACTTAAAAAAAAAAAACACGTCCCATAATTCTCAAAATTTTGAGCGTAAACTATCATATTTTACATAATGATAATAAAGGGAGAACAATCAACTAAAGAAATACCTAAATATCATTTCACTGAACCGTGCATTTATTTTTTAATTTATTTAAAACTGCAAAATTACTTTTGTTTTGGTGTTCATTCGATTCAACTAACATCAAACGCATCGCTATTTTGAACCTTATTTACCTAAAAATATGCTTCTTACCGCGCCTTAACACCATATTCGCTGAATCGTTCAAATGACTACGGGTTTAATTATTATTTCCCTCTGTTTTAATATGAATGTTATTTGGCTCAAATGTAAAGCGGGATTTTGGCTGTTTAAATCGAAAAATAAATATTTACAAGGCAGATGCGAATGGAAACGCCGGGAGAGGACTCTAAGATATTGTTGGTGGTGGATTTATTGGTAACTAGCTTTTGCCCACGACTTCGCCCGCATGGATTTCGGAAAATATCCCACGGCAAAGTACTACCGGGATTAAAAGTATCCTGTGTGTTAATCCAGGTTATTAACTATCTTGTGTGCCTTTCATCCAAATCCGTAGAGCCGGTTTTGCGCCAATCCAGAACATACAACCAGACAAACAGACAAACCGATCAAAATTCTTCGTTACTGTTTTATTATAGGTACATAGGGTGGCCCAGAGCGGGAGAAGTCATTTGATGATTTCCTGCACAAAAAAAAAAAGTGTGGCAGTGACATCAACAAGCAAATTGGAACCATGAGCTTAGCTCATGATTCTAGACCACGTATAAATAAAAAAATAAAATAACTTTTATTTACAGACTACATAGGCCCACATTGTGTTAGTATCTAAATTAAGTTATAAACTATGTTAGTATAAAACAAAAAAAAACAAAAAAACTGGGAAAAAAAAGGTGATAATATATCGACCACTGATAGCCTTATCAAGCCCCATGCAATACATGAAGATTGATAAACCTATCCATGGTAGACCCATCCAGCCTTTCAGCAAACACCCTCACGATACTGTTGGTAGCGTAGCAAATAACCCAGCCTATAGCGTAGAAAATTTTCGCAGTCAAAATGTACTGAACAGCATTTTTTTTCAATTTCCCTCGAAGAATTTCAACTTAGGGGGGTTCAGAATCAGCTCGCCGTCCGGTAAGGACCAGGCCCGGGTCGACGGCGCGTTGTGTTCCACGCGCGCCTCAAAAAGATGTCAGCATACTTGACGGGGTCCGATAGGGCCGATACCTGCCGGGGTCGCGGATTGTTCGAAAGAGTTACCGTGGCCCTGGCGCACGGGCAACTGAAGGAACACGGGTGGGTTTTAGTCAGTAAGAGTCTGACACGCCCTTCCGCTCCACCCTGAGCGGGAGAGAGGTCATTTGAAGACGTCGCACCCAAAAAAATAACGTATATGGATGGCACTACACAGGTCGTGCGTCGATGCCTCTGCCATCCGGTATAGATACAGATGTTCTTCAGAAAGGTCAGGTGCGTACTCGCAACCGGCGCGCGTGTATGACCACATAATTAAATATAAACGACGATCGTGAGGATCGTGTCAGATGGCTTTCTTTAGTTTCTACCTCCCCCCATGGTAAAAAGGCGTTAGTTTACTGATGATATGTATGTATGTATGCAGCATTTGGATAATAACCACCAAATAAAATGATCAAAAATGTTTTGTCTCTGATGATCTGTTTAGCTCACTTACATTGCCTATTCTAGATATGAAGAGGTAAGATTCAGCAAGGTTGGTAGTGGACTGACTATCTACTTAGTATGACGAAATCGCTGTCTGTTGGCGTTAAGGTCTTTCTTAAATTAATTCCTAGACACATACATATAGCCACGCCTTCTTCGCATGGCGGTAGGCAGTAAATACAGAACGCCACCTGCTACGATCCTTACATACTCCTTTTGCCTCGTTTATTCCTAGAATTCGTTGTATTTAGTACAGCAGTTATATTTTCTGCTGTTCTTCAATTTATACCGACTCCAAGTGAAGTTTTCTTTTCTCTTTTTAGTAGTAACTCTCTACCAGTTATGTTATTATCACCTTAGGCTCATTTATCTTCAGTTAATACCGTACCCCGTTATGACATAAACGGCACATGGAGGAGGCTAATGACGAGTACTGTTGTAATGTCAATCAAGTGGGTTAGCGTTGACTAATGATTAGTAATGATACGCAAACGACATGTTGACGTGTTCGTAGACAGTTGGAAAAAGTATGGAGTTATTTGTGATAGTGAATAGTGGATAATAAGAGTAGGTACTTGAAATTTTATGATTTTGGCAGATTTTATATTAGGTCTTTACCTATGAAATTGCCGTTCTGCAGTACTGGCCATTTCAAATCAAAATAATTTTTGTTTGGCTAAGAATTCTAATTTCAAATTAATTTTATTTTAAAAACATGGATTTTTTTTTCTAAAAGTAGTCATTTCTTTATTGATTAGTGTTACATTTTCATCGCATTTCAATCTTTTTCGTCATCATGGATACGTTAAAAATTCGAGTAATTATGGAATATGAGTACCGTCGTGGCAGCAACGCGGCACAAGCGGCACGCAACATCAACGACGTTTACGGAGCTAACACTACAAACCAACGCACCACCTGTTATTGGTTTGCTCGCTTCCGTTCTGGAAATTTCGACCTGAAAAATGAACCTCGCGGTCGTCCGAAGACTTTGGTCGACAATGACGAATTAAAGGCGATTGTGGAAGCTGATGATACACAATCTACGGCTGAATTAGCAGCAGCTTTCGACGTTAGCGTCAAAACAATATTGGTCCATTTGCGTCAAATTGGCAAGGTAAAAAAGCTTGACAAATGGGTGCCCCACGAACTCAATGATCGCCAGCGCGAAGTACGCGTCGAGACGTGCCTTGCACTGCTCAACAGACACACAAATGAAGGAATTTTGAACCGCATTGTTACCTGCGATGAAAAATGGATTCTGTTTGATAACCGTAAGCGCTCAGCAAGTTGGTTGGATCCTGGTTCAGCACCTAAACAATGCCCTAAACGAAAACTTACCCCTAGAAAAGTGATGGTCACTGTTTGGTGGTCTAGCGCCGGTGTGATTCATCACAGCTTCTTACCAAACGGGGTGAGCATTACTGCAGATGTGTACTGTGAAGAACTGAACACAATGATGGAGAAGCTGGCGCATCTCCAACCAGCATTGGTCAATCGCTCGTCTCCGCTGCTCCTGCACGACAACGCGCGACCTCATACTGCACAGCAGACGGTCTCCAAGTTGCAAGAACTGGGGTTGGAAGCTCTCCGTCATCCGCCCTACTCACCAGACCTTGCGCCTACAGACTACTACTTTTTCCAGAATTTGGATAACTTCTTGGCGGGAAAAAAATTTAATACCCGAGAGGCAGTACAAAATGCCTTTGAAGAATTTGTTGCCTCCCGTCCAGCTGATTTCTTTAAGAAGGGCATCAATAAACTGCCACTGCGATGGCAAAGATGCATTGATTGCATGGGTGATTACTTCGATTAATACAAATAAAAAATTCATGAAAAAAAATCGTTTAAATTTTTTCATACAAAACGGCAATTTCATAGGTAAAGACCTATTATTAGTGTAAGACCTCCACCACGACCGAGGAGCTCGTGGCTAAGTAATAAAAGCCGCACGGGTCTATCGATCAGGTTAAGCTACGCTTGCCGTTGTTGGTCCGTGGATGGGTGACCATTTTTAAATACCAAGACCCCGCCGTGCCTCGGAAAGTAAGTCTTTTATGGATCTTTGACAGTCGTTACGGGTCGTCAGAAGCCCGAATGTCTGACAGCCAATCTTACCACAGGGTTATCGTATTACCCAGAAACAGGGTTGTGGAGTTCAGATAGGCAGTCGCTCCATGTAAAATACTGGTATTGAGCTGCATCCGGTTAGACTGGAAGCTGACCTCAACATAGTTGGGAAAATGCAGGCAGATTGAGGTAAGACCACAACGTTGTGTATTGTATACAAACATACACACATGAAAAGACAATCCCTTGAATGTGACAAAACAACAAATCCATTGCTTCATGTTTAAAACATTAAGAAATGGATATTACTGAGCTGTCAAAATGATAGAAATTGTCATTCAGAGTGTGTTGTGCAATTAGGGTACTGGATGCGAAAAAGCACATAACAGGGAAAGGTGGCACCAAAGCTTTATTTCCCTTGAGTATAATGTTGATAAGATAGTGGATACATGTGCACCTGTACATACATACATTATTGCATAAGCATGCAGTTGAGCGCCAGCTTACTCTTAGTGCATTTAGCAACAGAACTACTAATTATCAATAATAAAACAAATTAATAAAAATAAATAAACTATTTATTTTATTGTTTGAATTGTTCACGATTATCATAATACCTTTACCGCGGTCGCTAATCTTTCTACCAAGGGAAAAAAACGCAAAATTACATTCAACATAGAAGCATTCATTGAAATGGCCATATTTAGTACCTATTAGACGTTTTCGAACTGATGAATTCAATTATCTCATCACAATCTTAATTCTTTACTCCTGCTACGGCCCGAATTCAATAAATCATTTCGATTTATCGAAATTCAATTCGCCGTCGATCTCCTGAAAGTACCTTTTGTCTGTTAAATGGCATGTAACATTTCGACTTTAATCAAGGATTGGAAGCAATGTGAAATGATTGGTGAGAAATGGAATTACTGATAGCTTTTGATTTAATAAACGCGGTGTTTGTCGATTGCAATAAGTAGCTTCGTCACGTCTTCTCTAAAGTGTGTCATGGAGTTTCTTGTCCGTTCTTCTCCATAGGAACCTAAAAAACATTGTCCTCCAGAACGAGTTTCGGCCATGGCAGTCAATCTCAGCGGAGACTAGCCATCTGCGCAGGAGATATTATAGTGCACAAGTGTGTGCGCAGACACAGGTGGACTCACTCTTCTCTTACTCTCATAGTCCGATCGGACGGCAATCCGACACGACTGGAGACAGATCAGGCGCAGGAACAATGGCTTGACGTGCTTGCCGAGGCACGGGGATATAAAGAAAGAAAGAAATCAGTGCTAATTTCATGGGTTCAGTTTGCACATCGATGTCCCTGCCACCATTTATGTATAACGTGTATCAGAAGTGTGTGATCATATTTTTAAGTAGCCCCCGTATTGGACGAAGACCTAAATTTAAAGGACAGTTTTTTCACGATTACAATGTTGGTCCCAGGAGAAAATTGTTCAGTTTGACGGTTTGGACACATCCTTAAATATACGTACGACAATCTACATATATAAAAATGAATCCCTATTTCCCTTGGTCGCGCCATCACGTGTGAACGGCTGGACCGATTTCACAATTTTTTTGTTTGTTGTCTTCGTTATTGTCAGGAGAAGGATCTTATGAAATAAAAAAATAAGGAAGATAATCGGAACGTTACAAAATTTAAGAAAACTTAACGCCTATTAATTTTACATAACTGTCAGTTGTTTGAAATAACTGTCAGTGATTGACAGAATGCGCGCTGCAAATATCATTCAACACAGATGGATCGGTTGATAAAGGAGTCGATAGTTTTAGTTTTAGTCAATAGTCAAAACTAAACGACATATGACATTCATAGTTAAGGCGCTTCCCTGACTAAACGACCTTGAGCATTCGGTCCTTCTCTGTTCCGTCACTGAGTCTCGCTCTGTCCCGCTCCCTGCGCACGACCATTTATCATAGAATTCTCAAAAATTGTGGAATTATTTTCATAAAAAAAACCAGTGAGCTTTTTGAAATAAAATAAAACGACATTTATTTAGATTTTTAGAATTATTAGAACGTCACCTTTAAGAAAAGATGCATGCAATCAATAATTTTAGTGAGTTTTTTAAAAGGAGATTTTAACTGTATTTACACCACATAAAAACAAATAAGAATGTGCGATGTGATGATAGGATGCTTTTAGATGTAGTTTATTACTCTTATTTCATGAGTATATAGCCGCTTAATAACGCACTATCGCAAGGTTTTGCTCGGGGTAGCACCTTAAGACAGGACAACGTCTGTCGGGTCAGCTTGTAATAACATGCCAGTGTCCTCACGATATGTTCTTTCACCGTTTTGAGAGCAGCTAGTAATGATAGGTCAAAAATATAAATAATATACCTAGGTATTATTAAGGTGAAGAATATCTGCGTCAAGGTTAATATTTAAATGACTGTTATTAGTTTATCTTTCTGAATCTCAAAGCAAAGAATAGGTATTAATCTGGGAATCTAGGTAAACGTGTCAGGTTGCGGTCAAAAATTTACTAGGACCAAGGCAATGCAAATTTTATTTAATAGTAGGTACTTATAGTTATTATGATCTACCTTGATTCTAAATTATTATCTTTTCTTGTTTTTACTTCAATAACTAGTTTGAAAAAAAATACTGATACTGGATGTGTGTATTTCTGTATGAGTTCCTTGTGAACTTGTGACTGCCTCGTTGGTCTAGTGGTCGCCAACGGTACTGCTGAGCATGAGGTCCTGGGTTCGATTCCCAGTTCGGGCAAAGTGTTAAAGGGTTTTTCCATCTAGATTTTCTCGGTAGCAGCCTGGAGTCTGGATTTGTGCCCGGTTGATGGCAATAGGCTCGCCCCCTATTACATGGGACTTAAACATAACTGGCGAAATGTGGGTGTGCTATAGGTACACCTCTGCCTAACCCTTCGGGGAATACAGGCGTGATGTTATGTTATGTTATGTTCCTTGTGAAGGAGATGCTTCTGAGGTAAATCTACTGCAGCACTGCCATACTCGTTACTACTCAGGTTCCAAATTAAAAACAGGTTTACCTTGAAAAGTACCAAATGTAAGTACCAATTGTTACCAAACAATCTGTCTGCCTTTTCTCAACTATGTTGTGGTCAGCTGCCAGTCTAACCGGATGCAGCTGAATACCAGTATTTTACATGGAGCGACTGCCTATCTGACTTCCACAGCTCAGTTACTAGGTAACATGAAACCCCTTGGTAAGACTAGTTGTCAGACTTGGGCTTCTGACTACCCGTAACGACTGTCAAAGATCTACGAATGACAGCCGGGACCAAGTGTTTACCGTACTTTCCGAGACACGGAGGGATCTCGATATATAATGGATGGCCAGCTATCCACGTACCGGCCGCGGCAAGCGTAGCTTAACCTGAGATCGACCCGTGCGGCTGTTATTATTTAGCCAAACCAGGCAAATGCCTCGGTTGTTGGTTCTCTGTGGGACTGCTTTTCCACTGGCAGTTTCATGGCGAAAAGAACTCTACAATTGGAGTACTAAATATCGCCACGAGCCGCTGGCATGGAGCCAATACGCCTTCGGTGTGACGAGCAGTTTTTTGCAAAATAGCTTCTGCCCGCGGCTTCGCCCGCGTGGTTGTCGGAAAGTATCCCACGGGATCGTGCTACCGAGACAAAAAGTTTTCCATACAAACTTTGATCCCCTATATCACCTTTTAGTATTATTTAAGAAACAAAAAGTAGCCTATGTCCTTCCCCAGGAAGCCATCTATCTCCTCACCAAATTTTATTGCAATCCGTTCAGTGGTTTAGGCGTGAAAAGGTAACATACAGACACAGTTAATTTAGAATTTATAATATTAGTATGGATCTATACTCGAGCTAGTTTCAGATCATACATAAAAGGTTTAAGGGGGATGCGCTCAGGTAGCCCGTGAAATTCACAAATACTTACTTTTTTGCAATTTGCAAGTCACTGTCAGGTTGCATGTTGATTAAAATATGATTCGTGACCGTAACAAGTATGGCTTTACAGAATTATAATCTTTAGAATCAGCAATACAACTCCTTAAGTTAGAATTGGTTTCAAATGTCATGATTTCCTGAAATTGTATTTGATGATGTTAATGATTATAATTCTATAAATAAATATTTGATACGGCCGTGAATCATATTTAGATCAACAAACAACCTGTTACTGATCTGCAAAAAGCAAGAAACGTAAAAAAAAAAATCGCGGGCTACCTTGTCGCATCCCCCTTAACGTTCGATAAGAGTGCAGTCTGACTGCCTCGCGCTGGTCTAGTGGTCGCGACTGTGTCTGATAAACGTACCCCAGCAGGTTTTGATTTAATACCCCTTTTTCCATTAGATTTTTTCTAAGGCCCCGCCTCTCCTGCACGAGGTGTAGGTTCAAATCTGGGCAAGTACAAATGTGGCTTTTTCAATTCTAATGTACTTTCTGAGTTTATCTCGGACCTGACTGGCCATGAAGGGAAAACATCGTGAGGAAACCTGTACTTATCTTAGGAGTTGAGCAAAAATAAAAAAGTTGGAATGAACGCTAAGCGATCACGAAGCGATAACGCGGGCGAAGTCGCGGGCAAAAGCTATTACTTAATATATGGGAGTAACTACATTTATTCAGCTCCATTCGCGTTTTGCTGGACGATTTTCGTCATTTCTACACACTGAACACAATTAATGTAAATGTTAATAATTAATGTTAATTTTAATGTTAGTATGAACACTGTCGTTAGCATGTGCATGATAAAAACACGCTGGTCCTAATTTTATGCCTGTTTGCCGCGAAAACTGGATCGACGCGGAAAGCTGGACGGATGCCTACGCATCTCCATACAATTTTTTTGTTCTCTATGGACAAAAGCTGGACCGAGCTGAATAAGTGTGGTTAGTCCCTATGTCGCCAACCCGTCTTGAGCAAGCGTGGTGGTCAATGTCGTGCCTTCTTGAGTATGGGAATAGGCCTTCGCCCTCCAATTATGTCTAGCCAACAAGCCTATTGCAGTCTCCTGCTTTCAGTAGTATAAATCGCTTTAAAGCACAGCTTAAACTGTATGGGTGCCTAGTGAATGAGTTCTATGAAGTCCTAATTATGTAACCTCTTTGTACCTATTCAGCTTATAACTTATAGCTTTAAACAGGATGAAATGCATAGTTATTAGTATCTTTTATATTGTAATTTTGTGCTATTATTTTTAATTTATAAAACTAGGCTCGAACTCTTTTATATGCTAAGTGGCTGGCGATAGGTGGCGCCCCCTGCCTTCTTCTTTGAGAAATACAGCGTGTATCAGACAGGGCTTTCAGTCTCGATGCATTACTGAGTCCCGGGAAAATAATAACGAGACTAGGTGTGGTCTCGAAATTCCCGGAGAAAACGAGACTTTCGAGACTATTTCAAAACTAGATTTCTTACTCTGTGCAATTAGAAAGTCAAAACAAGATATTTTAATCAAGTACTTTAATGAACAAACGCAAATAAAAACATCATAAAATCATTTGTTACAGTTTTTTTTTAATTTTTGTAGTGGGCTCGTAAAAAACAAAGGGCGTTGAATGTTGTTGCAGGCAGAGAGGACCTAATTTTGTTACAAAAGTAACCCGCCTTAGAAAAAACTCTCTGCTTCTACGCTAGTGGGGAGAATAGATAATAAGGGGGATGCGCCAAGGTAGCCCGCGAAATTCAAATTTTGTTACGTATTTTGCAATTTGCAGGTCAGTGTCAGGTTGTATTTTGATTAAAATAGGTTTGACGACCGTAACAAATATGGCTTTACAGAATTATAATCATTAGAATCAGCGGCTACCCTGAAGGTTCTGCCTTAAATAATTGTAGCAATCATTTAGGTATTTCCCTTTGTCGCCCCCATTTTCAAAGAGATCTTTTTCTACGTGCAAGGTTGTTTGCAATTTGTCATTAATTAACATGCCTTTTAAGTTATCTGCCAACGAACACATTGCAGCTAGTAATTTCACGCTTTCACAATTAAATTTATATTATTTAGACAAAATCTGTGTTGTTTGTCAAAAAACTTAAATACATAGGGTTATTCAATCTCCACAGATAATACTAAGCTTTACTCTACACTTGACAGTGCTGCCATTGCCATATCCATGTTACCATAATAAAAAATGACTGTTGGCTTAGTAGATTATTTAATACTGTTTTATGTGACTCAAGTCTCAAAAGTCTCGTTATTCCCGTGACCGAAAATGTTAGTCTCGAGTCTCGAGATTACCAAAAAATCGTCGAGACTCGAAATTTCCGAGACCGAGATTCCCGGGATGAAAGCCCTAGATAAGAAATGTGTGATCATATTTAAGGGTGGTAAGACAATTTAAAATATGTAAGTTTTTAAAATATGATTGACGTGTAAAAGTGTTTGTACAAACCTATTTAGAGAAATAAAATCATTTATCATTTATCAATGAACAACTTTCTCCATGGGACTAACATCGTAATCACGAAAACATTATCAGCTATCACTTAAATGTACATTTAGGTCGAGTAGGTATTGAAGTTTTGTATCATTATAATCAGTCTATAATGTTGCCACTGCTGGGACACAGGCCTCCACCTTTCGAGAGGGAACGGGCAGTAATCTTCCACGCGGCCCAGTGCGGGTTGCTAGATGTCACATGTCTTCGGATTTTTGGTTCTAGGACAGCCGGTTTCCTCACGATGTTTTCTTTCACCGTTTCTGAGAGCTGTGGTGATGAAATTATTTACACAAAGTTATAAAATGGCTGGACTTTTTTTTCTTGGGTGGGAAATCATCAAATGACTTCTCCGACTTCTTCGACGCTCTGGGCGGAGAGGTAGGGCGTGTCAGACTTTTACTGACTAAAACCCACCCGTGTTCTTTCAGTTGCCTGTGCGTCAGGGCCACGGTAACTCTTTCGAATAATCCGCAACCCTGGCAGGCATCTGCCCTCTCAGACCCCGTCAATCGGTGCTGACATCTCTTTAAGGCGCACGTGGAACACAATGAGCCGTCGACCCGGGTTTGGTCCTTACCGGACGGCGAGCTACCCATTGCTCGCCATCCGCAAGCCCACGCTTACGGTGGCCGGGAATCGGCTATGGACTCCCGACGCCCAGGGCGTCTCCTGCGGCGACTAGGGTCGTGACGGTGCAACGATTGCCTCACTCGAACTCACGACCTACAACTCGTAAGTCGGGGCCGTTAACACTGGGCCACCGCTCACTCAAGAAGGTTTGTATAGAACAGCTGATTATTGTTCAGGTTGATGGTATGTATCAAATCCTTAAATATTACCAGACATTTCTGATACACGCTGTATAAGCGCAATGTTATGTTTGATGTAAACACATAAATTGAATTACACACAAAAAAAATACCTTTCGACAACTCTTCTATGCTTAACTGTTTTGTTGTAACCTTGAGCGATTATTTAATGAATAAATAATGAAGCTTTTGTGTTGCGCAAGCGTCGCGTTGTTTTAATTTACGTAATTGGAATATCGAATGAGCAGCCATGAACTTCGGTTGCACTTGTCTTCTGCTGCGTGCATACTAATGAGAAGTGTAGTTTGTGTCTCTTTTTAAAATTTGGGTCAGCTCGCGACTTCGTCCGCATGAAATTTCGGTCCCCGACGCATCGCATCGCCCTCCCGCGCTATTACCTACTTCGGTTTCGTTTAGCTTTCCTTCTGACTTCTTTTCATTTTGCTCGGCTCCTAATGGTCGTACCGTGATGTTAAATAGCCTAACTATAACCTTCCGCAAGAATTGGGCAAACTACGAATATAATTTTTAAACCGACTCGACTGGTAGTTCAAGAGAAGAGTGTCTTCAAACAGAAAGAGAAACAAACCATGAAAAAGGCGCAAGGCGAAAGGAAAAGTCTCTTAAGGTGAATCCTCAGCTGTAGCTCGCCAAATTCAATATTTCATTGGTTTTTTTTGGCAAATTGCAGCTCTGTTTTACGTCGTATGGTGACCAAGATTCACCTTAAGAGACTTTTCATTTCGCCTTGTGCCCTTTTCATGGTTATATCACTCCGTCTGCTCGATTTTATGAAAATTGGCAAGGAGTGAGAAGAAGAGACTTTTGAATAGGACTTTTGTGTACCAAAGACTAAAAAAACGAGGCGTTTAGTTTTAAATATGTTTTTTTCTTGTTTACAGGTAAACATTTATCAATCATGTATCCGGTGTAAACAGTCGAAGGAAGGAAGACATAAGAAGGTCGAATTATAATTATAAAATAAATACATACACATTATAATCTATTTACAAGTAAATTAGGTTCAGTTGCATTGAAAGACTGCAGGAAAAATGCATGTTGATATCCTATACATACCGATGAGCAGTGATTTTAATGCTTGTTTTTGACCGAGCGAGCGCGAAGCGTCTCCGTTTCAGCTTGGGCATAAATGCTTTCGTATGTCCGAATGTCCGGCTGTTCTCGTCTATAGGTCGAATTTCTCAAATTACCTATATGGAATTTTTTTGTCGCTCCAGTTTTTCAATTTTTCTTAGTGGCGGATGTGGGGTTGAAAACGTAAAAAAAAACATTATTTCAGACATGTCGCGCACTTTGCGCGCGCTTTTTGTTTTAAGGATTTTGTTTGAAGGTGCACGGTGAACATTTATTCAGGTTTAAGCTATGTAATGACAGATTCGCGAGGTTTACAGCTCGCACAGCCACTAGTTTTATTTGCTACTAATACTTCACTGCAGTATGTACTTACTATAAAGCCTGATTTACATGGTGCTATTTAATTACCTGTGGCACACCATAAGTTGACGCAACAATAAATTTAATAAACTTTTATCCAGTGTTTGGACGATGCCTGCCTCTTTCGTCTAGTGGTCGCAAGTGCTAGTGCTCAGCATGTGGTCCTGGGTCTATACCCAGGTTGGGCAAACGCAGTGGCGTAGCTAGCATGGGTGGCACCCGGTGCGCATAATTGTGGTGTCACCCAAGAATGAAATCTGTTAAAATGAATAAACATTTAATAAACGTATAGAATGTTTTTATTTAATTATTACAAATAAGTCTTTCATAATGACAAGCAACGACTATTTCAGGGGAATCCCCAATCATAGTTAGTGTAGTAGGGCTAAATAAAACGACAACTTTTTGAGGGGATCCCCGACCGATCGCGCCATAGAGCCATGAACATAAAAATAACAGTGTGTACACTGGAAACAAATCATGGTCTAATGTGTGGTCAGAGTGAATAATTTTTTGTTAACATTTATTTCAAATAATACCTGCATCTATAAATAACAATTGATAAATTAAATTATTTTGTTGGGATAACTTGATTAAAATAGCTTCAAACCCAAATTATATATCATTAAAAAACGTGACAGTTTGTGTATTTATTTTTATACAGTCGGGTGTCACCCCGGAACCGGTGACACCCGGTGCGGACCGCCCCCGACGCCCCCCCCCCCTAGCTACGGCAAAGTGTTATTGGGTTTTTCCATTAAGAATTTCTTAGTAGCAGCCCGGAGTCCGAATTTGTGCCCGGCTGATGACAATACGCGTACTAGGGGGCAAGCGTACAAGAGACTTAAACATAACCGTCGAAATGTGGGTGTACTATAGGTATACCTTATTACACCGACTTACCCTTTGGGGATTACAGGCGTGATGTTATGCTATCTTTGGACAATGAAAGTTATTTGTTGCTTCAGTTTTATTGTATGCCACAGACTAGAAACTTGTATAGAGGTATGAGGAACAGGGTGTAAAGTTCACTCATACCTCCATAGTAAAGGGAGGATCCTCCGACCAGACGGGTGTCGTGTCTGGTGTGCCCAAGTGCCCGACGATTGATGTCGGGGCGTTATGCTAGTTGCGCGGTAAACTCTGCTTGTGCGATGCAGGATTTTGCGTGACGTCAGTGTGACACGTAGCTCGCATGTGGCGTTGTAGATGCCGTTAGACTTGCATCGTGTTAATGGAACTTAACGTACTTACCGAATTTCCCGAAGAGTCGCTGGTTTCCATTAGTAGACAATTTATGAGACAGGAAAGGGGCGTGAAAACGAATATTTTCTGTATGTACCCTAATGTGCGAAGAAGTTATAGAGGAAAATAGTTCCGGAAGGAAATGTTTTTGTGGGTAAATATTAACAGAGTATTTACAGTTCAGTCTGTTTTGTTTCATGAAATTATGTCCTACTCGCAAGATAGAAATAATTTCGTAAATCACAGAGCAATCATAGCTTAGTCCACTGTATTTTTATTAATAATACAAATTAATAGTACTATCAATCACGTCATCCTAAATTGTATCCTTAGTTTCCATAAAGGTCGGTTTAGACCAAACGAGCGAAAGCACATTCTAAGCATTCATTCCTTGGTTTTGTAAAATGTCAAGAAAAAAATGTTCTTCCTCTTGTTCTGTTTCTATGGTCTTCTTGTAACGAAAATGCAGTCGATTTCTTTTTACAATTGAGCAATTTTTTTTTCTCTTATCGTTGTCTTGCACATTTTTCTCAATTTCTAACGTTAACTGTCTTCTTATATACTCAACTATATCCGCTCTTACCGCTTTCATTTAACCGTGTCTGGCCTCCACATAACTGGATGTCTCGCCAGCCATTCACATGAGGTCGGCGATTCCGTCGCGTCCCTTTGTTGTCTGCCTGCACCCTGCGCCGGTGCAGCCAATAATACTGTAATGTTGACATAAATGTACGTGAATAGAGGTTTTATTGGACTGACAGGGCTGTTATACTGTATGAATGGGTTTGAGGGATTTTGCGGGAATATTGGGTAAAGATGTTAGCATGCTTGGCGTGTATTGCTTTTAATTTTAATGACATTTGGTGATCGCTGTCTTCCTTTATTAAGGCGCAGAAATATGACTTTTAATGATTTCAAATTGAACATGACGTCTAAACGAATAGACCTATTTGTTTGAAAAAAATATATGATAAACTAGACTATTTTCTTCGTAATTTGATATGTGAATATTTTAAATTATATTTTTATAACATAGTGTAATTAATTTGTAAAGTAACGTCTAACGCGAACACAAAAACGATAATCACGCAAAAATTATCGGGCGTATTTTCACGAAATCTGCACCATCTAAAACTGGTATTGTGTTTGATAAATCAAGGTGGGTTGTTTTTGCGAATAAACTTGATGCGCTTTGAAGCGGGGGCTCTTGCGGGCGACGGGCTGCAGTGCATCGCTGACCAATGTCCGGGTACACGCTAACGCTCTGTGCAATTTTATTCGCTTAAAAGTTTCGCATGCTCCTCCCACTCGCTCAAGGACGCTGGCACTTATTGTCGCCTTAAGGAATTGAAAGATAAGACTAAGTATAACGTCAGCAAGTTATGCTACTGATCATGTTATAATGATTAAATAAGTACATTCGTAGGTAATTAGTGGGATAAGTGCAAGATAATGATGATGAGGTGTATGTCTAAAAGTGGTGCATAAGGCGGAAATTATGACATCAGGGATTGTTTATCAATCGACCTTTGGGTCAAAAAGAAAATGGTTAGTACTTATGTCGTTCCACTCAATGCGTTGTCCAATGCGGTGGCGGACGGTGGCGGTGGCGGAAAGTTTGATAGTAATTTTACTGACCTAATGACAGATAGCACACCTACTGTCTTGTCTTGTCTTTCTACATCGTTCTCACATGTATAATTTCAACATGAATGATGTAACAATTTTTTTTTGTAACTATATGTTGATTTAAAAGAGTGTCCGTGGAGTTCCTTGCCCGTTCTTCTCCATAGGTACCTACTACACTTTGGAATGGGCAACTAGCTTCATATTGCTGACTGACTGACCCCTTGACAATTCAAAAGTGCCTGTAATTGGTTTATTTGAAATAAATGCTTTGAGTTTGAGTTTGTCTAACTTTTCGCCACCGCCACCTACTCAGTGTAAACAACGCATAAAAATACCTTTTAAATATTTTGAATCATGCCTGTAGAAATTATTAGTGGTACGCTTTAATGAGCGCGTGAAGTTACCTTTAAAATTCCATTCAAACTTTTCCTAATAATTCGTGTAGTTCTTTCCCCTTTTCACTATCTGCATAGGGGTGTGGAGGTCCCTGCCCCGTCAATTAATCACGTCGTCGCTTTGTTGTCTGCACTCTGTGGCCGCCATCTTGGATTTGCAGTCTGCAATGGTAGTCGGAAGTAAATCTCGACGAATAAATCAACGCATCGTTAGCAGGGACAAATCTTGTGGAGTGGATGGCGTCTTAAGTGAATGCTTGAATGTTTTGTGGTAGTAGTTGTGGGTTGGTTTGTTGTGTAATGCATGTTTGGTAGGCTGTTGGTAGAGAAGTTACTGGATTAGTAAACGAAAAAGTAACAATTGGTATGCACGCCGTGGAGTTAAATATTTCTGAGAAATTATTTTTTTCGAGCAACTCTCCAAATGCCAACTTTTAGTAATCTGGCTTATTTTGAAATACCTACCTATAATAATTATTATACTTTGCATAGGTATTTAAAAAGAGAGTTGGTCAATGTTCATATCAGTAACTTTGAAGAAGCTAAAGATAATTTGAAGAAATTCCTGTAAGCACTAGATCAGTTATTCAAGGTCTGACATCATCTAGTGTAGAAAAACACCACAACTGAATGTTTACTATAATACTTACCTATAAATGGTAGTAGGGTGTTCAGATATTCCGTGAATTTCGTTTGACGTCTGCACTCTGTCTGCATGTCAACGCCGGTAATAGGGTTCGCCGAATAAATCAACTTTTTGTCCGCGAAACGACAAATCGTCTGAAATGTTGTATTTACATTCAAATTATACAAATGTTTTCAGAAATTTCTCTTAGATTTTTGTTAGAAATTCATGCAAAACTATGTTATCAGATTGTTTTTCAACTATTGGATGGCTTGAACAATTTTCAGATCTTTTCAAAGCCCATTCATATTCATGCAGAAAGTTTGTACTTTTAAAGTTTTTATAGAATTGTAATTTTAATTTAGCCGGCTAAAATCGGTTACCCATCTCTATGGTAGTTAGGCTTTAGCTCAGACTTTATTGCCCTGTCTCACTTAAGCTAGACACTTAAATTCATGCCTAATTAAAAGCCCGCTGTTTGATTGTAGACTTTTAGCACTGAGACGAGCGTTGAAAATCCTAGAGCGCTTTTTATTTACGCATTCATGTAATTCTCGCTAAGTGTGTCTTTTCTAAAACTCAAGCGTAACTTACATTGATCATATTGATATATCACATTGGGTTCAATGCGATCTGCGATTAATTCGAGGCAAATTTCTGCCAGGTTACGTTTACGCTTATCTAGCTCATTCCTTACTGTCCGCACTATAAGTTAGTTTAGGACCTTTATTCGTCGTTTATCGTTTCAGAACACATTTGTTTACGTCATTAAATAATGCTTCAGGTTCCTTTGTTTGAACCGGTTCGGTTCAAGTGTTTACCTGGTTTGTCCATGTGGTTTTATCTTTAGAAAGTGGTTATTTATAGTGTTGATTTTGTGGCATAACAATGTTTACGCCTACGTTCCTTTTGATGGGATTATCTCGGAGTTTTGCAAGTTAAGCCATCAAGTAAGGAAGGATTACGAATCGGTTTAATGGGATTTCAGAATTGTGTTGTCATTCGATGATTCTCTGTTCCAGGTAATTTCAGTTATTGCGTCCATCGCAACGGTAGGCTAAGAATAGTTGGAATGGCATCGTCGCACAGATTCAATCGACTGATCAATACTTACGTTTGGTTCATCCGTTCGATCGTTTATCTTTGAAAATCTGGCATCAACACTCTTTAGTTATTATTTATTGATTCAAGTTTCTTGTCTGTGGCATACAATAAAATTTAAGCAACAAACGACTTAAGGGGCATGCGTCAAGGTAGCCCGCGAAATTCAAATTTTCTTAGGTTTTTTGCAATTTCCAGGTCAGTATCAGGTTGTATGGTGATCTAAATATGATTCGCGACCGTATCAAATACGGTTTTACAGAATTATAATCATTAGAATCAGCAATACATCTCTATAAGTTCATATTTCCCTATTGAATGACTATTTCATGAAATCATGACATTTGAGGGCAATTCTAACTTAAGGAGTTGTATTGCTGATTGTTATGATTATAATTCTGTAAAGCCATATTTGTTACGGTCACGAATCATATTTTAATCAAAGTACAACCTGACAGTGACAGTGAAAATTTGAATTTCGCGGGCTACCCTGAAGGTTCCGCCTTAAATCATTTAACCACTGTTGTGTAGACTGTGCAACTTTTGTTGTTGCTTCAGCTTATACTCGTAGAATGCCACAGGCAATTAATTCGCAGCGTGTAAATCAGGCTTCAGAAGTCCCAGATTTGTTGACGCAGTTCCTCAGACATTTGCAGCGTTCAATCTTATTCTAGTAGTTTTTCAACTTGTCCCCTTTTCCTGTCAGCGAATAACCTCGCACAGCTTATCTTTGATCTCACCAAACGGTGCACCCACAG
Organism: Griposia aprilina; assembly: GCA_916610205.1. Classification (NCBI taxonomy): domain Eukaryota; kingdom Metazoa; phylum Arthropoda; class Insecta; order Lepidoptera; family Noctuidae; genus Griposia; species Griposia aprilina. The sequence goes on along the minus strand of OU744294.1, from coordinate 5,386,974 downwards.
TCCGTAGTCAGAGTTCAACAACCCACCCCACAAGTGCATCCATCACGGTAATACTGCATCTAATAAAGAGATAATTGAAGCTGCGTGGGAGGGTGTACCTCCGTCGAGAGAACCCCCGCTCTGCTGAATTTGCTTTAGTATCGGATGACATCAGAGTATCGTATCGAATAGTACCTACAGCTGCAGCTGGTACAAGTACCTACATAAATCTGAGTTTGCAATGATTCTTGGTAATGGGGAATTAATATGTTTCTATTATGAGTGGCTTTTGAACGCAATTCTGCTGTTATAAGGGAATGGGCACTATATCATTTACTAGGTGAATGAGGCTCATGATTCGGAAAATATATGTCTTGAAAGTATAATTTTGCGGGTAGTTTGACAAAATAGATATTGGTAGGGTTACCTTTAAAAAAAAGACCTAAGTAAGTAATCCGTCTAGTATTTCCTAATGATGATAACGGAAAAACTTTCCTTTAACCATTTCGTACTCATTATAATACTTATGTAACAATTTTTCTTTCTTTTTTCTATAACTATGGTTTTTTGCAAAGTTATACCTACATTTTGAATCGTCATTTACGTTGTTATGCAATAGTAATAGTTCATTTCTTTGTCAGAATGCTGTTATAGAGGTGTTACATAGTTTTTAAAGTTCATAATATGCCGCCGTTTCCGGCATACAAATACATTTTCAGTGTGTTTTTGGCACAGATTTTAATGTACATACTTACTCATAAATTGCCATTTACTTTATAATGCGCAAGAAACCATGCGGATCAGTGGTGCCCCTGGTGACCCAGTGGTAACGCCCGCGATGTACGAGTTGTAGGTCGTAGGTTCGAACTCAGACAGGCGCATTACTTTGTGTAAATTTAATTTATTTTTAATTCATCACGACTTCTCTCAAAATGGTGATGGAAAAGATCATGAGGAAACCCACATGTCCTAGAACCAACCCGCACTGGGCCCGCGTGGTGGATCACGGCCCACTCTCTCTCACGGAGAGGAGGCCTGTGTCCCAGCAGTGGGAACATTATAGGCTGATTATTATTACTCATTATTATTACTGCTTACACATTTTTTCACAACAATATTATGTAAAAAATATTTTATTTATATGCAAAACCTCGACCCAGTGCAAGGTGCATAAAAACAACATAATTTAATACAAAAATAAGGTCATAAAACATGAATACTCCAGAACATAAGATTATTCACACATTTGCATTCAATTGGCATCATTTGCACGGTTTTATACACCGAGCAATTTTCATGAAACTGTAAACAATATAATTTGTATGAATATTTAATTTACATAATGGTGTCGATAAATACGATATTATGTAGGAGATCCATAATGTTAGTGAGTTTCAGAAGTTTTCAGTTTTATTTTCTATTTAACCGACTTCACAAAAAGAAGGAGGTTCTCAATTCGTCTGATGTTTTTTTTTTTTTTTAAAGTGTTTTAGCTCAGAACTTTTTTCTGGGTGAACCGATTTGGATGATTCTTTTTTTTATTTGATAGCTGGTGCTTCACATGTGGTCCCATTTAAATTTGGTCAAGGTCGGACCAGTAGTTTTTGAGTTATCTTTAATACTGCATATTTTTTCCACTTATTTTATATGGATGATGTGTTAATAATTTCCTGTCACTATTATTTACACACCAAGTAGCGGTATACGAATTTGTGTGGGGTAGGTACCGCTACTAAAAAATGAAAAATAAAAACTTTTTTACAAAAAAACAACCGACTTCCAAAAAAAATCACTAAAAGACGAGAAAAATAACTTTAATTTCGAAAGTCGGTGGCCAAAAACGAAAATACAAAACCTAAGACACCGACTTCCGAAATTAAAGTTATTTTTCTCGTCATTTAGTGTTTTTTTTGGAAGTCGGTTGTTTTTTTGTAATTTTTTTTTTATACTTTTTTAATAAGACCTAAAGTTCTTAATAATTTATTACAATCTAGCCTAACAGACTAATAAGCAACTTAACTTTAACTTATTATTTTACGTGATAGTTTACGCTATAACTAAGAATAGGGGCAATTTGCACTTTCACACGATTCCGTGGCACTGTCTTAGAGTCTGATAAATTAATAATAAAAAACACTTTGTTTACACATTATTCATTCACTATTTATAATATTTTCCATCACTATTTATACACTGCACTGCAACTCAAATGGTTTAGTTCTCTTTAGCCTACGCACTATGTCCGTGTTGTTTTCAGAGTTGAGAAGTTTTTGAGAAAGACTTCGACTTTGTCTTTCCTGGTACTCCCTCTTGAAAGAAGCTCTCAACACTCCGAAAGTCTTGAAACAGGTTAGTTCTTTGAAATATTGAATGGCACTTAACTGTCATGTTTTTCTACAATATATTTTTGAGACATACGGTAAGACCAAAAAAAAACTCCTGGTGTCGCAGTGGTTACTTCCAGCCTCTCATGCACGAAGTTGTGAGTTCATTCAAATCCGGGTAAGTGCCAATGTGATTTTTACAAATCATGTACTTTCTTAGATTATCTTAGAAATTACTGACATCGGTAAAAGAAAAAATCATGTGGAAACATGGACTCATACCTAGTTAATCTTGAGCAAGCGTGGTGATCAATGCTCGTGCCTTCTCTGTATGAGAAGAAGCTTTTGCCTTGCAGTGGGACAATATTAGGCGGGTATTATTATTATTAAGAGTGCATACACGAATCCACTAGCGCCACTCCTTTAAAAAAATATTATCTCGTGAATGAGAAGGAATTTTGAAAAACGGCTCAAGAAGAGACCTCGGTAAGTGTGTCGAGAATTTTCTAATACCTTTTATAAACTTTCATATTGAGACACGAAGCAACAAAATACGATCTAAATGAATGTGGCCGCTTTTGTTTAGTTCGAATTTTGTTGCTCTGAATTTTGTTGTATCAGTATGAAAGTTTATAAAAGGTAATAAAAAAATCTTGACACACTTACCGAGGTCGCTTATTGAGCCGTTTTTCAAAATTCCTTCTCAATCACGAGATAATGTTTTTTTAAAGCAGTGGCGCTAGTGTACCCGTGTATGCGCTCTTAACATGAAAGTTCTCTTACACTTCGCCACCCGGTACCTGCTGCCAACTAACCTGCAGGCGAACGAGTAAGACATTTTAACGAGCACAGACGAATCAGAAGGCAGTCGTTTGAATAAATAAAGTTCAAGAACCGACTGTTCATTGTAGTTGAGGTTTCTATTCTAGATTTATTTGAAGCATTTTAGTGCTCTAATGCAGTTTTATTTATTCAGTAAACTGGCTATAAAACTTGAAGTCTTCTGATGCCAATGACAGTTCATGAAGATTTTGCTTTTTACAACCGCTGTTAGTTGCTTTTCTCTCGTTATGGGCTTCTGAATTGTTTATTTATTAATTTGTCTTTATGACTTCATTTTTTACAACCTAATTTATTAAGGGTGCTACACACTTGTTCGAGTTGGCAGAGCCAGGCGGCTATATCGTATCCTGGATGGATGGATGTTTGTTACTCTTTCACGCAAAAACTACTTAACGGATTTGGATGGAATTTGGAACACAGATAGTTTATAATCTGGATTAACACGTAGGATACTTTTTATCCCGGTAGTACGTTCCCATGGGATAATTTCCGACATCCACGCGAGCGAAGCCGCGGGCAAAAGCTAGTCTAATGTACAGAGTGGCAGGGACATCGACGCTCAAAGTGTAACCATGAATTAAATTAGCTGTTCCATACATTTTGACTGCGTAAGTGTTGTACGTACTTTTCTATGAAACAGCAGTTTTTTTTTTTGATAACCTACGTAAAATCTCTACACATGGAGGTTCAGAATCATGTACTGAATCCATGGTAACAGCGTTGAGCCGTTGTGCGTGCGTCAATATCCCTGCCACCCTATTTATGTTGCTGGCCGGCTGTGCCGAATTGTGCCGAATCATGAGGACCCGAACAAGTGTGTAACACGCCTTACAACTTTTTTGTATAAATGTAACGTTCTATGAGTTGGAAAGAGAGAGAGTTGGTTGAGTTTCAGGCTTCTGTCTTTCAGGCAGCAATTACGCTGTCCTCTATAAAGCTCTTGGATTATACTTGCTTTCCAGTCTTCTCTATCCAAAGTCAGCTGATTTCAACGTAAACAGCTGTCCTGTGCCTGAATATGCACAAGTTATTTTTTTAAAGACGATGGTGTCCTTGAGAACAAAAATTATATTAAAGTGAATAACTTAGCACACAAATGAGATTTGTTCAAGATTAACATTCCAGTCTTTATACTTGAACAAATTCTAAATCATCCAGCCGAAATTACGCACTAAACTTAGGGTTTTCACTTAGACATATTCTGTTTAAAACAACACGTGTCTAACAGTCTATTGTAATATTTGTAAACCAAGATTTAAGTGGTATCATCGCAATTTTGGAAGCAGCCATTATAAAGGAGCTGTTCCAAAATCCTTGTACACGCAGCTTACATATCAAGCTATACATTTCCAGTATAAGTCGACCTCTCATTGTATGGAAATCATATACAATGCGAGATCAGCTTATGCTCGATATGTAGTCGTGCGTAGGTACACTATAATTAAAAATAGGAAACACATTTAAAACAGCTCTCAACTGTCCAATTACTTTAAAATGGCTTTGTTTGCTGGTAAAACACAAGAAATTACACTTGAAATTGCAACACACAACAAAAAGCTTTCATGGCGGTAAGCTGTCAATAAACCTATTTTTCTTTTTCTTTTTTTCATTTTGATTAATTAACGACGTTTGACATGTTTATTTCTGTGGAGGTTGAAGGTTGACACGACCGACGACGAGACGAAAATGACTGAAGTGACACTGTTGTGACAGCTGAAAGTTCTCTTGCTAAGATCAAAAAATAATTGATAAAAATAAATATCAATGAACTACCACAACAGTATCCATTTAAATTAATTATCTGTATTTTCCCCGAAAACTACGGATTGTTCTCTCTTTTTTTTGAGGTAATGTTCATAATAGACCAGTGGGATAATTACGTAACACACTAACAGTAGGAATGTGTTTTATTTTGATAGTTCAACAACATTCATTGCGCTATTAACGTTGTTGAGCAGACAAACTTTTCGAATTTATGAAGCAACGGATTAGCTTCAAAATGATTCAGATTGTGATAGATAGTGTGTTACGTAATTATGGTGCTGGCCCATTTTGAAACATCTCCTTTTAAGTGGAAAAGTTATAACTTACTGATTTTTAATTAAGTGTCTGCTGCAAGTGCTTGCAGATTGATTGTGTAATAGAAACAGGCACTATAAGTATCTATGTCTATAATTTGTACATGAGAATCATTATGATTATTCTTTGTCGTATATAAGTATGCCATAAGTTAAATGCAGCTTCAGGAGGTGATGAAACAGGCAATAAACTTAGTAATAGTAGTAGTTAATTAGTTGGTCTTGCTTGTTTATAATAGCAAGCAGGCCGAGAATAAGAAAGACACAAATAAGATCTATCAAAGCCTGTCAACGCGCTTTCAAGAAACGCCTAGCATAAGTTTTAGAACCTACCGTTTACAAGTGATGATGGTAGAGATGAATGTTGAATGAAGAATGTTTATTGTTGTATTTGTTTAAGTGGCCTCCTTACTACAGCGCTTGCATGGTAGTGATAATAGTATCCTGAAAATGATAGCTGCCAGACCAGACTGCCCCTTTCAGAGGCACTGGGTGGCGACGGTCATAGGTCAACATAAATAAATAATTTGTGAAAACTAACAATACTAACCTACCTATTGTTACTTACACCACAATACTAAATAAATTATGGACCTTATAGTCTGAAATAAAGTTTTATTATTATTATATTAACTCTATTACCTACTCAACAAACAACCAGGATTGTACAACCACTGCAAATTCCCCTCATTTCATTCAAGTATTCATAAAAATCTGAGCCGTAACCGCTCCTCTAGAAATGTATTCAGCACATTTGTATAAGTTGCCGCACGTCTTAACCCTCATGTACCGTTCACGTCTCCAACTCGAAATTAAATTATATTGTGTTGCAATATGTTGGATGGACAGCGTGAAAGATGATATGGCTAGAAAGGAGGTGACTACTGAAATAACGATTAGGAACCGGCGGCGCCGGCACACATCTGGCGAAGCGCAGCACATCGCATTCGTCACTGCCAAACAAATATCGACCTTGCACCAGTTAATTAAAGTTGAAAATAAATAAACTTCCATTAGCTAAGCGCGTCTAAGCGTAAAGAGGCGCGTGTCTGAAATTATTTTATCTCAACTTTATTTTTAGGTAGGCAACGTTGATATTTGTTTGGCACAACCGCACCGTTCAGCGCGTCGCCAGGTGTTTGCCGGCCCTAATGGAGATGTATGGAAGAAACAGACATGCTGAACCGACCCCACATAAATTGCAATAAGGCAAGACATTGATGATGATGATGGTGACTTTATATTACTGGCTTTTTCGCGGGTAGGATGGGCAGAAGAGTATTGTAGGTGAGAGTCTATTCTTTGCAGATTTATTGCCCCTGCCCAATACTTGCTGCCACAGCTGTAACTGCTGGGTATTTTTGTTTGAATGTAGTAAGTAGTGGTATGAAGATAGACAGTCAGCTGGTTTGGTAACGGGGCTCACTATCCAGGGTGCGTCTGAATGACTATCACATAAACTGGCACTCATGACGACATAACTCAATTTCCATTCACTCCATTCCAGCGTAGCATTATAAAGGTATGAGGAACAGGGTGTAAAGTTCTCTTATACCACCATAAAAAGGGAGGATTTTCCGACCAGACGGGTATCGGGTCTGTTGGGCAACTGCCCGACGTTTGATGTCGGGAAGTTGTATATATGCTAGTTCCGCGGTAAACACTGCTTGCGCGATCCAGGATTTTGCGTGATGTCAGTGTGACGCTTAGCTCTCATGTGACGACGTAGATGCCGCTATAGCATCATCAGCCTACAACGTTGTCACTGCTGGACGCTGGCTTCCTCTCTGTGAGTTGGACTAGGCCAGAATCCACCATACCGCCGGCCTCGTCACTATGGAGGCGGTCCGGCCGGTGCTCGACCTCTGGCTCGGGAGGAGGCACGGCTCCCTGTCGTTTCGGGTGACGTAGGTGCTCTCGGGGCATGGTTGTTTCGGGAAGTACCTGTGTCGCATAAACAGGGAGCCGGACGCCCGGTGTCACCACTGCGTCGACTGTCGGGAGGACACGGCGCGGCATACGCTGGCAGAGTGTGCCGCTTGGGAGGAGCCGCGCCGTGCCCTCATCTCAGGAGTAGGCAGTGACCTGTCGCTGCCGGCCGTAGTGAATGCTATGGTCGGCGGCGACGAGTCCTGGGACGCGGTGGTATTCTTCTGCGAAACAGTTATCTCGCAGAAGGAGGCTGCGGAAAGGGAGCGAGAGATCTCATCCTCTCACCCGGCCCGCAGCAGGCGCACCGGGCGTCGGCGGAGGGCGGACTACGCCCTCTTCCAGCCCCCCTAAATGGGTCCAGGGACGACGGACTTGGGGACGTCCGTCGCCCCCCATACATCAGGACCCGAGGCGGCGACGCGTAGTGTTCCACGCGCGCCCCTCTTAGACGTCGCGGGGGGAGTCAAACACCTCACTCCCCCCGCTCGACCGGACGGGGCCCGCAGAGGCGGGCCGGCACCAGTCGGGGGTTGCGGAAGATTCGTATGTTCCCGCGACCCCCGACGCAGGTGTGAGATGGAACACCGGGGTGGTTTTTAGTCAGTAAGAGTCTGACAGACCCCTCCGCCCCCAGGGCGGGGGACATCCATGAGGATTTTCCACCCCGGATCAAAAAAAAAAAAAGGCCAGAATCCACCATGCAGCCCCATTCTAACGTTACTAACTGTTTTGAAGACCTGGGAATCGATGCTCGCTTGGCAGCCGAACATACTCTGCCTTCTATTATCTAAATTAGTTTGTACATACATTACATTAGTCCCAAGCGGTTTAAATGAGCTTTAAGTTGGTCGTGTGCCGTATTTTAGATCTGGCATACTCTTGCAAACCTAAGCAGTGCAGTACATACGTGTACCTAAGTTGTCGGAACTTGCTATACTACATGTTATTTAAGACAGAATTGAAGCTTACGATGCTCTAATAGGTAGTTGTAATACCTGTAATGCTCAACAATATTTAGAGATGCACTATACGAAGTAACAAACGTAGCTTCGGAGGTTTTTTTTTAAATGTACGAAGTTAATTCTGAAAGGACCAATGGCTGAATTCTTATTTATTTATTTATTTATTAAAACTTTATGCACAAGTAAAACAAAAATACTGTACAAAGGCGGACTTAATGCCTGAGGCATTTTCTACCAGTCAACCTTAGGGTGATGCAGAGACTAAACATGGCAGGTGCAACATAAGGGATAGATAACTTGAAAAATAATAAATACTAATACATAGATACATACATACTCGTATAACGAAAATAAACTTAGTCAAGAGAAATAAAGATAGGAAGAGGAGAAAACGAATCCAGCAAATCAGCGCTGGGATGATTCTGCCAACTTCTTACGAATATGTTCACGTGCCTTCCATTTAAAAGATAACCGACTGGTTGCCGTCCTGATGCTCAGAGGGAGCGCATTCCAAAGAAAGACCGCCTGGACAAAGAATGAAGAGTGAATGAAACCAGAGCGGTGAGAAGGACATCGTAGAAGACGATTGTTGGTGGAACGAAGATTTTTACTATGCGGGGAGCATAAGTATTGAACATTTGAAGTGAGGTAAGAAGGAGAAGTAGGTTTGTCGAGAATAGAAAACAACATACACAGAGCCCTCAACTCTCTGCGCTGACGAATGGGTAACCATTTTAAAAGCAACCGGTGCGCGGACACATGGTCCTACTTACGAAGATTGAAAACGAATCGAGTGCAGTTATTTAGAAGGCGGTCAAGTTTATTGAGGAGATCAGCATTCAGGTCATAGTAGCACACATCACTATAGTTAATTTTGGGAAAGATTAGGGACTGCACAAGCATTGCCTTTATGTATGATGGGAGAAGGTTTTTCAACCGATAGAGCGACCGCAACGTTCCGGTGACTTTTTTACTAACAGTCGTGACCTGCTTTCGCCAGTCAAGACAAGTGTCGACATGTAGACCAAGATCCTTTACATCGGAGCTAAACGGGATACCTACTCAACTCACTTTTAAGTCTAATTATTAAGACTAATAGACTTTTAAGAACGTCTTACAGTTAAGCGTCGTTTGTGAAATTCGGAGGTAAATGTGGAAAACGGGGGTGTATTTTTTTTCAACTTTTCTTTCTTAAACCCGCGCCCTCGTATCACATACACCCTATGTCGACTCAAATTTGTCACGAGTAAACCCATAATTTACATAGGGTCGCTGATCCAAATATTAATCTTAATTGATGTAAATTAAAGAGCATTACTTTGAGTCCCAAACAGCGAGATTACTCTCAAAACGGATTTCGCAACAATAAATCCAAAACAAAAAACATACTCTGTTATTTTATGAACTGAATCGGTATGCATATGAGAAGTTTCCAGGAAAACAAACAGTTTAGTTAATCAGATGCTGACCCATTCACACGCCGCCGCCCGCGCCGGTCCTTTGGTCCGCAACCCGAGACAGTTCTCAAGGGCAGGAGGCCCTCGCCCCCTCCATCAAGAATAGCGGTTGCAGAAGGACCATTTGGTGTAAAATGTGTTATCAGTTATCACTGAATGCAATTTAAGCCAACGAACATACCTAAGAATGAAAAATTGTTAAAAATATAAAATCAACTGTCTTTCCCATACTGGTTTGAACAATTGAGTAGTTTATGCATGGCTTATTATTATTGGCGAGATTATGAATAGCACCAAGATTATCCAGTTGGATTCTGTCATGTCATAACCTCAATAGGTACGAAATAGCTCATATAATTTTATTTAAGTATAAGAGCTGTCTGTGTGTATCGATAAAACCTTCACCGTCGCTCGTAGTCACTGAATCACTGTGAAAATTTGTGTCAGCGTTTGGTCCTTCTACACATTTTTGTTGAGTGTCCCCTCACTATTTATATTATGATTGAGTGAATCACTTGATTAGAGACAATACGTCTAAAAGCTCTTTGTTTTTTACTAACGAGTGTTTCTGCGAATCTCGACTGATTCCCATCTGCTATGGACTTCGGTGTGATTGAGTTTGTAAAATTATTTGGTCTCGCTTTTATGAAGGTTCCAGGCTACCCGGTTGAATTTCAATTTAAACATATTTACCCTGTGATATTTTATAAAAGATTTTCGGCAAATACAAATCAAATTGACCGAAGATCTATGGGGAATGTCTATCAAAGTTTGTACATCCATAATCGAGACTATAGTACCATACTTAGCTTAATTATTTAATTTGTGTGCAGATCAAGGAGTCTTCCCGGATCTAATGAAATACAGTAAAGATATACCACTTTTTTAAATCCGGGGACAGCAAAGACTCCAAAAATTATAGACCAGTATCCGTGTTGCCGGTATTCAGCAATGCATTCGAAAAGGCGCTCAATCAAATGCTTCAATTGCTTAATCATTTTAACACCAACAAAATATCACACGATCACCAATATAGTTTCACCAAAGGACGTTGTATGACTGACGCCAGTGTCACTTTAGTAAAACACATATTTACAGCGTTCAGGAGGCCCAAGATACCATAGGAATATTTTGTGACCTCTCCAAGGCATTTGACTGAGTTAATCACGAAACCTTACTCGTAAAACTTGAGTATTATGGACTAGGTAAACTTGCGCTCAGTTTAGTAAAATCTTATTTAAATGATATACATATGATATACAGATGACAACAAAATGTTCAAATAAATGGTGTCAATTCACTTGGTTCAAAAGTAAAAATGGGGGTTCCACAAGCCTTGACATTAGGTCCTTTCCTCTTTTTAGTATTTACTAATAATCTACTCCATTTATTAAAAAACCAACCACAAATGGTGTTATTTTCTGACGATACCTCCTTAATTTTTAAGATAAATAGACGTGCATCAAATCTTTACGACGTAAATAACGCGCTTCTGCAAGTTCAAAATAGGTTCACTGCTAATAATTTAGTATTAAATGGGAAAAAAACGAAATGCATAAGATTTGCTTCATCGAATGTTAAAAGTCGTGATTGTGACATAGTATTGAATAAAGAGAAACTACAATTCGTCGCTAAAACTGTTTTCCTGAGGATCACGCCAGACTCTAGGCTGCAATGGGGTTCTCATTTAAAATCGCTTACAGTCAGTAAGAGTCTGACACGCCCTTCCGGTCCGCCCAGAGCGGGAGAAGTCATTTGATGATTTCCCACCCAAAAAAAAAGGGCGGCTAATTTCAGCAGCAATTTTTATTACAGACGCTTTTAACGTGCCCGTCTTTCTACATCGTTCTCACATGTATAATTTGAACATTAATGATGTAACCAATTTTTTGTAACAATATTTTGATTTAAAAGAGCGTCCGTGGAGTTTCTTGACCGTTCTTCTCCATAGGTGCCTTCTTCGCTTTGGAATGGGCAACTAGCTTCATCTTACTGTCTGACCGACCCCATGACAATTCAAAAGTACCTGAAATTGGTATATCTGAAATTAATGCTTTGACTTTGAGTTTATAGATATTTTATTTTACGTATACAGAATGTTATTTTTATTATTTTCGAGTTATGTCACTATAGAACATGATGATTAATGATGAACTGTTTGAATTTAAGATGAACACCACTTGAAAGCATATTATGCACTACGTGACAAGACATTTATTATGTCATGAAATTCATTCAAGTTTTACTAGAATGTATTTAAAAGAGTCCAACCGCTGTAATTATTACGATGTACATATTGCATTATATTCTGAAAAGATAGGGTCACCATTCATATGGTCGAAATTCTAGACGTGATAAAAACCATAGAACAATTTTATTTATTCCATAATGAAGTGACAATTACAAAGACCGTTGAAGGTAGCGGGAAAACTCCAGTTCGCTTTATAAAATACCTTTAAAAAACATTATGATTATTCTGTTAAGCAATTATACTCGTCTTTCATAATCAAAGGATAATAAACGAAACTCAAAAGGAACGTTACGCGAGCTTTGAATAATCTAACAGTATTTATTGAACGGTTCGTAAAACGAACAACGAAAATTCAGCATGAATTTATACAGAAGTTCATTAGTTTCTGTTTTATGCCCGTTTTCACTAACACTAGGCACTAATTTAGGTGTCGCTTAGTCCTTTGTGTGTGTGTTCACAATATTTATTTTTTATCACTAGCTTCTGCTTGCGGCTTCGCCCACGTGGACGTCGGAAATTATCGCACGGGAATGTGCTACCGGGACAAAAAGCCTATGTCCTTCTTCGGGATGCCATCTATCTCCTTGCCAAACTTTATCGAAATCCGTTCAATGCAGACAGAGTTACTTTCGAATTTATAATATTAGTATGGATGATGTATTAAAATCACAAACAATGTTTTTGGTATTAACAAACTTCGTTTGTGGCTAGTATTAACTAGCCACAAACGAAGTTTCATAACTGGATATGACGACAGCTTTTACTTCAAGCTTACCTTTGGGCTCCAAGGACCAGAAATGATTCTACACGGTTCTTATGCCTTTAACTTTGACACCCCCAACTCCTAAGGAATTAACGATGCATTGTCGATCATAGAGATAAAGTTGAAAAGTTTCACGTGCCAACTGAAAATAGCTATTTGCCAATTCATTCAACTATTTTAATAGTGGCAATTGGCATAGTTTCAGCTGAAAACATAATTTTGCCCATTTACAAGTCTTGACGTTTGTCTATTATACTGTACTGGATTTGCAGTAGCGAAATTATACCTTTCCTTGGTCCAAGGTCGGCCTCGAAGTTAACCTCTGGCTTTAAGGTTAACTTTAACAACCCTCTGATTAAACTTGTTCTAGTTTTGAGCTCATCTAGTATTAAAGGAAAGTTAAACTGTAAACTTAAATTAGTTGTTTACATACATCCCGTAACTCTCTAAGTCCCAACCTCAGACCATATAAAAAAATCAAGACAGCGCTGTCAACAGCGACGTGAGGCCAGTTTCGTAAACATGTGTGCACCTAGTGAGGTGTAGTTTGGTTGTAAATTGGGTTGTAAATGTGTGCGTATGAGCCGGTATACACAGAGCAAAGTGTAGTTTTGCATGCTTCACTGTATTGTTCGCAGCGCTCTGTCTTGATTTTTATTTGGTCTGAGGTCCCAGCGTATTGATGATCGCAGCAAGGAAGTCGCCACTATCCATCCATCCGATTAGTAACATCAGTTTGATGCATTTAACTCCATTTAATGGTGAAAGTCATAACTTTTAGTCCAACCTAAACCAGAAATGGAAAACAGTACTTATCGTACAGACACAAAGACGCCATCGTTAATATCCGTGAATAGTAAATGTGGAGTTTCTTGTCGGCTCTTCTCCAAGAAACAACCAATTGGAACCGTGCACCTTGTTTCTGACGTGTAATAAGTGCCCATCTAGGTTTATGTGGAATAAAATATTTTGATTTGATTTGAATATGAAAATGAAATTACCGAGATTTGCTCTCAGGAATACATTTTGGCTCACTGCTAAATCTGGACCGGCAGTTTGTGGTGTCGACAGCTAATCCTTCTGCACCGAGAGATTAATATGTTTACACGTATTCGTAACTCTTTGGTAGTAAAGTAACGTAATATCAAAATTGGTTGCCTTCTTCCTCGTTTATTTCAGTACGATCTGAATAATTCGTTTATTTCATAAATTTTCTGATATCTTATATTTGACTAAATAGCTTCTGCCCACGAATTCACATACAAACTTTTAATTCCTCGTAAGACCCGCTTAGGGACCAAGTTACAAAAAATCCCTTTCAGTGTAAGTAGTTCTACCAGTATAGAAGTACAATAAGAACGGATTTTTCTGAGCAATATTGTCCTTTGAGATCTTCCATGGTTGTACAATGTACAGTCAACCGCGCATCATACAACCAAACACTGTGAAAATCGCTCTTACTTCTACGATGTAAAGGCACTGTCAAGGTCAAATTTGGATTAATTTTGAGCGGTTAAGTGTACATTAACTGTCTATTAAGGAGTTGTAATATACAAATGTTCGTCTTTTTTGTTACTACAATATCTACGTAGTTATTATGTTACGCTTACGTCAACAACAGTTGTCTACTGCGACTTCTTTCTCAAATTGTTCTATTTCTCGCTAAATCTTGTTATGACTGACTTCAATAACGCAATCTGTGGTCTTGAAGTTATGAGCACAATGACATATTTCCTCGACACAGAATGTAGCTAGTAAAATATTATGATACTCGTTATTTTCAGAGGAGACTTCATTTTGATGCTTGATACAATTTGTCATATTGTTCTAGTTTTCGTCTTTTTAGGAGTTTCGGTCTTTAACTTACTTCTTTTGTTTTAAATTAAAAGATACTCTTTTGTCGATTCAGACATTTTCTATTTAGATTGTGGAGTAGGCTATGTTGTGTGAGATAAATGAAACGAAGATCCACTGTAATATTGTTTATTATAACACTGTCACAATCGAAGGATTACAGTACTGTTCCGAACCGCAGCACAGAGCCAGTTGGCTGGCTAGTTACAAATGCAACATGCATCGTATGCAAATAGCGTGCCCTTACAACCATCCCCCTTCTTTCCAAAAAAAATAAGTATTATAATGGTAATTACAATAGGTATGACTAGTAACTTATGGAACGTTTACGAGAAACGCAAAATATCACTTGCAAAAAAAAAAAACTACAATGCACTTTGTAATCACGCGTAACTTCCTGTAGCAGTAGCTGGTTGTGGCTGTGTGACCACGACACTGGGCATGACATGTTGCAGTGTCGTCGGTGCGGGCGCTGTCCTCAATTCAAAATCATTCCAATTTTTTTGTATTGATTCTTTAAAATATACTTGTCTATAAATTTTGGACAGGGCATCTGTTTAAAACCCAACTATCACACCCTAAATCAGATCTACATAAGCTAGTACTTTAGTCCACAGGTTGAGACTTGGTTCATCGATCCGTTTCGACCGGACAACTGGCCATATTCTCAATTGCAATTAACAATATCCTCTACAATTTAACCCACTTTGCTACCGCACGACGAACATCTGCGTGACCTAGGAAGACATAATGAAGACTAATTAACTAGCTATCACGACGTAACAAATAATACGTGACACCGTGACAGTAGTCACACCAGCTGCCGGAATAGCCGATGATGATTTAGCAGCGTGACAAACGGCCGGATGTTGGCGTGGTGTAAAACCAATTGACATGACATTCATGAATATATGGATGATATGATTAATATTCCAGACGGGTTTAGCAAAATTTCAATATATTGTGCCAATTTTTTTTTTGTTCTTTGCATTGTTCAGTTTACTTATCAAAGACGCACCGAGGATGGCATAGCACAATTGAGTCTAAAAAGGCGTCCGATAGTTTTAGTTTTGGGGACAATACTGCTTGTGATTTAAGAAGCCAAACGAGCACTTTTCATGATCAATGAATGAAATCTGATCATAAGTAAAGGAATAGCAGGATTTGCAAAGATAATGCTTCATGTTATATAGTAAGATCACAACAGAGTAAAGAGAACGCATAAAAGCTACATTACCTAAATGTGCCTCAGCATATCAATTTTTGAAAAAAAGAAGCTTAGATCTTCAGTTGATGATTATTGATTGATATGAAGATTTATTGATTACTACTGCTGATGATGCTGATATTTTACTCTCGTGATTGGCAGACGCTCCATAAATCTGCCTGCCGTACCGAAAGACGACGATATTTTATATTATCTCCCTTTTTGGGACAGAACTGGGCTGACGTGTTAGTTCTGACGAGCTAAAAACCTATCGTCAGCTTTCTTGTAGTCTTTTCGTGTAATACAATGTTTTTGTTAGTTATGTCACGCTTCAAGTTCAAATGGGCACAATGCACGTTTTTATTTAATCAAGTGTAATTTTAGACTTTGTACGAATGTGGGACTTAGGGCTGCTGCGTAAGCTTTTAGCAGAAGTTTTCCAATATTATTTCAAAACGTTTTCAGAACTGGAACTCCTAATATTTGATGGTCTTTTTCGGAGCGAAGGACCGGGGGGCTAAGTCTACTAATTTACAAACGTTGCAATGTTCTCTCCATTGTGAGTTTTTGACAGATTTGCCATATATCTGTATTAGGCCCCAAAATATTTAAGATTAGACCCCATCTCACTCACTCGATAGAATTTTTACCCACTTTTATAGGAACACATTTCAAAATTGTTATACTCAAATATAATTAAAAAAAATACTTTATTTATATTTATAAAAGCTAGGGTATTTTGTAAAATGTGCTTTCATACTTGGATCCTTTCTAAATTTCTACTAAATAATTTAGAGCATTTAAACATTTCTCCCCATTTTTCGTGAAAATACGCTCTGTGATCAGAAAAATAAAACCGATTATATAGAACGGAAGATACTCGTATCGCGTTAATTGATTAAACTTTATACTCCTGACGTTACGAGCTTTTTATATCACGAATCACAGATTATGTTAAATATTGAAGTATAATGCAAGTAATGTTCAGGCTTGATTCCAAGAATGGTTTTTATTTTTATTTTTTATTTATAACCTCAATGTTGGCTTAAAAACCCCATCAGTCTGACAAAACACGATCAAACTTTAGCCCGAGCCTAAACCTTCGAGTTTTTGTATTTTGAACTTTTCATTGACAACCTAAGACCCGGACTAAGTTGTCAGTTTTGTAAAAAGGAACTGTATTTCGATTTCTGTTAGGTTCTTATTTCAAAAACAGGCTCTATGGTTTAAACCATGGCTAAAGAAAAACCTTGTCTTGTAATAAGACCGCATGGGTTTTTTTGACAAGGTATGGTTATGCATCACAACATTGTCTTTATGCAGGTTTTCAACCTAGAAAGAACGGTGGCTCTGCGGTGGCTCTTTCATTGGCAATCATTGGTATCCAATTTTACCGTTGAAAAAGTTGTTATTTAAATGCCAAGTTTTAAGACCATAATCTAAGGCTTCAGTCCGTCTTGCTAACCATGACAAAATGTTATCTACACATATTATAAATTAATGTTTCTTTTCTTGTCTGGGGGTCTAGTCTCTAAGCATCTAAATCCGTAGTTTCACTCGAAGTTACGGATATACTCGTATGCTACTCAGTATCACTTATAGACATAAGACAGAAGACAACAATTGACAACTTGTTGTCCTTACTCCCGATGTGTTTTTGCCCTTCCGAAGAGGTTAATTAATCGGGTGTAGGGTTAAGTCTGATGTATCGAATTACTTTCGGTCGGGCCCGTATCTTCGTTGACAGCCTTAGACAGAAGACCCCGTGTCTGTGTAACCCCGTTGTTCTTCTAAACTACGCAACTGATTTTGATGCTATTATCACCATCATTCAGAGAATTTATTCCGGAAGGTTAATGAGTATAATACATTAATATTAAACTTACATGTAAAAAAGAAATCTCAACGTTTTGTCTAGTCGTAAAAACCGTGGGAAATAGGGGCGGGTCGCTAGTAGGTATCAAAAAAATAAAGGGCAAAGTAAATCACCTAGTAGCAGCCCTGCCACTGCAAATCGGTCTTGGTTATGTTTCGTTATTCTATATCGGTGTCAGGGCGAAGTTTCATAGATATATACTACTATACGTACAGACATCGATATTTAAGCGTTGAATGTACAAGGTTAGGTGAGCGGCCTGGGACACTCAGGTCTAGATAGTAGACGTTCTACTTCTGGTTTCCATGGCAACTGTCAGTAGCGGATTTGGGCTCAAAGATTGTTTGGTACGTTGCCATGGTAACCGTTTTTGATTTGTGGTTGTACCTAAGACTAAGGTGGATAATCAACAGTATCCGGTACTCTGCTTACATCGATGCAGTTAAAATGTTGTAATTAAATCTTTTTCATATAATTAATCGTAGAGCTTTGTTTGAACAGCAGTGGGCCTAGTTAGTTCAGTTGTTTATGTATGAATGAAAATGGTTTTTCTTTAGTTTAAATAAATTAATGTTTAGACATTCGTTTAGTTACAACTGTTTAAAATTTTGATTAGACAGTAGATCGTGAAGTCCTAATTTATGATTAAAACTTTAAATACACAAATTATACAACTACGTAAAATGAAAAAATTCTAGGCTTTATTGCCAAATAGCATTATACCTGTTTCTTCTAGTAGACTCAACCACTTATCGCATAACAAAATCAATGAAAACTTTTGTCGTGCAAAGCTATTTTTAGAAAAATTCCAAAGTAAAACTCCGCTGATCGAAAATAAACAGTTCTCCTCCCATCACACTAGCGAGTAGCCGTATTCCATTTGTCCACCCCCCGGGGATCACGCGGGATGGATAGGATATCGAATACCAGCACTTGGGCCATCCACTCCCGACTCTCGAGTCTTTAGAGACTTCGGGAGACATCGGGGAACTTCGGGTGTTATCGTGGATTTTGTAGTTTCATTCTTTAGGTTGTTGATTAGGTGATGTATAATGCCAGAGGAATGTAAATAAATAGGTGATCGATTTGTTAAGAACTTTTCGTACTTTTCGCTTCGTCCTGGTGTTATAGGTTCTACGAGTATGTTGATGTTTATTTGTTTTGTATAATAAAACTTATTTTTCTGTTACAGGTATGTCGTGACGGTGTCTCGGAATGAAAAGGTATGATTGAGAGAAAAGACGTTAGAAAAATTGGAAATGCCGAAGCCCAGAAGGCCTTGAAAAGTTACTTCTGTACCAACTTAAACTGAGTCATTAATACTTTTTACTGTAAAAATCTAAGAATTTTACACGACACTTATGTAATCAGAGCAAATGGCACTTACATAGCTTGAAATTCTTCTGAAACCGAAATAATGTTTCTACGTGAAGTACGCAAATTGTCAATTTCAATATTTTCCTGTCGGCTCCATTCTCGTTCGTATTGTAGAGTAATTTTATTTCGAAGTGAGAAAAATCTAATAAATGCGGTGTTGGGTCCTCGCCCCTGCAAATATATCTGCGCTCACAAAATTGGCTCATAAAAGATGGTTACTGACAGCTGTCAATAGCACGTGAAAATATTTGGTCCTTGGGTTATGAGTTGTGTGCACTAGGACAAATAAAAGGGCGAATTATTGAACGTGTTTTTTTAACGTATATTGGTAGATTGACCTACCTTGCGTCTAAAGCTGCGTGCAGATTTTTTTTTTTTGCCTGTACCGTTCAACGTGCATACGGAACGGAGGAACGGTACGGACAAAAGAACATATATCTGGAGCCAGCTTTATAGGATTGAGATCTATGTAGAATGTTGCGAGTAGAACTTGGATGAGGCTGACACAGGAGCGTGGGGATAGGCACAAGAAATGAGCAAGTCGGCAAGTCGGGCCAATGATTATGATTATTTTGATCTATGTAGCCCGTACGCGACAATACAATCCAATTTTTTTTTTTAGTTACTGTTACACCCTAAAACCAGTTATAACTTATCAAAAAACCAAACACTGTAAACGAAAACGCTGAAAAAGTTTCGGAAAAAATAATCTAATTACTTTTCGAAAGTTTTCCCTAACATATTATTATTATAATCGTGTTAAAATTTCACGCTGGCTCGCTAAACTTTTCAGGAATGAGTGAGATCTTTATCGAAACTGACGGTTGGACATGTTTTTTATTGATGTGTAAACATCTTAGCGCTCGGTCTACGGTAGCGGCTAGCTGGGACTTCGAGCGTCAGACGCGTAAGCGTAAGACTTCGAACGTCAGATAATGTCAGCGTAAGACCCGTGTCTATGTGAGCGCGTGAACCAAACTGATGCGAGCTCACATGTTTACACATCAATTTTCGTGAGTGCCAAACCAACTCACACCGATTTTTATTTACCTGTTACACTTCTTTTACAAATTGGTCGGTGAAAATAAAACAATAAAAGAACATCTACATAAATAAACCCATAAGGGTAGACATCTTCGCTGACAGCACTAACCAGTCTACGTATATATCTATAAGAATGCGCAATTAATATTTTTTTATGCTTCGAAATTCAAATTCAAATTCTGTTTGTTGACAGCATGATGGAATTTTGCATAGTTCTGAAAACGAATTCAAACTTTTTTGTGAGTTTGTGCAATCTAAAATTTGCACTGGAGGTCATTGTCCTGTGGTCATAGTTACGAATTCCAATACTAGATGGAACTGTTTGCAATTTTAAATAATGCATAGTCACGTCTCATATCGTACTTATTGCTGATTCATATTGCGGATTCCTGAGATGCCTTGTAGTCAGTCTTTCAACTTTTGCATGCACCGATCTTTACTGTCTTACTGTTCTGTTTCTAAAATTAGATTCCTAGCATTGGCGGATACAGCGGAAGGGGAGGCATGGAGGCCATGCCCCCCCCCCCCCCCCCCCCAAAGACCCAGGTATTCCATACTTTCGACTCAACTGTTCGATTCAATTCAGCCGAAAGTTCGTTCTCCACTCTACGCCGCTTAAAAACATGGCTGCGTACGCGGACAGGGGAGGAGTGGCTTTGCGGACTTGCACTCCTACACATCCACAGGGATGTCCCAGTCGATGCCAATAAAATTATAGATCAATAGAATATAGGTTTGCCAAAAGCGGCACAAGGCGCGTTAACTTTATTTTGTAAAAATTCAAGCTAGTAAAAACAATTTTTTTTGTTTACTTGTGACTTTAACCCTAGCTCCTATATATATATATATATTATATAGGATCTGTCCCTGATTCCCGGGCTGCAATACTTCATCCATTCACCTTCGTCCATTCTGTAACTTTTAGCCTGAGTTTGCCATGCTATACGTACAGTTTTCACAAAGAGATCCGTTTCTTCTATCCCCAAAGGCCCCATACTAAGGCCATATCTGGAGTAAAAGCACTACTCGGCTAACTTTTGGTCCTTTTGGTACATTCTGAAACTTTTTGTCCGCGTGTGGTATGCTACCTGGATCGTTTCCGTCGCGCGGTCATCGCTCGCCGCTCGTTCGTCGGGACGTTGACATCGCTTTGTCTTGCACCGATCGAATACAGTGCAACCCGTCTGCACTGTGCAGTCGGCATGGAGTAGGAAGGATGTGATCGTACTTGTGGAAGCGGCAGTTTGTTTTTGAGGTGTGGTTTTCTTTTCTCCATTGTCTGTTTAATTGTATATAATTATACTTTTCTAATAACTTTATTTCAGACCATATCCATTATAGACATACATCCATATTTGTGTTAGTAATTACTTGAGAACGAAAACTGAACTATTTTATGAACTTAAAAGTTGTTTTGTGTATTATTTCTTAATTTTACAGGGCATTTTGTAAAGTTTTAATTTGTTAGACCTTAATTACTGATTTTATGCTTTAAAAATAAAACTAAAATATTTCTTTTAATTAGTTTGACTTTTAGTCATAATAAAGAATGCGTAAAGTGTAAAGAAAAACAAGCAACATAAAATGGTTCGTAAACTTAATTATAAAGCTTTCATTTTAATTACGAGCCCTTGTAACTAACGTCGCCAATAATTACATTTTGATAATAGTTCATACGAAGCGAGCAAAGTAGGTACAGTTTATTTTTAAAATGCTTGAGTATTTTAAAACTGTTTTTTACTGTAGATGAAATAATTAATGGAAACATTTACCGAGTCATAAATATTTTAAAAGCTCAATAGTCTTTCCATAGTTATCATAATTTTGTAAGAAGTTAATTATTTTCATACTATCCTGGTTGAAGACGCATCTGGTGCTTTCTTTAATTTTTTATTCGTACATCGCTAAACTCGTAACTTCAAATGAATGAAAACAACTGTAACTGCATAACTTACAAGAAAAATATGCATAGCAAAACAATTTTAGTAAAAGCGAAAACTAAAGTGATATTTTCCTACATTAGCGCAGTGAGACAGACATTTACATAATTTCCACGGACGAGGGTACCGCGAAGGTTGTTGAATTTATGTGTCTGGTCGACTCCACAGTCTGGTATCGTAACGGAGCCGGAGTGCAGGACCTCTGGCTGCACATTGCATTGTGGACTGTGCACAGTCAGTTGTGAACGTTACCTGCTCGCGACGCGGTCGCCCGCAAGTGCCACGAACCTATTGCGCATCCAAAAACTTAGTGCTGTTTCTGCGTAGTTCTGTGTAATTACACTAATCACTGACGGATTGTTAGCTCCGCCGCCGCACAAAGAGGTGAGTTTATTCAACGTTTATTTGTTTAGAATTTTGTGGTCTTGTACGTTTGTTCAAGTTTAACATTGTTTTCGTTCGGTTAAATTTCACGCGGCAAAGTTTGTTTGAAAATTGTTCATAAAATCGAGGATCAATTTCCAATTAAATCTTTTGGTACGTTTTTAATTTTCTGTTACCTTGGAGATTTCGAATAATGCTTTTAGAATTTTATGATACTTGAACCTACATACCTTATTTTTTTAAATGAGATAAGTAGATAGGTATTCATATAGGTAATTTAATAAACAGTAAGTACCTTTTACTTGGTCTGTCGATTAGCCGAAATCAATTTAAAGCAAACTTTTCATTTCCATAGAAATCTCGTTATTATTCTGAAGTAGGTAGGTACAGCTGAATTCCTTTTAAATTGTTTTGATTCTTCTTCAGTCTTCTAAATTCAATTTATAATCACAAGATGCCTCAATACTTCAATTTCAGTTTTCAAATAAATAAACTTTAAAGAAACTTTAAATTAGAGTTATTCGAAACCTCATCGTTGAAGTTTCTTAGAAATTTCAGTAATAAAGGAAAGTTTGTAGTTCATCGGATAATTCAAAGCCAAAGGTTGATATCAAAAATATCTGTTTCAAAGTAAATTGACTGGACGAGGAAAAACTTGCTGAAAGGAAAATTATAGGTACTAGTTTAAGTGCACACGGAACAGCCATTAAAGAAATTAAGGGTAATTACCACCGGCGGCAGAGTCGACGTGTTTTTTAATGAAAGTTTTCAAGAACAGAACATAATCCACAAATGTTTATAAGTGGAGCAGTTTTCCCCTCTTGAGTGTAGTATTCATTCATGCTTCAAGTTTTTTAATTCGGTCTTTTGAGTCTTAGGTACGGATTCCAAAGGACCAGTTTCAATTCTAGTTTTTTTTTTTTTCATTTTTTGTAGATTCTAAATTCAAATTCAAAATATTTATTTGCCAGAAAACATTGTATAGCAAGGGAAGATCTTAAAGCCTAAAAGTTATTGTATTCTGCCTGCAAGCAGGCGTGCAAATTACATTCAATATTATAGTCATTCATTTTTACATCATACCCAAAACACAAATTGTAAACATTAAATAAATAAAAAAATATAAAACAGACCAAACCAAAATTCATGCATATTCATTAAATTATCCGATTTTAAAAAATAACAAAAATTAAACAAAATAAGAATGTCGATACAAAGAAAAAATACAAAATATTAGTATAAAAATAAATTAAAATATCAGGTACTGTAATAAAAAAAAGTGAATTAAAAAAAAAACAATTACTATTTCATGAAAACTATTAATAAATACAGTTTTCGGTCCAATTACTCATAAACAATAATTAATTCATTATTTAACAACTATGTCTATGTTCTATAAATTCCTTAAGGCTGTAGAAGCAACTATTTTATAGCCACTCGTGTCAATTTGATTTTAAAAACATTACCCTGCAATAATTTTAATTCATTTGGTATATTGTTATAATTCAATATACACATATTATACACATTTTTTCTGTAAATATCTTTATGACCAGATGGATGATATAATAAGTTGCGAAACTTAACCGTTTTTGTTTTGGCACAGCTTCGCTATGTTGCCTAAATTAATGCATTGTGTTTCTTTGTAAAGATGCAGATGTCTCGTATGTACATACAAGGCAGTGGAAGAATTTTTTGCAGCTATCTAAGAACCCTACCTTGAAAATGTCGTGAGGATAGTTTTGAGTATGAATGTGGATGGCTATAAGAGTTGGGGAAGACCAAAAAAATGATGGATGGACTGTGTGATAGATGATATGGCTTGAAAGGAGTTCACTACCGAGATGAAGACTAATAGAGAGGTATGAAAGAAATCGACATGTTGCGCCCACCACAGATACATTGGCATAAAGGCAGACTGGCGCGACGCGGTCTGGTAGAACAGTTTCTATGAAAACTTTATGGGAATTGTTCTACCAGACTCAGGTCGCACCGTCGTCGCGTCGCGCCTGTCTTCGGGAACCACAATGATAATGACTTGAACGATAGAACTTTTGCAATAGTTTTTTTCCAAATCCGATCTCATGACTGTGTTTGGGGAACAAAACATTTTTTTTTTACAAGAAACACATTTCATTTCAACATCTGAGTCATACAAATTCGCATGTGTTGACTAACTCTGAATTACTTAAAACCGTTTAGGAAGAAAGCCAAGTATGTTTCACTGTGAAAATATTTGACTGTAATTTCCGTTTCTTTGAAAAAAAAACGGTATTTCTTTAAACTTACTCATCGATACTAATAAATGTACTTATTTGAGTGACTAGGTTTTTGAGCAACTTTGGTAACCATGGCAGAAAGGACTGCATGGGGCGTTGACAAGTGAATACGAACAACAAACTTGCATCCCTCACATTATTTTGTTTTAAATAGCATTTCATTGTTTATAACATACCTAACTCTAATTTTAAAGAAATCGCAGGTCTGTCGTTAATCTAAACACGCCTTTATAACTGTGGTAGCTGAAGATACTCTTTGTACCTTCATAGGTACACAACTGTTTACGGAACTCTACAAAAGGGGAATGACCGCGAAGTTCAACAAACACCATTTTAAATAGTCGCCTTACGAATAAATTCACAAAAATATCACGTTCGTGCCACCAACAAAGTGCGAAACCTGACCGATAAAGAACCCAAAACACGGTACTTTACCTCGCCTTATTTGACAAATAAACATCCTTACACACATCCATACTAATCTATAAGTACGTACTAATATTATAAAGAGGTAAAATTTGTGAGTTTGTATGTAGGCGATAACCTTCTGAACTACTGAACCGAATAAAAAATATATTTGGCTGATAGAAAACTACACGATAGCTGAATGCCATAGGATATGTTTTATGTTATAATGAATTTAAAATTTAAAAAAAACGACATAAACAAAAGCCTCTAAAAACGCCTGAACAGACTTTCTTCTTTTTTTTTGTAGCTAGGAATACTCGATCAAGTCACCTTTCTAACAAAACAACAAAATAATAAATCGGTTCAGCCGTTTGGGAGCTACGATGCCTCAGACAGACACACAGATGACACACGTTAAACATCTTTTTTCATGCTGGGTTAAAATTTTGTAGCTTCACGCCAACGAAGTCGCGGGTAGAATGGACAGCCTGTTGATGTAATACTAGCTTCTCACGCCTTTTGCCTATGGGTGTAGGCAGAAACTACAGAACGCCACCTGCTACGATCCTTGCATACTCCTTTTACGTACATACTAAAAATGCGAAAGTAACTCCGTCTGTCGTCTGTCTGTCTATCTGTTACATTTTACGCGTAAACGGCTAAACGGATTTGGACGAAATTTGGCACACGGATAGACCATCTGTTAGGACATAGGATCTTTTTAAAACGGTAGTAAGTAAGTTCCCGTGGGATAACTTCCAAAACCGGGAGAAGCCGCGGGCAAAAGCCAGTATTTCCATATCAGAATGTCGTGCATGTCAGACACTAATGGTACATATCGGTGGTTCGATCGTGTGACGTCAGTCATCGATTTCTGGTGCCGTGGTTAAAAACGACACGTCTCATTAGGCTTTAAGACCTCGTATGATGTGATTTATATCCTAGTTTATAGTCAGTTTTTCAGAAATAGTTGATTGGTGTCCAGTGTCCAGAGCTAAGCTGGACAAGAGTATTCTCTGAATAAATTACTTTCAAAGTTAGTGTTACCTCTGATTACATCTGATTTAGTTTTATAATTCAATGGATGCACTTGTAATTTCGGATGTAAAGACCAACTTTTCTTTTACATTATTATCTTGACCAGCGCCTTTGTTTAGTAGAGTACTACCTACATGTCAGATCACATCAGATAAGTATATTTTTTTCACAATAAAATATTTAAAGAAACAAATACGACTATACTTGATATTCCTCATTATGGCTCTCATTTAAAACATAGTCATAAAATAAAACTATTACCGTAATAGAAAAAAAAAACAAATAAGATGATGTTATTCTTAATTTACATTAGAAAAAAGAATCTACCTTAGCTGCTTTTTTAAAATTCGTATCTGACTACTCTGAGAAGAAAGGCCGAAACAAACTCAGATGTCACAGTCTCTTTTAAAGTCAAGACATAATCGTGGTCAGATCATCTGAAAACCATGTAGATTAGTGTCTGAAATGGTCTTTTGAAGAAAGAACCACACAGATTAAATGGACCTGTCCAGTCAGTGCACGCATTTGTTAGTACCTAATCGTGCAGCTCAACTCGGACAGGTTATAGTTCTTAGTCAACATCGTTGAGCTCCTACGTTCCGAGACTTTTAATGCCCATGTTAGGAATATTTAGATAAATGTATTATAAAATAATATCAGTGTTTTTTTCTTCTTTTTTTTTAAAGTCTATTAAGATTTTAAGTTCTTATAAGAACCTAAAATCTTAATAGATTTTAGGTTATTATAGAAAGAAAAAAAAAGAAAAAAAAGTGCTAATGCACTTCAGTAATTAATTAGGTACTTCGTATGTCACGATAACTCGTGCTGCCTAAACTTTGTATACTTTCATTGGCCTATGTCAATCAATCAAGGAGCGTCGTATCCTAGCACACAGTTCTCAATATCAAACCAATCAATTATTATCTAAGAAAGATACATACATAAAACATTTATTCAAGCATCACAATCCAGCACCCTAATTCCGTAACACTATCAATCACAATCTGAATCATTTTGAAGGATATTGCTAATCCATTGCTTCATATGTTCGAAAAAATTGTCTGCTCAACAACGTAAATAACGCAATGAATGTTGTTGAACTGTCAAAATGAAAGCCATTCCTACTATTAGTGTGTTACGCAATTACCCCACTGTTCTGGATAACCTATAAGAGTCCAATTCAATTAGCTAGCGAAACTCCGCAGACATAATGGATATCGATATCTAAACATAATAAGACAAACAAAAAGTTTTGTTGATAAAAAATATTTGTGATCAATGACCCCAGGTAGTGTAGTTACCTACTTGTTTTTTTTTTTATACATCACAGAAGAAGACATCGTTACGTCGTCTGCGAAGTTTCGCTAACTAATTTAATTTGACCCTGTATAGCCTCCCCTATTGCCGGTATTGCACCAAATATCTTTAAAATTCAAAACAGCAGAGTTTCTCACTTAAAATCCCGTCCAATAACAATCCGCTTTATTAATTGCTCATAAGCTACCTGTTCAATTTTAATTTCCTTAATTGATTGCCCAATCAACACTGCCGGTTATTAGTAAACACAGTGCTTCACGAAAACAGGTTTTATTACGCAACGTGATTAGGCAAAGATTAAACTTGGTACTGACCACGTAACAGACCAATTTGTCTCTAATGAAGTTATAACTCTCAATATAGGCGTCCCTAAGGACCAGGACCGAATTCGAAGTGCCCAAAGACCTTTAACGGTTGCCCTTTTAATTCAGAGGGTGGATAACCGATCTGAGCAGAAAACACTTCCGGAAAATAAGTTGGAAAATTCAGACTTGATCCATGATGATCAATTTACTCGACTAAGTAACAGTAGATTTTATAATTAGAACGCATGGTCCATTACATATGAATAAAAAACGAATAATAATATAACGAAAATAAAAGCACGCAAAAAAGGCCGTTACTAGCAGTTTGCTATCGCGATGCAAATTATCCTCTAAAAATAAATTATGAATGAAAATTGGCCATAGATTGCGGTCAAGTGTTCATAATAACATACAACCGGTGACCGATATGATATGAATGTGGATTGTAGTTCTGCACTCGACATGCCCCAGTTTTTACTTATAGATCCATTTAGTGCCTGTTTCGCAGTTTTTCGCGAGAATTTTAAATTCCGAAACTGTACTGTGGGAGAATGACGTCTAATTAAAACCTCTTTTTTGCCTCCAACGGTCTTTAAATTATGTATTTGAAAAGCGAACGCGTAAAAAATATAATAGCTGCCAGTGTTCTTTCGTATTATGGTAATACTCTTGCGTGTGGAATCAACGGTTGATTCTATTGTTCTCAATTTTAAACTGAGTTTTGTCTCGAATTTTCGATAAATTCACAACATAAAACAGGTCAGTGTGTATTTTATTTACCTACTTTTCCGATTTTGGTTCTCAAACATTTATTTTTCAGTTGCGAATAAAACCAAACCGTTTTCTGTTTTGTGAAAACTTTTTCATATTTTCAAGACATGCATGTTCTATAATAGATACTAATTAAACGTATCAACGTGACATATATAAAACTCTACGTCACATGTTTGTCTTGATTTCCGAGATAGAAAATTTTATTTTTTCCTTGTTCTTAACTGTTACAATTGTACGAAGAAAATGCTAACAAGAAGGAAGTTAGTATCTTCAAAGTAATTCCCAAGTCACAATTCCTGGTATATCAGATCATATCACGATAAATAGCAAAGCCATTTTTTGTACAAGAGGCACCTGCCTGTACATGTTCCGTTTATTGTCTATTGACAAATTAGCTTAAGATTGAACGAAGCTACTACCCCTCGGGGTTGGTTGATTTCGTTTAATCTATTTAAAATAGAATAGAAATCATTTATTTGCTTAAGTTAGTTATACAGATTCGATGTAATTTAGGCGCGTATTGCAGAGCGTCGCTCATCACTCGGGCATTGCTTGAAGCTAGATTCTAGCCATTTGATTGGTTGAGACTGGTTCTAGGTAGTGCTTGGGTGTTGAGTGGCGTTCTGTAATATGGGACTTAGACTATGAGGGAGTACTCATTTTGTATTTATGTGTGGGGGCTTGTAATTAGCAACTTAGATAAATATGAATTTTATCTAAATGGACTTAAATAAACTATGGGTGCTCATTAAGGCAGCTTCTTTAAAATGTCATTCTCGTCTTCAAATATATTTAGTTGTCTAAATAATTAATAGGTAAGCGACAAACTTTTAGCGTCTAATAAATGGTTTTCAAGCGAATATATATTGTAAAACGAGCTACTGTTAATATGACGCAGCATGGTGATAATTCTTAAGCAACGTTATGGATCAAGTAATAAATAGGGGCATTATTCATAATGCCCGCGCATTATGAATAATGATAAGCGTAGTCGACGGAGCCCCGCTTCGCGGGGCTCCTACTTCTGGGTGGTTTAAAAAAAATAACCACGAAGGGGATGGCGGGGTCTTTTAGACCCCGCCATTCCCTTCTAACCTAACCTGTCCGAGTCGGGGTGCCCTAAGTCCCGAGCTCGCTTAGTAGCTCACTTACAACATTAGTCACTTGAGTTATCAATTCAGAAGTAAATATATTTATCGGTAGCTCGGAGTCATATTAATTTACGCTCGTAAATTGACGCTGGTTTTTTGATATTCTGTTGGAATAGTAAAGATGATGAATTAATATAATTGAAGCTGTTCTATTAACTCGTCGCCTACATATAAAAAAAGACGCTAGGTTGCAGGTGCTAAAGAAAACTTTTGTTGCCGCACATATAATTTCCCATAAACTATTAGTTATAAAAAAAATACTACAAATATGTAGTAATTTACAACCAAAACCATTATGTTTTTAGATGTTCCTTGTTTATAGTGTGACAACCGAGACCTCTTCTGTTATAGAGGAAACCATCATGACAAAATAATAATGTATTCCATAAGGGCTGAGTTCAATGAAATACAAAAGCCTGTTTTTTATACTAGAGAATCTGAAAATTAAGACAGACATCCAGTCACTACTTTCTGCTAAAAGACAAGGTGGTGACAATGTCTGACGTCTGGAATTATTTAAGTTCAAGTTTTAGGCATTCCTACCATATTTGGCCAGAAATGTAATTTTTTTGTTTCTTCATCAATTGTTCAACAGTCTCGCAAAGTGCACCACGTTTACCAGTAGTGAAACTTTATGCACTCTCTCTGAAAATCTCTCCTTTCCTTCCAACAAATTTTAACTCGATTAAAATATGTCCATCAACAATTTCCATAGTACACCATAGCCACATGACGGCACAAATCGATTTGATTACACACGACAGCATAATTAGCTGGTACGCTACTCGTGTCAAGGACTCAACGAGATCTTACCAGCTGATAGCATAGGTCAAGGTGTGATGCACTGATTGGGGGCTTCCTTCCTACTAAATCTTCGTTACAGCTTGTCAAGGAAAGATTTGACGTTATTGTGTGTTGTTGGTATCGGTTTTATCCGCATTGTAATTGAGAGTGATACGATTCATCTACATTTCTACCAGTTGGGTGTAGAAATGCAAGTCTTTAGTGGCAATCTTGATTCACAATGGTGTTACTTGATGGAGATTTGTTACACCAGATAAGTCCGTGGTCTGTGCCTTGTGGTAGTTGATTGCAGGTATGGTAACAGTGTCTTTCGAGGCAGCTGGACATTTTGCCCCTAAAACTAAGAAATTCTGTGTATCGGTACCAAAAATATAAGAATATACACTCGAGAGCAATGAATCCGGGTCACTTAAAGAATCCTAAAAATCTCGGAAACTAAAAATGCTAGGTTAATGCAATAAATTGTATTTAATAGACAATGTAATACTCCTTAAATGAAGGTATTAAAACTTCTTAGTTATTGTAAAGTTATATCATAAAAAAATCAAATTTGAAAAAGGGCCACTTTCGAAGATGGAACTACGAAATTACAGCATTTGGTTTTGCTTTTGTTTGTAATCTGTCATTTATGTGGGTACATAAACCATGTTGATAGTGCTCTATATTCATTATTCAAGCTGAAATTATGTCGCTTACGCCTGAAGAATACACCAGAATACTTACAATGCTGGAAACCGGCCGGAGTCAGCGCGATACAGCCAGGACTGTCGGTGTGTCGCTGTCAACAGTACAAAGAGTTCTCCGACGTTACGAAGAAACTGGTTCTAACCTACGCAGACCAGGAACGGGCAGAACCAGGTGTACCACAGCACGAGAAGACCGATACTTGGTGAACACCATGCTTCGAAATCGCTTTCTCACAGGAACTGAACTCACAAATCAGTTTCGACGCCTCGGAGGAAGTAACCCAAGTGCATGGACAGTAAGACGTCGGCTTGCTGAATCTAACTTAAAACCCCTTAGACCTGCAAACGGCCCTAAACTGGAGCGTGGGCATCGTATTTCAAGACTAAGATATGCCCAGAGCCACGTAAATTGGAGTATTGAAGATTGGTCAAAAGTTGTGTTCTCCGACGAATCAAAATTTATGCTCTACAAGCACGATGGAAGACACAGAGTGTATCGAAGACCAGGGGAAAGATTCAAGCAAGCATGCATCGAAGAAAAAGTAGCCTACGGTGGTGGGTCTGTACTTGTGTGGGCCGGAATTTCTTCTGAAAGTCGCACAGAGCTGGTGATCATAGAAAACGGCTCTTTAACTAGCGTCTTACGCTAGTTAAAGAGCCGTTTTCTATGTGGAAGAAATCCTCAATGATCACGTTGGTCCATTTATGGTCAATTTAGGTGAGGATGCTATATTTATGCATGACAATGCCCGACCTCATACAGGTAGGATTGTGAATGACTACCTTCAAGAGATGAACATTACTCGTATGGAGTGGCCAGCGCGCAGCCCGGATATCAACCCGATCGAGCATGCTTGGGACGAGCTAGGCAGATGCGTAAAACAACGAAACCCTCCCCCAATCACGCTTCGTGAGCTCAAAATTGCTCTCACAGAGGAATGGGAGAATATTCCCCAAAATCGTATAAGGAACTTGATGTACAGCATGCCAAACCGCGTAAACGCAGTAATGGAAGCACGAGGAGGCAATACGAAGTATTAAAATTCAAGAAAATCGTAATAAAGTTCAAAAATTTCATGTTTCCTATTTTTGTTTTAAGGAGAGATCAGCAGTTTTTTTCTTTATGTAATTTTGTGTTAATAAAATGTATGGTGACTCATATTTTTTTTACTTTCATTTAAGGAGTATTACATTGTCTATTAAATACAATTTATTGCATTAACCTATCATTTTTAGTTTCCGAGATTTTTAACATTCTTTAAGTGACCCGGATTCATTGCTCTCGAGTGTACTTTCATCTTTTATCATCAGCGATCTATTAAAAGTTACTTGAAGGTAAAAAACAGCTCTTGAATATCGCGAAGTTTTCCCAGCGTGCCCATATCTTATTTACGAACTGTCATACGCGATGTTGATGTTATAAAGCAAAAACTGTTTAACATTGTTACGTACTTTGACTCAAAGGCTTCAAAGTATAAGCAAAATACCACATAAAGGTAAAGATGCTCCCACATACACATGATCAGCCGTGGGTTTTAAGGTTCCGTTATAATTTTTGGAGTGAAACTTCTTAGTTTCGATAAATAATCGGACGAGAACTGAGAGTGATATTTCAAGGACGCGTAACGTTTAGGCACATTTCGTTACATGAGAGAGAAGAAAGATATAACTCTATCTCTCTGTCTCTCACACCGAATCTCTTATATTCTTTATTTTTTATGAAGTTTCACTTCTATCATGTGTGCGGTGCTGCCGCGCAATTTTTTTCATGACTGTTACTTTGTTTGCTTTTCGATCACAAGTATGTTTTAGGCATTTGATTAAGATGGATTGTATTCTATGAGCGTGATAGCAAAACACGCTGAAATACCCTCAATGAAATAGGGCAAGGATTACCAGCTAAATTTCAAAAGCATTTCGTTAATAATATCGATATTAGGTACAGGTCTTTGCTAACTTTCATCGCGAGTACTGTAAGAGATTCTTTACAAGGCCTACTGATAATATGGAGAGGCATATCGTTATTATATTCCGTTCTATCCTTGACTTCCAGACGGTTTACACACATCTTTTTACATAAATACATAAAATCACGCTTATGATCCTGCCTGCTCGAGCAGTTACAATTTGTACCAAAGGTTAACTTGCGAACACGTTAGCATTTTCAATTTTCCATTTAATAACATCGTTCTATTAAGAAAGATGGTTGTAGAGTCAGACTTGCGGATCTTAGGACCAAACTTGAATAGGTAAAGTTCGAAGGTCTCGAAGGTCCCGAAGGTACAGATTTTTTGTTGTTATAAATTTCGCTGAAATATTCTAGCCATCTACATGTAGTACAGCTGTACTGAGTACATTATTCTCTGGGTACAGCCTGATTCAAATTTTATGGCGGCTCGGAACATGAGGCGTGTCGCTGCGCAGTAACAAATACACGTGTCAGCGGGGGTGAGGGGTGATGTATCGCGCAGCGAGTAGCCAACTTCAGAGCCGCCATAAACTTTGAATCGGGCTGTAGTCTCCTGTCACTCCATTAAAGTTATCAGTGATTCCACTTACCCTTTACAGACTTCACTTTTTATTCGGAAAATATTCAAATATCGAACGTTGCGTCATTGGCTGATGTAATTAATTTGTTGATTGGTGATTTCGCCGAATTTCCATCGGTTCGACGAAGCGTGGGGTGGAACACACCTTTTAAGAGCTTTTTAATACGTAGGTTTCACTGTTTCGGAGAATGGAAGACGAGTCAGTAGATTTACTTACTATGTCGGACTGGAGTAATTGTATTTTTCTCCGTCAAGTGGACTACAGGACCTAAACTTAAGTTTTATAATGCCTAAAAGTATATGATCTACTGCAGTAAACAAAACCAGAAACATATAATTATCATATACGATAGTTAGATAGTGTGTTGAAAACATAATACGTACAACTAATTTGATACGATAAAAAAAACACGAGGATACCTCTGAAAAATTATTTTAACGATTAAAAAAGGATTGAGTCGTTTTATGAAACCACGGTAAAAGTGAAACTTTTTCCCTACTCCGCGGCCGACCGTCACGCGACATGCAACACACAGACGAAAAAGTTTGAGACGATGTAATAAAAGTTTCACTTTAAAAACCATACTAATATACGTGCAATCATTCTGATTGTTTGTCAAATTACTTTACAAGCAACATATTAACGTAATAGTGTTTTAATTTTTAGTCCAATCAATAGATTTTTTGTAAATAGATAATTACTTCATATTTTGCAATACATTACCAGCGTTGTGTCATCGCGCTTCTCTTTCTTTTCTATGCAGTCTGACAGTGACCGTGCTTTAGCGTTGTTATCAGCCTCTTAATCTAACGTCAACTGGTGAGAACGTCTATTAATCAATTTAGACAATATTTCAATATTTCATCGATTTATTAATTATTATTATTAAAAAAAACGTATGTATGTTATATAAAAAGATAAAATTTATTTGACGAAACACGTTTCTTTTGTTATAAATACTAATACCGATTTTCATGCACATGATGCATAAAATGTCCGGAACGACGCACTCACGAAACCTGATTTTACAATATTTTTTGAAGTTACAACTTTTTTAGGAATTTATGTACGCAAAGTAACACAGAACATTTGAAGTATTTCTGAGTCTTCTTTCATAAAAATTGTTATATTCCTCTTTTTACCTGGTTTGGAACACGCTAAATTTACTACATTACTTCCTATATATACCTTTATATATACTGATCGCAGACACTTCACATAAGCACATCATTATTATACTGAAATACTTAGTAAAATTCTCAACTTACGTTCAAGGTTCCCGTGACTCTAGTAGAACAATTCCTATGACAACAACATGGAAATTGTTCTACAAAAGACGAGTTGTCGCGCCTGTCTGCGGAAGCCTTCAACCATTTTCACGTAGACACATAATAGAGACACTTTCAAGTCGTATCGCGTTAAATATATTTTTTCATATTTTTTGCGATATTTATCGCTCAGCTCGTAAAATGGTATCATTGATCTTTGATTTCGTAGCATCCTGGGCATATCTGAAATTGAATTTTGAAATGGATTTATAGATTACTGAAACTTGTACCAGCAGTTTATAAAACATTTTTCGGCATCTCAGAACTAACAATAAGTATTTAAAATTAATGTTTCTTAACTATGAGTTACATACTTAAGGCACGGTAAGAAGCAAACTTTTAATTGACAATAGCGTATCGCAGCAACAAATAAGGTTTATAATAGCGATACGTTTGATGTTAGTTGAATCGAATGACCACCAAATTTTGCAGATTAAATTAAATTAAAAAATAAATGCAAGGTTCATTGGAATATTTTTTAGGCATTTCTTTATTTCATTGAATTCCCTTTATTATCATTACATAAAATATGATAGTTTACGCTCAAAATTTTGAGAATTATGCAACGAAAAATCCATTGCTTCATATGGTTGAAAAATTTGTCTGCTCAACAACGTAAATAACGCAATGAATGTTGTTGAACTGTCAAAATTAAACCCATTCCTACTGTTAGTGTGTTACGTAATTACCCCGCAGGTCTGTCCGAGTCTTAACCAATGGGGTAATTGGGTAACACACATAAAATGACAATTGATCACAATGGGTTTCATTTTGACAATTCACCCACGTTCATAAATTTTTCAAACCCATGAAGCAATGGATTAACAATATCCTTCAAAACTCCCGGATTGTGATTGAAAGTGTGTTACCCAATTAGGGTGCAGGTCTCTCCCAAATTGCTAATATAAGCTCAAAATCAGAAACAAGTCGAGACATAAGAAAATTATGCTTGCTAACGACGGAAAGTCCAGCACTTGTCTAAATATATTAAGAGACATCGTTAATAAACAAAAAGTTTGAACGACAAGTTGCCAATATCTGGTAAAGACTTAAAAACTTGAAAAAAAGTTAGCAAATGATGTAAATGACAGCGACAGACTTCACAATAATGAGGAAAAAGACGTAGTTAATTGTGTAACACTTCATAATATAGTTTGATATGCCTACATTTATGTTACGTAAGGAAAAATATTGGCCGTTGACCAATACCAAACACATTGTTTTTGTGTACATTATGTAACACGCACATAAGTATTATACGTTGGTTGATTAGGAAGGTTGAGCTCGGTTTCTGGAAGCCTGACTCTGACCAGTAAAACTGATTGGGAAACGAGAGAAGAATAACCGTAAAGTTTCATTAGTCATAGTCATTTATTAACCGACTTCACAAAAAGGAGCAGGTTCTCAATTCGTCTGTTTTTTTTTTTTTACTGTGTTTTAGCTCAGAACTTTTTTCTGGGTGAACCGATTTGGATAATTCTTTTTTTATTTGATAGGTTCACATGTGGTCCCATTTAAATTTGATCAAGGTCTGACCAGTAGTTTTTGAGTTATCCTTAATACTGCAGATTTTTTCCACTTAGTTTATATGGATGATGTGTTAATAATTTCCTGTCACTGTTATTTACACACCAAGTAGTGGTATACGAATTTGTGCGGGGTAGGTACCGCAACTAAAAAGTGAAAAATAAAAACTTTTTTACAAAAAAACAACCGACTTCCAAAAAAAACACTAAAAGACGTGAAAAATAACTTTAATTTCGGAAGTCGGTGGCCAAACACGAAAATACAAAACCAAAGGCACCGACTTCCGAAATTAAAGTTATTTTTCACGTCTTTTAGTGTTTTTTTTGGAAGGCGGTTATTTTTTTGTAAAAAAATTTTTATTCATAAATAAGTAACTTGTATCTGAATTTACACTCAAAATTACAACACATCACAAATTAGTAACAAAAATTACACAATTACAGTACATACACTAAAATAAATCACAAAAACAATTTAAAAATATGTAATAATAAGTTTACATTTCTTCAATTTAAATTATTTAAATATTTATTTATTTTTAAATTTCGACATATAAATTGAACAATATGGCCAACACATTAAAGTTTTAAATAATTACAATAAAATAATCAATACTCAATACTAACCAAAAAAAAT
Organism: Griposia aprilina; assembly: GCA_916610205.1. Classification (NCBI taxonomy): domain Eukaryota; kingdom Metazoa; phylum Arthropoda; class Insecta; order Lepidoptera; family Noctuidae; genus Griposia; species Griposia aprilina. The sequence goes on along the minus strand of OU744294.1, from coordinate 5,349,900 downwards.
ATCAAAGCAAAAAAAGAATACCAAAAAAAAAAAAAAAAAACTTGAGAGGTGTCAAGGGACTCCCGGATGGAACGAAGATCCATTTAAAAAAAAAAAAAAAAAAAAACTGGCTTGCTTTCTATGAGAGAGAGAGAGAGAGAGAGAGACAGACAGAGAAACACGCGCACGCCCCACGGCTTACAACTATAGCAAAAAGTGTCGTTACAACTTTTGGTCTTAATTTTTTCCGTCTAGCCCCCTTTCGCAACGCGCGATAAGGAACTTCGTTCCAATAATAATATGTAATATATATATGTCGGAGAAACAGCAGTATATTCTTAATCACAGTAGCAGCGCTGAGTCTGGATGTGTGCCCAGTGAAGGTTGCTTTTCCCCCCCGAGATGTGCTATGCATCTATGCTGCGAGTATGTGAAAGCTAAGCTACGAAACCATGTGATCGTTTCCACAAATGCTAAGCTAAGCTATGTAGCGGAGCGAGTAAGATGTGCTATAAAGATGCGGCGCGAGGTAGCTGTGCGAGGAATATCCGCAGCTCGAGCTATTCGAAAGTAGGGAAGACGTACACTGCTCTACACATAGTTACACCAGTCGCGAATCCATAGCTCCCATCCATACCACGCATCCTTCCATATAAAAAAACATAGTTGAACCAATGAATACGATTGGTGGATATCAAACGCAGCCATAGCAACGTAGCATACCACATCTCTGGTGGAAAAGCAGCCTGATGGTAATAGGCTCGCCCCCTATTACACGGGACTCAAGGGGGAAGCGCCAGTTCATATTTATAACCCTATTGACTGACTATTTCATGAAATATCAATATAGGGTTATATGAATTTAGACGATTGTGTTGATGATTTTAATGATTATAATTCTGTAAATACAAACGTGTTATGATCGCGAATCATATTTTGTTCAATATACAACCTGACGCAGACCTGCAAATTGCAAAAAAAAACGTAAGGATATTTGAATTTCGCGGGCAACCTGGCGCTTCCCCTTAAACATAACTGGCGAAATGAGGGTGTATATGTATAGGTACGCCTCTGCCTATCGCTTCAAGGATTACATGCATGATGGGCACGGTACGGACTTGGCGGATGGGGGCTAGGCAAATTTTTTTTTAAGAACTTTCCATCACGACCCTTTCTTTATTTGTTTGTTTGGTTGATCGCGCTAATCTCAGGTACTACTGGTTGGTATTGAAAAAATATTTTTGTCAGGATAGTACATTTATCGAGGAAGGCTTAAGGCAACAACACGCTACGACCAGTAGGAGTGGAGCATAAATGAAATGAAAATGTTGCAAAAACGGAATGATTCCTTTTGAGAGCTTTTGTTGCGTGCGCTGCGTAAACGGTTAAAGTTACGCAAAAATCATGTATTACGGAATTGTTCCCCTTTGAAAGTTCAAAAAAAAAGTTCTCGACAGCATATTTCTATCTTTTAAGATTGACTCAGTATAACCCTTTTTATGGTAATCAAATTTGTTCGATGGGTGTTCTAAATATACTACGAAAGCAACCTCGTTCCAAACGAGTGTTCCACAACACTCACGCATTTTTTAATAAACGAACAAATGATATCACAAACTTATGTTAGCTGTATATTTGTTTTCATGAAAAAACAAAAGCCAGTCAAATCACTTGACATGAGACTTAATAACATGTCAAATTGAATTGGATTCCGAAATAGTAGGTTATAATTACGTAGAATAGCGATATTCAACTGTTCTCAGCCGCAGAATCTGTGCAAAAAAAAGCATTAAAAAATCAAAGGTTAGCAAATGTCTTGAGCATATTTGGGCTGGTTAAAAAGGTTCTTAAACGTTAATAATATTATTGATAAAGATTTGGTTGCATTTAAATGCACCTAAAAATCCAGTTCTCCATAGCCGGTTTGTCTCCAAAAGTAACCTTTTGCTGTTCCGGATTGTGATGCCAAAACAAGTCTACTGTTGAAAGGCTGTTTTTTCTGGGAATTAAAACAAGACTCATTAGTGACATTATTGATTACCGTACTTTGCTGAAAGCGCTAGTACTAATCCGTGTCTTCTATCACTCAAACATTATACATAGAAATGTGTCATTTTATAAATGAGATATTTCTATACATAATAATCAGAATAATGACGTAAACAACATTAGGCATGCCCTATCGCTCCCAATATTGATCACGTTTAAAAATATCTCGAGAACGTCAACCGAAAATCGGTTGTAATTACTTATAATTTGAAATCGATTCTTAATTTAAACGAATTGATTCTTTAAATACAGAACACATTCACATTTCGTAAGGTCGTTTGGACATATTCGAGTAACGATGCAACATTTCAATGTTTTCCGTACAAATTATTTACTTTATATTAATTTTTGCAACGTAGTACTTTGTTATCTGTCAACGATAATGTATGTGTGTGTCATGGCTACATTTATAAAGTGAGTGGAATATTAAGCAATATATGTGTGTACTTGAATTTATCACCACTCAACTTGAAACCTGAAAGATGTACCTACCTACTTAAACATATTTTATTGTCATTAAAATCTGTGTTTTCACTAGATTAAAAAAAAAAACAACTCAACATTATTGGTACCGGGATTTCGAACATTCTTTTAACACGTGTTTCAAAATAATGACACACCGATGACATTAGCTGCTACTCCGAATACGGACTTCGCCCATATGTTACTCAAACAAACTAACCTTATTTTACCATTCACAGAACACGAATATTTTTACATCGTAACTTCTATTTAGAATCACGAAATTCGCAAAAGGCACCTTCGCCATTATCATTGTCCCTATCTACGTAATATATATGTCACAAAAATCACCCCTGTGATGTAAATAGCAAAATAAAGTCACTGAATCAAGATAAACAGTCGCGTTACAATTCGCGTCACTTTGACGCAAGAAAGGCTATTTATCAAATGATTGGAAACTTGAAATACGTCTCAGTACATTCGAGTGCGTTGACTTTATTAAATCACTTTCCGGACTTTGTGTCGGAATTTCGAGTCTGATTGTTGGTCCTTCATGTTTCTGCCGATATCGTCTACGCTAGGCCTACGAACCGCTACGTAAGGCCTACGAACCTCTACCATTGGCCTACGAGCCGCTACGTAGGGCCTACGCATCTCGAAATTGGTCCTCTCTAACAACATTTATCTAATAGACAATGATTTTTAGACCTTACCTTACTCATAATCATTTTCTTTTATAATTCTTACGCCCAGAAAAATATTAAGTGTATGTCCCCATGGGTTTTAATTTAATTAAATTTTTAGACAATACTCCAATTTCGTTCTTCCATTTTGTCCTTCTAATGGAACTTAGGATCAATCCCGATTAAAAGTGCCTTCTCTAAAACAACAAGGTATGGTCCTTCACGTCAGGTCTGCACTAACTAGATCAAATATTGTTAGCCTTATGTTTACACGTGTCGTTGACTCGTAGTGCGCAGTTTTTTCCGATGGTATTTGTACGACAATTAGATAGGGACACCAAGATTTCTGAGGCAAAATAACTAATAACTGTCCTGAATTACTGAACTGACTTTTACAATGTTTGTAAATAGGTATGTGAGCGCCATGTATCTATCACATTTAATTTATCTGTCACTGTTTCATTTTTTAATTAGTTTTACCTATTGTGGTATTGTAATTTTATTCTAGATGCATCGTCATCACATACAATTATATAATTAATGTACACAAAATATTGTACAACATTTTAAAACAGTAACGGTGGAGTTCCTTGCCCATTCTTCTCCATACAAAACTACCTTTTGGAAGGGGCGACTAGAATTAATACTATTGTTTTAATTTAAATGTTGACGTTCAAAAGTGCTTTTTATGTGCCTATTTGAAATAAATGCTTTGACTTTGTGCCAATTTTTAAGATACTAAGAGCGATTTTCAGTACCTCTAAACCGCGTTCAAGAGTGACAGCTCTTGAACGCGGTTTAGATTTGTAAATATTCCACAACAATCCTCTAATACAATTTAATTATCTAAATCTAGCAAATCACGTACAGTTTCATCGGTGAAAATCGCCCTAAATAATTGAAAGCAATTTCTGAAACCACAGCTCTGGATCATGAAATCGAAATTAAGATCATTTTGAATGTATTGCCTGAAATCTTTGCTTTCCGAATCAAAATTATCAAAGATGAAAACCCAAAAATGTCTTAAATACTTTGTCCTATCCAAAATCACATATATCGATTGTCTAGAAAACCTAAGCCACTATCAAAGTCGTCATATCCTTTCAATGCCATTGTATTGTACCTAGGTATTTTTTTGTTCAATGCATCGCTGTATAATATAAAATAATATATACTCTCTAACATTGTCCATTTGTCCGCACTATATCTCGCGAGCTGTGATACCTACCCGCCCCCGCGTTTGGACCGAATTTCTTTCTAAAGCACGTCTTCAGGTTCATGGCTACTTAGTTATTTACGTATCGCGTGCTAACATTAGAACATTCATTCGTGACCTTTCACGATTTACTTTTCTAACTACTAAACTACCCATAATTATGTATGTGAAATCAGCTGTCGAAGAGTCTAGACTCGTAATTACGATTTGTTTTACTGCCATCGATATCTCGTTCGTCGATAAGGCTCGTGTTATTGTTTTGATTTGCTCTTGCTCGCCTCATGTTCGCATCGCTTCGACAATTGCTCTTATCAGACTTATATCGAAATTACGTTTTTAGAGAATCGCCCCCGGCTAGCAAACCCTTGCGATTGGGAAGGTTCTAAACGTTTCCGAAACCGCTCGAGTGTCGGGCGCGACTCCTCCAATTTTATAACAAAATTGAGTACAGCGAAGTCTACTAATCTACTCAATGTTTACGTGTTCATTCACACGCGTTGTATTGTGTGCGTGTGGCGTCGTTGCGCCTGCGCAGAACGCCCGCGATCGAGCCCTCTTTGTTTGTTGACAAGCGGAGTGCTCGACTCAACAAGCTGTTCTATTCGCGTGTGGACTTCGTGCGCGACGGACGTGCGCCGGGTCGACACTTACTTTGTTTAGAGCTATCGTGTTATCGCGTATATCGGCTAAATTTAGTGCAGTTATTTCAAAGAATTTTTCATCCTCTGCGCATATTACTGTGAAGTGTTGTGCTCTGAAGCTCTGATCCGTCAGCGTTTGTACCGAAGATTTTTTACCACGTCTAAAATTACGCATTCGCCACTGTGCCAGAAGGTAATTCGTTTTCTTTTCCTTTTCTCGGACATTGTACGTAATTTACGGCATTCGCGGACTGGTGCTTCAAAGGAAAATTATAATCTATAATTTTATATCGGGAGTGTAGCGAATTTATAATATCAGTGGAGTCATTGATTGATACATATCAATGCATACCGACGTCTTTCAATGCAAATGTGTGCATTGCTCATAACATCGTCTTTTATACAAACAACAATGGTATACAGTGTTCGTACACCTATTCAGACAGTCGATTGTTCATCGCGAAATGTCAGTCAGGACAAGGATTGGAAAGTGAGTACCGACATGGTCATTACTGTAGACGATTTCACCGCAAATGAGATGCTTGCACACGAGCGACTAAATACCAACTTGCGACTGCATTTATCCTCCGCTTCTGTTGCGACTTGCGACTAGATACAGTTATAATTTGGTCGGTTGCCGTAGAAGGCGTGTAGCGGTATCTTATGGTCGTCTGGTGGCCCGGTAACTCGTCTCTTGGGTAACGGTAAACATAATGCACCGTACGTAGTTTCTCACAATACACAAACAATTACTCACTAGTGACACGGTAATTCAATTTTGCGGTCAACTGAACCGTATGACACAGATGCGGTCAACTTAAGTAACGAACTATTCATAGTAAACAAAAGTATGATATCATTTTTGTCAACAAACTTTTGACAGAACTATACTAGGTTCAGTCTTCCTTGTGTCGAATGACAGTGTTGTTACTGTAAATGTCATTATGAGGTCATAATAGTAATGTCCTCCTTTGTTTATTTATAATTTTATCGCATAATTTACAAGTCGTGAACTTGTCACTTACAATAATTATGTTCAACAGTTAATTTAATTATGTACAACAGAGTTAAGTGAAGTACTTCTTATTTCAATGCAGTTCCTCGAAACGTTTTTATCGATAACTTCGCTCTTTGCTAATTGCACAGAAGTTGTAAAATATGTACGTAGGTATTTCGTTTTGTCGCTCACTCTTTAAAGTTTTTGAAGACCTTTTCAGTTAAACAATGAAGCCAAACTTAGTGCTACTTTCTTTTATGTTTATTTCAAAAGGCTTTCTTTACTATTTAACACAATTTACAATGAATTTCATTTGCCTATTCGCTATTGTTAAATAATTATTTTGTGCCCTGTTCATTCACGAGCTGCTTTAAATTCTTCAAAAGTAATTTCGAACGCTTAGTTGAGTATCTGTGGTTTTAAAAGGTTTAAGACAGTAAAGGAATTTTATCTCGTCCTCGTCTGTTGACCTCTTGCAGCAGTGATTGCTTTGATACGCGTCTCGGATAAAAATAATCTCGAGTGAAAGTTGAATGCGTATTTGAATAATATTCATGAACATATTATAATATTGGGTGTGTTTATAACGTTTTTTTTGTCGAAAACAGATTGTTTATCACAATTTTATGAACTGAGAATAACACATATGAAACTGTCAGCTGATTGTCGTACAGTTGAGGAAAATAGACAACTTGATATTTGTATATAATGTGAAACTGCGCATTAGAAGCGACAACATGCTGAAAATTGAGCAAAAGAAAAACATATTTTCATACATTGACATTGTAAAAAGTAATTAAGGAAAAAGGGTTATTATTTATTATCGTGTCTGCTACAATGTACTGCGTATAGTTTCGTCTGGTGCTAATTAATTAATTTAATTATGAAGAGCTGGATGTGGCAGTGTTTACAATTCTCAGAGTCTTACAAACATTTTGTAGAACCTACATCTTTGTTTCGTCCATATGTTTGACATCCACGACATTTTGCGTCACAATCTGTGCACTATTTGTATTTACACCATCAAGAACCCATTTAGTACGTTTCTTCATTACTTTATTAAGGATCCTTAAAACGATCTTGGATCTAGTTAAACTTGTATGGTTACTTCAGGCACCATTCCTCACACATCACCATTGTTAAGGCGCTTCCCTGACCAAACGACCTTGAGCGTTCGGTCCTTCTCTGTCCCGTCGCTAAGTCTCGATCTGTCTCGCTCCCTCCGCACGCTCATTTATTATAAAATTCACAAAAATAATGAAATTATTTTAATAAAAAAAGACAAGTGAAGTTTTAAAATAAAATAAACCGTGAATTATTTAGATTTTTAAATTATCTATCCATTAGGTGTAATCCTCCAATTAATAGAACGTCACCTTTAGCAAAAGATGCATGCAATCAATAATTTTAGTCAGTTTTTTACAAGGAGATTTTAAATTATTACACATAAAAAAAAATAAGAACGTGCAATGTGATGATAGGATATTGAACATTAATAATGTGCTTTTAGATGTTGTTTATTATCCATAGTGAATGAGTTAATAGCCTCTGAATAACGCACTATGGCAAGGTTTTGGTCGGGGTACCGCCTTAACGCTCTCAACGAAATTAGTGTTGTGCCAGCCACACAAAGAACGAAAATTTCTGTAAGTAATAATACTGGCGACGATCCCTGAACTTACTTCGATATTAGGAAAAGATTATTCTGAAAATACAATGCTTCTTTAAAATAGAGAGAGATTACCAAATGAGTTCGGAGATTGTTAGTTTAGAAACAGTTTCGGGAAATGCATTTTCTTAAATGATCTGCATTCTAGCAGTGTTAATTTTAGTAAGTATCCAATCCATTATGTAATGAACGGATTATCAAAACTGAAACTATGAAGAAACCGAAGGTGCCTCATAATATACCTATATATTCATGTCATGCAAGATCATGTCGTCAGATCACTAAATTAATGACAGTACTGCTGCTAAGGTAGCCCGCGAAGTTCAAATTTACTTACGTTTTTGCAATTTGCAGGTCAGTGTCAAGTTGTATTGATTAAAATATTATTCGCGACCGTAACAAATATGGCTTTACAAAATTATAATCATTAGAATCAGCAATACGACTCTAAATGTCATGATTTCATGAAATATAGTCATCAATAGGCTAATATGAACTTAGAGAGATGTATTGATGATTTTGATGACTATAATGCTATAAATAAATATTTGTTACGGCCGGCCTAGATTAATATTTACATCGATATCTCTTACGTGTATCGAACAAAGATTGTCTAAGATATAGAAAAGACTCCAAAAGGTCTGGCAAAATTTTAACTTTGTTGTACATTCTTTGGTTGTCTTAATTTCCATGTAGATCAACAATCACTAGACGACTCATCTTCTGAAAATTTGCATCACCTTCAACAATACACTCAAATTCGTCACAAAAAAACTCCACACCATATTTCAAGATCCACAAACTGATCGTCAAGTCAACAAAACTCTAATTCACAGAGAAAGTTCCTGTTCGTTACTTTATACGTTTTCTTGTGCTGTTGGCTTTAATCCAAAGAACGTGTGCGCCTTTGTAATATACTAAATCTTTTGTAATTAACTAGAGTTCACGCAACAATGGATTCTTGCAACGTCTTGATGAAATTACAGGTGATTTACTTAACGATTATGAATCATAGGGACTTTTCGTTAGTAGGTTACTGTATTTATAGGTCTTTGTGTTATTTACGTTTGTCTGTGCATTGTCTTCCTTTGTCGTAGTTGATTATTGCAATATTTACGACGTTATGACAGCTCTTCGTAAATACGTATATAATGAGGAGACTCTTGATAGGAAGTGAATGTTAATGCATTTCAATGATATCCTTCAGTACACATGAAAATAATTAAACTGTAAAGAAGACAGTCAGACAAAGGCTATTAATTTTACTTACACATCACATAACATAATAAATTGGTAAATCCAAAATGGACCCCTTGCCAGTACAAACTGCAACAACACAACACACACAAAATCATTTGCGATCGCTACAAAGTCCGATGGAGCCAAAACATCCAATGCATTCGTAAGCCCATAAAATAGACCACAAAGCTAATTTCAGCTATCTTTGGCCTCAAGCTCGTGACTGCAGCAGAGCGACCGAAACGCACGACTACACGATAGATAGATAGCTTCTTGTCTGTCGATTCTAACTCTCCTAACTGTAGTAAATTGTGCAACCATAGATATTCTTAAGCTGGGAGTCCACTATGTTTGCGCAAAGACATAAAGTTCTGAGTTGAGCTACACGATTACTTAAAAGAAAGTGTGGGTCTATCCTCATAAGACGATCTCAGATACTACATGGTTCTCATATGATCTGATCAAGATAATATCTGGACTGCAAAGAGACTGTTTGAGTTTATTTTGGTGTAAACAGAAGTGCTGAGTAGATTTGGTGCGCTAGCATGGTGGATACCCAGCTTAACGTAGTCAGTGTCACTGGTATACGATCTATTATTTGGTTACTTCGAAGCTAAGTGATCACTCGTAAAAAGTTTTAAGACCTTATAGTTCGTAAAATTTAACAAAATCTCCCAGACGGTGAACTTTCTTTGAGTGACTGACTCTTAGAGTACCTACAGACGACTAACTACGGGGCTTCCAGAACGGAGACAGTCAGTAATTTGGCAGTAACAGCTGGCAGGCGGTCTGTTATTTCACAGTTACATAAACCAGGAAGCGAATATGAGACTGTGATCTTTGTTTCAGTGCGACGTTTTTCTTGTGATTCTCTTCCAATTTTCTCATTCCTCAACTGTGAGCTTTTTTTTAAATTTATAAAAATGTATGAGAATTAATTACCTATAACAAGAATACCTTATAGATCTCAAGGGTATTCAACTACCTTGATACACAAGCTACAGACGACAAGACAAACTACCTAAAACTGCACACAATTTCATAAAAACTTCATTTCAACTAGCTATAAAACCGCAGAGAATCTATAATGGAGCTCGAAATTGCAGAAAATAAATTAAATATTCCACTTGCAAGTGTAGATGACCTTGGAAATGAAACACGGCAAACAAAGGGCACACTGACATGCTGTATCATTTTGTGACTTAATGATTACTCCGCCTTATGTCAACTTACCAATACAATGAGGAAGTTGTTATTACTTCGATAAAATTACGAGTTGCCACTCAAGAGTTCTCATACGATGGCTGTTTGTTCGAACGCGGCTTCGTCGCTGACATAGCAACTGAATGTCAAAAGTTTCCTGAATCACAATCGCTGCCTCATCTCCGCTGGATCAAATCCTCTGCAGGGTTACGCAATTCATGAATCCCAACGGTAAAATGCAGCGACTGCAACATAACATAAACTAAGATGATCGTCTTATACAAGACCCTTACTGTTATCCCCAACATAAGAGATACACTTGACACTAATCGCAAATTGCAAAACTACATAAATTCATGTAATTAAAGTGAAATCTGCTCGAGTTACCGGTCCTTCATTACTGTAACGGGTACATGAGATACCGTTGCACTGCAGGCCAGGGAAATAATCACCTAAATAAATTAATTTTAATGTATAAACTCGTCTCGGTAATTTTGGCTCCCGTCCAACGAGTTTAAGGAAAATATTTATATGAAGGCGACTTGAAATACCGAAACCCTTTGTTGTAACTACGTACTCACTCTTTCCTATTGCGTCTCAGATCTTTAAAACGAGCCACTTCAAAATTTTCATTGTAGTTAGAGAAAATGATCTGTCCTTATTAAGTGTAATCCTGCTCAATTCTAGACAAACATTGCTGCAACAAAATTTAATTTCTGTCTCGTTAGTCTACAGTTCTACACTATGTGTCTCTTACTTAAAATCCTGCTTCATTTTGGTTTTACTTAAAAGTGTAGTTTTGCCTCTTGTTACGTCACTTTTAACCAGAACGCTGTCTGTAAACAGCGTGATTTATTTAATTGTAGTCTGTACTAAGCGTTCCCGAGAATTTGTAGATAAAACAAAAGTTCGTAGAACGTTATGATTGGTAGTCTATAAAAATAAATAAATGGAAACATCGACATAAAATGCATTTATTACCTAACATCGAATAGCCAATTTCATTTTACCGTAAAATCTATATTGAAGTAGTTTATGCCCAGACAGTCGGGTGTACTTACATAATATTGTTACAATAAATTCTCTCTGCGTTCTCCCGTCTAGACATGCGTGCACTAACTTGAAACTGCATCTCCCTTTCCCCCGTCTGCATCAAAATTGCAATCCTTATTATCTGCAGCACCAGGATAAAGTGTTGGAACATCGTCTGGTCAGTTCTCAATTTTTTATAGTATTCTGCTTCCTCGACGTGTATATTGAGTTCTAAGTTTCAGCAATAAAACGGGACGGGCGAAGCGTTCGTTGATTTTAAATGTCTGGCCATTGTGTCCTGTCTAGCCGGCGGCTAACTTCTGTAATAATATCCAGCCAGTCCTTGGACGGTTGACAGACTTCACATACATTACTGAACGCTCCCATTTGTTCCTGTTTTGGTCCATTTTTACCTGCTCTGTCTCTCCGTATTTAGTTTCCTTCTTTATTTTCTAGACTTGGTAATTCTAAACTTTCTTTTGTTAGTTTTTGCTGACATTTTTGTTTTATCATCGACAGGTTTATATAATCGTGCATCATGTATACCTGTTTAATTTTAGTTTAATTTGCTTTAGGTAAAAGATGTTTATTTACTGCATCCTTCGATACTAAGCTTCGTGTTAGTTTTTTCTCAAATATTGGAGATGTCTCGTTCATTTTACTTGTGTCTTGTCTCGCAATCGCCTTTGGTTCGTGCCTTTGGGTCTCGAGATATTCGCTGCACACTAATTCACAACGCTTCATATAATAGACGTCTCTACTCTTCATGAAATCTAGTCGTTGACTTGCCGCAATTTTTAAATTGCTCAATCCCAATTAGTTCTGTTTTGGTGAGCTTAGGAATTATAAAATATGAGACAAATGTGTTAGTTCAAGAATTCTTCTTATATTTATTTTGTTCTGTTTTGGGTTATTTTAGTTATATTGTCCTTGTCTACAATCTTCTTTGTACATTGGTGTATTACCATAGACTATTCTAGTAGTCTACAATATTTTTTGCCGACTATCTGTCTGTTTAATTTTTTGTCTTAAACCTGATCCTTATTTTAATGAAGATCACAAAAAGTATCTTTACCTACCGAATGTTTTTGATTAGTCTTTGTTATGTAATGAAGTACTTCAATATTGAATAAAAACTTAATGTATTCTTATGTAATTCCTAATTATCTATCACCTGTATGGAGGATAAAAGGACCTATATAATGGAGGATACATTTTCGTTATTAAAATCTAAATATATTTAAAGTCATGTGAAGGGCTAGATGGTCATCAACCGGTTGTTGTAATAAGTGCTTTATTATAACATCAGAATATGGAGGTATACATGTAGAAGTTCAACTTCACGACAAACCAGAGGAAAAACAAAATTTCCTAAAAAAAATTGCTTACATGTTAACAGTAAATTATTTGGTTTTGCTTAACATCATCCTCCTAGATTTAATTTATTTGAAGTTGAAGCAGCTTCCATCTACTCCCTCCATGCATCGCTATCAGTCATCATCTCACTATCCACCAGCTTCTCATCCATATCATCTTTCACGCAACCCGCATAAACTGTTTGTGGTGTTATAAGTATGTAATTTTATCCATCATTTCCAAATACCAGTTGATCTTCTTTATTTCCGTTCTCTTTGGTGACAGGTACCATCAAACAACATGGTTGAAGGTTACCGCCGTATGCAACTATGACAACAGTCCATTATACTTAACACGATTTATCATTTTTATTATTTTTATGTCATCGTCGACAGATTCTCGACTTTGTTACATAATAATAGTCTGTTGCTGCTTGCTGACGAGCAGGTCTTGTTATTACTAACTATTTTTGTCTTTATGTTATTAATAAGCTCTTTTGTTTTGTTTACGTTTATAATTATTATTTTATGTGTGGAAACCTCATTGAAACTAAAATGCGCCTAAGTACACTCATCCTTTCTTATCATTAACATTATCACTAACCATTTCTGGCAGTCGAATAGTGCAAATTATTTGGAATAATAAATAATGGTCTGTACCACACCGCACAGACTACAACTTTCTCAACTAAAATATGCAGTTCATAAAATAAGCTTAAGGCGCTTCCCTGACCAAACGACCTTGAGCGGTCGGTCCTTCTCTGTCCCGTCACTGAGTCTCGCTCTGTCTCGCTCCCTCCGCACGCTCATTTATCATAATATTCACAAAAATAATGAAATTATTTGAATAAAAAAAGACAAGTGAAGTTTTAAAATAAAATAAAACGTGTATTATTTAGATTTTTTAATTATCTATCCAAAGTGTAATCCTCAAATGAATAGAACGTCACCTTTAGCAACAGATGCATGCAATCAATAATTTTAGTCACTTTTTTACAAGGAGATTTTAGATGTATTTATAACACATAAAAACAAATAAGAACGTGCAATGTGATGATAGGATATCGAACATTAATAATGTGCTTTTAGATGTAGTTTATTACCCATAGTGAATGAGTTAATAGCCTCTGAATAACGCACTATGACAAGGTTTTGGTCGGGGTACCGCCTTAACCATACCTTTCGCTATGACATTCAAAATAAAGCCCAATTCACTAACCCAATTCGACATAAATTCCAGTATATTTTTATTCAGCACGTTCGAGTTATAAATCTGATGATTCATCCACATTACTAAGGAGTAAGGACCGTTGACTGGAAGACTTCGGGGGCACTAACCGGCGTTACTTCAAACAAGGTTGACAGATCTGAAATAAACTGGACGGACTCAGAATCAGCTAATGCCTCTGATTCGTTGATATTGACAATTACTATATTGTAGTCCCTATTACGTCTTACTGGAGCATTGCAGATTTAAAACGCAATAGGACACTGTTACTGGTTTCGTATTCGTAGTTCGTACACCTTAGCTAAAGGATCTTTTATCAAATTTACACAAAGAAAAGTTCTAAAGCAACTTTTGAACAAGATATACTCAATTGCTTTGTACATTAAATTAGGTTAGGACTTCAATTCTCTCTCGTTTAGTCTAACATTAAATTCGATTTATCTTCACTCTTAGTGAATGCCCAAAATATTACAATGTGAGGATTGACAACCTTATTCGAATCTATATTCTAACTGTGTAACACACTATTAATCACAATCTGAATCATTGTGAAGGATATTGTTAATCCATTGCTTCATATGTTCGAAAGATTTATCTGCTCAACAACGTAAATAATGCAATAAATGTTGTTTAACTGTCAAAATGAAAGCCATTCCTACTGTTAGTGTGTTACACAATTACCCCGCTGGCCCAAGGTACGCCGCGCCCACCATAAAAGAAACGTCTGTTTATAAAATGACAAACACGACGTTCTTCTCTGTTGTTGTTACGAAAACCGATGTAAGATTGTATCTTAGGTATACTTACAATATACGTATAAGTTTTTTCTACAAGAATCTTGTTATGTCAGTTTAAGTTTAAAAAAAAAACCTTAAAAAAAAGGTTTATATCTATTTGAAAGTCACTGGATCGTCGACAAAGTAGGTAACGTAGATTTTTCTTGATGATAAATTAACGATAGATGGTACACATTTTTTTTTTATCTACGCCACACTTCGTTCACCGAGATTGCTCCCGGACCCCTAGGAACCCCAAACTTACTCACTACTCATACTCGACCCAATACTTTCTATGAAAATACTCAGACTCACTAACATACGCTCGATCCTCAGACTTAGCCAACATTCTCACACGTCCCAATACTTGCCATTAAAATACTCTAACATACACACTGATAGAAGGATTTTTTTGTATCTAATAAGATTTGTTAATAATTAATAAATGATTTATTAGAGGAAAGGTTTTTAACAAATATTAATTAACAGTTAATAAATCATTTATTAGTGGCTATTTTTTTGTACCAACGAAATATTTATTACTATTTAACAAATGATCTATTAGTATTTACAAAATAGGATATTAATATTTTAGAGAACACATAAGAAACGCGTTTCACTGTATTATTTTAATTGTTAAAATGACTACGAATTATTCTTTAGATCGAATTTTGTTGCTTCGTGTCTCAATATAAAAGTTTATATTTATTTATTTATTTATCTTTATTTCAGGTAGAACCCATAAATGTGTTAGTATTCCTTAACCTATGTTAGTATATTAGACTAAAACACACACTAACTAATAATAATTAATTACGCCATCTCACGGAGACACCTGGCAACAGTACATGCACTGCGCACAGGTGCCCCATAAGGTGGCCCTCAGTCTTACTAGCAATAACACTCAGAAGACTGTTGTCCCTGTTATAAAAAGTATTAGAAAATTCTAGACACACTTACCGAGGGTCCTTACAAGCCGTTATTCATAATTCCTTCTGAGTCACGAGAAATATTTTTTTTAAAGGAGTGGCGCTTGTGGACCTTTGTGGGCCCTCCTAACTAAACTGAATAAGAAGGATTTACATCGATAGAAGAAATGGTGTTGAATAGGCTTGTAACTGAAACAGTACCTACATTCAGATTCAGATGCATTCCGTCAACATTTCCTCAGCACAGATTTTGCTGGAAACGGAAGGCCTTAATTACGCGAAGGCAACTCTTAAACACACAAAGCATAATTTTAAGCGTGGGTGATCTAAAAATCATCCCGATCGTGTTACTCATACAGCTAATATGCATAGAGCCGGCGATTCAATTCAATGACCCGCTAACGTCGTGTCGTCAATCGATTGCTGCGTTTGTTCGAATTCATTCACCCCACATATACACCGATATATCGAAGTGGGAGCAATGTACTCGATTCGAAATCAGTAGGGATTCATGGAATCGAGTCTTTGAATAACTCTCTATTAACCCCCAAAGTTACACGAGGTTGTTAACTCTCTTAATATTGACTCAATCCACGTCTAGTGAATTGGAAAACCATTTTATCTACTCTCTGAAATTCGAATTATAAACTTCAAACAAGTTTATATTGACATACTTTATAAACACAATATTAAAATTTAAAAATAGAATCATATTATATAGTACATTACTGCAGCGGCCGACAGCAGAGGCATTGATAGACGAACGTGAAAATGTGGGCCGAGGCGAAGCTGAGGCACACATACGTGAGTCCATCAATGCCTGGTTGTGGCCAAGGCTTTTCTCAAATAATGCGCGGGAATTCAAACTAAGTAAATTAATTATAAATTTCAGAATCAGTGACAGCTCTATTTGCTAAGCCAGTGCGAAATTTAAACAAAATCTTTGATAAGTTGGTTACCTCCTTCGTTGCCATGGGTCCAAGTAAAAAGTTTGTTCCATTTTTAAATTACACGACAGATATGATTTTTCATAGTAATTTATTCGCCTGATAAACACGACAGATATGGATTTTCATATTAAAATTGCCGGCCGCTGCTTGCATGTATTTAACCAGTAATACATTTTCGATTTAACTCGAAGATGGTTGTCAAAATAATGCTCGAATTTCCGAGCATGTTTGAGAAAACACTTTTTCTCTAACAAAATAATGCTATAAAACAATTGTTTTACCAATACGATACAGGGCAAATCCAAGAAGTTAATATTACCAAGGAGTTTCCATCAATATTTTTTTTCTAATGGAACGCATATTCTGCGCGCCATTCTTAGGTATAACATTACAAAAAGTTTTGATTCCAATTTTTACTTGTCTGTGACAGCGCCCGCTTTAGCGCTTGCGCGGTGATGTGCTGGGTTTTGGCGCCATTCATTCCTTTTGGTGTACTGAATTTCGTGGGAAACTTTGATCTTTTATTTAGTAGGTTGATCATGATGTTCATTCCTGTTCCCAATGTATGAGAGTAGATAAAGTAGTGGATGAAATTGCACGTAACTAGGAATTAAAACACTCGTGTGATACTATTAAAAACTTCGACAAAGGCTCGGTTTTTAAACACTCGTGTTTTAAGAGCCCTCGTAATGCAACGGTTTCATAAACTATTATTTCAATGTGTTTATTCAGTGCTGCGTTTCTAAACCTGGGATTAAGTTGGTCATTAAAAATTGCTACTCCTATAATTATTTAATTACTAGACATTTATTTTCGCTATTGGCTTTATAAGTGTCGTGTTTTGCTTTTCTAGTCCCAAATCTTAATGGATCATCATTATTTGATTAGTGATTAGATTCATTGACTGTTTTAATAAATCAGCTACTAACATCGTTATCATTTTGATTTCGTAATGCGTTAATCGATTAACCCTTGTCTCATCACTTTTATCACCCAGTTGACTTAATTATATTTGATATTACATTAAAATATTTTTTCACAATATTAGCTTACTATAAAATCTCAAACCTCCTCAAGGTTTGTGATTTAATATGAACAACCAATGGCATGAAATGCCATATACTTCAAAAATCTTAAATAATACATTTCTCTTATTTAAAGATAGAGCGTTAAACCCAAGTAATTACGATCGCGATGTTCGAATTATTTGATTCAATTCAATGAGACTTGCAACTGTTTCTTACAAAAACTGTTTACGGTCGTAAATCAAGCGTGGGATTATTCGAACGACAGCTACTAAGCATTCTGTGATTTTTTTCGCTGTTCATACTCTGTCCATGACGACTTGTTTACGATTCTATTTATCACAACATGGCTTTTTACTTGCAAATGCACTTATAAAAAGTGTACATGGTTTAACGAGACTCACGCTTTCTAAATTCTCCTAGAAAAACGATGGTTTCTCATCATCATCATCGTCCTATAGCAGTTTACTACTGGACATAGGTCTCTATAATCCCACTGAGCTCGATCCTTGGCCACTCACAGCCATCCATTACTTACCTCTTTTACTCAGCCCAAAAATCCTCCTTCTTACCTTTCAGTTTGTCATCTTTCGACAAAATGCCTCCTCGCATTATCCTCTTCTCGCATGTCGTGAATTTCGATGTCTTAATTAAATCAACGGGCGACCAATAAATTGTAAGGATAGCCTGAATCTAGACGTTCTAATTTAAAAACAGAAGATTACAGCTGAGATAAACACACGATGATATTTTCCTCAGAGTTCATTAGCATTAGTGTTATTTTCTTCACTCCGAGCGGATATAGGCTAATGTTTCTTGTAGATTTCTGAATTAAATTCACCTTTGACGGACAAATGCGTTTGTATTTTTATGTTTATAAAAACATCAACGCTTTGTATCATGTGATCTTAACTTCCAGTTCCATCAACTGTTTCGTATGTAGGGCAATGTACGTATTTAATGGCATCTCCGAACACATAAATCTTCAAATTATATAAGCAGATATAATAAAAAATTAGACCACAACGTTACCAAGGTTAATAACACTATTTTAAAATCTGGCGCCGAATAAAATTAATGTGTGTTAGAACCTTGAAAGGTCGCGTCGTTATTAATATTTATAAATTGTTTTAAGAATTAATTTTTGATGAATTTAGAGATTGGCTTCACCGAACAGGGTCGTGCATTCCGCTACATCGAAAAAACCACAACGTCAGTTGAAATATCTAGAATTATAAATAAGTTTCCGTCTGATCTAAGAGTGTTGGATTAGGGTACAGTTCGCGCAAAACTTTACGAGCTCTCGGAAGTTGCAGCGAGTGGCTGCGCAGTATGCATAATATAGGTGTCCGAGGGAACTCTCTCTCACTCAATTGAAGCATGCGCGGTTTAGTTCTTGGGCCTACGTTCAGAGGGTTGATAAAGTTTTGCGCGAACTGTAATAACCTGCTCTTCCATTAAACATAATATCTTACAATGTCAATGAGTCGATCCACACCTATTCAGTGCTTGAAACGTCATCTCTGGACCTCCTGTAATATGTTTGGGCCGGTGTTCAAGTCAAATTGCCTAATACCTTACTCTACAGGCCGTAGCCTTAGCACTTTATTGTACAAGGCTTTCAATGAGTATAATAATAATAATAGTACCAGCCTATTATAATATTGTCTCACTGCAGGGCAAAGGCCTCTTCTCATGCAGAGAAGGCACAAGCTTTGATCACCGCACTTGCTCAAGACCAGTTGGCGATTTCCGACTTATATTTACCACAATCAAAAAATCAAAAAAACAATGAAGTAGTCATTGTTTGCCCCATTCTATGCTTTTGTATAGGTACTAAGAGATTTTCTCCAGTATTGTCTTGCCGCTGAAAAATTCCTACCAATGAGCGTATCGTCAAGTCATTGACTCTCAAACTATTTATTTACTGTGACGCTTATTTACTTTCACATAAGATGCACGTTTAATTTGGCTTATGTTTAAACTCATTGACTTCTCCTTCACAGTAGTTTTTGTTGCTACATTAGTAAGTTCAACATGCAGGCAAATCCCACGTGTTTTTTTTCGTACCTGAATGACTTACGATGTCTCAATGTTCAACTGAAAGATTTTGTAATGGTGACATTTTCTAACTTCACTTTCAAATTGATAAATTATTTTAATACAAAATACAGCGACATAAATATGTATTACACTAATTAACGTTACAACAATTTATGTAATAATCACAATCAACTCTGCAAGTAACAATTACAGACATTATGATTGCTACAATAAATTATTACAAGTGTTAGACAACTCCAATGAAATTGTAGTATTTGTTAAATTAGATGGAATTATTTCGTAATAATATTATCAGTAATACACGTGCAGTAGGCGGAAGAGTACGGGACCTACAAACAAACAGGTTTGACCAGTCGTCAGTCCCAGCCGGCGCCTTACGGACGACCAATAAACTGGGATTATTATTATTTACTCAATTTATTCAGACTGACAGACCTTCGCTTGACGATGGCTTAAGAGGGCGCACAACGGTCCACTAGCACCACTCCTTTAAAAAAACGTTACCTCGTGACTGAGAAGGAATTATGAATAACGGCTTGTAAGGTCCCTCGGTAAGTGTAATGTGGCCGCTTTTCTTTAGATCGAATTTTGTTGCTTCGTGTCTCAATATAAAAGTTTATAAAAAGTATTAGAAAATTCTAGACACACTTACCGAGGGTCCTTACAAGCCGTTATTCATAATTCCTTCTCAGTCAAGAGGTAATATTTTTTTAAAGGAGTGGCGCTAGTGGACCTTTGTGCGCCCTCTTAAGGGAGAAGCGTCAGTTCATATAACCCTATTGAATGACTATTTCATAAAATATCAATCCTTATGGTTATTAAATATGATCTTAGAGGGTTGTATTGATGATTTTAATGAATATAATGCTTTAAATACATAAGTACTTGTTGCGGTCGCGAATCATATTTTGTTCAACAAATAACCTGAAACTGACCTGCAAATTGGAAAAAAACGTAGAAAATTTTGAATTTCGCGGGGTACTCTGACGCTTCTCCCTTAAGTGAAAAAGGTAGTCAACGTGTAAACGTTATAATGAGTTCTGTATACGAATGTCCGGACTTGAATTTGATAAAGTTCAAAGCACTGGACTTCTAGTGTAACAATTAAAGAAAAATAGTGTAGGTAACAACAACACGCTATTTACATGCAGATCGCCATATTGAAAAAGAAATGTTAAAAACAATAATTTCAGGACTAGTGTGTAATTTCATAATTTAACAACAATAAATGTAGGTATTTAAAACAAGCCGTACGCCCGATGGGTTCCTGTCGGCAAAAATGGCGAACTTCCATACAAACATTCACTTTTCCGTAGGATTATTCAAATATCTTCTTTCATACCTAGTCCTAACAACAATTACAAATAAAAAAAAAAGAATTAGCTAAATAGATGCAACCGCTTTGAAGTGATGCGCGGACAAACATTTTTGACAATTGATTTTTATTCATATAAGTTATTTCAAACGCAAGACATTATTAATAAGCTACCTTAGGGTAGCTTATTAATAATGTCTTGCGTTTGAAATGCACACACACACACCTGCTGTGTGCTAACATATTTAAATGGATCAAAGGGCTCTAGATAGCCATTTATACTAGACGCGAATTTAATGCAAATTAATTTCAAGAATTTTCTTATTAAAAAACGTGTAGGTATTTTTTTAAATTAAAATTCAATTTGTCTGTCAAAGGCATGGAATTGTACTTGACGCTCGTCTGCTGTGGAATACAGTTTTAATTTTAATAGACATGACATTTATTAATTACCTCCTAATTAATAAATGTCTCTGACTTTCGCCATCACATATTCGGTGTTGTTCAAATCAATTTTGTTTAAAAAGTTTATCTGTAAACAGAAAAAGTCCTTTCACTTTCATAAACCTATTATTTATTTAATAAAATTTAAAATCACTATTAATAAATCACCACTACCTACTTTAAACAAAATATTTATCTGCTAAAAAATTTCTAAATAATCGTACACACGACATACACATCACGGCTATACATTTACAATTTTAGCTGACCTCGCATTGTATAGGCTTTTCGAACAATGAGAAGTCAGCTTATACTGGAAATGTATAGCTTGATAGGTCGTCGTGCTTACCATTAGTCAGACCTACTAAAACGTAAGACATGTCTTTCTCCTTCTATGAGCTCAATAAACCGGTTCTAAAATCAGATTCATAATTATTTATTTTCAACTTGCTGACCTGACAGACGTTGTCCTGCTAAAGTTTAAATATGAGCTGGAATTCATACAAAAATTCTATAGAAAAAGGCATTTTTGATTTTTCCAATTTTCCGGGAATCTTTTCCAAATTTTGTTTTCATTAAAACCTAATTCGACTATTACGAACATTTAAAACAAAAAAAGCTAAATCGGTCCACCCGTTCTCAAGTGATGCGGCTTACCAACGAACAGAATTTCATTTTTATTTCGGTACCAATATAAAAAAAAAAAAAAAAAAAAATATATATAAAAGTATAATAAAAGAAAAATGTGTCAAGTCAAACAGAATCAAGCCATCATAAAAATAATAACACTGGCCGTTTGACTATAGAACCATAAACAACTGAAATATTCTTTCACAGAAAAACTCTGTGAACTAATGTCTTTGCTATATTCCATAACAGCTGTCACAAAGGGTTCACGGTCGTTTGTTTGTGGTCATCCGATCAGCTGACCAACTGGTAAACGACTTTCGATTTTAAGTCGTTGTCATAAAATCTATAATACATGCACGAAAGATTTTGTATTGTAATATTGTTTGGTTATCAAGGTTGTTTCGGATTTTTAAACTCTTCTGTACTAATTTCTTTGTTTTTTTTTCAGGTAATTACATTTTTGGATCGGACAAGAATCCTGACTTGTCTTGCCATCAGTAAGCATAAGGTATTTATAGAAAAAACGGCTTCTTTAAAAATATCGGCTCATTATTGTTTTGACTACACAACACGATTACATGGCCAGATAAAATAACTGTTCAGAAATACGTCACTGATTAAACACCATTATGAGCTTTACTAATTACCAAATTAATGTTTATTTTTATTTTATATAAACTTGTAGATACGGAATTAATAACCGGTACTGGTTCCACGTCTCTCCAAACAAGAACAGGTATAATTTTAATGTCAGTTTATGGTAAGAACTGGTTTGTTTTTACTTTTACCGCAAATGTTGCCTTCTCAACTGCACGTGGCGTGGGTTGTACTTACAATATTCTGGGCTATACACATACCAGGGAAAAACAGAAGGCCAATTTAAACCATACAATCAATGCGCCTAAGTGTTAAAAAACCATGAGTCAACGGTCGAAAAATTCAATTATTTAAGCTGTAGAAAATCTTTAAAAAATTACATTGATTTACCTTGACCCCTATGTTAATGCAGACGTTAAAATGTTTTATTGCCCTCAAAAACTGCACCTAAAATAAACAATAAAAGGACAAAACTGCAGTCAGAGACGGATTAATTGTTGCAAGATTGCACATCACCAAACTTTATAATAGGTAAAATTAAAAAACCCCGCCACAAAAAAAAAAACTTTTGACCTGAAACGGGTAAACCGAATTTGATAAAACATGTCTAAGAATCACCGCTAGAAGACCTGCTTTGAAATAAAAAAAAACCGCATCAAAATCGGTTCACCCGTTTAAGAGCTACGGTGCCACAGACAGGCACACCACATAGCGGTCAAACTTATACGAGTAACACCCCTCTTTTTGCGTCAGGGGTTAATAAAATGCATTAAAAGATCTTTTACGACTTCTAACGACGATACTCAATTCCTACGTTCGACGCACCTTCGGCACCAACCTTGCTGGTGCCGATACTTGAGAGGAGAACATTCAACACTTTAACGATACAATTTTTGTTTATGTTGAGTCGTATACGCTAAAATGATGATCAAAAAGAGCTACAAAGCTGAAGTTTGATCCGTAATTCTTTGGACCTGAGATCCTAGACAATTGGGAATCGCTTTCAAAGCGTTTCATATTTCTACAACTTAACTGTCGTGTCGACAGGATTGGCATTAAGCTTTGCGTCGGCTCATATCAATCCAATGCATTTTTAACTTTTCTAGCATCGTTGGTAGCAGTAGTGGCCCAGTGAAAACAGCCGTGACTTACCAGTTTTAGGTTCGAACCCAAGCAGGCACTTTACTATGTATAGATTACTTCAGCACCACTGCTCTCTGCATAAGGAAACCGACATGTCCTAGACCCAAAAATTGGAAGACAACCACCAACCCGCACTAGGCCGACGTGGTGGATTACGGCCCAATCCTTCTCACTGAGAGGAGGCCTGTGTCCCAGCAGTCGGAACATTATCGCTGATAGAATGTCACTTTGTCTAGGCCCTCTGGTCCATTGTTGTCTAAGGGCACGATAAGTTCGAAGACAAAAACACAGAAGTCAGAAAACACGACACACAGAAAGACGGTTCTTCTCACTTGACCTGCACCAGTGTATCCATACTAGATTATAAATTCGAAAGTTACTCTATCTGTCTGTTTGTATTTTTACCTTTTTATGCCTAAACCACTAAACGGATTTCGATAAAATTTGGCAAGGAGATAGATGGCATCCTGGGGAAAGACATATGCTACTTTTTGGCTCAAAAATAATCCTAAAGGGGGTGATATAGGGGATGAAAGTTTGTATGATGAAAAACCCAGCATTTCTTATGTTATTAAAAGTAACTTACTTATTAAAAGTCAAATTTACTATGATTTTGGTAAGAATTTGAGAATTACGTGTACGTTTCAGCGTTTTTGTAAAATCATCCTCCAAGGGGGTAAAATAGTAGATGATTTTTTAAATTAACATGTATTTATATATTTATTTTTGTACTTCTGTATCTTGTATCTTGAATTCTATGGGTCAGGGAGGTTGTTGGGGTCCTTGATACAGTTACCTTTTCATTCCCTATCGGCTGAACAGATTTAGTTAAAAGGCATACGTATAGACCATGACCTGGGTTAGGTTATAGAATAGGTACTATGAATCCCGGTAGTACCTACGTTCCTGTGGAATAATTTCCGTCCCTTACGCGGGCGAAGCCGCGGAAGAAATCTACTCGTTCTATATATATTTTACGTGCTATCACAAGTACAACATCACTATCTCTGTTCTATTTCAAATATGTTCCACATTCAGCTTCACACGTGGCCTGATAGATAATTCATAATCACTTCTATAAACATACGTCGTAACAATTTTGACAACAACTGCTCAGTTCTTTGTACTTTGTGTTATTACGTTTCAGAGCGATTTATCTTGAGCAGTCGTTGGGATGACTCATGAAACGTGTGTTTTCGTTCTGGTATTGTTCTCTGAGGTTGGCACTGCGCAGTCTTTAATGGTTGGTAAGGTCACATCGAAAGGGCTGTCTTGCACCATTTCCCTTACGAATTCTTGGTAATTTGCTTCACATGACACGCAAAACTACATAAAAACCAGACCCGAAGTTACCTTGAAGTTCTAAAAGCGATGCTGTTTTAATAGGCCTAAATTGACACCCTTTTTCAACCACTGCTATCCACCTAGAAATTTCCAGATTCAGGTCAATGCCCAACCTCCACACATCCAATAATCTTTATACATTTTCTCAGAAACACGCCAAACACTAAATCAACATTTATAAATACACATCAAACAAGTTTAAATAAAAACTCTAAGGTCAATCCGCCCTCCTTGAAGTCTAATGGCTTCGGCATACAAAGGGCCAGTGACAGACATTTGATAACCATCGCTAACTTTGTGTAGGCGAAGCTAGTTCAAGTTCATACTAAACTGCCAATGTACGTCAAAATTGAGCCAGGATCAGCCATTGTGTACGGCTATTGCTTGAATGGCCAATCGTTTGAAAGACCACCCGCACGGTACATTGGTTTCGTTCACAAAGAGATCTATGTTTGCTGGTATTCTACTGTTATTTCTATGAATATGACCGAACACGAACATGGAAAGTATGGAGATAAGATGCGCCATGATGTGACTCTTTATTGATATAGGCTGGAGCGAATGTTCTTTGTTACGTTTTGGGTGGCTGGATCAAATTAAATTAGCTAGCGAAACTGTAGACGGGTATAGATATTTAATCTTGATAGTTTTTTTTTTTTTGTTGAGGGATCTTCGACCGCATTTGATGTATTCACTTGAAATATCAGTTTATTTTGAGTAAACTTCACAGACGTAATTGGTATCGATATCTAAACACGATAAAACATATTTATTTAAATCATACTTCATGTAACAAAAACTTTTTTACAAAAAAACAACAGACTTCCAAAAAAAACACTAAAAGACGTGAAAAATAACTTTAATTTCGGAAGTCGGTGTCTTTGGTTTTGTATTTTCGTTTTTGACAACCGACTTCCGAAATTAAAGTTATTTTTCACGTCTTTTAGTGTTTTTTTTGGAAGTCGGTTGTTTTTTTGTAAAAAAGTTTTTATTTTTCACTTTTTAGTTACGGTACCTACCCCACACAAATTCGTATACCACTACTTGGTGTGTAAATAACAGTGACAGCAAATTATTAACACATCATCCATATAAACTAAGTGGGAAAAATATGCAGTATTAAGGATAACTCAAAAACTTCTGGTCAGACCTTGATCAAATTTAAATGGCACCACATGTGAAGCACCACCTATCAAATAAAAAAAGAATCATCCAAATCGGTTCACCCAGAAAAGAGTTAAAAAAAAAAAAAAAAAAAACAGGCGAATTGAGAACCTCCTCCTTTTTGTGAAGTCGGTTGAATCCTAAAAAAAAACAAATATTTATTTTATTTTATCGTGTTCAGATATCGATACCCACCACGCCTGCGGAGTTTCGCTAGCTAATTTAATTTGACCCTGTATATTGTAGTTGTTTTTCTTTCCTTTCTAGGATCCAACGTTTCTGAAACAATAAATTTGACATCAAATCTGATATCCAATCTGCAAAAGCAATCTTGCAGTCACTGCCAATAATACGACCATGTCAATTACTGCAAAAACTATTAAGAACACTTTAATTTTTGACACATCCTGTTCATTTCTGGATTTCTCTTTAGTTGAATATTTGTAACCAAACTTTTATTGAGTGATAGCTTTACTTCGCGCCTTCGCTCGCGTGGATGTCGGAAAAAATCCCACGAGAATGTGCTACCGGGATTAAAAGTATCCTATGTGTTAATCCAAATATTTGTGTGCCAAATTTCATCCAAACCCGTCCAGACAAAAATTCTAAAAACTATGTTTTTGGCATTATCTCGTAGCAATAACTTTTTTCAAAAATATTCAATGGACAGTTTTGACTTCGTTACTATTTTATTATTGTATAAAAGATTTCAGTATCACCATTTCCGACAAAAAAAACTTGACACTAACGAACTGCGTAACTGTTTAAGAAACAGTTATTCAAAATCATTATAATGAAAGGGTTTCCCCATATCTTATCACTATCACGAAATTGCCCCGTGATAGTCTGATAGCGTTATCAAAACATTCGAATGTGTTGGCGAATATAAGGATTAATATAACTGGGTTATCGCGTAATTGAGAGTTCGGATTATAGACTTATAGTTACAGGTCGAGGATGTTGACGAGGAAAATAAAATAGACAAATATTCGAACAAGGATAATTAAACACAAAAAAAGAACTGGAAATGCTTGTTGGAAATTATAGATAAGAGTTTAGGGCAGTTAAGCTGTACCTGTCGCAATAATCTCTCGGTATCTGGAAGTCTATTCAATTTAATCACTGTAGACATTATTAAGTGCAGCAGTAACTCAGTGAAAGAAAAGAATGAAAAAGTATTTATGTAGCCTCGCACTGGATTATCACTAACGAAACTAAACACAGTCCTAAAAACAATAATAAAATAAACAAAAGTAAAATTAAAATAACAATAGAAAGTCCTGAACGAGGCCAAAAGACCACTATCTCAGCATGATGCTGCGACATTTAAAAATAAGTGTCGCAGCGCTGGTCTTCTGATAGGGCCGTTGCTGTGTTTATTTGTGAGCAAAATAATATTTAAAAAAAAAATGTAATCCGCGTGTCAGCACCCGACGTAACATGACATCACGCCTGTATTATATTATGGTAGGGGTATTTCCCGAAAGATTGGGCAGAGATGTACCTAAGAGGTAGAGGACCTTCCTAGAGGTGTAACTTAGTGAAGTCACTAGCAAATTCAATAAGCTTCTTTTAAGCCAATCTTTTTAGGTTACCACCTTTTCCGTCACGAGCCATATTGACATGCTTAAGACAAAAGATCATTAATGTCATTGAAGTTGTAGATGAAAGACTTAGAATCAATAAAATGGACAAGATAACTAAACAGAATGTGAATGGTATTGACATCAAACTTGATACTAAATATAACAACAGGTGTCAATATAACATTAATTTAATATCATCTGCTTTAGAGGTAGACATCAATTTATCTGTAATAGATTCTAGCGACACAAATTCTTTTTTATTTGTAAAAATGTCCATGTTAATAATAAAGTGGGCTTTTTTATTTACACTCGTCTGACGAGTCGACTGAAATCGAATCAAGTTTATTAGATTACGAGTTTGCAGAATTTCGTGACACGGGCCAGACAGCTAAGTGAAACAGAAGGTGGAAAGGCTCTTTTGGCACTCGAATGACGATGTCATGGGGGCGCTGTAGGTAAACATTTTTTTTTTGAGAAATTTAATGGAACAAAAAGATGGCGGCGTTAGTTCCAATTAAGGCCACGCGCCAAAAGATCCGTGTATCGCTTTACAATATAGATGTGTCACAAATATTGACGCTGTTGACAGAGAAAAACTGCACCACCATAGACACAATGAATCAAACAAGAAAGATGTTGAAAAGACACAATATAAAAAAAAAAATGATTACTTTATTACACACGAAATTTCTCATATATCGTGGATGCTATTGAAGACGCAAATCTCATATACACCAACACGTGAAAAATAACCTGTATGTTAATGATTAACAGTGTTATGCTTCCGTGAACTTATCTCCAAGCAAACTTCGTAGTCATCATCATCATGATTTCAGCCGAAAGACATCCACTGCGGGACATAGGCCTCCCCTTAGCGTCGCCACTTCAAACGTTTGTGCTTCTCGCAACCAGCGGATTCATGCGGCCTTCACAAGGTCGTCGGTCCTCCTTGTGGGAGGCCTTCCAACGCTTCGTCGTACGTTGCCGCTAGTACAGAACCTTTCGGCCCGTAGTGGTTCTTCTAAATCCATTTGTAATGTGACAGACAAATGAACTAACTAAGTTCAGTATAAATAACCTAGCGGGTAGGTTATTTATACCGAACTTTGTTAGTTCGTTTAACTAATAAAGGGGTAACAAGGGTAAAGGGCATTGGTTAGGTCCAATTGATATTATTTTGTGGCAGTGTTCTATTAGCGTTTGTCTATGATATTTTATTATGTTCTTCTTCGTTCGGAAACAAGTAAAATAAAATCGGCCGTTTTTCCTTCAATTATGGTACTTTATGGTTCATAATAGTGTTGGCCTAACACGCCATTGTGACGATTATTAATAAAAGAAAAAGTGTCCAGTAGGTTGATTTCTGGCGACACGCAAACTGTAACCATGAATCCAGCACATTATTTTAGACCCCCTAGCGTAGAAAATTTTGATTAGTTCTGCTATTTCATAGAAAAGTGTATTTATTACTTACGCGGTCAAAATGTATGGAACAGCATTTTTTTTTTAATATCTAAGAAACATTCCAACGAGGAAAAATTCGGTTCAGAATCGTGTACTGAATCCATGGTTGTGTGTCGATGTACCACCCTGTATACTAGACTAATAACTTAATTGGTTCCTGAGTATTTTTTTTACGAGATTTCCTTTTAGGCACATATAGCTATTATTGGTTATTATTAATCACCAGTAATTAAGGTTTACTTAAAATGCCCTTATCATACCATTTAGTTACATATATTTCAATTAGTTATTTCACGTAGTCCTAATTTCGCGCAGAAGCCTATTAGAATCCATAAACTAATCGACTCATCTCGCAAGGAACTGGAGCATCTCAGTTCGGGCTTTAATTATATTCTCGTCTATCTATGGGTTTACTGTATCTAATCGATTCTATCTTGGCCTAAACCTGGCTGGCAAAAAAAAATATGAATAGATTCTCTATGGTCTGACTCACTATCAATATGCCTAGCCTTTTCCGAATCATGTTGAGATCGGCTTCCAGTCTAACCGGATGTAGCTGAATACCAGTATTCTACTTGGAGCGACTGCCTGTCTGACCTCCACAACCCAGTAACTGGGTAACACGTTACCGCTTGGTAAGAGGTTGCCAGACTTCTGGGCTTTTGAGTACCCGTAACGACTGTCAAAAATCTACGAATGAAAGCCGGGACCAACGGCTTAACGTGCTTTCCGAGACACGGAAGGGTCTCGATATGTAATGGATGTTCATCCATCCACGAACCGACCGCGGCAAGCGTAGTTTAACTTTCGATCGATCCGTGCGGTTTTAATCATTTAGCTACGAGCCCTTCTTCACTCAAAGGAGATGCTAATAAATAAAATAAAACGAAACACTGTTATTATAAAATTCGTTCATTCTATGTTCAAATATCTTTTACTTTTAACGTAAAACTACAAAATTTTCGCCGTGTTCTAAATTGTAGCAAAAACTTAACCTTGGTCCCTCATTCACGCTCGATTAGGACCAAATTGAGTGAAAGATTACTTTAATAAACTTTGAGTTTCCTAAGCCTTTGTGTCTGAACATTGCCATATGGCTAACAGTCTAGCATCGCGAAATATTTTCCACAAAAAATATAAAATGTGTCTGGGAAATTGATTAAAGATACAAAACGTTTAGAAGGTCTAAACAAGAACAATAATAATGCTACAAGTTAATACCAACAGTAGTTAGAAATGAAGATACTAAAATAACAGTAAATCACCACTTCTCCTTCTTACCTGACTTCCCAAATTCAATATTTATGCTCTGCCCATAGTAAAAATCTTCGTTCCACCAACAATCGTCTTCTACGATGTCCTTCTCACCGTTCTGGCTTCATTCATTCTTCTTTCTTTGTCCAGGCGGTTTTTCTTTGGAATGCGCTCCCTCTGAACATCAAGATGGCAACCAGTCGGTTATCTTTTAAAGTGAAGGCACGTGAGCATATCCGTCAGAAGTTGGCTGAAACATCTCAGCGTTGATTTGCTGGATTCGTTTTCTCCCCTACCAATCGTTATTTCTCTTGACAAAGTTTATTTTGTTTATATGTATGTATGTATTAGTATTTATGTATTAATATTTATTTTTGTATTTTATAGTTATTTCCAAGCTATCTATCCCGTATATTGCACCTGCCATGTTTAGTCTCTGCATCACCCTAAGGTTTACTGGTGGAAAATGCCTCAGGCACTAAGTCCGCTTTTGTACAGTATTTTTTTACTTGTGCATAAAATTTTAATAAATAAATAAATATACTTAAAAACTTTGGATCAGACATCTTTGGAACAACGGTTGACTGCGTCGAAAAGAAAAAGAGCAAAAATAAACACCATACATAGAAATAATATAACCTTAGTAACAGTAAGATAGTTAAGACTAAAGTACTTAATAAATAAAAAAGATACATGTAGACTGCTTAATATTCTACTCATGTAAGCAAAACAACGTGCCAGCAGGCATATGAATACAAATATTTACGGTCCTATGTGCCGAAAATAGGGATTAATCGAATTTGGGAGCCATAATCTTCTACGTATTGATGGATCAGTAACCATGATTGATAGATTAATTCAAATTGTATTACATACAAGGGCACACTGATATAAAATCTATAATAATGAAAGAGGTACAGAGCAAAGAAGGTGATATATTGAATTTCCTTTGCCCCTGTCCTGTCCCTCTCCTCTCGTCTGGACCTGCTGGACCCAAATTTGTGTGCGTTTGTCTAAATCGATAGCTCTTCTTTCATCTTCATCTTTATCAGCTTTCGGCTCGTTGCGTGTATGTAGTAGATAAATATCAGCAAGTACTTTTCCTGCCATTTAATATTCTACATTAGCTGCACCTGTTGCTGCTGTCAAACGTCAAAGTCAAGTCCTTTAACGGTGATCAGGATAAAGTCATAAAGGAAGTCAGACTCATGACTGGCAGGACGACAGGATAAGCAAGGCTTGGTATCAAAGTGCTTTTTAATCCGTCAGTCAATCAATCAAATATAGCTTGTGGCAGGGTGTCAAGTAAAGTGCTGGATCCGAGTAAACTGCGACACAATTCTTGATCCTTCGTGTTTTGCGACGTCCAGACTTCCGAAGATGCTTTTTTCAATCAAATAGATTTACAATATTTCCCATAATTACCAATAACCCTATCCACAGATGACCCATCAAGAAAACAAATATTGCGAAACACTAAAGAGTTAATTATTTAAATACTTCAGACGCCAGAATTACAAGGTCGTTTATCTCCAAATTATACAGTTATGTATTTAAATCCGTTATAAAACCACAAACGAGTATTAAAGTTAATTGCCCAAATGACTCACCCTGTTATAATTTTGCAAATTACCACTGTGACGGGAACACTTTTGATTTCAAGTTTTATTTCTTTATAAAGGTTCCATTTTTTAAAACGCGTCACTCATATTAGAAGCATTCGTTTAGGATTAAAACCGGCCATATTGAATTTATAAGTTTTCCACTTAGCGACTTTTCAAGCGTGAAGCCATTGCCACAAAACTTTGAGCAACCAGTTATAATATATAGGCCAGAAGTGTCTAAATCGGCGTTTAATATTCCTATTTAATGTTATTTATAACAACTATACAACTACTATAGCATATTAGCCAAGTAAGATCAGACATTTAGGAGGAAAAACAACACGACAAAAAACGGGTATTAAAAAAAAACAATCTCCGTATAGTTGGCACTATTTGAATACAAATAAAAAAGTAAAACATTCTTATACGATAAAAATATTATTGTTATTGCGAAATCTATTTTCATAGCTGGTTGTGTATCTACCCAAATTGTTACACTGCGCAGTTTGTCTAAGAACTATCGTAATATTTTTTATCGGCTGACGGTTTACGTCGGTAGCCAATTTGTATTGAATAATAAACGGTATACAAATATCTTTGAACAGGTTTTTGATCAGTCCAAAATATGCACTCGCTCTGTCGTAATTAACGATCAATCTGCATTCGTAATCTGAACATCATCTTAATGTATCCTCTCACTGCATGGTAAAGGCCTTCCTCTCCCTTTTCAAACTTCTGTTTGTTGTAAATGAGGCGAGCGCATCCTACCGTCTTAGCCTTGATCAGGTCAGAATATGGGCCTTCTAAATTAACCCCATGCCTTACGGTTTTGTTGTAGCCATAATCATCACCAGGCTTGGTCAACTCATTGGTAATGGCAGTAACTATCTTGTTCGTGGTGCACAGGAGGATGCGCCTG
This sequence comes from Griposia aprilina, assembly GCA_916610205.1. Taxonomy (NCBI): domain Eukaryota; kingdom Metazoa; phylum Arthropoda; class Insecta; order Lepidoptera; family Noctuidae; genus Griposia; species Griposia aprilina. The sequence continues at coordinate 5,316,939 of OU744294.1, read as the reverse complement.
CACATCCCCATGACACGTACTCTCAGCCGGAAGCCGTAGATACGCAAAACGTCCAACTTAGAGTTACTCTTGATGATTTAAACGGTATAATTTTGACGCTAAATATAGCATGTATCTGTTTTGGCGCTAAATATAGCGGGAAAGTCGGTCGTAAAGACTTTAAAAGATTTTAGCCTTTCTTGTGAATTCATAAGTGATTTGTGTGTGTTATGTCTAAAGTCAAATGTTTATTTTTAAAAGCATCAGTTGTGATTTTATTTTATTTCTTTGGCCTGTCAGAATTTAGTTCACTTGCTTATACTTCATCCTTATTTAACATGTCAGTACTAACAGTTACTGCATATATCGGAATTGGTTTCACACTTTCTCCAGTTTTGCGACATATTCCAATGAATCGATAATATTTATAATTGTTATCATGTTCGCATGTTTCCATAGGTCAATGCGTTGGCCTGAAACGGTTTCTTACGTGTCTTAATTAGCGCATTCTTGGCACAAGCTGCAGCCCTACGTTCATTGACATTTCGCGTGTGCATTATAAATATCTCTGTTTTTATTTCCGTGTCGAATCGGGCGCGGATAATTGGTTATTCAAAATAATGATCGATTCGTGTGTTCATGCTTTATAGCGTTTGAACGGAGCACGCCTTGATATTTCCTATTTTGCTCAAATCTGAAAAATTCACATCTACGTGTTGAGATTCAAATTTTTCTAACTGTTGACTTCACTATTATATTTACCATAGAGCAGAAAGAACAATTAACAAGAAGATTTAATTGAAATGGATTCTATAAAAAGTACCAAATTATTATATGAACTACACCAGATTAAGAACTCTCGTCATCCAATTCTCCTCTAATTCATACAAGATGATTAAGAAGAGATACTGCCCAAGACCTTAGGGACAGAATAAGAAAAGGTTCTTGCCTTGCTTGTTAGACAGAGAGCAAAACAAATCATGAGCGTCGCATTAAATCTGTGTGCTAAAAGATTCATATACTATGTATATTATATTACAAGCTTGTTTCTTCCAATTGTATCAATTCTCGGCACGATCGTATCTCCATTAATTTATTCCGCGTGTGTTCTCATTATAGTTGATATCTCTCTGCTTCCTAGACGTGTCCCATCTGCGACGGGTGCGCAAAAATATTGTTTTTAGCTGTGAGAAAATGTTTCTGATAAAACTTAGGTGAGATTTTTTTTGATTTAAAAGAGTGTGTGATGCATATTATCTTGCCGGGTCCTCTCCAAAGGTAGGTACTACGTTTTGGAATGAGCAACTAGCTTCATCTTTCTGACTGACTGATCCCTTGACAATTCAAAAGTGCCTGAAATTGGTTTATTTGAAATAAATGCCTTGAGTTTGAGTTTGACCAGTAGTTCTAGTATATCTCGTTTGAATACGGTATTTTCAACTTCTTTTCTAAATTATTGTAGTTATGATTGTAGCAAATCGTGCAATGTTTTTGAAAGACCGGAAAAAACACGTTTTTGAATATTATGCCGTGATTTACGTTTTATCATGGTAAAACGTAAACAAATCACGTCATTTTGCACGTAGTGCTTTATCTAGAAATCGACGTAAATATTGATTTAAAATGACTTTCACAGATGTGTGTGGTAAATCTTAAATGCCCGCCATCGTCATGTACTCTAATGATTAAGTAGTAACTCACTTATTGCCGCGGAAGTTGTTTCTATATGTCGACTCTGCAACTGTTTGCACGCGCTAATCAAAGGAAACATATGCCTTTGTAGCAAACAATACAAAGTGTACTCTATTACTTTGTACTTTGATTGAAAATTGATTACAAATAGTCCTCACAGCCGGTTTCGCTTCGGCCAGATTATGTAAATGGCATACACATTACACAGCTGTGAGCCAGCGTGCTCTACTCCGTAAAAGTGTTTATCGTCGGTTCCAGCTGATTATGTGCCGTATAATGAAGGTATAGGGATTATAATAGTATGTACTAGCGTTAATGCGCAGCCAACGTTATCTAGTTGCATAAGAGCGAGGACTATATTGTCTTTATCAGTTGTTGTTCAGGCATGTTTATTTGACGCAATTGCGCTCTGAACCCGATGCGATACGACGTGTGCGATTACACGAGAAACTATATTAATCGTCAAAATAAACAGATTTAATCCGACGATAATATTTACCAAAACACCTGAGTTCGGGCGAACTTTCGAAGAAGGAAAATAATACGTTTCCGCCTTTAGCGTGGATCGCGAATTTACTTCGGTGTTTTCGATAGATATAAATCAAGACGTTCAGGTAAACAGTGGATTTGCCGGTGGGTTATTAATAGACGAAAGGAAATTCAGGAAATACTGGCGCGGTATGCGTGTTATCGTGACTTGTAAGAGATAAACATTTCAGACGACGGATGTTTTTAGTTTTGTCGTCGACCTTATTTATGTGTTGGAATTGGAGAAAGTTCACTATCTGCGATAACGCTAAGACTTTTGCTATCAATATTTAATCTGGAAATCTTGTTTGCATTGGTAATACGTCGAAAATCTTTCAGTGGCGAAAATAGTAGATTTACCATTTCGAATTACGTTTCAAATTACTGAACACCGTTTGTGTGTTAGTGAATATTTGTAAATATATAAAGGTAGAATCAAATAATAATTCCAAAGCAATAATAATGAAAACTGATAGAAATGAGGATGGAAATAATAATCCACGGAATAATATCGACCGCCCATCGTCATAGGAAACAGTTGATAAACTTTTCTCTTTGTGTCCAACTCCAACGTCAAACGACGTTCGATTGCATCGATTACGTAGTACGTAGCGTTGCTATTGCAATTAACTTCTGATCTCGGTAAATGGCAAATTGTCATAATTGCGATAAAATGGGAAACACTCGACATTTATAGCCATTTATAGAACTTAAGTATACGCCAATAGCTGCTAGTAAATACATGATATAATGATCATTTCTTGATTTATGACGACGAAAGTCATTATAAAGAAAGTAAACAAGCTATATCTGTATTCTCCGTAGAATGACATGATAGGTACACAGTGCTTTTGCTCAAAACATTATGTTGTTGACGATGATGATGATGGCTCCAATTTAATAGGATATAAACTGAATACGCAACAGACAAACCAAACAAAACTTGTTTTGAGCAGTCCCGACATACAAAGTGAACCAAACTGAGTCCCCAACATTGGCATCAGATTGGCAGTCGAACAAAGAAAGTATGCTTCTGAAATTTAAACTGGCGGTAATGATGATTTGATGATCAGCACGATACAATTCTTATCCCGTGATGGTTTCTATTGAGGCTGGAGATAAATAAATCATCGGATATATTATTTTCCATATTAACTCCAAATTCAACTGACACTATTTTAACATTCTACATAAATAACATCCCCAATCTATAAAATATATTGATCACGTCGAATCACGTCTTATTTCTTAAAGTTGAGCTATATGTTGATAGATATCCAGCGAAATCTCGGAGAAAATATAACCTAATAAAAGCCAGTAATGCACAATCATAAATCATAGCTCTTTCAAAAATGTAGCGCAAAACTTTGCAAAGAGTAATTTGTCTGGATGCAGCAAATTTGCCAACGCCTAGTCTATATTAAGACGGCTATAATTAGGAACACAGATGATCTTCCCAAACAACCTTGGCGTTAATTTAGCTTTCAAGATCAATAGTTGTTTACGGGTGTATCTGCCATTCATACTTATGGCCGTCTTCAATATCTTATCTATTGACAGTTTGCTTTCATCGGTTATTGGGTCTAGCGTGGTCATTATTGCAACTTCTTAATTGATTTGTTGCTTGCATATACAAGGCTATATCCGGAATTATATAGAGATATTATGATTTTTCTTACTAAAGATGAAAATTGCAATTGAGGTTTCCACAATCTTCTGTTATCAAACTGTCTATAGATACCTAATCTAAAACATACATTTATGGAGGAATGGTTATAAAACAACAAAGTTGGGAAATCATTAAAGAAACAATGAAGCAAACGGAAGTCGTTTACACTTTCAAATTGCATAAATAAAGAAACGAGAGTGTAAATATTTACTTTTTGTTGTTCTTAGTAAGGCTTTTTCCATGTGCTATCCGCTATTTATGTAGGTAGAGGTAGGTATTATATTAACTTTAATTGATCATGCAAAATAGTCAAATTCTATGAAGGCATTATGGATTTATACCCCTCATTGCTAACTTTTCCTTTCTTTATACTGTTGTTTACTATCACGATAGCTTAAAACACCTTGAAAAATAATAAAAAAACGGCATTGGGTTGCGTTCCAATAACAACATTTAGATTTTTGTTATTTTTGGGTAACATTTCATTTAACACCATAGCCTTTGTTATCAATTCAACGCTGATTTTACCCTGCTTGAATTGAAGTAATCGCTGATGTTTCCTATTTATTTATCCTGCTTCTATAAATTAATAAACATTATAAATGTACATACTGTGCAAACAAATAGTATCATGTAACAATATATTATTATTATAATTTGTGTGATCAGTCTTTCTAGTCGTGACCTTCATATAGCGTGTGACCGCAGTTTACATTATAAATTATTATAAATACAATTATCAAATGGTAGAGGAAAATTTTCATAAGAATATATTATTGAAATGAGATGCTTCCTGACCTAGCTACTAGCACTACAAGTCTTATTGATCAGGAGATGTCTATCACTGACCAAAGTCCTTGTCTAGAAATAGTTTTTCCAGTCTGCTTCCTTATTTTGAAAAAATCAATTTGTTTAGCCTTGTACCAACTATGTTGGGGTCAGCTTCCGATCTAACCAGATGCAACTGAATACCAGTACTTTACATGGAGCGACTGCCAATCTGATCTCCGCAACCCAGTTACCGAGTAACACGATAAACTTTGCTAAGACTAGTTGTCAGACTTTTGGGCTTCTGACTGTCCGTAACAACTGTCAAAGATGTACGAATAACCGGTAACAACGGCTTAACGTGCTTTCCGAGGCACGAAGGGGTCTCGATACGTAATGGATGGTCTCCCATCCACGAACCGACTGCGGTAAGCGTAGCTTAATCTTCTTCCTTACTTTGAACCAAGAGGCTAATTTGATGGTCTGCAGTACAGAAAAGATTGTAAAGGGGAATAGACGATATGCATGGCATTAAGTGAAAAATTATATATTGCTACATATATTTGAAGACCCTCCTTCCAGAGATACTTGGCATTTATCTCACGTACTCCTTCGTATTCACAACACACAGCGAACTGTTTGGTAACAGTTGAATAACGTACAGTTCCTACAATCATGGTGGATGCTGTTCATCTTCTGACTGTGGGTAATCCCACCAATCTCTCATTAGTACGTGGGCGTGGTACCGATACCCGTACGTCAAATAACTAATCTTAGCATTTGGCAGAAGCTCGCCAACTATCAGACTATAAGTCGATGCCTGTCACGCAAAACATATGTATTGTATCAGCTAGTCTTGCAACACTAAATATTGGTGCATTACTTAGAAAATGAAAGCATCCAATTTTATAAGCACCGTCATCATTATTCACTGGTGGTAGGAACTCACCGCTACAGATAACCTCTTTTCTTCTTTTTTATGTCTCGTGCTGTGCTAATCTTTTTTCTACGAGTTTTTCATCAACACATCGTTTTTTCGTCAAACGCTTATTTTTTTGTATACCAGGATAAAGTGCTGTCACGCTCGTCCTAGGTTAACACTAATTACTTAATCATTTGACGAAAACACTAAACTCAGTTCGTAGCTCGTGGTTTCTCAAAATTGAACCTACCTCAACATCTTGTTTCGAGTTCGATCTTCCATGTTTTCTCGTAAATACGAATCTTCTTGCGTATTTCATCACAATTATTTGAGACTGTGTTATATTTGACCTTGTAACATGTGTGTGTGTGTGTGTGTTTTTTAACGTGTAAAAATTACTGATTCAATTCAAACCCTCATTGTTGCCAAGTCGTCTCCATCCTGTTCAAAGTCCAGTCAGTCATTGATGTTATCAGCTGGTTTCCTTGAATGTTCCAACACTAGACAGACTTAAGCTCGACACGATGCAAGTTTCTTGTTAGTATCATACAATAAAATTGAAGTAACAAATAACTTGCATCGTCTAAACACTGTTTAGTCGGTGCAATTTCATTTTTGCTTCAACTTTTGGTATGCCGCAGGCAATTAAGGGGGAAGCGCCAGATTACCAGCGGAATTCAAATTTTCTTACGTTTTTTGCAATTTGCAGGTCAGTGTCCGGTTGCATGTTGAACAAAATATGATTTGCAACGGTAAGACTGTAACAAGTATGTATTTACAGAATTATAAACATTAAACTCATCAATGCTACCCTCTAAGTTCATATAATCCTATTGAATGACAATTCCATTCGATAGGATTCAATTTCGCGGGCAACCTGCCGCTTCCCCCTTAAATGGGACCGTGTAAATCAGGCTTTAAGGTATAATGAGACCGCGATCGATCGAAAACGCCCAATCGATAATGATCGCCTTACAAGATGTCACGGTGTCATCTATCGTCGTCAATGGAGGGCACCCTTTGGCTTGAATTTCTGTTGCTAGACAACTAGAGTTGTCTAAGTCATTACATTACGCATCGGGAAATCGGTGTCGTAACTAAAGTGATCACTCAGTGGCTGGTATTATGTTTTTTGTGCCAAATAACTGCTTAATATCTACGCATTACATTTAGATGTCACCTTGTGTTAGAGAAAGCAGGTATGACTGTTAGAACGAGAAAGTATAGCACAGGAAGTTAGGAACCTAGCCATTGTAAGGCAGGAAATAAACTACTTACATAAATGCGTAAAAAAAGTTAGTAGAAAAGTAAGAGCGGAATACATATAGTACAATAATGAAATACTAAAGATATGTTTTATTGATAATCACAAATCGGTCATTCTTAAATGAAAGCCGTCGTCTAATGTGTTTTCCAGTCATTATCGTCTACGTTATTGTATATGTTGTTATTCTTTAACCTATTACGATAAAATATCGATCAGATAGTGATTAGGATTTGTTTTTGTTTTCTTTGTTTTTGGTTTCTTTGTTTGTTTATTTTGCGTTGCTACTTAGTTTCCGGTGATTGAACTACAGTGGAGATGGTAGGTTGTCAACCCGTGGGGTAATCCTTATGGAAGCCCTTCGTCTGGGAAGCACGGAGGGTTTATCCATCGACTCGAAAAAAAGAATATTGTACACCTGACTCGACTAAACCCCACGATGTTTCTGTTGCTTTTATGAGTTCAGAAGTATGAGATATATGTATTATGTACTATACTTGACAACCTTAGGCATATAGGGTTTTTTTTTTTTAGCAATTACTTGGTTGAAAGTGTTGACAGTAATATGGATTCTCCTAGGGGTACTTATTGAAATGGGAAATGTTTTTCACGCGTTTTTCATTGCTTGTAAGGGGGTTTAAATAGAAAAAAATAACTACTTATGTGTATTAATTGATAGCGAAAAATAATAATTTAATAAGATAGCGTTAATTAATTTAATCTTTTTGACACTGCTTCTGAGTTCCACAAAGTTGAGTACTACCTGTATATTATACAAGATTTATAATGAATACGTACTTAACCGATAAATAAATCGACCATTAATATTGCCATTTTTTTTTTATAAATACGTTTGATTCCTTTGAATTACCGTCAGTAATTGGATAATTAATAGTAACAATCTCAAAGCGTCACATAATTTATAGCTCAGCATTGTATACAGGTTAGCATACGACGCGGAAGCTGACACCATGAATTCAGCACATGGTTCTAGACCCAGTAGCATAGAAATTTTAGGTCGAATCCCAAAAAAAAAAAAGCTGTTTCAGAGAAAAATACAATACCTACGCGGTCAAAATGTTTGGAACAGCAATATTTAAAAAAAATAACCGACGCAAAATTTCAACGCTGAGGTTTCAGAATTGAATTGGCGCGTCGTGTTGCACGCGCGCTTCTTTGAGATGTCAGCATAATTGACGGGGTCCGATAGGGCCGATGCCTGCCGGGGTCGCAGATTGTTCGAAAGAGTTACCGTGGCCCTGGCGCACAAGCAACTGCAGGAACACGGGTGGGTTTTAGTCAGTAAGAGTCTGACACGCCCTTCCGCTCCGCCCCGAGCGGGAGAGGTCATTTGATGATTTCCCACCCAAAAAAAAGGGGGTTCAGAATGATGTACTGCATCCATGGTAACACATTGCGCGTCTCTACTCGTATCCCTGTCCCTACTGATTCATCACTTACAAACGTTAACATAATTGCCTTCGTACCTATTTTTGAAAATAATAACAATCACGTCGTATGGTAATTTAAACGATCCGTTATTAAATTATAGAAACCTACCCACCGATTTACATACAATAGCGTTTACTCATATCAAAAATATAAATAAAAATAAATAATTGAAAAGAGTATGCTTAGATGATTTGGTCATGTTGAGAGGATGAATGAAAGGTGACTAACAAAAGGTATTTACAAAGCAGATGTGAGTGGAAACGCCGGGAGTGGTACGCCCTAGGACGACATACTTATAATGATCTTATTGAGGATGTTCTTCAGAAAGGTCAGGTGCGTAGTACTCGTAACCGGCGTGCGTGTATGACCAGATGTATGAACGTAAACGAGACAAAAGGAGTATGTAAGGATCGAAGCAGGTGGCGTTCTGCAGTTTCTGCCTACCTCCATAGGAAGAAGGCGTGAGTTTATGTATGTATGTGTATGTAAAAATGTAAATAGCGCCTAAAAATAAAAATAATGTCCTCTATTATAAGTAGGCCAAAGTTTGTACGTACGATTGACCGATAGGACCGATAAACTATCGTCCCGTCAAGGACATTGTTATCAGTAACTGTGGACGTTAGTTCCCTGTTGACATCATTTTCTAATTATTTTGTGCGTAATATGTGACAAGTGCTGGATCAGTGTTGGTCCAGTAGTAACGGCCCCGACTTACAAGTTTGTAGGTCGTGAGTTCTTACCCAGACAGAGGCACTTTACGAAAACATCGTGAGAAAACCAGCATGTCCTAGAAACAAAAATTCGAAGACATGTGACATCCGCGTAGTGGATTATGGTCCACTCCCTCTCACAGAGAGGAGGCCTGTGTTATAGGCTGATTATGCTATGCGACGAGTTGTGTATGGTGCAAGGGTCAGAGTATATCGCTTCCTGGGGTCAGGGGTAAGTTTAAAAGTTGTTGAGGGATTGGTGCTTTTGTTAGGCGATAAAATAGGGTATCTGCTGAGTGAAATCGGTAAACATGAACAGCCGTTCTAAAATATTTTTATTTGAAAGAGTGTCCATGGAGCTTCTTGCCGGTTCTTTTCCATAGAAACCTACTACGCTTTGGAATGGGCAACTAGCTTCATCTTTCTGACTGAAGTCATCCTTGATAATTCAAAAGTGCCTGTAATTGGTTTGGTGCGTTGACTTTGAGTTTAAAAAATCTACTGAATAGACTACCTACCTACCTATGAACCTTTGCTTTCACTCAGCCGCCGTCTGCAAATTGTCAAGCGTGGTGATTCAAGGGTAGGTAGATACTTATGTGTTTCTCACATTGTCAAGCGGGTGATGCAAGGGTATGCATTTCTTACAAAGTAATGTATTTCTCTAGTTTTCTCAGTCCTCAGTATCTTCAACAACCTTGCTGGTTGCTGAATGGCTACTAATTTATACCACCCCAAAAGTTTTTTTTTTTTTCATATTTCTTTAGCCCAGTATACACGTGGGATACTTTACATTTTAAAAGCCACAAACTCGGCTCACCCCATTTATTATTAGCATGTAGATTGATGACTAATCAGTTTGCCAGTTAGTAAGTCTAGACGAGCCTTAATAAAAACATACAGCAATGCCAAAGAGCCGAAACGTGATGTGAATTTAACTTAACCTAACTAGTAACTACACTGGAGTAAATTACATTTGTTTCATAGAAATTGTTGTTTAAATAAAAAATAGGTTAGTTTTAGTGCGAGGTAACAAGTGGACAGGTGACAAGTTTTCAAGTTATGGAATAAAGAAAAAAATTGAAACTCGTGGTCTTTTCTGGGAATTCAGTAGCAACCATGGCAACATTTGGCCAAAAAATAAACTACAAAATGATTAAACATATAGGTATAGAAAATATTTAAAAATGAACTTTATACCTACTATAAAAACTAACCGGATCTTCGTTAATCTGTTCTTATTAAGAGAAAAACCGTAAGCACACATTAACCGATAACCTAATCTCACAGCTAAAAAGTTGCAGTTTCATAAAAAAAAACCTCTAATTTACTACTACAACATACCAACAACATCGTCCTTACACTAACTCAATATTTGTAAAGCAAAAAAAACATCCACCTTATATGTTTATCAAGCGGTATTTGTAAAACAGTACAAAAAACGGGTTTGTTTGTAATTTACTAGCGTTTCAAGTTTCAACAGTGTAAATCTAATTAAATTGTTAATCAGAGTAAACAAAGTGCACTACCATGTTCTCGAGGCGATTTATAAAAATAAATGTATAAAAAAAGCAGCCAAGTGCGAATCAGACTTGCACGTGAAGTGTTCCGTGCCACCGTATAATATTTAACACCTTGAATACTTGAATTACTTGAATTTTTCACAGAATGTGTACTATTGTACACATTCTGTGAAAAAATCAAGTGTATACCTATTACAATTCAAAAGATACAGTCCTGTGACAGACGGACGGACAAACAGTGGAGCCTTAGTAATAGGGTTCAATTGGCACCCTTTGCGTACGCAACCCAAAAAATGTTTTTTATATTTTAGAGTTTTTTTTACAGAATATGGACCTCGGTAACTTAGGGGTGAACGAACCGAAATACGAGAATTTAATTCTTTTAAACTTCAGTCACAAAGTCATTAACAAAAAGTTGATTGGAATCTAATCTAGATAGAAAATGAATAAGCAATCTAATTGCAACTTAAAGTATTTTTAAATATCGTAAGTAATTAATTAAAGTAATTTAAAATTTAACAAAAAGTTGGGAATGGTCAACGACCGCTTTTAATAAGAATTTATTTCTTATTAACTCAAAGGATCACATGCACTGTGGTCCCTGTGTATTTTTGTAGCTCAACGCAGAACATAATCTTACGCCTGTTTTCTATGGGTGCAGTCAAAAACTACAAAACGCCACCTGCTACGATCTTTACATACTCCTTCCCTCCTACTCATTTTGTCCCAAGACAAAGTCAAATAATTTATTTCAAATAGGCACATAATGCACTTTTGAACGTCAAAATTTACAAGAAAATAGAACTGATTCTAGTTGCCCCTTCTAAAAGGTAGTTTCGTATGTAGAAGAATGAGCAAGTAACTCCACCGTTACTCCTTTAAAATGTTTTACAAAATTTTGTATATTAATTATATAATTACATGTGAACACGATGCACCTAAAATAAAAATACTAAGTATGCCACAAATGTAAAAAAAAAAGTTAGGAGTAAAACAATTTTAATAATTTTCTTTCCACGCCAACTAAAATTGTCAAGTCAAGTCAAAGATTTATTTGCAAACTAAGTGTACATTTTGGTGTTATTTTATAATGTAGGTACTTACAACTTAGCGGCCTTTTCCAGGCATCGCAAATTTGAGGGTTATTTAACATTAAAAATTAAAATAACTATGCTATTTTCACGATTTTACATTAACAATTTCAATAATTTAGTATTACTCATTCAAATAAATAATAATATAATAATATAATTTTTTTTATTATTAATTAGATCGCCTTATTCATTTATTTAGAATAGGTAGTCATGTAGGTAGTGGTGTAAGCGTGTGTAATGTCTGTGTACGAGAATGTGTGTGTAGTAGTTATTGATTTATTTTTGGTGTAAAAATTCTTCAATTGAATAATATTTTTTTTTTAAAAGGTGGGTTTTTAATTTATTGTTAAATGGAGCAAGCCTGGTTTCATTTTTAATCTCTTGAGGCAGCTTATTGTATATTCTTATTGCCATGTATTGTGGGCTTTGGTATAGGATTTTTAGTCGTGACGGTGGTTGGTATAGGTCAAGTTTGTGCCGGGTATTGTAAGAGTGTATGTCTTGTACATTAGTGAATGTGTGCATGTTTTTGAATACATATATACATATATCGTGTAAATATATACAAGGAAGCGTGAGTAATTAATATTTCAGAAAATAGGGTTTACAGCTTTGTCTATTATTTATTTGAGCTAAGATTCTAACACATTTCTTTTGCAAAATGAATAGCTTTGAATAGAATTGTACACACCTACAAAGCAATAAGAAACGAAAGTCACAAAAACAATATAAATAAATTATCTAACACTAATAAGTTGATTAACAATAACAAGGGAAGCGATGTTGCAACGTAAAGTGATAATTTCCCAAGCGTCGTTAGTATTGTTCATACAATATGCATTGTAGAGTTAAACGCTTCTGAAGGTGTTGCAGCAACGTCTGCGAACAATACGACGCTGCCCGCAGTTGCGACACGAAGACAATCGGCAATACAATATACAATCGCCTGTGGAAGGCACGGTTTATAAAAATCTAGGTACATTGTTTTAGAAACTAAAATGTTAGGACGATGAAAGAAAAAGTTTGTCTACCTTAGTCATTTTCGAAAGCAAAAAAATTGCTGAAGACACGATAAAGAATGAATAAATCACAATTTCAAAAACTTTTGCCATCAAAGAATATGATAAAGATGATAATGTTAGTAAATATCCTATCGACATCATCATCATCATGGAGCTGAAAGACGTCCAATGCTCGACATAGGCTTGGGTTCAAACATTGCCGCAGCGACCGGTCGTGTACTTCTCGCATCTAGCGAAATATTCTATATTGCAGACTATTCAATCAATCTGGTTCAAACTTTTTCTAAGTATATTTTTCTAAGTGTATTGGGGTTGGCTTCCAGTCTAACCAGATGCAGCTGAATACCAGTATTTTACATGGATGGACTGCCTATCTGACCTCCAAAAACCAGTTAACTGGGTAACACGATTCTCCTTGGTAAGACTGGTTGTCAGACTTTTGAGCTTCAGACTACCCGTAACGACTGTCAAAGATCTACGAATGGCAGAATATTATTTGTAGTATTACCAGATAATAATGCTATAATCAACACCAACATTTATCCAAAACAGTCGAAAACAAATGCAGAGCAAGTTAACAATCAATCCAATAAACTCAAGCGTATACTAAAACGCCTACATGCAACTGTAACAAGCCCATTGAAACAGGCTATCGAGCCGATCGGACTCTATTTTAATAGTATTTGTAAGCTCAATGCTCAAATAGGCGGACACAAATACCAAACACAGCATGGATGTCGAAATAGTGCACGTGTGCTTGAATTTCGCAACTGTTTCTGCACCAATTCGATAATGGCGGGTGGGTGAATTATTAGCTTTTATCAAACAAATAAAGGACTCTGAAGTAGATCTATTGAGTAATGTTTAGAATATTTGTTATTGTTGATTGTGATTGTAAATTAAATGAAGTAATTGCTACAGTACTAAAATCGGTATTTATTCCGTTACTTTTTGCCTAATAAATATTAAGTGTAGCACTCCGTTTTCTTTTTCCCCTCAACTGGATTCTTGTACTTATGCGGACCAATTCTAAGCATAGGCGTCAAGCTGCTTCTATTTCAACTTCTTTTCGTGTCGACAGTACTTTGATTTGACTTCTTTATATTATTTGAGCCTAGTAGGTTGGCCACGTTGACTGCGGTATCAGTGGCATTCTTTAGGTCATCAAAGGTGCAAGTGAACGGGCACTTAAGACACTCTAGCAAGTGGGACCAGGGTCTGATCAGAAGCACCGCACTTGCACTGGGCAGTCGTCCCACTGTTCGTCAAATTGGCTCTTAAAATCCTTTATAACCGATAACTTGAACGCAATATACAAGTACCTTCTCTCTTTAACCTCCACGACCCATAGGGACTTAATCAACTCTGTGTGTTCTAGATATCAAATGTGAAGTTAATAGCTCTATAACTAATATAGGTCTTCAAGAATATTAAGTGCTGTAATTACAGTGCGATCCCTAATTTATAAGCAAGCCTCATTTCAATACAAAAAATATCGTTTAAGAAGAATGAACTTGAGACGACTTTAGAAGTTTTTATATCGAATCAAGTTTCAGTATTTGGGTTTTTTTTTTTTTTAGGAGCACAACTAACGATCTAGCATTTATTATTTATCATAATCATAAAGTTTATTTGTGAAACATAGGTATATAATAGGTCATAAAAAATATATAGGTATATATAGGTATATAAAAGTTAAAATCAATAGCAATAAGGAAAACAAACAAAAGTGGATAAGTAAAGGTTTGAGACAAAGTTGCAAAACTAAACGGAAGCTACGGTATGGATATTATAAAAATAAAAATTTAATTAATAAAACTAAATATAAAAACTACTCCAGTCTGCTAAATAAATGCATTTATAATTCAAAAAAGAGTGCAAATATAAAATATATTCATAATCATGATAACAAGTGTAAAGCCACATGGAATGTTATTAAAACCGAAATAAACAGTAACACTCACAAAGACAACATAGAAAGTATTAAATTCAATGACACAATAACTACAGACCCTGTACAAATGGCTACTATATTTAATAACAATTATGTTAAATTAACGCATGTACAAGGGGGAAAAAACACAAATCAAAACCGCTTCAAAAGTACGTGTGTCAACTCTATGTTTCTTAGACCAATGGAGGCTAACGAGGTAAGACAGGAAATAATGTCTCTGTCCAACACTAGGTCGGAGGGCTATGATGAGATCAACACAAAAATCGTCAAAGCATGCTGCAACGAACTGACTGATATTCTAACGCATTTAATAAACATGTCATTTTCACAAGGCACCTTTCCTGAAAAATTAAAACTGTCTTTAATAAAGCCCTTATTCAAGAAGGGAGATAAATGTGACATCAACAATTACCGACCTATAACTCTTATACCCATATTGTCTAAAATTTTTGAAAAATGTATGTTTAAAAGGTTAACTGACTTTTGCAATCAATTTCATATTATAAGCGACCAGCAGTTTGGATTCCAAAAGAACAAGTCCACATCGTTAGCAATTTTTTCCCTCATGCAAGCTATACTTTCAAATATTAATAATAATTATATAACTACAGGCCTCTTTTTTGATCTATCGAAAGCCTTCGATCTGGTGTCACATGACATATTGCTACAAAAATTGGAAGCTGTTGGTATTAGAGGACCGGCACTTCAGTGGCTGTCATCCTATTTAAGCAATAGAAAACAATGTGTCATCTAATAAAAAAAATGAAAATAATGTAATAATATCCTATTCATCGGAATATAAACATAATAAATTTGGCGTTCCACAGGGAAGTGTGCTAGGCCCAATATTATTCCTCATTTATATAAATGACATCATAAAAATAACCAACCATAAATGCGTATTATTTGCTGACGATATTTCTATTATAGTGACATCTAATAAAAAACTAAATACCATTTCAGATCATGAACTTGACATTAATAATACAATTGACAAATTATTGCATTGGCTTGACATTAACCATTTGATGATAAATTTAGACAAATCCGTTTACATCCAATTTAATCGATCAAATAATTCCAAAAATGACATTAAACTCAATATTAATAAAATCAATGAAGTAACGCGTACTAGATTTTTAGGTGTAATAATAGATAAAGACATCAACTGGAAAGAGCACATAGACAATGTTAGCACTAAAATTAATAAATTTGTTTATGCTTTAAAACAAGTAAAAAATGTAACTAATATAAAAACTGCTGTAATGTCATATCATGCGTACGTTGAATCGTTGTTACGTTATGGAGTAATAATGTGGGGTAACAGCACTGACTTCCAAAGAGCATTCATCGCTCAAAAAAAGTGCATGAGAGCAATTTGTGGACTTAAGCCCGACGACTCATGTCGACCAATATTTAAAAAACTTGGTTTGTTACCGTTACCGTCGCTTTACATTTACGAAGTATCTGTGTTTGTAATGAAAAATAAGCAACTATTTAAGACAGCAAATGATGTCAATCCTCGGAACCGACGAGATCCGTACAAATTAGTGTTAAATGATTTGCCTAGACTGTCTAAATATAATAGTAACTGCTTGGCAATGTGTGTGTGCATTTATAATAAAATACCAAGGCATTTCAAAGCTTTAAATACAAAATTATTTAAAATTAAATTTCATAAGTGGTTACTCGAGTGTAGTTTTTATAGTTTAAAAGAATTTATAGATAAAAAATGTTGAACGATTTTTGTTGCTTGTCTTTAAAATTTTTGCATGCTATGATTTATCCTAGCTAAACATGCTTGTGCCTGAATTTATATTTAACACCCTTGTATACCATGTTTTACGCAAATAAATATTCTATTCTATTCTATTCTATTCATACATATAAAAAAGCACGCTATATTTTGTCTTAAGACATACAAATATGGTAACAAGCAAAGTAAATATGCAAGTAGATACAAATTTAAGGGAGACTATATACTCCCGGACTACAAAATCGAGCCACCCAGCAATGTTTTTATAACTTTTTAAATAGTCGTGAATTCAAATTCGGAACAATGACGACACCAAAACAATGGCCAGTATGTCAGTTTCAAAACTGCATACAAACTTTATCTTTGAATCATCATTATTTTGATGTTTTAAGCCTTTATACCTCACATGGAATTGCACGGCGGTGGCTCGATTTAGAAGTCCGGGAGTGTATTGAGACATGCAATTTTGGAACCGCTGCACGACAATTAAACAAAGTTGGATATTCATATCGTTAATGACAGCAGAAAGAATTATAGTGATGAAAGTAATGAGATTAAAGCTAAAGGGTGAATGAACATTATTAAATGAGACGGAAATAAATTATGAGGTCAGTGTTGTACTTGAGTTCGAACGAACTTTTATAATAACATTGTTGAAGTAGGTGTTAAGAACCTCTCTACGAGACGTATTCTAGGTAATGCTCTAGATAGAATAAAAAAATTAAGTAGGACATATATGAGTAATAGAAAGAAACAACCTTTAACGTAATAGGTATAAGGATGTAGGAACAGAGCGACGAATAAACAAAATATTCAATTGGTATCTAATTTAATTATTTAGTTAATGTTTCCAGGCGGAAAAAACTAAAATTAGGAGATAACAGGTACCTTGTAACCATTTGTCTACAGCTTCGATGAATGATGAATATTTTAAACGATATACCCTTGATTTAACCACAAGAGATTCTAACAAAGAGCTAGCTATGCAAACCAACAATCAATGAACCAAGTCTTAACTATGACTAAATCCAGATCGTGACCACCGATCGTATCTAACTCATGTTCGTACCATGCAAAATGAATAAATAACATCTGATATATGAGCAATATCTATTAAAACACTATTTGTGATGGATGGAAAATTGATTCGTAATGTCTAAGTGCACATTTTACCAAAGAGACTGAACGCGTTCCGAACATCTAAACTGCGTTTAAGAGCTGTCAGTGTCAATATTTCTCAAAATGATGACACGGACAGCTCTTAAACGCGATTAAAATGTGCTGATCGCGTTCAGTTTCATTGATGAAGTCAGCCCTTAGTTATGCTTGTTGAATCCTTTTAAGAAGAAGTGGAATCTTGGTAACTATGGGAAAATTATTCTATTGACTAGCCTTTGAATGTTTGCAGTGCATTTACACGTGCTCTATTTGTTCTTTAAATGAATGCAAATACATATTTTCCTTCTAAACGTCTCTTCTTGCGTTCTTAATTGCTCACACTTTTGATTCACAGTCATGACTGTTGGTCTTCCTCATTTACGTCTTAAGTATTTTCTAGAATATTTCCATCCTTCACTTCATCGAAGAAAAATGTTTAATCTTTCTTTAATAACGTGCCGATAAAGTGAAGATCTGTTATGAGATTCTTGAAATGAAATTTAAACTCTTCACTTTCGCAGTTTTTGTGGCATCGTAAAGTTTTTAGACCAGTTCTTATAACTCAATCTATTTCTTGCAGACCGTTATCTATCATTTGGCTAGACGTATTATTTTCTGTAATAGCTTTATCCTACATACATTTGTCTTTACAAAGAGCACTATATTTCTTATAAAATACACGCATTTAACGCTATTTGCCTGTAGTAAAACGAATGTTAGTAGTTTATCGACATTTCTGAGAACTGCTTTAGATATAAATTGTAAGCGTCTGAGCCTGTTAGCAACTGTTATATCTGAAGCAACGTCTTTCGCTTTCTTGCTAGTCAATCAATCAAATTACAGTGTCCACATAATAATGACTAACAAAATCCTTACTCTAACAACAAAAAATTCTCCCACAACATCCGAAACCTAAACAAACAACCTATTCAAAATGTAACACAGAAAGGACACAATGTCACAGCTAACGTGAACCGTGTCATTCAATGCAGTACATTACAAACACTCCAGCCTTTTCTGGCTGTAATTGGAATACGGCATTGTAACTAGTTACTAACTGAACGATGTTGAAGGTTGTGACATGATGATTGTAACTATACAACGCGTGTCTTTCAAACTGGACAACTCTCAATCAAATCGAGTCAAATCTTATGTTGAGATGATTGGGCCGTTGTTCCCATGATCAAAGATTTAAATCGTTAGATTCGCCCTACCACGTCAAAAGATAGTGACGTTCCTGTCTCGTTTTGACACCCCTGACACACACAATGTAACGATGTAAATCTTTGCTCATGATTTGATAATGTTATTTTGTTAACCAAATCGCAACAGTCATTAACTCATTACATTTGACAGCATATTTACATACTAATGAGGCTTTCAGAAACTTGGGACCAAGCACGGTTCTGATTTCTGTATTCAAATCTGCTAATGTTTAGTCAAAAAACAGAAGGAAAGTTATAAATTCTACCGTTGTTTTCCGAGTTCCAAGCTTTTAAGTTGTATGTATGCAACAACCCAGTTTCCAGGCCGAAGTAGATACATAAATGTAGGTCAACTGGATTTATTCCAAAATTTCAGATAGTCAGGCTTAACGACTAATCCGTACATTGAAACGGAGCTGTAGTCATTAGCGGAATGAGCCTTCATGTTTTAGTTCATATAAATTTATATTCTAGAGGTAAACAAAATAATTGGGTGAACTACGAGTATTAATGGGTGTGTTCTTTACGGTGCTAGAAATTACTTCATTGATCCTAGTGTAGGACTTAAAGTTTTCCATCCAAGATGGAGAACAAAAATGGTCATCATTAATCATTATTATTGTACCGGCTACCATGAACAGACAAAGGGGATATTGAAACCACACTTCGCAGGCGACTTGGTGTTCGCAGTTTAATTTTATAAGCAGCAGAAGAGACGAAGTCTGACAACCAGTCTTACCAAGGGTTAGCATGTTACACAGTAAATGGGTTGTGGAGGTCAGATAGGCAGTCGCTTCATGTAAAATACTGGTATTCAGCTGCATTCAGTTGGACTGGAAGCCGACCCCAACATAGTTTGGAACAGGCTAGGCAGATTGATATAGAAGAGGCGTTCCTATTCTTGCAAAATCTTCTTGATTACATTAGATAATTACGTACGCAGTTACACTTTGTTGTACATTATTTCCATTACATGTATCATCTTTAATTGAGCTCAAGCGTGGTTGAGATTCATAAAGGATAATAAATTATGAAGATCATGTGTTTTGTATGAGTAATACTCGTAACTCGTTTCGTCAAACGTTGGCGCCAATATTGGTAAACAAATGGAACAAAGGCTTGTGATTTATTGGCCACATTTTACTGAACATGCATATAGGCTCCCACAGAATGGCGCGACGCGACAGTGCGACGCGACTCCGCTAGAACAGTTTTTATGGAAATTGTTTAACAAGAATTACGTCGCGTCGCACCGTTCGCGTCGCGCCTGTTTGCGAGAGCCTTAACAGCTGACATATTCTGTACTTACAAGGTATATGCCTAACTTGGATGAGGCCGATAATAACTATGAAATCAGGGGACTATAATACCTATGTTGGCTTTCCTAATTGGCTGTTAAGCTTGTTTTATTTGAGCCCAATGACTGGATATAGTGACTCAGTTTTTGAAATCAGTCACTGGGTTTGTATCAAGGCAGTTTACTGTCGTTTTTTGAAAAAAAAACCTTAGCCGTTAAAACTAAAACATACACACGTGAACACAAAAAAAATCGGCAGCGATTGTCCAGCCCAATGCGAATAGAATAAATGAAGTTAGTCACACTGCTGCACTGACTTGAGCGGCACGAGGGGAGCTACTGGGTACTGGGTTGAAAATATAGAGCGGGCGCCTACCTGCTGGACTGACTTGCAAGCGCTTGGTCAGCACTGGACTGGCTTGAAACTTGTGTATACACGGGCCCAGTTGCAATTCAGTGCTGGATTCACATACTGTACAGTCATATTACTGGGCTCGTATAAACCTGCCTTTAATTTGTTATTTTGTACCTACTGAAGATTAAGGAAAACCCAATTTTTCTTCTTAAAACAGGCCCAACGTTTGCTGCCAATATCAGAATCGTACACAAAATAAACGTTTTATTATTGAAGCGATCGTGACCACTGGCAAGTGATAATAAAAGGCGCGTAGATAAAACGATTACACTTAACTACGCATGTGGACATTGACACAAATCATTTGGAAACAATACGTTTTTGTTTTTGAAAAGGTTAATATTATTATTTAATTACTCGTAGAATCATCTGCTATAAGTAACGTATTTTATTAGGTTAAATCAAAGACAATACCGTTTCCTGAAGTCTAGAATAGAATTAGCCTTCAGTTTTTAAGGTGAATGAACTGAAAATGCAAAAACGTTAAAATTAAAAGAATAACTTTTAATGTATAATTTAATCATTTTTTATTTAAAACTTTACCTAACTAACTTAATAATTAATATACAATTCAGACTATTTAGGTACGTACGACCCACCTACGAAGTCTAAACTGACTTCAGTCAATATATTTACGTATAATTTTATAACTTCCTACTGGTCCGTTCGGCTCCATTTCTGGAA
This sequence comes from Griposia aprilina, assembly GCA_916610205.1. NCBI lineage: Eukaryota > Metazoa > Arthropoda > Insecta > Lepidoptera > Noctuidae > Griposia > Griposia aprilina. Next base: position 5,295,844 of record OU744294.1, on the reverse strand, counting down.
TGAAATTCAAACTATATGTTCTACAAGCATAACCAGTACGTTTCTTAACGTCACAAAAAATTACAATAAGGTGATAGCTTCGATGTTCAAAAATACATCGTTTTTTTTTTTACTTTTTTATCGAGCGTCATTCAGTGTTAATAAATAATAACATAGATTATGTTGTAATTTTTGAAGTGAAAACTTCTTTAGCCCCGTTGTATCTAATTTGAAACTCGATAAAACGAAAAAGCGACATTAAAAAGAGACAAATAGGTAGACATCTAAAGGATTTAACGTACGAGAGAATGAGACAGAATACATTATAAAACATTTTTGAAGGTAACTACACCTTTTACTAAAAATATTTTCAAGCAGTGCCCCTGCCTGAAAATATGTATGTAGGTAAGTAGGTACCTAGTTATTATTTTTCTATTTTTAAATCGTGGATCTAATGTTGGTTAGGTACTACTAGTGGCTGAAGTGAGAAATTGAGTATATCACCTTACTTATCCATTGAGTCTAACTAATCCTTGCTGTTGCCAAAATATACCTATAAACCAGTCTCGGGAATGAATGACTGTTAAACTACATGATACATAGTAATGAGTTCGACACAATGACATTGTTTTATAAAATATCCAATAATATGTGTCTGAACCTTTGTCTTCTCTCTAAAACAGGAAGGCAGTTATTTTTATTAGATTTTTAGTGGACATTAACATTTTATATCGTTTGTAGGTCATAAAAAAATAATTACTTCAAACCATAGACGAAACAATGACATTTTATACCGTGCCTCTGGAGCTTGATATCGTTCTAAATTCAAAAGTAAACTTTTCTATTTCATTTTCATGAAGCCTTTTCGACCTGTGTGCAAGTGCAGACAGCCTATTTTTTTCTGAATATAAGTAGGGAGGTAGCTTATCTAATCTTTGTAATTAAAAGTTCGATGGTCAGGTATTTAATATACTTAGTCTGCTTATTCACCGGATAATCCCTTATCGCCTCACTGAGAAGTAGGTAAGTTGGCTTATTCTCGTCTATTCTAAAATATGAACAGTTATAATTTCCCATAGGTACTACTATTATAATTCTCTAATAACTTCCTTTTGTTTTTTCTATGCATGGGAAATAGCACAAACGGTACTGTTTGAGGCTTATAGCATTAGCACACCGGATTTATGAAGCACTAAAGTGTTACACATCGTCGAACAACATTAAGTTAATCATTTCTCTCTGAAACACGACCACGTTCGAATGTTAAACAGGCCTTAATTTATTCCTGTATAACATTGTTTTGTAATTTGTAGTTTTAATCTCGGCTCCTACAAACAGGCGCGACACGCCACGCGAATCGCGCGCGACACAAAGGCACCGCTCGTCGCCCGACGAGCGGCGCTTTCGTGTCGCATTGTCGCATCGCACCTGTCTGCGGGAGCCTTTATCCTATTTAACCCATAATGTCTGTGAAGTTTCGCCACAATTAATTTGACCTTGTGTAATTCAAGAAACTACATAGTAGGTATGGGGATATCAAGATTCCTTTTAGTGGACTTGTTTTAACATTAAAAAAACTCTTTAATCCAATCGAAGTTACTTTTTAGACGAAGAATATGGAAATCGCTGAAAATAAGGTATCCTCTCATATAATTTTCCGCACCTACATTATGATAAGATTATAATCTGTGTGTTTTGTGTTTATTATTTTATTAGGGAAAATTAACAGCTGGCAAAATTATCAATGTTCATTAAAATTCTTAATTGGTATTAAAAATATAATGTAATGAATTGGGAGAAGGCGCTGAAATCTGACATACAGGTTTTTACCTAGTTTGGATTTCAGAGGCTTCATAGGTTTTTTTTAACTCATACCTTAGTTCAATAAAGATTATTATTATTATACTTAGGTAATTTTCTTTCATTCATATTTTATATACCAAAATGGCAATGGTAATAAAAATACACGGATATGACTATTTCGATTGGCTACGGCACGCTATGATATTTGCTTTTTTAATTGGCGTATTATTAGAAAAGTAGGTTTACCTATGAGTAATAAAAAAACACGAAGAAATTCGCAGTTATCCGTCAAAATCATAAATAAATCAGATGGTAGGTAAATACCTAGGTAATTATAAGCTGCTAGATATTCTAGATTAAGTATGCGATGAATTTTCAAATTTTCCAATAGCACAGCAGAAGGTATATATATCAGTCATATTATGTTCCACTATTATATTTAGTAATATTGCCACCGTTAATAAAAATAAATATCAACAATAAATAAAACAATTTAGTGAATGCAAAAAAAAACAACATTACTATAATGTCACTCATATAGGAAAAAACTCATGCTGTAGGTATATAATCCTTCTTCTAAAAGTCATATCCGCGTGCATTCTCGGTCAAGTTTATCGTCAATGATGATCGGGGGTTATTAGCCGATCAACAATGCGTTACTGACTGCCCACATTACTACAGTCCGGCCGCCCGTCGATCGAGAGAATGCGTTCTTGACACCTGTCAGTTTCATACAAACGAATACATGTTTTGGGAATTTGATCTTTATTAGTTACTAGAATTGTCGCACTGACAGGTGTCAGGTACGCATTATCTCGGCGGCCGGGCTGTAGATACCAGCCAGTCCATCCAGTCATTACACATTCAATTTCACCGGACTGAAATGCCATAGATAAGTTTCTAACTTCTAATACTATACATACCTACATACAGTACACAATAAAGAACATACTAATTCCATGCTTCTAATAGACCGAGTGCATTGCTCTAAATTGGAACCTAGATTCTAAATTCGAAATAAGTGTTTTTCAATCAAAATCAATGATCGTAAATAAGACCTATTGAAACGTTGATGGACGGAATAAATCATATTAGAGCGATAGATTGTTTTTAGTAGGTAAGGAAAAGAAAATGTTTTACTGTAGATTCTGCTTTATGTCTGTCTCGATATTGCTATGGTTTTACTTGGACCTAAACTAAATGGTGTAGAAGTATATTTTCTTGTAATTCGATAATTTTCTAAACAGGTTCGTGAAATGAAAACACCGTGTCCTCTCCATCACGATACCTCACTCTATACTATTTCATTACATTTGAATTTAAATTAATATCACTAGGTTAAGAATGTGGTCAAATGATTACCGGAGCATATCTGAAACATTATTCTAAGATTGCAATATGAAAAAGTAGCATTTTTGTAACGTTGGTTTGTAAATAAACATTCAATCAAGAATGTAATAATCACCTTAACATCGTTTTTTGACAACTTTAATAAAAACGGTGATAGAGCTTTATTTGATAGGCTCTTTATAAGTATACGTATAGTCCATTAAACTCGTTGTGCAGAAAATTGAGCAAACAATTAAAAAACTAAGGTACATAGACCATCTCCACCTAGCAACAAAAATCAAGCCCATCTCTGATTTGGCCAGCGTTTTTACAATGATTCGAGCGTCGATTCTACCGATGGCATACACCTCTACAAAACCATTGACAAAAAAGTCTGTTCATAAGCGTCATACAGTTCCATGGACAAGCTGGGTTCTTCACCCGCTGGTCAATGCTCGACTACCGAGCAGACCGCGGCGGCCTTGTTGCTCCGGTGCTCGAAACTCGAGCGCTATCCTACTAGTCACTATCAGTGTTAATGATTCTTATGCTTAAAGCATTCAAGCACGTGATTGTTTTTTCTAATTCATTGTACCTATTCGACCGTTTACCTTGCAGACAGTTGAATGATCGACAAATTTAATAAGATTCGTTAAATGAAATCAGAAATGTATATTTATATAAAAAGTCTTTAAATCGAGGTTAGCATAACTAATTTGCATATCGTTTAGCATCAAAGCTTATAAGTAATGCAATTACAAATATGGAATTCGCCTGAAAGCTGGCATCTCGCCAATGCTGCTGCATTTTAAAACATCAAGTAAAACAAATTAATATTGTTTTGCCTGCTGGGTTTTAGTACTGCAGCATGTTTGATTTCATTAGTTTGTTAGTAGAAAGTGAATTTGGAAAAACACTGTCCCAAGTTCTCCACAAAATTATTCTGTCACATCAATTTTAATGAACAGGGCAGTATTTTAGTGTATTTTAACTAACTTGTCTTTCACACAATGTAAGACGGGCTGGTAACAAAATTGATTGACAATTTATTACACCATTACGTCATTTGATGACACCTATTCGACGCGGTTACAGCACATAGAAATGATGCTCAAGACTGGCTTCCCTTGGGACCAGTGACCTCCTTTTTCTAAGGCCTGCCACACAAAGGCGATTCTTTGAGCGCCGCCGAGCAACTTGTCGGTTTAGCCTAGCTAGAAGTAGCGATCGAAATTTCTGAATACTGCTTGCACTTTTATAATTTCGAGTTCTGGTGGTAAAATTCTCTCTGGTATTTTTCAGTATGCAACCGACCTCTTACAGACTCGACATCATATCACAGTCTTTGTGAAGGTATACTTAGGTGTCGGAGAAATGTAAGCACATATAAGTCTTGAAACATATTTAACAGATTTAATTATGTATACTTCAGGAGACATCTTGGTGTCTAAAGGCGGCAATATCCACTCAACAGATACTATCATCAATATCATTAGCAGCCTAGTTCGGTCTACAAATGAGTATGGCTTCAGATAAACGTCATCTAAACCAAAAACCTTACAGTTCTGCCAATTCTGACAGCTCCTCTCTCTTTGTCCACAGAGGGTGGCGGGATCAAAGTGCGTGCGCGCGGCGCGGTGCGAGGGCGCCCGCGGCAGGTGACCGACGGTCTTCCCGGCTGATGTGGGCGGCGAGCGCTTGCTGCTCGCGCCAGGCAGGTCTGTTTCTAAATTGTGCTATTATGATACGAAGACCAGCACCTTCATTATGTAAGACAGCCTTAAGCCCTTTGAAACCCTAACGATCTATTGAAGTGGGCGTGGAGGAAACGAATTTCCAATCATACGTTGCATTTGGAAGTGTTTTACGCAAATATGGTGCTGGACTTTATCTAGAGAGGACCAAAAACTAGAAAACTTAAACATGATGAGGGACTAGGTGCTGTGGATTATACAACGCTGGTCAGCTCTGATAATTGAAAATTTGGCGTCAGTATCTCGATTCCAGCTTGAAGTCCTATAAAGCCCAAGCTGAGCTGGCGATGTACAGTTCCGAAAGAGGCAGAGTGCTATGCCATCAAGTCAAAATATTGACAAATATTTAATATCTTAGGGCTTTCACTGAGGCGCAAGTAGTGAACACAAAGGCTAGGTAACTTAGAATCAATGTAACCAAATAATTATAAGATGCCTAGGAGCCTTGTTTTAAAGCCCTTAAATCCCCCGTTTGCAACATAGGAGTTTAAAAGAACCATCATTTTACCGAAACATTGAATTACTGGATATAACTGAATCTTGAAATCCCTACTTTGATAATAATCAAAAGAAATGTTAATTGCAAACAAGTCACGTAAAAACAAAATGGGCAGAAACAATCAAAGCCAGACTTCTTCACTGCTCCATTAACAATGTAGACAGCTGTTAATTAAAAGGTAATTAATGACTGGCTATACTTAACTAGTACCACTCTATTTTATCCGAGCAAAATGATTCGCTAGCAATTTTCAATGTTTTTTTTATTTCCACCTGTTAATTGCCCATTGAGGTTAAAATAACTTGATACAAAAATTGTTTTCCAAACATTGCTCGTTGATAACAGTCATCCTATTAATAGACTTAAGACGCAGTAGACTGATGGCATAGAACATGTAATCTTATGACCTAACGTTAGAGATATAGATATAATGGGTAGCCATAATTATATGGTTGGAATCTAATTAGAATTCATGTAATACACTGTCCCATGAGTGCTGTTACTGTTCGCCCCACGTGCACTATACTACCATGGCCGCAATTGAGATTATATTCGACTCCAAGCGATGTTTTTGACTCTGTTAGACGTTTGAGTGACTCTATGTTTATCCGGGCTAACTTAAGGGGAGCGCTCAGGTAGCACGCGAAATTCAAAAATACTTATGTTTTTTGCAATTGTACTGCCAGGTTGTATGTTGATTAAAATATGTTTCGCGGCCGTAACAAATATGGCTTTACAGAATTATAATCATTAGAATCAGCAATACAACTCCTTAAGTTAGAATTGGCCTTAAATTTCATGATTTCATGAAATAGCCATTCAATAGGGTAATAATGTATTGATGATTTTTATTAATAAGATTCAATAAATAAATATTTGATACGGCCGCGAATCATATTTAGATCAACATACTCGTACAACCTGATATTGGACTGCAAATTGCAAAAAACGTAAGAAAATTTGAATTTCGCGGGCTACCTTGGCGATGTTAACATCGCCAGGGTTTGGAGACCAGAAACCCAGTTGCGTAACACAACAGCCGATCTATTTTTTTAAACCTCACCATGAAAATTTAGGTGAAGTGAACTTAACATGTGAGGTGTCAATCCGTAACATCGGGTGGAGCGCCAGCTCATCTTTTCGCCATTTTAAATTTGTCGATGACGAAAATATCTATTGCGTTGAAGACGAATATTTCAAATTCGATTGTGAGTTACGCATTAAGGATGCAGAGTTTCCAGTCGTTAATGCGTTCTCGTTCATCCTAGAATAGTCTCTGTAGTGGTCACAATTCTAATCTGATTCCGAGCTAACCGAAGTAGATACTTTAACGAAGTAAGGTTAGAACTGTGACCGTGGAAACTCCTGCATTCGAACAAATCTGAAGTTAAGTTAACACCGGTAAACTTAAGTTTACTCACTCTTCTAATATTACCCGTAACATAACCAGTAATGAAATATTATGATTCACTTTCATGGTTAGTCCTTCTATAATGCAAGCTCTTTGTGAAACAGCTTCTTTATCCAAATAGAATTGCTAAGCTGCACCTAGATGAGAGTAAAGCCTTCAGAAAATTGCATTTTCTTTTCCAATACGATGTTCATATTTTTGGACTGGTTCCAAATTTTGAGTGGTGGCAAAAGTTACACTTCTGCGCATAAATTTTGCGATACTTATTCACCTTCCCAAAATCAATGACCTTTTTTCAATTGGACTACTTTTGTTCCAAGTAAGGTTTTCTTACCGTTATTCCGAACTCTTACCACCAAAATGTTTCCAGTATTATTTCCCTTTGTTTCTTTTGGTTGTTTCGCATCTACAATGGAGAGCATTCCCAATTTTCTCTGTTTTGTCTTGATAGACGTCTATCATCAAATACAATTTATTAACCACTAAGCTACGCCCTGCTACGCTACCCCATTTAAAATTCGGCAAAAAATCTTAAAAAGCTACCTCAAAAACTGAATCACAAAGACTTCGTCACAATCTCCATGGCGGCCATTCATAGTGCACTTAGGGCGCCCGCCAGTAGCTGTAGCTGACGGCGGTGTGTGTTGGTAGCTAGCAGGCACTCATGCGTGACGGGGTGACTAACCGAGCCGGGGTGGCAGGCGAGGGCGGCGGCAGCGCCACGGCCGCGCGCACCCCCGTGAAGACCTTCCAGGCTTACCTGCCGCCGGCGCACCGCACCTACAGCTGTATACACTGCCGCGCGCACTTGGCCAGCCATGACGAGCTTATATCAAAGGTATAAAGCATATTTTATCTTCAAACTTTCTTTTTCATGCATATAAACTTTCCTCTATTATGTATTCATCATCATCACCATTGGTAGCCTTGTTCCATCTACTGCTAAGTATAGGCCACCTCCCTTTTGTGTCGTGCTTCCCTGGTCTATACGAGTCTCATCCAGATCTTACTCGCGATCTTCTGAAATGAAATATCTGTCCGCTCTTCTCAAGTCAAACGCTAACATGTCTTCCATCATCTTCATCTCTCATGTGTTCATTAAAAACTATTCTGTTTCTGGTTCAAGCCAAGTTACATATTTTGGAAGTGAAAACTTCTTTAGGCGCGTTGAGCACTTTTTGGGTGAACAAAAATCATGGAACTTGCGTCATCGTCACCGCATGCTTCGACGATACAATTCACAAGTTAGGTACTTAGTTTTCACTTCTATCGGCAGTCCCCAAAGACTGCCCTGCTTTTTTTTTGTCTTTTTGACGAGATGACCTATTAGCTAATACGTAAGGCTTCCACATTAATTGGTGAAAAACCTATTCAAAGTGTTTTTTGTTCTTTACCTTCGAAGTATTAATTCCTTCCTTATTTCTTCACTTACTTTTCTAACTAACTTCCCATTATTCGGTTTTCGTTCCAAACCTCAGAAATGTCTGTATATGTACCTACGAGGCAAACATTCAAATTCGCGCATTCATTGCCGGAATCTGTTATTGACACCAACAGAAATAGCTTGTGAACTCTTTGTTCAAATTAACATCAACAGCGGCAATTAATATTTATTTTTATGAAGTGCTTTGTGGCACATTCGGTGTTATGTTTATTAATTGGGTCAACACACTAGGCCCGCTCATTTCAGTCATCCCTACTTTTAAATTATAATTATTCACGTTCATTTTCATTGTTTACCGTTACCCCGATCAGTATACACTACTTAATTGAGAATAACTTTTATATAGTTAACTGTCTCTTCAAGAAAAAGTTCGCTTTAGTCCATAACTTTTCAATTAAAACAAACGCCTGTTGCTTCTACAGTCCGCAATTCAAAAAGCTGTTACTTATTCATGCTGAAACCATTTTCCTTTTACGCTATTACAAAAAGAATTAATTCGTCTTCTCAAGCTGCATTGCTAGCCTTAATTTTAATGAGATTTGACATTAACAAAATATGTTTCTGTTTTTCCAGTCGTTTCAAGGCAGCCAGGGGCGCGCGTACCTTTTCAATTCAGTGTGAGTATATTAATATCAACGTCACTTTATATATTCTACTTTAGTCATGCATATTTCATCCAAGCGACCTGCACGCTACTAGGATTTCAACACCCGTATTAGGATTATTTACCTCTCGAGTGCTAACTTACCATATCCCATGGCGTTTAAAGCGAGTTTCGTAAACAAATAAGCCTTTATCGAGATTATATTCGCATTTGACGGTTCTATTGCTAAATAATTGACACTTGATGCGCGTGCTTCGCTATGTGCAATAGAGTGCATCGTTGCAACTGCAACCTCAGCTATTTTTCCGTGGAAATATTCAATAGGTACGCGGTACGGTGTCACCTTCAACGGTATTGCTATTTTGTTTTTGTTTTCCTAACAATGTGACTTAGCATGTGCTTCATAAATGTCACGGTCAACTGAGTTCGATTATACATCTTTCACAAATATTTGCTTTGAAATCCTTGAGATAGACGGATAGTGTTTGTAAATAACTGTACCTTTCGGTCGTCTGAACATTTTAGGCTTTTAGTAGAATACACCTTTATATTTTAAAAACAAATTCGTTGCTGCCAAATATTTTTCTCAAACATGCATGGAAATTCGAGCATTATTTTGACAACCTTCTTCGAGATAAATTGAAAATGCTGTACTGGTCAAATACATGCGAGCAGCGGTCGGCAATGTTAGTATAAAAATCCGTATCTGTCGTGTTTAGCGGCCGGCAAAATACATATCTGTCATGTTTAGTGGCCGAATAAATTAATATAAAAACATATCTGTCGTGTGATTTAAAAATGGAACGAACCTTTTACTTCGACCCATGGCAACCAAGGATGTAACTTATCAAAGATATATATTTATATTTAAATCTCGAACTGGCTTAGCAAATAGTGCTGTTTACAGTGAAAAAGAAACAAATGAACATATTGGCACGAGAAAAGTTATCGTTGTTCGTTATTGATTCTGAAATTTATAATTCATTTACTTAGTTTGAATTTCCGCGGATTATTTGAGAAAAGTACTACACTAGCTTTAGCCGCAACCAGGCATTGATGGACTCACGTATGGTACTTTGACGTTCGTTCATCGATGCCTCTGTTGTCGGCCGCTGGAGTAATGTAGGTACTATTGCCATTACAAACAAGAATGGAAGCAAACAGTGACACGAAAAAGTGGCGCGAATACAAATAAATAAAATTGAAGTGTATGTTTGTATTGTCAAAATAACTGCTATTTACTAAATGCATGTAAAAGTATTATATATATGGTACTTATAACAAAATACTTTTTTTTATTTGTCTGTCCGTCTGTTTATTCCGGCTAATCTTCAAAACGGCTCGACCGATGTTGACGGATCTTTCACTGATAGATAGCTGATGTTATAAGAAATAACATAGGCTACTTTTTGTCCCGGTAGCACGTTCCTGTGGGATAATTTAAGAAATAAACGCGGGCGAAGCCGCGGGCAGTAGCTAGTATTTTTATACAAATACACAGATACAAAACGACTGTCATTTCGAAAAAAGAACACAGTTGTCGTTTACGTCCTGTTTTTTTTTTTTTGTTGATGAAATTGACATTCTTCCTCTTCCTTTAGGTGCTTAGGTAGGTACATAAGGAGTTTATATAAAAAAGGTTGTTTTCTATCGATTTCCAGTGTAAACGTGGGTTGCGGTCCGGCGGAGGAGCGCGTGCTACTGACAGGGCTGCATGCCGTCGCCGACATCTACTGCGAGTGCTGCAAGACGATGCTCGGATGGAAATATGTCAGTACTTAATACTTATTTAGTCACCCTTTTTTATTGGCCATGAAAAGGATGAAGACCACTGTTGGAGTTTTTTAGTCTTTGCACGTGTAATACTTGAAGATTCGTTTTAGTAGTGCTTCTTTATAAGAACTGCAGAAACAGAGCTGTGAGATCACTTTAAAGTCAAAGTCAAATCATTTATTTCAAATAGGCACATAAAAGGCACTTTTGAAAGTAAAAATTTACAAAAAAAATTGAATTGATTCTAGTTGCCCCTTCCAAAAGGTAGTTTCGTATGGAGAAGAATGGGCAAGAAACTCCACCGTTACTCTTTAGCATGAGATTCAGAATCGCATGTCATAATTCGAGTCTATTCATAGATAACCTATTTCCAACATCTCTAACTCGACGACCTGATCAAAGCCAAAAATGCTTACCTATCCTTGCCCATTAATAATTTCATTATGATAGGTACACATACACATAACATAACATAACATCACGCCTGTAATTCACGAAGGGTTAGGCAGGAAGTACTCGTATCTATAGTACACCAACATTTCGTCAGTTATGTTTAGGTAAGTCCCAAGTAATAGGAAGCGAGTCTATTGCCACCTAGTCTATTGTCTATTGGCCTCTACTGTGAAATTCCTGACGGAAAAATCCAAAATGAAAAAAGTTTCAAAGCTTCGATAGAATCAGCTTTTATTATACATAAAAAATCTTCCTCCTTTAAGCTATGTTAGTTCCGAGTTCTTCTCAGACATCCAATATTCCGTGAAAGCGATCCTCAAATGCCGTTGCATAAGATCGTGCCCCTCATACGAAAGTAATGAAAAAGAATGTACCTAAATATATTACATTTTTACTTCAACATAGAGGTTATAAACTCTGTGAGGGTAATACAGTGTATAAATACATCAGTGGATCATCGCGCATACATTTAACGAGACTTACGAAATAAAATATTGCGTTGAACGACTGCTAGGCCTCATTTCTTGATCCATCTCTTTATGCAACGTAGACAAGCGTTTACTTTCAGTGAAAAAATCACAGGTTGGGCTTCGTGTTATGCCGGTCACTCACATATCGCGAATACGCGAACCCGTAAGTGTAGGACGACATTCGCAAATGAATACTGCACAGTTTTTACCACATTCACGGTTTTCCAAGCCGTGTCGGTTCTTGACGCACATCAAAGTGCGCGAACCTCGAACGATTGTTTGCGCGCTTGTGAAGTGACCGGGGTTAATTGATAGGGACCTTTTTACAAATCATACCTAATATAAATCTATACTAAATTATTATAAAGAGGTAATATTTGTTTGTTTGTAAGTAGGGGGTAATCTCTGGAACTAACGAACGGAATTGTTTTTTTTTTTTTTGATATCCCAATTCTTGAGGAAAGCTATAGACTATTTAACGTCACGCTATGACCCTTAGGAGCGAAGCAAAATGAAAAATAGTCAGAAAGAACGCTAAGCGAAAACGAAACGCGGGCAGATGATGCGATGCGACGAGGTGGCTCGGGGGAACAAGAAATTTTACGCGGGCAGAAGCTAGTATTTCATAAAATTATCTAGCAACGTCTTATTATTACACGTGGTGTTTTCTTATTGCTCGTTCTAATATTCCGTTTCATCATCATCATCATCATCCTATATTCGTCCACTGCTGGACGTAGGCCTCTCCTAGTGAACGCCACTGAGCCCGATCTTCGGCTCTCCTCATCCAATCTCTGTCAGCCGCCTTTCGCAAGTCGTCACTCCACCTGGTCGGCCGGTGTCCCACACTGCGTTTGCCTAATCGCGGTCTCCTCTCTAGAACTCGTTTTCCCCAGCTTGCTTAGTCTTTGGGCTATGTCGGTTACCTAGGTCGGTAACTCGGTCAATATTCCGTTTCATTGCTACTAATATTATTAATTCTATGCTTAGTTGTAGACCTTTCGAGTAAATGTCTCTAATCGACATCAATTAAAGTTAAATCTTGTATCAATTTACTTATTCGCCCGCCTCTTGCCTAATCTAAACTAAAAACAAGTAATTCTAGAACCTTTTAGAAACTCTTCTCCGAGTAACAAGTCAGTAAAACAAATTGTTTTTCAGTTCGCCCCTAATTATAATGCCAAAATAGTCGACGAGAATCTAAAGACTGATTTTAACTTAGATAATCCCGATGTCATACCCTTTTTGTATTAAAATCTAAATGCAGGCCTTCGTTTAAATAAGCAGCTGTTGTATTCATAAAAGTAAACTTTTATAGCTGAGGTCAGGCCATTGAAGACCAATACTGATATCGGAAGTGTCCAATACGTATTTAGTCGATAGTTCAAATTAGTCTTTAATTGGTACAAAACTTTAGTAACCCTCTAATAACCGTATTATCATGTTATGTCGATGGAATATTTATCATCTCGGACGCAAATCGCATAATTTGAACGTCATTTGGACATCCGATTTCGATAAGATTTCTTAAGACGTAAATGTAAATCTTAAACATGCACCTGAAGTTTGTGACTATTTAAAGATATATTGCCTTATTGAAGGAATTTTTCCAAATGTTCCAGTAAAACAAGCTATCATGACAGCCTATTTGAAGACTACAGTCAGAAAGCTTTTGGGGGTCATAGAAAAAATTCACACATTTCTGGCCGATCCTTCCAAAAATATAACTAACTAGCTGACCGGACACACGTTGTCCTGTTTCCTGGAACTCGATCCCAGCGCCACCTACCGGGTCCAATTGTGAATCTAAACCATCCAAGGCAACCCAGATCCAAAAAAAAAAACGTCATATTCGGTCTAGCCGTTTATGTGGAATTCATACCTATTTAATGGTTTGAATTCATATTTCTGATTCCACAAAATCATTCGCCAGTTAAACACTAGTCCTTGCACGTAGACAGAACATTTCAATTGACCCCCCCCCCCCCCTGCCTCTTTAATCTTTATTGAACTGCGTTCAGATCTAAATCCATTGAGGTTGGGTTAGCACGTGCGAGGTGCCACTGACATTTAAATCGTGCGTTCAAGCAAAACGTTAAAACGTGTTTATCCTGTCTGTTGCTAATACAATTCCACCCTTCTGTTTCAGGAGCACGCGTTTGAATCAAGTCAGAAATACAAAGAGGGCAAGTTCATAATAGAACTGGCTCATATGGTGAAAGAGAACGGGTGGGACTAGGCGCGCGGTCCCCCAGACCGCGCGCCAGACTACGAGTGTTTCGGGCCGGACTTTAGGCCTCAAGTGACTACAGTGCTGTTGTGATACGATTGGTGGTCAAGCGATGGAAGCCCACAAACCGGCGCGACTACAAAAAAGACTTTCCGAAGCGTCAATTACCCACAAACATCTGATATGCACCACGAGTGTTCGTTTACGGCCATAAGGCCTCGATAGGCCAGCAACGATGAACTCCCGCCGCCAGATAGAGCCTTCGTGATGACGTGGCAGGCGAGTTGCACGGTAACGCTCGCCTTACTCCAAGGGACGATCGGGAACAGTCAGCCGTTTACGTCAAAGCTCACTTAATACGATACCAACTAGATATAAGATCCTTTGGCGTAAAAGGACAATCTTTAAAGCTTCTATAGCTGTACAGATTTAACGACGCTGCGTAAATCGGTCAGGTTCGATTGCATATTATTTTTACTATCACAACTAAGTTAATTATTATTGGGAGATCGAAGCTGACCGACTAGCACAGCGCGTGCGACTGTCCGTGTGAACACAGTGAGGATATCGCCTTATGTGCTCTTTTACTTTTAATCGGCTTCAGCGCTTTGGCACCGCCAGTCAACGTAATGTTATATTGTTATAAATGTAAGTAATCGATCTCAACCGCCCCACGTAAGGGGCAATGGGCTTAGAATTTATTATTAATTTTTAAAAACGATTTCATTCACGCCGCGCCGTGGCCTCGGCGCGGTCGTTAGTACATCGTAAGTTGTCTTAGTTTTTATATTATGTAGCTACGTATGTACTGTATTGAGAGAACACTAATACTTTCTCTTGTCCCTTTTAACCTGTGATAAGTATGTTAGTAATAGAAATTTTGAATTTCTTGAACGTATTCTTTCAAGAAATTGCTCAGATAATGTCAGTTGTATGTTCCTAATGATTTCAGCTGTACAATTTGCTTTTTTTTTGTTTTTTTTTTTTGTTTTGTGAGGAACCAACCTAGTCGAAACTTGAATGTGTTGCTGGAAGATGATTTCCATTTTATTTTATTTTGCGCCTGATTTTGTGATTTTAAGTTAGTAATTGTGTCATTTTCGACTATTCCTCGTGTATCTTTGGATATTATACACAATTTTAATTTTTCTAAATTAATTATTTTTTGTTTGACTTATTCGTTGGTAGTTGGAAACGAAATCTGAGCTCATTTTTATAAGAACGAATGCGGTGAGTTAGCCATCGGACGGTTTTATTATTCATTTATTGTTTCCATTTAATATTCCGTATTAGAATACCTTGTACCCGTATATTTTATCTTAATCACATGGTACTTCATTTATAATTGTATAAACTTATCATTGTAAGAAATTGCATGAGCTTCGATTATCTATGATTATGTCTATGTCAATCGATTGTAAACTCATACGCACTGATTAATTTCCCAAAATCGATTAATAATTATAATCGACTAACTTGACGTCCGACTTCAATAGTGATGTAATTGGAAGTACTTTTTTGTATTTGTATTGTATGACTTTACCGTCGCATGAGTGTGGAAGCTCACTAGGTGATTCGACTCACACGACTTAATCTTTATTTAGAAAAAAAAAAAAAAAAACCTTTTTTGATCAATTTCTTTGATACCGCCTAAAAGTTAATTAGCTCAAAAAATATTAATTATCAATCTTCCATAATTTAACCTTCTCTACCAATTTTAAGGCCTTAAACTTTTCAGTATATAATATAAATGTGTGTAGAATAAAGCATTTGTGAACTATGACCTGAGTGAGCTTTTAACCTACCAGTTGATATCAAGAGCGTTGGATAACTGCCACTAGTATATACAATGTAATATACATAAATATAATACAAATTGTAAGTGAACGCTCGTTTGATCGAAATAATGTGTTTTTTCTGGACACATTTATCGTGAAACCAACAATGGGTTCAATATTATTTGATATAATATAATATAACAAATATATTTATATTTACATTATACTCAAAAACGATTACGACTTATTATGTATTGTGTACAAAATTATGGAATTTTTATTATAAAAGGCAATATTTTTTCACTAAATTTGTCCAGAACTATCTTAACATTCAGAGTCCTCTAATACCTAAATAAGGCATTGCGGATAATTTTTATCATTGTCAATATCACCCGGCCAATGCTGACTCTGCTAGGCGGTAATAGTGGACTCTGCCCTTGAAAGCTCTGCCTGATTATGCATTTTGATAAAACATTTGATTGCAACATTAATAAAAACAAAAAACAAAAAAACATAAGTAAAACGATTATTTTTTCTCGACAATGCAAAATTGGCAACATTTAGATGCAAAACGCACTCGCAAATATAATTCTACACGTATTATTAATTATAATTTTATTAATTATTATTGTTATTGAAAGGCAGAATTACCGTCGAAGGCGCAATGAAATGTGATACAATTAGGATAGTCAGACAGAGTTTTTATATTACATACTTATTTTTACAATAAAAAAGTAAACATAGTTGGCTACATAGAATTTCGGATAACCGAATGTAAGACACATTCTAATATCATTTAATGTTCATCAAAAAAAAGACGTATTTGAGGATAGTTTCTGTGTTTGAAACGGGAAGCGAAAAAACAATTTTAGGGCTATTTTTGTATCAACAAACAAAACAACTACAACAAAAAAAAATAGAATATTTTATATTTTATTTAAGGGAGATGTGCTCAGGTAGCCGGCTTAATTCAAAATTTGATTCGCTGCCGTAACAAATATGGCTTTACAGAATTATAATCATTAGAATCAGCAATACAACTCCTTAAGTTAGAATTGGCCTCATATGTCATGATTTCAAGAAATTGTCATTCAATAGGGTAATATGAACTTACAGAGATGTATTGATGATTTTTAAGATTATAGTTCTATAAATAAATATTTGATACGGCCGCGAATCATAATTAGATCAACATTCAACCTGATACTGACCTGTAAATTGCAAAAAACGTAAGACAATTTGAATATCGTGGGGTACCTTGGCGCTTCCCCCTTAATGTCTTCCAAAATCACATCTATGCGCAGGGGCCATCTTTTTATAAAATACCATGCAAGATTTTCTATATCATGTGACAGATTTTAACTATTTAATTGAAAGATTTCGAAGAGATTGGTTTTTACAATTTAAATTATAGATTTATCATTTGAATGATAACAAGCGATTATTAGGAGTTGTCCTCTTGTTCTAACACAGATACAAGAAGACAGCTATTGCGGAAAAGAGAACTTTCGCCTTATTCGATAAGGTCCTATTTCCTAAGAACTACCAACAGATACGTCTTTTAGGAAAACATATTCAATTCAACGTAAAAATAAGGTCAAACGATAATGCATTCATTACAAGTTCACAATATTGTCTGTTTAATGTAATCGTGTTAATAACTGTTATCATAGGGTTTAATGTTAAGATTTTGATGCACAATGTTCAATGAAAATGTTTGAGGCTGAGTGCTAGAGGATAGATAAAAAACCCCATTTGTATAAAGACATGTTCGACAGTGTGGTCTGTGTTATGTGAAAGAATATTGATTTATAGAATCTGTGACACTTTCATACTTTTGATTTTAACGCCCCACCATATTAGGTTTAGCTGGGTATTGATTTAGTGCTCATTTCACGAGTATACGAATTTATCTGATGTGAGGAACACGCTAGAAATGTATGTTAAAAATATATCTGCCTTGTTCTTTCTTGACACATTGGTAACAAGGCAGTAACATTTCTTATTAAGTCATTGTCGACATATTGTTAAAAATCGTTCAAGTTATTGTGGAAAGCTATAGAGATCACTACTATAAATAATACTGGACATAATGTTTCGACTGACACGCTGTCAATACACGCCATTTTGTGAAACTCGAAAGATTGGGAGCAGTATTCTAGGAGCAAAGCCCTAGAATTGGTATAGGATATATCGATGCTGTGGATTTCAATCGAATATCGATAGACGGAGCATATCTGTAACAAAAATGCTTTAAGTCTCCACTCTATCTATCGATATCGATAAATGTTTAGTTTTATACAGAGTGATGTAATATTTTCATCCTGAACATTATGCAACACGATAATCGAAACTTATCGAGATTGTCACAGTAGTATAGATTAACACTCTTAGACCCACATTGTATTCTTTGACGCAATTCGACATGACACAGAAGAAAATAAATATTAAAAAAAGAAATTATATCTTCATGATAGTGAGGGAAAATTAACAAAGAAGCTAGATTTCTGCGAGGCATATTAAAAGTATTTTTCTACTTGATCGTTTAGGAATGCTATTAGATATTTTTGGACCATTGTTAAGATAAAACTATGATCAGTATTGTGGAGCGAAGATAAAAGAGTTGATGTTAGTTTTTGTGGTTGTTGGTCGAAGTGATTGTTATTGTCGAGAATAGGGAAAAAGCGCTTTCTAGCTCTTAAACAAATGCACCCATACACTTTACCGTATAGTTTTTGGGGCTTCTAAAAAATGTTTCTAATGCTTAAAAAATATAATGCATGTCGACATGTTATGTAATTCATATCAATAGAGGTTTCCTCACCAATATTAAAATCGATAATTATATCAAAGAAATTTATAGTTAAGTGGTTTGTATGGGGTATTGTGGACCATTTTCTCTTCGTCTGTCTTTTTACTTGCAACGAAAACAATTCATAATTGCAAGGCATTTATTTGAAGAATTTAATTTACCAACTTCAAAAAGTAGGTTCTCAATTCGACCTTTTATTATCGATATTGAAAACATGTTTTAGATGCCCAAAAACAAAGGTCTTGGAGTGTTAACTGATGACCAAGATGAATGAACAGCGTATTATAAAATGGTGCATTTCATGTATGTGTACATTTCGCATATTTTTAAGGTATCCCCGAGTAGTTGTTTACCAAGAAACCGCTTAATATTTTTGTATTTTCCTAGTATGTAATGATGCATTATAACAAAAAAATTCGTGGTGTCTTCTTACGATTGTGTACGCATTATGCTATAGATGAGTAAACATATTTGGTTGAAATAATAAGTGCGTAATAAAACACATTTTCGTATTAAAAATACTTTGGCATTTTTATTTTTATGTAACAATAAATTAAAATCACTCTTAGCCTGTTCCTATTAACCAAAATCACTTAAAGTATTACACATAGGTTGAGAAAACTAACCACATCCTACATTGAAAAATCACAAAATAATATTATGCCGCAAATATCAATAATTTATGGCTGTTCTCCTATGGGTTATTTCTTTAAATAGCTTACCCCTGCATTTTCGAACACACAATCAGACAAGGCCAACAAAATAAAAATTCTCAAAAAAAAAAAAAACCTATAAAATATCAACAAATGGATAGTCTAATTAGAATTTTCGAACACATTTTCTTTCTTTCTTTTAATACGTCACTATACGACTGACAAATTTTACTATACTTATACACGAGTACGATGTGAATTCAGGCAACATGTTACCATGGATTCAGTACACGATTCTGAACCCACTGGCGCGGGCGTTGAAAATTATGGACGGGCATAAAAAAGAGAGGCTTATTCCCAGTCGCCCCCGCGGGGATTGCCACCCGAGGCAAATGGGAATAAAAATGACAAATCCTAACCCTAGACGGTCGACATCAGGCGCACCCCGAGGTTCGGTTGGTTAGGTTTCTTTAAACCCTTTAGACAGAAATAGGAGCCCCGCGAAGCAGGGCTCCGTCGACCTGATTATTAACCCTAACCCTAGCCGGTCGACGTCCCTTATTATTTTATTCTTCACAAGAAACAAAGCAATGTATAGCGAAACCGAAGTGGGGGCAATGACTTTCCAGTCACCGCCGCACACTGGTCCCGAATGATAAAAAAGTGGACATTAAGAAATTTTTGACAGAAGGTCAACGGATTCGGCTGATTTTTTTTTTGTAGACAGCTGATGCAATTACAAATCACTTTTATAGATTGAGTTTTTGCCAAATAAGCCGTATTTTCAGAGAAAAAAAATATTGAAATATTTTTTGTATGAAAGAAATCCTAATTTTGTCTTTATCTTCCAATATTCAAACGTATTCAAAATAAAACTTAGCGCAGCTTGTAGAGGGGCTAATTGCTCACTACTTTGTCATAGACACTCTTCTGCGATTTTGTGCTCCTTTTGAGTTACAGGCACTTTAAATATTTTTTGTATGAAAAAATCCTAATTTTGTCTTTATCTTCCAAGATTCAAACGTATTCAAAATAAAACTTAGCGCAGCTTGTAGAGGGGTTAATTGTTCATCACTTTGCCATAGACACTCAATTGCGATTTTGTGCTCCTTTTCAGTTACAGGCACTTTAAATTTTTCGTTGTCGGATGAGCTTTACTAGTTTTTTGTAGACAGCTGATACAATTACAAGTAACTTTTAAAGATGTATTTTTTGTTAAATAAGCCGTATTTTCAGAGTTAAAAAATTAATTCAGGCGGATTAGAAATAATCTTGTTAAAGATAGACTAAGATGTAATAACATTTTCTTCATTAATAAGTAACTCTTAAATAAATAAACAAAACATGCATGTAAAGATAAATTAAGCGTTAGGGTTACAGGTAGTTCAAATTTTTTAAGTACGCCTTAATACAATACCTATATTATTATATAGGTTTGTATTTTGACGGTCCTAAGCCCGTTAAAGTACGAAGGAAAAGTTTTAATTGCAATTTATACCTTTTTATCATTCAGCGTTTCCGACGCATTCACTAGCGTTAGATGACCAAATATAGCCCAAATTGTAAGTAATCGGCTAATTAAGCAATGACTCATTACCAAAAAATGCTTATAATCTGAATATGAGTCACACAATAAATTACCTGTACCTGAACATGTCTGTACACGTTTTGAGATATCCAAGTTGTTTATTTGATATATTTAAAATAAGACTTTTTTTTAATAGAAAGACATTTATAAGAGTTACTTATTAATGAAGAAAATGTTATTACATCTTAGTCTATCTTTAACAAGATTATTTCTAATCCGCCTGAATTAATTTTTTAACTCTGAAAATACGGCTTATTTAACAAAAAATACATCTTTAAAAGTTACTTGTAATTGTATCAGCTGTCTACAAAAAACTAGTAAAGCTCATCCGACAACGAAAAATTTAAAGTGCCTGTAACTGAAAAGGAGCACAAAATCGCAATTGAGTGTCTATGGCAAAGTGATGAACAATTAACCCCTCTACAAGCTGCGCTAAGTTTTATTTTGAATACGTTTGAATCTTGGAAGATAAAGACAAAATTAGGATTTTTTCATACAAAAAATATTTAAAGTGCCTGTAACTCAAAAGGAGCACAAAATCACAGAAGAGTGTCTATGACAAAGTAGTGAGCAATTAGCCCCTCTACAAGCTGCGCTAAGTTTTATTTTGAATACGTTTGAATCTTGGAAGATAAAGACAAAATTAGGATTTCTTTCATACAAAAAATATTTCAATATTTTTTTTCTCTGAAAATACGGCTTATTTGGCAAAAACTCAATCTATAAAAGTGATTTGTAATTGCATCAGCTGTCTACAAAAAAAAAATCAGCCGAATCCGTTGACCTTCTGTCAAAAATTTCTTAATGTCCACTTTTTTATCATTCGGGACCAGTGTGCGCCGGTGGCGACTGGGATTTTTTATTAGTTTTCTTTTTTATAACCGACGAAAAATTATACGCTACGGTCTAGAATCATGTGCTGAATTCCTGGTTTCAGTCTGCGCGTCGATGCTGCCACCCTGTGTCGCGAACGCTACTCATGCGTTTGCGCAGACCATACGACGCCAGTCACTTAAAAATCAATTTCTGGATAGGCTGTATGTCCTACGCTTGTATAAAAAACACAGTAATTTAAAAAAACGAAAAAAACCCGACTGCGTTTCTGTGTATTTTTTTGGAAATGTAAAAACCCTAAAACAAGAAAGTCGTCATACCCGATTGCACTTAACTTAAAAATCGCCAAAGTTGCTAAGGCAATGCTTATAAGCGTCAAATCTATATAATTATTTAACAATCTTTTTAAATACGGGTTTATATATACGGTATATAAGTCGGGTTTTTTAGTTTTTTAAATTACTGTTTTTTTTTTTTATATACCCAGTGTCACTCTTACAGTAAATACGAATCAAACGACACCTCTCAAGCTAAAATCCATCAAGCCGTTCAGGCTGCAGAGCGTGCCAAACAATTATACATACATCCATACATACATACTCTCGTAAATCATAACCCTCCTTCTGGCGCAGTCGGGTAAATACAGCAGATCATAATTATATCTGCTGTATTTATACACGGTGTAAAGGAAATCGACGCGCAATGAAATTAGCACATGATTGTACACCCACAAGAGAAGAAATATTTTTTCGTTGATAAAAAAAAACCGCTTTTTAATACCAACACGGTCAACATGTATGGAACAGCAGATTCTTTTTTGAGAGCCTAGAATCATGTACTGATTTCATGGTAATAGTTTGCGAGTCGATGTCCCTTAATAATAAGTCTAAAATCTACCTACTCGTTTAACAGAACTATTTCAGTCTTATTACAGTTTCTATAACCACAACTTGCATTGGCAAAAGATCTTTGCCAACAAGCCCATACATTTTTTAACTAATTAAATAATAATATATAATTTAATGTCTCACTATAATCATCCTTATTATAAAGTTTTGAATTGCTACTAAAAACAGTATTAAATTAAGTTGTAAGGATTTCTATCAATCAATACTAATTAGTAAATGAAGTTCTTTTACTACAAAATTTAATAGAAATGAATTTCGTTATGACTACGAAGTAATAAAAGATCACCAATAGAATCCTCTAGGGCAGGCCGAGAAGCATAGAGCAAAGTAATAGGTCGGGGAAAAAGATTTTTGGTATTTTATAGGTGTAAAGTTGTAGTAACATCTCTTTGGCTGTACTGTTTGTATCTGGCTGGTTTTGATACTATTAAATAGATGACATAAAAAAAAAAACATGTAAAAACTATTTCCCGCCATTTTTCAGTTGTTTTTCTGTCCGCCAAAATGAATCTAACGAAGAAATTCGATACATTTTGAAGTTTAATTACAAAAATGGTAAAAATTCGACACAAGCCGTTAAAACAATGTGACATTTATGGACTTAACGCAGTGTCAGTAAGAGTAACACAAAGTTGGTTCAAGTGTTTTCACTCCGGGAATTTTGATGTCAAAGATGCAACTCGCTCTGGTCGCTCTGTTACGAATAAATCAATGCCATTTTTTTAAAAGTGGAGCAATGTAGTTACGACATAGCTGAAGAATTAGAGGTTGACCTAAAACCAGTTTGGAACTCGATATTTGGGTGCCACACGGGCTCTTAGTCTTGAATTTGTATATAAAATACGAAAGAACTTCTCCGAACTAATAATTTCTGAAGATATTGAATAATAGACTTTTTTATCACGTCATAAAGTGCAATCGAACCCCCGAGCGCCCGAATACCCATTCGATGGCTGCGTTAATTTCCGCATAGCTATTCAAACTTGCACTTTATGACCATGTTGATAAAGTATATTATTCAATGTCATCACAACATCCTCTTACTTGCGCTTTCTCGGTCTCCGCCAATAATTCTACTAAAGACTATTAGCAACAAAATTACTTCGATTCCTATCATCGCTCAAACTTTTCACCACAATCTGCCCATCAACTATAGCTTCTACTTCTAAAATCATATTCTCTGTAGGCATCATATATTCGGTGTCCATAGTATGTAGCACTTCCCCATTTTGAATATAAACCACATTTGTTCCTGTTTCTTGAACGCCGTGTGTCACATATTGCATGAAATCATCCATTAATATTTCCTCTGTTGGTTTTGTTTCTACATCGTCCATTTCATTGGTATTTTCTGCATAATATTGGTCGAAGTTCAGTTCCTCATTTGAAACTGGTTCGGTCTTGATCGGTGGCGGTGGGAACGCAAACATTTCTTTTTCATCATATTTTAGTATGACTTTGGATTGTTTTATTTCTAGCTCTGTCATCGTTGGCAGGGTTTTGAAGAACATCTAAAAACATAAAGAGTTGTTTTATTAAAATATTTGCCCTATGGAAGTGTTTTCAGGGGAATACTGACTCTTATCAAGCTTGTAATAAGAACTAAAATTACAATGCGTTCTCACCTTGCGCGTGATGATCGACATTCCATGCGCCCTCTTCATGTGTGCTTTGAGTAGAGACATCCGGGGATATCTGGAAATAACAATGTTGGTTAAAATTCAAAGCCTCTAACAAGAGAACGAAAACATTAGGAATCCAGATAAAAAATATCCAAATATATTAAATAACAAAGTCGCTTTTCTTGTCTGTCTGTGTGATCGCTGAGATCTTCTAAACTGCACAATGGATTTTCACGCATTTTTATCATCATCTAAAGCAGTGGTTCCCAACCTTTTTTTGACCAGGGACCACTTTGATTTCCTTACTATTAACAGGGACCAACAGGTTAAAAAATAAACTGTATCAATCTAAAAATAAACTTTAAAAGTTTAACATACGTAATCGTAAAATTCAAAAGTAACATTAATTAACAAAACACTTAATTTTTTTGTAGACAATTCAGTTTGCAGTAATGAGATTTTTGAGCTTGCATCTTCTGTAAAAGTTCTTGAATTATGGTAATGTTTTAGCTCAAAGCTACAAACACGCATATCATCACTTACTTTCAATTGATTCCTAGACTTGTTTTTAATTATCAGTAAAGCAGAAAATCCTTGTTCGCATAAATAACTTGTGTAGAAAATCATAAGATAGCGCAAAGCGATTTCTGAATTTGAATGTATGTGATTGCTTTTTAAACCAAAATTGCTCCAAAGAATCAGATTCAAACGCTTCCTTATCTAGCTATCATATTGTTTGAAATCTTGCGCGGACTATATTTTAGCTCTTGCGGACCACTGGTTGGAAACCACTCATCTAAAGCATTTATTTCGGAAGATTTACTTACTTAATACATGAATATTAAACTTAGATTCAGATATCTCGGTGTTAAATTACACCCGTGCGAAGCAAGGGCGGGTATTTCAGTAATCAAGATGAGGCAGCTAAGTATTATAAGTTTACTTGGATTGGGGCTTGGATACTAACCTTTTGGGGCATATCTGGCAAGCACAAGGCGGCGGTAAGTTCCTATGCACTCTGTTGACGTGCAGCATCAGCGCTGACTTCTGAGCGAAACGACGATTGCACTCGTCGCATCCATGCTTACGCATCGCTGTCAAGGAAGAAGGTTCTTCATAATTTGCCACAAATTGCCTTTGCTATGTTAAGTAAAGCGTTTCAAACGAATATGAACCTTAGTTTTGTGCAAATAATGTCTATATACGTATAAGTGAATGCGATCAAGCGTTTCGTATGAATATGAACTTTAATTATATACGGATAATGTTCACATCCGTATAAAACGGTTACTTAGCCAAGTAAAGTCAAGGAGCGGTCTGTGAATCTCTATGTGATATATATGAGCCTCGTATCTTTCTGCTAGAGATTGTTTACTTTGAAACGCCCCCCACTGTTCTTTGCATACATTTCAAATGTTGTTTGTAAGTATGGATATTTTAGTGGAGGGGCGTGAAGTTTTAAATTAAAAGATCTCTACCTACCTATTTACAATCGATCCATTAATCTGTCTGATAGATACGATTTCTAAGCTCAACAACCAAATCGATTTTCATGTAGAAAGAGTGCTTTTGAGTGTTTGTAAAGAACGACTTGTAATGTTTGTTAGAAAATGAGGATGGTAGTTACGTTTATGCGTGTCCATGTGAGCAACGAGGGCGGCTTTGATCTTGAACGAGCGGCTGCAGTGGTCACATATGAACTGGGCATCCGAGTGCTTTTTAGTGTGACGCTGAAAGTAAAGCATATTGAATATAATTATATAACATTCAAAAACTTCGAATAACAGATAGCAATGTTTACAAAACATATGGCTTTATGGTAAATGAAAATGACCATGGCATCAGGACTTGACCGAGGCGAATGAAAAAGCTGTTCAGGTGCTACATACAGGTCGGACAAAATTTGCGTTAATCGATACGAAAAGAAGAAGAAACATGGTACAATCGAGTAATGAAAATTATGCACCTTAAGGTAAGTTTTAGCTTGAACCTAATTATTTTTCGACATCTTTTGCCAACGTTTTTTTTATGAAAATAACAGGCCGAAAAGGTGACTTGTGCCTGCTATATGGAAAAGGAATTTATTAATACAAACAAATTACTTAAAGGAAATAATATACGACGCGTACTTACCGACAGCGCAGAATAAGATGTATAAGCGCACGGACAGACGTGACATCGGAACGGTCGCTCGCCGCGATGCAAGTTCTCATGAGACTCCAGGTTACTCTTAGTTATGAACACCGCAGAACATAGCGAGCAGGGAAACCTAGACCTTATACATTGATTTAGTTAGAAATTGGAGTCCTAAAGTTTTAGTAGTAATTCTATGTAAAAATAAACCAAAAAAAAGTGAGCGCTTCGGTAATCTGGGTGTGTCTGAATTAGCATAAACTTCGCGCCCCACTGCCAGAGTCGCTGGTTTGTCCGAAAGGGTTACCGAAGCCCTGGCACACAGGCAACTGAAGGAACAGGGGTGGGTTTCAGTCAATAAAAGTCTAACACGCTCCCGCTCCGCCCAGAGCGGGAGAAGTTATTTGAAGATATCCCACGCAAAAAAAAACGGGGGTCCCCCCAATGAGGTAAAGCTTCTAAGTTATATACTACTTCGCTTTGTCGTAGTGTACTATTACGCGTTTGTATGAAATTTTCACTTAGGTTACTTACTTACTTAGGTGGAATTGCATAGTTGTTAATATATAATTGGTTTATTCGCAGTAATACAAAATAGCCAAGTACTTTCATGTTTGGAACAGCTCTATAATTTCTCATCATAGCGCGTTCGTATTTCCGAAGATAGACGATGATTCCCGAAGCGCATACTTTTCTTTGGATATCTGTAGATCAAACTTTTATTTCGTCCTTTGCAGTTCTAGCCTTGCACCCTAATTACGTAACACACTAACTATCACAATCTGAATCATTTTGAAGCCTATTACTAATCCATTGCTTCATATGTTCGAAAAATTTGTCTGCTCAACAACGTAAATAACGCAATGAATGTTGTTGAACTGTCAAACTGAAACCCATTCCTACTGCTAGTTTGTTACGTAATTACCCCGCTGAATACCTTGGCAGTAGCACTGAACCAATTAACGTCTCGATAGAACTGAAAAGTTACGCGAACCTAGAATCGAACCTTGCGGAACCTCAGTCGTGATAGCAGTCTTCTACATGTTTGGTTTGGGGCTAATAAACTTTTAAGAGAAATTCTCTTAATTTAGTCATATAAGAAGTTTTTTAGGCTAAATTAAACCCTCTATTATAAACTGTAGTGTAGGTTTTGGACCAATTCTAATGATCAACACAATCAAAAGCCCACAATAAGTTATAAGTTTTGCTTGCAAGCTAGAAGGGAGCTAGACAGGTGAACTTTATTATGTTTAGCATTAGCATAGCAAGTATGTGAAGTGGTATAGAGGATCTCAAGTTGCCGTCGATAACATGGAAAAATATAAAACTAGCCTAGCCTCCCCTTTTGGGGAAAACAAACGTGATATTATATTTGTAATGGGACTTACTTATTGCGCTTAGTAGAGAACTTGTTGAGCGTCAGGAAGGGTCGGCCGCGACCCTTACGGCCGAGGAACACGGCGCGCGCACGCAGTACTATCTCCGCATCCGGGGCGATGCAACGCTTTTCATGCTTATACAGGTTTGTAGTACTGTAGGTAAGAGGTTAAAAATATATAACGGGTACAAAAAGACGCTTAATAAAGCCGAGTTGCTTGTACTCCCGTCATTGTGATCATTATTTGCACCGGACCATACCTGGGAACCTTCAGGTTACAGAGAAATGTTTGCTCACTGCTACTTAGTACGATGTACAGAAAGCGTTAACATCACGCTATGACCCTTAGAAGCCGAGCTAAAAGAAAAAGTCAGAAAGAACGCTAAACGAAATCGAAGTCATAGCGCGGACAGGTGAAGCGATGCGATGCGAATACCTAGGGGTGGGTCGGGAGAACAAGAAATTTCACTCGGATAAATTCGCGGGCAGAAGGTAGTCCATCATAAAATAATAAGTTACCAACTTACTATTTTAGGTAGTAACTTGGGAGTCTCATTTCCTACTAAATATATAGGAAGAGCGTTTTTTGCAATTTCTGACTTTTCTATTTCCCAAACCTCAGTTAGTCCAATAGAGATTTTGATTCTTTTAAGAAACAGAATGGATAGGCACCAAAAAAAGATTTTGTTATAATTGCCAATTTTCTTGTTGCCTGTAATTTTTTTCAAAAACTGTGAATGCAGATAAAAATAAAACAAAAAATTAAGACTGTCTCCTAAGACTGTTTTCCTGTAGCTATAACGGCTAAGGTACCTACTCTTACTGCCGAGTCTCAAAAATCCACCCTGTATAGCAGGCAATATCTTTCTTCCTGATTTACTGGACTCAATATTTGTATTACCTAAAGCAAGTTTTGTCTCTTAGCCAGCCTTTCGTTTTCCTTTGATATCATTTGGAATTTATCAAGACTTCGATGCAGTTCTGCACAAAATTTGCTTACCTTCTAAAATCGACACCACATGCATAGCACACTAAATATCGCTGTCCATGCTTTTCCTGGTAATGTCGACAGGTCGCTGGTATTGTGTCCAACAGACATCCACAGTGGACACACCTTGAAACAATGATAAAAATAAATATACTAAAATAGTGTTTCAACATTTTTATCAGAAACAGTCATTTGTTTTCGAGGGTGAAAACTGGATTAGTTCACTTTATATCCACATAAACAATGAATTAGTAGACCTTATTATACTTGTTTTTTAGGTTTCTGTACCCAACTTGCGGACGGCGAGCAATGGGCAGCTCGCCGTCCGGTAAGGACCAGGCCCGGGTCGACGGCGCGTCGTGTTCCACGCGCGCCTCAAAGAGATGTCAGCATCATTGAAGGGGTCCGATAGGGCCGATGCCTGCCGGGGTCGCGGATTGTTGGAAAGAGTTACCGTGGCCCTGGCGCACAGGCAACTGAAGGAACACGGGTGGGTTTTAGTCAGTAAGAGTCTGACACGCCCTTCCGCTCCGCCCAGAGCGGGAGAGGTCATTTGATGATTACCCACCCAAAAAAAAAAAAAAAAAAGGGTTCTGTACCCAAAGGGTAAAACGGGACCCTATTACTAAGACTTCGCTGTCCGTCCGTCTGTCTGTACGTCTGTCCCCAGGCTGTATCTCAGGAACTGTAATAGTTAGACAGTTGAAATTTTCACAGATGATGTATTTCTGTTGCCGTTATAACAACAAATACTAAAAAACAGAATAAAATAAATATTTAAGGGGATCCCATACAACAAACGTGATATTTTTGCCGTTTTTATAGATAATGGTATGGAAACCTTCGTGCGTAAGTCCGACTCGCACTGGCCGGTTTTTTTTTTTAAATAATGGGCTCTTTGTTGTGGCAAACAAAACAATGAGAAATATGGAAATTCTGAGGTTAGTTGTTTTGTTAGAGAAGCCACTTATTTGTTTCAGAACAAAGAAGCAATTATCAGTCAGAAATATTAAATACCCAAATAAAACAATACTTACTCAAACATTGTACCATTCATGATATAGAAATCCTGTGGCGGAGGTGGAGGCTTCACTGTGCGCATAATTCTACCCAACGTATTGACCAATAACTCTTCATCGTCCCTTAATTCCTCATACCGTTCCCTCAGTTCCGCTACAAAAGACCGCTGCTGCCATGGCTGTAGCATTGCAAAGCGGTGTCTATCAAGGAGTTGAGATGAGTTGTATTTGTGTTCCGGAAAATATTCCTCATCACCATTGTCTTGTTCTATTTCATCTTCTACAGGTTCTTCTTTGATATGTGGTTGGTGATTTGATCCAGCCTGTGAAAGATAAGGTTACAAACTGTTTAGAAAAATAGCAACAGGCTCATGTTTTATTTTGAGTGAGACTATTGCTAGGCAGTTTTATGTTAAAATAAATAAATTGCAGTGCTTAATATCAAATTTTAACACTACATTTAATGATAAAAATCTAACAAGCAAATAGGTACATAAATAAAACAGGATATGAAGGTTTAAATTTTAGTACTTTAGTTGCTTACTGTCAAGCAGTTGAATAGGGATGCAGGGGTGAATCGGGAATATACTTTGAAGGGACTCTTAATGTGTTTACTGTATTATATTTAACTACTATGTGCCCTTGTTGGCAACAAACTATATCGTTAAAATCCATTTACAAGTTTCGTCCCGATTCACCCCTGCATCCCTATTCACCCCTATTGTAGGTACTTACCTCAGATGTAATTCCATCTTCAAGATAATCACACTGGTATTCGTCGTCTGAGGGTTCTAACTTTACTGTGATGTACTCTCCATGTTTTTGAGCTGTTTTAATTATATTATCCACTTCAATACAGGCTTCTGAGGGCTCAGAAACCGGAAAATCCTTTTCGGAAGTGTTTGCTTTCTCGTCATCGTCAACAACAACCAAAACGATCATATCGTCTTCAGCCTCCATAGCTCAAAGATCAACCAATTTCATAAATTATAACCTGAAAATAAAACACCATTCTTACTGTTGGTACTATTTCACATAGAATAAAATTATAATACAAAATATTTTCAAATAATTTTGACAACCCCAATGAGCGCCATCAATGTTTTTTCATTTTTCGACAATGCAAAGGTCCGTATTTATAAAACCTATAACTTAAGTAAAAGTTTATTCATTTCGATCTAGTTATTCTAAAAAAGGGTTTAAAAACTGACCAATTACATAGTATTTTCTATCATTTATCACACGTTATTCTCAATAAACAAATGTGGCTTTAAAACACAAGAAATCTACAACGTAATCCATTTTATTCCTTTGCCTGACTTTTGAGCGCAGAATAAAAAGACATAATGTTACTGGTTGAGGTTGTCCGATTTTTAACACATTGGTTTTTGGCAAATTCTGATTAGATTAGGCTCAATTTCATTGAAAACTCTAAAAACACTATAGTATAGTATAGCTCACTATATATTCAAGAAATATTAAAATATTTTTCTTGACCTCACTTTTTCATTGGAAAGCTGGCAGACAACAGTAATTTTTCCCGCTTATCGCTTTCAATTTCCGAACCGTCAAAAATATGACATTATGTTTGACACTCAAAGGGTGCGTTCCGAATTGCCCTGTAATCGATTTGAGCGTGCTGACAGCCGTTCCGAATTAGCGTGAGTGCGATAATAATGTTCCGTGAATCGTCATCACATGCGTCATCTTGCGATAACGTCGACCATGCCTTAAATTGATATCATCGTGAGCGCTGTCAAAAATTACATTTGTCCGTTGGGCTGTTGAGTTGTATTGAGTCGCATCTTTGTTCTCATACATCTCAACCAACAAAACAGAAGCGCCAATGCGCAGAAC
Source organism: Griposia aprilina (assembly GCA_916610205.1). NCBI lineage: Eukaryota > Metazoa > Arthropoda > Insecta > Lepidoptera > Noctuidae > Griposia > Griposia aprilina. Next base: position 5,264,525 of record OU744294.1, on the reverse strand, counting down.
TTCCATTTTCAAAAAAAAAACCAGTCGGTCTTTCTTTCTTGTGCAAGGGTTGGGGTTGACGTTGGGTTGACGTTGAGCAAGCACCGTGAGCGCGTTCACGAGCGTTCCGAATTGTTGGCGGTTCTTAGCTGTTATAATCGTGATATGTAAATCAGAACGCAAATTATTGATGTGAGCGCTGTGATCGATTACGGCTTAATTCGGAATGCAGCAAAAAAATAGTAGGATGACATGACACGACATTTGACTTGACACTGACAGTGGACATGACCATGACAGCGATTGACAGTTTGAACAACACGAGTGATTTGTTTGTGATCATAATTTGTGATTTGAAAAAGTTTCAATCATTGCAAGTTTATATTAAACTTTAGTAAGGCAACACATAAGTCAAACACAAGACACTTATGAAGACATATAATATAAGTCGTATAAAATCAGAACACGCAGTCTAGCTGAAAAAAGTTGCTGCATTGCGCCCACACACGATAAACAAATCGTCTCTATTTATTATTGGCGCGAAATATTGATAATATTGTCTTCACGTCTTGTAAGAACCCAGAACACTAGTAACCTAATGTAAGAATGACTTTGATCAACATCACTGATTCATTTTCACCCGTGCTCTCTAGTAATACTAAATTTTTAGCACTAGAAAAATCATTATCTCAAAGCCTACAGGACTTCAAAGGTAATGTTGTTTTTAACTCTGTATTTGTTTATTTAAGTTACTCTGTCCTTAAACTAATAAAGCCAAGTAGGTCACAGTGCTCTACAAATTTTGTAATTATAATTTCTTTTCAGATCTTTTGACAGACTTTGAGCAACTTCACAGTGATTATGATAGCTATAGGACACAATTTATCAAACAACAAGAAATATGTGCCAGGTATGATAAGATAAAAAAAATTGGTTCAATCTCCACAAAGAGTTGATTCTTTCATTATTATAGAGAAAGGTATGAAATCGATCTAATGGTTTATCGTAGAACAACTACAGAAAGCCTATTTTACCTGCTGAAGACCCCCAAATTACTTCATCTAATCTTACTAGCCTGTATCCCTCCTGTAACCCACCACAGGACAAAGGCTTCCCTCCTTTTTATTTAGCTATCATAACTCATTCTTTACCTACGTAACTCAGTTTACTCTTGTAATTAATCCCTTTCATTTGTAGCAACACTTGCAGTAGTGCTGCGGCTCTAAAAAGGATTATTGAATCAAAAGACAATATTATACAATTAGTGGGTAAGTGTTTTTTATTAATTTTTATATAGGTAGGAAGTTATAAGCATCACTGCAGTCGGCATGTGATAATATAAAGTAAAAATATACTACTACTACTACTATTATTAGCCTGCAGCATCCCACTGCTGGGCAAAGGCCTCTCTCCATGACTTCCAGCTCTTTCGATCCAGGGCTAAAGTGGACCACTGGTTGTTTGTTTTCTCTAGCTTGTCCCACCATCTTCTACGGAGCCTGCCGCAATGGCTTCTGGCTGTGTCAGGGCTATAAAAGTATAAGTGAAAATATATTTAAAAAAAGAATTTCAACTAGAATTACTTGCCTTTTCATTTTTTATAAATAAAAGTTTACCATCCTAAATTATGGTTGTAAGTACAACTTTCTTTATTGCCAATTAATTTTTCGTTTTTCAGCTTCAACACTGACTAGATTAAATGAAACAAAAGACTTGAAAATATTAGATGAAGTATTCAAAATACTATTTGGAGAAACTCCAGCCCCTGAGCCATTGTGCCTGAATGATGTGAACTGTAAGGATACTAAAAACAAAACATCACCAATTAGCATAAAGAAGGAGGCCCACTCTTCTTTGGAGGATTTGTGCTTTCATGATGAGTCTGTATCTGAGATTGAAGGCACTCCAATAACAGGCCGTATTAGTCCTATAATACCGACGAAAAAACTTAAGAGCTCTTTGATAACTTCTACTGATTTTAGGGATAAGAAAAAATGCCCGGATAATTGGTGAGTTAAACACAAAATGTATTGTTAAATATTAAGTTACTGTTTGTAATGGCAAACATGAAACATAGCATTCCGGTATTCCTCAACGGAGTAGGTGCAATAATAGCCATTTGGCCACTAGGCCAAGGGATGAGCCATGAACCGGATGGGATTACTCTCGCTGCTACTGAGAATTGACTAATAGAAAATATGAGATTGGTTGACCAAAATACAATAGCTTATAATAATTTTGTTAATCTGTTGTCAAATCAATTATTTTGCATGTGGTTCAATTTCCTTTCACTGTATCAGTGAGCTTAATTTTGGGCCAAAGTTATTTGAACTTTTTGCCATCAATATGCTTAGAAGAATTTTAAAAAGGGATTAATAAGATGGTCCGAAACTGAGGAATATTCTTTGCAGTATAATACATTTTCTTACAGGTCTGACAGCTTACCAGAAGCGAAATCTTTAAAGCTGACCTTCTCAACACCACCAGGCGGCAAAAAGAGCGGCAGGCTGCGGCAAGCACGGCTGAACTTAGTCAAAGTGCCAGAGAGCAATATTATAGATATCACGAGTTCACCGGAATTTAGCGGCGGATGTAGGAGTAGTAGGGATGAGAATGAAGGCAAAGCGGTAAGAGTTATTTTTGTTGATTAAACTCTAAACTGATTCATGACTTCTGCCCTGTGCTTGGTTATACAAACCAAACACATTCAACTACATATCTGCATTTGAATTCCTATCTAATAATGTTTGTTGACGAGTATCATCACCATTCTCTTGCCGTTGGGTCGGCGCAACATATATTTTTCCATACTCCGTCATACTTTTATACAATGTGTAACTGATTTAATGCACATTATGAAAGTAGTTTGTTCAGAATCGTTTACTGAATCGATTTCTGTCATATTTAATATAGGTAATTTTTATGCCAAAAATAATTAAAACTACGTAAATTATAGTCATACTTCCGCTGTACGATTACCGTTTTGTTGGCGTGATTAATATATATATCCATGCCAAATTATAGCTTTCTAGTAGGTACTAAGAGTCTCTGAGCTAAGCTGCAGACGGACATGGCGAAACCATAAGGGTTCCTTGTTGACTACGGAGCCCTAAAAAGGGCGTGTATAACATTACTGGAGCTTTTTAGTTTTATTTACAGCCTCTCATAAAGAAAGAATCAATAGAAAATGACGACACTATTTTGCCTTCACCTACCAGTGGACCAAATAATTTTAAGTAAGTAAATGCCTTCTTATTTATTTAGTACTACTGTCACATGTACAGTCGCCAGCACATCAAGTTACCACAAACTGTCAGATTTTCTCATTCGATTTTGAACTTAACTATCAACATTATAAGATTTAAAATCGTTTGGAGAAATTTGACAGTTTCGTATAACTTGACCTGTTGGCGACTGTACAGTCAACAAAATAAATGAGTATCCAACTTAAAAATTAAAGTCTCTACGTAAGCAAAAATCATTATCATTGCGAGTATAAACACTTTTTAAACATAATGGCCAGGTTCTGTTTACTTCGGTATTACAAAATATACCCTATGCTTATTGGAATAAAGTTAAGTAAGTTAGTTAAGTGTAGGTATATTTGCGCATTTACGCCAAATGTAGTGTGAAAAAAAATTGGAAAATCCAAAAGTGCGTGCCTCATAATCTCATTCAATTCTTAAAACATAAAAATTAATTTAGAGAATAGAGAAGAGAAATAAGATGTAATATCCAGCTACTCAGCTAATTTTTTCTGATTTTTTATAACTCTGCGAGTTTACATATGAAAAAGTTGAAAAGTAACATTAAGAAAAAACAACATTGAATTAGACCGTGATTTTCGAAAGGACTTGGTTTGCGATGATGCTGAAGCGTTTAGAAAAAAATGGACTCGATTAGTTAAGTTTTTCGGGAGTTATCGTGACCACGCTAGGATCCATATATACAGACACACAGACATCCACAGAATAAATTTTTAAACAGTTTTTTCATTATTTCAAATAGCAAAATGTCTTTTAATAAGTGTTGAAACTAGTGTTTTTTCTTGACGTTTGTGTGTGAATAGTATTCTACAAGTGTGATATGAAGTAAATGAGAGACATTTTTAGCTCAAGGAATTACTTGTTCTTTGTAAGGCGAGAGTAGAGCACTACCTTACGCGCTTCGCTTATGAAGTTATGAGGCGTGCAGAACAATAACAAAATTTGCACGCATAACATGAAAGAAGTCGTAGTTACGAGTTAGTTGCCTGGTTAATTGGGTCGTTCTTCTTTTTAACCTACAAAAAGGTGTCTCCACCAGTCAGCGAAAAAAAAACCAAGGAAATTACCATTATTTTTTCTTATTTGTATTTCGACATGCACTGTACTATACACGTATTGGCTGTACACGATTAAATAACTTATGTATTGAATAATTTCATTGTAAAAAGTACGTTACAGAGTTGTAAATCCGCGTGACAGAAGTGTATTTCATACAAATCACGAGTGTCTCCCGCTACTTCGGCTTGCGTATAATCCATAATATTACGAAAAAATTACATGATGATACAAAACGTAAAAATATCTTATAACTCCTAAATATATTACCTATCATGTAATAGCAACCATTATTTTTTATCAATTCTAATAAAATATTCAAAAAATCTCAAACATTTGTCTCCTACTACCTGATGTTTTATTTTGTAAATCATGTCACGTGGGTTGTCCTTTGAAATACGCGTTTGTGCCGCTCGTCTTTGTGGCCTGCGATTGGAGGTTTAGACCCCGTTCCCCTCTTGGTACGATTTCCCCTCTGAGATCAAGAGACAACTCGTCAGTCGCCCGAAAGCTGTGATAGGAGGTGCGTGTGTTTATTCGGCTACCGCTTCGTCACGTAAGTTATTGATTCAAAATATAATTATTATTGTTACTTTTCGTTCTCTACTCTTACGTAATAAGAAATATTTTATTGCCAACGTGTAAATTATATATTCTATGTTAACGTTTAAATGTTATCGACATTGCAACAAATTTTTACACCTCCGTCACATGACAACTCCGTCACGTTTATTGTGACGGAGTGGTAAGGTATGTGACGGAGGGGTAAAATAAACGATATTCATGTTCTATTTATGCTGAATCCGAGAAATACTGAAATAGATACACTAGTTATTATGGTAATTATTCCTACGGAAAATATTACAAATATTTTTCTATCTCCTCATATGTTTAGGTACTTATTACTTATTTCATATTTCCTGGTACCATCATGGCGAAAAAGAAGACATTAACACCAGCAGAAAAACAGCGGCGATGTCGGGAGAAACGAAAAAATGACCCTGAGAAGGTAACTGAAATAAAGCGCAAGGATTTAGAAAGATACCATGCTCGAAAGAACCTAGTGGCTGACATGAGCATGCGAGAACATCGAATCAAAAAGTGAATATGGCAAGAAGGAAATAAAAAAAGAAGGGAGAAGAAAAAGATGCTTGAAGAGATACTTTTAAACACCTTTGGCCTTTGGCCACGCTTAAAACGAAAGATCCAACTGATCAAAATGCCGTACTTCTTACCAAACACTCCAGCCGAAATGAATATAAAAGACGGAGTACACGTATTGGTTAAAGTACGACGCGAGAGAAAAATCCAAAACACTTACTCTGGAGTAGCAAAAAGTTTCGTCGATGAAGAATGCGATGAAGGCAATGTCTTGGTAATTTTCCTAAAATACAGTCGATGATAGTGGAAGACTGTTTAAGTTAGTGGAGAATGACGTATCGGATGTTCCTATTGATGATTTGATTAAAGGCTTACTGGCTCCGAATGTTATTAAAAAGGGAAAGAGACAATATTTCCAGTTCGAAGAACCACTGTCAGTATTCAAAAAATCAGACTTTCTATCAGTGGCTTGGAAATTGAAATATTGTCTTGCTAGATTGTGCAATTTTTTATGATGATTATTTTTTTTTTTTTTTTTGGGAATTTTAATTTATTGTCAAGTTAGACTAGATTTTTTATTTACTTAAGTGAGTAGTCATTTAATTTACTAAAATACGAATCTGTTATTCTAAAGGTTCTCAAATTTAATTATCTAAGTTCGATATCATGTTATTTTATATGACTATGTTGAAGACTGATAAAGATTTATAACAAAATAAATGGTTCTAGAAAAATAAACCTGTTTTATTCCAAAACGCAGCCTGGTATCCCCTAGAATAACAACTCTGTCACATAAGTTACTACTCTGTCATGATGTTGTCTCCTGGTAGGAAAATTGTTTTGGTCGTTTATATATTTTGTTAAGACTAGTGCAACATTGGAAATTTTATATTTATAATAGTGTTGATGATATTGCCGTCTGTGATATTCGTATTTATTTGTAAATGATAGTAAAATTGATTTATAGCAAAAACATACTTTATATTAGCAGAAAATGTGACAGAGTGGTATAAGATCATGAATAAAACATATTTTATAAAAACAAATGTATTATTTTAATATGCTTTCTAAAATTTCTTTTAGTTAATTAATGTATTACAAAAGTACAAGTTATTTGACGAAGAGTATTCGATAGAATAAAATAAAAGATTTCGTGACGGAGGTGTAATTTTTTTTGTCGAATCCGTCTTTCATGTCTTGAAAATCGTACAAAAATCTGTAAACTTCTCGGCCAACAACTTTTTCCGATAGAATAGAAATTCTGCTATCAGAATATATATATATATACTGACGGGGAGGCTTTATATTTCTTTTTTCGAAATTGAGCTAATGTTTTATCAAATTGTAGGTTAAAAAGAAGAACGACCCAATTACCTTTAAAGCTGACCGCTTATATATCATCTAATATTATATTATTTTTATTCTAGCTTCAAATCTAAGGAAAGCCCAATGAAATTTAAGAAACCTGCATTAAGTTTGAAAATTAAACCTGAAAAGAAAACCCCTAAGAAGATTGATCAAAATGCAAATCAAACAGTTATAAAACAGGAACAGAATTCGGAAAATATATTGATGACAGATGTAAAGATGAACCATAGTGTTACTCTTACTCAAGAGGATTCTATTAACTTATTGAATCCTAAAAGGTAATTTGATTTAAAGCTGTCATAGCACTATCGGAAAGTATTAATACGAGAATAATCATTATTCATTCACCTTTTTACAAACATGTAAACAAATATGTATTTCTGGAAAAACAACCTTAATACATACACAATATTACACATAAAATTCAGTTTGTGATACAACTTCAAAAATTTCTATGAATTTTTCAATAGTACTAGTCGGTGCCGGCGTTAGGGTAGGGCGCAGCTGAGCGACCGCCAGTTCGTTTGGAGTTAGAAAACCAAAAAAAATGTGGAGCTCTCTTCGCTAACTCTTGCATCCGACATTCTCTGAATTTTCAAACTTTTCTGCATAAGCCGACAAAGTAACTCCTATTTCTTTATGAATGGACAAAAGAAAATCTAGGTGGAGTGCTGAAAATTTTCGCCCTTCTACTCTCCCAGAGGAGAGATGGGCGCTGCCGGAATTTTCCTCATGGCGTCTGTAATGATAAAACTGGTACCTACTAGTCATTCTGAAATCAACTTAATTTACACCAAGTTTTAACTTTACTACATTAAGTTGATATTCGTTTAAGTGGAAATATCATCAATTGGAAACGTGGAATTGAATAGACTTTACTTGGCTGCAGGAAAATATTCTGCAAAAAACTTCACCATGAAAACGTAGGTGAAGTTAGCTTGAAGCGAGCTGTCAATAATGTCAATCCCTAGCACCAGCTCACTTCCTACCATGAATTCAGCACATGATTTTAGACCGCCCCCCCCCCCCCCCCCCCCGCGTAGAAAATTTCAAATATTGCAAAAAAAAATGCAGTTTCATACAGAAGTGCAATTTTATTCCATATGTTTTGAAAGATTATTTATATTTACAGACTACCCAAAAACTTCGTAAAACATTCGCCCATGAAAGCAGAGCGTTTTAACGACGAAACATACTGTGAGACACAGTCTAGCATGTCTCTGTTACATCAGGTCGATCAGCTGGAGAACATTCATCGAGTTGGTAATGAATGCAGGTGAGCTTTTATTTATGACTAGCTCTGCTTATAACATAAGGGCCATATTAGAGACTTCTAATATGGCCCTTATGTTATAAGCAGAGAACGGATATTAGGATCCATATTTACCTGAAGTTGATTTTAAGCTATGAAAGTATGGAAGCGGCTTCTTATTTTTTTTTTTTTGAAATGTACAGGTTTGCCAGGAACACCGGGAATGCATAACAGATGTTGTTTCCATACTTTAATAGTATGGAAACGACATCTAAAAAAATAACATCGCCGGGTTTCTTGGATTGTATAACTATTCAGATGTATATTTATTTAAAACTAGCCGACCCGACAGACGTCGTCCTGTCTTAACTATGAATGTCATATTTCAAACAACTGACAGTTATGTAAAATTAATATTGGCGTTAAGTTTTCTTAAATTTTGTAACGTTCCGATCAACTTCCTTATTCTTTTATTTCTTAGGATCCTTCTCCTAACAATAACGACCACAACAAAAAATAAAATATAGTGAAATCGGTCCAGCCGTTCACGCGTGATGGCGTGACCAAGAGAAATAGGGAGTCATTTTTATATATATATATATAGATTAATGTTTAACCCCCGATGCAAATATGTGTATGTAGGGTGTAAGAGGAGAGGTGGTATGTGTTAGTTAAAGTTAAGATGTCTTCGATACAAAAGCGTATTCCATATTAGCCAACGTCTCAACTTTAGGTGAATATGCATCCGAATATACGATCTCTAGTTATAAGTTTCATGTAATAGTGGGTTTATCTTATTGCTGTTATTCTTGCACAATTCCTGATGGAAAACACCAAAGTTAGCTAACCCGGGTTTTGTACCAAGGCCATAGACAAAATTGCGCTTGTGATTTGCGACCACTATGCTTCAATTCAAAATCACAGACAATTTACATTCATTGCCACTTTACTCAACTATCTACTTTAGCATTAAGTAATCTAAGTTGATTTTTGAGTGACTATTTGTTGCAAGGGACCTAAAAATCTTTTGGATGCAATGGAATTTGAACTTTATCATACACAATATTGAGTTCGTTGTTCCAAAAGATTACTATTATCTGAGATTCTAAATTCAAGGTTAGACTATGAGGCAGTCTTCAAGTTGTGGAGTCATCGTCTCATCGGCAAAAATGACGAACTTCCATACAAACTACCCAAATGTCCTTTCTTTGGTATTGTTCGTCGAATCGTTGAGCTCCTTAAGTCCTGACTTCCTGAGTTGAGCTGCACGATTATTGACAAATTGCGTGCACTGACTGGATAGGTCCACTCAATCTGTGTGGTTCTTTCCTCAAAAGACCATTTCAGATACCAGTCTACATGATCTGACCAAGATTTTGTCTGGACTTTAAAAGAGACTGTGACCTCTGAGTTTGTTTCGGCCTTTCTTCTCAGAGTAGTCAGATAGGAAACGCCGACCTCATCTAGTGTAAAAATATGATTGACGTGTAAAAGTGTTTGTACAAACCTACTTACAGAAATAAAATCATTTATCATTTAAACTTTCATGCCCTATTTAACTCTTTAGGGGGTGAATTTTCGAAAGCCCTTCGTCAGTGCTCCCCTTCGTTATGAAAGGAGCTCGTGTGTAAAATTTCGTGCTTATAGACCTTGGTTTAGGCTGTGTTACCAGTGGCATTCCTTCCCATAAAGCCGAAAAGCCCGTCTTTTAATTAAACGTGAACCTATCCACAAAACCTTAATCAAACTACACGTCATGCAAACTTGTAAATTAACTAACTCAATCATGTCACAATAATTGATAAGAATAATGACATACCTGGTTTTTTTAATATAGGTATATCGGAAATTGAAATACTCCTTATGTATGGAAGTGAGTGTTGGGTGTGGCAAAAGAAGCATGAAAGTAGAATAAATGCTGTGGAAATGCGTTCCTTGCGAAGCATGTGTGGACTGTGGTGTGACTATGAATGATAGACTGAAGAATGATGTGATAAGGCAACGGTGCGGTTTAAAAGAAGCTGTAGTGACAAAAATTGAAAAGAGTATGCTAAGATGGTTTGGTTATGTTGAGAGGATGAATGAAGGGCGATTAACAAAAGGTATTTACAAGGTAGATGTAAGTGGAAACGCCGGGAGGGGATGCCCTAGGAAGACATATAGTGACCTTATTGGTGATGTTCTTCAGAAAGGCGAGGTGCGTAGTACTCACAACCGGCGTGCGTGTATGACCAGATTTATGAACGTAAGTGAGGCAAAAGGAGTATGTAAGGATCGTAGCAGGTGGCGTTCTGTAGTTTCTGCCTACCCCCGTGGGAAGGAGGCGTGAGTTTATGTAGGTGTATCGGCTTGCCCTAATGTTGACCCCTAGGCACGCCACTGTGTGTTACGTATCTGTCAGTCAATGAATGTATTTCAGATTTTTATTAAGTAGATAAGATAGTTCATTTACATCGTTGCATATAGTTGCTTGTATCATGCACACCCCAAACTCCTTCCTATATACACTAATAATTTGGAATATATTTCAGTCCCACAAAGAGGCCTCTAGCTGAGAACATAAATGTAATGAATGTGCAAGACGATGATGATATCCAGCCCAGCATGTCGGTACTGCACCGAGAATCCATAGCCAACAAAAAGGCTGCTGACAATGTTAAAAGGTAAGCAACTTAGTAACTTCTGATTTTTAAGCAAAATAGTTAAGTCTGTGTGTGAATTTAGGAACGAGATCCCATTTCTTGTAAGTACGGTCACCAAAGCGATAAAGAGCCAGCGTCGTCGAATATAGTTGAAGTTTAGTAAGAAACCGATGGATGTATTCGAATAAAATGTAATTTAAATTAATAGAAAAACTTTTTTTACAAAGAAACAACCAACTTCCAAAAAAAAACCCAAAAAAAGTGAAAAATAACTTTAATTTCGGAAGTCGGTGGCAAAAAACTTAAACACAAAACCAAGGACACCGACTTCCGAAATTAAAGTTATTTACACTTTTTGTTGTGGTACCTACCCCAGACAAATTCGTATACCACTACTTGATATGTAAATAACAGTGACAGGAAATTATTAAAACATCATCAATATAAACTGAGTGGAAGAAATACACAGTACTGGATAACTCAAAAACTACTAGTGAAAACTTGATCAAAATTATATGGGACCTTATGAGAAGCACCAGCTTTCAAATAAAAAAAGAATTATCCAAAGTTCTGAGCTAACACACATTAAAACAAAATACAGTCGAATTGAGAACCTCCTCCTTTTTTTGAAGTCGGTTAAGAACAAACAGTTAACATTCGAAAACGTCCATCGGTTTCTTATCGGTGGTTACTTATCTCTTTTGGTGACTGTACATAATTATGTATATGCAAGTCTTATACTTTAGCCGTTCACCGCAGTTCGGCTATAAGGGTGAGATTCAAAAAGACTTTACTTTGGTAAGTAAAGTCAAACTAGCTACAGGACCACAGACTACCTACAGTATTGTCCTGCTTCTCTCTTAATCCATCCAAAGTTTGTCTTTAAAAGATCGCTTTTACCGATAAAACCGCATGTAATTTTTTTGAGTTTATATCTGTAATTTTTATAGTGTTTCATCATAAAAATTATAAATATAAACGTATTTTTTTACTTAAAACATAGAATTATATTACAATACTGGATAAAGATAATTCTAGAAAGAGAGAGCAGAGTATAATACCCATCTAAAGTTAGCGTTTCATACGAATGTGAACTTTATTATCATTGGCGCAGTAGTTAAGCGATTGACTGCTGCGCTGCGTGTCGCGGGTTCGATTCCCGCACGGAACAAATATTTGTATGACCTACAAATAGTTGTTCCGGGTCTGGCTGTTTGTGTATGTGAGTTTGAATGTTTGTAAACGCACCCACAATACAGGAGAAAATCTTAGTGTGGGGCAACGTTTAAAAAAAAAAAGATATTAGTTAGTAGTCTTATTCCTATCTCTACAATAAAATCAATAATAAAATTAAAATAATGGAGCTTAACTCCCACAACTTGAAAAACAAACTGACTGAATGGCTACTGCAAAAAGACTACTCATTCACGGAGTCTTTACTAACATTCATAGAATAATCCCAAAAACGTCATTACACTACCCGACTCATACTCAATACACTATCACTCATTCACACTGCATACACTCACTCACTCTCTCTCTCGCGCACCCTAAGAGGTACGCACACACTTCCATATTCACCAATCATACACTTACACATACCTGTGTTCACTCACTCACTTACACTCAAACACATTTACACACCTGCACACAAATTATTAAATGTATTACATAACCACCCCCGCGCTAAACACCCTGGCTGCTGTTATACCTACATGACTAGCCGCCCTGTATGGCCTAACACAGTCTCCTAAGATACAGGACTACCTAGTTTAGGAGACAGGGTTATATGATCTGTGTAGATTTATGTATATACCATGTTATTTTGTACATCTGCTCTTGTGTATCATGAATCTTGTGTGTTTCATAATAAAGTTAAATTTTCATATTCTTATGGAACGGTTCCTTAGCAAAGTAAAATCAAAGCGCGTTCAGTGAATCCTCTCTCTCTCTCTCTCTCTCGAAAGCTAGGGCGAGGATTCACTGACCGCTTCCGTGAAAGTACTGGCTGACTGTTTCCATGAAATTATTCGCGTATACATACAGCAAAATAATATTTATTCATTACATTTCTCATCTTATATTTTTGGTTGATAATGAAATACAGTGCCGGAAAAAGAATGTTACCTATCTAATCAGTGTAATAAAGTATTATCACCATTAGATAATGTATATTGTATTCATAGATAAACAACAGTATCTACAGTCATACGTCTACACCAAAATTTAATTAATGGGTATTTTTTTACAGAAAAATCCCTGAATTCGCTGAAATTGAATACGATGAACCGGCGAGGACGACAAGAGCAGAAAAACGTCAGTTACCCGGATGGAGTTGTGAGCAATGTAAAGAAGTAAGTATACTACTAAAGGCAGCGCGGTTATGACTGCCAAAGAAATGTAGTCCTTGCTTTAATTGAAATAAAGTTAATAATAAATTAACTTCCATTAGCCCAAGAGTGCATCAAGGCGAACAGATGTTATTTATATTCGACTTTATTTTATGGAACGCAGTGCCGATAATTGTATGGCAATGGCCACCCCGCTGCGCTACGCCTTGCCAGATGTGCGCCGGGCCTTTTCTAATTGATAACATCGCAACCTCACTCGCCGAAAATGATATTTATTCTCAAATCTAAAATACCATAGTCAGGGAAGAAGGCACACAGGAAATACTACCCACCTTTAAAATTTTCCTTTGTTAGGCAGGCGTGCATGTTACACCCTCTGAAATATCTTATTTAAATCTAAATTACATAAATGGCTCATAGGTAATAGTTTTTACAGTCTAAAAGAATTCTTTGATAAAAAAGTAAGTGATAAATATTGTTACTGATTTAAAACAATTTATAAATATTTTAGACTTACAATTTAGTAACAATAGGTATAAGTAACTACACTGTTATTAATGATGCTAAATAGGTGCATAATAAAATTATAACTTGTTTTCTTTAAGGGGGATGACTTTAAGGGGGTAACCCGCGAAATTCAAATTTTCTTACGTTTTTTGCAATTTGCAGGTCAGTAACAGATTGGTTTATTCGAAATAAATGCTTTGAGTCTGACAACTTTTATCAGGCGGGTATCTAGGTTTTCGCTCAAGGTGGGGCAAATGTTTTCTAATTACGGGAGGGGGGTTCCCAAGGCGCGAAACCTTTAAAAAAAAAATTAAAGGATTTGTTGGCTTTGGCGCGTATTTTCCATAAACTCAAGAATGGGCCCGCATTTCGAATTTCGAGGATGACTAATAAGCGGATAGTATAGGTTGTAAAACTATGTTTATGTCTAATTTTGAGTTTTAGACTCAGTTTTGTCGAAGCACTGGGGGGCGGCAACTGCACCTGATGCCCCCCCTCTGTTGAAAATGTACGATAGTGATGAAGGATTTTTGCAATCCGTTGCATTGCGGTGCGGTCCGCCCCCGTCTGCTTTAGCCTTAAGTCCCATATACAGTGGACCCCCGTTAACCCGACAAACGTTTTGCAGGGCAGTGTCGGACTATCGAAATTGTCGGATTATAGAGTACTGCCTAAGACCGCCTATAGTCTGAATTATTTTGAAAAAGAGTACGTTGTAATCCGACAAATTACAAATCAAAATAATTAGTAGGGCCAGGGACTTCGTATGTGAAAAAAATATATGAACGAATACATTTTTCCGCTTCCACGTTTTATTATAAAATGAACGTCATCATTAATACTACAGAACTTACAAAAAATCATGCATTATCTTACATTATTGAAGATTTGTCAAAATAATGTTTGTGTTCCTACATTCAACGGTGATAGGCATGTCGGATTACAGGGGGCGCCGGATTAGACAGGGGACGGATTACCGGGGGTCCACTGGAATAAGTACTGTAGAGGTTGTCTGCATGTGTCAACCTTATGTTGACTGGCTGGATATATATTATCGTTGGTTTGCCTCGAACAGTCAAGCGAGTTTAAAATAAGATTTATAGGAAAAGTGATGGTAGTTTGTTTAATTGGTAGATAGGCAGAGCTAGGGCCTGCCATGCCGGTGTATAATTCCTTGATAAAATATATTTACGTTCTAAGGAGTACTGCGTGTATTGCTTTACCTCTACGATCCCCCATTTATTGTTAGGCACACCTAGGACTCCCACAGTACTCAGACTCATACAAATAAAATTTTCCCAGTTTTTCGGCGAACTCTACAAGAATGATCCAGAGATGGCAGCGAAGAAAATAAACGAGTGTTCTCACCACCGCGGTGTTACCAACCCGACAGACAAGACGAATCCGACGCCTGCGTTCTGGAACCCTCGCTGGAATGTTCCAGATGATACTGAGGAGTTTAATAGAAGGAATAATGTAGCTTGACATTTGTGGGCCATTTTGAGTTGTTGTTTTTTTTTTTTAATTTAGAAGTTTGGTGTAAGACACTAATGAGAAATGGTGCTGTATAGTTCTGCTTAGTTATTCAAAAATGACATATTTCCAATTACCTGATTTGCCTTGCCCCTACACCAAATTGCTGTCCAAAGAATTAAAGCGTATCGTATGCTTGTGAATAGCTATGTTGGTCTAAAGTTATGACGGTCTCATTGTTGTAGATGCGGCTGCATACATTGGTAACCCCTAAAAGGAGAAATCCTAACAAATACACGTTACGACTCATACATTTTCGAAAGATTTTGAATGCGTCCGGACAGATCAAAATAATGCAAGCGTCTGGAAATACATTTTGAAAACATAAAGGAATTGGAAGATACTTAGTTTCAGAATAAAATAAAAGAATATTGCCATTAACTTGAAAAAGAAGAAATAGTAAATAAATAACCACAATTTGCTAAAGCTCTGTTGACTGTTAGTCGTTTGCTCTATCCCTGTTACATAGCTATAAATGCAGTATTCGCGCCCTTTTGCTATATCAAAAATATGAGGCGCTGTATTTAAGTTGACGCAATCAAAATAAAAATAGGACGACCTTTGAGTTGAACTAACTTCACGTAAATGTGTATGCGCATTCTAGATTCAAATCAACTGAAGTTTGACAGACCAGAAACATCACAGTTTGGAGAAGTTCAATAATTTTGATTGGCATTCCGATTTTAAAAGATCCATCAGATACAAAAAAAAAATTGCAATAATATCACTTATAATAAAAAACAAGCATTCACGTGGGAACTTTATCGTATTAGTATAAAAAACAAGATAAATATTACCGGCTCGCCAACCGCAGACCGTACCTAGGGATGACGTCATGTAACGGTACTTAACAAAACAACTCTGTACTGCGTCGCAGCTACTTCGCTTCGGTAAAAAGGATTTTCATAAAACGATATTATATTCTAAATTGTATCCATTAGTTACTTTTCATCATACCTGTATTCTACAAAAGGATAGGCAGGGATGAATTGTAGGTAAACCCACTTCGCCAGCCTATTAAAATCCCATGTAAAAAGGGGAAAGTTTCTTGAATATTGCGTTGTATTTTATTTTATATTATTAGTCTAATAAATACACTTTGTGATGGTACTGCAAAGGAATTAAGTTACTTACCGTACATCTGTGATGATACATTTAAAAAATATTGAATAAATAAGTAGTTTGGATTATGCAATCTGGATTAACCTCATTAGTTTTAATTTAAACTTAGATTTGAATTGTAAATAGATAAATAGGGAAAGTGGTATGAATGAAAAATTAATGCGGGTATTAAACTCTTAGTTGAAAAATGTTATTGTTATTTAGATACAGAAAATAGCCTCAGTTTTTAAGAAATAAATAAATTATATAATTAAATTGTTGTTTGATTTTCTCTAATTTAGAATAAACAAGGAGTTGCATAGGTATACAAATACATACTAGATATTACTATGAATAGAACTATATATTACTTTCTTGTACTAGGTATTATTTAGAATGACCAACTGCTGTGTTCTCAAATCACCGTAAAGGGTGATCATGCTAGTTGCCCTTCTACTGTTACTGTTCAATGTGAACCACTGCTTCGTTTGGACAATGAGGTCGCCACTGGTACCTACTAGAATTATCTAGTTGTGTCACTCATTGGGAATGTAAAGCTGCAAACATTTGGCTTCTAGTGCTAGCAACATAGGGACAGTCAAGCAATACTCTCAGGTCCCTCATTTTTTCATTTTGCCTGCCTTGTCTGGCAACAAGTACAATCTGGAACATTCAAGATATATCACTAAGTTTGTACCTATGCAACACTGGTACTCATAGAGAGAATGTTACCAGATCTTGGAATCCCCAAGCACAGTGATGGTTGTAGTAAAGAAAATCTTGTATTAGTTATACACACATTTGTTTATATTGACTCTGTATTTGCATTCGGTGAATCACTGCAGTGTGTGCCAACAAGTTAAAATAACATGACTTGCTAAATGTATGAGTGGGTGGTGAGGTGAAGGAAACAACCACTTGGAGAACACCTTTTATTTTATCTCAATAAAACAGAATATTATAATTTTTCACTAGCTTATGTTAAAAAAAGGAAATGTTAAATCAAATTAAAGATTAGTAGGTATATTCAAAATGCGTAACTTTTGTAGTAGTTAAAGTGTCAACTGACACAATAAAACCTCATAGCCCTCAACTTTGGGGTTACAGCAATTCCCCATTTTCTAGACTTTCTTTTGTCATTTTTTTTTAAACATTTTCTGTAATTAATTATTTCACTTACAACATTGTGGTACAAATAATGCAATTTGGAATTCATTCAAAAAATAGTTCCATTTACAAACAGTTCAAACTGAAAATTTATGGTTATTTTGATATACATTATTATTTTTAATGCTACAACAAATTTACAGATGGGTCTATGAGAGTTTCTTTGCTTTCTGGTAAAGAGTATCAACAACCTTACTCATGTGGTGAATCGTCTCTAAGACGGTCTCATAGGTCTTCTCAATAGGGGACTCGTCAAACACAATTAGAACACCTTCACCTTGATCAAGAATTCCATTGAGTTTCTTGTCCAAAATCATCTGGGAAAGTTTTTTCTCAACTTGAACTACAGGCAGGCGGATACAACGAGCTACATGGTCAACTTGGACTCGCATGTATGGTTCAACAATGCGACAAAGGTTTTGCTCCAACATTGTGTCGTACAAAGCCCCAAGGTGAGCTCTTACCACTGCATCTTCTTCCAGTTCACGTTTGTAAGTTTTGAGAGCTGCTTGGAAGTCTGCTAAAGACCTCTTATGGGAAGCAGTAGCAACAGCCCGCATTGCTTCTAGTTCTTTGCCTGCATACTTCAGTGCAGTCTTAGTGCTACAAACTGATCCTACTTCTTCAGCATTGTTCAACATAATCTTGGACAATAACATGTACTTCAAAGCAGTTAAAGCTTTTGGGCTGTCGGCACCATCATAACCTTCAAATGCCTCATAAAAGTATGAGTAAGCAGTTTTGAAGTCACGTTCATCAGCAGCATGGAGTATACCAGATTGTAAATCAAGGGCAGCCTGCATTTTAGGTGGACAGTAAATAGCATTCGCGGTTGTTCTGGCTGATGTCAGCGAGGCTCGGGCTTTCGGTAGATTGCTAAGGGCATGATAAGTTTTACTTTCTAAAAGAAGCACTTCAACTAGTAGGTTTTTATCATCTAACTTTTTGAGCTCTCTGAGCAAAGCCGTGGCCAGGTCTAGGGCTTCCGTGTACATACCAGTGTCGTAGTAGAGCGCGATCAGCCTCGCTTCGAGAGACTGTCGCAAGAACGTACGACGCTCCTCCTTGGCCCATTCTATACACTCTTTACACAACTGAACTTCGATGCCGATGCCAGCTTCCAAATCCAGAAAGAAATCGACGAGAGAACGCACCAGTTTTGCTGCTTTCGCTTTACTTATCAAGCTAAGAAAAGGTCTAGTAGCTTTGATCAGTTCCGCTAGTTCTTTAGCCTTGCCTTCCTTCTTGTATTTCTCGCCGAGGTTCAGGATCCCCTGCTCCTTGGCTCTTATGTTTTCTTCGTCATCTTCGGGAACTTCGCCTGTGCTAACCATTTTGTCGGTCATGCGGACGTCCTCGTCTCTGTTCGTCGACGACGAGACGCGCGATCTCTCGAATAACATCGCTCCAGCCATGTTGTGTATTTATATGCTTACACTAAAAACGTAGATAAATTGTAAAATAGCACTACAACGGACACACTTTTTCTTTGTAATTTTGTATAATCGCAAAGTCATCTACGAACGACCTCTTCAGAAACAAATCGTAGACGCGTACAGGGTTACCAGTTCAAAGTTTTAAAACTCTTCGTATTGGTAGAAAACAAAGAATTTTAAAATTGTTAATTTGAAGTCTATTGTAGACTGTAGAACATGGTTCGGTTGGAGTGTAGCCTTAGGGGCGCTAAGGAGCGAGGACTTTGACTTTTTTTGGATATTTCTTTTCGGAGATTTACCAACTTTTTTGCAGTATTGGGTTAACCTTGTATAACCGCTGATACGTCTGCAGCGGATAAAGAAACCATGAAGCTTTTATGAAGCATGGTCCAATCCGGATGAAGGAGGGGGGGGGCAAACCGGGACTTATGCCCCGGGCGCCAACTTCAGGGGGCGGCAAATTCAAGCGTGGCAGACAAGTGCACCACCCAGCGCACCGCAACTCTACGATAAGTGAGATGCTCAGCACTTATTACGAGTATCTTTCTCTGCGGGTGGCACACTGAGGAAATCACTCTAATTAGCGTAGGCATAGGTCGTCAAACGGTGTGCGGTTTTCGGGCGAAGCAGTTGAATTCTGCCAGGAAATCTCCGTTCTAAATCACATGCTCCACTTTTATTTGGCGATATAAAAAGGTTAGCTTTCCATCACTTGCCACAGATCTATGCCGCGGCCAGAGGCGGATTAGCGCCTCTGTCACCTCTGTGGCCAAAAATTTAAGAGACAAGTCCATTATTTTAGAAATATTAATTCGCGTAGCGGGGGCGCCGGGCATCCCGCCCTAAGCGACGACGTCTGCAAATGCAAAGGTGACACGATTTTCTTTAATTTCTTACCACAGCGCTGGCACAGCTGTTGGATTGGAGCATTATCGATCGATAAAAATTTACTAATATGTTTCTGGCAAAATATTCGAGCTTGCTTTGCTCTTAATTCTTAAAGTTTCTTGGTCTTAAAAAATATAACTTATCTGAGGCAAAGTGCAAAAATTTTCGCACTCGCTTCGCTCGCTCGTGCATTCTAGATTGTCTTAATTGGTGTTAAGCTCTTCTGCATAAGTCGGGTGTGATCTTAGCAATCATGACAATCAGATTAATTATGACAAGGCCATCGATTTTTTTTTGTAGAACAAAAGGCTCAAAGAGTCAATTTTTTATTCTAATCTTCTACTAATAATAAAGCTGAAGAGTTTTTTTGTTACAACGCGCTAATTTCTGGAAATAGCAGTCGAATTTGAAAAAATCTTATTGCATTTGATAGCCCAATTCTTGATGAAGGTATCAACCCACAAGGTAGGTGATGAAGGTTGAGGTTGGGGGTTGGGGTTGGGGGTTGGTGGGGGCTATTTAACATTACACTACGACCCTTAGAAACCGAGCAGTAAGAAAAAAAATAAAGAACGCTAAGCGAAAAGGAAGTAATATCGTGGGCGAGTGGTGCGCAGCGACGCGGTGGGTCGGGGCCGAAGCTCCACGCGGGCGATGTCGGGTACAAAAGCCAGTATGCTATAATCTCACGATTTATTTCAAATATCCTGTCCTATCCTAATTAAAATAATTGTTCGACATGTCCATGTAAATACTAAGACCATGTATATTTAAATAATATGGCTTCATGTAAAAGGTTAAACGATTAGCGGGGCGCGGGGTGGCATACTGCAGTTTTTGCCCCGCCTCGAAAAAAATCTAGATCCGAGGCTGGTCCTATGACACACCGTTTCCGAGAAATAGGCCTTCGAAACGAGCTCGGGACTTGGGGCACCCCAACTCGGACAGGTCAGGTTCGGAGGGGATGACGAGGTCTAGTGAGCAAGCGAACAAAGACCCCGCCATCCCCTTCGTGGTTATTTTTGTTTAAACCATTCAGAATTAGGAGCCCCGCAGCGGGGCTCCGCCGACTACGCCTACGTGTGTGGGCCGTGCTTCTCAGAACCTAAATGGTTTTATGGTCAAGATTAACCCGATACTGCAATAAAATTGGTAGATTTCCGAAATATTTGTTTTGCTGACAAAATTCCTAATTTCCAATTTCCATTTTTTCTTTTTGTTTCTTTTAGTGCCCCTAAGCGTATACTGCAACTCCTACTACTCCGCACCTAAGACGACCCACTGACCCTATATAAAATGTACTCTGTGCACAGAACATATATACTCTTATGGAGACTCTGTGCCACTGACTGGTTTAATAAAGATAAAAGGCTGGAGTCTGACAGAAAGCTCAAATCCACTTGAAGTTATATATAAAGCTAGGAGTCCACTAGATGGTCGGCCAAGCTGCATCGCAACGCTAAAATGAGTGTACAGTCGCCAGCAGGTCAAGCTACACGAAACTGTCATGTTTCTCCAAACGATTTTAAACCTTAAAATATTGAAGGTTATGTTCAAAATCGAATGAGGAAATCTGACAGCTTGTGGTAACTTGATGTGCTGGCGACTGTACTTTGTACGTTTTGCATGAAACTGCATCAACTAAAGTTCTTCCACAATTTTTCACAATGATTTTATTCTGATTTGCATCACAGCGATTTTTATTCTCGTTGATATAGATTGCTGAGAGATAATAGGAGACTTGGGCGCGGCGGCAGCGGATGGATGTCAAAATGTATACCGGTTTTTTTTGTTTTCCTATTGAGCAGCTCGTATTGTGACCTCTGAGGTCGTGGCTACTTAACCGGTCATTCCTGTGGGTGCCTCGAGTTAACTTAAAGCCTCCAGCCAGGGGCGAATTTCTAAATTACTAAGTGACCGCACGCGAAAGGCACCCCCTGTGGGGTACGAACCTAGGCTTAGGACGTCACTGAGGGGAGGGCAGCAAGGTGGGACAGACTGGATCGAATTCGAATCATTATTATTATACGGGGAAATTAAAGCTACAAGCTCAGCGAGCAAGGGTTGAGGGGGACAATTACGTCGGGGGCGACACGATGGAGTTCGGCGGCGAGGTCGGAACGATGGCGGTCTGTGTTTGTGCACTGTACTGGTGGCCCTACTGCTCTCCTGGAGGAGGGTTATGGGGTCATCGGGGTCGGTTAGGGCATCCCTTGGACGGTGGGTACGACTGATACGGGAGGAGGTATAACTGGCAGCCTCGACAACCAGAGGGTTGCGATGTGAGGCCGCGGAATCAAAGAAACGCTTGGAAATGCGCTTCATGAATTGACTGATAGTGGGGATTTTAAGATCGAGATGTGTATATACCGGCACGGCACCGGCTCCTATATGGCAACGGCCAACCAGCCGATTTACGCGGCGCGGTGACGTCTAATGGGAAGTAAAACGCATAGCTGTTAACAGGTGGCACTGCATGTCCTTGAGTCATAATATCGCATTGTCAGTTTTAACGAGGTTTAACTCTATTTTTCCGGTTGTTACTAATACGATTAAAAAAAAAACGTAATAATTTGCGATACCTTATTAGCATAAAAATGAATCTTCCACTTTCAGACAGTAAGCACAAATTCTCAAGTTTTTGGAAACTGTAAAACTGCGTCTTTTATGTCGCTTTTTCCGATGGTCATTACAAACTTGTATGTACTGACACAGTCATTTTCTAAACACTCTTATTAAATATTTTTTAATTTGTCTGTCCGACTATCAATGTCCACGTTTCGCGGTACGTCATAACACGAAGGACGCACCGGTTGACGACCTCATCAAACATTGCGGGATAGGTGACAATAAAACTTAACAGGGTTTACTAGATGATTTGATTATAGGTCCAATCTTTGATTTCGACGCTTATTATTTTCTTACTCATCGATTTCCATTGATGACACTGACTGCAAAAATGTGCCTGGCTGATTAAACATTTGACGTTCATCCGCTGCACCTCTAGTTGACGCAGTTTCATACAAAATGTATAGCAGACAGATTTTGTCCGCCTAGTGGACGTTATAGGTAATACGGCTTAGCTACAACTGTCGGCTAAAATCAGCCTGTGAGTGTGATACCCAATTTGTACAATGGACACAGTACATGTTGAGGCGGGCCCGTCTATAATGGACGCCTAGCCTAATTAAAATAAAATAGCACCTAATTTGCATTATAAGAGTTATGTAGTCGAATACGAAACTCCATTTATTTTTTGACGTAAAAAAGAGTTTATCGTATAAGAAATAAATGCTGGCAATGAAAAACAATAAAAATATACATGGAAATCAAAATGAAAATACAAATTGTACTTTGACATGACTTTGACCAAGCTATTTCTTTAATTTTTGTGGTGATTTTTATACTTAATATATTGTATTGTATCACTATGCTAGAATCAAGTGAGGATTTCGATTTTTTGTCTGATATTACAGAACAAATTAAAAGCTTTTACGAGACTGCAGTAATATTAATTACCCGAAATGATTTCTCGGATCAAATATTTAATACACTGTGCTCTATTCGCGCAGCATTACGAGCGAAGGATAAGAATCGCCTGATCGATGCCATAGTAGAATTTCATTTACAATGGCTAAACGCGATAACTGAAATAGAACAATTTATGAAATTCTTGACAGAAAATTGCCCAAGGGATAAAGTGTACGAATCTATTAATTTTACTATAGATGCTATGGGCCATCGTTTAAAGTACTATCATAAATATATGGAAAAGTATCGACCTGATCTGTCCAATGAAAACCAAGCTAACCTTCTAACCGATTTGGAAATAGTAGAAGAGATGCACAAAGATGTGACAGCTGCCCTTTTAGAGAAACTAAAATGTTTTAGAAATTACGTTTGTTTTGAAGAATTTAAGGTAGAAGTACATGAAGCAATTGATGAACTACTTACCTGGTTAGATATAAACTATGATGGCTTGGCTATTAGATTGAGTAATTATATGCATGTACCAAGTTTAAAAGGGAATTTGACAAAAACCCTACAAAGAATCGTTGATGATCTTCTAAATGACAAATCCAATCCAGCTACTACTGAAATGCTGAATAAATTAAAAAAGAAAGGCCAACCAATAGGTAGTTTGATACGTCGTTGTGCTGAGCACAAGCTTGAGCTTAGCAAAGTATCTGCCAAGATTAAAGATCTCGAAGAAAGTATTAAGGGCCTGGCTGATGTATCGGTTACTGCCCCTGTACTGGCTTTGTTACATAAGAAACAATATCTGGAAAACAGAGTAGCTAAACTCGAAAAATTAAAAACTACTTTGGACTGCATTCAGGACTTAACGGATATTCAAATAAGTGGCGATATTGAAGACTGTCCATGTCTAGATTTTTATCAACTGAAAGTGTTTAATCACGTACTTCCAGTGGAAAGCCGTGAATGCTTGGTTACGGATTTATGTTATTTTTGGGATTCAGCTGTTTTTGGTAAGCAAAGTCACCAATCTGTAATTTCCATCCTAAATGATGCTGAAAATAAAGAAGAATATACTGATGAACTTGGCACTTTTCACATTGATGAACACAGTAGAAAAGTATATACATCAGAAGATGGTGAGACTCTGCTGCAGCCCAATGAACATGGCGAGTTAGTACCAATTTCAGACGATTTAACTCACATTTATTATTATGATGATTGTGGGCGTTACTATATCGAAGACAAAACAAGGGACAGAATTTATAAAGCTTGTAAATCTTCTAGTGAATATAAGATGGACTCAACAGGAGTGCTACTAAAAGTAAAAGAGGTAAAAGATGGAATTGAATATTACTATGATAATTGTGGTCGCTACTACATAAATGACCAGGGTAAACATATTTATCGGGACGAAGGTCATATGAGTGAATACGAGAACGACGAATTAGGAAACATAGTGCGTATTCGCAGCAAACTGGATATTTTTCAACCATGCCCTGATGACGCGCATGTGTCGGAAGACTTTAAATATTTAAAACAAACAGTCGGTCCAGCGTTACGCGTATGTATTGCCAACGTGTTATTGCACCAGCCTGCAGATCCAATTAAATATTTATCGACGGCTCTTGTGAAGTTTAGGGAAAATATGGAACTTAAAGACACACGCTTACGGGAAAAAGAAGAGTTAAACGCCCAAAGGGAAACAATAGCTGCTGAAGCACGCGCAGAAATCGAACGATTGGCCTTGGAGGCTATGACACAAGGTGGTAGTGAGGCTAGCTATGATTCTAATTTGGTGCTGTACACTTCAATGCATGCAGACGCACCAGTGTCAGTTGGGGGGGCTAGTTCAAAATAATATAAAGAAGACCCAAATAATATCTCGCATTGTGTTAGTTAGGCCGGCTTTTACTCATTGATTTTACCGTGAGGAAATGAACTTAAGTTATTTTGTCTTTCATTAAAAATATTTTATTACTTACTGTAATGCTTTTTTTGAAAAAAGGTTCAAGGTATACTTTTAAATAAAAAATAAATAAACTACCATTCTTTTCTTTTTTTTACATTGGTAATTTATTCCATTTTTTTATCTGTTGTCTTTTTGACAGCTCTCCTAGCTCTCAGTAGTCGGCCATTTGTGAACGAATTTTGCAAAAAAAATCGTCTCCAGTTCTCTACTGGGTTCATTCCGTTGATTTTAGCTTATTGTGTGTGGTGATCGTTCGTGTTTTGCAAATATATTTGAACTCGTTTCTATTCTATAAATTAAGCTTCAGAAGAATAATAAACGATGTTCCCTATTAATAAGAGTAGTTGGTTATTATGACGAGGTGAACCCAGACCAAGTAAAAACAATAAATTTCTATTATAGTGCCTACGTACTTCCTACCATGATTAATCTTTTGGGGCAAGGTTCTTCAATATTTTATGTAAATTAGTATGTATTGGTGTTGAGTGACGTATTGTGCATTAAGTGTTGTCATCACGTGCGAGAACGTATACGAAGACCACTTGTGAAGCTTTGAAGGGTCGTCACTTGAATACTGAATTGCATGGTATCACGACGTTCGTAATTTATTCCATTGCGCCTGATGGCATTTGGCGACAGTGTCTGTTAGTGTTGTGTCGTCATGGGACCGAAGCCTCCGCCACCGCCTGGACCTCCGCCTCCTCCGGGTCCGCCGCCTCCCCCTATTTTCGGAGGCAGCTCGAAGGGTGGTGGGGCTGATGATAGAAATGCGTTATTGAGTTCTATAAGGCAGGGTTCCAAGTTGAAAAAGACACAGACAGTGGACAAAAGTGGCCCGTATATACCTGGGAAAGTGTCAAATGTGTCTGGTGGAGGCTCCCCGAGTGGGGGCAGCGCCAGGAGTGCAGCTCCCCTGCAGAACGGCGGCGGTGGCGCTCCGCCCGGGCTGGGCGGCCTGTTTGCTGGTGGAATGCCCAAGCTAAGGCCTACTGGTAAACTTGCAGGTAAGGTTTCTCCATGAAAAACACAATTTCATTGTCATAAGAGATAGCTCCCCTCCTCTTATCTGTTCATATCTTGGAGGTACGCCTGTTAACACACATGGATCAGTAATCTAAAACTTTATGCAAATGTTATTAAAATTGAGTACAGTTAAACGGGGTTAATAGCAATGCAGGGGTGAATTAAGACAAAACTTTAAAAGGGATTTTAACATTGAAATAATATAGTTTGTTGCCAAAAAGGACTCTAATGTGTTTACTGTATTATAATTAATTATTATTATTAATGATTAAGTGCCCTTGTTGGCAACAAACTATATTATTTCAATGTTAAAATCCCTTTTTAAGTTTCGTTCTGATTCACACCTGCATTGCTGTTCACCCTGTTTGACAGTATATCATTTTCAGTAAATTGGCATATTAATTAATAATATTGTAAGTACCTATATTGTTTTATAGTGAAGTTATCAATGCATCTAGACAAAATATATTTTTGTACAAATGATCACTGCTTGCACGTGATGCTCTAGTGTAAAACTATGTGGTAATAATTGGCATATTCTATCCACATATTTGATTTTATAATATGCTCTAATAAGCCATTTCATAAAAAAACAACAATGAAACAAAAAATACCTGCCCTATAAACTATATTTGATATTCAATTAATTAAGTAATTTATAGATGAACCTGACAATATTCCCATGATTAAGCTTTTATTGAATACTAGCCCACGACTTTGTCCTCGTAAAATTTATTGTTCCCCTGACCCACTCCGTTTAATCATATCACCTGCCCGCACTATCACTTTGTTTTCATTTAGCATTCTTTCTAACTTTGTTTCTTGTTGCTCGGCTCCTAAGGGTCATAACATGATGTTAAATAGTCTATAACCTTGCTCCAGAATTGGGCTATTAAATGCAAAAAGATTTTTTCAAATCCAACTGGTATTTCCAGAGATTACCCCCTACATACAAACCTATAAACAAATTTTACCTCTTTATAATTTAGTATAGATAATAATAATTCAAAATAAGCCTAAAGACATCAAAAACGTTTTTATGAAGAAATTCATCAATAATCTGGCTTCATGGTAGTACCTAATGATAGACTCAGAAGGCTCATAAAAAAACTGTAACCTTATTTTTGTTATGTTCATAAGCTCATAATCAGTCTATAATGTGCCCACTGCTGGGACACAGGCCTCGTCTCAGTGAGAGGGAGTGGGCCACAATCCACCACGTGGGCCCAGTGCGGTTTGGTAGATGTTGCATGTCTTCGAATTTTTGTTTCCACACAATGTTTTCCTTCTCTGATTTGAGAGTAGTGGTGATGAAATAATTTACACAAAGTAAAGCGCCTGTTTGGATTCGAACCTAAGACCTACAACTCGTAAGTCGCGGCCGTTACCACTGGGCCACCCTTGCTCTCTTTTGTCTAGTACTTAAAATAAATTAAGAATATTAATTTTCCTTCCAAGTAGTTACAGTACTTTTAAATTGTATAATAAAGAATTTCCCCCTCCCCCACCCCTCCCTTTCCTTGATTGGGAAGGAGAAAAAAATAATTGTTGTGGCCTATTTTTAGAGCCCTATAACCAGTAGTGGGTTCTAGTAGCCTGTATTTATGATCAGAGATCAGATATTTGGATGCATATCCAATTATTCACCTAAAGTTGAGATGTTGGCTAATATGGAATGCGCTTTTGTATCAAAACAATCTTAACTTTAACTAATTTTAAATAAATATGCATCTGAATAGGTATGCAATCCTAGAAACTCAGGGGATATTTTTAATAAAAAAAATATTATTATTAGACATCGCTTCCATACTATACACCTGACTAGTTATGCATTCTCGGTGTTCTTGGCATCCAAGTGAGCACTAGGGAAGGATTTTAGAAAATCCATCCCCTAAAGGGGTTAAAATCCATGAAAGTTTGTATGAACCGATCGGGCACTCGGCTTGTAACCTTATAATGAATTCAGTCAGAATAACAATATGTTCCTCCAGGCAACAACCCTTCAGGTCATAAGTCCATCTGTTAATGCTTGCAATGAATTAATGAATGATGACAAATTCAAATATTTTTGTCATTACATAATAAACAATAAGATTCATTTGTTTACAACTTGTTTACAGTGTTGTTTCAAAAATTATAACAATACGTACATAATACTTTTTTAGGTCAAGGCTTCAGTACTACATTAGGTTACATGTCATTTCTTTGGTTTTTTTTTGTCTTTGTCACTGGAAGTTACAGTTATTTATTATGACATGATCTGATTTGAATACTCTCTATTATTAGTCTGTATTAATAACTAAAGTAACCGTTTATGATATACTAGCTTTTGCCCGCGTCTTCGCCCGCGTGGAGGTCGGAAATTATCCCACGGGAACGTACTACCGGGATAAAAAGTATCCTACATGTTAATCCAGGTTATAAACTATCTGTGTTCCAAATTCCATCCAAATCCGTTCTGTAGTTTTTGCGTGAAAGAATAACAAACATCCATCCATCCATCCTCACAAACTTTCACATTTATAATATTACTAGGATAACTGTTACATGAAATCACAAAGGAAAACAACATTGAATAATACAAATGAAGGAAAATTGTCAGGGAATTCAGGAAAACACATAATATATTTAAGATAATTATGTGAAAACAGTGTATAATGTCATACTAGGCATTAGGTTTTGTGACCTTTTAGGAAAATCTAAAATCTCGTGTTATCTCGTGTTTTGTAAATTGTGATGGTAATATGGGAGAACCTGAAATAAATGTTTTTTTTTAAATTAAAATGTCATGAAATGATTGTTGCTTTTTATTTTGTGACACAGACTGACTGAGGCTTTCTCAAAAGCCTAATCAGTAAATGTATTTTTTTCCTGCTACCAAAGCAGCAAACGTTTGGTTGACTGAAATGGCAGCAGTCAATCAAATCTTGTCATGACGTTTGACCACAGGTTAAATTGCTGGCTTCCGAAAAAGGGGCATCAAATAGCGACCTTGTTTAAAAGGAAAAATCATTGACATCCAATATCATATTAGTTTCTGCCTAAACGCGAAATTGAATGTATGTGTGTTGCTCAATTTCGTCGTAAAGGTTGAACGGATTTGGATGAGTACAGAGGTAGAATACATCCTGGGTTACACATAGGATACCTAGTTTCGTCATCAAAACCATTTGGCGGAAGATGTCCGGCCCGACCAGCTGCAGCTGTGGCCGGGCGCGCGTGGTGGTGTTTTTTTTTGTTTTTCTATTCACCAAATACAGGGTGTGGTGAACCACAGCCGGTATTTGGTGAATTGCAAAAAAAATATGTTTTATTTCGGACTTAAGTTCATTTGGTTAGTCAAGACAACGATATGTCTGTTTCATAGCCGATACAGCTGATAGAGTTAAATCTACAAACTTTCACGTTTATATATCACTAGCTTTTACACGCGGCTTCGCCCGCGTGGAGGTCGGAATTTATCCCACGGTAACGTACTACCGGGATAAAAAGTATCCTTTGTGTTAATCCAGATTATAAACTATCTGTGTTCCAAATTCCATCCAAATCCGTTCAGTAGTTTTTGCGTGAAAGAGTAACAAACATCCATCCATCCATCCTCACAAACTTTTACATTTATAATATTAGTAGGATTAGTAAGTCGTATTTACATACGTCATTCGAATAGTGTTTTGAGTAGCCAGTAGCCATTCTGGTCTATGAATGTGAAAAAAAACAATAGAATAAAATAATCAGTTTTTTTTTTACATCCACGTGTGAATAAGAAGCATAACCTACTACTTAGAATAAAGGCAAAAGTTCACTGTCCACTAAGGGAAAAATATTGCGTTCAACAGTCGCTCATTATTAGGTACATACGAATGGCTGTCGCCAGAGTCTGAAATTCTCGAAGAGACGAATATGACTTTTTCAGTAGTTGTTTTATCCCCTTAAATAAATAATTCGATAGGACAAAAATTTAAAACCTTTTTCTTTCCGAGGATTTGACTCCTATTGTACGCGCTAACAAAATAACCAACAAAATTTTCGCAGGTTCCACACCCAATGGGCAAGTCAAAACCGACGCACCGCGGTTCCCACCGCCGCAGCCGCACCAACCACCACCACAAAGGTCTTCCCCAGACAAAGTCCGACCAGCGATGCCTCCTGCCCCAACGAGCAATGTCGGAGCATTATCAGCAGCTTTGTCAGAAGC
Source organism: Griposia aprilina (assembly GCA_916610205.1). NCBI lineage: Eukaryota > Metazoa > Arthropoda > Insecta > Lepidoptera > Noctuidae > Griposia > Griposia aprilina. Next base: position 5,234,211 of record OU744294.1, on the reverse strand, counting down.
ATTAGCAGGACGTGACAGAGGCACGACAGATCATTCGAGGGAACATTCTAGAGAAATACACAGAGATGTACCAAGAGAGCCCCCTGTGAGACCCCAAGTTAGAAGACAGCCGAGCGATATCAGGACAAGAGGACCCCCACCACAGCCGCCTACGCAGAAAATGATGCCTTTGGTAAGTCACACTAACAAATTGCTCTAATTTCCAGACTCGTTAAGGATTCTAGGAAATTGTTTAGCTTCCCATTTTGAATCTATTGATGCAAAGACTACTAATTACCAAAGATCCAATATGTAACATGAAATTGTACGCCCTAAAATGCTAACTAATTTGAAAAAAATATTACGTAATAATATTCGCCTAAAAGCTGCTATAATTCCCAATATGATAAAATTGATTAAATACGTTCGTGAAAACAATTGTTTTTGATAGCAATGTGGACTAAAACATTTCGACACTTAATTTTAATGTAGATGCCAAAAGAATTTCCCATTGTTAGGTGCGCGTGGTAATTAGTTTGAATGTTGTTTAATGAAATTTCTAAACCTAAAACCTGCAATATAAAACTTGAGGCGACGACGCTTAAAAACTTCTTTCGTATCGTCGAGTTGGTCCCACACTTATCAGGTTCCATGGCTTTCTACATAAACTTTACCCTCAAGAAGTGTCAACAGGCATTATTCTTTCCTGAAATGGGTCTTTGTATTGTGCAGTACTGTCATGATGCTGCGGGACTCTCGTTTCATTGATTAATTGAATCGTCATTTGTTTATCTTGAACGGTTGTACGAACATTCAGCGAAGTCAACCCAAAAGGAAGCAAGCCAATCCGACAAAAACAATCAGGAGCTCCAGTTACGAACGAACTTCTTTCTTTCACAAACATGGCGTTTATGATGACGTCAAACGGCTGCCAATAAAAAATACCGAGGCTATAGCATTTTCCTTATCGGGTATCGTCAAAACAATGTTTTAATAAACCAAAAGTATCTTCTTCAATTGTTATTTACATCACCAGACGTGTTGGCTCGTGGAGAAAGTTTAGAACTTCGTCGTTATAATATTTGAACGCTACTTACGTCATAAAATATACGTGATTAAATGTGCTTAAGAATTAGCTGTGCTGCGTTATGTCAAATTATTATTAGAGATGTTTCCAGCAATTTTTAATGAATTAAGCAAGAATTCAGGTTAAGGCATATTTCGTAATCCGTTCGTTTCGTTTCCGGTTTTTTATTGACGTAAGCCGATTTACGAAGGTCTGGGTCTGTAACATAATTACTCGTTCAAGTGTCAAAACTGGCTAAGGAATCATGGACCAACTGAGCTCCTCCTGAATAAATAAATGGAGTTCGCCCTAAAATACGCACAAGTGAGCTTCAAATAAATTAATCATAAGCACCCCGAACAACCTTTACTGATACAAAAGGCTCACAGACAAAAGAAAGGTTCTGAACGCGCTCTATTTATTAGTGGTAGCTGTGTCGGGTTCAAGAGCCCTAAATGCCCTAAAATTAGCATTGTTTGATAGAGAAAAATTGATAGAGCCTTACAGTTCTGTAGACCCAAAAAAAATGGGTCAGAAAATGCTACCAATTCTAAAACTGTAACTAATAGACACTTGCGAATAAAAACATAACAATGAAATATTTCTCCGCCTAAATATAATATTTTACACCCACGCAAGTTTTGTGAATGTAAAAATACCCTAAGCGGGGATGACGGCCACGTGTCGCAATAAAAAAGAATAACGCCATGTGGGAGGATTTCGAACAGATTTGGTAACTTGTTTATTTTGTGCCAGTGCGCACCAAGCGCCATGCGCCACCGCAAACTTTATTCTTAACCTTCATATACCCGTACCAATTTCCGAACCACCTATACCCGCGCACGGTCTCACAGACCGAAAATTCGGAGCCCAATTTCAGTACTTTTTATGAAAAAAAAAAAAAAAAAACAGAAACTTTGGAATATCATGAACAAGATAAACCCAATTAGTAAATCATTGATTTACTGAGTAACAGTCTTTAATTTCAGTCTCTGAAATAGTAAGATTTTCGTAAGAGTACAAAATATTTGCAAAAATGTCTATTTCAGCTCAGTACGAAACAGTACAAAATCACTGAAGATAAACTTTGGATCCTATACCCGCGGCGGTCCCACAGACCAATTTATTGTCGCCAAACGGCCGTACGTGCTACTCCCACGAGCGCACTTTGCGCCCTGGAATAAACGTAGCAACGAATCAGGCAGCTAACAGGAAATACAAAATGCATAGTACATTTATGAAAAAAGAATAAATCACGAAAGAGTATTTTGTCGGTCTCACAGACCAATGCGCGTGTGTATTCTAGGAACTGCATGGCTATACAGATTTCTAACTAGATCTGGATAGGTTGGAAGATGGACTTTATTTATACACCTTTCCAGTTGATCTCGTGCATGCATTTGATTACTATCAGCAGATTTTGTTCTTTGATTGCTAAGGCTGCATTAAGATCTTCAGACAGAAAGGCAGGTAGGACGAAAAAATACCCTTTGTTTTTGTTGTAAGAGAAAATCTGTCTAGATAAGATTTTTATCGAGTCAAAGGGCTAATATACTCTTGTTGTTCTGTCACGTACAGGACGGGTCAAAGCGCTCATAACCTTGATAACATCAGGCTTATCATAACCGACAGATGCGTGTTTATTGTCGTATCGAAATGGTTTCGTCATAATCCGTTTTATACAAAACTAAAGATTTGTTAATAAATTTGCCGTCACAAAAAGTAAGTTGCCAAAGCAGCCACCTGATGAAGAAGAAGAAGGTAGGAAAGTTATTGAAGCGGTATGCTTAATCGAAAGGGATTTCACAGGGTAGAGGAGGCTTAAACCCAGCAGTTAATTGGTTCAGGCTGAAATGTTGATGAAACCTTCCATGATCATGAGAGAGACTAAAAGCTGCTAAAATTTACCTTTTCCAGTGAAATCAAAATAAATATGTTTTTCTCTAAAACGATAATTTATAAATTCTTGTAACGCAGTTTGATGTCACACTGTCAAACGTCAACAATAATAAAATACGAAGACAATCAGTGAAACTCGCAACCGCGAAGATTACGTTTGTGCGAACATAGCCATTTGTTTGAAAGTAAAAGTAGAATTAATCATAATGTTTATCGCTGCTTATGTAGCCTTTGACATACGGATTAATCATCAAGCTAGTAAAATTATTAATACCAGTGACCGTCTCCTACTTTGTCTGTGATTCTACTACTTCATCATTTATAGCGACAGATACATAGTTATGTCTGGTCATTTGGCAGCTCAGCTCAGATACCAAGCCTTGCTGACTTTCGGCTAGTCTTTTCTCCACCATGACATTCCCCTGTAGTTTGTACGGTGGGCCTCCCGTCAGTGATAACAAAACCACTATCAGCTGGCTTCTTAAGGATGATTTCCACCAAACGGCTCGCATCGCGTCGGTTCAGAACGGACTTCACGATCTTTAAACGATATTAAATCGTGAACACAGTATTTAAAGTCTATATTACCAAGCCGCGCACAGCAGCTTGACCGCGGGCGTCTTCCGCGACACGCGGTCTTAGCCGAAAGTCTGAAGCAACGCGCGATCGGCTCCGTTCGCCTGTCGTCGTATACGACGACAGGTGAACGGAGCCGATCACATCCGATCACACTCATCCGAATTAGAACACGTCAACACGGTAGGATTGAAACTATTAGCCTAGGCGCGGAAACGGACACGTTCGCAAGCGATGGTACGGAGCCGATCGTATGCGTCGACATCCTGCCGGACGCGATCGGCTGTCGCCGCATCCGTTCGTTCGTAACCTTTTCGATCCGATGCGATGCGAGCCGTCTATTGGAAATCATCTTTTATTCTATCGAAACTCCGTACTACGCTAAGGCAGCTCAAGGTCAAATGTTACCACTGTACCACTACGAGAGGAGAACAGTTGAACATCACACTCAACGAATTCATTTTCCTGACCATCTTCATTTGTTGCACAAAGCAGCTTCCAAACGGCACAGAATTACTAATTCAACTAAAAAAAATCTCTACCGTATCCTTTTCAAGAATAGAACTGACTAATCTCCGATAATTCGTTTGTATTTGTATTTCCAATCTTCCCATTAATCTTCGTCTTTAATTAGACCTATAGCATTCGCAAAATACTGGTATTGAATGGGTGTTCTTTTATGGAAAACAACTTTCTGGTAATGTCAAGGACTTATCGAATGTTTGCTAAGAACAGTTTTATTGCTGTGACGATCGTTTACCAAGCCCTATCGAAGTTTCTAGATGATTTCGGATTTATTGCTTAAGTTTTTCTTAATGCTCAGCTTGGTAGTAAAGAGGTTAAACGTAAAACTTCATTAGGGAAAATGATATACGCTCAATCATACTGGAATACACTGGTATATGTCCGATACTGGAGATCTACTCCCTAGACACGATTTGCGTTGTTTCTGTCGAAGTTACGGGTGATTCCTACTCGTGGGAATTCATCAAATAACTTCTCCCGCTCTGAGCGGAGTGGGAGGGCGTGTCAGACTTATATTGACTAAAACCCACCCGTGTTCCTTCAGTTGCCTGTGTGCCAGGGCCACGGTAACCCTTTCGGACAAACCCGCGACCCTGGCAGACTCCGTATCACCTACGGAGATAAGATTGGTTTGAGGCCCAACCTAAAAATTAATAACAACACGATTTGACAGCTGTCCCTACTCCCTACTTTCGGACGGGCCCGTATTTTCGTTGACGGACTTACAGAGTAGTCCTCTGTATTTTAGGAAATGTGTGGCCTACCTTACCACAAGGCTTAGTTCATTTACGATGGGAGAGAGTTAATTGCTTGCAATATGCTGGTAGTCTATTACGACAAAGTTTTAATTGAAGTACCATCTTTGTGCCAAATGACGTGGCGTTTCATGTACCCTAGTGTTTTGGCACTAGGAATCATATTAGGTGTAACGTTCTTACTTATTTTACTTTAATGGCCAACCAACAATTATTTACACTGTTACAATCTTAAAATAATATTTTACTTAAATCTGAGGTCATTGTAACAATATCATAAAGGTTAGCACCGCATAAACGTAATAATTGTGCCACCAGCACTTACAACTATAAAAATAATAACTAATTAGGGATTTTAGGGAAAACAAAAGAAACAAGTTCAAAGTAACGTGAGGTAATAAGAGTTTAAAAATAACATTAACAATCTAACACCTCATATTTTGTTAAATGAATCATTTTGAGTTACCTTCCCACTTTAGTACTTCATACGCTCTCGATTTTCGTCAGAATACTGTGCAAGGATTGAAAACGTTCCTAAAATACCTGTAAAGAACCGGTATTTAGTGGTTCCGTTACAGGAACCCGAACCGGAACAGGCCCCTTTAAGAACCTTTATTTTACCGGTTCTTCTTCAAAGCGAGCTCGAACCTGTTCATACGGGACCTTTCAGCGCGGGTCGAAGCTTTGTACGATAGCGGCGAGGTACGGGCGGCTGCCGACAGGTGAAGACTGGTGAAGAGGTTGGAGTTTTTGTGAGAGGGGAGAGGAGCACTTTTGCTTAGATCCTGTGGTAGTTATTTTGTAGAGAACCTTTAAATAGGATGGTATGGAACCGGTATATTGGAACCTTTAATTGGAACCGGTACTTTGAAACAAGGACCAAACCGGAACCTGAACCGGCAACGTACTGAAAAGAAGAACATTTTAAAGAACCTAAATGAAGAACCGGAACCCAAATTCGTACCGGTTTTCAATCCCTGATACTGTGTACCTATCGCAAAAATATCATCTTTCTACCGTGATGACATTGTATGAACTTCTGAAATATTACTCGTATACAAATACAGACAGACAATAGTTCTTATAGACTTCATTCAACGTTTTAATTATAAAATTAATACTTGTATATAGACATCATCGAAGGTTGCAGGCTATCTAATTATGATGCCGCGCTAATTATTATCGAGAATAGTAATCATGTCAATTATTTAGATAGCGTTTCCGCTGGCGAGATTGCGGGGTTAGAAATCAATTCACGTGATACTGGTTTTAATTGAATAATAGATTTATCTTATTATGATTCATTGGGATATTAAGAACAAGATCTCATATTAGCCGGAAGACATTAATTGGGAACAAAGGTTTCTTAAACCGACCAGACGTGTGTGATGTGTAATGTAATGTAACGCGAATTCTGCGTGTGGACGGCACTACGAACATTACATGTAACGCTCAGGCTGGCGCTCGCGAAAATCCATTGCTGTCGGTTTTTAGCGCGAACACAAAGGCTCTCGCAGTCGAACACATACAGGATTCGCGTTGAGTTTGTATGCCGTCCCCACTATTAGCATTACATTACACAATACATAACGTTACATTTAACACACGTCTGGACCCGGCTTTAAAGTAAGCCATATTTGACAAAAGCATGGGTGCTCCTTAACTTGTGTTTTGTTTTTTTGTTTTTACGTAAATGACTTAAGATATTTTGTGAATTACAATTTGCGGACACGATTCCTGGTGTGGTATTAATTGTGCTTATGGAAATACAGCTAGTAGGCAGGCAGGGATATCTGAGATGACCGGCAGCTCCAATTAAATCAGCTTCGGTAAAAGCAGCATCTGCATTCGAGCTGATGTACAAACAATGCAAATTGTTTTATAGTGACCCCTATTCATGGCTAGACCACGGGTTCATTTAGCCCGAGTACTTTCGCATCGTGTTGAAACCCAAAATAATCACACACCCAATAAATAACGATTGTTCCGGATACCATAAAATATAGAACTCATAAGTTGGCAAGTCCATCCGTGCTAATAATAGCAAAGTGTGAAATCATTCTCTCCCTGGAGATTATGCGGAGGTGAGTTTGCAGCATTCCAGCATCGTAACTTTTAATCCGATGAGACTTTATGATCAAAAGTTGGTCCATAAAGGACTACATGTATACACGCGTTTACCCGGACGTACCAAATGATGCAGAGCCATGTATTCAAAATGTTTCCGGCACAAGCAAGGGATTACTGAGGTCACACGGGGAAAATAGGGCGTAGTCCACATTCAATTTATTATTCTTTTGCGAAAAGGATTTGTGCAGGAAGATTAGGAGCAACAGTCATTTGGGAGAACCTAAATAATTTAGCGATACTCAATCTCTGAAGATTACTTTGGAATTTACTTGCACGTTGTTTTTACGTTGAAACAGGAAAATGTAGGGAAGTTAAAAACAATGGCTGACATGCGGAATCCTAATCAGTAAAAGGTGTTTGCAAGATGTAATCAGCAGGCTTAGCACAAGCACCGTTTTGTTAACGGAAGATTAGACAAAAATTACGTTTCGTGAAGACAGTACGACGGCAGCAAAGTAGAAAGAGTCAAGTGCACTTTTTACGAAATTCAGTAATTTATTCACGTCTTTTTTCTTTTATTTTGCTTATATCTCGATAATGGTGTGTCCTATCGCAAAATTACTGAAAATTTCGACCCCCTCTCTGCAATCCTTAAACCCCTAAAACTCGACATGTAGGTAATAATTTTTCACATTTTCCATACAAAAAGTGAAAAATTCCATTTTCCATTCCATTTTTATACTTTGTGGTCGTCGAGTAAAAAGTTTTCTACTGTCATCCTCATCACCATGGCGATAGAAAAAAACAAATTGTCTTCACTACCTTAGACAACTATCTTCTGAAATATTCTACATTAAGGGGCATGCGCTAAGGTAGCCCGCGAAATTCAAATTTACTTACGTTTTTTGCAATTTGCAAAAAACCCGTACCCGTTTTTTGTATTTTCGTGATTCTAATGATTATAATTCTGTAAAGCCATATTTGTTACGGTCGCGAATCATATTTTAATCAAAATACAACCTGACAGTGACCTGCAAATTGCAAAAAACGTAATAAAATTTGAATTTCGCGGGCTACCCTGAAGATTCCGCCTAGACAACGATCGATAGAAACGAAATACAAAATGACAGATTTTAGAAGGATTTTTACGGTGCGATGACAAAAATGGAGAAACGAAATGTCACTTTGTATGGAAATAGCCGTGTCTATTCTTCCAAGAAATAGACAGCGTCATACTTAGCCTGCAGATAGGAATTACTGCTTTGATAAAAAATTGTGTAATACTTTTTCTGCTCTTTGCTAACCACGGGGTGAGCATTAGTATATTATTAACGGCAGACCACACAGCTAGTAAGAAAATACTGTAATAATTAGATCTTTCTATGCAGCATAAATGAAAAAATGCTCCGTTATTTTATAGCTATTACAGAAAACCACGGTATCAGTAGATTCAATTGTTATCGCTTTGCCCGTTAGCTGCCTCGAGTATTATCTGATAATTATTAATAACACGTATTATGTGCACGCTTTCATTTATTTTTCATATAGTTTTACGTATTAGTTGACTTCGCAGTATTTTTGACAGCAATATGGACGATATATTTGTATCTGGAAATAAATATTTGTATAGGGTAAGTAGAAAGAGAACTTGATATTTAAGCGGATTTCGATAAAAATATGACTAATTGCAACATGCTTGTGAACATAAGGAAAGGCTATAACGGTATTGATAATTTTTCAGTCGATATCATTCCTATGTTCGTGTCAAGGTTCAGTACAAGGAAAGTGGTGCAGAGTCTTGAATCATTTAATTAAAATAGCAATGCGGTTCATTAATGACTTATATTTTTAACTTCCGAAAGAAAAAGAGGGGTGTTATAAGACTAACGTGTGTATCTGTGTGTCTGTCTGCGGCCTCGTAGCTCTCAAACGGATGAATCGATTTTGTTTTATTTTTTGTTTTGTGTGAAAGGTGACTTGATCGGTAATTCTCAGCAAAAAAAAAGACAAAAAAATCTGTTTACTCGTGTTTGAGATTTTTGTGTCGGGGATTTTTTAGATTTTATTAACTTCAGCAGTTTTAAGAGATTCGATTAAAAGTAACGTTATAGTATATGGTTTCCTGTTAGTATCATTAGAGTAATGAGTTGGTAAGACGTAGTGGATACCACCAAGTAACGCGTTTTGAAGCGAATATTCAAAGTCAAAGTCAAAGTATTTATTAGTGTGATTTTTGGTGATACAGTAGGTCTTATAGTTAGATTATGGTAACTCAAAAAACTACCCATTAGGGCATACACTATTTAACAATATAAGAATTTAAAATCGAAATTACATATAAATTAAAAAAAAAACAATATTTAGAATACAATCAATTTTTATAATAAACATTTAGAATGTATTTAATTATTATAATAAATATTCAGAACACAATTAATAAGTCAAGTTTTTGAATTTCCAAGCATAAATACATAATTATTATTTAGTTTATTACATTTTGTCAAGAAGGAATTCGTCAATGGTATAGTAGCATTTTTCAATCAAAAAATTACTTAGTCTCCGTTTAAATTGTGTCAACTTTAAATCTTTAATGTCATTTGGTATTTTATTGAATATTTTCTTCTGATAGACATCTAGCTAGACTTGCAATTTTGGCCCGCCGAACATTTTGTTTACTTCAGTGATATCATTTTGCATCACTGGTCTAGCATCCAACATCCAAAACTGAATGTGGGGTTCCTAAGGAAATTCTGGAAGTTCTGATCGTTTCTGGTATGTATATGAAGAGGGTTTTCGTTCTGAAGAACATTTCTCTATGGTTGCACTTGTTTTGAGTTCTGCTGTTGATCTTTAGAATATTTATCTTCATCCATTCATCATATTTTCTTTAGGATTATTGTCAATTGTGCCAAGAGCACAATGCAGTATGAGCAGATAGGTACTTTATTAAACCAGAATCATGCTTGTTTCATGCAATTAGTGAACCTTATAGTTACTACTTATTAGATTAATCGTGATAATGTGATGAAGCCCTAAAGGTTTCTGATTCACACTAGTAATTAAACGAAGTTAATTACGTTCTATGACATGATTATAACAACCTTGTTTATAGAGAACTCTGAATTCCATGTACGTAACGGAGCGCTGATAAAAATAAAACTATTCCGTTGATTAGTTATCCTGACATTATACTTTGACCGCGTTTCAAAACAATATGATACAGAAATAGGGCATCGGTGCTGCTAAAATGATTAAATCCATCACTGTGTTATGTCATACGCGATTACTTTTACAGCTACTGGAATCTATGAAACAGTTTCGTGAACTTGTAATAAATTCATAAGATCCTCAGAAGGTGTATAATTGTAAAAAAAAGTTTTTGTAAAACGCAACCCCTGAGCAGGTTTTTTGGAGGTGCAAGATTGTATACTAAATGCAGAGGAAGTCGTTAGCAACAACTAGTCAAAGGTTGAACAGATTGATCAAATCAATAAATACAGAAAGTTCGATGTAAAGACGCGTGAACGTTGCTGATCTTCTGAGCGTAAAATTTCGCCACCTTGCTCCGATTTCATAAAGTAACATCAATGTCAAGTAAATATTAGATAAGAATGATAAAGCCTGAAAATGCTTGATAATATTACGCCAGATAAATCGCTTTGTGTGAATATTATTGGTTTTACATCTTTACATGAAATTGAAAGTCTTCACTCGTGCAGTCGACAGGTCGTTTATTTCAGCCGACAGGTCACGCGCCATTTTGAAATTCGATTTTTAAACTGTGTAACCGAATGTCACTTCGTGGCAAAGGGCGCTCGTTGTTTTTTAAGCTGTATTTGTGAGTGGCCAGCTCAAAGCCGGTTCATCGTGCACTTTTAAGGCAGAGTGAGTTGCGAACATAAAATACTTCGCCAGATGTTCATCTGGAATATTAAATGAGGAAAAGGCGTTTTTTTTTTTGATATACTAGCTTAAATGTATTACCATACTGAGTTTATAGAGCTAAATACTTGAGTAGTATGTGATGCAATCGATGAATAAATATAAATATTTTATGTATGCTTTCTTTGACGTGATAGATTTCATTTACATAAGAGGAACTTTTGGAACGGTTGATGACACATTACATGGCTTATACAATTTTCGATCTTTTTGAGGCATATATTTTTTGACACCGTTTTTTTGGCAATATTTTAAGTATGTGCCTCTTTTGCTCATAACGTAGTAACGTCATGTTTATTTTGGACTTGGCCGTGTGGTCTCTCGCTAAAAATAGGGCTCTAATGCATTCCGAGTTTGTTGCTAGAGGTTCTTTATTAGTTAAGATTTGCAACAGCGTCTACTTTAATAATGACATCATCATAAGACAAGAAACTGATGGCCTAGTCTACTATTTGGTCCTTGGATACAAACAATTGAATCATAATATACTAGTCCTTTACTTGTCCGTGGCAAAGAGGCCTCTTCGAAGTCATTTTGCAACAATGTAGCCTTCGCATCTTGTAGTCTTCTTCAATTGCCTTCTTCAGGTTTTTGGTCTTGTATAGAATAGAACTTGTATAGAACATAGAGACTAATCCTAACTTTTGTATTTCATGAATTCGGATTTCTAAGACTACAAAGTTACGTTTAGTACACTTATGTCTCATATTCATAACTAATTAATTCCAAAGCTAACAACTTCTTAGAACAATTTAATAAAAAGACAAAGATGTAGCCTTAGTCATTGTCACAGGTAGTCATGTCTGACCGTGAATATCAATGAATTGTGAATCACAATAGTATGCGATCAAAATAAGGATTAAGAGTAGGAATGACCTTTCGCCATATTGGTGTTTGTGACAGCTGTCAGACTGACTAAAGTATACATGCATTAAAATAGTATCCACGTGTGGCGATACTTTTAAATATACTTTTGACGCCTCCTGGGCAGTTAAGGATGATTTCCACCAAACGGCTCGCATCGCATTGGATCGGACAGGATACGAACGGATGTGACGACAGCCAATCGCGTCCGGCACGATGTCGACGCATACGATCGACTCCGTACCGTCGCTTGCGAATGTATCCGTTTCTGCGCCTAGTCAAATAGTTTCATTTCTAACGTGATGACGTGTTCTAATTTTTGAAAATGGTTGAAGTTGAAGTATTTTTGTTGGTTATTGCATTAGAAGAAGAAGAAAATAATCATAAAACCCAGAAGAGGAAAAGAAAGATTCGAGGATAGGCGAACGGAACCGATCGCGCGTCGCAGCATAGTTTCGGATACGATCGCGTGTTTTGGAAGACGCCTGCGGTCAAGCTGCTGTGCGCGGCTTGGTAATATAGACTTTAAATACTGTGTACACGATTTAATATCGTTTAAAGATAGTAAAATCCGTTCCGATCTGATGCGATGCGAGCCGTTTGGTGGAAATCATCCTTTAGTTAGAATTTTCTTTACCACCGCATAAGCCAGTTCAAGACGATGGTCAGTTCAGTTCCATATTTCAAGTTTATGTCGAAATGATTTTGATGTAAACGTTAGGTAGAATGACGTTGGAACGAATTCAAGTGAAGTCAATCCTGTTTCAGCGACTCGGTCAAGTCTAATGCTATTCTAATGTGCTTTTGATAACAGCATTTGTATTTATCCCTCTATTGTTCAAAGTTCTTGTAAGTTCCAAGTTTAAAACGGGAATTTAATATTCTGTAAGGTTTTCCTTTTAAAGTTCCTTTGTCTTCACATTGGGTTGTTTGTTTTCCTGATATTTTACAAATAATTTAATGTTTGGGAATTTCAAAACGCCATAATTATGTTTAATTCATTTTGGCTTGCATTAACTATTTCGTTGAATAGTCATTAGTTTAGCGATTTGTGGCTTAAAATGTATGAAAACTGAGTCATTGACCCAAACAATGTTACACGTTTCTCGCACCGTTGGAAAAAGTACTCAATACATTTTAGGACATACGAGAACCAAGTTCTTAATTACCTACAAGCAAATTTTTTCTGTGTCATAGCCGGTTGTTGTTGCGGCAACCATATTGTAGTTTTTCCTCTATGGACCTAACTTCCGGACTCCCGAAGTTCTAAGATCTATACTTATATAATAAAGCTGAAGAGACTAAGATTTATATAAGACCGCCCATTGTGTCACCCTATGTAAAATTTCTACATTGATATCTGTAATTTTTATGGTGCACATAATAAAGAGTATTCTATTCTCTTCTATTCTGAAGTGTTTGTTTGTTTGAATGCGCTAATCGCTGGAACTGCCAGTCCGATTTGAAAAAATATTTATGGATTTGATAGATCAATTTTTGAGATTAACATCTCGCTGCGATCCTTAGGAGCCGAGCAAAAAGAAAAAGAAGTCAGAAAAAGAAGTTATTTTAGTATACAGGGTGGCAGAGATATCGACGAGCAAACTGTAACCATGAATTTAGCACATGATTCAAGACCACAGCGTTGAATTGTTTCGTCGGTTATTTAAACAAAAAAATCGCTGTTCAGTACACTTTCAAGAATAGAATAGAATATTTATTTGCTCAGAATGTAGGTATTTACAATAAGGCGGTAGTAATAATATTAAAGAACCCTTGTACATTCTACCATTTTGGCATGCAAACATTGATGCAGTTTATCATCAAACATACAAACATTGATACACAACTAAAACTTATCAGCTAGAAAATCCGATACAGAGTAATAACATTTATTCAATAGAAGTAAAGTTAGTTTCTTTTTGAAAGTTGTTACTGGTTCCTCTTTTATGGAATTAGGAATGTGGTTAAAAATAGCCGGCGCCATACCAAAAACACTTTTCCTCAACAAAGCAGTCCTATATCCACCTGTGCGTAAAAAGTTTTGGTATTGAGATCGTAAAGTTACATCTCGGTATCTGCTTTCCGTTAAAAATAAAAATAGCAAGGCGTAGGTATTGCACTATCCTATGAAACAGTTTTTTTTTCATAACCTACGATAAATTGCTAAGCTATGGGTGGGGGTCTAGAATTATGTGCTGAATTCATAGTTACTGTTTGCGCGTTAATGTCCCTACCACCCTGTATTGTATATTCGTGGCGAAGGTTCCATACAACTCGATTCCTACCGGCTTCCATTTGAAAAATGGCAAAGTCAGTACCTATTCTATTGACAAATAATATGATCACAATATTAAAGATATGTACTCCGGCTTACCTCTTACAAAAATTTACCCTTCGCTAATGTTGTTTATCTTACTACTTCTACACGATCGAAGTCACGGACAGAAGCTAGTGTTACCCCTAAACCCTTTTGACATTGGAACTGGTCATCTTGATACGAACCTCAAAACGTGTCCATTACCATTTTTGTCTATCTTACTTCGTTAAATGTGAGACAAAGGGACATTTTTGTTACTCAACCTACACAATATTTGAGTCTAGACAAAGAATAAACGTTTGAAGACTAATCAAGTGATGGATGGAAGATCTGAAGTCGAGACCAAACAAAAGATATGATCGGTCTACGAATTGCCGTCTGAACAAAATAGTTTGGATCAATAGTCTGGATTCTGGATTTAAAAAAGCGAAAACAAAATTAAGAAGTGTTCATTCTCAGAAATACATAGACACCCAGTTTTGTATGTGGCCCACAGTGTGGGTTGCAATTTCGGCCACCATTAACACTGTGTGCCTATTAACGTATGTAAACAGCCTATCGGCACACATTGGGCTGGACGTTACATAAGCCCGTAGAACCAGTTCACCTTGTTCGTCCAAACGCTTCCATTGCCGAAGTTGCGAATATCCGATATTGGAGCTTTGATACAGTATTGCTTTACGACATTCCACGGCGAAATTCATTTACTTTGCTAAATTGCTGGTTCCGAGATTTTCTTTCTGTTGTTTTTCTAGATTTACGATACATTGGATTGAAAAGTAGTGTTAGTTTTTCCGCAGGCACACACTATTTAGGCTTCCATATATTTTTAAGTATTCTTTGTATCGATATTTGTATACAATCGCACACCGAGACTTCTACCTACCTATTCCTAGTCCTATAGTATCAGTTTATTTTTGTATATTTTTAATACCGAAGTATGTACTATACATTGTTATTCACAAGGACCAGGAAGAATAAAATTAGAGTTGCCAACCAACAAAAATATTTTTGGGTTTACCCTTCTGTAATATCAGCACACAATAGTATTATCAAAAAAGCATTAGAGGAAAACTATTTCATTTCACGTTGGCCTATGTAAAGAACTTGATAAACTAATTCAATTTAGATAAGAACTACGCAAATACTTCCTGAATCACACATGGCGTAGTAATGTAATTATTTCAATTAACGTTTTATACAGTTAATTTTGTAGTCTTTTCAACCAACAGCTGTTTCGCGTTACGATCTCTGATTCATCTCATTCATTGAATGGAGAACAAAATACAATAATTATCATCTCGTATGGCAGTTTTCTGTTCCGGGTAAATCAATAGTCATATCGTGAGGTCACAGGTAAAGTGATTCAGAATCATTACCACATAAAAGACCTTGATATAAAGTAACCTGTGTTAGTATAGTTTCACTTGTAAACCGTGTCAATAAGGAATCATTTGAGTCATCACTGACTCACTAGATAGGTGCTGCTGGCAATGATTCACCGGAAAACATGTCTTGTGTGATTGTGTTAGGATTGGTAATTAGTTGCAGGGTAGGGCGAGGTTAGGTCCGACCGCAGGCGAGTCGCTATGTGCATAATGATGTACAAATCGTGTATGGTTTTAAGTATGGACTGTTGTGGGATTTCCTCCCTTATGACGCCAGTTAAATACAAGTTTTATTTGGAGTTCACACGTTCAAAACAATAGTAAGAAGCTTCAGTTGAGATTGATAACCGCGGTCATGTAAAGTGTATGACGTTTTTATGTTTGTTGTTAATGTTCCAAACTTCATTAAGATGTTTTTGGCTGTTATACAATGTGAATGGGGGAAAAACACGTGAGCATGATTTATTTAAACTTTAATTGGATTGAAGACTAATTAAATACATTCACAGCTAACGTAACTCATAGAAGTCTCGGGTACACCTGTGCCGAGACTTCTATGAGCTAGTACAGTTTTGCTCCCGTTAAAAATGGTGTTTGTCTCATTTGACATACACGCAGCGGCACGGAATATGGCCCAAGCGTATTATGTAGTTTATTGCCAAAATTAAACACGAAGGACATGTTTTTGTTTTATAAAACTTAGAGGATGGTCTGATCCCTAAATTTAAATTACAAAAATGCCAATTAAAAACATTAAAATAAAGGCTTCTTTTTTTAACAAATTAAAAAATTTTTACTAAAAACTAATAACGTGTTTCCACCTCTGGTTCCGATCATCGCCTGCTTGCGATCAGGCATGAACTGGATGATGTTCTTAATGAGTACTTGGGGAATTTCGTCCCAAGCAGCCAACAGAGCGGTTTTCAAATCATGGGGGGGTCCGAGGAGGGTTGAGACTTGACCGGATTCGCTTTTTAAGCATGTCCTATACATGTTCTAAGGGATTCAGGTCTGGGCTTCTTGCTGGCCACTTTGGCAATTCTAGCCTTTGAGAGGTAATTTTTATCCACTCAATGTGCTGTGTGCGGGCGGGCATTATCTTGCAATAAAAGAAATTCCTCACTACCAATGAACCCCATGTATGGTAAAACATGTTCTTGGTTGATCTCTTCAACGTACAGCACTGCTGTAAAACGATCTTCAACTACGGCCAACCGTATGTGTGCGTTCAAACTTATTCCTCCCCAAATCATAACAGACGGGGGTCTTTTATGATAAGAATCGGTTCGCCTGGTGGTGATCTGCAGAAACCGCTCTCCGCGCCTTCTCCACACCCGTTCTCGGCCGTCTAGAGCTTCAGCAGGATTTATCTGTCCATAGATTTTACTTCTCCGGTCGTGAGTCTAATTTGCGTGTTCGAGAGAAAACCGTAGTCGACCTATACATACGGTGGTGCCCGAGGAGTTCTGGACCTCGAGCTGGCCTTTGAGTATGCAGGTCCCGTTCCTCTATTCTCCTTCTAATTGTTCGCTCACTTACGTTGACCCCTCTGGCCGCTTGTAGGCGCTGCCGTATCTCGATCAAATTAGTGAAAAAATAAAACAATAGACTTTAAATGCATGCCCATTTCAAAATCAAATTTTAACTTACACGTCTTCTACGCGTTCCAGCAACGACTTGAAGCAATGTTTCAGAAACGTTAAAGAAACAAAAATTTTTTTTATGCTTACCCAAGAGGATAAGTAAAAAAATGTTTGTTTGTTAATGTTAATGTAAGAACATTAACAAACATTGTTGTTATCGTGTTATTTATGTTTAGGCCACATTCTGTGCCGCTGAGTGTACATGAAATTATCCAGTCCGCCTTATGTTTCACTGTTTTGAAGTATTAGGTCTTTACCTATGAAATTGCCGTTCTGCAGTACTGGCCATTTCAAATCAAAATAATTTTTGTTTGGCTAAGAATTCTAATTTCAAATTAATTTTATTTTAAAAACATGGATTTTTTTTTCTAAAAGTAGTCATTTCTTTATTGATTAGTGTTACATTTTCATCGCATTTCAATCTTTTTCGTCATCATGGATACGTTAAAAATTCGAGTAATTATGGAATATGAGTACCGTCGTGGCAGCAACGCGGCACAAGCGGCACGCAACATCAACGACGTTTACGGAGCTAACACTACAAACCAACGCACCACCTGTTATTGGTTTGCTCGCTTCCGTTCTGGAAATTTCGACCTGAAAAATTAACCTCGCGGTCGTCCGAAGACTTTGGTCGACAATGACGAATTAAAGGCGATTGTGGAAGCTGATGATACACAATCTACGGCTGAATTAGCAGCAGCTTTCGACGTTAGCGTCAAAACAATATTGGTCCATTTGCGTCAAATTGGCAAGGTAAAAAAGCTTGACAAATGGGTGCCCCACGAACTCAATGATCGCCAGCGCGAAGTACGCGTCGAGACGTGCCTTGCACTGCTCAACAGACACACAAATGAAGGAATTTTGAACCGCATTGTTACCTGCGATGAAAAATGGATTCTGTTTGATAACCGTAAGCGCTCAGCAAGTTGGTTGGATCCTGGTTCAGCACCTAAACAATGCCCTAAACGAAAACTTACCCCTAGAAAAGTGATGGTCACTGTTTGGTGGTCTAGCGCCGGTGTGATTCATCACAGCTTCTTACCAAACGGGGTGAGCATTACTGCAGATGTGTACTGTGAAGAACTGAACACAATGATGGAGAAGCTGGCGCATCTCCAACCAGCATTGGTCAATCGCTCGTCTCCGCTGCTCCTGCACGACAACGCGCGACCTCATACTGCACAGCAGACGGTCTCCAAGTTGCAAGAACTGGGGTTGGAAGCTCTCCGTCATCCGCCCTACTCACCAGACCTTGCGCCTACAGACTACTACTTTTTCCAGAATTTGGATAACTTCTTGGCGGGAAAAAAATTTAATACCCGAGAGGCAGTACAAAATGCCTTTGAAGAATTTGTTGCCTCCCGTCCAGCTGATTTCTTTAAGAAGGGCATCAATAAACTGCCACTGCGATGGCAAAGATGCATTGATTGCATGGGTGATTACTTCGATTAATACAAATAAAAAATTCATGAAAAAAATTCGTTTAAATTTTTTCATACAAAACGGCAATTTCATAGGTTTCAATTTCAAATATGTATAAGCAACTTTTAAAGCCATGCTGCACAGAATGTCGATTTGCTCTTGTACACTATGGTTAAAGTTGAACGCACCTCATTTGTCTTTGCATTGGTAAAAATGATCGGGATCTTATCTAGCCAACGACTCTGTACATAGCATATTTTTATTAATTCGTTGAAATATTTCTGCTAAACTTGAAACAAGCCAGGTGAGGCCGAATTTCACCAATGAAACTGAACGCGATCAGCACACGTAAACCGCGTTCAAGAGCAGTCAGTGCCATCATTGGTGGGGAATATTAACACTGACAGCTCTTGAACGCAGTTAACACGTGCTGATCGCGATCAAGTTTCATTGAAAAGAAAAAGGAAAGAATGATGTTTACCTAGTTCGTGAAACACAAATTACAAATTACAAATAATAAAATAAAAAAGTGAAAGTAATGTTTAACAACAACAATCAGCCCTAAATAGACAAGATTCGAGACAAGGGTGGTTTAAAGGGCAATATCCCTTAATAGACAACATTCGAGACAAGGGTGGTTTAGAGCGCTATAGCCCTAAATAGACAACATTCGAGACAAGGGTGGTTTAAAGCGCTTCTCTTCTCTAGTCAGCATCATTGTCCTGTCTTTATTCAAATTTATTTCAGCTCGGCGCAACATGTCTTTTTCTTCTATACTTCTCTATTAGTCGTCATTTCGGTAGTCAAGCCCTTTCTAGCCATATCATCCTCTCATCAGCTCTCCTATCATCATCTCTTCTCTAGTAGAGTTCGCGCAAAACTTTATGAGCTCTCGGAAATTGTATGCAAGTGGTTGCGTATTCTGCATAATATAGGTGTCCGAGGGAACTCTCTCACTCTCACTCAGCTGGGAATATGCCTGTTATCCTGCTTTGTCCCCTTAGGGAAACAGATCGGAAAAATAGTTTGATCTGCCCCCCTGTAAGTGATAGGGGGACAGATAGGAGTGAATAAAGTTCGAACTGTCCCCTAAGGGGACAAAGCAGTGTCACCCTGCTTTTGATCGGAATAATTCCTCAACTGTACCATGCGCGGTTTCGTTTTCGGGCCTACGTTCAGAGACCTCATAAAGTTTTGCGTGAACTATATCGGTACAAAAAAAAGAAGGTTATGTAGTGGTAAAAATATCACCCAGTCAGCAAAGACTCGTGGAGGTTATTTTAAAGCAACTGCTACCTGCGATAGTCTGAGTTGATAGATCTATCATAGCAAGAACTTAACAAGGAAACAATAAAGAAGAATAAAGTGTCTTGAGTATTTACTTATAACTTGAGTTCAAAGACATTAAATTTACTCAACAATAGACGGGACATAGTGAACAAAATCGTAATCCGATACATTTGTACCAGTGGGCAAAACTCAGTCTAGCGTGGTACGCCTACATGCCGCTCTAATTTTGCTATGTTTTGCTAGATGGCGTCACAGTTTTTCTATGACATTTCTTCGCATAGCCTCTCTATAGTATCTTAAATCTCTTTGCTTGAGTTATAATATAGATTAATCTATTTTTCATTTCTGAAGAGGGGGGGTATCTCGCAGGTCAACCTAGGAGGTTGTCAGCTACTTAACTGGAATGTCCTGTGGTTGCCTTATAAATAAGGCCTCCAGCCAGGGGAACTAATAATCTAATAAATCCCCCTTTCAAAATTTATCATTCTCTATCAATAATCCGCTGATCCGCTATCACAAGTAACGCAGCCTCTTCACATTTACGTAGGTAGGTTTTGTCGGGCGGACACTTTCGCAAGCTCTGACTCACACGCTGATAACAATTATATCAACACATTGTTTATTTACCATCGTAATTGTTCATAATCGATATTATGGCGAATCTGGACCATCGCAATAACATAACATCACGCCTGTAAACCCCGTAGTGTTAAGCAGAAATGTAGCGAAGTACACCCACATTTCACCAGTTTTGTTAAAGTCCCATGTAATAGGGGGCGAGCCTATTGCCATCAATGGGGCACAAATTCAGACTCCGGGCTGCTACTTAGAAATTCCTAGGTAATAGAAAAACCCGATGGATGACCCTTTGCCCGACCTGGGAATCGAACCCAGGACCTCATGCTTACCAGTAGAGTTTGCGACCACAAGACCTACGAGGCAGTCCATCGCAATAACTTCTATATTTCCGTGTACCTATCTCCTATTTATAGCTTGACAATTATTTGTGGCTTGATGGTTGTGGCAATTTTTTTCCCTTTTACGTAATTGCGGTGGATGATTCCGTTTATGTTAAAACCTAAATGACGTGCGTAATATGGGTTAGGGTCTGTAGGTACCTATTATACTTAGAAATTAAGTAAGTAGGTTTATTTGAACTTTAGCGTCGCTTTGTGGTCGTTAGCGAAACTATCCTGACTATTGTATTTATGAAAACTTTGTACACAGTGCAAAAACCGTACAAAGGCGGACTTAATCCCTTAAGCATTTTCTACCAGAAACAAAGAAGAGGGAGATGATTGAATAAAAGAGGGGAGAAAGTTATGTTAAACGATCAAGTCTGCCTGGGACTCCTGAAACTTTGCAAGACATACACTGCTCCGTAATTGGTCAAATCGGATCATAATATACGCCAGACAGACAGACAGACACCTCTCCCAAATGGGATCATTACATTCACTCCCTCGGTGTTCACGCTAACTAATTACCTTATTCAGTTCATCGCTCTGTCTGGCTTGCTGATATCCCTCACAGCTTTTGTATATAAAGACCCATAGAATTACACCAGCGGCAAACTTACCTAAGTACATCTGATTGTACCTGTCTGTTACCTTTTCACGCCTAAACCACTGAACCGATCGGTATAAAATTTGAGGATACTTTTCATCCTGGATATTTGTATTAAAAGAAAAATACACGCAGACAAAGTCGCGGGCAAGAGCTAGTCTATAAGATTGATTAGTCAGACTAGAAGCTGACTCCAATATTTCAGCCAAAAGAACTGTTGCCTAAATGCCCTGTCCAAAAATCTTCAGGGGCCCCCAAAACTATTTTCACCTACCTACCTCGACTATTTTGGAAACTAACGGTCAATTGTTCCTGATAACAGAACACTTTATCCTTATACGTTTTAGAGATCTTCAACCTCGTCAGTTCACGACCGATGATATCGCTTTTAATGTTAGCAACCATATGCAGACATAAGTTATTGTGCTTGAACTTCGTGCTCACGAATGGCTAGTGGTGGCGGGTTTCTGGACCTCTGCCAGTGCACGTCATAAAGAACCTATTTATAAGTAAGCTTGAGTTTTTATGAGGTTGCAGGTGATGACACATCAAAAAGCTATTGTTTAGTAAAAGTTTTTATTTGATATGGTGTATGTGTCATGTCAATGTGTACGTGATACCCAGGCAAGGCACATCCAACCATGCAGTTTCTTTTTTTTCTGCAGTAAAATCTGTTCAGACAGTTTTCCGGTAAATGGAAATGCTGATACTAGTACTAATTAAAACATTTACTGGTTTAGATAATCTCATTCGATTATGAACTCACTGGATAGGATTTAGTATTGAAACTAAAGCTGTCCTTAGTTACAAAATTCTCCGCTTAGTTATTTATCCCAATCACACTTGTAGGCAAAAAGTTGTTCTATATAATTATGTAAAATCCTGATATTTGGTTAGGTTACAAACCAGAGATGTTATGGATATGATATTTTGGATATGATATTTCGGATATGGATATAGGAATAAAATTATATCGGTTTCGGATAGTTTCGGTTACGGATATAATATTGAAGTAAAATATAAACTCAAATAGTATGTAATAATTTGGTTTTATTTATAGGTTTATCTAGTCTAGGTTATCATTCGGTATTATAATCAGTCATATAGGTAAGTAATTATTTAGAGATGTTATAATAATTAGTTAGACTCCGCCCTTATACGAAACTATCCGAGACTTGTGAAACGGATACGGTTACGGTTACGGATATATTTTTATTTCGGATATCCGACAGTTTCGGTTACGGTTACGGAGCTCCATAACATCCCTGTTACAAACCAATTCCAACAGAGTTTGGGAAAATTAGACGTATAATATTGTTCGGTTCCTAATAGAATATAATTATTTTTGCCGTATCATACCTATCACCTTGTTCGGAAACCGAACTAATCATAGTTGGAAAATCTCTAAAAACAGAACAATATTTTCCTTAACACCTTAAATATCGTTAGTTTATTCGTAACTGTCATAGGTAAAACAATATTTACACACATCAGTGGCAACAATTTGACAGTGAGAGCACCTTTATGTCGTATCGGTATGGGCGGTGTTCGTAGTGCAATTGTTACTGATGGACGATTGACTAACCCTTTCATGAAGCTTCATAGTTACTAAGTTTCATTTACTTTGTTGCAGAGTTCATCAGATTCGGTGCTAACGACGAACTCCATACTGGACCGCATCAGCAATCTTCAGCAACAGACTTCGGATCAAGGAATCACGCCTCATGTCGCGTCTACACTGCACAGGAACAAGAGCTCTCTTCATGCAGCTGGACAGGGCGCGTTGGGTAAATATTAATTATGTTTTACTAGACTAGAAAATAACCATTTTAAGACAGATCTTTAATTGTGAACATTTCATAAAATGCACAAGCAGGTTTTAAATAAAAACATTATTCAGTTCAGACAAAAACACAGTACAATATTAAAAAAAAAACTAATAACAGGATTAGGTACATAGGATCCTTAGGTGATCGTTTTTAGGGTTCCGTAGCCAAATGGCAAAAAACGGAACCCTTATGAATTCGTCATGTCCGTCTGTCTGTCTGTCCGTCCGTATGTCACAGCCACTTTTTCCGAAACTATAAGAACTATACTGTTGAAACTTGGTAAGTAGATGTATTCTGTGAACCGCATTAAGATTATCACACAAAAATTGAAAAAAAAACAATAAATTTTGGGGGTTCCCCATACTTAAAAGTGAAACTAATTTTTTTTTTGTGTATATATTGTATGGGTTAGGGCATGCAAACCGGTTACCCGGATAACCGTAAAAACCGGATAACCGACTGATTTTGAAACCCAGGTTTTTTAGGATAACAAAACGGATTTTTCGGCTTCTTCGGTTTTTTCGGTTGTTTCTCCTATGTAATTGATTTAATAATACTTTTCTTTTCCCAAACAAAATATTAAATTTATCACTGACAAACGTTGACAGGACGGCGAGGCGGCGTTAGTTTAGTTCCTGTTTCGGTCACATTAATTTAGATCCTTGTCGCACTACTAATACAACTATGCCACCATTTTGCTTTTGGGTCAGTCTGTGTATAGTGACATGAGTTAGTGAGACGAGTGCACGTGTTGTGTTTGTCGGTGGTTAGTGGTTACATTGCAGATATTATTTTTATCAAGGTAAGTTTGATCACATGATTTTATATCGCCCGTATATTATGCATTGCTAATATTACATGAAGTGTATGACCAAATACTGAAATGTAATCACAGCAGGGATGTTTTGCATATTTAAGTAATAAAGTAGTTTTGTATATCAATACATAGCTAAGTAGACTTACAAAGAGTGTGCATTTAACTAGACTACGTCGCCTAAAACTTCCTTCCAGTTGTCCGTTATTATTTTCAAGATTATGATCATGAACGTTTGCTACAATGGCACTTAATATTTACAGAAAGAAAAATCATGGAGAGGGCTGGCAATGTAGATGATGCCGATACAGCAAAGACTAAACATGTGGAAAATAAAAAATCTGCTGGTGATAAATCATCAGTATGGTTTTATTTTTTGCGTGCCACGGACGGAAGCACCGCCAAAGGCAAAGAATGCAATAGAATATTAAAAGCGGCAGGCAGTTCTACATTAAGGTTACGTAACCACTTGCGCAGTAATCACTCAATAGATTTAAAAGAAAATGCCAAATCTACAACAGAACCAACACCAAGCACAAGTGCAGTAGACCCATATGTTTTCAAAGATAGTCAAGATACACTAACAGATCCTTCAAAGCCAAAAAAACAAAAAATTACACATTTTTCACAAAATTACAAAATAATTATGTTGATCGCATTTTACGTACTGTTGATTTTGCCTGCTTATATTTTATGACAGTTAAATTGTTATTTAATGTTCTGTGATTTTAGACCTTTGTGTGCCTACCAAATGTTCCTAGTTTTGTATGTTAAGTTTTGAAGAATATGTTATTTTCCTAAATAATAACCTTTATTCTATGTTATGTATAAAGAAAAGAAACTTGTATTGTTACTTAGTAGTTGTAGCTTATTTCAGTCCAAACAAATGCTCATTATTATTAAATAAGTGATATCAACATAAAAAAGTACATATTTTGATTAGACTTCAGCATTTTCATTTCGTTACAAACATATTTCTCATTTCTTTAATAAATATGGAATTAATCCGATTTAACCGGTTTCAGCGGTTTTGTAAACAAAAAACCCGTATAAAACGGGTTTTTTTAACAACCCGGTTTTTGCATGCCTTATTGTGGGGTATCTATGGATAGGTCTTCAAAAATGATATTGAGGTCTCTAATTTTTTTTTTCTAAACTGAATAGTTTGCGCGAGAGACACTTCCAAAGTGGTAAAATGTGTGTGTGTCCCCCTGTAACTTCTAAAATAAGAGAATGACAAAACAAAAAACAAAAAATATGATGACATTACCAAGTAAACTCCCACCGAAAATTGGTTTGAACGAGATCTAGTAAGTAGTTTTTTTTTAATACGTCATAAATCGTAAACCGCAATTTACCTTTCATTCAATCAACTTAAATATAAAAATAAATAAAAAACATTTAATTTCATAAACATAAACCGTGAACCATTATTTTCTAATAATAAATCTATAATATGTGCCTAAGTAAATAATAATTATAATTCGCGCGGGGCGTGGCTTGATCGGTAGCGGGTGCGGAGCGCTTGCTGCTACGGAACCCTTCATGGGCGAGTCCGACTCGCACTTGGCCGCTTTTTTTTACAAATGCCCTGGACCCTATACTATGGTTCCCTGTGTCGCAGAAAAAGTGTGTTGAAAAAGTGTGTGTGTCTTGAGTGTTTTAAAAGAAGACTTGCCTTCCACGTGGCAGAATCCACATATATCTCCGTTGCGTCCGTGTTAGTGTACCTTCATTTCATCATTTATGCCATAATCATCATCTTAAATGACTCTACCAACGCTTGAAGTTTCCCAGCGCGGTTGATATATTTCGAAGAATTGCTAAATTAAGTGGCGGGGCACGTTCGGGGGCAGGCGCAGTACGCTGGATACGACAAACAGGACCGGTCCATGTGGCGGCTCTTGAGGGACGCCTATGTTCAGCAGAGGATGTTGTTTGACTGAATGATGATGATTATAATATTTTATGCCAAAAACAATAATTAAAATATATATACAGGGTGTCCAAGAACCTGGCGTCCAACTGGATTCCCACGATGCCCCAAGTTCTAACAGTACTCAGAAAAATATTTTAAAAAATCCACCCCATGTACTTACAGAATTATACTGATTTAAAAAAAAAAAGGGGAAATGAGCACCCTGTGACATACTTTTGAATGCTGTGACTGCTAATGCTGATAATTTCGATATTTCTTGGAGGTTTTGTAATCTAGGGTATTGCTGTGTCTAAATAGAATGTAAAAATAAAGTACTTATTGTACCATTTTAAAATAAAATATTATTTTAACTAAAGGTGATATGGAAAACTATTGAATTTCGCAACTTTGACCGACTGTAGTGTAAAAAAAATGTACCAAAATAGTATGGCAAGTGACGTCAAATTTTGACGCGTCTATTCCTCTTTTTAAAAAGGTATAATACTTACACATTAATTTGAAAAAAAAAAAATTTGATAATATTTTTACTCAACAACCCAATTTTTACGATGTCTTACAGAATTCTTAGAAAGAAAAATTTACGACGAATTGAATCTAACCTCTAAAGAATTACTATTGTATGCTCATAAAAATAACAACAGGCCTCTCAAAAAACAGGTTAGACCGTAAGGGACGGTATGTGCATGCATCTCACCATAGTGATTCGTTATTACAACAGGAGGGAGCAAGACAGAAACTATCTTTGCGATTTGCTGGTTCTTCTTTATGGTACCCCATTATTCAGGTAAGAGTGAGGGAGAAAAAGGTTAGAGGTGCGAGTGAGATAGATAGTGACGCTATCTGGGATCGTGCTATTTAGGATAACAGTACGGTCAGTACGCGTCACTGCCTCCTGCCGTTACTACGCACCTCTCTCTTATTGTTACCATTGATCACGTACTACGATTTAAAGCTTTGTTTATTACGTACCTTTTTAAAAAGAGGAATAAACGCGTCAAAATTTGACGTCACTTGCCATACTATTTTGGTACATTTTTTTTACACTACAGTCGGTCAAAGTTGCGAAATTCAATAGTTTTCCATATCACCTTTAGTTAAAATAATATTTTATTTTAAAATGGTACAATAAATACTTTATTTTTACATTCTATTTAGACACAGCAATACCCTAGATTACAAAACCTCCAAGAAATATCGAAATTATCAGCATTAGCAGTCACAGCATTCAAAAGTATGTCACAGGGTGCTCATTTCCCCTTTTTTTTTTTAAATCAGTATAATTCTGTAAGTACATGGGGTGGATTTTTTAAAATATTTTTCTGAGTACTGTTAGAACTTGGGGCATCGTGGGAATCCAGTTGGACGCCAGGTTCTTGGACAACCTGTATAACAGATGTAAAAATACACTAAATTAACGAAGCCGAGAGTCACTTGTACTCCCCATCATTGTATTTTTTTTTTTTGTACTGGACCATACTTTTGAACGCACTACCGTAAACAGCGATTTTTCACATCTATATAATATATAAAAATGAATCCCTATTTCCCTTGGTCACGCCATCACGCGTGAACGGCTGGACCGATTTCACAAGCTTTTTGTGTTATGTTAATGTTTTGTTGTGTTCGTTATTGTCAGGAGAAGGATCTTATGAAATAAAAAAATAAGGAAGTTGATCGGAACGTTACAAAATTTAAAAAAACTTAACGCCAATATTAATTTTACATAACTGTCAGTTGTTTGAAATAACTGTCAGCGATTGACAGAATGCGCGCTGCAAATATCGTATAACACAGATGGATCGGTTGATAAATGTGTCGATAGTTTTAGTTTTAGTCAATAGTCAAAACTAAAACTAAGCGACATATATTATGACATTCATAGTTAAGACAGGACAACGTCTGTAGGGTCAGCTTGTCAAAAATAAAATTCGTTTCCCAGCAATTATTTTTGTACAATGTGTAGTTTGATGTACAGAATGCGTAGTTGACGGCTATGTGATGGATCTTTTTACACCCTGTATATTATATTCAACCTATTTATAATTCCAGGTGGTAGCATGACCTCTCTGTCATCCGCGCCGCAATCCCCGGCCCCCGCATCTTCTTTATCCACGTCGGACCTGTTCGAGCGGCCCACGAGAATCAGCCACGGCAAGCCCAACCTAGCCCCCAAACCCCCGCAGTTAGCCCCCGCGCCCACCAATGATACCAGGCCTTCGCCACCGCCGAAGAAGCTGATCACTAACGGGAAGATTGCAAGCAGGACTCAAAGTATGAGGATGCCTAGGTGAGTCCAGTTTAAATACGATGGTATTTTTCTAGGTATATGCAGTAAGGAACGCGTAAGTAGTTAATGTGATTTAGGCTCATGCCTAAATCTACCTAAATCTTAATATTGCACTAGGGTCATCCCTAAAATGAATGAACGAGAATTGATCACCACGCTTGCTCACCGCATTTTGGTGATTGCAGATCGGTTTCGGATCCGGTTTTCTTCATAATATTTTCCACGCAAGTCGCAAGATACTGAAAGTCATAGTCACTTGCCAGCAGAGCTAACACGACAAGCGCAAGATTGCTCTCTTTCTCGATCTA
Source organism: Griposia aprilina (assembly GCA_916610205.1). Classification (NCBI taxonomy): domain Eukaryota; kingdom Metazoa; phylum Arthropoda; class Insecta; order Lepidoptera; family Noctuidae; genus Griposia; species Griposia aprilina. Next base: position 5,205,726 of record OU744294.1, on the reverse strand, counting down.
TCGAAATTTATATCGATTTTGACGTCATCGTAATGCCTAACGTGACCGTTATACCCAAGTGAACTTGAAAAAGGCATTTTGACACTTCTTTAAGAGGCTTACAAGACCTAAAGCGCGGCCACTGTCGGATTGCATAGAAAAGAAAGAGACGCGCGATGACACAACGGTGGTAATTTATTGCAAAATATGAAGCAATTATGGATTTACAAAAAATCTATTGATTGGACTAAAAAATTAAAACACTATTACATTAGTATGTTACTTGTAGAATAATCTGACAAAAAAAACTGAATGTTTGCATGTATATAGTATGGTTTTTAATGATTAAAAAAAAATATTTGAGGCATCTTCGTGATTTTTTTCTATCATATCAAGTTAATTGTATTATGTTTTCAACACACTATCTAATTAGCATATATCCAGAAGAATATCATATATTTTTCTGATTTTGGTTACTGCAGTGGATCATATATTTTTAGGCATTATAAAGAAGAACGGGCATCATGGGCCCAGTGTTGTAGCACTTTCTTACCTATCTTAAAATGAAGATCTGTATAAGCTCAACATTTTATTCTAAGGCAGCATTACTCTAATCAATCAAATAAAAAAGTTACAGTGGTTCCTAAAGTCCAGTAATTACCGTTACAAATGCTATTATTATGACCTAATGATGCCCGTACATAATTTTTATACATTTACGTTGTTTTAATGAATTATTGATAGCATAAGTGAACTATTAGAAAGAGACAAAAAAGGTCTACTCATGATTGAGCAGGATAGAACACGCACTCGCATTGTTGAAAACCGGTCAGCGCGAGTTCAGGTAGCGATATTTATCGATATTACAGGAGCGAGGGCCCCGCCGTTTTTGCAACTTGTGTACAACTTCAGTGACCAGTGGAGCACAGGTTCATTACCAGTCGTCCTTCTTGTCATTGTCAGTACCCCAGTCCGATCACTAAGTATGGCAAGTGGACCCTTGGCAGGCCACTATCTTACCTTCAGTGAGCACATAAAGACGGCTCGTCCGCGCGCCTCTTTCGCTCTCGGTAGGCTCCACTTAATTTTGACCGTCTGCAGCAAATTGTCACTCAAGTAATGCGTCCCATCATGAGCTATGCTTGCGTCGTCTTCGCACACGTTAAGCCACATCACCTCCATAGGATGCAGTCCTGTAGCGGTATCTACATCGCCACATGCGATCTATGCGTCACACTGACGTCATGCAAAATCCTTCATCGCACAAGCAGAGTTTACCGCGCAACTAGCATATATACAACGTCCCGACATCAAACGTCGGGCAGTTGCCCACCAGACACGACGCCCGTCTGATAGGAGGTTCCTCCCTTTTCTATGGAGGTATGAGTGAACTTTACACCCTGTTCCTCATACCTCTATAGTCCCTCCAGAACCGATTTCTTAGAAAGGTTACGGACTTTCATGTCCGCAATGAGAATCTTCATTTAGACCTCGGAATGCCCGCCGCCGCCGTCCAACAGTTCATGAAACGCCTTTCAAAACATTTCTTTGACTCTGCTTTTAAGCACCTCAATCCCCTGATTACGTTGGCCGTCCACGTTGGGCGTTGCTCGTTGGAGTGTAGTCCCTCCCGCATAAGTAGGATTCGCCGCCCGAGGCATACCTTAACTATCCCATATGACGCCAAAACCCTCCTCCAGGAGAGTTATAAGGTAGTACTCTTAGAAAATACAAAAACAGACCACCGTCCTTCCGTCCTCGCCATCGAGGCCCGCTGCGACACCCTAATCCATGTCCGCCGCGACCCTTGCTCGAGTTAGCCCGCGCCACTGAGCCTGTAGCATTAAATTCGTCCACCGGGACCTAAAAGTTGAGATCATCGAAAAAGTGATCCAGAAACTTGCAGAAGCTCACGAAACGATACTTCATCAGCATGTGAACGTCGAGGCAATCCATCTTCTCGACCACACAAACATAGTTAGAAGACTAAAAAGAACAAAACCGTTCGAGCTAGTGTTTAGTGTTAGTGAATAGTGTAAAGTACAAAAGTTTCAAACAAACACAAGAATGAGGTGTATTCGCCTTATAACTTTCTTGTAATAAGAAAAGTGCTATTGTGCACATTCTTAGTAAAGGCAATTTAATAGCTTAGGTTATAATTAAATTACATATTGAAAAAATGATTTGTCGAGGTCCTCAAAATAGGCCTTTGTTTGCGAGATGACTTCATCATTGGAGTCAAATCTTTTTCCACCAAGCCATTTCTTCAGGTTTGGGAACAAGAAGTAGTCGCTCGGAGCCAAATCTGGAGAATAGGGCGGATGAGGGAGCAATTCATAGCCCAATTCATGGATTTTTGCCATGGCAACTGCACATGTGTGCACCCTTGCGTTGTCTTGGTGGAAAAGAACTTTTTTCTTGGCCAAATGAGGTCGGTTTTTTTTCAAATCGTCATTGAATCGGTCCAATAAGTTGGCATAATATTCCCCATTGATTGTTCTTCCCTTTTGAAGGTAGTCAATGTGGATTATCCCGCGTGCATCCCAAAAAACAGTCGCCATAACTTTATTGGCTGACAAACCCACCTTGGCCTTCTTCGGCGCCGATTCACCCTTAGAAACCCACTGTTTTGACTGTTGTTTGGTCTCTGGTGTGTTGTGATGGATCCATGTTTCGTCCACGGTTACAAAACGGCGCAAAAACTCCTCCATATTGCGATTAAACAACGCCAAACCTTCCTGTGAAGTTGTTACACGATTGCGTTTGTGGTCGACTGTGAGCAAACGCGGCACCCATCTTGCGGAAAGCTTTCTCATGCCCAAGTGATCATTCAAAATTGAAACCACTGAGCCATGCGAGATCCCTACGGCTTCCACAATCTCTCGCACTTTCAATCTTCGGTCGGCCAACACCATATCGTGAATTTTTTCGATTGTTTCGGGTGTAGAGACCTCAACTGGGTGTCCAGGACGTTCGGCATCTTCAGTGCTTGTACGGCCACAACGAAATTCAGTAAACCACTTTTTTACCATTGAAATCGATGGTGCAGAGTCCCCATAGTATTTATCAAGCTTAGCCTTGGTCTCGGTAATGGTTTTTTTTCGCAAGAAATAATGCTTAATAAGCACACGAAATTCACTTTTTTCCATTTTCTCCTCAAATTAGTGAGTATTCTGATAAAAATAGCTGTCAAACACAAACTAACTGACGCAGCAAGTTTAAATTTTGACAGGAGTCAACTGACAGATGCCTGTTGACAGGAGCAGTGTTGCTGTTTCAGTAAAGAGGTCAGAAATTCAAAAAGTCACGGACTTATTGACCCGCCCTCGTACAATAATTATATCTGTATATTGCCAGTCGGAATGCATAATTATATGCATCATTAGGGCATAACATTAGCATTTATTTGTAACGGTCATTATTGGAATTTAGGAACTACTGTAACTTTTTGATTTGATTCATTAGAGTAATGCTGTCATTTTGTCATTGCATTTTAAGATGGGTAAGAAAGTGCTACAACACTGGGCCCACGATCCATATAAAGTTGCCCATTGTTCTTTGCATTTAGGTCATGTAGTCCCCTTAACTCGCGACGAGAAACCAATAATGTAGCAAGTTATTAAAAGCAAATCATTTTTATCATAGCAACATCGGCTTGAGGTTCCGCTTCATTCATTCGATCTTACACATGGAATTAGTATAGTCTAGTAGTCTAGTCTTTTATGATTATTTATGTTTAGTTTTTTGTGTAACGAACTTTTTTTTATAAAATATTTTTTTTTCTTTCGCATGTCTAAATTAAAATACAAAATGACGGAAATAAAAATTGTGGCACATAATTATACTCACCACAAATGACAAATGGGCCGACGATCAAAATTTGAGAAAGCGAAGTATTATTATACTTAAATATAAATTATTATAGTATTAGATTATTTTGTTAATCACCAAACTTATCAAAACGACAGGCGTTCAGATAAATATGCACCTGGCGATGATTTCGCGATTATAATCATAAAACTCTTAAACAAACGTTGTTAATCACCACCCTTGGGAAATGAACTGGCGACTTTAGTAATTATGTTGCGAAGGTTTGATACTGCTATACAGCCATAACTCCCTACATTTCGTTAATCACCATAATTAACAGTGACTGGTTATTACTGAAAGTGATGCTCAACTACGTAATAGTGTTCCCCGCCGCTACATTTTCTCTCGCGACCGCCGAAAGTAACTTCATTCCAATAGAAACAGTAGTATAAAACTTAAGTATTTTCATTATTAATGTATTGTAAAATAAAATTATGACTAAAATAATTATAATTATGAAACTTCATTTTTTTTTAGCCTAATTAATATAAATGCGAAAGTAAGTTTGTTACGCTTTCACGCCAAAACGGCTGAACAGATTTGCATGAAATTTAGCACACAGATAGACCATTACTTGGGTAAGGACATAAGCTACTTTTCATCCTGGATCGCAGACGAACTCGCGGGCAACAGCTAGTTGTATCATAATTTTGTCTACTCTTCTCGTCGTCAAAATCGAGGACGACTTAGGGCGAAATTCACCAATGAAACTAAACGCGTTCAGTACATCTAAACCGCGTTCAAGAGCTGTCAGTGTCAAAATTGTTATGGAGTATTGACATTGACAGCTCTTGAACGCGGTTTAGAAGTGCTGATCGTGTTCAGTTTCATTGGTGAAATCCGCACTAAATGAGTGAAAAATCGGAGATTATCACGTGTTGAATTGTCAGAACTCGAGATAACTTATGTGCCATGTTAGGGTTTGTCGAGAAAACATCAAGTTTGATAGAACGAGTCGAGTATTTTGTATGGAAGCGCTGTCAGAAATGAGAAAAGTGACAGAAATAGACTATCTCTTCGACGCGAGAGAGAGTAATTTATTGTATAATTTTTCATGTTAGGCCTGCGCCTCCAAAAGAACAGACTAACGGTGGAGTTTCTTGCCCATTCTTCTCCATACGAAACTACCTTTTGGAAGGGGCAACTAGAATCAATTCTATTTTTTTGTAAATTTTGACGTTCAAAAGTGCCTATTTGAAATAATGATTTGACTTTGACCTGCTGATGTTGAAGTCACTCTTGTTAAGTTTGGTGATTTTAGACTGTTCTAGTCTGGTTTCTTTATGATGTTTACATTGGTACACTTGCCAGATGTTGAAATTACGTGCTAGCTACTAGCTTTATGTTTATCTATTTGTTATAATTCGTCAGATCTCCGCCGGCCACGCCGTCGTCGCCACAAACGGGTGGAGGGCGACCGTTCAACCTGCCGCCCGCGCCTCTAAACCCACCTATTGGCACTAAGAATCCGGCTTCACATTTCGGTAAGCCTTATTTGAATTTAAAAAGTAGTCAGAATAAAAAAGAGAATGAGCAAAGGGGATATCCCCTTTATTTATCCTCTTTTTTATTCTGATTACTTTACAATTACAAAAGCTGGTCAGTTATGACAGCTTTATAAAGTGCTTGGTTTTTTTTAGTATGAAATAGGAGAAAGCACAGAACTATAAAATAATTTTTAGTATACTACTTGACGTAGTAAGTTAAGTAAGTTAAGACGTAGCGTACAGCCAACCGCACATCTGTGGGAATACTTACTTGAATTACGATAATAGCCCTTACTACTACGGGAGTCGATAGCCGTTTCCCGGCCACCGCAGGCGCGGGCTTGCGGACGGCGAGCAATGGGCAGCTCGCCGCACGGTGGATCGAAAATCGGCTGTAGAAGACATAGGATCTCGATTTCTTAAATGTTATTTTTTTTGCTGGAAATGACTTCTGCTGATCATTACTATGTACAAAAATGACACCCGAGTTAATTCTGCCCAAAAACGAAGGAAATATATTTTTTTTACGAAAAATTTGTATGAAGCTAGTATGAAAAATCGAATTATCTCCTAAACGGCATGTTTAACCGTAATATCCTTGGAGGTGGTCATAGTGCTAATTATTTATGATTTTTTGGTTGCCAATTTGACGAAAAATTTAATGCCTTTTTTTTTAAAAAAATCGTCAAAATATTTTTATTTATTTTTACATGTAAAACGATCCCTTTTAGTGTCCAAGTTAAAAAGTTCGATATTTTATTAACCCAAATATTAAGAACATACAAAACAAGAAAAATTAAATAAAAAAATTGCTGTTTTTTGACACATTTTTACTAATTTAAATAAAAAAAGATTATCAAACTCTTATTTAAGTAACATATAAAGTTATATTATATACAAAATAATTTAATTTAAGGAATTAATACTAAGCATTTGTAAAATAAAGTAAAATAAATAAAAAAAAAAGACAAAATATCATTAAATTACAAAAAAAAAACCCAAACAGACTCAAATACAAATTTACAAAAACAAATTAGCTTACTTATCAGGAAAAGTTGAATGTAATCCATAGTTGGCATTGTCGTGAGATATTGAAAATCATTAAATCACCTATAAAGACTCATTAGAAGACCTAATCAGTGTAGTTACTTAATCACTTCTTTTCGGACTCATTAGAAGAGTAAACAATTGGTAATTTGGTTGTATGAAAAGTTTTAAAACTCATGATGTGTTGATAAATATCTAGCTCAAACATAGTTGTCTACGTGTGGGTGTACTATAAACCTCTGCCAACTCCTTCGAAAATATAGGAGTGATGCTATTTTATGTTACGTGTAGTTAAAAGTCCGTGTTCTTCAACATAAACACTAAAAGGAATCGTTTCATATGAAAAAACAAATGAAAATATTTTGACGATTTTTAAAAAAAAACGGCATGAAATTTTTCGTCAAATCCGCAACCAAAAAATTATAAATAATTAGCACTATGACCACCTCCAAGGATATTACGGTTAAACATGCCGTTTAGGAGATAATTCGATTTTTCATAGTAGCTCCATACATTTTTTTCTTATAAAAATTATAACTCTTCCATTTGTGCACACATTTACTTCATATGACATTTTATAGAACAGTAATGATCAGCAGAAGTCATTTCCAGCAAAAAAAAAATAACATTTAAGAAATCGAGATCCTATGTCTTCTACAGCCGATTTTCGATCCACCGTGCGCCGTCCGATAAGGACCAGGCCCGGGTCGACGGTGCGTCGTGTTCCACGCGCGCCTCATAGAGATGTCAGCACCATTGACGGGGTCCGATAGGGCCGATACCTGCCGGGGTCGCGGATTGTTCGAAAGAGTTACCGTGGCCCTGGCGCACAGGCAACTGAAGGAACACGGGTGGGTTTTAGTCAGTAAGAGTCTGACACGCCCTTCCGCTCCGCCCAGAGCGGGAGACGTCATGTGATGATTTACAACACAAAAACAAAAATAGCCCTGTATACTACGAATTAGAGGCGCTGTCAATGTAATTTTTTTACCAGATGTGTTGAATGTGTACTCAATACCTTTATTGCTTTACCATAATGTGTACTTAGGTGGTAAATATAGGTATAACTGAGGTCATTATGGACCCTGTAGGGCACAGAAAAAGGGTAGGAGATGGCTCCAGTTGACTCAAATTGTTTGGTTGGCCCATCCTGAATATCAAGAACTTGTTCTCTCCGCAGGCACCCTGCGCGCCCCACGCGGACTGCGCCCCCCGGGCGTGTGCCCGCCGCCGCCGCCCGGAGCCCCGCCGCCGCCACCAGGCGCGCCGCCCCCGCCCCCGGGCGCGCCACCGCCGCCGCCGGGTGCTCCGCCCCCCCCTCCGTCGCGCCACGCTTCCCAGCCGCCTCCGCCGCCTCCACCGCACTACCGACAATCCGTAAGTTACACTTACAACATAAGCCTCCCCCAAATCATCGCCACAACAACTACTCTTGTGCTTGCGGCGTTCGCCGAAGTCCCGCGATGTTTATTCGCCAAGTATTTGTCGGTCCACCAGACAACTAAAACAATGTAGATAAGCCAAAAGCTGGTATGATAAATTTGGATTTAGTAGGGTTATATTCTATCATCATGTGACGTTATATTTTTAACCCCCGACGGAAAAGAGGGGTGTTATAAATTTAACGTGTTCGTCTGTGCGTCTGTCTGCAGCATCGTAGCTCCGAAACGACTAAATAGTTTTTTTTTTTTTTGTGTTTGAAAGGTGACTTGATCGTGAGTGTTCTAAGCTGAAGAAAAAAAAAAGAAAATCTGTTCATTCGTTTTTTAGAGGTTTTTGTTTGTGTCGGGAGCTTTTTTTAAATAAATTTAACTTATGCATACTTGTTCAAAGAAGCATTCCATTTTTTTTTTCCTTGACAGCTCTTCGCGATCACATAACTGTATCTAAAGGACGTCACTAAATAAACCAGTTATCACTTAGCATTATTATCACTATCTCTTTACCCAATGAACTCCCTCATTCTATCTGATCAATTATTTACTTTTCCAGAGTATAAACGGCGACGAGGGCATAGCGCCCCTGCCCCCGGTTCGCGGCTCCTCCATGCGGTCCCTAGACCTGGAGGCTCGCTTCGCAGACCTGTTCCAACATCCGTCGCGCTTCCCTGAACCGGACCGTTTCATGCGCATCGCGAAGGGCTACAGCAGCGCCACAGTCGCCGGTAAGTACGCGTGAACGGTTGTAGGGGACTTTTGGTAATGTACTGAGACGGCGCCATTCGAAATTGTGATTTGATCGGTCGATCAAAAAGTTTTTTTTTTTTTTGAACGATCGGTCAACTTTTTTTGATCGGTTGGTAAAAAAAAATTGAACCGTTGGTAATAATTTTTGTAATGGTTGGTTGAGGATTTCTGTTTGATCGATCAGTCAACATAGTTCGTTAGTTCGCATCTTGTTGGTGTAGTGACGCGTTGAACGTTCGATAAAAACAGTTAACTAACTGTTTTGTCCATCTAAACTTCTAAAGTAGTGGTGATTCGGTCAATTTAATAGAGTTCAAAATGGGTCAGTTCCATTTGTTTCTGTTTGAACATAATGACATGTCAATGAAGTATTCCGCTGATACAGAGCAAATAATTACGATTACGCGATCAAATCATATTGTGGCATATTATAAAAAATAAATGTCATTATTTTAATAGGAATTATTGTACACTCTGAAATTCAAATACTTTAATTGTACTAGAGGACAGATTATTGATTTTGATTGACAATATTTGCAATTGTTACAAATAAGTAAAATTGCTAATAATCAAGCATTTTAACATCGATATTTCCGATCGATTATCGATACTGCTTAAAAACAAAGATTACAAATAGTATCGATATCTTTTTCTTTTTAGATATTTATAGAGCAAACGCACAAGCACGCTCTACTTAGTCATATTATATTAACGTAGTATAACTAGTTATCTAGGCTTATCTTTAACTGCAATAGGTACAAGTCAAAATTGACAAGCATAATATCTAAGTAAAATTATTATAGTCATGAATATTTTACGGAACTTCGTCACGAAGATTAAAATTGTTATAATATTATTATGATAAAGTATTATTTTTGTTATTAAAATGTTTATTTTTACGTGCATGACCGCATGACGTATGGTTAAGTGTCTTTTTATGGAGACTGAAATTGGATTAAAGGTTAGCGCGCAATTGTTGATTTTTAGACTCGAAGATCAATTCACACTTGGACAACCCTATTATGTTGATATGTTTTCGCTTCTACTATTTCTCTGAGATAAAACAACAAATAAATAAATAAACTTTGATTGATTTATAACTTAATTAACTTCTTAGACCGCCTACCAGTTGAATATAGACATAATAATTAAAACATAAAATAACAATGCTTTATAATGTTGTTACCAAAGCGAAGATTTATCGACAATGGAATTATGGAATCGATAAAAGTATTAATTTACATATTCTCGAGTAATTTAGTGTGTCTTTTGCACAATAAAATATTACAAAGGTATTAAAATAATCACAAATGCGCGCTACATATTTATTTGTACTGAACTATACTTTGCTAAACACTGCACATCGTAGTATAGACTAGTTAAACTCTATGCTTACAAGTAATTATTATGTTTCCAAAATTGTTCTTTTTATAGTACATTTTATTTGAGTAAAAAGTACAGTGATTATTTTCCAAAAAATTCGCATTTAGTATGTCATTCCAGGATCACATTGGTATATTAATTTGGTTGGTTGTAGTTTTAATGCAATATTTCAAATCATGGTCGTGGACATTTTACATTGATATCATAGTGTTCCATGTTACTAACATAAAAAATGAGTGACGTTTTTTTTATATTGAAATACTGACTTAACTTTACATACTGCACTGCATATTCTACTTGGGTCTTTCTTTCGAGCAAGAACAAGCGATTCCTAATTTGATATGAATGACATGATATCAGGGACTGAAAAGGTTCCTAATAAAAAACAGTAATTGGAACTTTTATTTTACCGGTTCTTCTTCAAAGCGAGTCCGATCGAATTCATACTATGCCGCTCAGCGCAGGACAATACTTTGTCCAGTCACCACCAGGTTATGTTACACGAAACTGTCAAATTTCTCCAAACGATTTTAAACCTTAAAATGTTGAGCGTTAAGTTCAAAATCGAATGAGCAAATCTGACTTGGTGTGCGATTGTGATGATGATTGTGACTTGGCGAGGTACGGGCGGCCGCTGGCGGGTGAAGAGGTGGGAGTTTTTGTGAGGGGGGGAGGGGCACATTTGCTTTGGTAGCCATGTGGTAGTTCTTTCTTAGAGTACCTTTAAATCGGATGGTACGGAACCGGTATATTGGATCCTTTATTTGGAAACAGAACCAAACCGGAACCGTACCGCAAAGAAGCACCTTTTTAAAAACCGTAATGAAGAACCGTAACCCAAATTCATACCGGTTTTCAATCCCTGCTTGATAAGCTAAACACTGCTTTTATTGCTCAATCGCAACATTAGCGTTGAGTAGATATATAATAGAAAAGTCAAATAATGTTATATTGAGATCGTGTTTTTTTTTATTTTAAACAAGTTTATAATTCTTATTCTTGGTCGCGTACTTCATTACTGAAGGTCGTGGCCCTAAAAAGGCGTTCGTGGTTATATGTATGATGTGACGTGTTTTTTTTTTAATAACTGACAAAATATTTTAATGCAGTGGAGTCTAGAATCAAGTGCTGAATTCATGGTTACAGTTTGTGCCTCAGTGTCCCTGCCACCCTGCGTACTATGTGACAGTAAATAGATCATATTAGAGAAATAACCTCGACCAGACTAAGACCCACCCGCGGCTGTAATAAAGCTTTAGATAACTATGTAATATGAGGTTCAGTTCTAAATCTAATCAGACCGAATATTGTTAATGTAAGTGTTTAAAAGTTGAGTCAGTATTTCGATCCACTACACTCCACATACCAATGCAAATCATTCGATATCAATATCACTTATCGATTAAACCATTCGATTGAATACCAAATTATATTCGTATATTATGTAAGCCTTTTATTTTATACACGGAGTGTTTTGTTCATTTTTTTTTAGTAAATAAATAGTACTCTAACAATTAAACTAGATAACTGTCACTTGTGAAAAAATATTAATTACTAAAAGGGTTATTAAAGGGTGCTGATATTTTTAGAAGAAAAACAAAACACTTTATTTATATAACCTAAAAACATCAACGCCCATTTTTTTTTAATAAGAATTATATTTTTCGCGATTGAAAGTTATCTAGTTTTTTTTCCTGGAGTAGTACGTTAGGACTTCTACCAATGTATCGCGTTGAGTCATTAAGCATATTTATATTTAATTATTATATTATAATTTAGTTTATACATACTGGATCGGTTGTTTCGTGTATCAAATACTTGCACGATGTAGCAATGTTGGAAGGTTAAGACCAGAACTATGTTGTGATTTTTTTTTTTTTAATATAGTGAGGTGCCATTACTGCAGATTTTGTATGCTATTATTGTACCTGTATCGCTTCATGCCCATTTATTTTTTCACTCAAAAGCTGTTCAGTAAATTGCTTAACTGCTAACTAGTAATGTTGGCTTATTGGTGTCGAAAAATCGAAATTCAGTGATTTAAAAATACTTTCAGGTGAAAAGCGAACCTTTTTTTTTTTTTTTTCCAAATTCTTCTTTAAACAAATATTCACAGTGATATTGGAGCTTCTACCATAACCCAGCTAGCATTCGCACGTGACAGAATTTAGCCGTCGCATTATCTCGTGCGGAAACGAGATTAATACCTGTGGTCGGTTACGTAACGGCGCGAGTAAATGCAGCGACAAATGTTGTCCAATGTATATGATTTTCATACATTTATAAATTTCGCAGTTAAGAAATTTAGTGACGGGCCTACAGTTACGCTTTATGTATTGAAACGCAACCGGTATTGTGATAGTGCTGTGTACGACGCTCATAGTATTTATAATATTATTATTTTTTCGATAATAAAAGAGTAATAATTACCAATCAGTTGTCCTGTATTTTATTGTCCTAACATTTGTGTAGTATCTGCTTGTTTGTGTTCGTCGGCGTTCGTGCTGTAGTTAATTTTTAACTTTCGTACTGAATAACTACTTAGAACAAAGATCAGATAGTTTTATATAATAGTTTAAACATACCTTTTCTAATTATTTGCAACAGAGCAATTGACGTAAAAATTCAATTATGGCAGTTTATTACAAAGATATTTAGCTAGAAATAGCAGGTACGTATTTAACGTATTTTATCACAAATTGTAGAATATATTTTCTATACAACTAAGTAGAAAAAAGTGCATATTTATTAAAAGTAGACTTCTCAACCTTTAGAACACATAAAATATGTTACTAGCCTTTCTTATCGAACTTCGTAGGAATCCTAAATATTTAGTAGTTTATTTTATTATGAAAGTCAGAATTATTTTTTGTAGGCAAGGTACTAGGTAAAGTGTATGATTTTGGTCTACAATCATATGATCTGCATGTCAAATGGGTAAGTTCGTAATTATTATTTCAAGCATGTTTTCCATCCTTCATGTATACAACACACTGTATGTTTTAACACTGCATGGAGCATTTTGCATGAACATTTTATTAAAACTCATTGCATGATATACGGTCAAGTTCTCGAACGCAACTCAATTTTAAGTTGACCAGGGAAACCCTTTTAAGAACAGCTTAAAGTTAAGGCGAAAGCGTCAGGGTAGACCGCGAAATTTAAATTGTCTCACGTTGTTTGAAATTTGCAGGTCAGTATCAGGTTGTATGTTGATCCAAATATGATCTGCGTCCGTAACAAATATTTAATTATAGAATCATAATCATAAACATCATCAATACATCTCAAGTTCATATTAATTACCCTATTGAATGACTATTTCATGAAATTATGACATTTGAGGCCAATTCTAACTTTAGGGGGAGTTTAATTGTTGATTTCAATATTATAATTCTGTAAAGCCATATTTGTTACGGGCACAAATCATATTTTGTTCAACATACAACCTGACACTGACCTGCAAATAGCAAAAAAACGTAAGTAAATTTGAATTTCGGGGGTACCTTACCCTTAAGTCGCGTTTGAGAATCGGGGGATAGGCTGTTTATTCACTGACGAAAATATTGAAAGGCAACAACCGGTTACCTGATACAGCTCTAAGATCGAGTTGATGGCTGGTCGATGTCTCGCCTTTTGGTATATACGTAGTACTTTACGAACAATCTATGCCAAACTGAAATCCGCCCTGTGTGTTGTAAATTTGTTTTCTTTTTAAATAAATATACATTTGTATTTCGTTGTCTAAGGTGATGATGTACTGGGCGTATTCGAAGTGTGGTTTTTGATAAATAAACAATCTTTGCAATAAAGGAAGTAAAATATAAATTTAGGGCGGTTTTGCATTAAAACAAAGCAGATAATATATTATTAAAAACACATAGCATTGGTTGATTATGCAGTCTAAGATTTCGTCTCTTATGTTAGGAATAAGTACATGCCTCAATCCCCGTTACGTTACCTGTAAGCTTTCACTATGGAAGAACTCGCAGTGGTCTATGGTTACAGCGAGCTGGATCTGTCACTTGTCAAGTGTCATTCATAGAAGTCTTCAAAACTCAACAGTTAGCATTCGCACCTTGCTCCAATGCTGTGTTTTTGTTAACATATTAACTGTTTTGTTTTAATGCAAAACAGCTCTATTACGTTTCCTTCAAAACACATAGCATTGGTTGAAGACCTGTTTGTTATCTGCTGGTGAAGGAATACCTGAAGGATGTAGACGCTATGTGAATTATATATTAGATGGAATGAACGCATATTTCGGTCTGTATACAGTTTAAGTATGTTCAAACCAAAAATTAAGATTTTTCAATCTATTTATCGTTGAAAATGTAAAAAATTAACACATCTTTCGTAAAACGTTATAGATTAATGGCAAATATATTTAAGGTGAACTTGAAATATAAAGCTATAATGATAATTTTAAATCAATGAGATCTAAACTGAATTAAAATAATAATCTCACTACTAAAGGATAATTAAATCACTCATATCCTTAATTAATACAAGTTAGGTAATAAACTTGGAAGTTATGAGATCAATCAAAAGTTAACAGATATTTTAACACTTGGCTACTCATTTAAATGTAAATGCGGAGGTCCGACTTCCAGGAAATCGTTTCGATTTCTTTGCCCTGTTGTTCGGCGGTGGGAAATGGGTGCCTCTGAGGACGAAGAGCGTTCGTCGCCACGATCGCACTTAGGAGAATCGCCGCTCAGGTTCGCTACAAACGGTTGCACTCTGGCGACCACGACGTATATAATGTGAGTTTTCGATCTCCATTTCGGCATTTGGCTGACTAACAATCAGCATCACACTATATATTACTTACCAAAATTCTATAAAGTCACTTTTTATAAAGTTTTACGTGGAATTTTACTAATTTTCTAAGAATATTAACGAGAGTTGGTTTTTCCGTACGTTGGCGGCATTTTTTTTTTGATGAATGGCACTTGACTAGTGACAGCAGTGTTCCCAGATGACCGTTTCGCGTTCTCCCCAAACCTTCCCCGAAATCCCCCACAAATGGCAAAATATTAATTTATGAATGAAATACAATTTTATACTATTTCAGCAATAGCTTCCATTACTGTGTATTTTTGAAAAAGCTTTTAGAATAAATATTTATATATTTAATTGGATGCCTGAAGATTTGTGATGGTAATATTTTCTTTCGTGTGATCAAAATCATAAATTAGAAACAGCCGAAAGCTGTAAAAACGTAATTGATAACGCTGCGCTAAATGTCCTTTGAAACTACCGATTTAATCATCACGGCTAGCCGCGGCTTTTCCCGGATTACAGTTTTGGTAATAAAAATCCCTCAATTCCCTCCAAACCCAGTTTTTCCCCGCCAAATAACCCCCCCCCCCCCCCCATAACTATAAAAAGCTCACAAATTTGGGAGAATTCCTCCCAGTCTGGCATCACTAAGTGACAGATCCACCTCGCTGTAACCATAGATAACCGCGAATTCTGCCATAGTGAAAGCTCACATGATATATCGTAAGCGGGACGGGAATGAGGTGTGCACTTATTCTTATCATATTATGACGTATATGAGGCGAAATCTTAGACTGGATCTTCAACCAATGTAATGTGTTTTAAAGAAAACATAATGATGGGTTATTGCAATATGTTTAACAATTAAATAGGACACTTGTTTTGGCAAGGATTGTGCTTTTTGCATGGAATAATGACTTGGATTCGGGGCCTAATAAAATAACTGTCATTGAAATACTGTTCCAATGTATTTCTTTAGCTCTATTAATATTTAGCATAATTATCTACCTAAAGAGAAAAATAATAATGTAGAAGAATGTATTTAGAATTTTGTGACTACCTTTAAAACATGCTGCGAAACTGAAAAATTAATAACAAACTGTTTAATACACCCGAATTTAGCATCTGTTCTTTTGGTAAATGGGGGGTCTAGACGGACACCTTTAAAACGATTAAATGACATTATCTATGCTATTCTAACTTCTTGTTGGTATTTTCAGTTTCATATATCTTTGACTTTTATGTGTCTGTGTCTGGGCCTTTAGAACTATCTGTGAAAGAAGTATGTTTTCTGAGAGAACTGGTGATAACTTATGGTAGTAACACACGCAGCGACTTTGCTGGCGATTACAAAATCACACATGTACCCACAGATTTCGACACCAAATTTATCGCTAGCGATTTCAAAATCTGTGTGTGGCCGTCAGATTTGAAATCGCCAACGTGTCGCTGCGTGTGTAGCTAGCATTAGGCTCTATGTGTTACCTCTTCATTGTTTGTATCTAATGTAAGTTGTGTGTCGGGCAGTGAGCAAGGCGCAGGCGCCGCCGCCGCCACTGTCGGTCCCGCTGGAGGGCTGGACGCGCACTTCGTCTGCCTGCTAGCGAGCCCGGGGGGCCCCCGCCCCCCCGCCCCCCGCGCGCTCGGGCAGCACGGCGCACCTGGTGCCGGCGTCGGCGCCGGCGCACGCGCTGCTGTCGGTGGCGCACGCGCTCCTGTGCCCCGCCAACGCGCTCGCCGCCACGCTCTTGCCTGCTTGCGTGCAGGAACCTACTGCAGACCTCGACATGCTGCCCATTGAAGAACCCATGATGCCTACTGATGACGTCAGCGACTTGAAAGATGTCTTTGACGCTATAAACAGACTGTGCGAAACGATGAGGAATTCCACTTACGATGAAGTTGCAGATGAATCGCCTGAAGAGAATAATGTAGAAGTAGAAGATACGATTAGTAGTAACGCGGTCAGTGTAGCGGAGACAATCAGTGTGGTCGATGTTGACGCTGACGTGGCACAGCTCGTAGAATGCGACACGGAACTAGTAAGTCCTTCAGAAGTGTCAGTCAGGACTATAGAAGCGTACCGCGCTGAGCGCTGGAGCGACGCGCTCGTGTCGCCACCTACCGACGAAACGGACACGTTTCCCTCCGACACAGAACCCGCGAACGCAGCTTGCGAACCAATCAGTGAAATGTACTTTACGGCGTCTTCCGAAGTGTCTTTACTATCTGACTTGGACTTGCCCGAAAAGCCGACTGTTGATGAGGACGTAGCTCCCGAAGTTACGGATGAAGCGGAAAAGAAAGAGGTCGTGCCTATAGCTGGCCATGTGGCCGCTATGAGGGAGCGTTTCGAGTCGATGACCCGGACCAACACACCGTGTCCCGACTTAGCTAGTTCAACGTCGCCTTCGCTTGATGTATTCCGAACGACTCCGTCGCCTGATTTACTCGGGTAATGTGAAGTAGACGAATTTTTTATGATTGGTATGTGGCAGTTGCTATATTATGGTAAACCTGTTGGTGGAGTTATTGCCTCTGGTAAGCACGTTGATACGGTGACCGCAAGGCATCTCGCGCCAAGAATTAAGGCTGATGATTTGGATGGTTCACATGCCTTCTTTAGGTTGATTCAGCTGCCTTGATTAGTATCAGGGTATAGAGGAGAAAATGAGGTTGTCTTCAAGAGATACACAGCGTTTCGAACTTCCCCAATTTAGCGCCATTAACTTTAGAAAACTATGTGACTGGATAACATTTTTATAATGTCTAATATAACATTAATCAGTATTCGTTTCGTATTCGATCGTTGCTAGTCCACGTTGATAATTAAAAACAAGAATTCTAATAGCTCGGACGTGCCAAATGGTGTGTTCGCAATTAGCTGAAGGGTTGTGATTTATTTTCCTTAGCCTCGTCAGTCAGGTCGCAATTAAATGAACAGTTACATATCGACAAAGATTGGTTGTAGTCTAGTATGTATGTAGCCTTACGTATGGGCAGTTTATAATAAAGTAGGAGCTCAATATTCGCGGGCTAGAGGCCGCTAGGAGTATAATCGTAACTTTCGAAGCATTCACATTAATATACATTATTCGGCCACGTTTGTGACCTTGGAAAGCTCAAATTTTGTAGTTTTGTAACTAAATCGTCGTAAACTTGCAGTGAACTGTACACCTATATTTCGTCTGACCAAGTAGCGTATAATGCTTAGCTTAGATGTTACGGAACAGATAATTAATTATACAATAGTTTAGTAATCAATGCCACTTACAATTTTTTACAGTTTTATGAGGTGTTTGCATTTTAAATTGCGTTTTTAAATGTTGCCATAAATAGATATTAAGTATTTGTTGTGAAATAATTAAAAAAATAGCGTCTTTTGTTTATTTTAAATTAATTAATGTTGTGAATTTATTTACTAAAAGATTTAATTGGGTTGAACGAATCGTTTAATGGTGATACTAGTTAAATGCAATAATTGTATTATTACTTTAATAATTAAGCCTGTTGTAATTCATGTATTTTAGGATATGGTATTATAATATTTCTTCTAATAACGATTTAGCGGATAGTTGGCGTATATAAATGTGTTATGTGTACAGACGAGACCTTTTATTATAATTCAATATACAGCTTTATTATATGCAAACTTTTATTTTATTTATTGAACTCTTCTGCATCCTAATACCCTTCATCAATCACTTGATTTACTTTGAGAAAATGCAGACAGTTGGGAGGATTCGAGGATCATTGCCATGAACTATAGCGAAAAAATAACACATTTGATTCACTTTAGCTGTTAAAGTTATCACTTACTGGAAATAATTAATTGTTAGTAAAATAGCTTGGTGTGTCATCGATAGATTTTAGGCACACTTCTGTCTACCTTCGGCGATATGTTATGTTTTCCTGATATCCGGCTAGAGATACGTATCGATAAACTAATTTTTATGGCATCAATAGGACCAATGCTTTACTTGATTTGTTAAGAGCGAACGTTCCAGGCTGCCCGGTTGAATTTCAATTTAAACATTAACCCTATGGTAGTTATAAAAGCTTTTCGGAAAATAAAAATCAAATTGATTTCTACATTTAAATCTGAAATTTTTATGGTGTACATAATAAAGAGTATTCTATTCTATTCTATTCTATTGACCGAAGATCTATGGGGAATGTCAATCAAAGTTTGTACATCCATAATCGAGACTATAGCACCATACTTAGCTTTGATATTTAATTTGTGTGTACATCAAGGAGTCTTCCCGGATTTAATGAAATACAGTACCACTTTTTAAATCTGGGGACAGCAAAGACATCAACAATTATAGACCAGTGTCCGTGTTGCCGGTATTCAGCAAGGTTTTCGAAAAGGTAATGCTCAATCAGATGCTTAATCATTATAACACCAACAAAATCTTACACGATCAGCAATATGGTTTCACCAAAGGATGTTGTACGACTGACGCCGGTGTCAATTTATTAAAACACATATTTACAGCGTGGGAGGAGGCCCAAGATGCCATAGGAATCTTGTGACCTCTCCAAGGCATTTGACTGTGTTGAACACGAAACCTTACTTTTAAAACTTGAGCATTATGGACTAGATAAAATCGCGCTCAGTTTAGTAGAATCTTATTTAAATGATAGACAGCAAAAAGTCCAAATAAATGGTGTCAATTCACTTGGTTTAAAAGTAAAAATGGGTGTTCCACAAGGCTCAATATTAGGTCCTTTCCTCTTTTTAGTAGATATTAACGATCTATTCCATTTATTAAAAAACCAACCACAAATGGTGTTATTTGCTATTAGATACTTCCTTAATTTTTAACATAAATAGACTTGCATCAAATCTTGACGACGTATATAACGCCCTACTGCAGGTACAAAATTGGTTCACTGCTAATAATTTAGGCTAATTATTTTAAATTAAATAATTATTGCATAAGATTTGCTTTACCGAATGTTAAAAGTAGGGTTTGTGACATAGTATTGAATAAATAGAAACTAAAATTCGTCGACAAAATTTTCCTGGGGATTACGCTTGACTGCAAGGGGGACCTCATTTCACATCTCTTGCAGGACGCTTAAGTTCTTATGCTAAATGCATAAGAAAAATCCGTTAATTTACTAATGTAGATAACGTAAGGCTAATCTATTTCAGTTACTTTCTTATTAGTATCACGGGTCTTACGGTATTTTACTATGGGGACGGGCTGCAGATATCGATTCTATTTTAATTCTGCTGAAAAGAGCCATCAGAGCAACATATTGCCTCCGCAGGCGCGATTCAATAAGAGAACTATTTAAAAACATTAACATCATGACGGTACCTTGTCAATATATCTGTGAAAACATCATGTACGTAAGGAAAAATAAATCTTTTCAGTAAAAGACACAACTATAGACTAGAAATAGGGCAACAATTAGTTCAACCCGGTTTCAGACTGGCTAAAGTAGACACCCTTCATGGGGTACTGTTTAAAATGTGACAATAAAATACAACTGAATGAAACGAAATTTAAATCTTGTATTAAACGCACACTATGCGGCCAAGCATATTATAAGTTGGGGGATTACATCGCTGACAAAGATGCTTGGCTCCACGCTGGTCCTGTTCCACTGGGGCGCATAAATTAATTAATTAGCATTCGAAAATATTGTTGCAGCTGCTGAAATTATCTTTGCATTGTATAAATTCAATCTCTTTGTAATGTATAATTGCATAGCATGTGTGAGCACTATGTATCTACTATAAAGCCACCACTTTACTAGGATCGTCTTTCATTGACTTGAATGTGCCCTGGTGGCTGAAAGTATGTCATGCTCACTCAAATGTCTCGCTGGTGGTGGCCTATGTGTTGGATCATTAAGTTCCCTTCAAAATGGTTGAGCTGAATGGTGCTCATCCATACATGTTTGTGAACGGGCGCCGTCAGTAGGGATTGGTCATCTCTTAGCTGCCACGACTTATTTTAATTTGATTGTTTTTTTTTGTTGTTTTATCGTTTTTATTACGGGCGCTTTTAACGTGCACGTCCTTTTTTACATCATTCTTTTCAACATGCAACATCAATTTCAACATGCATGATGTAATCAAATGTATTGTTTTGTAACGTTATATTGATTTAAAAGAGTGTCCATGAAGTTTCTTGCCCGTTCTTCTCCATAGGTACCTATTACGCTTTGGAATGGGCAACTAGCTTCATTTTAGTGACTGACCGACCCCTTGACAATTCAAAAGGGTCTGTAATTGGTTTATTTGAAATAAATGCTCCGAGTTTGAGTTTATTAAATAAAGATAACAGGGTATTTGTTTGAAAAAACTTGTATTATAATTTATAATATTCTCTATAGCAGGGATCGAACTGGTACGAATTTTATTTGCGGGTCTTAATTTCGTTACGGATCCGGTTCAGGTTGCAAATAAAGGTTCTAATATATCGGTTCCGTTCCGTACCATCCAATTTAAAGGTTTTCTAATAAAGACCTACCACATGATCTATCAAAGCAATTGTGCCCCTCTCATAAAAACTCCCACATCTTCAACCGCCGGTGGCAGCCCGTACCTCGCCGCTATCGTACAAAGCTTCGTCCTACGCTGAGCGACATCGTATGAACTCGTTCCGGCTCGCTTTGGAGATTAACCGGTAAAATAAAGGTTACAATTAGGTTCCTGTTCCGGTTCGGATTCTAGTAATGGAACCACTAAAGACCGGTTTGATACGGGTATTTTAGGAACCTTTTCAATACCTGCTCTACAGTCCACCTGCTACTACTGATGCCTCAGGATGCTTATATTGCAGTCTCACGAAGTCTATCCATACACTTAACAGGCTCGCTGCCAAAATCCATGATGAGATAACGCATGTTCATCTGTGCTACCCATATTCTTGAAAGGAGATAAAGTGTTAACTCCACCCACATCTGAAAGATATGTACATGTGTACTTTTTTTTTTGGGTAGGAAATCATCAAATAACTTCTCCCGCTCTGGGCGTGTCATACTTTTACTGATTAAAACCCACCCGTGTTCCTTCAGTTGTCTGTGCGCCAGGGCCATGGTACCTCTTTCGAACAGTCCGCGACCCCGGTAGGCATTCGCCATATTGGACCCCACGAGTGTGGGGGATATAAAAAGTCCATCTAGGTTCATCCCTGTCCCTAGGTAAGTGTGCATTTAGAACCCAACCAGAGGGTCCACTGGTACCCTGCCTGGGGGTGCGCTCGCGACTGATGCGCCACCTACAACTATAAAGTTCTAGATGACACTACTCCTCAGCCATTACACAGACGCTATACGGCCTATACGTTTATTAGTAAGGAGCAGGGTATAATATAATAATATACTTCGCCAGGAATAGCATTCCGGGCACGGGGGTGACACAAGCCTACGTCATCACCGCTGTGTTACCAGTAGTGTGTAATAATAACTCTCCAATCGCCTTTATTACCTGTGCACATCCGATAAAACGAAGAGGTTTAGTTAAAAATTACGTTGGTATATTTTAAATTGAATTGTTTCGTTTGATTAGAAAAAATTAACGACAATTTAAATGGTTTATATATTTTAACAGAATGGTGGCTAAAAATGTTTCCATAATTCGTGTTTAGTTGCAATAAAGTGGCAACTAAATAGTGACGTAACCATGTGTCACTTCTGGAATGCCAAACCTTGTTTTTTTAGACAATGTTACGGAGGTAAGGCTCTAAGCCGACGCGCATTGTTGGGTTAGCAGACCTCTAGGCCCGGCTATGTAAAAAATACAGTGATATCCATAATATAAATACTAGGAATAAACACAAATTTGTGGTACCTACCTACAACAAGGTTTAAAAAAATAGGCGGCTCGTTCATGTGTCAATGTATACGCTTTTTTATTAAACTTCCAAGCCACGTTCAAGATCTAAGCCTTAATAAATTCAAATCATTAATTAAACGTAAGTTGTGCCAGAAAGCTTTTTATACCGTTAAGGATTATATTGAGGACAAAAAGGCTTGGGATGAGTTGCTCCAATTTTTGCATACTGAATGTTTTTTATTTTACATAAATTTTGACATTTTGATAATTACTATACATACAATTTCACGACAATTTACTTTGTGTAGTATAGTATTATTATTTATTTATTGTGAATGTGAGGACTATGTAGGTAACTTTTATTTTATTTTTTCACTTTTTCAGGTAGTTTCAATGATAATCTGGCAGTTGGAGTGCTTTATGCCGCCTATCCAAATGTCCTTTATTCGGTATTGTTCGTAGTGGTTGAGCTCCACGATTAGTGACAAATGCGTGCACTGACTGGACAGGTCCACTCAATTCTGTATGGTTTTTCCTCAAAAGACCATTTCAGACATAAATCTACATGGTCTTCACATGATCTGACCAAGATTATGTCTGGACTTTAAAAGAGACTGTGACCTCTGAGTTTGTTTCGGCCTTTCTTCTCAGAATAATCAGATAGGAAACGCCGACCTCATCTAGTTTTAAAAATACGATTGACGTGTAAAAGTGTTTGTATAAACCTACTTACAGAAATAAAATCATTTATCATTTATGAACCGGCCGCACCACTTTTACGGCACTGCTGACGAAGATATCCCTGGATCCGCCATTGGTCAAGTTACTCTTTTTTTGTACCGGGGTGTAAGTCCTCATGGATGTCCCCCGCCCTGGGGGGGCAGAGGGGTCTGTCAGAATCTTAATGACTAAAAACCACCCCGGTGTTCCATCTCACATCTGCGCCGGGGGTCACGGGAACATACGAATCTTCCGCAACTCCCGACTGGTGCCGGCCCCGTCCGGTCGAGCGGGAGGATTGAGGTGTTTGACTTCCCCCGCGACGTCTAAGAGGGGCGCGCGTGGAACACTACGCGCCGCCGCCTTGGGTCCTGATGTATGGGGGGCGACGGACGTCCCAGAGTCCGTCGCCCCTGGACCCGTTTAGGGGGGCTGGAAGAGGGCGTTGTCCGCCCTCCGCCGTGGTCAAGGTATCCTAGCTTTAGTTACTGCGACCAATTGTGACAAAAGGCCAGAAAGTTAAAGCTCATTCATTAGAAAAAGTGAAGCCCTAAGTTTTTAGAGGTTAGTTGATTTAAAAAAGTATACATCTTAAGGTATTTTTTTTTTAAGTTTTTCCCCATATTTTTCTGAAAAGTATTATTCCTAAAAATTTGCACTATTTTCAGTCAATGCAGTCGCCCACAGCTGGGGTGTTTCATAATATCATTCCATGAATAAGGCGTGACAAGCGCTTGTCAAGAAGTCTAGAAAAAAAAAAAATGGGAAAATAAAACCAAGGTATCATGTCCAGAGCATTTATTGCGTAAAATAGTCAAAATTCTACAAGAGTAGTCAAACGTCACAACTTTAATGTGGAAACGCTTAGAGAATCATCAAGGCAGATAACATTTATTTAATTATTAATCTTACACACATCTCTTAACACCAGAAATTTAATTAAGAACGGAATTCACTACTGAAATCTGCTGTTGACAGTCTATGTGAGAGCTTAGTGGTAAGGTAGGAATATAATGACTTATGCTAAGGGACAGGGGGCCGCCAATCCAACAACACTTGTTGTGACAGGAACGCGTCGCCTGCGGCCGCCCGCAGGGAACTGCCGGCCCAACCACGGCCGCGCCGGGCGACGGGATCACCTGTCCGACGTGCACTTAGCCGCCGCCGCCTTACCTTGTCGTTAGTATCCCCTCACCGCGTATTTAGCAACGAGCCGAGGACACACAACCGGTCAAGCGGACGTATATAACGATTACTACTGAACGAGCGCCTACCTTCGCTCGGGGCTCGTCGGCGGGCGGCCGGGCCGGCTCTGTCAACAGAAGACGTTAGTGCGGCGACGGCCCCGGCGCGGCCGGGTCCGGGCGGCTATCGGTAGCGCGGCTGCATGACCATGCCGCTCGGGAACATCGCGCCCATCGGCATCATGCCGCCCGGCAGCAGCATCCCTGCACACACAAAGGCTCGCTCACTAGGCGCCGACACTCAGGCGAGTAGCAACAGGGGACCGCGGAGGTCCAACACACGGCTGGGCCGTTGTGACTGCTGAACAATCGCCTGTCACCCGACGCGCCGCCCGCGGCGTGACGTCACGGCCGCGCCGCGAGTTCGGCGACTGATAAGGTGCAGTATAAGCAAAGGAACACAGGTAGGTAGGATAAATAATTCACATGAAAAATCACACTTCCAAAATACTCGGCGATGTAATAATCGTAATATCCGTAGTTCATGCATGTTTCAGTGTGATCCGAGAATGGTTGCTCGTAGAATCCAATTCAGCCAACGACTATTAACTCGTTCTTTTCATGCACATTGTAAAGCGACAAAACTACTGTACGTAAATATAATATTAGTGTACCCACCCGTAAACCGACAAAGTCATATCTTATATGACACTACGAGAAAATCGAGACAGTAATAAGATAAGAGCTACTACAATAAGCAAATCCATTAAGGAATGTGAATAAAATTACCGCTCATTTTCATTCCGTTCCTCCGATAGTGCGGATGGCACATCAAAATCACAGTTTAGCTCTTGACAGTGTTTAGTCTATGACGAGTGGCTCTGTACTAGGGGGGGCGAGAGGTCGGTCGAGTTAGTGGGCGTTAGGGGTGAGTATCGACAAGCTGTTATGTGTTTAGATTACTGAGAGACAGATATCGTGTATGTCGCGGGCACCGGAGCTAACATCATCCAGTGCTATCATAATAATATCAAGTGGCACCCACCGAGCGACAAGACTGCAGCCTGCTCTGAAAGCCAAGCACTGAGTGTCTTGTGCTGCCTTCGAACTTTAGCGAACTAAGTGGACAACTGCTCCACGCGCTTAAACACAAGCGATCAGTTCCTTACACACAGTGAAAATAAACTAAAGCTAGTCAAGTCTTAATTAGATCATACATGTTGTCGTGGAAAATAGAAAAATAAAATCAGTCTAAGTGAATGCACTTTTTATTTGATTATCAAATGTTCATGACACTCCATTTTCCACGTATATTGTAAAAAGCACGCGTCGCGTGAGTAACAAAACGAATCAAAACAATAGTCGTGTTACTGTCTTCTTATACTAAACTATCGTAAAGCAATATTATTACTAAAGAAAACCACCCATTCTATATTATTCTTAAGTTCAATAAATGCAAAATAATTCCATGTGTCAGAGTGTTACAGAGCTAAATTCAACGTGTGAACTGTGTTCATGTCAATATTTTATGCGAATATAAAAATATGGACGACTCTAGTGAGTTTTCAATCGGAATGTACTAAAATCCAGTCTTTTAACTAACCTTTAACATTACATAATTTCCTTGGTTTACATTGTACAAAAAAAAAATTCAACGAGTCTCGGCTTTGGACCATTTCAACATCAAAAAATACATTTTGTTACAAGTAAATACATTTAACTTCATGTTCAATGTGCAACATCAAAGACAACGAGAATATATCATTACGAATTACCTAATACTTTGATATGTCCTACGTTAGAGTTATCATATCCATACAAATACATCATAATACTGTTCATTGGGGGGGTCATCTGAAAGGACATCAGAGGTTTAAACACGGACAAGAAAAGGATAGCTGTCGTAAACATACGAGCAGCTCATCTAACCAGCATACAACGAGAACTTTTATATAATTCATCAAGAAACTCTGGTAAACATGATAAAAAAGGGGGATGTAAACATTATCAAACAATGTCTAAACATTATCATACTTCACAGAATGTCCTCAGAAGTCATTGAGCGCGGGAGGCGCTCGAGAAGCACCCGGGGGCGTTTGCAAAATGCTTTATGACCACTTAGTGGCTAATATTATGCTTAGGTAACTTAACGAAATTATGTGAGCACTAGTTTCAGAATTTCGGATACGTCAATCAACTAGGAGTCGAAAACGAGTCAAGAAATTGAAAACATGGCAGCTTGCAAATGCCTTGAGTTGACGCAGTTTGCAAATGCCGCCTGTCGGTGGGGGGTTCGCCAGAGGTCTAGCGGTATTCGTTTGGCGCATAGTGCGGGTACTGACCGGGCTGCAGCTGGCGCACGAGGTTGAACTGGGGCATGACGGGCAGCATGGGCATGACGGGCGGCATCTGCGGCACGGACACGGGCACCTGCACGCGCGGGACCATGCCGGACGGCGGCAGCATGCCCACCATGCCCCCCATGCTGCCCATGCTGCCCATGTTGCCCATGCTGCCCATGCCGCCCATGCCGCCCATGCCCATGCTGCCCAGCACGCCGCGCCGCAGAGCCGCGGCCGCCTGCTGCTGCCGCGCCGCCGCTACGGCCGCGTTCATATGCGCAGCCACCTGTCCAATACAAATGGCCACTTTAGTGTTACTCATATTATTGCTATACGATCTATTGGGGAGGTTGACTAGCACAGAGCACTTTGTTAGCTTGCTTTTACACATCATAATAATGTGCTTGAAAAATCTGTCTTCTCAATAGCTATTGGTGAATAGTCAAAAGGGATTTGATTAAGACTATGTAAATAGAGCTCAAATTAGGATTTTTAGAAAAAAAAATATCATATACAAATTCAGTAACTATCAATTTTTTTGCGTCTAAGTAAAACTGTAGCATTTACGCAGTCTCTACAGCAGAACTTAAAATATTTCTCCTTGTCTAAAACCAACATTGGAGGTAACAATATCACATAACATCACGCCTGTATTCCCCAAAGGGTTAGGCAGAGGTGTACCTATAGCACACCCACATTTCGCCAGTTATGTTTAAGTCCCATGTAATAGGGAACGAGCCTATTGCTATCAACCGGGCACAAATCCAGACTCCGGGCTGCTACTGAGAAATTCCAGATGGAAAAACCCAATAACACTGGAGGTAAATATTCTGTATAATAGATACACAAATAAGCACGTGCGCTATGTAAACAAAATTTCCAGTATCTTTGACATTAAATAAACATCTTTTGAACTCAATTTAAAAATGATTCCAATAATATCCTCCTGAGATGGTTAGTTAGCATGCGTTGTATTTGAAATCTTAATGCAAGGGATTATTTACTATTGTTTTATCACTGACAAATACTGTCAATGCAGTAATTAATAACAAGCAGCAAAAATATTAGAACCACAAAGGTGCAAAAACAAAAAAATGTGAGAAAACTACATCAAAGTGCTATCAAACGACATAAATAGATAAATATAAAAGAACCACTAACCCATACCTCTGCTTGACTCGTACTGGGTGTGATCATGGCGGGCGCGGGCGCAGGCTGTGCGGCTGGCGCGTCCGGCTTGGGCTTAGCTCGGTACTTGCCGTTCCTTGCTCTGATCTCTTCTAGCGACACATCTTCGGGCGGGTGAATGATCTTGGAACCAGCTCCCGTCGCCGTGACAAGAGGACACGAGTTGATCGCAGGAAGCTTCACATCCCCGTTCTCTTTGAGCTCAGAACCGCAAGATGGCGTTGTTGTCGTCGGCGGCGCACTTATCGTTGCGTTGCTGTAGTAGGTAGTGGTAGTGTTTGATCCAGAATAAATACTGAGATGGGAGTTTAAATGGAATATAGTTGTTGTTTGTATCTTTTAAATAATCTTTTACATACATAGTCATACAATAAGTCTTGTTTGCTTGTGTCTGGTCTCATTAGAGCCATTTTACTATCATATTAACTTGTTTATTTGGCCTGAGTACATGATAAATTAACAAAAATAAGGGAATGTAGTTTATTACAAGTTATGCTACTTTTATTTATCTTCATTCTTGATCAATTGCGCGTCTCTTGGCAGAATATTATAACTTTAACATACTACTTTGCCGCAATTAAATTCTAATGTGAATAGTAACATAATAGCGATATGAATGTTGTGACATATAAACGACATAGTGATACAAGTACACGCAATTTCTACACTACATTGTCGTTGACATAAATAATGTGTAATAAAATTCTAACGACACACTTTTCTATGTTTTAGGTTCACGTCGAAACTACTGTACGGATTTCAATGGATTTGATGTCCCAGAGAAAGACACAGGATACCTTATACTATTCATATATATTATATATTTACATTATTATACGACTGAAACCGCGGGCAACGGCTAGTGTATTACAATGACGCACACAATAAGAAACAATTGTCTATTGTAGAACGTTTTTTGTGCAAATTCTTAGATAATGTCTAAGAATTAATAACTGTCGAAGTAATTAACACAGTTATTTTACAGCGTAATTAGTGAACACTTTGTGATATAAATTGGCACCATTATGACATAAATTCTGTATGTTGGCAGAGATTTGGTGCCAAAACATTCAACGTCCAAGACCAGTAATTTCGCCACGCATTCATGTATGTTGTAAACAATAGGTTTAAGTGCCTTATTTGGATAGCGAAGTAAACTTAGCAAATTAGTTTAGTAGGTGTTTGAGAATTCTATAAATTGAGTACAATTATCTGATACATGATTTCTAAAACAACACTAAAAGTCAATTTATGCAATTTTTTAAATGGTGTATAATACAAATTCTCTTATCTCTGTCCATGTGTTACTTAAGTACCAGAAATAGTTATGGAAGAATTATATATTTTTCTGCTATTCACAGTCACTGTTGATGAAAAACACTTTAATTTATTACTATGATAGTAATAAATTAAAGTGTTTTTCATCAACTTATTCTTGATACATAATTTCCTTCATCTTACTGTGTGTAGTAAGCAAGTTTTTCTAAACGTAATAATATTGTTATCTATACTAATATAATAAAGAGGTGAAGTTTGTGAGGTTGTGGGGGGTAGTTTCTGGATTTACTGAACTGATTTTGAAAATTCTTTTACCAATAGAAAGCCACGTTATTTGTGTGTGTGTGTCATAGGCTATAAATTAACCCGAAAAATTAAAATACTTTATCGTGGTAGATAGATTTGCAGTCAGAAAAAAAACGGTCGAACGAAAATGTTTATTACAAACGCTGCCTTAACGATGAGAGATATAAATGATTGAGTTCTAGAGAAAAGTTGTAAAGCTTGACAATGCCTACAAAAAAGACAGCGACAGCATGTCTAACATTTGTATTTAAGTCACAAAAAGTAATCAAATTTATTAAAAAAAAAAAAAAAATGTTAGGTCAAAAATAAATCATAGCACTAAGTACTAACCGAACCAGTCATAATTTCATCACAAGTAAAAATGTTTAGCGCCCAATGAAGTGGGCATGGGTCAGCTAGTTCATTAATTTATTTAGTATAAAAAGTTAGTTATAATTAGCCGGCATACCTATATGCGGGGAACGTGGGTTTACTGGTCGATGTGGGGGGCATACTTGCCGCCGGGAACAGTGGCCGCATTCCTTGCATCATCATCCTAAAACAATTAGGGTTAAACATTATTTTTAAATAGAAATATTTGTTAGATATTTAATAGAAAGTAGTAAGTGTTTTTAATTGAATGAGTTTTTGATTTCTCTACTCTATTTCTTTGAAACTCATTTTGCTTGAAACTAAGCAAGCTTCTAATCAGTGAATGATGTTAACTGTTGCAAATGTGTATAATTTATTTTCAAATAATTTCTGATTCAAGGATAAATTATTTGCAACTAAAATCAGGTCTAATCTTAAATTGTAATTTTCCCTAATAGCATGTCGAATAAGTTGACAGTTGTCAACTTTAAACTTCTGCAAACACTTCAACCCCTCATTAATACATGCGGAGTAAAGTTACAACCAGTATACAGGGTGGTAGGGACATTGACGCGCAACGTGTTAACCATGGATTCAGTACACGATACTGTATCCCCGATTTGAATTTTTTAACGTTTTTTTTTAAAATAATGTTTTCATACATTTTGACCGCGTAGGTACTGCACTTTTCGATGAAACAGCCGCTTTTTTTTAGTAACCGACAAATTAGTTATGCGCTAGTGGGTCTACAATCATGCGCTGAATTCATGGTTACAGTTTGCACGTCGATGTCCCAACCACCCTGTATACATCATACATTCTTCGAGGCTTAAGTCTGGCATCATCATCATTTCAGTCGAAAGACGTCCAGTGCTGGACATAGGCCTTCCCTAAGCACCGCCACTTCCGACTGGTTTTGTGCTTCTCTTATACGACACGTTTATTAATAGAAAGCGGACTGGACTATACACAGCCCGCAATACTATCTCTGCTAATTAAAATGGATTAACACATGTTCTCAAACCTCATTAATATGTTAACAAATACATAGTAAACATGTGTCATGCAAATTCTGTACTTTATTTATTATGTGTCCCACATTCTGTAATTTGTAATTCGTTTTCATGATAAATTATACCATAGAGTAATGCAAGCAGATACATGTGTGACTTGCATCAAAGCAACACTATGTTATTGATTATGTCTTGACATGTTCATTATAATTTATTTCACAAAGACATTGGTAATGAAAGCACAAAAACGGTCGAAGTGGCGATGCTTCACACTTTAGGGTACCATATTTCTTGTCAATTTTTGTTTGTCTAAGAGACCCCTACCACACGCCCACCTACATTCAATGTGCGCGGAAGATGTAAAAAAAAAAACAAAATTGCGGCGGGTCGGATATGCCAAAGGTTCGAACCCCTTTGGATATTAAGAGTGCATATTTGAAATAAATGATTTGACTTACTAATATTATAAATTCGAAAGCAACTCTGTCTGTTACCTAAGCACGCCTTATTCTGTTACGTCTTGAACTTAAACTATGAAAACTTTAAAACAATTATATTGGAACGAAGTTCCATAATGCGCGTTGCGAAAGAGGGCTAGATGGAAAAAACTAAGACCAAAAGTTGTAACGACACTTTTTGCTATAGTTGTAAGCCGTGCGGCGTGCGCGTGTTTCTCTGTCTGTCTCTCTCTCTTTCATAGAAAGCAAGCCAGTTTATTTTTTATTTTTTAAATGGAACTTCGTTCCATCCAGGTGTCCCTTGACACCTCTCAAGTTTTTTTTTATACAAAGAAACAACCTGCTATTCCCTCCCGAATATTTTTTTCATCTATCAATCACTTAGTGCAGATTGCTAGTTCTAGCTGAACGAATTTCGATGAAATTTGGCGCACAGATCCCTTTACCAGGTTAAGGACATAGGATGCTTTTTATCCTGATAGTACATTTCCATGGGATAATTTCCAACAGCCACGCGGGCGATGCCGCAAGAAAAAGCTAGTCTCACATAAATACCATAAATTAAGACATAAGCTATCATTTTCTACTACAAAATATGATTCACAAGCAAATATTGACCTTCTGGTGTTCCAGTATTGCTACAAGGTGAACAGCTTACTTAATTATTGAATGCGTTGCTTTAACCTGCATCTACCTAAACTGGATTGTAAATTAGAAGTTTCTCTTTTTGTTGTTTCATAAAATGTTTTCTTACAGATAATTCAAACCCGTTTTTATTATTTGTGTTAAGCTGAATATTTTTATAAATACTGTTTCTGAAATTCTATGTAGCTAGCATAGTTGATAAAAACCTGTATTTTATACTAAGTTTTTTTTAAAAACTAGTTTCATGTAATCAAAGTACCTACTTTTTTTCTTAGGTTAAGAACTTCTGTACTATTTTCAGCCTAAAATGAATCCTGTGTTTTATAAAAGGAAGATGCTTGATTCCTCAAGGAACCCTAATAGTTAAGCTAAATGAGGGCCAGTCTGATCTGAAATTATTCATTTTTAAAATCACATAAATAAGTTACCAACTTACCTAGGTGCCTGCATAAATGGAGGCATCATTTGCATTTGCATATGTCCTGGATACATGCCAGGAGGGACTGGTCCCATAGGTGTGGGCAATATGCCTTGTGTAACTTGTGATGGTCCTGGGCCCAGCTGTTAGATAAAAAAAAAAAAAAAACAATAAGTAGTCTTTAGAATTATCTTGGAGATAACATGACATGTGTTGTTGATAAGAACAATAATAAGTTTTTATGTAGGTACTTTTGTAGAAAATATTGAGTGGTTTTAGTAAAATTTATGTCAAGAGTGAAATAAAATTTGAGGGATTATGGAAACGGGGCAATTACTATGAAGTAAGAAATAACAGCAAACTTTTTTTGTAGCGGATCAAAAAACGCTGTTACATTTGGTAGTACATACAGTCCTAGAAGTCTCAACTGACAAGGAATTGAAGATATTAGCTTACCAGTGCTGGAGTTGCTTTTTTCTTTGCAGCGGGCTCATCGTCATCACTATCTTCCTCACCTTTACCACCACCTGTACAAATAACAAATAATAAAACATATTCCCTCACAAAACATAACAATATTGACCTACCTCATGTTGGAACATTTAACAAACTACACACCTATTTAAGTACAATAATAACTAGTGTCCCAAGCATAATAAAGAAACAGTACATACATCAATCCAAAGTTGTTCAGTTGGTGGCCAAATAAAAAAGTTTTTATACCTGACTTTTGTTTCTCATGCTCCTTCACATCTTCTGGCGGTATACCTTCCATGCCATAGATTTCTATTTCTATATTTGACCTATTTGGTAACGAATTTGGTACTTTATCTATGGCTTCTTTGTGAACCTGAAAAAGAATGCAAAATTGATAATAACACATGCTTTGCTTAGAATTTAGGAATGTTTTTTGTTAGATCTACCCACCCAAGTGAAAATAGGAAAAGACATTGTGTAGTACTACTATGGGAGCAGAATTGGGCCCGTAAGTCGCGCCAAAATATCTATAGATATGTATGAGAGTTAAAAAAAGCGAGTGCGCGTTGGCCGTGGGCGGGCAAGGCGGATGCCAAAACTATGGCACTGACGCACATACCTGCATGCAGTGTATTGACAGTCCAGGTCCAGTGTACAGTTTCTTGTGACAAATGTGACATTTGAAATGTTTCGCCTTTTGATGTTGGATCAGAATCTTTTCGTCGTCGAACTCCCTGTTGCAATACCTGCATTATGGCTAAAGAAACTTATTTTGATGCTACATCAATAATAGAATTTATATTAGCATTTGACCTGATTACGAAGGTCGTGTACAAATTTAATTTCGTAATCCATTTAGTATTTATTGGAAAAGGATACCAGCACCATGGCTTAGATGCCTTCTTCTTCTTTCTGCCCATTGTAACGTAAAAGACACGGAAACTTAGAATAAAATAAGATAACAACAATTAGATATATTTACACTACTTAGTTACTAACAATCACAGCTTCGCTCTAAGAAACAATTATTATTTTAGTTAAAACTACAACAGGCCACACGATTACAAAGGAAAAAGCAACGCAAAATGGCGACGCTCTAACGAAATGTCAACGAGGCCACGCCAGCTTTGTGTACCATAGACCAGAAACCAGTCTATGCTTTGAGATAACATTCGTTAAAAATACCGGTTTTCCGGTTTTGTGTGAAATAATTTATACGAAATTATAAAAAATGAAATATATTTAAAGTGAATGTTTTTCAGTATTTTTAAAACGAAGGAGAAAAATAAAATGATATGATAAGGTATAGAGCCCGTTTTCGTTTTTTGAATAAAAAAAACAGTTACGTTCTATGTGTTTTGTTCTTTCTTTTGTAAAAAAAGCAAACAGCCTAGCTAAGATTGAAGTCGAAATAAGCAGAATGAAAAAAAAATGGCATTGTAATAATTATCTGTACTTTTAACGCTTGGCTGTTTAATTTATTGTGCCTAACTCGCTTGCTTTCATTACTAGACTCAAACTGTAAAAAGCATTTTCTTAGCTTTAAAAGTTTGACTGGACGTCAACATTTTCGCCTCTGCCGATAGATGCCACCGTTTAATATTTTGAGCATGATTAACTATTAAAGGGGATGCGCCAAGGTAGCCCGCGAAATCCAAATTTTCTTACGTTTTTTGCAATTTGCAGGTCAGTATCAGGTTGTATGGTGATCTAAATATGATTCGCGACCGTATCATATAGGGCTTTACAGAAATAAAACCATTTAGTATAATCATATAGTATTGCTGATTCTCATTATTCTATGCAAAGAGATTTAAGATACTATAGAGAGGCTATGCAAAGAAATGTCATAGAAAAACTGTGATCCCATGTCTCAGTGACGCCATTTAGCATAATATAGCAAAATTAGAGCGGCATGTAGGCGTACCACGCTAGAATGAGCGACTTTTGCCCACTAGGACAAAATCGGATTACGATTTTGTTCGCTATGTCCCGTCTATTGTAGAGTAGGTAAATAATTTAATGTCTTTGATTATAAAGTAATTATGTAAAGCCATATTTGAGAAGTGTCTGTTCAAAGGGAGATATTTCCACCTTACAAAAATTTGGATAAATTAAAATAACGTCTAACTAGTTAGTCATCTTAGTTGACGAAAGGTTATTCACTCGAATGGCGATTTTTGTTTTTTTTTTAATGTTAATAAATTCATTTCTAATAATTATTAAAGTTTGGAAATAACCACCTTTGAATAGGATTTAAAAAAAATAACTCTTTCTGTTTGGGATAATTTGGAAATAACCCTATTTGTTTAGTACAATTTATGAAATAAAGGTTAGGAAATATAGATCTAAGTTCGCATTGTTGTCGGAAATTAACACAAATAAGATCTTTGTCTAAACTGCAACTAAGAAACGGTTTGTTATGACGACATGATTCGGTAGTTTACGAATAGCACGTAAGTACCTACCACAAAGAGGACTTCATTAATATTTACGTCTTTTTTCTCTAAACTCATGGTATAATAATAATACTTCGCCGATCTATCCCTTCCTAATTTCATTCATTGGTCCTGGCTGTCATTCGTGGATCTTTGACAGTCCTTACGGGTCATCAGAAGTCTGAAAGTCTGACAACCGGTTTTACCAAGGGGTATGGTATTATCCAGTAACTGGGTTGTGGACGTCAGATAGGTAGTCGCTCCATGTAAAATACTGCTTTTCAGCTTCATCCGGTTAGACTGGAAGCCGACCCCAATAGTGTTGGGAAACGGCAGGCAGACTGATGATCTTGACTCTGCCCTGCTTTGGAGAGCTTGCAGAGAAGCGTCGTCGGTAGGCTGTCGTACTTACCTAGGTAGTATAACTTTTGGTAGTCGTTATCGTTAGGTAGGTATCTACGGATAATCAAGTCTTTCAAGTCAAGTGTCGACATTGTCTCTTGGTTGCAACGAATGTTGCTCCAATAAGAAGAACGCCTGTTCTTCTTATCGAGCAACCTGCGCTCCAATTGCGTTAACAGATTTTCTATTACCAATCCGAAAGATTTTGAAGGAACTTGCTAATTCATTGGAAGCTTCATAATATGTTTCAAAATTTCGTCCGTTCGACAATGTAATGAATAGTATTGAATTGTCAAAATAAAAGGCATTGCCGTTGTAAGTGTGATAAGCAATTAGGTACCCCGCTGGTCTGTAGCTTTCGGTGTTAACCTCTGTCTTTGCTAGCGAAGACTGGCAGAGGTTTGGCATCAGGGATTCAGGGGTTACAAACGCTCAGAGTGGATACTTCAGATGTCCACTCCAGTCAGCGACAACCGAGAAGGGACATGGGTGTGCCTGACATTTAAATATTGCCATGCTACGCGTCCTCCGCGCTTGGCATTGTAATATTTCTTTATCTGTAGCAAGATTCATATCAGTTGAGTAATTATCAGCAAAAAAACTGGTACACACGACGACTTATCAAGCTATACATTTGCAGTTTTAGCTGACCTCGCATTGTATTGTATAGGCTTTTCGTACAATGAGAAGTCAGTTTATACTGGAAATGTATAGCTTGATATGTAGTCGTGCGTAACTAATAGTAATTTATTTGTCTAGTAATAGTAGGCTACATTCTTAACTAAGTACTTAATGTGTATTGTTTTTAAACAGATATATCTATATGCAGACACTCGCGACGCGACACGTGCTCTTGTATAGTGTCGATGCACTTATTGTGTGTCCCTACATGATAACAGATATTGCATATTTCAGATATTTCAACTCCCGACAAATAAGGTTATCCCATGCAAGTTTAATAATGGATTCAGTTGCCTGGCCCAGTCCCAACTAGCGTTGCCGGAAAGAAATATTCCGAATTATTCCCGACCTATTATTCGCAAAACATTCGGAAGAATTGAGCAATATTTGGAATTATTCCCCGAGAAGAATTACAACGAAAATATCTAGCTAAGTACATGTTAGAATATTTAGAATGAACCGCTGTGAGTCACGAGGCGGTGTGCCACAGTTGCCTAGTGACATAACGCTGACCGACATCGACATCGGGTAAGTAGGCTATCTATTGGATCACCTGGTAGAGTTCGACTATTGACCGATAGATGGCGACGCAATTACCATTGCAAATTACATATTATTATGTTCCGCGTTAGTGATTGTGTATTCATACTCACGAATCTTCCTTCCTGCCTAACTTTGGTCACTGCAGCAGCAGAAAGCGCACGCAGGTGAGCACTACCGACGGAAGTTATACAGTTACAGCTTTTACTTTTACCCGCTAGATGGCGTTTATGCCAGTGACTATACATTACTACGCGTTCATTCATAAAAATTAGTATAATACGATTTGAAAACTTCCGTATATTTCTTTCATCTACTTAGATATGTACTTACGTAATAAGTTTTTGTATGCGGTCTAATAGGTGTGAAAGTGATAGAGAGGTACCTGAATACATAGTTTGATACTAACATAAGTATTTAAGATAGTTTATGTTATACTAAGGAGGTACTTAACAGAAAGGTAATTCTAATTAAGTATTATATTATTTCAAGTGTCTCTTTATGTACTTAAGTATTTAAACTACTTATTGATTAACTTCGGTGAACAATAATCTACATATTTTTTTTACCACTATTTGTTTTACCAAAACATTTAAAGTACCTACCTACTTACCTACGTATCTAGGCCTACTTTAAACTAGGGGTACGTACGTTTATTCTAATTAACTAATTATTTACGTTTTTTCCATTAAATCGTAAAGCAAAAACATTTTTACAAAGTAAACTAAACTTGTAAATAATATCCGCACAAAATGGGCCAATTCTAACCTCAATCATAGTAAAAATAAAATAATAAGTAGTCACAAGTAGATAACTACTTACATAGAAATATTCCCGCATAGTAGGTTCGTAGGGATCGAATAATACTTCGTTATTATGAATGAACAACAGCTGCGGGGCTCGGTGGGTGTGCTATTGTCACAGTGCAGGCGAGCGCTGGAGACGCCGAACGACTACCGAGGGAAGTTCTCCATTTACAGTCTACTCTTGCCCGCTAGATAGCGTTAATTCAAGTAACGGTACGGCGAAATATCTGATAAGTGACGGCGAGTTTCCTCAAGCTACTTAAGCATACATTTGTAAATACTGGCAATAATTTAATTCTTAAGTACCAAATAAAACGCAGGTTACCTGCTTCATCCTTACAATTTTTTTTTAATTCTGCATTTTTGCTGCGGTAGTATTCCTTCCAATCGAAGTATTCTTTTGAATATTTCCGACTTATTGCGAATACGAAATTTTGCAACGATAGTCCCAACTAGCGTTGCCGGAGAGAATTATTCCGTATTATTCGCGAAACATTCGGAAGTATTGAGTAGTATTCGGAATTATTCCCCGAGAAGAATTACAAGGAAAATATTTAGCTAAGTACCTAATAGAATTGTTACAATGAACCGCTGAGTCACGAGGCGGTATGCCACAGTTGCCATAATATAATCACGCTGACCGACATCAGGTAAATAGGCTACTTATTGGATCACCTGGTAGAGTTCGACTATTGACCGCGAGATGGCGGCGCAATTACCATTACAAATTACATATGTCCCGCGTTAGTGATTGTGTATTCATACTCACGAATCTTCCTTCCTTCCTTCCTTCCTTCCTAACCTTGATCACCGCAGCAGCAGAAAGCGCACGCAGGCGAGCACTACCGACGGAAGTTGTACAGTTACAGCTTTTACTTTTACCCGCTAGACGGCGTTAATGCCAGTGACTATATATTACTACGCGTTCATTCATAAAAATGAGTATAATACGATTTGAAAACTTCCGAATATTTCTTTTATCTACTTAGATACGAGTATGTACTTACGTAATAAGTTTTTGTATGCGGTCAATAGACCGCACACCTAATAAGGTACACCTAATAAGGTGTGAAAGTGATAGAGAGGTAAATACATAGTTACATACTAAAATAAGTTTATAAGACAGTAATTTATGTTATAATAGGGAGGTACCTAACAGAAAGGATAATCTAATTATTAAGTATTGTATAATATTTCAAATGTCTCTTTATTGGTTAATTTCGGTTGAACACTAATTATTTATTACTTAACTATGTAACTAGTTATTGATTAATTTCGGTTGAACACTATTCTACAAAGAAATATATTTTTTACGACTATTTGTTTTACCAAAACATTTAAAGTGCTTACGTATCCAGGCCCTAGATACGTACTTTAAACTACGTACAACGTATACGTACTTACTTTTATCGTACTTAACTAATTATTTACGTTTTTTCCATTAAATCGTAAAGCAAAAACATTTTTACGAAGTTAACTAAACTTGTAAATAACATCCGGACAAAATCGGCCCATTCTAAACTCAATCATAGTAAAAATAAAATAATGAGTAGTCACAAGTAGATAGCTACTTACAGGGAAATATTCCCGCATTGTAGGTACGTAGGAATCGAATAATACGTCGTTGAATTTATGAATGAACAACGGCTGCGGGGCTCGGTGGGTGTGCTATTGTTACGTGCAGCAGGCGAGCGCTGGCGTCGCCGAATGATTAACGAGGGATGTTCTCCATTTGTAGTCTACTCATGCCCGCTAGATGGCGTTAATTAAAGTAGCGGCATGGTGAAATATCTGCTAAACGTAACGGCGAGTCTCCTCAAGCTACATAAGCACACGAGTACATTCGTAACTACTGGGAATAATTTAATTCTTAAGTAATAAAACGTAGGTTACCTACTTCCTACTTACAATATTTATTTTACGCTGCTTTTTTGCTGCGGTAGTATTCCTTCCAATCGAAGTATTCTTTTGAATGTTTCCGAATTATTCCGAATACTTCCGAAGTTTTGCAACGCTAGTCCCAACCACCCCCAACTGGCTATATGATGACCTACATTATGATGTACACACGGCTGCACATCAAGTTAGACACCCTACATACCCATAACTACGCTACCAGCTTATATATATATCTGTACACACACGCGACGTGACACGTGCACTTGAGTAGTGCCGATACACTTATTGTGTGTACAAACGGCTACACATATATCAAGTCGGACACCCTATATATCCATAACTACGCTACCAGCCATAAAGAGAATTGTAGGAAAGGGACTGAGTATCTTGGCATCGGCCAATCGCAGCATTTGCGTTGCGCCAACGCACACAGATGCACATTTTTTTGCCAAAAAATTTCGTTACAATAGTTTTGCTCGTGTTCAGTGTTCTGTTTTAATTATGTTGATTTGTATTAGATACTCATTGAGTTTTTAAACTGTTGTTAACTATTATTATTGTAAAACAAGCTGACCCGACAGACGTTGTCCTGTCTTAACTATGAATGTCATAATGTCGTTTAGTTTTAGTTTTGACTATTGACTAAAACTATCGACTCATTTATCAACCGATCCATTCGTGTTAAACGATAATTATGCAGCGCGCATTCTGTCATTCGCTGACAGTTATTTCAAACAACTGACAGTTAGGTAAAATTAATATTGGCGTTAAGTTTTCGTAAATTTTGTAACGTTCCGATCAACTTCCTTATGTTTTTATTTCATAAGATCTTTCTCCGGACAATAACGAACACAACAAAATAAAAATTTGTGAAATCGGTCCAGCCGTTCACGCGTGATGGCGTGACCAAGGGAAATAGGGATTCATTTTTATATATATATAGATTTTATATTTGTTACTACTTGGCTTTCGAAGTAAATCGAATCTATGTTCATTTTGATAGTAGTCTGTTATCTATAATACTATTCGATTGTTAAATGTTAATACTTTACAAAAAAACAAAAAAAAGTTTATATGGCTTAATGTCTGTTCTTTTGCAAGTCATAAATATAATTTATACAACTATTTACAGAAAGTTAATCTAGCGTAAGGATATTTCTCATACTTCCCTCTTATTAGCATGGACCAGTAAACCATGTCAAGTTTTGTTTGCCATAGTTGATTATAGAGGGTTGTCACTGAATGAATATAATTATTAATTTTATACCTATTGTGTTGATTAAAATGCTCACATTAATTTCAAGTGTGTTGTTATTGTTTATATTGTTGATTTAGATTTTTAACCATTGTTGGCTCCTGCGGTAGCTTGTAGGTAGTTATGTTCTGATTATGATAGTTATCCTTTCAAGTTACGCGGCCGCCGACTCGGACGATGGCGCGTGGCTTTGTGAAATAAACTATACAGGGTGAATTCAGCACATAATTCTAGACTCCCAAACGTAGAATATACAGGGCGTTCAGAATCATGTACCTACTGAATCCACGGTAACAGGTTGCGCGTCGATGCCAGCCTGTATATAGATTCGTTAATTCTTTTTAGGCTTTCTTCGACAGATTTTGTTTCCTGTCGGGTAATTTCGGAGGCATACTGATGAGTGACGTAAGACTTAGGCAACATGCATAAAGGCCTATTTGGTATTTCTAGCACGAAACCAGAATACAAATAGCCGGCGGAATACCGTTCGTATTTCGTTACCCACAACGGTATCTATCGATTATCGCTTATAGGTAGATACCTAATAATAAATACCTAATATAAAGGCCTATTCCATTCAGATGAATGGAATGAATAGTCGATTTTGTTGTGTTAAAATAGGGTTTTTAAATTTGTATGCAAATCCGAAATGAAGTAGATTTCCGAATTACACGCGTGCTAACCGTAGGGAAAAGCTAGAAATCTCTAAAAAACAAACTCGTTTCTCGCCATCTGTACGCTTAGATCTTTTAATGCGGATCTCATCAATAGACAGAGTGATTTAAGAGAAAAGTTTATGTGTATAATACATGCATATTATAGTAGAGACGAGCCGAGAATTTCAAAGATTTGTTATGTGATGTCGCAAAAAACATATTTTTGTGCGCTTACATTGCAAACGCTGGCTAAACCTTACAAGATAGATCAAAATAATATACTACGGTATAGTATTATACCTTAAAAAGATCTACAAAAAAGTCCGCAATGGTATAATTATGTCTACTTATTATAACTCCTAAGGATAACCCACAGCACCCATTTTTATCTTTTACATATTACAAAAAAATAATGGGTCGTTTACGAAGCTATTTTAAACGATACAGTATTATTCCTTACCCAATTAAATACGTTAGATACGTTGTGCATTTAATGTAGGTCAAAATTGCGCTGTACACCATATCATTAAAATGAGTATCTTAGAAAATATCAGAGATTTAAAATGCGGGGTCAGAGCGGCCGTGAGGCCGTACGTCTGTCCCGATTGGTGCACACTTACAGGCGCATTGCAAATCGAAAAACAACAACCCATATTATTATAACTGAACCCAACCAGCTCAGCGTGTTTACGGAATAAAAAAAATGATACGTATGTACTTAGTCTGGCCATAAATACTGTTACAGTTAAAAATAAGAAAGATCAATAGAAATGAAAAAAAAATATGAATGGAATGGAATGAATGAATGGAATGGAATGGATGGAATCTGTCATTTTTAAACGATTGTTCATTGGGTTTTCTAATTTTGGCGCCAATACATTGTACAATATTTTGCGATATTAAAATGGAATGGGGTGATAAAGAGAACCGAATCGCTGTGATTGCATTACACAAAGTTGGTATGGAGCCAAATGCATTTTTTAAAACTCTCCATACGCTTGGTATTAATCAAATGTTTGTGTACCGGGCTAAATGAGACCTCCTCTGTTTGCGACAGAAAAAGATCTGGCCGTCCACGTAGTGTTCGTACGAAAAAGGTGGTCAAAGCAGTAAGGGAAAGAATTCGAAGAAATCCTGTCCGAAAGCAAAAGATTTTATCTCGGGAGATGAAGTTTTTTTTTTTTTTTTGTTAAGTAAGAACGTAAGTTCTTAGTAATTTATTACAATCTAGCCTAATAGACTAATAAGCAACTTAACTTTAACTTATTGTTTTACGTGATAGTTTACGTTATAACTAAGAATAGTGTCCTATTGCACTTTCACACAATTCCGCAGCACTTTCTTAGAGTCTGATAAATTAATAATAAAAAAACACATTGTTTACACATTATTCGTCACAATTTATACACTACACTAACTCAAATGGTTTAGTTCTCTTTAGCCTACGCACTATGTCCGTGTTGTCTAGTAGCTGAATTGCCTCGACATTCACATGTCGGTGAAGTCTGTGTTCGTGGGCTTCAGCAAATTTTTGGATGACGGTGGTGACGAGTTCCATTTTAAGGTCACGGTGGAGGTCGTCATTTCTAATGTACCATGGTGCATTTACAGCATCCCTGAGTACTTTATTTTGGAATTGTTGGATTATTTTGACGTTACTTCGTTTAGTACAGCCCCAAAGTTGGATGCCATACGTCCAAATTGGCATAAGAATATGCTTGTATAATATAATTTTATTACGTATTGATAGGCAGGATTTCCTTCCGAGTAACCAATACATACTTTTATAACGTATGTCGAGTTCCTGTCTTTTCTTTTTGACGTGAGATTTCCAACGCAGTTTGGCGTCAAGAGTTATGCCAAGGTATTTGGCTGTATTAGCATAAGGCACTTGTATGCCGTTTATATAGATTGGGTGGTAATCACAGTGTTTGTTAGTGAAGTCAATATGAATTGATTTTGACTCATTCAGTTTGATCTTCCTCTTTTGTGTCCAGT
Organism: Griposia aprilina; assembly: GCA_916610205.1. NCBI lineage: Eukaryota > Metazoa > Arthropoda > Insecta > Lepidoptera > Noctuidae > Griposia > Griposia aprilina. The sequence goes on along the minus strand of OU744294.1, from coordinate 5,162,133 downwards.
CATAAACTTTGTTTACAGCTAGTTGAACTTTTTCTACTGCTTCTTTGTGGCTTGATCCGGTAGCCATAATGGCAGTGTCATCTGCAAAGGTCGCAACGGTGTTGTTTTCCAGCTCTGGGATATCACATGTGTATAGCAAGTACAGGCATGGGCCTAACACACTTCCTTGTGGCACCCCAGCTTTTATAGTTTTTAGCTCGGAATATGCATCCTCTTGCCTTATTCTAAACATTCTATTACTTATATATGATTCTAGAATGTCTGCAAATTCTGGCGGTAGCATGCGTCTGAGTTTATATGCCAGACCCTCATGCCAAACTTTATCAAAAGCTTGCGCGACATCTAGGAATACGGTGGCGTAGACTTGTTTGTTTTCGAGTGTTTTTTCAATGATGTTAGTTATCCTGTGTACCTGGTCTATTGTAGAGTGTTTTTCCCTGAAGCCAAAGGGAGATGAAGATAGCACCCAGAACCATGTCGCGTATTTTAAAAGATGACTTAGGACTTGCAGCCTATAAGAGACGCACTGGTCATTTTTTAACTGATAATTTAAAAAAGAATAGAGTGGTAAAATCGAAACAATTACTGAAGCGGTACGCAAAGGGAGGTCACAGAAAAAAATCGTTTACGGATGAGAAAATCTTTACAATTGAGCAACATTTTAACAAACAAAATTACCGTATTTATGCTCAAAGCTCTAAGGAAGCTTCCCAATTAGTCGACAGAGTGCAACGTGGGCATTATCCGACTTCAGTGATGGTTTGGTGGGGTGTTAGCTATGAAGGAGTGACTGAGCCATATTTTTGTGAAAAAGGTATCAAAACATCGGCACATGTGTATCAAGATACCATTCTTGAGAAGGTAGTTAAGCCCCTTAATAACACCATGTTCAATAACCAAGTATGGTCCTTCCAACAAGACTCGGCGCCGGGTCATAAAGCTCGGTCCACGCAGTCTTGGTTGGAAGTGAACGTTTCGGACTTCATCAGAGCTGAAGACTGGCCGTCGTCTAGTCCCGATCTTAATCCGCTGGATTATGATTTATCGTCAGTTTTAGAGAGTATGGCTTGCTATAGACGCCATGATAATTTGGAGTCCCTAAAACAATCCATACGATTGGCAGTGAAGAATTTTCCCATGGAAAGAGTGCGTGCTTCTATTGATAACTGGCCTCAACGTTAAAAGGACTGTATTGCAGCCAATGGAGACCACTTCGAATAAGCTTTTTATATTTGAAATTGTTTTATATTTATGTATTAAATAAACTAACACACTGTAAAAGTAATAAATATTATAGGCATAAAAAAATTTTTTTTTTCTTCGTGACAATATTTATGGCAAGACTAGGTATAGTAAGAATGAGCGCTGCATGGTGGCGGCAGTGGCGCGTGCTACGCGCTCCCGCAGGTGATGTCCGTGAGTGCGACGAAATAACAAAAGCATATCGCACCCTCTCGCACGATTCGCAGCGTTCAACTTATAATAGTTCAAAGTCCAAACAGTCTAGGTTGATGTGTAGCCGTGTGTGCCCTCTGCGGTTTCAACCTATTTTTAACCGACTTCAAAAAGGAGGAGGTTCTCTATTCGTCTGTATGTTTTTTTTTTGGATGTTTGTTACGCGATATCTCCAGCAATTGTGGATCGATTTCGAAAATTATTTTTTATTAAAAAAGTACCGTATTAAAAAACGAAAATACAAAACCAAAGACCGAATTCCGAAATTGAAGTTATTTTTCACTTTGGAGTGTTTTTTTTTGGAACCCGGATGTTATTATTTTCTAAAAAAGTTTTTTCTAGTTCGTAATTTTTTTTATTCTTAATTTTTTAAATATGATTATTACGTATACAAGGGTCTCAATTTATTATTGCAAAAGAAAACTTGATTTGCTGAAAAAGTAGGAATTGAATCCAGTCGATTTTTATAAATTTTCGACTTATAATTTTATATTCAGCCAAGTAAATTTAACATTGATTCCTAATCAAGTTTCAGGTTGTTATGTTCTGTTATCTGCCGTCAACCACGCTATGTTGTTGAGTTCTGTACAAATATTGTAAGAAATTCTTCGAATTTAGTATGTACTTTCCCTTATTTGCTCTCTCAGCGGAAGTTGTAGCCCTTTCTCTGGTGTAATACCCTAATGTATTGGTCGCAGGTGTAGCACCAGTTAAAAAGGGCTGCTTCCTTAGCTTTGGAGTTCGAAACCGGCAAGTCTGTTTTGGTTCGCGACACATTATAGTCGTATCACCTGCGATTCTGTCAAGGCGTGCTCCGCTTTGAGGTTGCGGTTCGTCAGGATGTCGATCCTGACGAACCAAAACGGTCGGGCTCGGTTTAAACAAGACGTTGTTTAAACCATCACACTCAACTATTATAGTTATTAGTACTTTCAAGGTATTTTTTTATATTAAGTAGTTGATCTTTAACCTGCACTCTATTTGCGTAACACACTATTAAGCAGAATCTGAATCATTTTGAAGGATATTGCTAATTCATAGCTTCATATGTTCGAAAATTTGTCTGCCTAACAACGTAATTAACGCAATGAATGTTGTTGAACTGTCAACATGAAACCCATTCCTACTGTTAGTGTGTTACGTAACTACCCCGCAGATTGATTATCACGATTCCGGCTCAAAACTGACCTGAACACAATCAGTCAAAAATGTTCCCACAGCTTGGACTCTATGTGACAGAGACGCCAAGTTGATAAAAATATTGGGGGGGGGGGGGGGGGAGAAGTTTCATCCCGCCTCGCATAGGTTAGATTTTCTTAAAACAATTCATAGAGAAATGGAAGTCGACGAAGCACTACTTATGCAGAAAAGTTAAGAGAACCTAGACTACAAGAGCGAGCGAAGCGAGCTCGAAAATGTCAGCACCTCGCCTCGACAGGTTAGTGTTTATTTAGAACAATCGAAGTATACCTATATGAATGGTCAAAAAAGCCGTAGCAAATTCTTTTTATAAGTTGTAGTAAGCCGCAAAACAGTTTATGAACGTTGAGTTGCTATGTTATTGAGTCTCTTCTGGGTCATGGTAGACACCACTAATATTGGCTCAGCCCTGCTGATAATATCTCGGGCATCACCAGGCCCTATGGAATTGGCGCCAATGTTCTGTGAGAAGAAATGGGTCGCAATTCACCTCGCGGCCGACCCAGTGCGGGTAGCTTCTATTCTGTAGGGTTACTGAACCATCAAAAATTGCCTAAAACCGGAGTCTTACCGCATAAAATTTGTTTTATTAACACATGCATCTTCGAGTATGTAAATATAAAACATGTGAGTGGCATCAGAGGAAATAAAACATTTAGCACTTCCCCATTCCCCCACCTATTAAAATAGGTACGCACGCCATCCCATCATGATTTAGCAAAATTATTTGAATAATTGTCATGGGTATGTTAAGTAGTAAGTAATCACGATTTTGCCACCAAATACTCATTATAGTCTGCTAATAGGAGTAACGTGATAATATTGAGTTACGCTGATCGGTAATGATGCTAATGTGGTCATCAATATATTCGTTATGTCTTGTTAGACCTCTTTGTAAACCTTTTGGTCTAATGTAGGTCTACTAGGAAGTCAATTTGTAGGGTTGATTGACAGATTTTTTGTTTTAATTTTTGGTAAGGACTTTTTGATGTTTATTAAATGATAAATGATTTTATTTCTGTAAGTAGTTTTGTACAAACACTTTTACAAGTCAATCATATTTTTTAAACTAGATGAGGTCGGCGTTCCCTATCTGACTACTCTGCTAGAAAGGCCAACTCAAACCCGGAGGTCACAGTCTCTTTTAAAGTCCCAAGATAATCTTGGTCAGATCATGTGAAGACCATTTAGATTGGTGTCTGAAATGGTCTTTTGAGGAAAGAACAATAAAGATTGTGTGGACCTGTCCAGTCAGAGCACGCATGTGTCAGTAATCGTGCAGCTCAACTCAGAACTTAAGGAGCTAACAAAACTTTTTTTCTTAACCATTTGTATTTTTTTACTGTCTCACTGCAACGCAAAGGCCTCTTCTGATACCTACGAGGAAGTGCACCCGGAAGACAAAAAAGAAATAGCCAGACAGCAGGATTAACTTAGCAGGGTTGATTGCCCAGGCTGTGCTGGCAGCCTGGAACTATAATGTACTTATATCTTCACTCTTGGAGGTGCTTTTAATGCACTACATGAGCGGTGGTGGCCCCGTGGTAGCGGGCGCGACGAGGAAACGAGCATGTCCTAGAATAAAAAAATCGAAGATATGTGACGTCTACCAACCCGCACTAGGTCCGCGTGTTAGAATACAGCCAAAGACTATATAACCACGGTGTTGTGTGCTTATATTCTCGTGTGTCCTAGTGGTTATATTCTCTGTGAATACAGCCCATTCCCTCGCGAAGAGAGGAGGCCTGTGTCCCAGCAGTGGGATCATTATAGGCTGATTATGCTGTTTATTTCATTTGATGAATATTATGATGTTAAAAAAGTGCTGATTCTCAGCCTAGTTTGAATAAATGCCTTTTGATTTGATTTTGATGCAATTTATGAACGTATAGTTAAATAGGAGTACATTAACGGATCTTTCATTTATTTCCGTTGGAGAGTTATTTATCAATGGAGTGATATCGCTCCTGAAGTTGTAGTATTTGGTATTTCCTAGTTGTCCCTTCGTTGTAGCTTAGAGCTGTCATGACTTTTTAAAATATTATCTGCCATGTCGACATAATCTTGATTAAAATACAAATAAAGCACACGTAGGTACACGTAGCAAGCGAGTGTGTTTCTCTCTAGCTCGTTACTGCCTAGTGTCATTTACAAATCAAAGATAAAACGTATACATAGGTCTAGGGGCATAAGTTTTATAGGATAGGGGAAAAACATGGGAACATCTATTGGTCGTAAACCAAGAGGTTTTCATGCAGTTTTATTTCCACCCATGCAGCTGACACACCTTTAGTTTACAAACAACTCGGAGGGCTTGTTCGGTTTTCATGAGAATTTTATAGGGCTTTACATCAGCTACAGTTCGGAATGTACCCAGACTTCTTGCTTACTATAGTAGGTAGTAGTATGTGCATGCTTAAGCTATTAAAAAAAACTTTTGGTATAAAGGCGACAAAAAGGAAAAACAAAGGCGACTTACAAACAGGGGCGACACAAAGGCACCGCCGGTCGCGCGACGAGCGGTGCCTTTGTTTCGCGTAAGATTCGCGTCGCGTGTCGCGCCTGTAGGAGCCTTGAAAGATATATAATAATAATAATAATAACTCTTTATTTCGGACTACAGGATCCATATTGTGTTAGTATTGCCTTAACTTATTGTTAGTAAATAATATTTTAAAACAAAAGCGAAAATTAATTTTGTACATGTACGTCTGTACGCACGTGTCTCTCTGCCCAGTGCCTAATAAATGGCCCATCAATTTTGTCCGCCAGAGTAACTAAAATATTGTTCGGACTACCCCGGAATCGCCGCAGCATAGACGCACTTCGCTTGCGCATAATGGCATGAAAGTCATCCAGTCTCGCTTCAGCAAACATGCTTGATGCGCTGCAAAACCGAGGCAGTCCCAACAACATCCTGAGTGCATTATTATATTGGACACGCAGGGCGTTGTAGGCCCTCTGCGTATACCTAACCCACAGGCTGCACGAGTAAAAAGTCTGGCAATAAGCTCTGAAAAGAGTTAGCTTTACTTCCTTGGTGCACCGCGCAAACCTGCGAGCAAGCATATTGCATCGGGCCGCCAACGCCCTACGCTCCCTATCAATATCCTGGTCGTCCGTGAGATCATCCGTGACCACATGACCGAGATATCTAAAATGAGTGACCACCTGCAACGGAATTCCACGCAACGTTACAGGGGGAATATTTGTAGGTGTCTTTTTAGGTACTTTGAACACCATAACTTCACTCTTAGTGGCATTATACCTCAAGCCATGAGCCTCCGCATAACTCTCACAGACAGCCAGCAGTTTTCTTAGACCGCAGATTGATGGGCTGAGCAGCACCATGTCATCAGCATAACTTATGTTATTGATCATCCTTCCATCAATAGAACATCCAACTATGGTGCCGCTCAGCCCACGCACTAGCCGGTCCACATACAAGTTAAACAAACTGGGTGAAGTTAACCCCCCCTGCCTCACACCGCAATCCAGTCCGTATGAGACTGAATGTGCGTCTGCCCACCTAACGTAATTCCTCTGACTCTCATACCAATATTTAAAAATGTGAATGCTCTCAGTAGGCAGGTCAGTATCATCTGATAATTTTTGCCACAGAATGTCATAATTTACCAGGTCAAAGGCTTTTGAAAGGTCAAGAAAACAACCATATACTGGTGTTTTCCTGTCCGTGTAGTACCGCACAGTCTGCTTGAGACACAGAATTGCACTTTCAGTAGACAAACCGGTTCTAAACCCAAACTGCGCGTCGTGTAAATTAATGTGCGTATTCAACTGCCTCTCAAGCAGACTGTCCAACACCTTGCCAATGACCGTAGCTAGCGATATAGGTCTATAATTAGTTTTGTCAGATGAGTCACCTCTCTTATTTTTTGCTATGGGAACTACTACAGTTTTAACAAGATCTTCAGGTAAATAAGAGTGACCCACACAAAGATTAAATAACATGGTGAGCAACCTAGGCAGGTGTACACCAGCGAACCTTAAATGCTCAACACTCAGGCCGTCGTGCCCGGGCGACCTACCCCGTTTCATATTATTTAACGCAGCATTAATTTGCTTGACTGTGAAACGTTCGTATACGTCGCCCTCACACAGGGCTCGAATGCCTCGCACATTAGTATTTGTAGTAAGCGGATCAACCTTAAAATGTTTCATAAACATGTTCGCTATATCACTGTTGTCCGATCAGCCGTCCACATTTGCTGGCAGGCTCGGCTGAGGATTCAGAGAGTTAGTTTGTTTCCAAAATGAACTAAACTTTTTTTCATCATGAAGGGATGCAATAAGGTCCATTTTTATCTGGACTTCATTGTTTTGACACCATTTCAATTTACTTTTAAAAATCTGTCTAGAAACTTTCATATCTTTATAAACATCTCCACATGTAGGTTTCCCATGTAAAATCCACCTTTCGAGCTCCCGCCGTGCCAACGCATGAACCGCCTTCACATGTTTATTCCATCCAGTAATGTGACGATACTTTTTCTTTACATTTGTATTATAACTAGAAATCGCAGCCGCTTGCAAAACAAAAACCATATATATCCAATATCTCCAATATATCCAATATATAACCATATATATATCCATAGCTATAGTTTCTTGCCAGTTCTTCTCCATATGTACCTACTACATTTTGGAATGGGCAACTAGCTCCATATTTCTGACTGATCAACTTCTTGACAATTCAAAAGTGCCTGTAAATTAAATAGGTTTAGTTGAAATAATCGCTTTTTTAGTTTAATTAACTAAACGAGTTTCGTAGGTAATAATTAAACACTAACAAGAGTGCAACCCCTTGCTAAAGGATTGCAGGATGGGGAGTTTTTCCACGGCATTTCCAGGAACGTATAGATAAGATAAAGCAAATGATTGCATATTGCACATAGCTACTAAACGTCTCTTTAATCAAAGATTCGCTGGTTTTCTGTGGCTATATTACTTTTTGAATAAAGGTTTAAAGATAATTTATTACTAATATGAACTGTACCGGACGGGCGTGATCGCTGGACTCGATGGATTCGTAGGAGGTCGTAGTACCTACTCGGAATATACGGCATCCAAATAGGCCCCTCACTGTCTCAGCGGCGCTGACATCCTGTACCGACAGGTTGCGGGTATTTTCCTATTGTGACTATATCCTGAAGTCTGGGTGGATACGGGTGTTTCGTGGCGAAATAACACAACATAATTATGATAGTTTACAAGTACACAGAGTTATTAAGGAAGCACTTACGGGTCTGTTCAGGTCGTTTGCTAATTACTATTTAAGTCTTATTCTGACTTTCCGATGACTACAAATATTCGAGATTCTGTGTTTACTAAGCTACTATTGATCTTTACCGTAACGAGGACCCTGTTTTGCTTCCTTATTTTAAACTTTTCTCATCTTTATTTTCACTAAGTACAGGGTACAATTTGGGTTAAAATACATAGAAAAATGCAATCGTTAGGCGATTTTAAGGTATTTTTAGGAAGCTTACATTATTACTTATATATCGAAACTATAATTATTATAACATTTACATAAACAATCTGAGATATAACTCTTTGAGAGGCTAAATCTTACGAGCTATATTACGAACAAAGTACAAAAACAATCGTAGTTTTGATTAATGGCCTTAAGGGCTGGTCTTTTGACCTACAAAATTTTAGTATTTAAAATACCAAAGTTCAACTCTTCAGGGCGTGAAGCGCCTCTGAACGAGTGTCGGTTAGACCAACTTTACATAGTTATTTACATAAGCTATTATCTCAGTTGAACAGGCCTTTTCGAACAATTAATCGTACTATTAAGAAAGGTACGTCCAGGGCTAGGTCTCGGTCTAGTTTACCTGGACGCCCCAAAAAACTATATGATTTAACCTATAAGGGCTATTCAACTGAGATTTTACGTTACTTAGAAGCTATTCGGAAATTAATCATATTCAAATTACACGATTCTAAATTATTGCTATTTGAGTAAACTGCAAAACTATTGGGTGACATCGTCGCGAACATGAACTTAAAAAAAATGAGATGCTAAGTGCTTACATCTAAATAATAATATATTATTTGCCTCTGGGGTGTTGGCGACGTTACAGGGTACATATTATATGTTTCTTAAGTTTTGCTTTAAATGTGTCTTTTTTTTATACGTTGCCCCACCCTAGGAATTTCTCCTGTATTGTGGGTGCGTTTACAAACATTCAAACTCACATACACAAACAGCCAGACCCGGAACAACTACTTGTAGGTCATACAAATATTTGTTCCGTGCGGGAATCGAACCAGCGACACGCAGCGCAGCAGTCAATCGCTTAACCACGGCGCACGGTGGATCGAAAATCGGCTGTAGAAGACATAGGATCTCGATTTCTTAAATGTTATTTTTTTTGCTGGAAATGACTTCTGCTGATCATTACTGTTCTATAAAATGTCATATGAAGTAAATGTGTGCACAAATGGAAGAGTTATAATTTTTATAAGAAAAAAATGTATGGAGCTACTATGAAAAATCGAATTATCTCCTAAACGGCATGTTTAACCGTAATATCCTTGGAGGTGGTCATAGTGCTAATTATTTATAATTTTTTGGTTGCGGATTTGATGAAAAATTTCATGCCGTTTTTTTTTAAAAAATCGTCAAAATATTTTCATTTGTTTTTTCATATGAAACGATTCCTTTTAGTGTTTATGTTGAAGAACACGGACTTTTAACTACACGTAACCTGACAACGAGAGTGATAAGGAAAATTTGTAAAAAAATTATATATGTACTTATTTGTAAATTTGTATTTGAGTCTGTTTGGGTTTTTTTTTGTAATTTAATGATATTTTGTCTTTTTTTTAATTTATTTTACTTTATTTTACAAATGCTTAGTATTAATTCCTTAAATTAAATTATTTTGTATATAATATAACTTTATATGTTACTTAAATAAGAGTTTGATAATCTTTTTTTATTTAAATTAGTAAAAAGGTGTCAAAAAACAGCAATTTTTTTATTTAATTTTTCTTGTTTTGTGTGTTCTTAATATTTGGGTTAATAACATATCGAACTTTTTAACTTGGACACTAAAAGGGATCGTTTTACATGTAAAAATAAATAAAAATATTTTGACGATTTTTTTTAAAAAAACGGCATTAAATTTTTCGTCAAATTGGCAACCAAAAAATCATAAATAATTAGCACTATGACCACCTCCAAGGATATTACGGTTAAACATGCCGTTTAGGAGATAATTCGATTTTTCATACTAGCTTCATACAAATTTTTCGTAAAAAAAATATATTTCCTTCGTTTTTGGGCAGAATTAACTCGGGTGTCATTTTTGTACATAGTAATGATCAGCAGAAGTCATTTCCAGCAAAAAAAAATAACATTTAAGAAATCGAGATCCTATGTCTTCTACAGCCGATTTTCGATCCACCGTGCGGCGCCAACCGTGCAGTCATTTATACTGTCTCACTTCTTTATATCCTCCGGTAAATCATTGAACAGCTGTGCTCCCTCAACCAATATTGCTTTTTTTGTGAATATTTATGTACCTGAAGTAATCAGCCCTCTACTGTCCTTATCCCAATTGTGGGGTCACCGCAGAATGTCTCGTTCACACAATCTCCAATTTATGTCAATAAATAGGTACAGCTATAATAATAATAAACAGTTGAATTAAATCTACGTATATCAAGCAGCAAGGTGTAATAAAGAACTCGGAAATAATAATAGTTTACAAGATAATAGAACAGCAATAAACCAGTTTAAATTATTCAGTTGCCCACTGCCTAGTTTTAAAATTAGTTTATAATGGAATGTTAGAATCTTTTATAGATGTTCTAAAAATACTTAATATAGTCATAATAAAATTCAAGTTCTGTAGTTTCTAAACCACTAGGTATGATATGAAGAAATATGATGATGATGATGTTATGATATGAAATAAGGTGGTGACTTTAGAAGACAACGATTCAGATGCAGAAGCAAGGGGTATCTATCTTTCCACCCGCCTATGGGCACGCCAAAATTGCGGCGGTAAGGCCCCTCTTTGAGGAATGGCTTGAGAGGCGCCACGGCGTCCTCACCTTCCGCCTGACATAGGTCCTCACCGGACATGGCTGTTTCGGGTGGTTCCTGTTTCGGATAAGGCGGGAAGAAACGCTCGGGTGTTATCATTGTGTGGATCGACCGGACGACCCGGTGGAGCATACGGTGGAGGTCTGCCCGGCTTAGGCGGAGCACCGTCGTGTCCTCGTGGCGGCGATCTCTCCCGTCCGGACCTGGTCCAGGCCATGGTACGGATCGAGAGGGAATGGGAAGACGTCACCTCCTTCTGCGAAGCAGTCATGCTCGCGAAGGAGGAAGCGGAGCGCGTGAGGGTGACGCAATCGTTGCGCCCTCACGCCCCAAGTCACCGCAGGAGGAGACACTCTGGGCGTCCGGAGTCGATAGCCGACTCCCGGCCACCGTAGGCGCGGGCTTGCGGACGGCGAGCAATGGGCAGCTCGCCTTCCGGTAAGGACCAGGCCCAGGTCGACGGCGCGTCGTGTTTCACGCGCGCCTCAAAGAGATGTCAGCATCATTGACGGGGTCCGATAGGGCCGATGCCTGCCGGGGTCGCGGATTGTTCGAAAGAGTTATCGTGGCCCTGGCGCACAGGCAACTGAAGGAACTCGGGTGGGTTTTAGTCAGTAAGAGTCTGATACGCCCTTCCGCTCCGCCCAGAGCGGGAGAGGTCATTTGATTATTTCCCACCCAAAAAAAAAAAAGCCACCCGCCTAATGATATCACCCTCACTAGTTCACTATTGACCAAGGGGCTCGCAAGTTTAACTACAAATAAGTGATTAAAAGGACAAAGAAGAAACAGGATGTATTTTTTTGACCTGTTGGTCATTTCCTTGTTCCAAAACAAACGGTTAAATAAAATTAAACAAAGACACATGTGCTAACCCTATGTCACATAAAAGAACTCGGAGGCACGGGCTACAAAGGATTTAGATTCCTATTTGTCATAGCATTAGCAAGATTACTTATCACTTTATCATATTTATGTGACACGACTGTGAGACAGGCATGGACCGCACTGCGAGCTCTCATGACATACATGAGACGAGGGCGTGAATGAATACGAAGCTCTCATTGGCTGAGAAGAATTGCAGTTACTACGAACGGTTTTATCAGTTCGAGTGTGTCGGGAGATTACTGTGGAGAGGTTTGGGACAAATAAGTTGTGGTAATGAATGCTTAAGTGCGAACATGCTTACTGTGGAGCTGATGATTGATGTAGTTCAGGCTGTATATGTAGGTTGTGGATACATTTTGAAAGGTCAAAGCAAGATTAAATTGGTAGGTACTAAAGATGAAGTGGCTCCCGATCCGCTTTCGCAGGAACACTCGGATTTTATGTCTCTTCAACATCTTACTAAACCCGTCTTATCCTACATACGTGCTGAGCGATTTTCTTACGCTCGCCCTAGCGACGCACCGTGTAGATCACACCTTAGATCCCTCCTTAAATCTAATCCTCGTAAAACAAGCTACTATTCTTATTTTTTCTCTAACTCACTTTTAACTCACTATTCTTATTTTTTCTTTAACTCACTTCCGCCTAGCAATTGAGATTTAGAATCTATGTCTCATTTCAAATATCGAATAAAAGTATGTTCTTTTTATTTTTGTTACGCGATATCTCTAGCAATTGTGGATCGATGTCGAAAATCTTATTTTATATAGATAGGGTATGCCTCAGCGATGGTCCCATATACATTTTAATAATTTTGCTTCAGTAGTTTTTCAGTAAGCTTCAATAATACGTATTTTTTCCACTTAGATGTTATAACTTTCTGTCACTGTTATTGACATAGCAAGGAGTTGTAGGTTCCAAATTTGTGTCAGGTAGGTACCACAACTAAAAAGTGAAAAATAAAAACTTTTTTACAACAGAAAGCAACTGACTTCCAAAAAAAATACTACAAAGTGAAAAATTACTAAGTCATTTCGGAAGTCGGCGGCAAAAAAAGAAAATTACAAAACCAAAGACAAGTTTTCACTTTGAAATAGTGTTTTTTTTTGGAAGTCTGTTGTTTTTGATTTGTAAAAAAATATTTTTAGTATTTCTATAAATTAAACACCAATCTGTATTTGCTTCCATGATAAAGAGATGATATTATATTGTTCATTTGTTTTGAGATTGCTAACAATCACACAACAAATACCATAGCTAGAACATGTGTCATTTTGTTGGACATAGGAGTTTCTCGGAACTAAATAACTGTGTATATTCCGAGCGGTGTATGTTTGATACAGACAAACAATCAATAGAGTAAGTACCTAAGTTTGCGTGTATGTGTGATGAATTTCACCGTTTTCCTCGGAATTCTTCCATTTTTGCTCTGTTAAAAGGGTGACCATTGAGTTTCTTGCCCGTTCTTTTACTTAAGAATCTACTACGCTTTGGAATGGGCAAATAGCTTCAAAATTTTTGACTGACCGACCCCTTGACATTTCAAAAGTGCCTGTAAATGGTTTACATAGCATAATCAGCCCATTATGCTCCTACTGCTGGGACACAGGCCTCCTCTCTTCAAGAGGGAGTAGGCTGTAATCTACCACGCGGGCACACTGAGGGTTGGTAGATGTCACATGTCTTCGATTTTTGGTTCTAGGCTATGCCGGTTTCCTCACGATGTTTTCTTTCACCGTTTTGAGAGCAGTGGTGATTAAATTATTTAAGTACACAAAGTTTTGCGCCTGTCTGGGTTCGAACCCACAACCTACAACTTGTAAGTCGGGGTCGTTACCACTGGGCCATCATTGCCCTCTTAAAAATAATGTAAATGGTTTAGTGGAAATAAATGCTTTGAATTTGAGTTTTTCATATGCTGTGTAGGATATCTTTCGGGACAACTCAGGCGTAGGATAGGAACTAGTGCTCGTCAACCTGACCCCTGTACAATATTTATCAGACGGAGTTTTTCTACGAGGATTTCCAAAAAATACTTTAGAAAAAGTCATTTAGATCCTCCTCAGATGAATCGCCTTTTGCTACGGTCAGTACATTCTATGTTTTGTCAGTTCTGTTTCTATTGAGGTCACTGTACGCTGTGCACCTTTTGAATGGTGGATGAAAGTTTTTTCCAAAAGTGGTAGAAGATACCTATTCGAAACGAGACTTATTCAGGCTGTACCAAATGAGCGCTGATGCCTTTACTAGCCCGCGGCACGGCGGTGCGCCGGCGCCGCGTCGCCGCTGACGTATAATTTGTCGGCTGCGGCAGCGTCATCGGCGTGATCGGCGTGTATGGTGAAAATCAGTAGCGAAGGGTAAATTTTTGTAAGAGGTAAGCCGGAGTACATATCTTTAATTTGATTATATTAATTGTTTGATTATGTTTTTGACTGTGTCATTTTTCAAAGGGAAGCCGGCAGGAATCGAGTTATATAGAAACTTCGCCACTGGTGAAAATACCAGAAAAAGCTCTTTAAAGCGGGCGGGGCTCCAATTCTGAGAGCTTGCGAGTCTCTTCAATTCCTTCATCCAGGAAAGTACAGCGCCCGAGGTGCAAAGGTTCTGTATATAGACCCATCTCACTTCATAGCCACGTGTAGGTTTCTGCAACTGTTTTCGAGAATCGTCACGAACCGTCTCACCAGGAGATTTGTGACAAGAACAAGCCGCGTTTCGAAAAGACTTCAGTACCGTAGACCATAGCCATACTGTTCTGCAAATTGCACAGATGACCGAAAAGTTCAATCAGTCGCTTTGTATGGCATTTGTAGACTACGAGGACTCCATCGAAATATGGGCAGTTCTGGTCTCTGTGCAACGATGTCATACATATTGGCTGGCGCTACATCGAAGGGTTGAGATGTTTTAATGACGCTACCACGACGACTGCCCACATCCAAGATAAGGAAACCAGCCCCATTCAACTGCTCAGTGGGGTGAGACAGGGAGATGTGATATCCCCGAAATTGTTCATCAATCTGTTGTCTTCCAGACACGACTGGACTACAAAATCAACGTGCACGGCGAGTAATCACATCTCACATCTCCGCTTTGTCGCTGGGACAGTTAGACCAGATGCTGCACTGCCTATGACTGAAATGAAGCCAAAACAAGTTCACTTAAGTCACTTACAACTTACACGTCTTAATGCAGTATGTCTATATGGAAGTCATGATCACAACTTCGAAAAAGAATCTGGTAAAATAATCCCGTTGGGTTGGGCAGCGTGGAAAACTTCGCTAGGTCTTCTCTTCGCCCATACAACAGTGATTAAAGGTCTTTCACGTGCTATTTTGCTCATATAACAATGTTTTATTTTGGCGTAAATAAATACGTCGAAATAAACCAATAAATACAATGTTTAGACATTTGTAGTATTTAGTTTACAAGTACACACATCATAAGTGTCTAGGGATCAAGCACGTTTTTACTATTTACTAAAAGTTAGGTTTTTAATTATATTTTATGTAAGTAACTCCTATGGATGCTTTTTTAGTAAATTTCGTCATGTGAAAAGGGAATAGTTTTAGAATTTTGGTCAAAAGAGGAACATCTTCTGTCAAGTCGTATTCCTATATAATCCTGCAACGGGTTTGAGGCCAAATCAGTAAAATTTCTGCCATACTTCTGAGTGGAATCAATACAAAAGAACGTTATTATGGAGAGAAGACGACATTTGAGCCGAGGAGAAATGATCAGAGCCGTGGGAATGTTGGAAGCGGGTTCTCGGCAACGTGCTGTGGCGATCGCTCTGGGCACTACGCAGAGTGTTATAAGTCGACTCTGCACACGTAAACGCAGCGTGGCAGAGCGACAAAGAGGACGAGCTCGCCGACAAGATCGTTACATACAAATTACTGCTCGACGAAATCGTACACACCTCTACATTACATAGACAATTGTACAATAAGAGTTTTAAGGAAATCCTATACAATGCGACATCAGCTTATACTGGAACTGTGTAGCTTGATATGTAGCCGTGTGTACAATGCCCGCGATGATGTTGGTTACGAGGCTTCATAGCTCTTCAAGGATATTAATAAGCGATCAAACAATAAGAAATCGGTTGCATGAATGAAGTCAATCTCCGTTCCCGAAGGCCGCTACGCGTACCACCTATTGAGCCCCCCAACCGCAGAGTCCGTTTACAATGGGCTCCTGAACACAGAAATTGGGCAGAAGAAAGTGGCGTTTTGTGTATTTTTCTGACAAATCTCCATTGGGTAGGAATCCTGGACGTCAAGAATGTTTAAAGTCATGCCAGGAAGTCCATGCATACAGTGGTGGGACAATCTTGATATCGGCGGGCATTTGGATCGTCGGAAGAACCGAACTGATTTGGATCAGAGACAATCTCAATGCACAGATTTACGCTGAAATAATTGTATCAGATGTTGTAATTTTTTTGCGGACCCAATTTGGTGCTTCATTTCTGATTGTGCATGACAATGCACATCCACACACTGCCAGAGTTGTTGCAAACACACTTGCCGCCGGCAGCTAATATCAACGTCCTACCAAGGCCAGCGTAATCGCCAAACTTGAAGCCCATTGAGTACGCATGGGATATGCTTCAAAGAAGAGCTCTGCCTAATATGTATGTCGTAAACACAAACAGGATTGACTAAGATGAAAAATCCTGCATAAGCAAAAATCCCCAAGTCTTTATTAATTAATGCAAAAACAGAGAGTAGGTACTTCGTCGACCTACCTACACGTCATACGAAAACATTTTATTGAATCAATATAAATAGACTTTTTTATTGAATTTCATTTAACACTTTTGCTGGTGTATATGCGTTGTATCTAAAACTAGAATCTTCTATACCTACATAATGGCTGAACGAATTTGGATGAAATTAGACACACAGATAGTTCATAACCTGGATTAACCAAAGGGTTCTTTAAATTCCTGTGGGATAGTTTCCGACATACACGCGGGCGTAACCGCGGGCAAAAGCTAGCATAAATTGTTTAAACATTTGCGCCTATGACCCCGTCAAAAAAGTCGGCGTCGGCGGAGTGGCAAAACATGTCCGGCGACGTGCGCCACTCCGATCGGTGCACACCTCTAGAACCAAAAGACGTCCACTGCTGGACATAGGTATCTCCCAAGCACCGCCACTTCGACCGGTTCTGTGCTCCTCGCATCCAACAGATTCCTACGGTCTTCACTAGGTCATTGGTCCACCACATGGGGCCTTCCAACGCTAAGTCTTCCGATACGCAGTCGCCGAGGAACTTTCTTGCCCGTTCTTCTCCATAGGTACCTACTACGCTTTGGAATGGGCAACTAGCTTCATCTTTCTGACTGACCGACCCCTTGACAATTCAAAAGTGCCTGTTATTGGTTTATTTGAAATAAATGCTTTGAGTTTGAGTTTTTTTTGAGTTTGAACCATCAAGCAAGTGGAAAAGGAAGCGTGGTGATCAATGCTCGTGCAGCCATCTCTGTACAAAAAACTTTGTACAAGTACTTAACATTCTGATGCTGAACACGGAGCTCTGTGCTGGTAAATATAGGTTTGCCGATTAAGGCCATGGTTTGCCAATCACTGACAAGGTTTTGCATTGAATTGTTTTGCTTCAGGGATAGGTACACAAAGCTATGCTCAATAATGCCAATTAAAAAGCGATTTGAGTAGATTCAGTTATACAGCAGTTTTCGATCGAGATTGAACATGGTTAATTGTCATCATTCTACTACCCTACATTGGGGCTGCTGTCAAACCGAAACTCAAAGTATTTATTAGGCACTTATGAATTGTCAAGGAGTCGGTCATTCAGAAAGATGATGCTAGTTGCCCATTCCAAAGCGTGGTAGTTACCTATGGAGAAGAACGGGTAAGAAACACCATGGACACTCTTTTAAATTATATTGTTACAAAAATATTAGTTACATCGGTAATGTTAAACTTATAAGTGCGAATGATGTAAAAAAAAACGTATACTTTAAAAGCATAGTATATCTATGGTTAAAAACGTCCAGAGAACAGCAACCAGAAACAAACAGAAACACAATCCAAAAATTAAAAAACTAAAAAACCCGATGCGTTTCTGTGTAATTTGGAAATGTAAAACCCTAAAACAAGAAAGTCGTCATACCCGATTGCACTTAACTTAAAAATAAGTTTGATTTCGGAAGTCGATGGCCTAAAACGAAAATAATAAACCAAAGACACCTTTTTTAAATTACTGTTTTTTTATATATACCCAGTGTCACTCTCACAGTATTATACGAATCTAACGACACCTCTCAAGCTAAAATCCATCAAACCGTTCAGGCTGCAGAGCGTGCTAAACAATTATACATACATACATACATACATACTCTCGAAAAACATAACCCTCCTTCTGGCGCAGCCGGGTAAATACTTAAAATAAGCCGTGGCAGCTAAGAGATGACCAGTCCCAACTGACGACGCGGTGTCGCATGTCTTATTGTTCCTTACATTTCTATCATCCGTTATTTTAGTATTTCCCATTTTCTCTACAACTTTCTTTCTAGCATTGGATTAACAATGATTGATTGTACTATCATTATCATCATCTTCCCAGCCTTTTCTCAACTATGTTCGGGTCGGCTTCCAGTCTTTCCGGTTAGACTGGAGACCACAGCTGAATATTCCAGTACCTATATGTCACTGTTTATTTCTAACATTTCATATTTCTCTCATTAGAATTCTTTGCTTAACCTGTCATCATAATTTTATCTTTATTTTATTGACTCTACCCACGCGGTATTGCATGTACTTACATAATTACAAAGTGTACTTCAAGGCGTTTGTGGTGCGAGTACCTACTTGCTACCTGCACCTCGTCATGGCAGAGGACTTTTGGCCGCAAGGTGTAATGTTCCGTCGCTTCCGCGGACAAGTGCCACACGATCGCACAAAGTCAGTGCTCGAGTGAAGTGTGTTTTACTAACTTAGTTTTAAGTTTATATACTAACACACTTTGTACTATTATGATATATATGTTAGTCTGTAAGGTATTTATCTATGGGCCAAAGTAGCCTGAAAATAAAGGATTTATTATTATTATTATTTATTTATCTCTTCACATTTCTCGGGACCCTGGGACCCCGGACCTTTGGAAGGCATACGAGGGGCCGAAGCCAACTCGCAGAGGCCCGTTAGACGTTTTTAATGAAATGAAGCACCAACCGACGATTATCCCTGTTCGGACTATATAAGTGCACCCAAGGACAACCCCCGGTTGGTGTAGGACTATTGCAAGATATGGAAACAAATATATAGGACTATGGATTTGGGTAGCTTAAGTGGACTGGTTATCTAGGAGTATGGAAAGACTATGGCCCCTGCCTGACCAATGTTTTATATAAAATACACAGATAAAATGGCAGAGGGTGACTTGCACACTCAATAATGGGCCCCCGAATATGGTCGCTAGCACATAGTGTCGAAGTGACAAAGGGGCAACATGTCCTGAGGTGCTTATGAGGAGTGGAGAGGTATCCCACGGCTATCAGGACAATCCCGGAAGTACGGTCAAGATCCCTACCAGCATCTTACTGGAATACTTCCTTCCTCCGAGCACGTTTGCTCTTGCGAATCTCCACTCTAGCCGGCCAATAAAGGCAAGAAAGAGGCGGGAGCACTGTCCCTCTTCATTGTTCACTCCAGCCGGCCAATAAAGGCAAGCCAGAGGTGAGGAACAAGACTTCTCCCGGGAGATAGGGTCCGTGGGGTCGCTACTGCCCAACAGCTCGCCACTTGCTGCCCTGCGGGTTTTCAGAGCCACGTTAGCCACGCCAGTAATTTCTTATTCGTGTGTCCGCCCCCCACGTGATTAGATGGTCAATCAGGACGTGTGGTTGTTTAGGGGGCTTATTATTATTATTATTATACAGGGATTAGTCTGACTTCAGGAAAACAGTTGTCTTCGTGAAAACTGGTTCATAATACATTCATGTGTTACAAATGATGTATGAAAAAAAATAGTGATGTTGTTTTATAGAGGTATGAGTAACAGGTTGTAAAGCTCACTCATACTCTATAGAAAAGGGAGGATCCTCCGACCAGACGGGTGTTGTGTCTGGTGGGCAACTGCCCGATGTTTTGATGTCGGGACGTTGTACATACATGCTAGTTGCGCGGTAAACTCTGCTTGCGCGATGTAGGATTTGCGTGATGGCAGTGTGACGCGTAGCTCCCATGTGGCGATGTAGATACCGCTACAATGTCAACTGCATTTATTGTCTAGTATGTTAGTATATTTTGGCAGGCAGGGTGGAAAGTTAATCGAAATCGGAGTAATTGAGATTTAGAGCTTTAAGTACCCATTTCATAATATAATTATGCTAAGAGCGTTATGTTAAGAGTGGTAAGACCATATTGCCAAAAGGGTTGTTCAAGGTCGAAGAAAGGCGAACTTACAAGAACAATAAGAAGAAAGAAAGAAGAATAAGAATAAGAAAATAATAAAGAAGCAATAAAAGCTTCAAAACAGATTGTATTAAGTTTTTCACACCACGTCGGAACAGCATTTTATCCTTCCTTTGCTAAATCTGTCATCATTATGTTATCTATAATAGGTTTATTGACTCTACCCACGCGGTGCTTCATGTAATTACAATGTGTCTTAATTACACAGTTTAATATGTTGATATAGGGATCAGACAGACATCAAGAAAACGGCTGTCTGCGAGAATGCAGATACATATTTAATCGTTTGTTAAAGGACGAATAAAGACGAACTTACAGGAAGAATAAGAAGAAAGAAGAGGAAGAAGAAAAAAGAATAAAGGCAGGCTTCTTCTGGGTAAGCTCACTCCATCGTCGACTTTGTCTCTGTCATCTCTGACCTAGACTAGAGTCAAGAGCAAACCGATCTCAAATAAAAAATAAAGAAACAATAAAAACCTCAATACAAATTGTAGGTTTTCACACTATGTCGGAACAACATTTTATCCTTCCTATAACAACAAAACAGGCAAAGTTGTTGTCGAAGTTATTCCCAGAAAATGAAACGGATACTTCAGATTCAACAAAATTACTAGTAAAGGCGTAGCAGGCGTGACAGGCTGTGTTAAGCTACGAATATAAAGTAGCCTAGTAGCCTATCAGCCATAACTATAATGTTTTCCTCGTTTAGGTAAGTAGGTCTATTTAAAACTTTGCCCGGCAGTTGGATTTGCACGATATTAGGACAATGTATGATGTTGGTTCTATGTACATGTGTGTGTATTCGTGTATAGACGAAACACTCTCCCAGATTAATAAAAAAATGGAACCGATTTTTTAGGTATAAAATTATCTTCGGATAAATTAACTGAACTTACCGTGACTTCCTGAGCGCTAAAGGTAAAGCAAGGAAGAAGGGTTATAGGTTTTTATTGACCGGAAGGAAGTCAATATTTGCGGTTCCAAGTTAAATATAGTATTATTGAGTTTTATAGATTCGTTTTTAACAAAAAATGAAGGGTACCTTTTTGCGGTAGAGCCATTATCGTACCTACCTTCTGTACCTTGTTGTTTATAAGTAACCTTGATGACATGATGAGCTACAGTTTTAATATACAATTATAGTACACAATGGAAATGTGGAGTATGAAGGTAAAACCTATTAGATAACTAGATGACTTCATCGAAAGGAAGGATACCGAAGTACCTATTTAGTAGGTACCGATAGGTAAGAAGGGAAATTAAAAAGCCGAACATAGTATTCGAACTTTGAAGCATCTAAGTACATAGGCACATAGCTAAGTACCTACGAGGGCGACACTGAAAGTTATTAGAACTGGCCACTTGTAAACGATATAATAAAAAAAATAAGTTTAAATTTTGAAGCTGGAACTCCTTGCCAATATTATTGTCTGTGTATATTATGTATTGTATTCATTTGTTTATGATTTGGCGGCAAATTGAAAATTGTCTGTGTCATGTCAGCATGAAATTAATGCGAGAAAATTTTCGTACAATGATTTTTTATGTCTTTCGATGTCATTTAAGTCAATAAGAAAGTTATGATAGACTTCGATTGGCCTTTCACGATAAAGGCCCATTTCGTGCCACTGTTTACAACTGGTTTAATGAATTTAAACGTGGTCGCACTAATCTCACCGATGATCCGCGTGAGGGACGGCCTTCTACGGCGACGACTAAAGATAACATGTGTGTTGTGCGGCGTATGATAGAGACTGACAAAAGAGTGACTTATCAGCAGATTCGGACAATCTTGGGCATCGGTATGAGTCAAGTGCAGAAAGTCCTCCATGAACATTTAGCGGTCAGGAAGGTTTGTGCTCGGTGGATACCTCATAATTTGACAGAGGCCCAAAAACTCCGTCGTGTTGATTGGTGTAGTGAAATGGTTCAAAGATTTAACGGAGGTGACTCAAATGCTGTGTTCGACTTACTTACGGGTGACGAAAGCTGGATTTATTGTTATGAGCCTGAAACTAAGAGACAGTCTGCTGTCTGGGTGTTTCCTTCCGAGGAGTTGCCAACTAAAGTGAAGAGAGGTCGAAGTGTTGGAAAAAATATGGTGGCGTCGTTCTTCGGAAGGACAGGTCATTACGCAACAATTGTTTTAGAGGATCAAAAAACAGTTACTGCGGAGTGGTACACTAACAATTGTTTGCCACTTGTCTTGAAAAAAGTGCGGGAGAAAAGACTTCGCAGTAGGATCCTCCTGCACCACGACAACGCATCGTCGCACACCGCCAAGCAAACAATTGACTACTTGGCGACGTCAGACGTGGAATTACTGGGTCACCCGCCCTATAGTCCCGATTTCGCACCTTGCGATTTTTATTTATTTCCGAAAATAAAAGAAAATCTTCGAGAAAAACGTTTTATGGACGCCTAGGAAGCAGTGTCTGCATTTCAAAATGCCGTCGAATAGACCCCTAAGGACGAGTGGGCAAAGTGCAGCTATGTATTGATGTAAATGGACACTATTTTGAAAAGATATAATAAAACTGATAACTTGCTAGTTTGTTCAGTTTTTGATTTTCTAAGAACTTTCAGTGTCACCCTCGTACTACGCTTTGGAATGGCCAATTAGCTTCGTATTTCTGACTGACTGACTCCTTGACAATTCAAAAGTGCCTGTAAATGGTTTAATTGAAATAAATGCTTTGAGTTTGATTTTAGCTTAGTACATCAATGTTGCGGCGATTCAGGGGTAGCAGTATTTTAGCTATACTGGCGGACAAGGTTGATGGAGCACTTCTCAGGCTCTGGGCTGGCAGACATGTGCGAGCACATATTCATGTCGCCAATTAATATATAATTATAGTATTTTTAAGTTACTGACTTTACTAATATAGACTAAGATGATACTAACACTATACGGAAACCTTGGTCTGAAATATTATTATTGAACTTGAATTTATTCTTCTTCGCGATGATTCCATTTAGGTATAAGTTTCGACCAGCTAATCTATTCTTTCACCGTGAAAGCTTAGGTGAAGACAGATTAGTTGAGCTTGAAGTGAGCTGGCAATAGTGTCAATCCTTCAGGTGGAATGGCAGCTCACTACAAGACCACTTCACTTAAGTTTTCACGGTGATATTTCTGCAGAATAGATCGGCTGAACTCAGTCACGTCGACAGCGTCAGCATTGACCTTGCAATGGCCTTTCATAGTGCAGGTGTTGTCGTTTGAGCTGCAGCTCCACAATGGCTTTGCAGATCAATTAAATCATTATCATCATCATCATCAGCCTATATTTGCCCACTGCTGGACTTAGGCCTCTCCTAGTGAACGCCACTGAGCCCGATTCTCGGCTCTCCTCATCCAGTCTCTGCCAGTCGCCTTTCGCAAGTCGTCACTCCACCTGGCCGGCGGGCGTCCCACACTTCGTTTGCCTAAACGCTTCTAGACCTCGCTTTTTCCAACAATTGTCGGTTCTGGGAGAGATGTGACCAGCCCATTGCATAGTCTTTGGGCTATGTCGGTTACCGTAGTTCTCTGACGGATAACCTCGTTTCGGATTTTATCCTTCAGAGAGACTCCAAGCATAGCCCTCTCCATAGCTCGCTGCGCGACTTTAAACTTATGGACCAGTCTCACCATGATCAATTAAATAAGCACGAGAAAAGAAAATCTGTAAATGATATGCCATGGAAAGAAGCATCTTAGGTACTCTACTTGGAGATTTGAAGACAAACCAAATGTGTTTTTTACTCCGTCTCTTGTAAGACAAAAATAATCAAAGAAGGAAGTTGTACGGAGATAGAGAACGGTTCAAAATACACATAAGCCTGTAGATAAAACTGAGCCCAACACGCATACAGCATCAACAGATATGAAGAAATATATTAACGATATCAGTTCGCTGATAGAACACTGTGATACCACTAAGATAGTGGCGTATTTCAAGGAAGTGACAAGTGACAGATGATCATGATTTGAACCTATCTTATAGATTATATTTGGAGGAAAGACTATAAAGTAAAGTTAACCGCTACATCAGTGGTAGCAATTTAACATTGACAACGCCCTAATGTCGTAGCTGTAAGGGCGATTTTCTTAGTGCAAATATTAACACTGATGAGCGGTTGACTATAAGTACCAACATGAAGACGTAAACGTAGGGTTTTTTTTTTTTTTTTTGGGTGGGAAATCATCAAATGACCTCTCCCGCTCTGGGCGGAGCGGAAGGGCGTGTCAGACTCTTACTGACTAAAACCCACCCGTGTTCCTTCAGTTGCCTGTGCGCCAGGGCCACGGTAACTCTTTCGAACAATCCGCGACCCCGGCAGGCATCGGCCCTGTCGGACCCCGTCAATTATGCTGACAACTCTTTGAGAAGCGCGTGGAACACGACGCGCCGTCGACCCGGGCCTGGTCCTTACCAGACGGCGAGCTGCCCATTGCTCGCCGTCCGCAGGCCCGCGCCTACGGTGGCCGGGAGTCGGCTATGGACTCCCGACGCCCAGGGTGTCTCCTCCTGCGGCGACTAGGGGCGTGAGGGCGCAATGATTGCCTCTCCCTCACGCGCTCCGCCTCCTCCTTCGCGAGCATTACTGCTTCGCAGAAGGAGGTGACTGCTTCCCATTCTCTCTCGCTCCGTACTATGGCCTGAACCAGGGCCGGATGCGAGAGATCGCCGCCGCCGATCGCCGCCACGAGGACACGGCGGTGCTCCGCCCAAGCCGGGCCGACCTGCACCGTATGCTCCACCGTGTCCTCTGGTCGATCTACACAATGCCAACACCCGGGCGTTTCCTCCCGCCTTATCCGAAACACGTAAACGTAGGCTAAGACTTATCCCAAATTTGTTTTTATTAGGGTTCCGTAGTCAACAAGGAAACCTTATAGTTTCGCCATGTCCGTTCGTCTGTCCCTCTGTCCACAGCTCTCTTAGAACTAGAAAGCTGTAATTTGCCATGGATATACATATTAGTCACGCCGACAAAGTGGTAAAATAACACTTTGAACAATTTTTTTTTTGGGAATCTGGTCTACTCGTAAAGCGGGGATGTCATCAACAAAATTCGATCTAAACAAAAGCGGCCACATTCATTTAGATCGTATTTTGTTGCTTCGTGTCACAATAAGAAAGTTTATAAAAGGCATTAGAAAATTCTAGACACACTTACCGAGGTCGCTTATTGAAAATTTCGTTTTCAAAATTCCTTCTCAGTCGCGAGTAAAATTTTTTAAAGGAGTGGCGCTAGTGATCCCGTGTGCGCCCTCTTAGAGTGCAAATTTTTATTACAGTCAAGTGTGTCCCCCCTGCCAGCTAAATGGTTGTTTTTGGATATCGTCGGCCTAATTCGTTAACCTGCTAAGTCCATTTTGACTTAGTTTACAGGACAAAGAAAAATCTGAATAATATCTCTATTAATTAAGCAATCGAAATTCTGAAAATCCCGTTGGTTTCTATAATTTTTCTTGATATCTTAAGAATATAATGTAGCAGCATAACTTATACACATTTTATAAAATTTTAAAAACAATTATTTATCAGTTTGTTGAGGTGAAGTTTCAATTTGCTTGAGAACTTAGCAGTTTTTTATTTAAATTGAGTTGGTGTATAGATTTTGATGCGTCGCAAACGGCACGTGGGTCTGGGAACGTTGTCAGTACAAAAATGAGGTCCCAACGGGATTTAGCAGGTTTGCGTTGTGGAGATTGACTGGTGGTCAGAAAGCAGTTTTTCGGGCATAGCATTTATCACCTTTTCTGGCTAATATCACAGTTATTCCTTAAACGATACGATTAGATTGAACTTTTTAACTGGTATAAAAAGTAAATTTTGCCAAAAAATGGACTTAGCAGGTTAACGAATTAGGCCGACGATGTGTCAAAAAATTCACGGTAGTAGTAGGTATACATATATAGTAGTAGGTATATACGAGTATATACGAGTATATGACGAAGTTAAAAGGGAAACTATCACAGCTCAGTAGGCTTTACAAGTAATAGTTGACCAAGTTACATTGGCAGTTGGCATATACAGGAAAACATGTTTTTCAATTACAACGTTAACTTTGTTCTTGGAATAAATAATTCATTCCAACGACTGAACCCTTCATTGTGCGTTGTCCGACACTCACTTGGCCGGTTTTTAACTTTTTCATGCAACAGTTGAATGTGAAACATAATATATTTTAAAATAGTTCTTGGAAATATCCTTTGGAGGACCTCGTATCCATGGTGCGGTAAGGGAAAAACTAAGGCAAGTCATCTGCTAAGCTTTTGGAGGGAATTTGGCTTATGGTTATAGACAAACTCCCCAAAGGAGAATAAAAAAATAAAAATAAAAAGTTATACTACTTATAAAAAGTTCGTTGCAAATAGGTTACAGCTAGTCCACATAGATTTCACAAAAACTGAAACGTCAACGTCAAACTGATGTCATTATCACAGAACATACTCTGGTCATTAATAACACGGTGCTGTAGCTTAAGGCTGCTCTCTCGAAAAAAGCTTGAAAAAAGCATTCAGTTGAAGCGACTTTTCGTCGGCATTTACAGAGAAATTATATCTGATTTTTTTTATCAGTAATCTACATGATATAATACGTAATTTGGTTTAGCCATAATTTTCATATCGGTATCAAATAATTTTAAAAAAAAACACCAAATCACCTCCAAATAATGGTTTTGAAACCATTTTACTCCTTAATTTTTGATCAAAAGAGTATTAAAAAAAATATCTACTGCTTTGTAATACAAAGGAAAATAATTTGGTTTTGTTACTTTTTTAAAATATGTGTTATTTTTATTATAATAAATTAAAAAGGCGTCCGATTAAGGACTGCGTCTACATCACCCCCGCACTCGTCCATAAATTCAGTGCGGGGCGCATCGTGTTGCTAGGTGGACGTATGTCGCGTTGCGAGAGCTCAGCATTACGAAATAAAATCGTAAAATATTACTTCAGAAATTGAATTTTGTAAATAGTGGAGTAGGTTTTTTCTGATTCTTGTAAATAAGTAGTGTTTTATAGTTATATTAATTGTACAGTTTTATTAGTTTTTAAAACATGGGGAATAAGCAGAAACGAACAAAGGGGGGTCTAAAAAAATATTACAAACAAAAGGGTATACATTTATCAAGGTAAATTTAAAGTTTTATCTACATTTTCATTACACACTATAGCTTTACTTATCTTTCTTAGAAGTAGATAGCACAGAGTAAACGGACAGACGGTAAGCTTCATACAACCGCGCTGTGATAGGTACACTACTACAAGCAAGCCGCGTGTGTGCGCTTCGCCTGAACGTGGCAACTGGCTGAGCCAATATGAACCTGCCGGGTAGTTACGTAACACACTAATAGTAGGAATGAGTTTCATTTTGACAGTTCAACAACATTCATTGCGTTATTTACGTTGTTGAGCAGTCACATTTTTCGAACAAATGAAGCAATGGAATAGCAATATGTTTCAAAATTATTCAGATGGTGATAGATAGTGTGTTACGTAATTAGGGTGCGGTGTCTCTTCGCACGGACGAAGCCGCCAGTGGACGCGCCTCATGCTTGTAGTAGTGTACCTATCATAGCGCGGTTGTATGAAGGCTCCCGCAGACAGGCGCGATGAGACAGCGCGACACAAAGGGGCCGCTCGTCGCGCGACGAGCGGTGCCTTTGTGTCGAACGCGATTCGCGTCGCGTACTGTTTATAAAATACCTACCTCATTCAAACAAAGTCGTAAGTATAACGCTTCTGAGTCATATAGTAGTGAACGATCACAGAAGGTCCACGTCCACGCAATGACTTTCAGCCAATATTACAAATTTTACTTTTCGGTACCTAAGTAATTCTGATTCGTTACGATTATTTGTGACATATTTTATTATTTTTTAGGTCTAGTTTACGAGTAGATACAACTACAGACGAAAACTTTGCCAAAACTGAAAATGCTCCTGAAGTAGGTATTAATTATGATTATAGGTTAAGTAGGTAGGAAGATTATAGGTTAGGTACTTGCTAATAATTTGTTAGTTTATTGATTACTGGCGTAATTATTTTCAATTATATTTATACAGGCTGGAATTTTTTAACCTCACCTGGAGAGAAAGTACTCTAAATACTGAATACGAATAGGTATTAAATATGAATTACTGTGTGTTGCGTTTTTTTTTACTTTTGGCGTAAGATTGGCGGTTATCGTCGATTTTGCTAACAGACGTGAAATGTATGCAGATTTTAGTACAAAAGTGAACCGTTTCTGACGGTAGTAACATCTACCCCCAATACAGAACGGTTGAACTTTAAGATACTTTTCATAATACTAGTAGGATCATGAATAGCTCAGTTGGCAGATCGGCTATATCCAGTAGGTTTAATGTCGAATACTTTTTATTCGACTTCTATCGGGGGTGATATCAATCAATCAATTAAATCAGCCTATCGCAATCCGCTGGTGGCACAAACTAGATACAATAAGAAAAAAAAATGGCAATCATGTTTTTATTATAATTATCACTTTCATTATTATCCATGCGGGCTAAAGCGGGGCAATAATATTTAACTAATCATTTTTTACTCTCCAGAGAAGTTAAAGGTGATTCTGTTGATTTGGATGTGAATGTCAGTAATTACTTTTTTTTACAAATTATGAACATTTTTTATTTATTTTACTTGTAAATTATGTAGAACTGCATTCATTTTAGGAACAAGATGATTTGGGCACTCAAAAACTACGTTCTCACAAGCATCTTGTAAGGTCTGTCGAGGAACTTGAAGATTATTTTAATATTAAAAAAAAAACTGAATTGGTCCAGGCATTCTTGAGTTTTGCGCTTAGCAGCCCATTTAGCCATTAATTTTAGTTAAAAAGATACATCAAGTTGTTTACCTCATGTTGCAAGCCAGGCTGATACTAAAGGTAAAGCTTTTACTCACGGCCTCGAAAGCTTTTAACAATTTTATTCGTAATCATAGCCCGAAAAGTACATCCCTATCAATAAATAATAAATAAAAACAAAATTGGACTACTTTATATGCGGTTCACATATAAAATAATTTAACTTTCATGATGACTTGACCTTCTGTTATTTCGTTACTCTGTGACGAGACTAGGCGAGGCAACGCGTGGCGGCGCGCGGGCCGCGTCGCACGTTTTCTGTTGCATGCGGGTAGCGGAGTGGCGCGGAGAGGGGTCGTTAGCTCCGCCCAGATGCTCAAGGTTATTGGCATTATTACAAGCCTTAAAACAAAAGTATGGGAATCTTATTCGACCAGTTTAAGTAGGCTTCTGCTTTTGGAGATACACTACTCAATTCTATGGATTTTTAATTTACTAGTAGAGTAATATCAAAGATGAATTTTCTTATTGTTAGATGGCGCTGTTCTCAAAATGTTCATGGGTTTCGTCTTAACCACAGACTACATAGAGATACTATGTATAAATAGGTTTAAACACAATATGTTCCATTTTAATCAGATTTTCCTTAAAATAACAACTTTTTTTTTACAATACGTATCTTTAAGGAGTTGAAACACCTTTTAAATTTATTGAGCTAACATGCAACGTTTGTTTAAATGGATAAAATCATCTAATAACGCAACATACATTTTTGAAATTGTTTAAAGTTTAAATGGAAAAAAAGGAACGCAACTCGCGTAATTGTCAAAATATGTTGTATTTTTTTTTATTCCGAATAGAATTTAAGGATACGGTTCGATAAATTTCTGGATTATTCTTGACGACTTTGCTTGTATGGACATTTAGGATTCTGCTTCTATCCATTGACCTGGAAAGGTATTGGATACCGGGAACCGACAACTTCGCTTTATCGGAACGACCCCTGCACGAAAATCTGGACTGTGTACTTGTTTGTGAAACGCACCGATATTGTATTGTATAAAAATATGAACGCGAGCAAGTGTTGTGTGCTGATCTGCAAAAATTCAAGAGTTGGCCTTCAAATATTGTAAAAAAATATTAAAGAAGAAATAAAGTAGGTATTTGACATTGGTTTTAGTGTTTTATTTTTGGTTAAAAACTACTATCTAACTAAAATGGAAGGAAATAGGACAGGGCATACTGCAGATTTGAAACTATTATAGCATTATATGTATACGTATAGCTAGTAGCTATATGTACCTATATATTGCTTCATGGAGAGTTGTTTTTAGTTGTTGCTAGAGGGCGCGAGCGCCTTGAAATATTCGAGTGACGTCTCTATCTCCCTATATAAAATGTACTCTGTGATTAATAACGTATTGCACGATGTTTTGGACGATGTTCCACCGAAGTTATTACACATTTCTTCCAAATGAGATGCTTAAGAGAGGCGAGGATGTGGAGCGTAGATCTTTTACGACGGATAGCAAAAGAGCGTTGTAGTTAATGATGTTTTTAGTACTTAATAATACTTAGCTGTAAAGCCACTTGCTACACTTGCACAGAGGCTTTGTAGAACACTGTTCGATTGTTTGATCTGATAGGGCGAGTTCCACTTGAGCCCTTGCTTCAACCATTCTGTGAAATGACCGTGGATGGATGAGATAGAATAGTTCTTAGCGAAAAACTGGGAGTGACCTTTTTAGTATGGGATTCAAAGTAAGATATAAACTTTCACCCATCTGTTTACCTGATGAAAAATATTTTATATCATATATAATAATTATGTAAATAAATATTATTTATTTATTTTATTGTTTTATGTACACACAGTAAAATACATACAGATACTGCATATTAATAATATTAAGTACAAAGGTACTGCTTATTTCTTAAGAAATTATTATTATTATTGTATTTTTTATTTTTTTATTTCACTGACTTGTTTACCAAACGGACTAGATTCCAATTGAAAGTATATAAGGCCTAAAGAACATGTTACAGTTAGGTTTCCAATCTTTCTCTGGTCCATAATACACACCTTCTGTTTATACCTGACAACCTGGTAATAGGGACCACAAAAAGGGTTTAATCAGGCGACACATTTGCAATATATTTATAAACATATTATATTTCGCACCTTCATTCGGACAAGGGCATAACTGATAAAAAATCGAAAAATGACTTACGTATGCCAAAGTGCTAAACAGTCTTTTTTATCCGGAGGAACAAAGACCCGTATCAATATCAGCTTAATGCCGCCAGAGGGCAACATTACCTTTGTCATAATTATCTTGGCGTGACAAGATCTTAAAATGACTCTCCTGTTAAATCACTAAAAGTTCAGTTATGCCCTTGTCCTACCGAAGGTGCGATTTAAAAATAAAATAAAATAAAATCCATTTATTTCAGGTTCTCCCATATTACAATCACAAGTTACGAAATACGAGATAAATACAAATCACAATATAAAAATAAATACAATGTCATCAAATCATAAATACAATGTCAAATGAAAATAAAAATTAAAAAATAAACATTGAAAAATTAATCGGAAATTAATAATCTAAAACACAAATAAAAATATAAGTCTAAGGCAATTTTTTTGATAAAAATAATCTACGACTATCTAGCTTGCAACTTGCAGTCAAGGCGACATGGGTCCCGGCTTTAAGTTGAAGACAGGTAAGTCTACAGCCCAGCCAAAGATTTAAATCCTTGAGTCCTGCGTGTCCCCATTTTTGCAAAATAATGATCTTTTAACCTCTCATGTCTCCACGTATGATCCAAGCGACCTGCCATTCACGCGCACTCAATTATACTGGAACAATTTGTTCATCATTTAATTGTGTTTCTTTGCGAAATACACAGCAATGAAGATCTTACAATACAAAGCATAACTAAACAATGATTATACGCCGTGCGCACA
Source organism: Griposia aprilina (assembly GCA_916610205.1). Lineage (NCBI taxonomy): Eukaryota > Metazoa > Arthropoda > Insecta > Lepidoptera > Noctuidae > Griposia > Griposia aprilina. The sequence goes on along the minus strand of OU744294.1, from coordinate 5,130,258 downwards.
TTGAGTTGTACAAATTCGAAGTAAACGTATGGAAATTACATAATTTTTCGAGATAAAAAACTGTTTAAATTCTGTCACGTCGTGTAGGTATTAGATTTAGTGTGAATCACTAGAATTCAAGTGGGTGATTCACAGTCGCCTAAACGAACGATGTTTTAATGAGGAACTTGCGTGTCACAGGTACCTACGTCGCTGGCTTTAAGTAGGTACATCCATAATAATAAACATTGTCTTGTTCTTTATGATTTTTTCTAGCAATTCGGTAAAGGCGGTAGGTAATTGTAATTGTAACTACGTTTGAAATAACTTGCGAATAACTTCGAATAGGTACCTACCTACTAACATAAATAGCTACTGAATTGATTGTACAGTTTACTGTATGTCACTGGTAACCAAACCAGCGTAAGTTGGCTTCTTATTTTATTGAAACTTTCTACTACGCTAGGCCAGCATAAGGTCAAAGTGTTAGCACTGAGGTGCGGCCTACTGTACCATCATAAAATACTTTGGTATGTTAATAACATGCCTTCATCGGAGGAGTCGGTTTTCAGTCTTGGTACTTAGGAATTTCAGTACTTAACTCGAAGAAAGAATGAAAGAAAATACATTTATTTAGCACACAACACCACCAACGACCACTTCTCCCAATCTGAAACAGTTTATTGTTGTTTAAAATAATTCCTGTCTGTTACCATTTTATAGCCCGATGCAAAAATTTATGGCGGGTCTGAACACGAGGCGAGTAGCTGCGCAGTAACTAATTAATGTGACCGCGGGAGTGAGGGACGGGGTACTGCGCAGCGAGTGCGCACTTCAGAACCGCTATGAAGTTTGAAGCTAAGCAGTTATATTAATAATACCTACTGTTAATCTTGTTATTCAAGTTATATTCGTCTGACATCCGAGACTTCGCAGACACGGATACTGGGTGTTATTTAGCCACGAGCCTGGATTCATACTTTGATTCACAGAATTATTGCACGTTCTTCGAATGCATGACAATCAATATTTATGAAACATCAATCATTTCAATGTCTTGTTTCTAGCCCTGTCTGGTTAAGCATCTTTGTTGTTTTTCCAGTTAGCAATTATGAAGCGGAGAAAAAGTATGACTCGAGTCATGAAGGGTTTCGTTCGGGTCCTGGCCAGATAGCGTGGCAGTCTATCCTAAACTCGAGCGAGTGGTTTCATGACTGCACACCTTTTATGAATCAACCTTTTTGTAATATATCTGTACTAACTTAGTTTGTAAGATATTTTTTTGTGACTAACAATTATGGACTTTGTCTGCTTATATAAATTGTTGTTATGTTAACATAAATATCTCGGGACCATGGATGGTCCCGGACCTTTGGAAGGCGTACGCGGGGCCGAAGCCAACTCGTATCATTAATATAATGTAGATACTTAATACAGTTCAAAGAAAAAATAAGACCAAAAATTCACCACTTTTTAGGGTTCTGTAACCGGAACCCTTATAGTTTTGTCATGTCCGTCTGTCAGTCTGTCCGGATGTGACACAGCCGCCATCTCTCTCTGAGACTTTTAGTACTACATCGATGAAAATTGGCTATAAGGTGTATTCTGTGCACCGCTAGAAAATGGTGTAGCGAAATTACGAAAAAAAATATTAGGGGTGGCACGTCGCACTCCCCATACAAGTAAACGAAGGATGAAAAATTAAATTGATCTCATAATTAAAAATATTTTGTGGTTTCTGAGTGGCTTTGCTATCTATACTCGAAAGGTTTAGGTAGTTAAATAAAGGTAAACAAAAAAAACCACGTGACTCATAGATGTTAAACCTTTTATTTCAAATGTTAAAATCATATTATTTTGAGTCCCATAATAATAGGCTCTATTCTGGATCTGAATTTGAGGAACTATCTGTTACATTAATAATAAAGTGTTCAGTGGTATCATCAATTATTTTGTCTAATTTAAACATTTTCTGTTCTTTTTTATTACCTGACCCTCGCAACTTTTCCAATTCTCAGCAGTCACATTAGCTAAAGCCTCTAGCAAAAGAATGTTTAGGTCAGAAATTTGAAAAGTTTTATTTTTCTCGGCTACAAACCCTTTAACTTGAGCCCATATTAACTCAATTGAATTGCGGTCACAGTGGTATGGTGGCAGCCGCAATACAGTGACACCATATAACATTTTTTCCAATTCATCCCCAACTTATAAGGCATCTGTCATTACGTAGTACCTGCTACTTCAGTTGCCATACTATGGCACAGGTGTACTCTTCAATTTAGCAACGTTAGCTAATTCGTTGTATTTTCTAAAAGGTTTAGGGAACCTGTCTTTTTGGGCTCTTTACAATAGACAGATTACAAAATATTATACTATTTTATAAATCTAACAAAAAAATTGTGCTCAAGCATTTACATGTAAGAAGAGTATAGTTTACGAATAAATTATAAAGTTTAACATACATTAATAAAAGAGGAAACTATTGTATAAATCGCAAATAACTTTAATTGTGTTGTAACGTATTTTTAAACAAGAAAGTGTCTACTATAAAAATCCCTTTTTACGATTTGTTTACCTTTATTTAACTACCTAAACCTTTCGAGTATAGGTCAATAATTTTTGATATATGGGATATTTTCGGTTACAACCGCAGAAATAACTTAGTTTTTCCTAGTTTTTTCGAGCATATTGCGAAATTTAAATTTAATTTTGCAGCCCGTAAAATCAATATAGTGATGCGTGCGGGGCATCCCGACTACGGAACCCTTCACGGTGCGTGGTACGACACGCACTTGGCCAGTCTCTACGCGACGCGATACTTGAATATCCAGTGCGTTTTACGCAGCCGGCTTTAAACAAAATTCTCAGTAATAATCAGATTGTTACCAATGGTTTTTTACCAGCCTCAAAATTATTTGATTTAATATCTCACCCAATAAGGATAAAATACTAACCAATACTCAAGTATTTCCCTGTATGCACAATGCTAACTTTACATATCTCAAAACCACACTTAAAAAACCTAAACGCGAGATCGATGATTTCATAAGCTTCTAAACAAATAATAAAAAGTGTACACGCGAGGACTTTAAAATGACGTTGTCGGTCAAATGTGTTGGCGCTGCTGAATTTTGGGGTCAAACAAATCTGAATAAAATTTTATCAAAAAGAAACATTTATTTTTATTAGATGACATACATGAAACGATGATATGGATTGTGTGAACGAATTTCAACTCCTTATTTATGGCTTTTGTGGATATATTCAGATTTGTTACAGTTGTAATGGCAATCATGTCATTTGGTCTAAATAAGCTTTTATTTTTATAAAGATTCTTTTATATTTTGTGAATGTGTGAAAGTTGTAGGCCTAACTTCTAGACTGTAGATTTGTGGACCTTTTTATATTTTGTTGACTACCTGTTACTTGTTGACAGGTCTACACTGTCCTCCCATATCTATAACCACTGTAATTAGAAACATTGTAAAAGCCCCTTATTTTTAAAAGAGTAACCGTGGAGTTTCTTGCCGGTCTCTTGTCCATAGGAAACAACCAATTGGAACCGTGCACCTAGCTTCTGACGTTTCATAAGTGCCCATGTTGGTTTGTGTGAAATAAAATATTTTGATTTGATGATATGGCTAGAAATGGGGGTGACTACCGAGATGATGGCTAATGGAGAAGTACGGATGCAAAATTCATGTTGGACTGATTCCAAACAAATTAGGGAAAGCAATAGAATGATGATGATAAATGAAACGAGTCCACTGCCACCTGGTGGTCACCGTCGCATAATGACATCTGCAATAAGTACCACAGGCAACGCAGATGTGTTGCCATCGTAGAAAGAAAGTTGAAATGTCTCGTCCCTGTAATAAAATCACAATAAAACCAGCACCTTAATTACGTAACACACTGTCAATCACAATCTGAATAATTTTGAAGCCTATTGCTAATCCATTGCTTCATATGTTCGAAGAATTTGTCTGCTCAACAACGTAAATAACGCAATGAATGTTGTTGAACTGTCAAAATGAAAGCAAACTGTTAGTGTGTTACGCAATTACCCCGCTGAACACAGTACCGTTTCTTCTTCTTTTGAAATCGATGATACAACATTCTTCTTATTAAGGCGAAAGCGTCAGGGTAGCCCGCCAAATTCAATTTTTCTTACGTTTTTCGCAATTTGCAGCTCAGTATCAGGTTGTATGTAAATAAATGTGATTCGCTGCCGTATTAAATATTTATTTATAGAATTATAATCAGAAAAATCAGCAATACATCTCAAGTTCATTACTACTCTATTGAAAGTCTATTTCATGAAATCATGACATTTGAGGCCAATTCCAACGGAGTTGTATTGCTGATTAAAAAGCTGGAGAAAACAAACGACCGGTGGTCCACTTTAGCCCTGGATCGAAGGATCTGGAAGTCATGGGGGGAGGCCTTTGCCTAGCAGTGGAATAATGTTTATAATTTTGTAAAGCCATATTTGTTACGGTCGCGAATCATATTTTATTCAACATACAACCTGACACTGACCAGCAAATTGCAAAAAACATAAGTAAATTTGAATTTCGCGGGCTACCTTGGCACATCCCCCCTAACTATAAGATTACTTTGGCAGTAGGTGGCCATGTTGATCGCGGCTTCAGTACCGTTTTTTACGTCCTCAAGTACAGGAGCATATATATTTTGGACAGTAACGCTGCTAGGCGGATAGAAAGATAAAAAAACCGAGTTTGGTCTCACGTGCGTGCTACAAGATGCGAAGATCGCAGACCAAATTTGATAAGATTAGAAGATAAATACGTCAGTCCCCACGCAGATACCGACTGCTAATGTCAAGTTTAGAAATTTAGTACGCCGCAACAGGCCGTAGATTCTCACATAACTAAAATAAATAAAAAAAAACGTTTTTTTTTGACAGACTTTTAAAGGCCACGTGCTTTATCGGTTCGGTCCATCTATACCGGTCCTTAATCCATTAAAGCTGCTTAATGTTATACAGGATGGTAATTTGAGATGGAACACTAAGGTCCAACAGCACATTGCTCCATAAAATATGTGTGACCTTCATAATCTTTGGAGCATACTGTCCCTTTCACTGTAGTTGACCTCCACCCCATCAGAAATTACCACACGTATGGTTGTTATTAGGTAATTTGACAATAAGCCAATGGAGTTACAAAAGCATATAACACAAGATTCTGATTCTGAAAACCAGGGGTTTTACACATGAACCGACCTAATCAACTACGAACACATTCACTCATCGCAGACAACCCTAAGAAACAATAAGATATAGCATGCAATTGCACGCACAAACAGTGTACTACTGATACCCTATCTTTATAGTGTGCTTAGCTCTCAAGCACCCTTCTCGGGCTAAGCTTACACTTGTAACAGCACATTCAGTGTGGTGTAGGTATCTACAATGTATATATCATCATCATGAGTCCTATGATTGATTTCGGAGGTTAGGTTAGGTTAACCTTCAAACCCTTCGTTGCAAATTTTTATCGGAATTGGTCATGTCATTAATCGTAATCATTTATTTATATGTTAACATAGGTGTTTATAAATACATATCATAACTTAGATGAAATAGAGCGCTATGTTATGCCAGGAGGCGTACACATATGGTGTTCAAATTTAAATTAGTACAAATTAATTAAAAACTTATTTCAATAAAAATGTAAATTTAAAAATAGGTACGATTAATGTCAATTATTTTTAGTCACACTTACTGATCGGTACTTAATGGAAAGAAAAAAAAATATAACAATATAGTTATGCCATTCTAAATTAAATTGTCATCTTTTTTTTTTTTTGGTGAGAAATCTTCAACTGACCTCTACCGCTCTGGGCGGAGCGGAAGGGCGTGTCAGACTCTTACTGACTAAAACCCACCCGTGTTCCTTCAGTTGCCTGTGCGCCAGGGCCACGGTAACTCTTTCGAACAATCCGCGACTCCGGCAGGCAATGGTGCCGATTCTCTTGTACACCGAACTAAACTATCACTAAAATTCCTTACTTTTGGCTATGAGAATCTTAGAGCTATTCTGCAATAAAATATCTCTAAATTTAAAAATCATTTTGACGCAACTAAAATTAAATTTGACAATCGCGACTCCACATGGTACCTACTTGTTTGCCCTACCACGTGAATTTTTTTTAGCGCCGGAGGCGCGCATGGGTTGCAGCCTCGGCGTGTTTTATATGGAATTTTTCACTTTTTGTACGGAAAATATAAAAAAAAAATACCTTCGTGTAGAGTTATATCGGTTTAAGGGTTTCATAAAGGGGGTCGAAATTTTCATTATTTTTGCGATAGGACACACCGTTTTCGAGATATAAGCAAAATAATAAAAAAAATACAGTACTGTTTTTACCCCTGAAGTCGAGGTGTTGTGGTGAATCTTAGTTCATGACAACTAATTTTATTCCACACCTTTTTAATCGCGATTAAAAATAGCCAGATTTAGTTAAGACAACCAAAATTTTAGGTTAAAAACGTCAAATTCAGAATAGCAAAATTGCCATTTTCACTAAACTAATTAATCAGTACCATCTTAGTGCTGTCAAACTAAAATATAGTTAAGTTGTGTCACTTTAGTCTATTTCAGAATGAGAAATCGTCTTTTGACAGGACTAAACAAAATTTTAGCGATTTTTAGTCTAGTTTAGAGAATTTTGTGACAAGAGAATCGGCACCTGTCATCTAAGTATTCATTTTATTCATTCTTGATCATCTGTTCCTGCTTTCTTAAATTAACACAATATCACGTTCTTTTTTCCACGAAGGGTGAATACAGTATCTTCTTCTCAGCTTGTCGATGGCAAAAATTACACGAGAAATGTATAAAGTTTTTTTTAAATTTATTTGGGCCAAATTTCAGCAACGCGAATTCTGTTCGCTGACGCAGACATTAGGTCCGTATCTGTGCAGGTGACAGGGCTGGCGACGCAAGATGGGAGGTGAGCCATTATCTGTGGAGAGACGCCGAGTAAACACCGGAGGCCTGAGCCGTCCATGAACCCCCACTTGTGGAGGTTGTCGTTGCTGCGGCCTACTTGGGTACGGAGTCTATTAAAGGGTTTCCAAGTAGGCCATGGTAATTTGTGCCTGGATAGGAGGCTTTCTGATGCTTCAATATAAATAAAAGTCTAAATCCAAAGTCATTTATTCAAAGTAGGCCGAGAATTAGCACTTTTTGAACATGAAAACCACATAAACAGTCCCCCAGTATCTACCTACTAACACACTTACATTTCCAAAATGAGGGTTTTCTGAAATGACCTTCACTAGGTGGCAGCACTAAGATGTCACGTCCGGGCGCCTGTCAAAAGTGTCAAACCGCATATATTTTCTTTAATCGTGACTGAATGATGAACGAATGAATGAAACAAATGATGAACGTCATCATATAGGTATTTTATATTTATTCTCGAAATGTAAGACCTCTTGTCAAAGTGGCGCCATCTGATGGCGTGAATTTTCATGAAAACCCTCATTGTGTTGTATGTCCGACGTAATAGGGGGCAAGTCTATTGCTATTTTACTATTAAGTAAGCGGCGACCCGAGTGTAGGACTTAGAACCACATCCACCGTTCTCGATTGTGACTTGTTGAGATGATTGGAGGCGGTCCCAATTTTGACGGGTTTTTGTTGGGGATTCGTCATTTGTTGACTATGTTGGGCATCAGACTGTATACAGTTTAATTTTTGTCTCTCGTTAAAAGTAAAGAGGTTTTCATTTACCATTATGTTCCGGGTAGCGACAATATTTTCAGAATGTTCATTATTTTTAAGAAACCCGTATTACAATATTTTTACTTTATTGTTCGTCAATTTATAAAGCAACTTATCGACACAGACTGTGTAGCTATTCGTCTGGAACTTCTGGTTTTGGGACCTGCGGGGTAATTTCGTAACACACTAACAGTAGGAATGGCTTTCATTTTAACAGTTCAACAACATTCATTGCGTTATTTATGTCGTTGAGCAGACACATTTTTCGAACATGTGAAGCAGTGGATTAGCAATAGGCTTCAAAATGATTCAGATTGTGATAGATAGTGTGTTATGGAATTAGGTTGCTGATTGATCTACTTATTTATTTTTCTGTCTAAATAATGCTGCACAGTTCGAGATTTTCATGGAAATCTAAATAGATGGTGTTTTTGAGAGGTTTAAGGACTATAAAAAAGCTTCTTCAAGAAAACAGAGAATACACGGGACGTTACTTATAGCCATCACATTTTGTCAGTTCATCGTTACGCAAGAGTTCCTAGAGATATTTCTTCAACGGTGATCGAACTTGCCAACAAGTTTACTGCCTCGTCTATCTAATCACGATACAACACGATAGATAAAGCAATTGTTCCAGTATTTGTACTGATCTTAGCACTATCTGTACCTACTGCCATTGCAACGATGGTTATTTTAAATTGGCCAGCTAAACTCCGCTGACGCGATGGGCAACGATATCTAACCACGATAAAATAAAAAATTAAAAGATTTGATGTTTTTTTAAGATGTCACCGACCGCTATTAGGGTTGTTTCTTCAAGTATGACTTGAGAAAAACTGTTGTTCATATGTTTTATAGTGTTTAGGTATCGATACCCTTCACGTTTGTGAAGTTTACAAAAAAAATAATTTTTTTTTATATAAACTGATATACGAGTATCTAGTGACTGCAATAACTGCTGACCCCAAAAAAAATATAAATTAATATATTTTTGTTTTATATTTTATTTCTTTAGATTTTGATACCCATCGCGTCTGTGGAGTTTAGCTAGCCAATATTAAATAACCCTGTGTATCTAGCAGTGGATTATGTTTGTGCAGTAAGTGATTTACATTGATTCTGGTCACTCTTGCTGAAGTCATGAAAAATAACGGGTTTCATATAACATAACATAACATAACATCACGCCTGTATTCCCCGAAGGGTTAGGCAGAGGTGTACCTATAGCACACCCACATTTCGCCAGTTATGTTTAAGTCCCATGTAATAGGGGGCGAGCCTATTGCCATCAACCGGGCACAAATCCAGACTCCGGGCTGCTACCGAGAAATTCCAGATGGAAAAACCCGATAACACTTTGTCCGACCCGGGAATCGAACCCAGGACCTCATGCTCAGCAGTAGCGCTTGCGACCACTAGACCAACGAGGCAGTCGACGAGGTCGTCGAGAGGCGAGGCAGGGGTTTTAGATTTCGCCTGATAATCGACTTTTTGGAGTCATTAATGATTTTAATGACAAGGTGTTGAATAAAATTAAGCCTTTTAAAGATTGATCATGCCAAAAATAAAACAAAAAGTAATAATAAAAAAAAAAATACTTTCAGTTGTACAAAAACATTATGCAATATGATTCAAAAGATTGAATTCGAAAACCAAACTTTACCTACTTAACTAGAAGCTAAAATAAAGGGTAATCAGGTCCCTTATGCATAGTCCAGCCATTCTAGGGAACTAGCTAGTAGTAGGTACTTCTATTGATGTAACTGCGAGTGTAGATGTATACCGTCTTACTTAGTAGCTTATAGGTTCCGTCTAAAAGATAATTGTCATGCAAATACATGATCATCCGTCGAAAGATTTCGCAAAGATTTGGCAACATCCTCACAGCGGTAACTTCAGTCTTTAAAAAGGAAACCATCACTCAAGTTGTCGGTCACTGGCAATTGACGTAATATACGGTGCACGGTGCACGGTGATGCAACAAATATACCTGTAAAGCTGATATCAGACGCCTCACTCGATGTTCATTTTCTACTACATAGGAATGACATTCATGTGCTCCTTTCATTTCATATTTTGATCATTCGGTAAGCGAGTGAAGAGAGCCGAAATTCCAATATTGTTCGATCGGTTGATTAATGAATTTATTTTTGATTCAATTTGTGCTCAGACGTTTCACTTCGAAAGACAAACAAACAAAAAGTGAAGCGTCTGCACCTCTCACGGGCGGGTCATATTGTTACGCCAAGATGTTTTGTTTGTTCTGTGTGCAATATAACAAGTTATTTTTTATAGATAGGTACTTAATTTTTTTTAAGGAGGATAGCTTGATTCAATGGTTTCTATTTCAATCGATTCGAATACGAATATGTACAAGAATGGCGGTCTGATGAAGCAGCAAACTTGTACTTAAAAAACTGAAAGTTTTGCACTTCGCACATTTTTGTCCTAGCTAGCTAGTCTTTAGAGATAGAATATTCTTGTAATTAGTGCCGTGTACATCGTTTTAGACTCAACGCAGTTTAGCAAAATAAGTTCCGAGATGGCAGTCATAACTTTGCGTTATTGCAAACGTCATAAGAGTTTCATTACGTCATTTCATGAGGTTAAGAGTCAGGTTTCATAAATCGCACGTAGATATGAATGTGTTATGGTATTTAAGGTTTGTTAGGTAGCCCGTATTGTAAATAATTAAATTGGGTCATAAAATACTGACGCATTCTCGATTCTTTTTCCTACTAAGTTTAGTAATGCTCTTTGAGCTCATGAGTAGATACCTAATCAACTGAATCAATTGTATTTTTTTAATTAACCACTTCTATGTCACTTGCGTTTTGGTTGTGATGTCATCCAACAGTTGACATCCCAAGTTTGGTGGCTCATCAACCCGGTGTTACTTTGTTCGACGTGCATCGAATGACCAATCAGCAGCGATTAAGGTGTACGCCCGAGTAAACTGGTTGTGCATTCGGCAGGAAAGTTTAAATTGTGTTTACGAATTTCGAATATTCTAGAACTTTAGGACCAGTTTTTTTCAAATGTGGAATGGTTTTCGAAAGATGTTCTTCTCGTAAATTTTCCGTTGCCCTTAATTACTTTAAGAGGAAACGAAAACAATAATAAGTAGGAAAGCGAAACTGTTTGTTTAAAATAAAAGTTGAAAGTTGTTTGTTATTTTGTTTGTGTTGTAAAATGTTTGTTTTGTCAATTAGTACCTACTTTAGTAGGTATCTTCTACTCTCGAGGTGGTCAGGAAGATTTCGCTTTTTTACCAAAGTGAAATCAATATAGATAGATATTTCTTAACTTCAAACCGTGTACGATTCGAGGAAGATTTTCGGGACCTCTAGTGAATCCACGGAATATATAAGTACCGACTTACTTATTACTGCTCGGAGAATCGGATTGGACTCATTCTTCTTTTCTCGTATCGTCATGAACTACAGGGTCAAATTAAATTAGTTAGCGAAACTCCGCAGACGTGATGGGTATCCATAACAAAACATGATAAAACAAAAAAAAAATGTAGGTATTTATTCATTGTATAGTACTTATACATATATGTATATAAGCTATAATAAAGTATGTGCATACAAATAAAAAAAAGAAGGAATGGAATCATAGGACATTGAAAAAATCGATGTCGACAGGAAAATTGCCCAAAAGGCTGGCAGCACTGCCACGTTGTATGGCGATACTGATTCTTTGTCGAAAAAATAGGCCAGGCCTCTGGTCACGTGAAGAGTTGACCAACCGCTTGGCGATGTCTCGATAAACCAAGTGGACACTCGGGCCCCACGGCCCTAGTGTTTCAGCCACAAACGGCTATAACTGCCAATAAGATTAGAATATTTTCGCTGTTTGAGGTTTTCTGCACCTGCAACAGCCGCCCCGGCACGCGGCACAGCTCGCCGTGCTAGGAAGATTACAATATTGGAATTCATTAATTTGTGGTCATGGTGTACAAGAATGTAAAATAGGGTAACAAAAAACATAGATTATTATTAAAAATATACATATCTTTGGTATTATGTACTTGTTTTTGTTTTCTTTTTCTGCATGACCATTAGTTCTAACTTGACCCATTTTAAGGTTATCCATTAATTACCGGACACCCTGTATATGTATAAATACAGTATATTAAGGGTGTGTGTGTGTGTGTGAGTGTGTGTGTGTCAGCGTGTGTGTATATGTGGTCCTGTTTAAGGGGGTTCCCTTATACCGGTAGTCCGGTACTAAGCGTCCATACCCACATAATAAAAGAAAACACTAAAATCCACAAAAAAAAAGATGGAGATATATGTATGGACGGAGGACGCGAGTCCGGTGATAGCGGTCGCGTAGAGTCATACAACATTAAAAATAATAATACAAAATTTGGGTGGGATTTTATTTGTTATTTTATTCGTCTATGCGTTAGCAGGGCACCCTATACTTACCAAAGGGGAGCGCCGGACTCAAACTCAAAGCATTTATTTCAAATAAACCAATTACAGGCACTTTTGAATTGTCAAGGGGTCGGTCGGTCAGTCAGAAAAATGAAGCTAGTTGCCGATTGTTCTCGCTCATTGAGGCTATTTTAAACTTACATAGACTAAGGATTTCAATGTCCTTGTCGCCATATAAGATAAATCACAACGAAAAATTACTATGTCTTGCGGATTTTGTTTTTTTATTATTCATTTCCTGTCAATATCTACGTCCAGGTACCAATAGGAAACTACCTGCTAAAATACCTATGTTTATGGTTGTCCCATGATAATCTTCTAAATTGATGTATAAATTATACCATTTATACTAATTATTGTGATAAAGAATGTAGGTATAAACGAACGTGTTAATAACACTATTAGGTTCCTGATGCAACAGAAAAACTTGTGTACAGTCGCGTCGCCAGCAGGTCAAGCTACACGAAACTGTCAAAGTCCAAACGATTTTAAACCTTAAATTGTTGAAGGTTATGTTCAAAATCGAATGGGAAAATCTGACAGTTTGTGGTAAGTCGATGTGCTGGCGACTGTACATTTAACATCGCGAAACACACACACACTCACCTTCTCTTACTCAACATTAGGTTCTCACACACACGGCACTTATTTAATTTTATCATCATAGGTATTGTTTTTTGAGGTGCTCGTGGCTAATAATAACAGTCGCACGGGTCGATCTTCAGGGTTAACCTACGCTTGCCGCAGTTGGTCCGTGGATGGGCGACCATATATAAATACCAAGACCCCTCCGCACCTCGGAAAGGGTCCCGGCTGTCATTCGTAGTTCTTTTGAGAGTCATTACGGGTAGACAGAAGTCCGAAACTGACCACCAGTCTTGCAAAGGGTTATCGTGGTAACCAGTAACTGGGTTGTGGAGATCAGATAGGCAGTTGTTCCATGTAAAATAGTGGTACCCAGCTGCATCCGGCTAGATTGAAAAGGTTAGGCAGATATCGTCAAACATTACTATTTTTTCTTTTATTATTTATGTAGGTACACACAGTAAAATATATTCAGATAGGTACGGCATATTGGTATTGAGTACAAAGGTACTGAAGGTGAAGGTGGTTATTGTATAAAATACCTTTGTTATTTATGAGTCTGGAACAACTTACCCTCTCACTAGGAGCCGAGAGTTCGCTGCGAGCCGAGAGCTGCGCCAAAATTTGTCCTATCATCGTTTAACATTGTTTTCTATGATTGTAACTATTTGTAAACGATTATTTTTATTCTTATTGTGTCTTTGATATATCTCGGGATACTGGGGTCCCGGACCTTCGGAAGGTGTACGAGGGGCCGAAGCCAACTCGTAGAGTCCAGTTAGACTCTTTCAATGAAAGGAGACACCAACTGACGATTATCCCTGTACGCACTATTCAACTGCAGCCAAGGACAACACCAGGGGGCCAAGTCTACTAATTTACAAACGTCACAATGGTCTCTGCATTGTTAGTTTTTGACAGATTTTGTATGGCAAATCTGTCAAAACTCACAATGCAGAGACCATTGTGACGTTTGTAAATTAGTAGACTTGGCCCCCTGGTTGGTGTGCGAGTATTGCAGGATATGGAAATAAAGGTATTGGACTATGGATTTGGGTGGCTAAAGTGGACGGGTTACCTACAACTATGGAACGACTATAGCCCCTGTCTGACCAATGTTTTATACATACAATACAAGGATAAATTGGCAGGGGGTCACTTGAACACTCAATAAAGGGCCCCGGAAACGGTCGCTAGCACATAGTGGCGTAGCGACAAGGGCAACATATCCTGAGGTGCTTGAGGAGTGGAGAGGTATTTCACAGCTAGCAGGAAAATCCCGGAAGTATGGTCAAGATCCCGACCAGAATCTTACTGGGATACTTCCTTCCTCCTAGCAGGTTTGCTCTTGCGAATCTCCACTCAAGCTAGCCAGATATATTCTAAGAATAATACCTATTTATTTAGTCAGCTCTACCTGCATGATACAAAAGGTAGGTACCTAACTCTTCTCCTTCTTAATCGGTGCACTCTTGAGTCTTGACAGAGCGGTTCTGGTCATCCGTTGCAGTGAGATTTCGGACAGCCGTGATTTGCCTCACGATGCGACGCCACCCACATACGGTTTTATTTTGTTTTTCGTCTTTATTTGTACAGCCATTGCATCTTACATAATTATTTCTTTATGTTTTTCATTCATTTTCCTTTCTCAATACTTCCGCATGACCGTATTAGCTTCCTAAGAAGTAACGTTTCTTTTCTTTGCTTTTTCTCCGCGTGTTTCATGCGACTAAGAATCTACGAATTTAGCAAGATCCTCATAATAATTATATTGTGGCTTATTTAAATGTTTGAGAAGTCGGACATTTGTCTCTTAAATCCTTCTTCTCTTTGTCGAAAAGATTAAAAATATATCTATAGGTAGGTATCAGTTTTGGTATGGTAAATACTGAATAATGCCAGTACTCAGAGTTGTTACATAAAGTTTAATGACAATTGAATAACTGTCAGTCAAAAATACGACCGATTGAAAACATTTCAATTTTGTTCGCATAATGTCAAATCAAATTAATGAACACAACACCTTGTTCTTCGCCTTCCGCATCCAGTCTGTCCCAGCCGGTGTCCTGTCATTTGACAAAAAACTAATCACAAATTTTCATTTTAAATATAACGTTAGGTTTTATACCTGATAAAGTTATTATTATTATTATTCTTTATTTATCGGACAACAATGATCCATCGTGTTAGTAAACAATAATAAAACTTATTACTAGTGTTAGTAGTTACAAATAAAACTTATTACTAGTATTAGTTATTACTTTACAAACTATTATTTCTTTAACTCATATGACAAATAATTTCAAGGCAACATTTCATTACATCGTAACATCATTTGAGAAACTAATATTTTTAACGCAAAGCATAAATAACGTTTGACAAAATGCATTGCTTTAGGTCAATTGAACAGAAATGGTTAGGTTTAGGTTAGGTTAGAACTTCGTCCACAACGCACGAGCCGAGCGAGCGGAGCGAGCGTGTCGCGGCAGCGCGAATATCGTTTATATTTGAACCAATATTGACCATAAAATCATTTTGGCCGCGTAGATCATTCAAATACCCGTGTGCCAGCGGCCGGTGAGTGTCAGAACCGAATTCTACCTATTTTATTTGGTTCGATCGTGTATTTTTTTAAATTGACTATCATACAAATGGTATAATTTTGTAAAATCGCATATTTGACAAACGAAGTCCTTGGTCATATGAATATTTTTGGAATGATATTTTAATATTTGAAATATTTGCAAAGGAAAACATTTGCGAAATCTGTATTTTGTCAAATGATTACTTAAAAACGTTTTTTACAAAAAACAACCAACTTCCAAAAAAAACACTAAAAGACGTGAAAAATAACTTTAATTTCGGAAGTCGGTGTCTTTAGTTTTGTATTTTCGTTTTTGGCCACCGACTTCCAAAAATAAAGTTATTTTTCACGTCTTTTAGTGTTTTTTTTGGAAGTCGGTTGTTTTTTGTAAAAAAGTTTATATTTTTCACTTTTTAGTTGCGGTACCTGCCCCACACAAATTAGTATACCACTACTTGGTGTGTAAATAACAGTGACAGGAAATTATTAACACGTCATCCATATAAACTAAGTGGAAAAAATATGCAGTACTAAGGATAACTCAAAAACTACTGGTCAGACCTTGATCAAATTTAAATGGGACTACATGTGAAGCACCACCTATCAACTAAAAAAAGAATCATCCAAATCGGTTCACCCAGAAAAAATGTTCTGAGCTAACACACATAAAAAAAAAAAACTTACAGACGAATTGAGAACCTCCTCCTATTTGTGAAGTCGGTTAAAAAGTAATATGTTTGCAAAATTATATGTTTGTCAAATGATTCGTTTTTATTATAATGTTATTTTCAAAATGATCATTTGTCATTCGTTTTTTGTCAAACATTATTGAACCGTCCCAGCCATCTTTTTAAGGTCTTCGTCGCCGTCGGCCGTTCACATAATGTGCCAAAATATAATTTATACCTATGCTAAATAAAATGAAGTTAATTATTGATTATTTTTAAGTGCGCTACTGCTGAGCATGACGTCCTTGGTTCGATTCTCGGGTCGGGGTCCGTCTGGAATTTCTCAGTAGCAGCCCGGAGTCTGGATTTGTGCCCTGTTGATTGCAACAGGCTCGTCCGCTATTACAAGGGGTTTACTGGCGAAATGTGGGTGTAGGTAAGTACTATAGGTAGTATAGGTACACCTCTGCCTAGCCCTTTAGGGAATGCAGGCGTTATGTTACATGTATTTTTAAGTGCAGCAGTAAGACAGCATTTATTCAAAGAAAATTGAAGTCACATATCGATACTTCCATACTTCGTAACTAATATTATAAGGGAAATTATATGTGCGGCAACAAAAGTTTTCTTTAGCACTTGCAACCTAGCGTCTTTTTTTATATGTAGGCAACGAGTTAATAGAACAGCTTCAATTATATTAATTCATCATCTTTACTATTCCAACAGAATATCAAAAAACCAGCGAAAATTTACGAGCGTAAATTAATATGACTCCGAGCTACCGATAAATATATTTACTTCTGAATTGATAACTCAAGTGACTAATGTTGTAAGTGAGCTACTAAGCGAGCTCGGGACTTAGGGTACCCCGACTCGGACAGGTTAGGTTAGAAGGGAACCCCGCCATCCCCTTCGTGGTTATTTTTTTTAAACCACCCAGAAGTAGGAGCCCCGCAGAGCGGGGCTCCGTCGACTACGCTTGTCATTATTCATAATGCGCGGGCATTATGAATAATGCCCCTATTTATTACTTGGTCCATAACGTTGCTTAAGAATTATCACCATGCTGCGTCATATTAACAGTAGCTCGTTTTACAATATATATTCGCTTGAAAACCATTTATTAGACGCTAAAAGTTTGTCGCTTACCTATTAATTATTTAGACACCTAAATATATTTGAAGACGAGAATGACATTTTAAAGAAGCTGCCTTAATTAGCACCCATATTATAAATGCGATAGTAAGTTTTTTTGTTACCTTTTCACGCCTAAACCACTGAACCGATCATACTGAAATTTTGCATATACGTTGCCAGGTGTACAGAAACGGACATAGGGTACATTTCATCCCGAAAAAAAGTACTGTTCCCGAGGAAAACAAAAATAACGTTCTTATGATAATAGATGGCGCCACGTGTCTTTTGAATCAATTTGATTGAATTATAATAATATAGAAACTTTAGTAGTGTTTTAAGAGTGTTTTTTATTTTTGTTTTGTGAGTCTAGAGTAGCAGGGGTGCATTTGGATAAGCCATGCTTTTCCCATGGCCAGCTATATGTTGCATGTTCGCGTGTGTCCAATGCCCAGAAGTTATACGTATTAGCGCCAAATAGAAGGACATGCAACATTGGGTATAGGGCCGTCCTAGAATAATGTTCCGTTCTGAGCCCAAGATTGCAACGCCAACAAGCAGACTACAACCAGAATTGATTGTCAAATTCTAAATTAAATTAACGCGAGCGAAGCCTCGGGCAAAAGCTAGTAATATTATAAATTCGAAAGTAACTCTGTCTGTATGTTACCTTTTCACACCTAAACCACTGAACAGATTTCGATAAAATTTGGCAAGGAGGTAGATGGTATCCTGGGGACGGACATAGGCTACGTTTCATCCCGGTATCACGTTCCCGAGGGATAATTTCCGACATCCCCGCGGGCGAAGCTGCGAGCAGAAGCTAGTTTGAAATAAACAAGCCTTCTGCAAAATAGATGTAAATTAATAATACTTAGAAATATAGCTAACACAATAACGTAATAATTCTTCTTAACTCATGTTTGCATTATAAATACTTCGTGATTTATTTATATTATAAATATTCCTTTATTATTATTAATTAATCTGCCATCTTGTAAAGAATACTAGATACCTACCTAGATACTATGTGTGCAAGGCAATTTTGTAAAACTTACTTTCTTAGACATCTTTTAGTATCAATTGCCCCTAACGTGTAAGTACAGTCAGCCATAGATTACTGGTAACACTTGCATTACGAAAATAGCCCTTACTGGTACGACATACGGTGATACGGGTGCTGTCAAAGTCAAATTGTTATCACTAATGATGATACGTACTCCCCGAAGGGTTAGGCAGAGGTGTACCTATAGCACACCCACATTTCCCCAGTTATGTTTAAGTCCCATGTAATAGGGGGCGAGCCTATTGCCATCAACCGGGCACAAATCCAGACTCCGGGCTGCTACTGAGAAATTCCAGATGGAAAAACCCAATACACTTTGCCCGACCCGGGAATCGAACCCGGTATGTCCCGAAGGCAAATAGTAAGCCGCACGGAACAGAAAGGTAAGGCGAACGTGCTAAGGTAAGTAGCGTGATCATAATCAGCCTATAATGTTCCCACTGCTGGGACACAGGCCTCCTCTCTGTGAGAGGGAGTGGGCCGTAATCCACTACGCGGGCCCAATGCGGGTTGGTAGATGTCACAGTCATGTTTTCTTCGAATTTTTGGTTCTAGGACGTGCCGGTTTCCTTACGATGTTCTCATTCACCGTTTTGAGAGCAGTGCTGGCCCAGTGGTAGCGGTCTCGACTTACAGAGTTGTAGGTTCGAACCCAGGCAGGCGCTTATACAAGGTAAGTATTAATTATTAAAATTCATCAATACAACTTTTTAAGTTCAAATTGGCCGAAAATGTGACTAAATACCAATTTCATGAAAACAAGATGTTTACGTCCAATTATATCTTAAACGGGTTGTGGTGATGATTTTAATGATTATTATTATTACGTAATCGATTATTAATATTCGTTACTTTTGCGAATCTTGTCTTGATTAACGTACAACCTGATACTGAGTTGCAAATTGCAAAAACAAACGTAGGTCTAGACATTAAATAAATAGGTATTAATAAAAGTTGAACCAGAAAGGGCTCAACTTTATCAAAAATGATTTAATGTAGTTATGGTAAATAAAAAAACACAAAATGCATGTTTATTAACAAGCTCGGCAGTAAAAACTGGGCACTAAATTAAATAAAAACGAGTAATACATAACAAATATTTATATGTTCGGGTGTTTGGGTTTGTTGTGTGTTGTGTGTGTATTTGTATGCTCTAACTTTCGCAAGATACTCAAGTGGCTCCCTATTCGACTTCGCAGGAACTCTCGGATATTGTGTCTGCTATTTAACATACTTCACAACCCTAAAACGCCATCCTATCTGCGGGAACGCTTCTCCTACGCCCGTCCTTTTGATGCGCCCTGCAGGTCGCATCTTAGAAATCTCCTCAAATCCCCTCCCCACTCAACCGACTTCTACTCCTACTCGTTCACTGTGCACGCGGTACGGTTGTGGAATTCACTTCCACCAGGCATTAGGAACTGCCAAACTGTTGGAGTATTTAAAAGTAGAGTAAAAGAACACTATCTTTCCACTTTGTCATAGTTGCATATGTATTTATTATTTAAATTACATTATATTTTTATATATTTTAGTGATATTTATTTTAGAAGTATGTATGTATGTTAGTATATTCTCTTATTGTATGTTTATATTTAAATTAGAAAATTATTTTAGATTTTATGTATTTTGTTTTCCCTTCTACTCTTACACACGTTGTCTTCATCTCTTTAATATACTCTCCTATCGCAGGTATGCTGGAAGAGATTTCTTTAGAAATAAGCATCACCTTTGTACCTATTTTTCTGTTCCTTTCTTCTTGTCTGTTTATATATGTGTGTAAATAAATGGTTAAATAAATAAATAAATAAATAAATATGGGTAGGTATCTAATTTTAAGCAGTAAAATGGCTTAACAGGCAGTTACGTATGGGCAGTTATCAAAACGGAATTAGGTAGTCGGTAAGAAATGGAACTGAGAAGTAGCGCTCACCGGCCGCTGCCGGGGCACCGCTCGCTTCGCTCGCTCTGATCATAGTAACCCTCCCTAATGTTTATAACCGTTGTAAAAATTATTATCCTATCGGAAGCAACGGAGTAGTGTTTTTTTAAACGTGCGAAATGTCAAAGTCAAAGTCAAAACGCTTATTG
The DNA here is from genome assembly GCA_916610205.1 of Griposia aprilina. Lineage (NCBI taxonomy): Eukaryota > Metazoa > Arthropoda > Insecta > Lepidoptera > Noctuidae > Griposia > Griposia aprilina. The sequence goes on along the minus strand of OU744294.1, from coordinate 5,109,946 downwards.
CGAACTAAGTGTTACACTTACAATGTTGGCGTTATCTTATGTTAGTACTTATGACTTAGCAGCCTTTTACAAGCATCTACAAAACTTAACTTCAACTTCTTATCAGAATTCCCCGGAACTCTTGACTCGTTACTTACAATTGATCATTCATTAAGTTTAGGTAATTGACAAGCATAACCTGGAACGCTGTTAGTCAACAATATCAATCTACTTTTTCCCAACTATGCTGGGGTCAGCTTCAAGTCTGACCGGATGCAGCTGATTACCAGTATTTTACATGGAGCGACTGCCTATCTGACCTCCACCAGCCTGTTACTAGATAACATACGATACCCCATGGTAAGACTGTTGACAGACTTGGGCTTCTGACTACCTGTAACCACTATCAAAGATCTACGAATGACAGCCGGGACCAACGGCTTAAAATACTTTCTGTGGCACGGAAGGGTCCCGATATGTAATGGATGGTCACCCATCCATGAGCCGACCGCGGCAAGCGTAGCTTAACCTTCGATCGACCCGTACGGCTGCTGTTATCATGAAATGAAATGAAAAGTGAAAAAGCGTTTATTTTGTGGAGAAATGCTGTCTTACAAATAAAAATGACTTCTGCCAAATTGTAAAGCAGTTTGTTGGCAGATGTAGCTAACATATAAAAAAAAAAAATGTCATCTAGGTACTTTTCCACCAATAACAATAATAAAAATTACCTATATCTAAACGTTGAGCTCCACGATTAGTGACAAATGCGTGCACTGACTGGACAGGTCCACTCATTCTGTGTGGTTTTTCCTCAAAAGACTATTTCAGACATAAATCTACATGGTCTTCACATGATCTGACCAAGATTATGTCTGGACTTTAAACGAGACTGTGACCTCTGAGTTTGTTTCGGCCTTTCTTCTCAGAGTAGTCAGATAGGAAACGCCGACCACATCTAATTTAAAAAAATATGATGGACGTGTAAAAGTGTTTGTATCAACCTACTTACAGAAATAAAATAATTTATCATTTATCACAAATATTTTTACAGCAGCACAAAGGCTGACTATTACGTAATGCTCACGGTCTAAAAACAAAAACAAGTTAAATCATCTAACCACGAGTCCCTGTGCTAAGGCTACGGTATGCTAGTCAATTAAAGTTAATGATTGAAAGAAAAAAAGAAAGAAAGAAAATTAGGTTTAATTGTCACAGAAACAGGTGATTATCTTCTAATATATGAAAATTTCGTGTCACAGTGTTTGTTATCGAACTCCTCCGAAACGGCTCGACCGATTTTTGTTTTTTTTTTGTGATATAGATCATAAAGTATATTTAATATACCACTGCGGGTGAAACCGCGGGGCGCAGCTAGCTAATATATATATTTACTGAATAATAATCATAAATTTCATATCAATCGTCAAACTTTGGAAATTTGTTCCTTTTGCAACAATCACGCGCACTAACGTGTCAATGAAATCATTTACCATCTCATTATTTGTACACTGTCTCGTTGGTCTAGTGGTCGGAAGTGCTTTTGCGGAGCATGAGGTCCGTGGGTTTGATTCCCAGGTCAGGCAAAGTGTAATTGGGTTCTTGCATATGTAGGTATACAGGGCCAAATCAAATTAGCTAGCGAAACTCTGCAGACGTGATGGAACATATGACTACCTACGTCACGCGTCATCAGGTATCGATTGTTTGCGAGAAACTGGATATTGGTATAAAAACCGGCCAAGTAGGTACGTGTTGGACCACACACAATGAAGGGTTCCGTAGTTGGGATGAATTTATCCCAAAAACAAACTTAACATAGTAGTTGAAAAACATGTTCTCCCATACGTTCCAACTGTAAATGTAAGTTGGTCGACTATTACTCGTTAACTTGTAAAGCCTACTTAGCTGTGATAGTTTTCCTTTTAACTATAAAGAGGTATGAGGAACAGGGTAGATACCGCTACATCACTCCCCCCCGGAGACCGGAGGTCGATAGTGGGCTGAAGTCTTGTATCTGTTCTATGTACCTACACCCAGTAGATCAAAGAGAGATTATTCAAATAATAAGGATAATGAAAAATAAACATAGCAGCGGAATTGATGATATCTCACCCATCCTACTAAAACAATGCGTTGAAGAACTCTCTAAGCCGCTCACACTTTTAATCAACCAGAGCTTCGAAGACGGCCTATTCCCGGATTCACTGAAAATGTCATTAATTAAACCGATACACAAAAAAGACGACACTACCACCCCAAACAATTATAGACCCATAGCACTTCTACCAACCTTTTCTAAAGTCATTGAGAAAGCAATGTGCAATCGGCTTTACAATTTCTTAGAGAAACATAAAGTATTAGACGACTCACAGAACGGATTTAGGAAATCAAGGTCCACTACAACAGCAGTCCAAAAATATACACAAATGGCCCTTCAACACATAAACGACAAAAAAATAGCTTTAGGTGTATTATTAGACATGACCAAAGCCTATGATAAAGTTTCATACGACATCCTTCTGACCAAGCTGTACGGCTCGGGAATACGAGGACCTGCGTACCAGTGGTTCAAATCATACTTACAAAACCGTAAACAAATAGTACAAATAGATTACCATAATACCACCAACCACTACGTAGAAACAATAAGATCTAGAACGAGAACCCTAACCTGCTCAATTCCCCAGGGAAGTGTATTGGGATGCATTTTATTCATAATCTACATCAACGACCTACCAAAATCCCTTGACAGAAACCAAGTTCTACCCGTACTATTTGCGGACGACATATCACTACTTATAAAATGCGAAAATACTCATAACCCCCAACAAATTATAAATGAAAACTTACAAAAAGTAACACAATGGCTTCAAGACCACAACCTAGAAATTAACTTTAATAAAACAAAAATAATGCAGTTTAGGTCATATAAAAAATCTCCCCTCCAAATTAATATCAAATTTCAAAATCAGTCAATAGAAACAGTACATACATTTAAATTACTGGGCATTAACATCGACACACACCTAAATTGGAAACATCACATAGAAGAATTAACAATGAAACTATCAAAATTCACCTACGCGCTATTCCAACTAAAATACAGCACTAACACAAAAACAGCACTATCAGCATACTATGCATACGCCTATTCATGGTTAAGCTATGGTATTTTGTTGTGGGGAAACAGTGTCAACATACATAAGCTATTCATTTTGCAAAAGAAATGTGTTAGAATCTTAGCTCAAATAAATAATAGACAAAGCTGTAAACCCTATTTTCTGAAATATAAATTACTCACGCTTCCTTGTATATATTTACACGATATATGTATATATGTATTCAAAAACATGCACACATTCACTAAAGTACAGGACATACACTCTTACAATACCCGGCACAAACTTGACCTATACCAACCATCGTCACGACTAAAAATGCTACACCAAAGCCCACAATACATGGCAATAAGAATATACAATAAGCTGCCTCAAGATATTAAAAATGAAACCAGGCTTGCTCCATTTAACAATAAATTAAAAACCTACCTTTTAAAAAAATGTTATTATTCAATTGAAGAATTTTTACACCAAAAATAAATCAATAACTACTACACACACATTCTCGTACACAGACATTACACACGCTTACACCACTACAATACATGACATTCTAAATAAATTAATAAGGCGATCTAATTATTAAAAAATGTATTTATATTATTATTGAATTATTAAAATGTGTATATATTACTTATTATTTGAATGAGTAATACTAAATTATTGAAATTGTTAATGTAAAATAGTGAAAATAGCATAATTATTTTAATTTTATTTTTTAATGTTAAATAACCCTCAAATTTGCGATGCCTGGAAAAGGCCGCTAAGTTGTAAGTACCTATATTATAAAATAACACCAAAATGTACACTTAGTTTGCAAATAAATCTTTGACTTTGACTTTGAATCTTGTAATGCTTGCCAGGGCCAGTTGAGGTTCCAGTGTGTCGGAACCGAGGGTCGCATAGTTCGCGGTGAGTCGGAACTGTCTGCGAAGGTTTCCCCAGTGAGTCGGGGTGGCGCTGCGTTATGCTCCAGTGCGTCGGATGTGATACAGCGCCGGATTGAGGCTGATTGGTGGCGTCGACCAGGAGAGGGATTAAGAGTTCTTTCTTCTTGTTGACCGGCCGAAAGTGCAGTGTGCTGTCCTAAGGTTGCCTGATGAAGCTGAGGGTGGTAACCAGGTATGCGCGGTCGCTGCATGCTGGTGGTCAGGATACCCGTGGAAGCCGTGGGTACTGGCTGGCTGTGTGACTCGCCGCTCGAAAGCTTGAAGGAAGTGATGATGACGTCACGCTGATGTACTTGCACGAAGGCTGCGCTGACGTTAATTTTCGGGGTCACCAGTACAGAGGTATGAGGAATAGGGTGTAAAGCTCACTCATACTCTATGGAAAAGGGAGGATCCTCTGACCAGACGGGTGTTGTGTCTGGTGGGCAACTGCCCGACGGTTGATGTCGGGACGTTGTATAGTCGCGCAGTAAACTCTGCTTGCGCGATGCAGGATTTGCGTGACGTCAGTATGACGTGTACTTCGCATAAGGCGGTGTAGATACCGCTACAAATTCATTATAATTATATACTAGTACCGTAATTTTTTTCACATATCCAAAAACAACCATTTAATGGCAGGGAGACACTTGACTCTAACAAAAATTTGCACTTTAGAGCGAAATATTTCATAAACGAACCTCTTAATCGAAAAAGTGTAGTGAAAAACCTGGAATATTTTTGAAAGACCACGACAACGACACTCTACACCATAGGGTGGGCAGACGAGAAAAAAAAATATCCCCACTTTACGTGTAGAGGTAACCTAGTAAATATTTTTTTTCAAGGTTTTGTTTTACCACTTTGTCGGCGTGACTCATATGAATATCCATGGCATCTTACAGATTTCTAGTACTAAGAGTCTCTGAGCTAAGCTGCGGACAGACGGACGGACGGACGGACAAGGCGAATCTATAAGGGTTTCTTGTTGACTACGGAACCCTAAAATCTGTCCAGTCATTAAAATTAAGTTCTTGCTTTAGAGTAATATGTATTATACATTTTTAATAAGCATGCTATGTGGATTTTATTTTTTATAATGGCAATGATCCTTTGTTGTATAGTAGGTTATTTTAATCTAGGTTCACATTAATAGTATCATTAGTATCATGTTCGTGTATTTAATCTCCGTTCCGTGTTACCGAAGTGTTGCATAATTACTAGTTTAGAATTGACCTATAATTACAACCCCCCAATACCCTCCCCCCCACCACTTGACCTTTATTTTTTTTATTATTCCTGAAATCTTTTCGTCAAGTTCATGCTAACAGGCTATTTTCTCCAGAGTTTTTTTATGTTTATCTTACGGTTTATTCCATTTTATTCAATAAATATAGCTGCAAACACACGTTCCTTCACCGCGTGTCGAAATAGAAAAAGAAAGCCTGTTCCGTTATCAGCACGGAAATTAACATAATAAAACAGAATGATGAAATAAATCAACCGATTTATAGCAAACTGAAGCATAAATATTTGAATTTGAAGTAGGTACATATTTCTTTTTAATTCTCTTTGTGTCTTCCAGAATTGAGAAGCCGTTCATTAAATTCCAACGAACCGGGCAGATTCAATTGGCAGCGTTTAAAGGAGTTCCTCCTTTTAGTTAGGTACTCAAGGGATGAATGTCGTGAGCTGTTAGTGACGTAAATGGAACGTATGCACAAACAAAAATGAAGAATGTTTTTTTAAATCATTCTTGCTTTTTGTTTCGTAGGTACACGTTCCGGGCATTCATCTCGGTTCTTTTTCTTACGTATCAAAAGGACAGTGTCATCATCGTTAGCTTATCTCTTTTTAATTTAACTGTATCGGGTATTGACTGTGGAAGGTAAGATTATTAAATAATGGTAAAAAAAACCTGTATACTATAAATTGATCAGTACTTTATGAATAATAATCGCCGTTTATGTTCATTTACCTATTCATTTTTTTCTTACAATATTGTGTAACGGTTTACCTACTACTTATTGTTAGATAATCTTTTTACACACACGATAATCTCGATCAAACTTCATCTCCCCGATCGTGTCAACTACTATGTCAATATGACAGATCCAAACCAACCTACATACGCGAACGATCGAGTCAGCTGCTGCGTGCCTGCAAGTCGCGTGCCTTAAAAACAAGGCTAGTCCATTGTACCGTGACAGTCGATACTAACCTTCGCGGACGAAGTACGCGGCCAGGCTCACCTGTCGCGAGCATGGCGTTTTGACGCGCGCGTATAAAATAAAAATAATCAACAATAATTCGAAACTTATTTACATACTAAAAATAAAATAATAATAAAAACTACATTAAAAATATAAGCCGGAATTAAATAAATTCATCCTGTGCAAGTGACAGAGGTGAATAAAAGCACTGCGTTCCTAATTTGAATTTATTTAAAAAAAAAAAACGGTTTTTGCAGTGAACATGGGTTTGAAGTCTGAAGATGATAAAAGGCCGAGCAAATTGGCGATCATGGACGAGGACTCCTCGGATAAGCCAAGTGAGTACATCATTATTTAATTTTTATTAGGTGAAAGTGGAAATTATTGTGAGTGTTATGTATCGATAAGTTAATTGAGTCGTTTAACTTGTTTTTGCAAATGAAGGTAGGGGCAGACATTGTTCAAAATGTATCTTGTGTACAAAAATAACCACTACTTAAATGTAATTTAAATAAACTAAAAAGAATCCAACTTTGCAAAAGTAGTATTATTTTATTTGTGTTTCACATTAATTGCAGTTTTATAATTACAAATCTGATAAGTAGGTATTATTTTATAAAATATATCGTATCTTCTTTTCGTGCCTCATACATAAATGAAGGTTTTCCATCAACTTCATATATTTAAATATTTTTTAAACACAAATAAACATTGTTAAATTAAATTTAACCCAGCATATTATATGATAATTATAATAAATTCGCTTTAGACTATTTGCTATTTTTCTCTATCTGCCCTCAAAGCCTTAGCTAAAAGATAATCTTCGTCCGTCAAAGTTTATATTGTATTCGTAATGCGGTTTCTTCAAATTAAGTGGGTAACTAAAGTGTCGTTTAAATATCAGTTTGAGTAATCCCTGTCTTAAGAAAACAGGGTCATTATGTTCGTGATACGTCATTCTTGATTTCCCTTGACCCTCTGATTCTTCATTACTGGTTTGAGTTTCGAATTATCTTCCAACTCTTTTTTTTACAAAATTATTTTCCTTATAATTACAAACTGCGCAAATTCATTTCTTTGTTTCTGAACTAACATGTTAATTATAAGCTAAAACACACAGAATTCTTAATTACTGAACATATTTACAGTAACTTTTAGACTTAATCATGCGCTATTATATCATTCCTTCCTAAAAAAATCAACGGTAAAAAGATATATAATTAGTAAAGTAACTGCGCTTAGAAGATAATTCCATTATAAATACTCGTTACATAAGGAATCACTTTATTAGACTTCTCAGAAACGATTGTGTTAAGATCCTATTAAACGACAGGAGTAATGAGAAGTGCCGTTAAAGATTTGTTCCTATCGAGAAATAACATTAAGACGGGATATTAAACATCCCATAAATATCGGGGACAAACTTGGTCTTAATAACGGCAGTGGCAAGAATCCTGATAGTTGAGCTCCGTAATATCTGAGTTGAGCTGCACGATTACTGACAAATGCGTGCACTTTGCACGTGCAAGCACGTGCGTTCTTTCCCCAAAAGACCGTTTCAGACACTAAGCTCATCTGAAGACCTCACGTGGTCTGACTAAGATAATGTCTGAACTTTAAAAGAGACAGTGACCTGAGTTTGTTTCGGCCTTTCTTCTCAGAGTAATATGATTGACGTGTAGAAATGTTTCAATCAAGTACGTGTTTACAGAAATGAAATAATTTATAATTTATCGTAGTTATGTCGGTAAAACAAAAAGTAGTCAGTTATAATGTTTTTGTGAAAATTTCACTTATTATCTGTTTGAAAATACCTCATTTACAGCATGACTTGTATCTAATTCGTCACAAGTTCACTAGAAGTGGTTTATAAAGTAGAACAAGTTTTCTATCAGATACTCGTAGTAATTCATGGCTACAGTTTGCGCACTGGTTAAAATTTCTTCCTATATAATATTAAAAAGAGGTAAAGAGAGTTTGTATATAGGGGGAAATATTCGGAACTCCTGATCTTATTCCGAAAATTCCTTCACTGATGGGAAGCTACAGGTATTGCCGAATGTTATAGGATATATTTGGTGTTATAACAAGAAATTGTACGAGGGCGAAGTCGCTGGCAGAAGCTATATTTTTAAGATAAATTGTACCTAGTTTTGGCCCATAAGAATAAATGTATGCACTAATGGTTTTCCATTCCTTTTGCATTGCATTGACTTACATTATCATAATCAGCCTTTAATGTTCCCACTGCTGGGACACAGGCCTCCTCTCGGTGAGAGGCAGTGGGCCGTAATCCATCACGCGGGCCCAGTTGGTAGATGTCACATGTCTTCGAATTTTTGGATCTAGGACATGCCGGGGAAACCTCACAATGTTTTCCTTCACCGTTTTGAGAGCAGTGGTGATGAACTGGTAGCTTGACTTGTTTTTTCCTAATCCGAAGTCCGCTTTAGATCTTTCTAACTCCGATCCGATTACTTATGCAACATCGTACAGAATCAATGTTGTTCAAATATATTCAAGCTATAAACATGTGCCGGATAAGTATAAGTAGTCCATAAAAGACCTAAATTTTCCTCTTAAAATCGAATTTTCTCGAGTCACTAACAAACGTATTGTCAATTCATCGTTTTACATGCATTAAGGCGCTTTGCTTTGCAAATTGATTCTTACACTTAGGCGAATTACACTTAAGTAAATTATTAAGTATAATTACTACGTATTTATACCAAAAATATGATTTGTACATAAAAGATTTGTCCTTTAAAATTCACGAATTAAGACGACCCTAATCACAATGTTCGAATGCATACATGGTTGATGTTTTTTTACAAATAATAAATCGTGATGCAGATATTTACATACAATACAACGGAAATACATGGATCTAGTCAGCTAAGTGATCTAATTCCGTGATAATTTTTTTATCACATTTTTCTATTGTCAACCAAAGCCAGTTTATTTTTTATATTTGCGATGACATTATGTTCACATTTTAAAAAAAAATGTGATAAACGCCATTCGGATTTTTTTATTCATTCAGCCTTGACCTCAACTCCATGTATTTCGGTGTTGAGTTTATTAAAACATTTATAGTGTTTTAGTCAAATTAAGTAACCGTTTTATTCTTTGAATTATGGAAAAAATGCCTTTCTTTTTAAACCTGGATTCTTCCTAGATCGAGACGCATTTGAAAGCGGCGTTTGTGTAGCAGTAACTCTGTAGAGTTACTTGTCTAAACATTCACCAGTTGGTCTTGTAAACACTTGAAACTCAATAGAGCTTGGTACATTACAAGAGAGATTTTAATAGGTACCTTATTCAATCAATCAACTGCTGGACATAGGCTCTCCTGCGCCTTCTCTTCTTCTTCTGTCTCCCATGCTGCGCCACAATACCCTATCCTCCGCTCCACTTTTAGAGGTCGTCGGTCGGTCATCTAGCTGGAGGGCGTTCCACACACATAGGGTATTACATTATCGATTGATAAATGTGACTTTAAATCAAACGTGTGTTATGATCAAGGTAGTTAAGCAACGTATGACCTACAATACCTTGCCCAATTTATGACACGACCCGAATAGAACCTTATTAAGGACTTGGGGCGTATCTGACGGAATAAGGGCACTGCTTGTGGGAAAGTATTGATATTAGATTCACTTCAACAGTTTATTTATGCTATATCGTATTTACCTTGAGTTTTATCGTTTTCTTTTATGAACATGTGCTCAATAAAAGTAAAACTAGTAGTATATCCAATAATACGACTCGTATTTTAGTGGCTAGTTTTTACAATTTACATAAAAATATGCGAACATAGAAACATTATTTTTCCTCCTTTTTAGGGTTCCGTAGCGAAATGGCAAAAACGGAATCCTTATAATTTCGTCATGTCTGTCTGTCCGTCGGTCCGGATGTTACACAGCCATTTTACTCGAAGACTATTTGCACTTGTGTGTTCTGTGCACCGCTTAACGGTGGTGTAGTGAAATTACGACAAAGAAAATATAGGTTGGCACTTCCCATGTAACCGAGGGACTAAAAAAAAATAACATACCTAAGCGTGTGTGGTACCATTGGATCCCATATTTTAACAAGATGATGATGTTTCAAACTACCTATCGCTAAATATTAAGGTGTAACCTCAGTTGTAGCCCGCCAAATTCAAATTTTCTATGAATTTAACGATTGATATGAAATTGATGATTATTATTCGATAAATATATAATTCCCACAGTCGAGAATCGCATTTTGATCAACATACGACGAAAAACAGCGCTGCAATTTGCAAGAAACTAAATAAAATTTGAATTTTGCGGGCTACAACTTCGGATTCACCTTAATATTTAGCGATCGGTAGTTTGCGACAGCGTCGCTATCTAGTCGAGACTGCCGGCGCAGGCTCTGCGGTCTCGACAAATATAACGACAAAAATCGGTCGTTTCTTTAATAGATTTTCAACCTTATGCATTCGAAATAAAGTTGAAAATCTATTAAAGGAATTTGACAACGATACGACTTGGCGACCGATTTTTGTCGCTGTCTGATGTCGAGACTGCAGGGGCTGGCCGTTGTCTTTTTAAGTTGGTTATAAAATGTGTAAGTAACGAGATTATAATCTGTGGTCTGTCACTACCTGCGTCATTCTTGAATGATGATGGTTAAATACAATGCTAGATTGAACTCAGACAACAAAATAGGAAATAATAAGCCATTTATATGCATGTTGCAGTAAAACAATGAGTTAATAAAACTAATGGCGCATTAATAACTGTGTAATATATGCGGGATTGATATATTTCCTAATAAGAGCAATTGAAATTTCAATAATATTCAATGCGAGTTAAAGACGATGACGAAAAAAGCGGCCAAGTGCGAGTCGGACTCGCACACGAAGGATTCCGTAACACCGTACCATATTTATCACTACATTTCTTTTTTTTTTTTTTTTACATAAACGCCGGAAGAAACACGTTTCTTGTGTGACCCTCTTTGATTTTACTTAATTTTTTGTTTTTTTTTGTTTTTATCAAGACTTAGAGTCTACCCATTTCGGTTTAAAAGATACAGCCCTGTGACGGATAGACGGATAGCGGAGCATTAGTAATAGGGTCCCATCGGCACCCTTCGGGTACGGAAGCCTTTAAAGTGATTTAACTCCATTTTATATGTGACAAAGGTGTTTTTAAAACCAGTTATTTCCATTGACATTACTCTTAATACATTTGATTCACTTCACGACTGTCACTTTGTTTGTAAACACGATGTTAATCAGTGGAATTACCACCTAATTAGTAATAATTCACTCCACCTAATTAGTAATCAATCAATGAAATCCGAACCCTGGCAGACTTGTGGTTTCCTATTAGAATAATTATTGGTAAAAGAAACAATAGGAAAAATCGTCATTCATTTGATTAGTTATAAGTATAACTAATTGCTTGTTACTTTGTTCTAGCGAAAGGCTTGTCTTATTGTTCAATTCCGATGATAAAGGAACTATTCAAATAATAAGGGAAAATATTAAAAGAATAAAAGAAGGTATATTCTTATGTAGATAGGCCATTCTTTATTTTATTCCACAAAGCGGCCTTAATTCAAACGCGGTTATGAACAAGCTCAACGTTTTTAAGAAATACTCATCAAATTGGCAGCCTTGTTCCACTCACTACTGAGTATAAGCCTCCTCCCTTTTGTGCCATGCTCCCCAACAGTTTAATTGCGTAACATACTAACAGTGGCAATAACTGTCATTTTGACAGTTCAACAACATTCATTGCGTTATTTACGTTGTTGAGCAGACAAATTGTCGAACACATGAAGCAATGGATTAGCGCTAGGCTTCAAAATAATTCAGATTGTGATTGATAGCGGGTCACGCAATTAGGTAGCTGGTATATGCGAGTCTCATCCAGGTTTCCTCTGCAGTCTTCTGTAGGTCGCCCACCCACAACTCTTCCGTTAGGGCCACAAAGACGGCGGGAGGAAACGCCCGGGTGTTGTCATTGTGTGGATCGACCGGAGGACACGGTGGAGCATACGGTGGAGGTCTGCCCGGCTTGGGCGGGGCACCGTCGTGTCTTCGTGGCGGCGATCGGCGGCGGCGATCTCTCACGTCCGGCCCTGGTTCAGGCCATGGTACGGAGCGAGAGGGAATGGGAAGCAGTCACCTCCTTCTGCGAAGCAGTAATGCTCGCTTAGGAGGAGGCGGAGCGCGTGAGGGAGAGGCAATCATTGCGCCCTCACGCCCCTAGTCTCTGCAGGAGGAGCCACCCTGGGCGTCGGGAGTCGATAGCCGACTCCCGGCCACCGTAGCCGCGGGCTTGCGGATGGCGAGCAATGGGTAGCTCGCCGTCCGGTAACAACCAGGCCCGGGTCGACGGCGCGTTGTGTTCCACGCGCGCCTCAAAAAAATGTCAGCATAATTGACGGGGTCCGATAGGGCCGATGCCTGCCGGGGTCGCGGATTGTTCGAAAGAGTTACCGTGGCCCTGGCGCACAGGCAACTGAAGGAACACGGGTGGGTTTTAGTCAGTAAGAGTCTGACACGCCCTTCCGCTCCACCAAGGGCGGGAGAGGTCATTTGATGATTTCCTACCCCAAAAAAAAAGAAAAAAAAAGGGCCACAAAGACTAATAAACCTATTTGGTGCTAAAACTATGTTGATAAAATCTAGGCAAGGATATCTACCTCGATCTATGAATGTATAATATTTATTTTGGTTAGTCACGCTATTATATATTGCTTTAGATTCATTGGATTCTTAAAATAAAATATTTGTATTGTTCTATCCATAGAAATAGTTATATCTATGGTTCTCTATTTTTGCTACAATTTCCCGCTGGGTGCTACGAATTGAAAGTGTTTTTTTTTATTCGCTCCGATAGTAAGTCCTATTTCTAAGTAGGTATTTTTCGTATTTTAAAGTAACTTAATTTGAATTTTGTGTTAATTTTTGTTGAACCCTGGTTTTATTTGTTTAAACATAGCAGTCTTGACACAATAGCCTTAAATAAATAATAAATGAAATACTTAAGTGGGTACCTTGGTACAGTCGCCAGCAAGTTAAAGCTACATGAAACTGTCAAATTTCTCCAAACGATTTTAAAGCTTAAAATCTTAACAGTTAAGTTCAAAATCGAATGAGAAAATCTGATAGTTTGTGGTAACTTGAGGTGCTGGCGACTGTACCTTAATTCGCAATCGCATTCGTATATCTATGGCGATAATTTGGTACCTACAAATATTTTTGGTGAAGTTTTTAGAACTTTATTCTTAAAACAACAATAATAATACCAGCCTATTATTGCTCCACCGAAGGGTAAATGCCTCTTCTCATACAGAGAGGCATGAGCATTGATCACCACGCCTGCTTAAGGGGACTACATGACCTAAACGCAAATTTATAATGCCTAAAAATATATGATGCACTGCAGCAACCAAAATCAGAAAAATATATGATATTCTGCAGGATATATGCTAGTTAGATAGTGTCTTGAAAACATAATACAATTAACTTGTTATGATAGAAAAAAATCACAAAGAAACCTCAATTTTTTTTTTTTAACTATTAAAAACCATACTAATATACATGTAAACATTCAGATTTTTTGTCAGATTATTCTACAAGCAACATACTAACGTAATAGTGTTTTAATTTTTTAGTCCAATGAATAGATTTTTTGTAAATCCATAATTGCTTCATATTTTGCAATAAATTACCAGCGTTGTGTCATCGCGCGTCTCCTTCTTTTCTATGCAATCCGAGAGTGACCGCGCTTTAGCTCTTCTAAGCCCCTTAAGAGGGATTACCGATTTCAAACTTATATGTATCAACTCAGTCAAGCGTGGTAATTGCCGTAACACACTAACAGTAGCAATAACTGTCATTGTGACAGTTCAACAACATTCACTGCGTTATTTACGTTGTTGAGCGGACAAATTTTTCGAAGTTAATGAAGCAATGGATTAGCAATAGGCTTCAAAATGATTCAGATTGTGATAGTGTGTTACGCAATTAGATTGCTGGTTTCCTCACGATTTTCCTTCCTTATTTTATAACCAACAATAGATCAATAAAAAAATGTTCAATTAATATTATGCAATCAAAACAAAGCCCTTTTAAACCTTCTTACGCACAGGAATTGATGATTCAGCCAGTAACGATTACCTGTTGCAATAATTATCATAAAAAATTAAGCAAGTGATTATGATAATGTAACATTGTTTCGTTCTAAGGCCATTGCACACACTTGACCGGCTTACATATCAGTCTATTACAATATCGGTTATGAAACGGTAATAACAAAACCTTTTTATCGGTTTTTAGGGTTCCGTACCCAAAGGGTGCCAACGGGACCCTATTACTAAGGCTCCACTGTCCTTCCGTCCGTCTGTCAATGATCAATGTGTCAATCTGTTGAAACTTAATTGTAATAGATAGACATTTGACATTTTCACAGAGTGTGAAAATATCAAGGCCTAAATAGCCGCTGTAAAAACAAATAAAAAAAAAATAAAAAAATAAAATAAGGGGCGTGGGTGAATATATATATACAAGAAACTTGTTTTTTTGGCGTTTTTTTGCTTGATCTTAATAATGGCAATAATAACTAAGTACATATATATATATATTTAAATATCGTACGGTGGTACGGATCCCTTCGTGTGCAAGTCGGCCTCGCACTTGGCCGCTTTTTCTCCTCGCGTCCGCTCTAATTACGAAATAGCAATTTCGGTTTTTTACCGATATATGCTGGCATTGTGTCGATAATATTATTTAGAAAATAAGTAGAAGATATTTAGTATTATATCGATAATAGCTTGCGAAATGTCTTTTTGTTATTATTTTCAATTGATACGTATGAATGCATGTCAAGGATTTGAGTCGCACGTGGTCATGAAAGGCCGATAAATAATATCTTCTCACGGCAAATACCGTATACATGAATATTCTTTGGTTCCTTAGTTTATAACACACGCTTACTACCTACTTAATTACTGTCATTATCTGTAGTAAAACGAAAAAGGTTTTATTAAGGGGAATGCGCTAAGGTAGCCCGCGAAATTCAAATTTACTTACTTTTTTTGCAATTTGCAGGTTAGTGTCAGGTTGTATGTTGATTAAAATATGATTCGCGGCCGTAAAAAATATAGCTTTACAGAATTATAATCATTTGAATCAGTAATACAACTCCTTAAGTTAGAATTCGTCTCAAATTTCAAGATTTCATGAAATAGTCATTCAATAGGGTAATATGAACTTATAGAGATGTATTGATGATTTTTGTGATTATAATTCAATAAACAAATAATTGCTACGGCTACGAATC
The DNA here is from genome assembly GCA_916610205.1 of Griposia aprilina. Taxonomy (NCBI): domain Eukaryota; kingdom Metazoa; phylum Arthropoda; class Insecta; order Lepidoptera; family Noctuidae; genus Griposia; species Griposia aprilina. Next base: position 5,094,371 of record OU744294.1, on the reverse strand, counting down.
ATATTTAGATCGACATACAACCTGATACTGACCTGCAAATTGTAAAAAACGTAAGACAATTTGAATTTCGCGGGCTACCTTGGCGCATCCCCCTTAAAGATATATAATACTATTATATAACTACTAATATTACAAAGAGGTAAAAATTGTGAGTGTAAGGGGGTAATCTTCGGAACTACTAATCCGACTCCAAAAAATATTTTACTAATGGGAAGCCACAGTATTGACAAATGTCATAGGATATATTTTATGTAAAACAAGAAATTTATGCGGACGAAGTCGCGGGCAGCAGGTAGTCTAAAATATGCATTGCTACAAATTGGTGCTACGATGCTACGAACATGGTAGTCCGTGACTACGTCCGTAGCGATTTTGATCTACGAGCTACGCGGCATCCCTAAAATAAATTAAAGTTAATTAAATTTATTATGTAACGTCAGGGATGTCACTTTGGATAGTTCGGATTCAATTCAGGACGAAGTATGTTCCTACTTACTTAAGAAGCTTACAAGAGCTAAAGCGCGGTCACTGTCGGATTGCATAGAAAAGAAAAAGACGCGCGATGACACAACGCTGGTAATGTATTGCAAAATATGAAGCAATTATGGATTTACAAAAAATCTATTCATTGGACTAAAAAATTAAAACACTATTACGTTAGTATGTTACTTGTAGAATAATCTGACAAAAAATCTGAATGTTTGCATGTATATTATTATGGTTTCTAATCGTTAAAATATTTTTTTAGAGGTATCTTCGTGATTTTTTTCTATCATATCAAGTTAATTGTATTATGTTTTCAACACATTATCTAACTAGCATATATCCAGAAGAATATCATATATTTTTCTGATTTTGGTTACTGCAGTGGATCATATATTTTTAGGCATTATAAATTTGCGTTTAGGTCATGTAGTCCCCTTAATGCCATCTTGTATAGAATACTAGATACCTACCTAGATACTATGTGTGCAAGGCAATATTGTGAAACCTACTTTCTTAGACATCTTTTGGTATCAATTGCACCTAACGTGTAAGTATAGTCAGCCATAGATTAGTGGAAGCACTTGCAATACGAAAATAGCCCTTACTGGTACGACATACGGTGATACGGGTGCTGTCAAAGTCAAATTGTTATCACTAATGATGATACGTATTCCCCGAAGGGTTAGGCAGAGGTGTACCTATAGCACACCCACATTTCCCCAGTTATGTTTAAGTCCCATGTAATAGGAGGCGACCCTATTGCCATCAACCGGACAAAAATCCAGACTCTGGTTTGCTACTGAGAAATTCCAGATGGAAAAACCCAAGACACTTTACTTTGACCTCATACTCAGCAGTAGCGGTTTTGACCACTACACAACGAGGTAGACCATAGACAACGAGACAGACCATAGACAGCGTGACAGTCAATAGATAACGAGGCAGTCAATAGAGAACGTGACAGTCAATAGACAACGAGACAGTCAATAGACAACGAGACAGTCAGTAGACCAATGGGGCTGTCATTAATAATTAGTTAATGTCACAAAAGCTTATTCTCTCTGACTAACGGTTTCAAAGAATGCTTTTGTTAAACGCACATTCGCTAAATATAGAACCTCTTTTTCGTATCCTTTGAATACATTTTTCTAACTAAAAACTATTGTGGTAGTACACGGAAGCAATGAAGGCTCATTTTATCTTCTATGCTTTCTGAATCATTCCTCGGCTTCAACATCATTTTCCAACAAAGCTTACGAAGAAAAAAAAAGTGGAGGTACATAAATTCATAATGACGAATGTGTGTATGTACGTGTTCCTACTTAACTATTCTGTGGCCTAAAAGTTTTTACGTTGACACCAATATTTAACCCTTCAAAGCGAAGTTCTTCGTTCTTCTCAGTTTTTCTCCATAGGTTCATAGTACGCTTTCGAATGGGCAACTGGCTTCATATTTCTGTCTGCCCAACTCCTTGACAATCCAAAGTGCCTGTAAATGGTTTTATTGAAATTTGTGTTAAAATTCGTTTATAGTTCACTCGTTAATAATTGATAAGTATGCTACGTCTAACGACCTCATTCAAATCGATGAATTATTACGCAAGTTAATTTACACGCTCATCTTACCCAGTAAATACGTAAGACAAATTACCGATACTAAACGGTTTGCGTGAATTATTCAAGCGTGACTCTAATTGTCGGTATTCATTAGTACTTAAGGGGGAAGCGCCGCGTTGCCCGCGAAATTCATACTTTCTTACGTTTTTTGCAATTTGCAGGTCAGGGTTAGGTTAGTTCATAATTATAATCCCATTGATTGATATTTTATGAAATTGTCATTGAATAGGATTATAATTATGAACTTAGAGGGTTGTATTGATGATTTTAATGATTATAATTATGTAAATACATGTTACGGTCGCGAATAATGTTTTGTTCAACGTACAGTCTAACACTAACCAGCAATTTGCAAAATAAGTAAAAAAAAAGAATTTCGCGGGCAACCTGGCACTTCCCTTTATGTCAACAATCGAGCAATCGGATTTTTTCGGAGCCTTTGGCAATAGTATTGTGTCTAATTGTCGCTCTTTCCGTCTTTCCATTGTTGAACCGCGCGATGGCTGCAAAGAACTACATCACTATTTCGAAATTAGAATGTGTAAATCAACCTCTTCCTTTTAATTTCACGTTACGTCAATTGTAAAGACCCTTACAGCATTGTCCACCTCCACTGTCAACGGGACATCACCAAGAAACGAGATTATTTGAACTCAGCGGACGTGCCGGTGCACGGTGACATGTATGTATCGCTACTTCGGCGCCGTCCGCGTCATCTCGTTCTCGTTGACGTCCCGTTGACGTGGCGGTGGACTAACGGCTTGAGGGGTTTCGTTTCACAATCCAAATTCTTACTCGTATTTTGGCTGTGCGTGTCAGTCGAACCAACCATTAGTTAGGTTTACGGTACGAATAAAAAACTAGTTCTTATTCGAGAGTTTAATATACAGGTTAAGTTTTTTCCTTATGGGGGGACTACATGACCTAAATGCGAATTTATAATGCCTAAAAATATATGATCCACTGCAGTAACCAAAATCAGAAAAATATATGATATTCTTCTGGAAATATGCTTGTTAGATAGTGTGCTGAAAACATAATACAATTAACTTGATATGATAGAAAAAAAATCACGAAGATACCTCTAAAAAAATATTTTAACGATTAGAAACCATAATAATATACATGCAAACATTCAGTTTTTTTGTCAGATTATTCTACAAGTAACATACTAACGTAATAGTGTTTTAATTTTTTAGTCCAATGCATAGATTTTTTGTAAATCCATAATTGCTTCATATTTTGCAATAAATTACCAGCGTTGTGTCATCGCGCGTCTCTTTATTTTCTATGCAATCCGACAGTGACCGCGCTTTAGGTCTTGTAAGCCTCTTAACTATGAATCAGATAATGTTTGTATGCTAAACGGGTGTGTTTAAATTCGGACATTTGCACATAGGTCACTCTGACAGTTTCGTGCTAAAGTGCTTTTTTTTTAATTCAATGTTTATCTGTGGTTACATACTTTTAAAGTTATTGCCAAGGCTAGCATTGTCACTTAACAAGTGAATGTGGTTAAGATAGGAATTTAATGATAATATACGTTGCAAAACTACGCCCTAATTGTGTAAAACACTACTTATCAATCACAATCTGAATCATTTTGAAGTATATTGCTAATCCATTGCTTCATATGTTCGGAAAAATTGTCTGCTCAACGACGTAAGAAACTCAATGAATGTTGTTGAACTGTCAAAATGAAACCAATGTCTATTATTATTGTGTTACGCAAATCTATACAGACAACACAACACACTGTGTTATATACAGGAATAAATCTAGGTATAAACCCGTGAACTTACCTATTCTAAGTATTAGTAGGTATTGTTATTAAATACCAACTTGTAAACATGTCTTTCTTTTGAAAGAACTGCATTGAATATTGAGACTGCCTCGTTGGTCTAGTGGTCGCAAGCGCTACTGCTGAGCATGAGGTCTCGGGTTCGATTCCCGGGTCGGGCATAGTGTTATCGGGTTTTTCCGTCTGGAATTTCTCGTTAGCAGCCCGGAGTCTGGATTTGTGCCCGGTTGATAGCAATAGGCTCGCCCCCTATTACATGGGACTTAAACATAACTGGCGAAATGTGGGTGTGCTATAGGTACACCTCTGCCTAACTTTTCGGGGAATACAGGCGTGATGTTATGTTATGTTTTATGTGTGCATTGAATATGAAATGGTCCAAAAATGAAGAACCAATATCAAAAAAAGAAAAATGAAATGAAGCTGCAATGGTAATCCGTAATTCCTATGGTGTACTTATAAGAGACCACGTATGCTATTCTATGGTCGGAGAATTGAGAATAGGCAGGTAATTTTATTAGGTAAATCAACAACGCAATAAAGAGATAATTTGCTCCTTGTTTAAAATACCTAATGGTTTTCAGTAGTTTTATTATGTACCTAAACATATTTTAACAACCACCTTGACAGTCTTCAAGCTTAAGGAGGATGCGCCGGGTTGCCCGCGAAATTAAAAGTTTCTTACGTTTTTGCAATTTGCAGGTCAGTGTCAGGTTGTATGTTAAACAAAATATGATGGGCGAACGTAATACCGTAAGATCGTATACAAAAAAAAAAACATGGAAGGCCTTCATCTTTTGCATAGCAACAACGACAAAATTAAATAGATTAACATTTGTGGCGACTGGTGACGTGTATACCGCCACAAACGAACTACGCAAGGTATTATTTTGACTGACGTCACAATCCTACATCACGCAAGCAAAGTTTACCGCGAAATCTGCAATATACCGGATTAGTTTTCAATGACCGACCAAAGAATATTGCTCTGCCGCCATACATTGTTATCCTAAGACAGTGACAGCCATATAAAATTACTTGTCTTTTTGCTGACTTTTAGGCCTAAAAATAGGCCAGGCCTCTGGTCACGTGAAGAGTCGACCAACCGCTTGGCGATTTCTCGAAAATCGAAGTGGGCGCTCGCACCATATGGCCCTAGTGATCCAGCCACAAACGGTTGAAACATATTATTATACGTCCCAATAAGGTTGGTGTATTTGCGCCGTTTCAGGTTTTCCGCGCCATAGGCGGACCACGGCTTTACTTGCTTTTGGAGGCATGGGGTATCACACCACCACCTTCTAGTTCTAATCTCCGGGCTGTTTTGTAACATTCACTAGGTTATTTGTTTACTATAATTTTGTTAAAAATCTTTTTTTTTTTAAATGAAGGTATTAAAGTATGTAATCAAACCAAAAAGTTTTTTTCTGAATATGTCGGAGACTCCTTCAACTTTTGGAAACTCTCGTAAATAGGTACATTTACCTACCTAAATTATTTGACAAGTTTTTAACATTGACATGAGAATTGAACCATTTCAAAGATGTTTTTAAATATGAAAACTATAACATTGGAAAAAATTTAAATACGGGTGCCTTATTTTTATACCTTCATTTTACTTTAATAAATAATTTCGTCAGAACATAAAACGTTGTCAATCGGGTCTTTTGAGTGCAAGCGAAGTGATGCAAGTTCCCCATTTGATAACCGATGCGGTACTTACAAAGTTCTGAATCGGGATCCTGTCCAAGGTGTGAGTGGTTATAAAACTTGATATTTCCCATGGCATAATAATATACTTCGCCAGGTATAGTGGTCACGTGGGAGACAAGCCTACGTCATCACCGCTGTGTTACCAGTAGTGTGTAATAATAACTCCCCAACCGCCTTTATAACCTGTGCGAATCCGATAAAACAATGAGGTTTTAACTAACTATTACGTTGGTATATGTTTAAATTGAATTGTTTCGTTTGATAAGAAAAACGAAACGACAATTTAAATGCTTTATATATATCTTTTAACAGAATGATGACTGAAAATGTTTCCATAATTCGTGTTTTGTTGCAATAAAGTGGTAACTGGATAGTGACGTAAGCATGTGTCGCTCCCGGAATACCAGACCCTTGTTTTTTAAACCATGATATTTTCGATCTACCACCAAACCAGCCACACCACTAAACCAGCGTCAGACAGCATCTGTCTGACATTAATGCTGAAATGGACCCTTTTGGCGCAGCCGTGAGGCACACACTGTTGTTTTTAACACTTTTTTTTTATTTTTTGTGTTTTGTGTTTCACGAACTTTGTCCAAATAAACTTTATTCTTTCTTTCTTTCTTTTCTTTCTTTATCTCAATATAACGGTGAAAAAATAATAAATAACAGATGGTACCTGCTACGCATAGTTCGATTAGCCTGACAACTTTCAAGACCTAATTTAAAATTTCTCATTGAATATTATCCATTTATTGTACAGTTTAGAGGTAACATTGAGATTTCTTTATTATATTCGCAACAGACAGTACTTAGTAGTAGTCCTTATTTTTACTGTATATTAATTTCAAAGTAAATACTACAGTTCTATTGAAACTACAGCCATTCATGCTAAGAAAATTTTCGCAATCTGAGGTAGTGTAAGCCCTTAAGGGGACTACATGACCTAAACGCAAATTTATAATGCCTAAAAATATATGATCCACTGCAGTAACCAAAATCAGAAAAATATATGACATTCTTCTGGATATAGTTAGTGTGTTGAAAACATAATACAAATAACTTGATATGATAGAAAAAAATCACGAAGATACCTCTAAAAAATTCTTTCAACGATTAAAAACCATACTAATATACATGCATACATTCAGATTTTTTGTCAGATTATTCTACAAGTAAAATACTAACGTGATAGTGTTTTAATTTTTTAGTCCAATGAATAGATTTTTTGGAAATCCATAATTGCTTCATATTTTGCAATAAATTACCAGCGTTGTGTCATCGCGCGTCTCTTTCTTTTCTATGCAATCCGACAGTGACCGCGCTTTAGGTCTTGTAAGCCTCTTAAGACTTATTATTTTCGCACTAGCCAAACCAGCAGAAGTAGGTGTGTACCTATCTGTGTAGGTAAATAAATCTATTGTAAATACAATGTTTCAGTATGCTATGAGTACCTTACGTTGGCGCGGCGATAAGAAGTTGATAATTTATAGGAAAATACTTACCTTAAGTGCCATACAACATACATTGACTGATTGAGCAATGTCCTTTAGGTTACGACGTTTCATTTTTGACAGAGATTAGTCAATATTACATAACATCTTTCATATTAGATAAACCTAATTAAACTTAACTCCATCCAAGTATCGAAAAAAAAGATTTCACACTTAATAATCACACGTGAGACTACCAACTACTGTCTAATCTACGAGTACTACCGACCCCTAGTGACAAGATGAAGCCACTTCCCATAATTAGAAACGTTCAAAATCTATTCGCAATCTCATCTCAGCGACAAACAATGTCAAAAAGTTGTCAAAAATTTATGAAAATTAGAGGTATTTTTGACAAATTGAAACTGAGATTAAAAAGCAAACGTTCTTAAAAATACGAGAATTGATAAGATTTTAAATCGTAACACACTAACAGTAGAAATGGCTTTCATTTTGACAGTTCAACAACATTCATTGCGTTATTTAGGTAAGTTGTTAGCAGATACATTTTTCGAATATATGAAGCAATGGATTAGCAATATCCTTCAAAATGATTCAGATTGTGATTGATAGTGTGTTAAGCAATAAGGGGGTTCTTGTAGTGCAAGTTGATTACTACCAACTTAGCACATAAAACCATTACCACATTGGGAAACAAGTCTCAAATACATGTTGAAAGACGAAAAAAACTGAATTCTTCTTTCAAAAGAAAACGGTTTTTTATTCATTAACCGGTTTGGTGGATTTAAAATTAGAAGGCATTAAAACACGCGTAAATGTTGCACAGATTATATTTCGTACGTTGAACTATAATTGGCGGGTTGTATTTTTTGCACAATGAACTTTTGGAAAACATTGTCTATTAATAAATTACAGAGGTACTCAATATAATAAAATAGGTTTTAATTATGAGAATTATGCGAAACTACTTACACGGAATTTTTGCGTCTGTGAATCTAAATTGGCGGTTTTTATTTTAAGCACAAAACAATTTTGATAGTAATTCATAGGACATGGTCTTGTTAATGAATGATTTTCAATAATATTACGGTGTTCGTACATATTTATTTTATACAATTCTAAAGAACAAAAAGGTTTAAATTATTTTGTGCATTTTTACGTTTAATATTTTTTCTTTTCAAAATCATATTTCTTGAGCTAGGTCAGTTTTCGTCGATGGAATAATATAGTTGGCCAATTAGTAAGAAATCTGACGATTTTTTGCGCAATAATTAATTAACTGTTCTATCGATTTTAGAATAGTCAATCAAAATAAACAGATGCAATTAAGTATAATCACATTGATTCTAAAACGATTTTTACGTGTTGTTGAAATACACATAAAAATGCTGAAGGTTAAATAATTTATTATTCCTGTCTAGATTAAACTTATTGCATGAGAAAAAACTTATTTCGTAATAGCCGTAATTATCTGCAAATTTGGCATATACTGTCCTCGCCTACACGAGATATTTCAAACTCAAACTCAAAGCATTTATTTCAATTAAACCATTTACAGGCACTTTTGCATTGTCAAAGAGTCGGTCAGTTAGTCAGAAAGTTGAAGCTAGTTGCCCATTTCAAAACGTAGATCTATAAGGAGAAGAACGGGCAAGAAACTCCAAGGACACTCTTTTTAAATCATGATATTATCACAAAATTTCAAGATATCATAATTGCAACTTTAGTAGGTACTAAAGAAACTATTTATAATTAATTAATTTTAGAGCCCTTTGACGTAGATAACACCTGATTTACGAATAATATATAACATGTTTTGTTTTAAAATACTAATACAATACTATTGACGCAGGCTGTATTTTTATTTGACCAGTTTTAGTTCACGCATTTATGAATTTATGAACATTGGGTAAATAAAATAAAATTAATAATGGAATAATTTTAATACTTATGTAAGAAAAATTATATTGCGTTAAAGTTAGTGCTCACATCCGCCGATAATATTTCACATTACCTTTTTCTCCAACTTGATAGAATCTAGCACTGTACCTAATCTTTCATGATAAAAGTCATATGATATAAGTCATGTACAGAGTGGCAGGGCCATTAACGCGCAAACTGTAACCTTGAATTCAGCACATGATCCTAAACCCTCGTAGCGTAGAAATTTTCAACCTGTTATAAAAAAAAAAACTGCTGTTTTATAGAAAGATGCGCTCAAAATGTATGGAACAGCAATTTTCTTCTATAATAATAACCGATAGAAAATTTCAACACAGGGGTTCAGAATCGTTACTGAATCCATGGTAACAGGTTGCGCTTCGATGTTCCTGCCACCTTGTATATGATTTATAAATAACATATGAGTTATCGTCCCGTCACTATCCGGATATTTTCTCGCATGACAACAACGTTCACCACTGGCTGACGGTATTCTTTAGGTCAATTACTTACTGCTGATGAGTTAATCACATATTAAAAAAAATAGGTTTATTTGTCACAGAAACACGTGCATACAAAAAAGATTATTAGTACTGGTATCTTTGTATAATAAAAACAAACAAAATAGATCTATAATCACGAACACAAAACAGAAATAGTTGATAAATCGACTGGACTGGACTGGTCGCTTTTGATGAGCTAATATCTACTTTATGGTAATTTCCCGTTGAATTGGGTCAAGATTAAAAAATCCGCACGCGTTCACAACATAAGTTTGTATGACGTGAAATTATGTACCCACTTTATAGAGGACCGTCATTATTATCAAGCAATCGAAGGTTATCCACTTGTCCAGCAGACACTTGACAAACTGAAATAAGTTCAGATAAGATTTGAGACGAGCTGATTATGTTCTGAGTTTGATAAAAGATCTAATGGTGAAACTGATATATGATTCAAAAACGTGACCGTTTAGACTTTCGAACAAGTACAAATTTTATCAAGATTTTGTTATGCAACTACCTCCTTACTAATAACCGTTGTACAGCGTCTGTATAGTTACACAACGCTTTGTCTTCTTCTTTCGAACGTCAAATTACTGAAGACTGAAAGAGAGAAATCGGTGTGTAACTACACAGACGCTATACAACGTTTATTAGTAAGGAGGTAATATTATAAATTCGAAAGTAACTTTGTTTGTATGTACCTTTTCACGCATTAACAGATTCCGATGAAACTTGGCACACAGGTAGACGTGACCTGAGTTAGGACATACGATTCTTTTTTTAGTACGTGCCCGTGGAATAATGTCCGATCTCCACACGGGCAACGCCGCGGGCCAAAGCAAGTAGTCAATACGTACACGTTTTGTACGTTTTGACATACCTACCTACAGTTTCGAAAGACTAAAGGTATTGAAAATCTGATATTTTTATCTTTCTATACGATCTGCCTTATGTAATCGGTCTTAGTGATAATATCAGAAGGGTTGGCAACAAAAGATGTAGCTTTGATTTCTCTGTTTCTAGCAAGGTGTGTATGTGTTAACATCAGTTTTAATTTTATGTTGGTTAATATCGAGACAACTCTAGCCATAAGTAATACCTAAGACAAAATCTCACTTGCAGCCCAGTAAACCATACCAATCCACTTGAAGGCCTTTTTTTGTAACTACTTTTAAGTATGTTGATTTAAGAGGCTTACAAGACCTAAAGCGCGGTCACTGTCGGATTGCATAGAAAAGAAAGAGACGCGCGATGACACAATGCTGGTAATTTATTGCAAAATATGAAGCAATTATGGATTTACAAAAAGTCTATTCATTGGACTAAAAAATTAAAACACTATCACGTTAGTATTTTACTTGTAGAATAATCTGACAAAAAATCTGAATGTTTGCATGTATATTAGTAAGGTTTTTAATAGTTGAAAGAATTTTTTAGAGGTATCTTCGTGATTTTTTTCTATCATATCAAGTTAATTGTATTATGTTTTCAACACACTATCTAACTAGCATGTATCCTGAAGAATGTCATATATTTTTCTGATTTTGGTTACTGCAGTGGATCATATATTTTTAGGCATTATACGAGTAAATTTGCGTTTAGGTCACGTAGTCCCCTTAAAAGAGTGTTCGTGGAGTTTCTTGCCTACTACTACGCTGTGGAATGGGCAACTAGCTTCATTTTTCCTGACTGACCGACCCCCTGATAATTTAAAAGTGCCTGTAATTGGTTTATTTGAAATAGATGCTTTGAGTTTGAGTTTGAGTTTCTGAATGCTTGTCACGGGAAAAGCAGTGTTGGACCTACTACACTTAATATCTATATAAATAAAAATCAATTGGCAAAAATGTTTGTCCGCGCATCACCTCAAAGTGGTTGCATTGTTGTATTTCTAATTATCAGGACAAGGTTTGTATGAAAGAAAATATTAGAAAAATCGTACGGAAAAGTGAAAGTTTGTATAGAATTTCGTCATTTTTGCCGATGGGAACACATCGGGCGCACGTCTTGTTTTTAATAAAAACGAAGGTTTTCCTTTAAGGAAATAATTGCAGATCACGTCATTATCACGGACATTTCCTCTGCCACTACCTACTTGATGACTCTTTGTATTCATGATGAGTAACTTTTATATATTGTCTATGATTGTCTCAGTCATACGCTGTTTCCGCACTGAAAGAAATCCGAGGAGTTTTGGTTTGTGTAGGAGTAAATACGGCTGTAAAACTGTACACGCTCGAAATGCACTTAAATATTATTGCACCGTTCAATTTTGAACTCTAAGCGATGGGCCGGGCGTTGAAAATTCAACAGTACGCTTTTATTGAGGCACTGATCTGACTTTCATCCTAGTGTTTGTGAAAGCGGGCATTATTCTGCATTCCTAATATCTCCCTACTCTTGAAGGTAGAATGAACGTTATTCAGGATATTAGGTTAGAACAAAATGTAGTATATGCAAAATTTTAAGATCTATTTTAAAAGTAGATAAGTCCACGGTTAACCACAGGCAAGACGGCATTGTGGAACTCGTTTTGCATTGCAGTTCCTTAATGGTAAAAATAACTGAACTGCTAATTCTAGAAACAAAAAAATGTATCGCGTTCGTGAATGGTTTCGTCAAAACACGCGCCGCGATTTTCCTATCGATGAAGTAATTATAGACATGCCAAAGTAATTATTCCGTAGGGCCATTTGAATAGAGAATCATTACATTCATTACAGTCTGTATCATAGGTTCATTGTGGTTGCTCAGGCACGTAGAACTAGAATGTTTACAATGTTGGTTGTTGAGCAACCGAGCAACCGATACGTGATCACGGTCAGTTGTTGACGGTTAATTTGAAAAGAGAGATTTTTAGTAAGGGCAAGGACTTTGGTTTCGATTTCCTTCATCAATATCGAAGGTCTACAATCACTTATCTGTCTCCGATTACATTCCGATCTGAAAGCTGGTTTTCCAAATTACAACAAAAAACCAAAAAAAGTCATAGTCAAATCATTTGTTTCAAATGGGCACGTCAAAAATTTACACTAAAATAGAATTGATTCTAGTTGGCCCTTCTAAAAGGTAGTTTCGTATGGAGAAGAATGGGTAAGAAACTCCACAGTTACTCTTTTAAAATGTTTTACAATATTTTGTATACTTACGTTAATTATATAACCAAAAACGTTAAACCGTGTTTCGCTGTTTAGTTTAACTTATTTTTTTTGGAATGTCAAATGTTAATTGTCAAAACTAGTCCTTTAGTTTTCCTGTTTTAAAGTACCATTTACTTCGTGGTACAAGTAGGTCGTTATTAACACCAACGTGCGGCCTGCTGGACTTACCGTCTTTGAGTTTCCGCATCTTCTTCCTCGATGAGTCGATGATTCCATTTTATACCTGTATTTTAAATAAGCTTCGACCAGAATTTGGCCAGTTCGACAGCATTAGCGTTACCCAAGGTCTTCCATAGTGTATCGGGGTACTTCCGTACCACACGAACAGTAGGAATGGGTTTCATTTTGACAGTTCAACAACATTCATTGCGTTATTTACGTTGTTGAGCAGATAATTTTTCCAACACATAAAGCAATGGATTAGCAATAGGCTAGGGGATTAGGCTTCAAAATGATTCAGATTTTGATAGAGTGTGTTACGTAATAAGGTAGCTGGTGTTATTGCATAGAGAGCATGACAATGGGTGAGGCAGTAACCGCATCAAAAATAAATTTGGGCCAAAAGGAAAATGTTAAAATGCTAAAAGTAATGTAAAAATTCGGTGTCTCTGGTGAGTAAGAATGCATCTTGGAAAGGCCCTAACCCCAAAAAACATAAGTCGGTACTTACATTTTTTTATTCACATCGCGTAAGGTGACTGGTTTTTTCTCAAGTTTTACCTTATGAGCACAATGAATGTGATTTCGAGTTTATGTTGCAGACTTCCTGATTTCTTTTTGCTTTTGGTGGGCCTTATTCTTTTTTACGTAATGCGTAAGCAGAAATAAAGCACCAAATTGGGTCCGCAAATGAATGACAACTTTTGATACAATCGTTTTAGCGTAAATCTGTGTATTGAGATTGCCTCTGATCCTAATCAGTTCGGTGCTTCCTCCGATCTAAATTTCAACCACTGTATGCTTGGACTTCTGACACTGGCATTATTTTAAACATTCTTGACGTCCAGGGGTCCTCCAATACCGTGCACGTCTAGTATCTGGCCTCATACCAAAGCGAGATTCGTCAGAAAAACACACAAAACGCCACACTTCTTGTGCCCAATTTCTGTGCTCTCAATAGGTGGTAAACGTAACGGCCTTCCGGAATGGAGATTGCCTTCATGCAAGCTATTTCTGAGTGATTTCATAAATCTGAAGAGCTATGAAGCCTCGTAACCAACATCATCGCGGTCATTGTACGATTTCGGCCAGCAGTAATTTGTCTGCGTGTGGTGATGCGAGCTCGTCCTCCTTGTCGCTCTGCCACGCTGCCAGTGATGCGGTAACACTCTGCGTACCTAGTGTCCAGAGCAATAGCCAGAGCATGTTGCCGAGAACCAACTTCCAACGTTCCCGCGGCTCTGATAGTTTGATTTCGGCTAAAATGACATCTTCTCTCCATAATAAGAATAGAATAGAATACTCTTTATTGTGTAAGGTTCTTTTGTATTGATTCCACTCAGAATTATGGCCGAAATTTTATTGATTTGGCCTCAAACCCGTTGCAGTATTATGTAGGAATACGATTTGACAGAAGATTTCATCTTTTGACCGAAATTCAAAATCTGTTCCCTTTTCAAATGACGAAAGCTATTAAAAAGTATCCATAGGAGTTATAAAAAATATAATAAATGATCCTGATTTTTTGTAACTAGCAAAAATGTGCTTGATTCCTGGACACTTTTGATGTGTGTCGTTCGTTGACATGATAATAGCACTGACCTGACTAAACCAGTTTGCTTAGATAGGAATCTATTAAATACCTAACCGTTTTTCATTCATTCTAGCATTAAAATATAAGTTTTGGAAAAGCTTCTGAAGTTTGACCATAATGCATAATCATGCATAATCAGCCTATAATGTTCCCACTGCTGGGACACCGGCCTCCTCTCTTTTTGAGAGGGAATGGGCTGTAATCCACCACGCGGGCCCAGAGCGGGTTGGTAGATGTTACATGTCTTCGAATTTTTGGTTCTAGGACATGCCGGTTTCCTCACGATGTTTTCCTTCACCGTTTTGAGAGCATTGGTGATGAAATTATTTACACAAAGTAAAGCGCCTGTCTGGGTTCGAACCCACAACCTACAACTCGTAAGTCGGGGCCGATACCACTGGGCCACCACTGCTCTACCATAAACTTCTGGAGAATATTTGACGCAAACCAATAGGTACATACATTTTGAACCATTGCGTAGATATAAATACCGTATCACTTATATCCGAAATGAAAACATTACATACACAAAAACCGTGAAACATAATGGCTGTTTTATCTCAACTACAAATAGTAGCAACATAAAAATATTTATCGCCACATTGTACCATAACGGCTTGAAACAATAAAAATTGTGACATTTGTAACGTTCGCGTGACAATCACACCTGTGTTTACTTTTAACACGCACACCTACCTCTACCAATCGGTTATTGGAAAAATCGCAATTTGTATTTACGTTAGCATACATAGGTACCTAGTACGTCGTAGGTTTTCTATATTCATGCGTAAAAATAAAAAATTCTTTACTACCTAAGCATTTTGTGGGTCCATTTCTGCTAAGTGCTCTTGCTGGTCAAGCTACACGAAACTGTCTTTCTCCAAACGATTTTAAACCTTATAATGTTGCTAGTTAAGTTCAAGATCGTAACTTGATGTGCTGGCAACTGTACCATATCCTACGTATAAATATCTTTGTCTGTTATTTTATGAGTAAGTCACTTCAGCCCGCGGCTTCGCCCGCTTGGTCGTCGTAAATTATCCCGCGGAAACGTATTACCGGGGCAAAAAGTAGCCTATGACCTCCCCCAGGACAACATCTATCTCCTTGCCAAATTTTATCGAAATCCGTTCAGTGGTTTAGGCGTGAAAAGTTTACCTAAAGTCAGATTTACTTTCGAATTTATATTAGTAGTATGGATATAATTGAAAACCTAAACATAGTAAAATATCTCTATAAATATCTAGTTAAATATATCGCTTTACACCGAAAAAACTTAATCTTTTTTAAAGTCCTTCACTATTTTACGCGGGAATTGTAGTTTTATTTTACCTACACTTTTTATTTAATCATTTTTATTATTTCTTTGCCCTTTCTCAAAATACTTTACATTAATAGATATCAATGAACATATTTCATAATATGAGTAAAAAAATTGCGAGGGAATTTTTACCCAATTTACCGATTATGCAGGGACAACAGAAAACAAGTTTCAAAATGCAGGTCATTCAACCTTTCTGGGTCTCCGAAATTTCGCCAATAACCGGTTTTTACTGGTTATCCCTCGGCCGTTTTTTGTTCGTCATCATTTTGTGCGAAATTATGTGGATGCAATTTTGCGTAACCATAACCAATAATTATTTTCGAGGTAGATACCTCAATCTGGTTAATTAAATATTTTTGTTATGATAACTACGTACAGCAATTATATTAAAAAGAAATTGTCCACATACTTAATATTTAAAAAAGTTGTCGTAGTACGTACATAACCTACAAATAAAGTCTATAGTGCACTAAAGAAGTATTTCGTTTGTTTGTCGTTGAATACCATATCTTTAGCTAACCGAAAACCGGTTTTCTTAACACAAGGTTTCAGTGTTGCCATAACAAGCCGCAAATAACCGAATGTCAGACAGTTATAACTTTATAATTGTGGTTATCTAATATTAATACATATTTATATTATTTGCTATTAGATTAGAATATATAATAGATTGGCCATTTATAATAATTAAGTAGCCGTTGATAGAACAGATTAACAATTTGCATGAATTACAATACATTGTTTTTTATTAGCATGTGGTCTCATGAGTTTATAATTTAACACAGTTAATAAAACAACTGAAATCTTTTATTAAGACCTAGCTTCTGCCTGCGACTACGTCTGCGCGGACTTCGGAATTGGGTCCGGAGAGAAATGGAAAATGCTGAAGCTAGTTTTAACACAAATTGATAACAGTCGTTAAACCATGTAATTTACCGGAATAAAAAGTATCCTATCTGTAAATCCAGGTTATAAACTATCTGTGTGCCAAATTTCATCCAAATCCGTTCAGCCGTTTTAGCGTGATTAAGTACTAAACATACAAACTTTCACATTTATAATATTGTAGGATATTTTTTACAATTACTAGTGGCACAGTATAATAAAGTAACAGTATGACGTCTTCATACAAAACGGCCGAAACGACGCGCTTCGAAATCTCAGTGTATACCAGTCCGCAACCAGTCTCGAGTTACGCAGTTACGCACGGACGCGGACGGTGCGATATTTATTTACATGAAATATGGAACGAAGAAATCGACTGTATTGTTCAGTGTATGATGTTTGAACTCATCAATATCGAAACCGGTTTTTTTTTTAAAATTAGGTACCAACTCAGTCGGCAAGATAAGCCTATAAAAATAATAATAATTTTAGTTTATATTTTATTTCTGTGTTATGTAGGTAGTTGTTTATTTATTGAAGCGTAGCGAGCACAACGTTCTTGACAGATACCTTGGTAGGTGATTATCTCTCTTTTGCCATGCGATCGGTGCCCGAGCGTAGGAACAAAATATAGGGGAGATTAGTCCTTACCCGGGTATAGGGGTAAAATCGGGATAATGCAGTTTAAGTCTCTTTTTTCCTTCGTGTTTTGTTATGCAGTCCATGGATAATTTGATTAATTTGACAAGGCATTTTAAGATTCAATAATAAAACGAAGTGTTACATACAGATTTACATAATAATTTGAATGCCATACATTATCCTACCTTCGCAAAAATATTTAATTCCAATTTTAAAAGTGTTATAAAAATATGGGGCTGACTCAACGGTCAGTGGTCACAAACCCGCTTCACGTTATTCAAGCTTTGTGATTAATTTAGAAAGTATCCATATTTATAGTAGTTGATAAATTATTATTTGTAAGGTACCTATTTAGTATTATTCATTCATTTATTTATTCATTAAAAATTTACATTGTGTTGAACATTACATATTAAATACAATTAATATGACATGCAGAAACAATACATTTAAAAGCCTAATTAAAATTGATGTTTAGTTCAAGAGTCAATTAATATAAAATATGACAACAAACAAAAATAATGTCAAATGAATAGCAGGTATAATGTCAAATTCAATGTGAGCAACTTCATCAAGGTCCTAGTGATGAGCACAGTGTTTTAGTCAAAGATAATTTAATTTAATGTTTGTGCACCGCTATTATATAGGTGACTAGTTCCATCATTCGACATAAATTTTGATACCGAGTATTAACATTTTTCCAACAAGAAGGCTTCTAATTTAGTTTTAAGTGAGTGTGAACTATAAATTAATAACTTTAAATCAGTCGGTAACCTATTAAATAACTCCATTGCTTGCTAGCTGGAACAATGCTTAGGTATGTTAAAATTTGGTGCCATTTTGTGTTTAAATTTCTTCCTTCTTGTGCTTTCTCTCATCTTACGTTCCTCTTGTGATTCATACTCATGAATATACTTAGCAAAGTGATTTAGGATTACTAATATATATAAACTTGGTAATTTACAATGTCTAATTCTTTAAAGTGCTCTCTACAAGAGTCTCTTTGTGAGATCCTTACTATTGTATTCATGTCACGTTTCTGTAAAATAGACGCTTTCTGACAGTTATAACTACAGTTGTTACCCCAAAGCATTATGCTGTATTTTAATCTAGATTGTACCAGTGAATAATATATAGCATTTAGTTGCTTTTTTCCAACATATCTCATAGCATGCTGATGAAATTGAGGAGTCAATAGCAGCTAGCTCCTGTTAACAATTTAAATTTACATTTATGTTAATGCCTAAAAATTGTTTTTGTCCACTAAATCTTGTCTCCTTTGATTTGCACATCTATGGTCAGTATGGCGAGTTGTAGTCTTAAATAAAATGATGTTAGTCTTACTTGTATTTAGCAAAAGGTCATTGGCTGTAAACGAATCGCAGAGATTTTGTAGGCTTTTATTTACATTTTTGGTCAATTATTTTAAGTCATTCGCCCCAATTAAGTATTATATTTGTATCATCTGCAAAAATAACAAGTTTTACATCAGGCTGAACGTAATTCATAAAGTTAAGCAAGTCGTTTGTAAATAAAATAAAAAGAATTGGTCCTAAAATGGACCTTTGGGGCACACCACGTTTTATATTTGTAAATTTTGAGGTGTATATGACTTCATGATTACTGTCATCGATGCTTTTTATTTCGACAATCATTCGTCTATTTTGTAAGTAAGATCTTAAAAGTTGTAAGGACTTGCCTCTGATACCATAATATTCAAGTTTAGTTAGTAGTAATTCATAATCAATCGTATCAAAAGCGGAGCTAAGGTCGATGAATAGCCCTGCCGCTTTCAATTTATTAAGTAACACACTAGTTGAAAAAATATTACTTGATTCATATAGAACAAAGTTTCTTTGTTTTATTACCATATAACGATCAAATACCAAATGAGTACCTAATAATGAAACTAGTCTAGAATCAATGCTCAAGTATTAATGTATACATAAGTGATTTAAATCTGCCTGATTTGAACAGAGATCAAAGCTTGTTGTTGGCGTAAATTCTCAAATAAGCGTAGAAAAATATGCAATTTCTTTCTTCTAGAAACGAGCAAGAAAATCTCTCAGGACTTTTATTACTTTTAACCTGCTCACAATTCCAAGTAATAGGCTTTTATCTTTCACTAGGCTATTGGTGATGCACAGTTTTGATTGACTAACAATGCGCCTTTGCGTCCAAGTCGGAAGGCGAAATGATTCAGTAGCACATTGTTTGTGTGTCTGTTCGTTTGTTTGTTTGTTTGTTTGTTGCAATAACAACCTTGTCAACTGTGTTGAACACATTAAGGCCGCTGCAATTGGAAGGAAAATGCATCGCGATTATTTTGAGAACATGATAACTGGTTTTAAAAATATCCTTGTTTGGTTTGGTAATAAAGTCACGGTAATGGGTATTTTTGAGGTCAATATACATACAGAATTAAGTAGGTACAGAATTTAAAATTTCGAAACGGTATCTGCAAGTCAACCTTCGCCTGCCCTTATTCCGCTTTATTTATGGTCCGCGAATGTCTCTGAATGTATCTCTACTCTATTAACCGTCATAATTTTATTACATCAATCGCTTTTCTAGTAATATACTCGTATAATATCATCTTTCACATAATCCATTCTTCGTTTCTTTGGTCCAATCTAAACCAACAATACTATTTAAATAAGAATAGTTGGTTACGATATTTTTAAAATAAATATTTTTGTATCACGACGGAGTAATAAAAAAAACATTTTGCAATGATAAGCATGCACTGCATTGTTTTTATTCTAAGAATCGTCATAGTCATAGTTATTTAACTAACTGAAACATTGTCGTAATAAGAAGAAATACCTACATACTTGGAAATAGATAAAGTTACATTGCAACTGCATTGCAATTGATATTTTAATGTCGAAATGTGGCACCGTTGTCAACACTGTCATAGATAATGTCAGTCATGGCGAAACACATTTGTTTTTATCTTTTTAAAACCAATTTTAAAAGTTAACTTTTCAAAAAAGAATTGAGCAAAATCGCGCAATATACTGTCTTTTTTACACATAATTATGGTTCACAGGTTTTTCGGCTCAATCTAGAAATAAAACAAAAAATATATAGTTAGGTAGGTAGACACGTTTCTTTAAGTAGGTGCCTTACCGCATACATTTTGCTAGAAAAAAGAATAAAATAGTTTCTACTACAATATATAATATAACATACAATATATATAATAACATTAGGCATTCAGTCGACAAATGCCCAGTCAACCGATAGTAATTCAATGAAATCTTTGAGTCGTGTTTATTTGCTTCTAATTCCGGCCACAATGGTTTATTTTTGTATTTCGTTACGGTTCGCGTAGCATAAGCACGGTTGATGTAAATGCAAGCATATAGTTATTGTCTATTTGAAAATGGTATTTTTTTTTGCAATTTTCGTACCTTAGATCTGCATCATAACTTAAGTTTTAGGTTTGCAGTCCTGGGATTTTAAGGATAAATTACTGAACTCTTGTCACCAACTACGCAAAAAAAAAGTTATTTAGCTTGCACATCTTGCCGGTACTGCTTTTGATTGGTTTCATAGAGGGCTTCTTTGAATTGAGCTTTATCATAAATCTGTCAAAAGGTTCACACTCCCTGGTCTTCTGACATAACTCATTAGGTCGTTTATACACACACGTTTTTCTTGCCGTTAAAAACTACGGTTTATGCGCCGTGTGTAGGCACGGTCGTCAGTATTGTATGGATCACTATGGAAGCTTGTTGACAGACATGTTTTTTCTACGGCGGCGACGACGCGACTTATACGCCGTAATTCGATGTACCGTAAAGAAGTCGTGCCGTGTACAAAGGCCCTAACCGTGGCATTGCTATAATTTTGGCGCTACAATTTGACATATAATTTTATGTCCTTGATTTGACATTCGCGTTATATTTTTAACTACTGAAGGTTACTGTAACTGCGCGATCATTACCATAATGACCATGCATATTTTCTATTATTAGCATAATTTTACTTTTCTAAGTAATTATTTGACGGTGTCAACTGTCTGTGTAATTTTTTTCGTGAATATTCTCTTACTGTATATTTTAATGACGCAGAAGAATGAGGAGCCTTTATGTATCAATATCATACAGTTAACATTAACATTATTGTCATGTGACATACCTACCTATTTGAGTCCGGTTTAATTAAGACCGAACATGAATCGTAACATTCGTAACCGGAGCCAAATTGCGGTTGTACTGTCGCAGTCGTACCTATAGACCCCAAGCTACAATCTTTGACATTGCAATTAATTCTTACTACATATTAAAACGATAAGTTTTTTTTTTTATATTCCATTATGCGGAGCCTTTTTGGCCTAACCTTTAGAAACTTGTTTTAAGGATGCCAAATTGTAACAAGTATTATAAAACAAAAAAATATTAAGTACTATTTCGATTTGACGATTTTTTTTTTGTCTAAGTTTAAAATGGCGTATCTAATCCTACTGCAACTGTCGCGGTGTTTATTTACATTTGCCTCGTGTATCTTTATGCATGAATGTTTGTTGACAATGGGTGCCACTCTATTATCATCTACATAGCTACATTAGAATGCTATGTTCAGAATATCTTCCGTTTAATATGTTAATTTTTAACTATCATCTCTTGTGAGGTGCAGCGAAAAAATACAAAAATAAAGATTTTTAAGAAAGATTCGGTAAAGTGACCGGGCGATTAGTTTTCAGTTATGTTGATAACTGAAAACTAATCGCCCGGTCACTTTACGCTACGGATGTCAAAATATTTATACATTTATTATATCCTTTAATTTTCTTAGGGCGTACAACGGTACACTAGCGCCACTCCATTAAAAAAATATTATCTCGTGACTGATAAGGAATTATGAATAACGGCTCAATAAAGACCCTCGCTAAGTGTGTCTAGAATTTTCTAATACCTTTTATAAAGTTTCATATTGAAACATGAAGCAACAAAATTAGATCTGAAGAAAAGCGGCCATATTCGTCTAGATCGTATATCGTTTTTAAAAGAGTGGCGCTTGTGTACCATTGTACGCCCTCTTAAGGAAGGTCTTTGAATATTCATCCCCATAAGGGGTTAAATACGGGATGAAAGTTTGTATGGAAGTTCGTCATTTTTGCCGATGGGTACCTACTCCAATCTGGCACACAGCTTATCTAAGAGAAATGCGCAGCAACACGAACAAAAAAATGCATTGAATGCTTAATCACGTTGCGTTATGCGCATATATAATCCAGTTGTTGACCGAAATCCGAATAATACTTCATTATAGACAAATTGTCTCTTTACAAACATGTGTGTGATAAATAAAGGTTATGTTCTGAATGGTTTTATTTTTTGATAATATTATTTGATATTTGCAAAGGAGTCTTTGTTTCTGCTTAAATTTTAAGGTTTTTGAACTTGATTACAATTTAAACTAATATAATAAATTTAGAGTTATTTTGTATAACGCGCTAATCTCTGGAACTACCAGTTGGATTAGAAAAAGCATTTTTGCATGTGATAACCCAATTCTTGAGAAAGATTATATGCTATTTAACATCACCCTATGACTCTTAGGAGCCAAGCAAAAGAAAAAGGACTCACGCGTACGACGCGCGACGTTGCGGGCAGATGCTAAAATTTATTTTCCCGCCATTATAACGGACTATGATGGCGTCTGCAGAATTAGTAGCATGATAAATAAGACAATCAATACCTACCAAAATAATTATTAATTATTTTTAAATTTAATCGTAGGTACATAACGTATTTTCTGCGAAATTACTTCTCCTTATTCTCATGATTACTTAATTAATATTTGTTAGCTAGCGCCCAACGCTTGAACAAACATTGGCACGTTATTTTCCATAGCATAATTAAAACATACTTAGGTAATTATTCATATAAAAACAAATATAATGCTGAAGTATGTAATAATTTTAGTAGGAAGCGATAATAATAGTTGTCATATAGATTCGCCTCGGTACTTTGTAAGGGCAAAATAAGTATAAATTTGATCAAGTGTGGAGATTTACGTAGGTAACTAACTATAAAATATAGAATCATAATACCACAATAAACTAATCATAATATTATACTAATTTGAATTTGGAATTCTTTTGTTTCGTAATCACGGCATTTGCGTCGCTGTTATCACGACACACGGAATTTTAGAAGACGTGTGGATTTCTGGAGAGTTGTCTTGGCCTTATAGGTAAGGTAAGTAAGGTAGGTAGGTAAGTATGCATATCTGTGACATTCTCTTTCTACAATTTTTTAAAGTCTACTGAAATCCTTGTTTCCAATTGACGTTATTTTCACTTCAACGACTAAGGGCCCGTTGTTTGATCAGTAATCAAACATACTAATAGTTAAAATGCGTTAGTTAAACTAAAAAATTGTTAAAAATGATAGTATCTTGTTTGACAAATGGTTAAGCTAACTATAGTTAAAAAAAATGTCAATTTGCTATAAAAGTTAACCATACGTAGACAGACTAGTTAAACTTTAACTATTGTCAAAGTGACTAATTGTTAAATTCACTATTGGTAATTTTTTTAATATGTCTCAAACAACGGGCCCTAACTATCAACTGTATAAAGTTTTGTAAATTTTGTTGATTTCCAGAATGACTAATACCTTACTTGCTTACAAAAGGCATAAAATGAGATGGACGTTTTAGCGTAAATTAGACTTTATTATTAGATATATTGTGGGTTTCAAATTTGTTTTTTTTTTAAACACCTCTTATATTATAAGTTTCGAAACTAGATCGACGCCTGTGTCTCATAAAGTCATAACTTATTATTGTGGTTGGTCGTCACAAGATCTTATTCTCGACCATTCCTACCCCTGTCCGCCATCACGTTTTAAACTTATCATCTTTCAACAGGATATCTAAACACATTAGAGAATTCGCTTCTGCATCACATGTAGTAAACAATGCAGCTAAAGTGAAACCGGATCGTGCGTCACTAATTAGCATGGCTCGACGATCTCTTAACGCCTTAACTGACACACTTGGACAGTAAAACATCGGAACACCACCAGTCATCGCTCACCATAGTACGCACGGCTACATATCAAGCTGTACATTTCCAGTGTAAGCTGACTACTCAATGTACGAAAAGCCTACACAATGTGAGGTCAGCTCAAACTGGAAATGTATAGCTTGATATGTAGCCGTGTATATCTATAGTGAAAGGAAAAGTTTATGAGTAGTTTGAAATTACCGGTCTAAAACTTTTTGAAAATGTGTATTTATTTATTGCTCTATTATTGTGTATTTTAGTATTGCGATAGCATTTGTTTATTAAGATATGAAGGGATCAGCACCCCAATTGCAGCACTTTCTTCAATCACAATACGAAATATTCTGAATGAAATTGCTAATCCATTGCTTTATATGTTTGAAAAATTTGACTGCTCTACAACGTTAATAACGCAATGAATGTTGTTGAACTGTCAAAATAAAAGGTAACGCAGGTGCCCTGTAGGGATGAGATTCAGTTGGAAAGAAAGTCCTGATAAATGAATAAGTTTATATAGGTACACACGGCTACATATCAAACTGTACATTTTCAGTTTTAGCTGACCTCGAATTTTATAGGCTTTTCGTACAGTGAGAAGTCAGCTTATACTGGAAATGTATAGCTTGATATGTAGTCGTGCGTACCTCAATAACTTCCCGGCTTATGAGAAGATCGAAGAGAGAGTGATAATGAAAATAATAACAAACCTCTCTAAATCGACCACAACAAAAAGGAAAAACATAAATGCAATGTGTCACTATACTAACATTTCAATTTACACGAACATAGCCAAATAAGCCAAGTGATTTTTTCTCAATACCTCAAAGTACTAACACCAAAGAGTAGGAAATTCGACTCCGAATCTTTACTTAAATGCATAGCCAATCGGTAACCTTGTCGGTTACGGCTTCAGTGTAAAAAAAACAATCAAAGAAATTTTTAAACCTTCACCATTGAGTGATTACGAATCTAATCGAACTATAAACACTATATTATCAATGAACGCGGAGCGCTTTTTGCGCTGCATCAGTTTGTTGAGCGCTTTTTTTGGTAGACTGGTGATGCGGTTGAAGCCATCTGCACTATTAAAGCAGTGCTGTTTAAGCTGAGAGGTTACTTAATTGACGCTTGCCGAGGTCTGTCCGTGGCTGGGTCTATCCATTACATACATAGACCCCTCCGTGCTTCGGAGAGCACGTTAAGAGCGGGTAGTATCCAAAATAGCCTATCGTCAATTAGATTTTTCATGAAATTGATAAGACTTAGGTATAAAATAAAAATTATATGAGTAACTACATGATATATATTTTTTTTTTTGATCAGCCGTTGGTCTCGGCTATCAGTCATCGATCTTTGACAATCGTGACTGGTCGTCACCATCAGAAGCTTGAGAGTCTGACATCCAGTCTTGCCAAGGGGTATCGTGTTACCCAGTTACTGGGTTGTGGAGGTCAGATAGGCAGTCGCTCCGTGGCACTGCACTCCACAATACTGATATTCAACTGCATCCGATTTAGACTAGAAGCAGACCCGAAAGTTGTTGGTAAAAGTCGAGCAGATGATCATGAGCTTGATTTAGAGCATTCAAGTTCATAAAAGAGATAAAGCAGTGGTAGCGACCCCGACTTACGAGTTGTAGGCCGTGGGTTCGAACCCAAGCAGGCGCTTTACTTTGGGTCAATAATTTCATCACCACTGCTTTCAAAACGGTGATGGAAAACATCGTGAGGAAACCGGTATGTCCTAGAATCAAAAATTCGAAGACGTGACATCCCGGACGTGATCCGCACTGGGTCCGCGAGATAGATTACAGGACAATCCTTCTCGAAGAGAGAAGAACATTATAGGCTGATTAAGTGATTATGCTAAGTGCATCAAAGGATTAAATTAGACATGTTATTGTTGCATGTATTTCGCTGTAGATCGGTCGTTAGGTTTTACCTATTTACTTCGAGGTATTCCACTCAGAGCACTGATTTCAACAGCACTTGACCGAACCGCACCTGAGCACTTCCACGGACCGCACAGAAACAAAATTTTGTAACTTCGGTAGAAGTGTTGTTCCCGTCATCCTGATTTAGTTTTCTCCTGTTTGATTTTTTGACGTATGTAGTTAAAGGGTATACGCAAGAGCATTAAAAAAAAAAGATTGAATCTGGTTAGTTTTTTCTGAAAATGTAGATCAGAATGTCAAATCTACATTTTGAGGCAAAAGCCATGATTACGTCTTGTACCAGTTTTTCTAGAAAATCTATGCAACTTTTCATCGGCTGTCATTAATATCATAATTATTAAGTTCTTATTACATTTTATATTCAAGTCGTAGTTATTATTAGTAACTACACAATTTTTTCCAAAAAAAATAAACTGTTAGTATTTTGAAACAAAGCGTAACCTGATCCTTCTCCAATATGCCATCTATCTCCTTGCCAAGTTTAATCGAAATCCGTTTAGTTGTTTAGGCGTGAAAAGATACCATCGAGACAGAGTTACTTTCGAATTTGTAATAATAAAGTACTAGCCCCTAGCCTAGCTAGGCTAGGTAGTACTACCTGCGACTTCGACTTCGTCTGCGATCCAGGATGCAAAGTAGCCTATGTCCATACCTAAGTCATGTTCTATCTGTGTGTCAAAATCGTTCAGCCATTTTAGCGTGAAAGCATAACAAACATGCAAATTTAAATGCGAAAGTAAATTAGTATGGATTGGTAGTATGTATGGATGGATGTTTGTTACTCTTTCACGAAAAACTACTGAACGGATTTGTATGAAATTTGGAACACAGATAGTTTATAACCTGGATTAACATGAAGGATACTTTTTATCCCGGTAGTACGTTCCCGTGGGATAATTTCCGACATCCACGAGGGCGAAGCCGCGGGCAAAAGCTAGTAATATAAAAGTGTAACATACCAGGTAATTTTTGTTCGTCTGTTGATGAGTGAATTATTATTAGTAGGTACTGTACCCGGTACGGATTGGTGAAACGTATCATGAAATGTAACACACATTGAAACAAATTCGCATAGTTAGGTTACATTTCATGTTGCATTGCTTATGTTTGGACGGCTCATTTGTGTTACGTTTCACGAATCTGTACCGGTTACTACTGTCCATGTTTCATGTAAATTGGCCGAAATTAAGAAGCTTACAAGAGCTAAAGCGCGGTCACTGTCGGATTGCATAGAAAAGAAAGAGACGCGCGATGACACAACGCAGGTAATTTATTGCAAATTATGAAGCAATTATGGATTTCTCCATCTATTCATTGCACTAAAAAACTAAAACACTATTACGTTAGTATGTTACTTGTAAAATAATCTGAAAAAAAAACTGAATGTTTGCATGTATATTAGTATGGTTTTTAATCGTTAAAATGTTTTTTAGAGATATCATCGTGTTTTTTTTCTATCATATCAAGTTAATTGTATTATGTTTTCAACACATTATCTAACTAGCATATATCCAGAAGAATATCATATATGTTTCTGATTTTGGTTACTGCAGTGGATCATATATTTTTAGGCATTATAAATTTGCGTTTAGGTCATGTAGTCCCCTTAAAACAATGGTAAACCAAGTTCCTTTCGTGTCAAACTAATGATTAGGTATCATGAATCACTGAAATTACTGAAAACTGGATAATTATTATTTATAAAATAATATATTGCGTGGCATTACAAATGAATGCAATGAACTTGCAGCAAGTAATTTGTAAAATGCAAATTTGATTACTTCCTTCCTTCCACCCAAGGAAAAAAACTATTCAAAGGCTTTGTTTTATTGTTGTAACATGCGTCATTGGGTGGAAATAAATAAAAATCGTGTTGTTTTATGCTATAAAGTATTAAAACCCGATAAGCTAGTGCATGATTTCAATGTTGCTAATATGACTTCATTGATTAGTTATTAATAAATACTTTATCCAAGGAAGCAAAGGGTATATAAACTAGTTCTTTTCAGGTGTTCTTTACTAATAAAGTCTAGTCTTGAAAGGAGTTTCAAATGGACGAGTAAGGCTGGCCGCACTTTGGACGCGTTTTCGTACGAATTACGAACGTACGAACGTGTTCGTACGAAAGTAACGAGCACACTGGATCGTGTACGACTAACTCGCACCCAGTGTGTGTGCTCCCATGGTACATAATTATGGTCGGGATTGTTTGTGCGTGTTCGTGCGTATTCGCACGAGTCAAATTCGTACGAAAACGTATCCAAAGTGCAGCTGGCCTTAAGCACACCAAAAAAAGTGTAACTGAAGAGTGGTCAGTCAGTGGTCCGTTAGCTTTATAACTATTATAAGTTAAAATGTTGTATACAGCAATGATGGTCAAAATTAACCAAGAACATTAAGGCATCTTCTCTTCTCTTGCATGTGTTGTCTTAAACAAAATCAGATTTTCATCTCTTAAACAAATTTGTATGTGGCAACACCGACCATCATCCTCATTGCCTTTTACCTACTTCTTAGGTAAGTTTAGGAATTTCGCCTTTCAATCTAACTATTGCATGTCAGTTGGCTGTAACCGCAGGCGCATAGACGTTAGCATAGACTAATAGAAGTTAGCATTTTTATAGTAACATTGTCATTGTTTTCATTTCATTACCTGTTTGAGGTTAAGTTTTCAATCCATCATCATCTAAACAATGTTGATAGATAGCCTGCCTTGCTTGAGTCTCTGACGATGTTTCCTGGTTGTAACTCAACGCACAATGTCGTCCCTCGCATGACTAAAAGTCCTATCTAATTTTATAGCTGATTTGAGTTTTTTCTATTCGTGTTTCTTCACATTTTTCACTAACCGTCGTTTTTCTATGTTATTTGGATCTCAAAATATAACCATTTTGAAAGACAACGTATCTCATATTATCTCAAGACATGCGTGAGTGTCGAGGAACTCGGTTGGAACGAAAATCCTTTCGTAGTTTTTTTGTCAATTTGTTATTTAATTGGCTAAGTATAAAGAAATAAGAGTCGTAATATATACATAAATTTTAGGTTAAAATAAATGAATCACAAAAAAAAATAACTATACCTCCGCAGCCGGTGCGAACTTACTGGGCACAGTCTGGCATAGCTAATAGCATACGTGATATGGTTAACCGTCCACTCTAAAAACAGGGTCGTGACGGAAACTCGTGACGGAAAACTCTTACACTTTTTTTTCGCCTAACCCCATCCGCGAAGTCCGTACCGTGCGATAAGGAACTTCGTTCCAAAAAAAATATTGAAAATGTGGTAATTGTCCTAACTCAAATCAGCTAAAAAATGAGATAGGACTTTTATATTAGTCATGCGAGCGACGATGTATAATCACTGCACCGGATCAGATCAGATCGCTAAGCCCGGATCGGGATCAGCTAGTAAAAATGAGGTAAGGCGAACGAGGCTGATCCAGTGCAATGTTTAAACGTGTACTTTAAAATTAAGTGAAAATAGTTTCTTGTCATCATTAGTTTCATCTCTTCCTCTCATATTAGGATTCCTCTTATTAATGCTATTTGTGCTACCTTCTTCAATGGCTTTTGTATTTTTTCTTGTTTTGCCATTCGGTCTACTGCGTAGATATTTTTTGATATTGTCATAACCTTTTAATCAACAAGGTTGTAAAACAGGATTCCATAAACTGCAGTACATTTTGTAATAGGTCGGTTTACTTAACTTAAAAACATGACTCAGTGTGCACGGTACCCTACCTACCGAATTAAAATGTTTTGTTTCAAATTTTGCAAACTATAAACTCCAATAGGCATTGTAAGTTTTGGAAGGTTGCTAACGTTTGGATCAAACTCAGTGAGGTCATTCAGAAGCATATTATTATATTGTATTGTACAACATATGTGTAGTATATGTGACTACCGCTCATCCAGGATCAACTGTATAATATATGTCACTGTTCAGTTTATTTCGATCTTTCTTTTCAGAGTAGTCAATTAAAAAACACCGAACTCATCTAGTTTTAAAACATAAGTGTTATTTTTTTTTTTTTTTTTTTTTTTTTTTTTTTTTTTTTTTTTTTATGTTAAAGTAAAATAAATAAATAAATAAAAATAAATAAATAAATAAATTAAAAAAAAACTCTTATGTTTTAAAACTAGATGACTTACACACGAGGTACACGTCAAAACGTGTAAAAGTGTTTTTTTAACCAATTTATGAAAATAAATGTAACTTATCATCATTTCATATAGCTACAATATAATTATAGCAACATGTTATAAGTTTTGGTTCTGGCATCGTTCAATTTTCAGGCCTCCTGTTCTCTCATAATAGCACAAGGTATAATCATGTAGGTATTTGCAATCGTCAAGTCAAGGAAAGTCAATGTAAATCAGTTTTCTAATGACGTGTATATTCTTGGTAATCAGAATTAATTATCCTATCAGACAGGGTTGTTGTCCTCAAGTCTTGGGGAAAATTTTATGATTTTAACTTTGTTTATTCAAGGCATACGAGCAATCCTGGAAATTTATGAATCGAGGTAAGATACATTTTAATGTAAATGAAGTGAATAAAGGATTAAGACACGTCGTCTTTGATTTGAATGCCAAGTTGCCAACTGAAGGGGAATCTTTTGGACATCCTCATACATAGAAGGCCGATTGCGTTATCAGAAATTAAGGCAACAGTAGGCAGTGCCGTTTTTAACCTATTTGAGGCCCTAAGCACTTTAGGATACTGGTGCCCCTATGGAGAATCTAGCATGCAAGAGCGAGCGTAATGAGCTCGAAATTTGTAGCACCTTGCCTCTGATAACCCCTAGCTCCGACCCTGGCAGGAAATGGGGCCCCGTGAATCGAGGGGTCCTGTGCGCTTTGCCCAGAGAGGCCAATGGAATAGAAGACCCTGACAGTAGGAATGTAATTGCATAATCTTAAGCTGACTCTCGATTTGTAAGGAAAGTCAATAATTGAAATTGAAAATTATAATCAGAGCTATATATTATGTAATGGACATTAATATAGGTGTGTTTCTTTCCATAAGAAATAAATATTAATCAAAGTAAACAAAGTGCAGTGGTGGCAACGGCCCCGACGTACAAGCACGTGGGTTCAAAACCAGGCAGACACTTAGGACACTGCCGTTAGGAAACCAGCATGTCCAAGAACAAAAAAATCGAAGACATCGTGACATCTACCAACGCGCACTGGGCCCGCGTGGTTGATTGTGGCCCAACCCCTCTCACAGAGAGACGGCCTGTGTTGACTGATTAATAATTATGAATAGTAAACAAAGTGTAGATAGAACAGAGATCCGAAATTAAATTTGAAATTGAAACGGTTGCGACATCCCATGCTGCACTTGACACTTCTAGAGAGTTACTTACAGTTGCACGCATCCTCGGGATGCGCCCACTTCAAACCGGTCACGTTATACTATAGTAGAACGTATCCTATACCGACTCCAAGGATCGTGGGTATCCTGTCAGGTGTTCCAATTAGGACTCAATGTCGTAGGACTAAAGTTGTATTTTATTTGTAGATGTAATAGTTGTATCTATGACTACCTGGTTACGTCACCAGGTCAGTTCCTACTTTATTGTTCTCGAGAGTTATCGGGGCATCAACTAGTTGCTTAAATGTCAGTTGTTCATATTATGAGAACATAGCACGGTAGTCTCGTTCGTTCTAGCGTTTTCCGAAATGGTCCATTGTGATTATCATTATTGTATATAGTGGCATATAGGTATAGTGGTATATTGTATATTACTATACGGAATATTGTATTTTTTTGTGTGACCTTTTTGAGTTCGGGACCTAATTAGTAGAGATTGATGTTCTTTGATTTTATAGGCATACTTTAAATTTCTTTACTTATGTATATGTATATGTAATTATGGTGACCCGTATAATCAACATATTTTATGGAACTCCAATTATGCCTAAAACACAGGCGTTATATTTTATTTTATTTTTTGTAGTCAGCGTAGAAACTCGTAATATTTTTGTACCAGCTATAAAATATGAAAGATTAGCGTTGACCATGAAAGTTTCTTTAAGACGGTGAGGTTGGAAATTTAGATATTATAATAACATAAATTCTTAAATCATGTTTATTACTGAAGGTGAGTATAGATCGAAGTTATTTGTAGAAAGTGTACGTCCATAATTCAATATAGGTTTTCTGGGAAAGATACTCAGCTTTAAATGAACATGAACATGAAAGAAGTGACAAATTAAAGACATTATGAATAGCCAATAATTTTAAATACCAACCTATAATTACAAAACTACTAAATGAAAGCTTCACGTAATGATAAATATATTAATAAACAGCTAGAATATATGAAAATTTAATTCGCGGATTCTATAGCAAATTAGTAAAAACAAACGATGATTGTAAAACGTAGTTAAACCTCAAGCTATTAACCTTCGAAGCTATTCAACCGGTGGCACATCTTGAATAGTGAGATCCGCTTTTTCCGGTCCGAATACGCAGAAAACATCCAGATCGTGGATGGAGTTGCTGGACCGTCAATTTGTTTTATTCACAGGGCACGGGGACGCCTCAGCGGCAGCTGCTAGAGGCGGCATTGTCAACACTTTCCATACAAGCCAAGCGTGTCACCTTTCTTTCTTATATCTATGGTGTCACCCTTGTCACCTCTCGCTCTACGAAACGAACTACGTATAGAAACTGACTGCTTAGAAGGCGGTCTGTGACAGAAGTTATGCGCTCAACGCACTTTCGGCGCCACGAATTTTTAGTACTGCCGTTTCTGGAGGCTGCCGCATGTCCGTGCTAATTATGTGGTTTTATGGGAAGGCAGAGTCATAAACACTATTTTCTAACTAATATAACCTTTCATTTGATATTGTATCTTCGTCAAAGCTGTTGATTAAAGGGAAGTTGTTTTCAAGATACACAAAAATTCCAAATCGTAACCTAGCACAGTATCCTGAGGGTGTACCTATATAGCTCTAGCATATCCAAAGAGGAGTAAACTCAAACTCACCACCATCATCCACAGCCCGATTTCACCCACTGCTGGGCCTCTCTTTTGTTGGGCCACGCTCCTGTGCCAGCCTCAACTAGGTTTACCCATGTCATCCACTTATCTCGCCGCCAGACGACCGGCACCTCGTCTTCCAGTCCTAGACCGCCACTCGGTCACTGCCTTACTCCACCTGTCATAACTGCGCCTTGCCAGGTGCCTTGCCCAACTCTACTTGGAGCTCCATTCCATTCCAGATCCATTTCCCAACTTGTTTCACTCCTTATTTTGTCGTATTACTATATCGTACCTTTCTACTTGTGGTCTTATTAGAAACACGCCTTTCGATACACGTTCAGTTCGTAGAGTACGCTTAGACATCATGGCGACAGCCTGCGATCTTATTTTCAATCGATTTAATATGCATTAAGTCGATCGATTTGTCACGACTTAAGACGCGGCTTGCATAACGAATAGGTAGTATGGCCAATATAAAGTGACCTAAGTATATTCGCTACAGTTTAATGTTCATTACTTATAAAGAATCCGTGAAAGAGTGATGAAGATAAAAATGTTGATATGGATGGAGAGGGACAACAAAGATAAATAAATGATTAAAAAATATATTTCTGTAATTAGGTTAACATAAACACTTTTACACGTCAATCATATTTTTTAAATTAGATGATGTCGGCGTTTCCTATCTGACTACTCTGAGAAGAAAGGCCGAAATAAACTGAGAGTCTCACAGTCTCTTTTAGAGTCTAGACATAATCTTGATCAGATCATGTGAAGACCATGTAGATTGGTGTCGGAAATGGTCTTTTGAGGAAAGAACCATACAGATTGAGTTGACCTATCCAGTCAGTGTAAGCATTTGTCAGTAATCGTGCAGCTCAACCTAGAACTTAAGGGGCTCAGAAGAGGAAAGCCAAAGAAAAGATGAATGGATTGATGATGATGATGAAAAATGCGGAACATGAATATTAAAGAAAAAGGAGTGAATCATAGCCTGACAGCTGACAGAGGAGAATGGACGAAGAAAACGTATTGCACCGACCACAAAGTACACGGGACAAGGGCAGGAAGATGATGATATATATCTAAGAATCCTTAAAAATGTATTAAAATTTTACAAGTTACTTAAATTTTTATAGGTTTCAAATATCCTTCAAAATTCGCTAAAGTATTAGGTATACTTTGGCGGATTTCTTATCCAAAAGATATTTAAAATTCAAAAATTTTGTGGTCGTCGCTTTTATGGTTATGTCTACCCATTTGGATTAGCATTGACAACATAACCTATTTCTATTATAAACAAAGTCGTTTTTTTAGGAACGTCGTTGAATAGCCCAATATTTTTTTAAATTTTGATCTTGCCTAACCGGATTTTATCATGCCCAGTCCTTACTTACTTACTTGCCAAAGTTATGTTCATCTGCATTCTTATGCTAGTTAATAGGTAAGATATTAGTAGTACTAGTATTTTTTGAGTCAATGCCGTTGCTCTTCTTACGTACCTACGAGTACTGGCTGTGTTTTCTTTGGTAAAGTAATTATGGTGGTGCTTCAGTGTTTTCCTGTTCATACTTATCTATGTCAGCCTCTTAATCTACTGTTTATAGAAGACTTCCTACCTATATCTGCGTAAATTATCTAAACCAAGATCATTTCGAGGTTCATCGGTTAATGTCATAAATTCCTTAATATTCTTTTGATAGACATTTTCATTAAGTTAACGAATAATATAAGTTATTATGTAACTAATTGTTCTACATATACTTCGCTATCAGTTAATTATGTCATTCGTATATTGTTTAATAATAAATCTGATTTCGTTTCAGGTAAGTCCTTTGTTGACGAAAATATTATTTTTGGTTGAAAGATTCGACATGCGACGTGATGAAAGGTAAGTACAACGGTGCAAAGATTTTCAGGCGCATGACCAAAAGCGGAACAAATGCCGCCATTTTGTGTTTTTCAATACAATTTCTGTAACAATTTCACAAATGTTTACCAACAACGCTCCCATGTCAATGTCACCCAGGCACCAAAAGATCCTTGTACTTTAAAACGTATTGAAAATTAAGAATACTACTGAAACATCTGATGCCAAAATTTCATAAATTATGTTCTTAATTGCATTATGAAGCAATTTTGTCTCAAGATTGCATCTTAGAAGCTCAAGGGCTTGCAATTTGTTGGAATCATCACGAATACGAATACATGTTTTCAGACCGTGAAACTCATTACTCTTTTACATTTTATTAATTTGCTTGGATTGTTCTTTAATATCAAAACCTAATTTGTCACCATTATTACTCCTTCCATTATGAATGAATTACGTCCTTTGAGTTGACTGAATCGAAAGTGGTAAACTGACATTCTGTCAGTGATAACGATGGTGCTAGGTCAAAAAGTTATTGGATTGACCTATGGTCCCGAAAAACTTATTTCAATCTTGTTGATCGTCGTTATAGAAATACGAAACCCGTCTAAAGCGATTGCCACTTGTCCGTCTATCATTCAAAATATCAGATGAAAGCACTATTAGCGCCACCCTGGTCCCTGTAAGAATTTAAAAGTCTCTTGGCTATACATTCTTCAGTCAGTCTTCAGTCATCTGGAAGATATTGTGTAAACATAAATAATGGCACAGAGTGCGATAAGTTAATTAGTTCACAAATATTTAATTGGTTCGAAACGATTGTTGAGAAGAAACCTTATCAGTTGCTTATTGGCTATTAAACTGATAAAAGCCTAAATTACGCAGGTAGTTGATCAAACTTTTCATGAATTGAAAAAATAGAGAAAATAGGGAAATGGTAACGAAGGATTGATGGCTTCTAGATCATTCGGAAAGATTTGTTGAAGACTGACGAATAAAGAGTAAAGACATTATGAATAGTATTACAGCACCCTAATTGAGTAACACACTTTCAATCACAACCTGGGGGTTTTGGAGGAAATTCCTAATCCATTGCTTCATAGGTTTAAACAATTTGTCTGCTTAGCAACGTAAATAACGCAATGAACTTGGCTGAACTGTCAAAATGAAATGCATTGTGATCAATAGTCATTTATGTCTGTTAAGCAATTATTCCGCGGACCTCCTTGATATGATTCCCTAACTACAAAACTTTCAAACTCTTGGCCCTCAGAACAGATACAAAATACGGAAGTATTTTTTTGTATGAAATAGTGTTTAATCCTTTATGTATTGTCTACAGTCCCTGGTGTTTATTTATCATATTTATTAGTCGCAAACGTAGACAATGAGATATGCCCAAGGTCACTACAGTCTGAGAACCGAGAATGATATTCGCCGCTATTCTCTTGCATAGAATATTTTCATTGTAAAAATATGTGAGAGTTATCGAGTTATGATTCATTGATGTTTTCATATACATATTGAAGAATAGTCACTTTTTTCTACACCTATACGGAAACAATGCGTAAGATGTACCACAATAAAGAATTGTCCATCGTCAATAATTTTAGTGTCAAATTTGTCAAAAGGCTTAGACAAATCGACACGGTTAGAGTTCCCCAGGGAGCCATTGTTTTTGTCATCCTACTAGTTATAAATGTGAAAGTTTGTATGTTTAGATGTTTGGATGTTTGTTACATGCAAAAACGGCTGAAGGGATTTGCATGAAATTTGGCACGTAGATGGTTTATAACCTAGATTAACACATATGTATCTTAAGATACTTTTTATTCTGGTAATACGTTCCCTTGGGATAATTTCCGACATTTACGCGGGCAAAGCCGATGGCATAAGCTAGTAGATAAATAAATAGCAAGCAATTGGTTTCACTTGATTCAAATTATGGTGTTATATTTAAAAGTGATAAAGCATCCTGGAAAGATTGGCCAGTCTTATTATTAACACACAGGTACATGCATCAATCAGTTTTGTCATGTAAAAATATTGTTATGCTGTGGTAGCACGTGTAAGTGAAAAATAATCTAAGTGGTAGCCACAATAGATGAATAAAATTAGAAAATCATGGTAACAGCCATCTACATTGGCTCTTGCGAAATAAATATGCGAACAAACATAGTTTTCTACAATTCCTGAGTATTCCTGCCTAATGGTTAAGTACTTACCCATGTGCAAAGAATGATTCCTTAGTTAAGTCATTAAGGGAATATTGATATAGGATGACTAAAAAGCGGACACGAAGTCATAATAATTTTGGAAATATACGGTTCGTACGATTTGTGATACTGATAACCATTGATATTGGAATTGTGCACTTTATAGCCGTTCTGTGGCTTACTTGAGTACGTATGTACTGGCATGTGGCAACAGAAGAATGTTGTCGAGGATGTCTGCATAAGCCCTAATAAATTACAATGTAGTTTTGCGGTTAGTGTCGAAACCACAACATTATTTCTTAAGTGAATTTTACTTTCCGTACTTGAGTTTGCTTACAAACAAAATGTGATATTGAAAACATAACTTAGAAGTTAGAAGAAGCTCGAATAGAAGATATTAGAAGAAAAAGATTGCGAAATAAAAAAACAGCTGTTCCATACATTCATGGTTTTTACGATTTTAATGTTGGGTTTTTTTTTGTAACTAAGCACAAAGTTATCTATCATAGATCACATACAAACTGTAATAATCAAGTAATTGTCCGTACCTATTGACACAAGATATTTTAACGCACCTTAGGAGACTCCTTTATTTACATTATCACTAACATTTGTTGGTATTTAGAGGTGAACAGGCAGGTACAAGTGCTTTGTACACTTGTAGAGGTCTTAATCACCTCATTCGTGGAAATAATTTTAAGCAAATGTTTTTACACCCAAATATATATGTATGACTACGAAATTTTAACTTCAATTGTCTAATTTAATGTTGCCTATCTCAAAGTAGTTTTACTTAGAAGTTCTATTATTGGGACTTACTAAGTTGGAATAGTAGTCATTATTAGGTCCTTCATCATTATTATCATTGGCAGTCTTGTTCCACTACTGAGTACAGGCCTCCCTTTTGTGCCATACTTCGCCGGTCTGTATGAGTGTCATCCAGATCTTTCCTGTTTAGTCTGGGTCGTTTTTTTTTTTTTTTTTTTTCCGGTATCTGCTGTCGGGGTTATTGAGTAGGTCTTTACGACCTATTTTACTTATTGATACGACACCACTATGTAACTAAATGACGATGATGACGAACTGCGGAAGGCAAAACAGTCACCCAATTCAAAGTAAATGAAATATAAAAGGTAAAACTCTGAATAAACTTATACAAAGTCAATATTAGGCTATAGTGTTTACTCGTCCTCTCACACTGTCTAATATTTCAGCCGCATTTGCTTGATAAGATAATTTTTAAGATTACATAGGCGTATTCTTTGTATTTATGTAATAAAAACTACAA
Organism: Griposia aprilina; assembly: GCA_916610205.1. Classification (NCBI taxonomy): domain Eukaryota; kingdom Metazoa; phylum Arthropoda; class Insecta; order Lepidoptera; family Noctuidae; genus Griposia; species Griposia aprilina. The sequence continues at coordinate 5,055,736 of OU744294.1, read as the reverse complement.
TCTTATTTGGGCAGTGCTGCGGGGCAATTGTGTAACACACTAGCAATATCAATGGCTCTCATTGTGACAGTTCAACAACATTCATTGCGTTATTTACGTTGTTGAGCAGATACATTTTTCGTACACCCAAATATATACATACTTATGTACCTATGACTTTACGAAATTTTAACAGTGGCCAATTTAATGTCGCCTAGCTCTAAGTCCTTTTATTTAGTAGTTATACGAGTATCATCGGGACTTTCTAAGTTGGAATAGTTGTCATTATTAGGTCCTTCATCATTATTATCATTGGCAGCCTTGCTCCACTACTGAGTACAGGCCTCCCTTTTGTGCCATACTTCCCCGGTCTGTGTGAGTGTCATCCAGATCTTTCCTGTTTGATCGAATGAAAAAATGAAAATGAAAAATGTTTTATTTGTTATACAAGTAAATTTAACAACTAGTGATTGGAGTCTCCTTTTAAGCAAAAAAACCTGTGTTAGGAGACTCCGCTCCTCCAAAACTTAAAATATTAACATAAAATTACTTGTATTAAGTGTTATAAAAACAGGCGATTCAAAAAATAAAAAGAGAAACTTAAAACTAGACAAGAAGCAAGTGATAGTGTGAGGGTTTGTTAAATGTAATGTAAAATACAGAGTGAGTGTAAGTGGCTATGAATGAATCAGACTGTATACGACAAGTATGAAAGATGAGAGTATTATGTGTAAGGTTTTATTTTATTCCAGTAGCTTCTCCGTGTCATCGTATGTAAGTGGTTTTATCCAATTAGTTACTATTTTTTTACTGTCAGTTAATTTTTTATTGTATATGTAGATCTCCTTGTTTACTCGATTGTAAAGCTCAGCTGAGCGTTTGTCGTATTGAATACGGGCGAGCTTGGTTTTAGTTTTAGGAACTTCAACAATTATATCCTTTCTTCTTTTCAAGGTTAAGCTGGGATCAAAATTAAGAGTTTTATGTTTCCTGAGAATAGTTTTAATTATATATAGTTTGCGAGCAGAGTGTAAATTACTTATTTGATAAAGACTTTGTGTAGGGTACCTTAGGTTTTTGAAGTACATTAATTTTATTAGAGCCCGTTGTCCCCGCTCTAGGCCTATGAATTTAGTCTTAGCCGCCCCACCCCAAATGGGGATGCAATATACTAAGACAGACTGGACTATAGCTATGTATATTTCATTGAGTAGATTTCTGGGTTTATTTGTGTTAGCGGTTATTTTATTTGGCACGATATGCCTTAAATTTTTGAAAATCCAACTCAGTTTTCTAATTCTGTTGGTAACTTGTTCCAGATGGGAGTACCAAGATAACCTTTGGTCAACAACAATACCAAGATATTTGGTTTGAGAAACTTTGACTAATGTTGGACATAGGCAATTTCGAATTTTAATTTCTTTCTTTGTTTCCCGGGATCTGCTGTTGGGTTTATTGAGTAGATGTTTACGACCTATTTTACGTATCGATACCACACGACTATACTAAAAATGACGCTGATGATGACTACGGAAGTCAAAACAATCACTCATTTCAAAGTAAATGAAATATAAAAGGTAAAACTCTGAATAAACTTATACAAAGTCAATATTAGGCTATAGTGTTTACTCTTCCTCTCACACTGTCTAATATTTCAGCCGCACTTGCTTGATAAGATAATTTTTAAGATTACATAGGCGTATTCTTTGTATTTATGTAATAAAAACTACAATCTTATTTAGGCAGTGCTGCGGGGCAATTGCGTAACTTACTAACAATAGCAATGGCTTTTATTTTGACAGTTCGACAACATTCATTGCGTTATTTACGTTGTTGAGCAGATACATTATCCAAACATAATATTTTCTTTAAAAAAATCGCATCGAAATCGGCCTAGTAAATTTCGAGGAAAATGGTAACAGACATACATAGACACTAATAACCTCTATACCAACTCCGTTCCGTCGTGGGTAAAAATCCTTAGGTTTGTGTACGTGTGATTGAATAATTATGTTTCGCTGTTCAAAGCTCCGCACAGTTGGCGTCGAGTTGCAGAGTCGCAACGACAGGCTAGGAGACTAGCACGCTCTCGCTACTTGTCGCAGCGTCATTTAGTCGAGCTGTCGCAGTCGCATGTCGCATAGTGTGCGGGGTCGTTAAGGGTGCTGAATAATGTACCTAATGTTGAATGTGATTACTGATTAGAGTAGGTAGAGTATGAATATAAGAGTAGAGAATGTAGCTATTATTGAACTGAAAACTTCTTTAGGTGCACTTTGCGCTCTTTCAGGACAGGGAACGAAACTGAACCGTCACGCTCGGGTCGGTGACGCTGAATCGGGTATACTCGGCTCCAGACGGTCGGTCATGCTGAATCACATATACTCGGCGCCGAATAGCGTATACTCGGCTCCAGTCGTAAGATTCCACTTCTATCTTGTGTTCATAAACACACACACCGATTTTTTTGACGTGATAACGTTTTATAAATCGATGAACGCCGGCGCCGGGTGCAGGCACGAAATGGCATGACTCATTGTCACGTTCCGTCTGAGCCGAGCGTGCAAGCGAGAGCGCGGAACAAGCGATAGAGAGGCACGATCGGCCTAAGTAAGCGTTTGGCTTGTGACGCATCTATCTCTCTTCCACTCCTTATGACGTTATCACGTGAAATTATCGTCCGTAAACCGCCTTTTTTTTGTAAGTCATGATCCTAATATTACGTAATGTCTTGCTTGATGGTAGGTACTTATCTATTTATGTCTGCTAGAATACGGCTAGATCTATAATTAAGATAATTGCTAACAAAACCAGACGATACACTAACGAATTGTCTGTCTTCTAAAAAACAACTAAAAGTTTATACGTAATCGTATGTAACCAGTTGTTATCTATTGGGCATGCCTTTGTAATACATGTTACTGAAAGTATGCGATAACTAAATTCTTAGAAAGTTATCATTGTTAGTTTTGTACACATAAGGCCCATATGTTTTTTAACCGACTTCACAAAAAGGAGGAGGTTCTCAATTCGTCTGTATGTTTTTTTTTTTTTTTTTTATGTGTGTTAGCTCATAACTTTTTTCTGGGTGGACCGATTTGGATGATTCTTTTTTTGTTAGAAAGGACATACCTCAAGGGTGGTCCCATGATAAGGAAACCAGGATCTGATGATGGAATCCCGGAGAAATCGAGGGGAACCTTCGAAAATCGTAGGGACGACTAGTGCGTTTGTTAATTTTTTCATTAAGTATTTTAAAGAACTACAATTTAATGAAGGTCTGGAATCGATCTGATGATGGAGCCGAAAGACAGTCGAGGGAATTCCTCAATGATTTACAGCAAGTACCTTGTGTTTGGGCTTGATTAATTTGTATTTATGAGAACTTTACACCTGAAGGGTTGTGACTGTCATTAGGGGTCTGATGATGAAGACGAAGGACAGTTAAGGGAACTCCTCAACGGTTTACAGTAGCTACCCTGTGATTCGACTTAATTAATTTATATTGATGAGAACTTTGCACCCATATGGGTTATAAGTGCCATTACAGGTCTGATGATGGAGAACATAGACAGTTGAAGGAATTCCTCAACGATTTACGGCAGTTACCATGTGTTTGGGCTTGATTAATTTGTATTGATGAGAACTTTACACCTAGATGGGTTGTGACTGTCATTAGGGGTCTGATGATGAAGACAAAGGACAGTTAAGGGAACTCCTCAACGGTTTACAGTAGCTACCTTGCGATTCGACTTAATTCATTTATATTGATGTGAACTTTGCACCCATATGGGTTATAAGTGCCATTACAGGGCTGATGATGGAGACCATAGACAGTTGAGGGAATTTCTCAACGATTTACAGTAGTTACCTTGTGTTTGGGCTTGATTAATTTGTATTGATGAGAATTTTACACCTAGATGGGTCGTGATTGTCATTTGGGGTCTGATGATGAAGACGAAGGACAGTTAAGGGAACTCCTCAACGGTTTACAGTAGCTACCTTGTGATTCGTTTTAATTCATTTATATTAATGAGAACTTTGCACTCATATGGGTTATAATTGCCATTATAGGTCTGATGATGGAGACCATAGCCAGTTGAAGGAATTCCTTAACGATTTACAGCAGTTATCTTGTGTTTGGGCTTGATTAATTTTTATTGATGAGAATACTATACCTAGATGTGTTATGACTGTCATTAGGGGTCTGATGATGAAGATGAAGGACAGTTAAGGGAACTCCTCAACGGTTTACCGTAGCTACCTTGTGTTTGTACTTAATTCATTTATATTGATGAGAACTTTGCACCCATATGGGTTATAAGTGCCATTACAGGTCTGATGACCATAGACAGTCGAGGGAATTCCTCAAGGATTTACAGCAGTTACCTTTTGTTGGGCTTACTTCATACAGTTCAATATTCCAAAATATTCAGGTCGTACAAAAATAATACCCAATTAAGATTGAAGTTTTTCATAGGGCAACCACTACCTACTAGTCATGCTGATGCGTCAAATTGAGACTGAATTTAAGTTGCGTAATCACGTCATCTCTAGCAATGCTCTTTCGTTGGTTGCTAAACAATTTATGCTTGTCACAATGCATATGGTGAAATGGAGCTGATGATGGCTTCACCATCAGCTCCAGTTCTTCTGGTTTTTACCAAGAGAACTCCTCAATTCCTTGCATCGGGAAAAGCAATATTTTGTAAAAGGTGATGAGCAGTTGACATTAGGCTATTGTAACTTCGATAAATTATTATCTAACCCACTAAAAAGTGAAAAATAAAAACTTTTTGACAAAAAAAACAACCGACTTCCAAAAAATACACTATAAAGTGAAAAATAACTTTAATTTCGGAAGTCGGTGGCAAAAAACTAAAATAAAGATCCAAAAAGACACCGACTTCCGAAATTAAAGTTATTTTTCACTTTATAGTGTATTTTTTGGAAGTCGGTTGTTTTTTTTGTCAAAAAGTTTTTTTATGTGGGTGTAGTTTTTGGGGTATTTAAAGAGTACCTACCTACCTACTATATTATATAATATACTATAAACAGGGTGGTAGGGGCATCGATGTTCCTGCCAGGATCGCGGATTGTTCGAAAGAGTTACCGTGGCCCTTGCGCACAAGCAACTGAACCCAGAACTTCAGAGTTCAGTTGCCCACAAACCCACTCGTGTTCCTTCAGAGTCTGAAGTAGTAGTAGTTGTAGTTCCTAAAAGTCTGACACGCCCTCCCGCTCCGCTCAGAGCGGCAGAAGTTATTTGTTGATTCCACAACCAAAAAAAAAAAAAAGGGGCATCGAAGCGCAAACCGATAGCATGAATTCAATACATGATTCTGGATAGGCATACATTTTTTTTGTCGGCTAGTATTAGGTCAGGGAAAAAGATTTTCCATATTTTATATGAAAGTCAAAGTCAAATCATTTATTTCAAATAGGCACTTATAAGGCACTTCTGAACGTCAACATTTACAAAAAAATTGAATTGATTCTAGTTGCCCCTTACGTAGTTTCTTATGGAGAAGAATGGGCAAGAATGAGATATCGATTACCCATCACGTCTGCGAAGTCTCGCTACCTAATTTAATTTGACCCTGTGTAACATACGAAAAAAATGTTTGCCTGACCTAATATGTATTCAATTTTACATTAACACAAACAAAATAATTAAAATCAACCACAATAACACCAACAAAAGATTGTGAACACCGTTGATTTATTTGAACGTTTATTCATTAATTTAACAACACATCGTTTTTTCCAACGAAACAATACCTAGGTACCTACCTAGTATAAATATATCTGACACGAGAGGATTTTCCTGGACATAACAATTATGTGAAAATGACATTGTCTAAATTATGTTGTATGGCGAACTTAATAAGACAGTTCAAAGCTATAATAAATTATGTACTTAAAACTAGATATTTGAAGGTTTTCATATTGCTAGGCTATATGAATAGGTACCTAATTTATCTTGATCACAAATGATTACTAACATAACAATTGTTTTTCATTTAAATCTAGATTCAAGGGCAAGTTCAATTCTATACATTTTACCTGTACCTAAAATATTAGAGCATATCAAAGATTTAAATCGTTTGATTCGTCCGACCGCGTCAAAAAACGCTTACGTTTCTATTTAGTTGACAAAATTACTTTTGAATAGTATGGTCTGTCTCACTCATATTGAAAATCGTATTTAGCGTTCCATGCGGGAGGTGTAAGCTCACTCTTCTCAGTATCCTCTCGTATGGTCACTCTTCTCAGTATCCTCTCGTATGGTCACTTTTTCTCGCGACCTATGTTCGGTGAGGACAAATCTAACAATTTAAATCTATGGCAGGGTGTCTCAATCAAATAAGGAAAAAATGAATGAATGCATTTCAATCTCAATGGTTAGTTCCCTGGCGAAATGTGGGTGTACAATGGGGTAAAACTCTGACTAACTCTTCAGGGATTACCGTAATGTAATGTGTTGTGTTGTAATTAAATCTTTGAAGAATAGTTGTATTGACGCTTTCCAGAAATATCTTCAGCTCTAGATAGTTTTTGTATTCAGTTTTAAACCCATCATCAAAAGCGTTAACTATCTGTTTAGTGAAAGTAAAAGCTGTGTTATGTAAGTGCCTACTTAGCTGTCAAAAATCATGCGAAATTAAGGCGAGTCTCGTTAATTGCAAAGCTCCTAGCGTGCGGCGATAGCATGATACCTAAATGTTTTAGCAATCTAGAACCTTAGTAACTGTGTCCAACACGCTACGGGAAAAACAACTCAGTATGTAAAAATCGACGAAATGCTGGTCAAACACGCGATTTATCGCTTTGAAATTCCTTATGTACTACCCAATTAGTGCTAAAGCTGCTAAATTAATACTAAACACCTTTTAAAGGTACAACGTAATTAAGCATTCAAAAAAAAAAAAGAATATCAAGGAGAGGTTATCGGTCAAACAATTTTAATGTTGAGGTCACAATAATGTATAGGAGTGTTATTCACAATGCCACCTTGAGAATGTGGAATACCTACCTACAGAATCAAGCTTATAAGTTTTAAGATCTTTATGGCGCAGATATACGACTGTTAATGATTTCAAATTGAATATCACGTCTAAACGATTAGTCTTATTTGTTTGAAAAATATATATGATAAACTAGACTATTTTTTTCGTAATTTGATATGTGAATATTTGAAATTATATTTTTATAACATAGTGTAATTAATATGTAAAGTAATGTCTAACGCGAACACAAAAACGATAATCACGCAAAAACGATTAGGCGTATTTTCATGAAATCTGCACCATCTAAAAGACAATTTAATTACCCAAATTTTTATATACGGCTTTTATTTGTGTTGTGTTTGACAAATCAAGGTGGGTTGTTTTTGCGAATAAACTTGATGCGCGTTGAAGCGGGGGCTCTTGCGGGCGACGGGCGGCAGTGCATCGCTGACCAATGTCCGGGTAGACGCACGCTGACGCTCTGTGCAATTTTATTCGCTTAAAAGTTTCGCATGCTCCTCCCACTCGCTCAAGGTCGCTGGCACTTATTGTCGCCTTAAATACTACGGATTCAGTAAGAGAGAGTTCCCATACAAAGTCAAATTACATTAGCTAGCAAAACTTCACAGACGCGACTGGTATCGAACTATCGATTTAAAAAAAACGAAAACTGAAAAGAATATGCTAAGATGGTTTGGTCTTGTTGGCGGGATAAATAAAAGGCCACTAATAATAGTTGGTAAATGGTATTCAGAACTGAAGGCAGATATGAATGGACACGCTTTGGAAGGGGATGCCCTAGAAGGCCTAACATTCGATTAGCGATGACGCTAGTAGAAAAGCCAAAAAATGTATGGGATAGACATAAGCTAACGAAATGTCACGTGATCATAGGTCAACAAATAGAAATTAGCTAGGCAATGTTCAAATCATTCGATTCTATGACACGAAGCCTTAGCGATGCGTAGCCAAGTGGCACTTTTTGACAGGCGTTATCGCTAGTTTTCGATTCGTATGATGGAAACATTAGCGAAAGCGATAGCGATTGTAGAAATATAATCGCTCCGAAGCGAATGCCATTTGTCTAGGCCCTCTGACCTCCACAACACAGTTACTGGGTAATACGATACCCCTTAGTAAGACTGGTTGTCAGACTTTCCGGCTTCTGACGACCCTTAACGACTGTCAAAGATCCACGAATGACAGCCGGGACAAACGGCATAAACTGCTTTCCGAGGCATGCGGGAGTCTTGGTATGTAAAGATGCTCCACGGACCAGAATTATAATAATAAACTTCATTTAATCAAACAATAATGAGGTTCACATTAATACTAACAAAATAACTTAGACAAAAACATAGAGCGTACAGCTGCATATTTTGTGTCCAATCAGCTATTGATCTACTGGTAAGACTTAGTTGCACCTGTTTCAGTTTGCGTTATCAAAGTGTCAACTAATTCTTGATAAACAGTTGCACGCGTCTTTTATTGTCCGTCCTTGGGACTGATATCTCAAACACTTATTGCTAATTGCTCTACGTGGCTATTGTCTGGAGATTACTTTGTTACACTCGAAAAAGGAGTTGTTCGTTTGATTGAGTTCTAGCCGGTGCTGGCGTGAACGGTCAGCGATCAACTATTAAGATCAGATAAGATATTTATTTTTTGTTAACAAATAAGTAGTGTACCTAAATATGCAATAGATAATTGCATGGTCTTAAAATAAACATTCGGGAACAGGATCTACATGTTATGTTATGTAGGGTGTACAAAAAAAAGATCGGTTAACCATTTGAATTTATACATTAAAAAAAAACTATAATCTAACCCACTGCCGCACAGACGTTTGAAAAAGACAATCTAAAAAAAAATACTTTAATACCAAAGGTGTCACAGTTTTGAGATCAAAGAAGTGTCATAACGATAGGTTGGCTATCAGGTATTTTTTTAATATGTATATCTCTTTTACTAACAAGGGCTCTTCAGAGGCTCAAGGGATCTTTTGTACATTAGTTGAGCGAGAAAATAGTAGAAAACTAGTTGCTTTCTCGTCCACGAACCTCACTCAAAATTCAGGTAGTCCTTAAAACTAATTCATTTAAAGTAATGCTTGAGTCTTGAGTGTGGTTCTGTGTAGGTAAGCTTCTGGGATAAATTCTCTAAATGATATTGAGAACCGCATAAAATCCATTGTGCAGTTTAAAATAACTAAGTGTACCTAGCGGTCACACATACCTACATGAAAAGACTTTAATTTATAATGTATGTACATACATTAACGAATACAAATTGATCACGTAGTGGGCGGAAAAGACTATAGTAGAATCTTGCAGCTTTGGTAACATCGTCCAACAGCCTCGTTTTACAAGGACTCCGTAGGTCAAGCAGGACGCATTACGGTCTCTTAAAACCGGATTTAATTTTTTAATGAAATCTGGTTTTAAGAGACCCTAATACGTCTTGCTAGATTATGCGCGCGCAGTCAAGTAATGGCCGCCAGTTAATTAAACTAAAACAGAGGTTTTTTTTTTTGTAATGTTGTTGATTATCTAGAGCTACTTGTCACGACACAGTAGGTATTATTACATTTTTGAAGCACCTATCAACTCTTGACATTTTGTTTGAACAAATCTGCATTATTAGCGCCCCTTTTTTGAGTCAACCTCGATGAGAGTATTACCGCCCTAAGGTTGAATGTCACTTGCACGGCATAAAACGACAAGGTCTATTTGTCTATGTGACAGTTAGATTGTTTGAACCTTGTGAAGTTTCAATTTACTAGGAATTGTTGTCAAAAGTGCTTAAGCAATAACGTGGTCGACTATTATAGGTACCTCTGTAAATTCAGGGAAGTTAATGGTTATTCAAATTAACCACCGACTTAAATTGTCCGCATAATAAAATCACAACTGTCATTCTTTGAAAGCGTTATGAAATGGTGTCAAAATTGACACATCTTTTTTCCATAATTCATAAGCAAATGTTTAAGAATTAATTTCCAAAATGGTAGTCAGGCTTATCTTTTTTAAATGTTTCATCTCATATAGTCCATGCCTACGCAAAAGAAGAAGACTCAAAAGGGATCCCTCAGGCAAACTTCTAGCAGCAATCCTGTTACTTGAATTCCCGTTAACAATAACACAATACAAACGCGTACCATCTCATCAATCAATTCAATTCTAATAAACAGCTACAAAACGTTTCTAACTAACGGCTTCTTCAAATGTCAAACCGCCATGTTAATTCTGTAGGACAATGTCAAGGTGTGAACACGCGCACGCCGCCATTGCCATTCAGAACGGTACTTGCGTCCTAGTATGTCACTACCCTATTGTTTTGGTACCGTTTGCTTTAATATACATTGATATTATAGTTGTTATCATTGTGTTAGATTTCCTACTGTGAGATGTTGCTCTCTTGGTCTATATATTAAGTATGATCTGAATTGTAGTGCTGTGCTCAAAGTCGTTTGTGTACCTATCTAATCTTGACTTAGGCAGCATTTTAAAGATTTTTGTGATTATTATTATTACAAGCCTGTAATGTCTCACAGCAGGGCAAATGCCTTCTTACTCTCCTTCTGCTTGTCTCTGCCTAGGGCGACTAAGTACCCGTCGTTATCGGAGGAGTTTTTTTTCTTGTTGAATCCTTATTATTTTCTGAAGAATTCTAAAATCTAAAAAGGACCAATCTTTTGGACACAAATTAATTCTAAATTTATGCAATGACGTAATTTTAATATCAGCAAGCTATTTAAAGCTACGCGGCATCACCAGATCCAATTAATAGTAGGTGTGTCGAGGGAGGCGGAGGATAATACGCCGTATTCCAATGAATGACGGCACTCAGCTGCCTTGCATACACGTGACTTTCAAATCATTTGTTTACATAAGTATCTCGTAGTTTAATAAATTAGTAAGTACCCTTATTAACTCACTATTTGCAGGATGATTCTTTGAAAGAAAATAAGTACATAATTATTAGGTATTAGAAGAAGTCTGAAAGTGAGACCGCTGACTGAAAAGTTGTGTGGAAATCGGTTGCCATGGTACGGGCATGTGATTCGCAGGAATGAGGAAAATATCATGAGAAAAGTTTGTGGTATGAATGTTGATGGCTAAACTTAGAGGGAGACCAAAGAAACGATGGATCGACTGTGTGAAAGATGATTACCTATGCTAGAAAAGCGTGACTTCTGAAATGACGACTAGATGTATGGAAGATGACAATGTTGCGCCGACATAAGGCGCTTTTTTTTGTTTGAGGGAAACCGTCAAAAGGCACCCGACCTCTGGGGACGGAGGCCGGGGAGTGTGGGATTTTTACCTCACTAAAACCACCCCGGTGATCACCATCAGCACATAGGGGGGGGGGGGGGGGCCCCCAGTTCTTCTTAAAAGACCAATTCCGGAACCCCCCCTGTGCAACAACTGTAAGGCACATCCCTGTGGAGACTGTAAAGGGCCCTCCCCTGAGCCTCGCTGTGTACGGCAGCACGTGACCACTGTGCCACCGACTTCCCTGGGGTCACTCGGTGGGCGGACAGAGTCCCCACTCTGTGCGCCTGCGACCCCAAAGGACCACCTACTTTGTTCAGTAGGTGGATTTCGGCGTATTAGGTGCCAAGGCGGTTGCCTCCCCGACGCCTCCTTCTCCGAGCGGGATCGGCTTTCTCCCGATCCCGCTCGGCAGCCTCCTTCTTGACCATCACGGTCTCACAGAAGGAGGCTACTTCCTTCCAATTCTCTGTCTCTGCCAGCATAGCCCTCACTACGCCGACATAAGGCCTAGAGAAAGGTGATAATTATTTCCAAGACCAAACTTTTCATAACTTGTTCCCGTGGATGATGGTCAGAATAGTCACGGGTCGTCAGATTCTAAGAGCAAACGATGACGCTCACTGACACGCTCGGTTTGCGGAACGTGTCGATATTACCATCCCTAACAGCGGCCGCCGCGCGTCGAGGCGTCTCGGTGCTCAGTAAGTTCGCGTGTGTAAGCCCCAATTTAACAAATAGTGCCTTGAACGCGCCAGTTCAAATGATTCAGGTTAGGTAGTATTCCACACTGTGCACGCTAGGCTTGGGCAGGGTTGGCAAACGATGAATATTGACGTAAGTAAGATTTGAAGTTGGAATTCCCCAGATTTGGAGTTGGAATTCCCCAGATTTGAATTTGGAATTACCCAGATTTGAAGTTGGAATTCCCCAGATTTGAAGTTGGAATTCCCCTAATTTCAAATGAAAGAGAGGCGTTTTCATGGGAATCAAATAAACAATGGGTAACGGATCTGTTCAGCAAAATTACTTTATAAAGTAGGTACTATTCAGGGTCGATCTTTAAGACTGGGCAGCAAGGACAGGTAGCTAAAGGAAAACGCTCTTAGTCGACTGTTCTTAACATTTTGAGTAGGTAAGTAATTGCTAAATGCATTCACAGAATTTGTAAAAATGGAACAGTCAGCCAGAAAATTCACAAATCGCAAAAAGTTTTCCCATGACAGTCTACTACGAACGTTGTCCTGTAGCTACAGCGGATAAGATAGGTAGGTACCTACCTGCCCTTACTGCCCGTCTCAAAAATCCAGCCTGTACCTACGTATTTTAGTAAATATTGTTTTTTCCAAAATGAAAGTCCTCGGTCGATTCAGCACATAATAGATAGAGTAGGTTGTATCATACCTACTCCAGTAGGTGCTCCGGTGGAATGCACCAGCAGTGCCATCCTATTCCACTCATTTGGAAAATTCTAGAAAGTCCAGGAAGGCAGCCCTAATAAAGGCGTGGGCTAATTCTAAACGGTCACATCCGCAGCCACACAATGCGATGCCACAATAGTCATTATGTTATTCAATCTTATCACAATAGCACTTATGATCTCAATGGGGGACCTCTGGGATTAGGTCGTAAACAGTTTATTTAGATCAGTATTTTGGAAGATTTCCAAAAGATATTCGCCGTGGGAAAACATTGAAAAATTAAAATAATGCTCAGTCCTGTAATTTGTGTTCAAACTATTGTCTACATTGATTTATGTTTACTAGATTTGAAGTTAGCGCGACGAAGTAACACCACTAACACCACTAACACCACTCGACATACGGTTGGCGTTTAGCGTTAAATATCTATTTTGTTATTCAGCGCCGGTGACCAAAGGCCTTAAAACATTTTTTTGCGCGAAAAATGTAATCTTGAATTCAACAGTCAAGCGCCCTCTCTGAAAAAGAAAACTCAAGTTTTTTACTTACGTTGTCATTCTGTCAAATGGTTTCATTATTAATTCAACAGATGGCAAAAAGCACAATGTAAATAGTTTCAACATATTTTGCTAGATGGCGCCGCCGTACACATCGTAGTTTAATTCCTCACTCCATAAAAATTTGATTGACGAATTGATGAGACATGCCTTTAACGTCTGTACCTACATAATAATTATTTATATTATTGAATTAGTGTAATGTTCAAGGTCATAATCGGTTGTTCGTTCTAGTTACCGTACTAGGTATTTTACCTTTGTCGCAAGTTTTTTTGTGGTACGTACTAATAGGTACTCAGGTGCCTACTACCTTACTAATTATTGTGGAGTTTGGGGGACCTACCTACCTATTTACCTGTACCTATAGATGTAGTCAGGTAGTTTAGAAGTATTTTTTTGGAACAAAGTTCTTTATCGCAGCTTGCAGTATAGGTGTAAAAGTGTAGAAGAAAATTTTTAGGCGGCAAATTTTGTATCATGCCTGCTAATTCTACACACGATTTAAGTAAGTAGGTAGTAAATTATTTATTGATTAAAAAAAAAACGTTTGGTGTCTGGTGACCCCCGTCAGGAACGTTTTCTTCAACTGAGATTGTGACTGTATGTTGTAAGTATATTTAATATTTTTGTAAAACAATTTTTGTGCCTGACAGTACATTTGATCAAAAATAATTTTGAATTAAATTAATCGTATCGGGGGCGTCTGCCACAGGTGCGTCGACCACTGGGGGCCTAAGCCACGGACCCAATTGAAGTTGCCGGTTTTTTGCGATCTTTTTGTTTGCACATTTTTTTTTTATAGTGAGCTTAGCTTTACAAGGAGCCTATTATTTAAACAAGATAGAGATCGAGTTAAACTATGATCAATGGAAGACATAAAGACAGACAGACTGACAGTGTTCAGTATCATTGTGATGGGGCAAGGGCCCTGGAATTTGCAAGAAAGAAAAAAGAAGATGACAAAATAAAATAAAATTCTTCTCTTCTTGTTCTCACACACTATTGTCTACATTTCTTTTTCATGTCTCCTTTCGCAGGTCTGCTGGAAGAAATTTCATAAGAAATAAGCAGTACCTTTGTACTCATTAGGTACTAATATACCATATCTGTATCATTTTAGTGTGTGTACCTAAATAATAAAATAAATTAATCGCTGCCTCGTTGGTCTAGTGGTCGCAAGCGCTACTGCTGAGCATGAGGTCTCGGGTTCGATTCCCGGGTCGGGCAAAGTGTTATTGGGTTTTTCCATCTGGAATTTCTCAGTAGCAGCCCGGAGTCTGGAGTTGTGCCCGGTTGATGGCAATAGGCTCGCCCCCCATTACATGGGACTTAAACATAACTGGTGAAATGTGGGCGTACTGTAGGTACACCTCTGCCTAACCCTTCGGGGAATACAGGCGTGATGTTATGTGTTTTAAATTAATAAGAAGGAATGATTAGGATAAGTAGGTATGTAACTAGGAAATTATTTGGCTCAAAATCGAATAGCCTTACATTGTTGTAGCATAACTTATTTAGCTCGCGTTATTTTATCAATTTACGATTCTGCACCTTAACTGCGTAACACACTATGAATCACAATTTGAAGCCTATTGCTAATCCATTGCTTCATAAATAATTATGTTCGAAAAATTTGCCTGCGTAAATAACGTAATGAATGTTGTTGAACTGTCAAAATAAAAGCTATTCCTACTGCGTTAAGGCTCGTGCACACTGGCGCGACGCGACAGCTCGACACAAAGGCACCGCGTGTCACACGACGAGCGGTGCCTTTGTGTCGTACTGTCACGTCGCGCCTGTTTGCGGGAGCCTTTAGTGTGTTAGGCAATTACCCCGCTGCCGCACTGGGCCTGAAACCACCTAGTTTGGTAGGTAGGTACTTACCAGCTTTATATTTTCTGGAAAATCTGAGATGAATTTCTACTTTCCAGTTTCGGTGGCAGTTAATGTACTGACGTATCACTTAGGTAAGTGCTGAAGTCCGTCCTAACATGAATGAACTACCCTGCACATAATAATTATAATTATTAACATTGCACCTACGCACAAAATTTTACATTTTGACTTGGCATGAAAATTATCACGTAAACCATGATAACTTCACACATGAATCAGTGTAGGTACAGTCACCAAATGTGATAAGTAACCAGGGTCGTCGGATATAGTTGAAGTTTAGTAAGAAACCGATCGATATTATCGAATAAAATTTATCTTTATTAATAGAAAACAAACAGTTGATTTATCAAATTAAATTTCATTCGAAAACATTCATCGGTTTCTTACTAAACTTCAACTATATCGACGACCCTGGTTACTTATTTCTTTTGGTGACCGTACCTAACTAGCTAAACTAATGTTCACGTGAGTCGAGAATTCAGTTACTTTGGGCGTGAGTTAAAATTATGTAAGAAGTTTATAAAATAATTTGGTTGGAAAAGTAAGCTTTTCGGTAGCTTAAGAGGCTTACAAGACCAAAAGCGCGGTCACTGTCGGATTGCATAGTAAAGAAAGAGACGCGCGATGACACAACGCTGATAATTTATTGCAAAATATGAAGCAATTATGGATTTACAAAAAATCTAATCATCGGACTAAAAAATTAAAACACTATTACGTTAGTATGTTACTTGTAGAATAATCTGACAAAAAAATCTGAATGTTTGCATGTTTATTAGCATGGTTATTAAAAGTAAAAAAAAAAAAATTAAAGGTGTTTTCGTGATTTTTTTCTATCATATCAAGTTAATTGTATTATGTTTTCAACACACTATCTAACTAGCATATATCCAGAAGAATATCATATATTTTTCTGATTTTGGTTACTGCAATGGATCATATATTTTTAGGTATTATAAATTTGCGTTTAGGTCATGTAGTCCCCTTAAAGGCTCCTTCAAAGAGTTTCGACACGTGACGCGACACAAAGGCACCGCCTGTCGCGCGACGAGCGGTGCCTTTGTGTCGCATACGATTCGCGTCGCGTGTTGCACCTGTTTGAAGGAGCCTTAAGTCAATCCAATACCTTTTTGACTCTTCCATCATCTTTATCGCTGTTAGAATGTCATTTTGACTACCTACCAATCTTTATACTTCTGCGTACCTACCTTATGTTATTAGCATTATTAGCACCCAGCCCTCTATTTCCGGCTGAAACATTTCATGCAAAATATTTTTATGCTTAGTCAAATGCCTGCATAAATATCTGCAGATAAGATATTACATTATAGCCAAAGACTTGAGTTCAGATTCGGAAGTAGGGACTTGACGTGACTCCGTAACTGATGCACCGACGACAAGCCTAATTGGATGACGAATCCTGGCTGAAGATATCAACTAGGCAGGAAGATTTGACAGCTTACCGAAATGACAGCTCAAATTCTATGTAAAACGGTAGGTACATTACAAGGCTCTTTTGGCGCGCGGCAAAAATTGGAACTAACGCCGCCATATTGTTTTTTCAATAAGTACAATTTGTATGACAATTTCACATTTTTTTAATAACAACACCCCCTGTAAATGTTATTTAGGCGCCAAAAGGTTCTTGTAGCACTCCAAAAAGAAACCATCAGCTGAGTCTTCACTGAAACGCTAACCGTGACTCAAAGCGGAAGGCGATTAATAACAAGTGTCATAGATAACAGAATCCAAACTGTTAACAGTTCAAATATTATGCAAGCTATACCTGCCATTGCTCACGCCCGATAGCATCACTAGTACATTGCAGTAATCACGAACGTTATTCAAGAACCAAGCTAACAAAATGCGCAATGTATTTATAGCAATGATGTTTTGTATTGAGATGACGTAGAAGCGAGCGCGGGCGTGTTCGTTAATGAGTCAATAGTAATCAAATAAATGCCTATTGACCCCTCTGAACTTAGTGGAAAAGCCTATTCAATGTCATCCCGTGGGGGTTGAGTCATTTAGGGATGATGGCAGAATCTTCATTGGATGATTTTAAATCAAATCCAATCTTTTTTTTTTTGCGGGGATCTTAATGTTATTTTGAACATTCTAAGTGGAGCCAAGTCGTCTAATTTTAAAAGTTATAGAAACAAGACAACACAATAAATTATTGCGTCTCATAAACATATAATATATCACCTGTATAACCTATACTAAACTACCGGCAACATTCTATAATAGTCACATTTTGAGGGCTTGAAACGAAATAATTGCTTCAGGAACTGGTCATGCCCTTGCTCATCAGGTAATGACCGCCGACCATTCGCCATCAATCAAGGTGGACCCTGGCCAGAAGCCAAGGAAACGTTTCTATTAACATTATCTACATAATGAACAAATTCTTCATTGGTAATTATTTATCATATGAGACGGACGTTTGTCAGCTATTATTTGGATATTATAATATTTACAATGTTTCAAAAATCCGGATGAGCGAAGTTTTGACTTGACAAAGGCTTTCGATTCATTTTCTAAACAATGTTTTGTGAGCCACCATGTCCGTTCCACGAAATAATTCAAATTACAAAACAGTTGGTGTGTATGTGTCTGCTTTAGTTTATATATGGACTACGTAGTCTTTTTATCTGCGCCATCTATTTATTTGTTGTTTCCATAGCATATTCAACAAGATTCCGCCATTAGCCGGCAAAGATCCCGCTCTGAGCTTAGCGCTATAAAAATGCATAGGACTACGATCAATAAAGCATGTCGACTGTCAGTCTGACTTTCAGCACTCAAGTGCATCGTTCCAGTTTTCAGTATTGATACAAAGCCGCTTTTTAAAATATTATTGTCGCGCCGCTTCAGCGCTTTGAACTGCCACCGCGTAGCGGTACTTATTCCTATTACCGACTGCTTTCAGCAGCGTTCAGTAAAAAAGTTGAACCGCTCACGTCATGGCATGCTTTGAGCGCGTGCGCCGACCCACCGCGACCCCGCACGGCCCCCGCACTCCTCTATATTTACCGGCGCGCCGCGTCGCCTTACAACCGTCAGTCGGTCAACAGTCTGCTTCAGCAGAGCCTTCCTAAACCGTCACGTGATCAACCCTCGCCATGACCACCCTCTGTCACTCTCAACCACTCGTTGGCTTGCTCACCAACGTTACGTAGGTGGTAGCTCAGAGGACGCCTTTTAGTTTAATTCATTTTATATTCTAATCTAGTTAAATTAGGATTCTTTACGTGCTTTCCTCCCGATTGTTGAAATGGTTTCGTCAACCCGCGGTGCTCACGTGTTGGTGTGGGAGCAGCCTGGTCTGGAGGACCAGCGTCCTGGAAGCAAAGCCGGTGAGTTTCCCAACTGTTTACAATTTGCCTAAAGGCGTCCCTCCGTTGTAGTGAGGCCCGCTGAGATGACGTCACGGGCAAGGCCGTCCGTACCCCCGTGCTTATCGTATGATACAAATAGAGCGCGAACAATACGCTAATCTAAGTATGCGTAGTTTGATGCAATGTTTTGATTAATCTCAGCGGAACACGTGTAGTCGTGTAATTGGAATCTTCTATAGCTTTTCACTTCTGTTCTGTATTGATAATTAGCTTGATGAAATGGTTAGCCATTGTCTATTAAGTCTTTGAATGACCATTCTGTTAAAGTTGTAATGTGTTTTTTGATAGGATTCCTTCCCTTATGGTGCACGCTCCGGGAGCTCGATTTATTAGAATAAATTATCCCAAACCCGAATTACCTACTGACTGGTAGGTACATAGTTTTTAGTCATTGTTTTTCTTAACTAGTCTATAATTTTCTAAAATGGATAACTACGCTAGGTTCGATCACTATAATGATAACATGCCTCCGTAATATCCTCTTGCATACAATGCATAGGTATTATTTAGTCCAGTAATCATCATTATTATAAACCAACGTCATAGGTACGATTCCTTCTGATAGAAATGGTGACCGGAAATCGCCATTTATTTTGCTTATCCTAAATCTGCATCAGCTTCCAAGATTGTTGAAGAAATATGTAGGTACGTGGGATACAAAGGACCTGATGAAGATGAGTATTAATTATTTGAATAAGCAAAGAGCCATAGCAAGGTATTGTAATAGCTACGGACTATTTGATTAATTGCAACTCTATGTATATGGTTGCCTTATCGCCAAAAGCATTCAACAAGTGTCAAGTTTGCGGCATTGATTTCGCATTTACTTCTAGGACAATACTGATTTATTTAAATTTTAAAAAGGCTTGAGCTTCATTACTGCAATAATGTAGTCGAAAGAATTTAGAGAAAAAGGAGATAAAGTTTAGACATAGAATTTCGCAGTCGGGTGAACATTGAATATCGATTTTTTTTTCTAACTCTTCTATACCAAAACTACAATACGATCCATGAAAATATTATGATGAAAAACTGAGCGCTTGAAACTCATTGGGTGACTAATGTCTAGTTCTTGAATGTGACCTATAAGCAGCTATTTAACCGGAGCATCTTGTTTCCGATCATGTAGGAAAATATATTGAAAATGATGTAAAACTCATCAAATAATTCTTTGAACGAGGACGTCATTGTAAAGAATAGAACATTAGACTTAGACAACCAAGATTTTATCCAAAGATCCTTCAACTAGGCGCGACACGCGACGCGACACAAAGACCCCGCATGTCGTGCGACGAGAGGTGCCTTAGTGTGTGTGGTGTGTAGTGTATTCGCGATTCGTTTTGTAGGAGCCTTAATGGTGTTAATCTTAAACTATAGCTGTCTCTACTAAGTACATGCAAACGTATAAATTCCAAGTACGTGCAAAATATACACCCTGGCTTCTGCAGTTATGTATGTAATCACAAGTGAATTGCCAATTCACTTGTGATTTCAGCGTCTAGACTCTAGGCAAACATGCCAGCATAAACCATCGTCCACCGCAAAATAATGTTATAGTGGTCAAATGCATGGCCCAGCTCTTAAGAGTTGCCCTGCTAATTTCTTCCTGTCTTTGTCGTATGATTCTTAAGGAAAGCTATGCATTTTTTTCATCCACTCCCTTTTCATTCAAATCATCTCTCACATAATTCCTTATTCGTTCAGCCTTCTTCTGCCTCTAGTCTCCATCCATCAACATTATTTTCATCATTATTCACATGCCTTGCTTCCCTCTTTACAAGTCTTTCATCTTAGAAGGAAAAGCCAGACATACTTTCATAGCTAAGGCTACAAACGAACACTCATACCTAACGGCAGTAAAATCGTCAGTCGTCTTGTTTATTTCCGGCCTGAGTGCGAAAATCTTCATGTGTTTTAGTAAAAATCAGTCTGGGTCTAAAAACAGGATGACTAGATAGTTGGCTGGAATCTTTTTAAATGCCAATTTACTGTGAAAAAGAAAATTACAACGAGATAACTACTGATGTAAAGTCCTCTCTTTCTCTTCGCGGCTGTTACAGCCTTCGGTATCTTCCTCCTCCATTTCTCTTTCCCCTCTGGCCTCATTTTGTTAATAGCCACTTAATAATCATTAAAATGTTCGATTGCTTTCATAGATTCACTTTCATTATTCCTATTTACGTGATCTTCGGCAAAAAGTAAAGTACTTAATAGGAAATGAGTTAATGTGTTATTGTCACTGAAATTGCTGATGCAAAAACTCGATAACTTAGGTAGGTACAATTACAATAAATGTCGCTAATTAAGCAAAAAGTGGCTTTATTGTCAACGTGTTTTCTTTATTTGTCGTCCTTGACTAGTTTTCCTTGAATTGTGGAGTCGGCTAGCTCGAAAAATATGTTTTTGATACCAAATCTATGAGATATATTAATTTTTTAATTTTTTAATCTATGTTCATCGAATAAAAACAAAAAACAAAAACTGTTTGGTGACATTTTCTAAAATTAGAATTGAATTAAGTCACGTTCTATCATCCCTTTTGGTCTTTTTCTTCATAGGTACCTAAATTTAGCCCCACGGAGGCCAAAAAGTGACTTAACTCTGATTTAATAAAAAGGTCACTTGGATTACTATTGCTCTCAACTAGCCTCTAATGAGTAATGATAAGAAGTTGAGTTGCCTGTCTAGGCAACTCCAAAACAATTGCGCCAACCATACTACCATTGATTGTAATATGGTACCTAGTACCTACCTAATTTTCATTAAATGTTCTCATAAATTCTGTCTGTGGTTATTAGAATGAATGTGGGGGCCTGTGGCATAAGTAATCTGTAATGATCCAACTCTGAAGGTCGTTTCCACAAAGGTTTTATTGTGTTTATACAGTCACAGTGCCTGAACACAATCCTGTAAAATAATTAGGATACTGTAATGTAGTAATGACTACGATGCAGTGCCGACAATGCACTATGTTCAACGTTGAATGCATTTTAATTTAAGCTATTATGGTTCCATATAGACTGCTGTGGTGTTTGAATACCTACTTACATTGTAGAATTACACAGTATTTTAATATTGGTAGATGATTTTATTTCTGTTAGTAGGTTTGTACAAACACTTTTACACGTCAATCATATTTTTAAACTAGATGCGGTCAGCGTTTCCTATATGACTACTCTGAGAAAAAAGGCCGATACAAACTCAGAGGTCACAGTCTCTTTTAAAGACCAGACATAATCTTGGTCTGATCATGTGAAGACCATGTAGATTAGTGTCTGTAATAGTTTTTTGAGGAAATAACCACACAGATTGAATGGACCTGTCCAGTCAGTGCACGCATATTTGTCAGTAATCATGCAGCTCAACTCAGAACTTAAGGCGGTACCCCGACCAAAACCTTGCCATAGTGCGTTATTCAGAGGCTAGTGCGTTATTCAGAGGCTATTAACTCATTCACTATGGGTAATAAACTACATCTAAAAGCACATTATTAATGTTCCATGTCCTATCATCACATTGCACGTTCTCATCTGTTTTTATGTGTTATAAATAATTAAGTGACTAAAATGATTGATTGCATGCATCTTTTGCTAAAGGTGACGTTGTATTAATTTGAGGATTACACTAATGGATAGATAATTTAAAAATATAAGTAATTCACGTTTAATTTTATTTCCAAATATCGCTTGTCTTTTTTTATTAAAATTATTTCAATTTTTTTGTGAATTTTATGATAAATGAGCGTGCGCTGGGAGCGAGACAGAGCTAGACTTAGCGACGGGACTGAGTAGGACCGAACGCTCAAGGTCGTTTGGTCAGGGAAGCGCCTTAAGGAGCTCAACTCAACTCAGCTCGATAGAATGAAGTAGGTACCTAGTAGAGAACTATACTCGAAAGGTTTAGGTAGGCTTTGTGGTGGAAAAAAACTGAAGATGTACCATTACCGTTTGCTACGTTGACTTAGGACCCAAAAACAAAAACCTAGTTTTGTTTTGGACATGCATCAAAGAAAAAGAGATTACTAAAAAAAAATGGTCTTTTGCGCGCCGTGCGCCGCAAAGGATCAAGTCTTGAAATGGTTTGCCTTCTTGGAATTGGGTATTAAACCAAACGAATTTATGAAAAAATATTGATTGTGTAAGTAATTATTTGGATTGGCTCTCGTACGTATCATATATTCCCATGAGATTAGAATTGAAAACAAAAATCATTAATCGGTTTCGCAAATGGTTCCGCAGAATCCGATATAAATGGATTGACGAATCAAAACTTTGGCGCCTTTTTTTGTAGACCAACGCCATTTTTCGTAAAACTGCGAACAATTACAGTCTGTTATCCGATCCAAGTAGATACCTACCTATTGCATTCTGCTGTGTCACACTATCGCCGAGTTCGGTCAGTCGACCCATTCCATTGAATTTTTAGTAGATCATACAGTTACTAAATGTCAGAAAACTGTCAGTTTAAGAACCAATTTTGTTTGTAAAATCCACGTTTGCCAATCGTTTTTTACATTTAGACAGCAAGGGTCACGGTCGTATGATGCAAGGGAGGTCAATGAACTCACCACGATAGACGGCACTCTCCATGTAGTAATAAGAAATGACACATGATTGTCTACGACATTTTGCATTTTAATAAGAAAATATTATATGCAGTAAAAATTCATCCTAGAAAATATTTGTGAGTAAAAACACTTTAAATTACTTCATGGTTAAATAGCCATCAAAATGCCACAAAACGAAACAAATTTTACCTTATAGCTACTCTCTGTAACGCTACAATTTTCCCTATATTTTAAAAATAAACAGGAAATACGTATTGAAATACCTAATGAAAATACTAGCAACATAAAATCACATTGATAAAGTTCCTAAAAAAATTGGTTCACAATTTATTAGCTCTCGTTATCAAGTTTGTCACGATAAACCTTGAAGATTGGTCTTCAATGCAGCCTGTTTTAAGAATACCGCGTCAACTGAGTCGGTATCTACTGATTCGCTGACGTTGGATATTGTGATGTCATTTCTCGGTAGGTACCTCGGTCGCGTTTTTAGACAGAAATATTCCTATTTTCGTCTAGTTACTGATCTAAACAAGCCAAATCTTTATAATTTTTGAAGAGCTTTAGGTAGGTAGGTAGGTATCTGGCTCACGAATGTTAGGCGACTGATTTTGAAAATAGGTACCTACATGGTTTCTCGGCCCAAATTTCGTTTTTTTGGCAAATCCTTACCTACCACAATATTTATACCTACTATTTATACTATGCAGTCACGCAACAAAGTACTACTTCCTTTTTCATGAGAAAGATAACAAGGCTAACATAATTATTACGTCAAGCCAGTCAACAAAAGTAGATGTAAAAAAATATGCGTGGCCAACACTGGGTGATACTAAGGGAAACTTAATAAATAAAGAATCCGAGATTATTTTTTTAAGTTTTTTGCAATTTGCAGGTCAGTATCAGGTTGTCATGTTGATCTAAATTTATGATTATTTAAAGAATTATAATAACAAAAATATCAATACATCTCTATAGGTTCATATTAATAATAATAATAATAATAATAATAATAATACCATTTATTTCAGGCGACACAGGCCCATAGAAAAATACCTTAACCTAAACATATATATTTTTATAAAAACAAAAGGAGAAACTAAAACTATACACGTAATGTTGTCGGCGTCGTGTTTCGCTGCGTGGTGTCGCGTAACCGTCCTCGGAAACGTCGATATACGACACCCTTCGGCCAAAAGTCCTCCTTCATGCAGGTCTGCAGATGGTGGGTTGGAACTCGTACCACGAAAGATTTGAAGTTGATGTTATGGCGCGATTCCAACCTTTCGACCCTCAGAGTCCAGTTGGTCTTCACTTTCAAATACTGCGCCACTTCTTCAGTTGTAGTGGAGTGAAGCAGACGTGAAATGTACAGCTGCGTCGTAGGCACAGCAGGACGCAGCAGCATGTTGGGTCCACTCGGTGCGGTACCGCACAAGGTACGAGAACAGGGCTTCTTCTTCTTCCTTTCTACTTTAGTGAAGCCGTCCTCATCAACTTGGCTCGTTCTTGGCACAGAGCTACGGACCGCAGTCAGGGCCCCTATTCAATGACTATTTCATGAAATCTTGACATTTGAGGCCAATTCTAACTTATGGAGTTGTATTGCTGATTCTAATGATTATAATTCTGTAAAGCCATACATTTGTTACGGCCGCGAATCACATTGAAATCAACATACAACCTGACACTGACTTGCAAATTGCAAAAAACCTAAGTAAAATTGACTGTCGCGGGCTACCTTAGCGCATCCGCCATAAGTGTGAGAGACAGAGAGACAGATAAAGTTATATTTTACATAATTATCTCACGTGTAACGAAACGTGCCTGAATTTGTCGCGTCCTTGAAATTTCACTCTCAATAAAAATTCTCGTCCAATTATCGAATCGCCGCCTAAGAAGTTTCTGCGCTGTAATTGCGCAAATTATAAGTAGGAATCGGCTTTCGGCTTTCGGCTAAGATTCGGCTTTCATTTTGACAGTTCAACAACATTCATTACGTTATTTACGCTGAGCAGACACATTTTTCAAACATATGTAGGTAGGTAGTTTCAAACATATGTATTCAGATTTTGATTGATAGTGTTTTACACAATTAGGGTGCTGGTATCTTTGAAGACTCGTTAGCACGTGACTATTGAGCATCATAGCTGTGATCTTTACTTTAAACAAAGAGTTCCATGGCCTTGCTTCAAATTGGCGCCAAAAGTTTAGCCGCCATGACTACCAATTTTGTTAATTCTGCCTATTTGAAAATATTTCCAAGAAACACAAATTGCATAATTTAAAAAAAACAAAAAAAAATGTCTTCCTTTTTTCGGTGGCTAAGTGAACCCCTAGTCTATTCCCTCCTTGTACCTAAGTTTAAACTAGAAACTTGTTAAAAATATTCCATTATTTTTTAAACCTCTTTATAGAACACCAGAGTAGTTTAACACGCTACATCAAACAGGCGCGATTCGCTCTGCGTGTTGCGCCTGTTTGAAGGAGCCCTTAACACAATACGTGTGTGTAATCATCAATCAGTAATGACCGGTCTTACTTATACCTATAAAAAGGGAAGCATTTTAAGTGCAACTTCGCGTCGTAGCGCAGTCATTTGACATGCGTACATGCGTACGGCATCGCCATCGTCAAATAATATGAAAGAAACTATAGAAGTGCACACTTGTTTATTACTACTTCATTGGAAACTTCCATAGACAACAAATCAGCCACTTTACTAGTGAATCTAATAAAGCAATAGATATAATGTACCTAGGTAGGTAGGTATCTAATCAGGAAATAAAAATACATTATGATTATGGGAAACCCCACCAACCGATTGAAATTTTTGGATCGATTGTTCAAAAAAAGGGGTTAAAATTAATCTAAGAATTAATGTTTCGAATTAGTAGTTGACGTGTAGGATTGTATTGTAACATTCGTAACAGTCGCACGCGCAGACAGCGGGGCCTTTGACGCTCCCGCAACACAAATCTTGCCAATTTCTAAAAGCTAAAACAAATTAATTTATGGACTAGTCTGTCTGTTGCACACGTTTTTAAAACAGTATGAGATGTCCGTCTTAAATTAGAAACAGAAACTTAAAAATAGCGCTGATGTATAAAGAGTTTAAAATATCTGTCAGATTCCTATTTTCTCTCATACACAACACGGATTATTTATGGTAATAAGATTTAAGAGATTTAAGAGAGGACCATAAACGGACACAGCTTTACCTACCTATCGTTTAATAGTAGCAACACTATAAAAAATGACATTCATTTTCACGATGACAGCTACATAGCCGCGACATGACAGCTCATCAATCACTAAGATCTCATGAAGATGCATTGTGATTTAAACATCTTAGCACTAGGTACTTATAATAATACCTATGACGTTGAAACGTGTTAAATGTTCATTAAGTACATGGTAACTAGGTACTAAAATAAAATAAAACCATCAATCTGCCCTGCTTGCTGTTCCCTACTATTATAGGGTCGGCTTCCAGGCTAACAAGATGAAGCTGAATACCAGTATTTTACATGGAGCGGCTGCCTATCTGACTTCCACGACCCAGTTACTGGGTAACACGATACCCCTTGATAAGACCGGTTTTTCCAGACTTTCGGGTTTCTGACGGCCCGTAACGACTGTCAAAGATCCACGAATGACAGCCGGGACCAACGGCTAAAAGAGCTTTCCGAGGCACGGACGGTCTCGGTATGTAGAGATGGTCACCCATCATCGGACCGACCGCGCGTAGCTTAATCTGATCGATCGACCCATGCGGCTGTTATTACTTATCTACGAGCCCGAGCCGAGGTAACTACTAAAATAAATCATCTTATTTTATCAACTATTTATTTACTATTCAAAAGCTATATTCTCACTTTGGTCCTGTCTTACAATAATCTCAAAAAAACATGTCCCGCCTTCTGGCGTAGTTGGGTAAAATACAAGATGGCAGTGACATCGACGCACAACCTGATCCATGGATTCAGTAAGTTCATGATTCTGAACCCCACTGCGTCGAAATTTTTCGTCGGCTATTAAACAAAAAAAATGTTCTGTCATACATTTTGACCGCTTAAGTATTGCACTTTTATAAGAAAGAGCAGTTTTTTTTTAATACCCCACGGTACAGTTCAGAATCATGTGCTGAATATTTCAGTTTGCGCGTCGATGTTGCCACCCTGTATACTGAGCTTTGTAAATATTATCAGTTTATTTTTATTCGGCTTGTAACAATGTCTCCTACGCAATCCAATGTAAATACAGAAAGCACGTGTCGTTTGTTACATAATAAACACTTTTAGATTATGTTGGTAGTGAAAAGCTGACTAGGTACCTACTTACATTATTTTCAAACACATATTTCACAAGATTTATTTAGTCCAGATGAGGATATTGGAAACCGGTGCCAATATAGTTAACATCACGATACGTTAATATAAGTCTTTCAGTCACAATGCCTTTTGCGAACGAAAGGACCAAATTCTTTAAGCACACTTTAACAAAACATTTCAATTTTCCGTGGTGTTCCCTCTATCAAATAGATCGCGTTTCATTACTGTTCTAAATATAACCGCGATGCAACTATCTTGGCAATTCGGTACATGAAAACTGAGGAGAATTATTTGCTTCCGTTAATGTTTGGTTGGTCATATTTATTCCAGATTCGCGATTTATATTATTGGATTTCACAGAGCCATTTTTATTAGGTTTTATATGTTAGAAAAAACCCAAATTATTCTTGGTTTACATGATAAGCTAGCCTCATGACCAGTGATCGGAGTAGGTAGATTGATTTTTAGTACTTGTATCATAAATGCACACAGAAAGAATAACATGGATAAGCCTTTTTTCCGGAAAGTAATTCCGGTATTTCCGGATTTAGTATTTCCGGCGGGCGTACGCATTGTTCTGATAACCGGTTATTGTACCACCCATGATCCTTTGTTCTGATTGGTCGTTGGGTTTTGTCAAATCGTGACAAAAAAAAAATAGGAAGAATAATAAAGAATAAAATTGCTCATTTTATTACAATTCCTACCTTTTTTTTGAGGATGGCAAATCATCAAATGACTCCTTCCACTCTGGCAGAATACAATTCCTACATAAGTTCCGGTTTTTTTTTAATAATCCGCCAATTCCGGAGGAATGTCCATAGTAATATATACGTTTCGGATCAATGACCCCAGTTCAATCTACCTACTCCGATCACTGACTCATGACCACTGCAAATTATTGCAACAACGCCCGACGATTTTAATTTAAACGCATTTCTAAAATTTGTTAAATAGTTTCCAGTAACAATGATTATCTATTTTATTATTAGGTAGTAGGTAGTCTAATCTTCAAAAGGATTTCCATATTTTTCTTATGAATATTAACACATCACACAGCAACAAATCAGAATGTCGAATACGCCTTTTTGAAAGGGAATTGGTCCTTTATGGTCTATTTGTCGTTTTGACGGTCTATTTCTTTGTAATTAAAGGCCTAGAATTATGGCAGCCAGTCGTGTGTAGGTACATTTACTGGGTTAAATACACAAATGAACATACCTGCAGTCTATCTTTTAGCCCTGGGGTCGGAAAAACATGAACTCGGCCGAATACGGCGTAACAATTTTTCTATTCATAGGTAGGTACTTACCTGAGAATCTAAAAATAAGTGGTCTCTTACTTCATAATTACGTAAATTGTTTACATCAATCTAGTCATGTGTATATTTACACAGAATTAGTGAAATAATTAATAAATAAATACCGTGTGAAGGAAAACTGTCATTTTGGCTCGTACACGAACTAGTACCTACGGTCTATTGCCAAGTTTGAGGAAATACCACCTACAGTTTCGTACGTCTTTGATTCTGTATCATTAAGCTATAAACATGGTTAGAGAGACGAATTTGAATTTATTTTCTTTAAAGTTTTTCTCGACATAAAAATTGGAGCAATTGTCTGCAACTATAATAAAATAATTGTGCTATGGTTGAATAATACTTTTCCTTGTGGTCACTTAAATGGTGGCGCAAATGGAGTGGTGTTGTTTCCCTTTTTACCTGGGTATTTTATAAAATGGCCGAATTGTGGTTTTGAATCCCCAACATTCATATATTTTCTGATTAATTGTTCATTTACTGAGTCCATTTTCCTTCAATAAAGTAACAGGTGTAGTCATTTTATAAAACATTAGCTTCTGCGCGCGACTTCGTCCGCATGAAATTTCTGGTTGCTCCGGCCCACCCCGTCGGCGTCGCATCGCATCGCTTGCCCGCGGTATTACCCCGTTTTCGCTTAACGTTCTTTCTGACTTTTTTCTATTTGCTCGGCTCTTATGGGTCCTAGCGTAATGTTAAATAGCATTTCTTAAAAAAAATATATAGAATAGATAAAATAGATATCAACTTACATGAGAAGGGAAGCCAGAATTCCTAGGTAGAGATCAAAGATAGTTTTACTTTGTAGCTAGACTCGGACGATTTAATATATTTTGATAAAGTAATCAAAAATGTTTCAATGACGCAAATCGGAAATCCTTCGAATCCGTATTATTAAACTAATATTATTATGAGAAAATATTTGATTTTTTGTATGTTTGTTTGTTATACTTTCACGCTAAAACGGCTGAACGAATTTGGATGAAATTAAGCAAATGGGTAGACCATGACCTGGATTAGGACATAGGATAGTTTTTATCCCTTTATACCCACGGGATCGCGACTTATGCGGTTGAAACCGCGGCGTGCAGGTAGTTTAATTAATTACACTTGATTAACTTTCTGATGGCAATCTTTTGTTCGAATTATATCCGAATAAGTAATTTGATATATGTAGTTTTCGTCCATTTTCACAATTCAAAAATTACTATCTACCTATCGTTTTCCCGCACTTCAGTGATACGTCATCAGCTTTCCAATATGGCGGTTATACGGTTCACTTTGCGCTGTGAACATTATAAGAACTATATCGAGAGGCGACGTAAGAAGATCTGTGAGTAGGTATTTTATTGTTGGAGCCTAAATGACCGCTCGATCGTATAGCAAGTGATCGTAAATAATATGGATCGTAAAATTGTTTTTTGCCTTTTCACATAATTAAGAGAATTTGAGTGATCTGTTCAAACTAGGCAGTCGGCTTAAGGATTTTGGGAAACTTAAGAAATATAAATATGATGTCTGCCAGTATACTATAAATGGTGACAGGTCCTTGTCTTCTCGTGGTGAATTGAATTCTGATGCTAATGAATCTCGTTCATAATTTGTCATATATGGTGACTGAGATACCTACCTACAAAATTAGTACACACGATCCTGTAAATATGCAAGTCATTATCATGGGGTACCTATTCGCAAAAGCTGCAATAAATTAGTCTACAAATTTGTATAGTGTAGTATAATGCATTTAATGCTTCACAAACATTGACATAATGTCGATAGCTTGCAATCAAACATACCATGCAATTATCTTTTGTTTGATGAACAATATTCCTTTATTACCCTTTATCTTATCTGGGGGTATTATGAATTAATACGGATTACTTTGTAATCTCCATTTTATGTAAGTAGGACACATATTGACCGACCTATACTAGCTATCTACCTATCTAGTATTATTTAATTGAAATGTTGACACTGCTGAACAAGAAGTGAACATGTTCTAAGGAAAAAAAGACACACTACCTGTCATGGTGTTCAAATAATCGGAAGACCACGACAGAACAGCTTATTGGTACAAACGTAATAAACATTCTGCGGTTAGCCACAGCAGTAAATAACGAATTGGTGTGCCGAAATGTGCGTATAAAATGACGTCAGAACATTAATACAATACACAACGAAATTGGTTCGTACAGAAGGACCATTTTATTTAACGCACGGGCTTTTGCAATATATTGACCATTTGCCAGACTGGAAGATTTGCTATGAATGCGAGCTTGTTTTCCCATTGGTAATTTGGTATCAAGTGAAATCTTTTGCACTGGTAGCCTAGTGGTAACGGCTGCGACTTACGAGTTGTAGGTCGTAGGTTCGAACTCAGACAGGTGCTTTACTTTGTGTAAATTATTTCATCACCACTGCTCTTAAAAACGGTGAAGGAAAACATAGTGAGGAAACCGGCATGTCCTAGAACCAAATCCGAAAACATGTAACATCTACCAACCCACACTGGGCCCGCGAGAGGAGGCCTGTGTCTCAGTAGTTGGAAAATTATAGGCTGATTGTGTTGAAACTTGACAAAAGCTTATTTCGAAAAAAAAAAAGGATTTATTGGGACTCCCACAGGATTATCACGAAATAAACTAAACACATTCACAAAAACAAAACAAAAAAAGTAATATAAAAATAAAAACAATGCCCTGTACGAGGCCTCGATTTTGCACGATCATTCTCAATTCTTTGTGCCACATTCACACCACAGGATTAGGGATTCATTCCTACCTGGCTAGTTCAATGTAGCCTTAAGAATGGTCCTTCTAGTTATGACTATTTAGTGTCGGTAGCACGCGGAGTCATGCAGCTATCTGTCTATCGATCAAATTTTCAGCCAGGCGTTATCTTAATGCGTTTAATTCCATCGTGTTGTACATAATATTATCTTTATCTATTTTATCTATTGGAAGCTTATTGCCGTATACAAAGTTGAAGTCTTCTTCTTTTTGACTGACTTCTAAAAAGGAGGAGGTTCTATCATCTGTATATATTTTTTATGTATGGTCATCGATATTTTCATCAGTTGTGGACCGATTATGGGACTTCTTTTTGTTTTTAGTAGAGGAATCTTGCGCAGTGGTCCCATATATGTACCTACTTACATTTTATTAACTTTTCTTTGGTAGTTTTGGATTTAGTTTCAATAACGTATTTAATCCAGTTGGTGTTACATGTTGATGATGTTATAATAACTTTATGTCACTGTTATTTACTTATCAAGTACGGGTATACGAATTGCTGTGGGGTAGGTACCACAGCAAAACAGAGCAAAATATAAAAAAGAAATACAAAAAAAAACAACCGACTTCCAAAGAAAAACACTACAAAGTGAAAAATTAAAATACAGAACCAAGACACCGTCTTCTGAAATTAAAGTTATTTTTAATTCTTTAGTGTTTTTCTTCACATTTTTTTCCTGTTGCTTGTTTTTAGCAGAGTAGTCACATACCGTACCAAGCAGGTCCTTAATTTCTATCAATCCTGTCATACGTTGGGATCATTCAAAGCCATTCCATTATTACTACCTACCTAATATTCAACAAATATCATCCACAAGATACATAAGATGCGTCTACATTCTATAAAAATGACTACCTATACTTTTATCTTTGTAGCAATTTATGATGGCACTTTTTAATCAAGCTTTCCTGTATGCAAATACCAAATGCATTGACAGACACAAACAACCCGACGGAATGGGCAACTAGCTTCAACTTTCTGACTTTCGACTCCTTGCCAATTCAAAAGTGCCTGTGATTGGTGTATGTAATTAGTTTGAGTTAACTTTACTAACGAACCCATCTCCTTTTCTCAGGTGGCCTCGGTACCCGTCACTTTGTGACGTTCATGCTGTTCCTTGGCATGGCTAACGCCTATATCATGAGGACAAACATGTCTGTTGCCATCGTGGCCATGGTCAACCACACGGCGCTTCCTGTCCACACGGAGGCGACAGATACTGAGTGTGGAGTTGTCATCGGAAATGAGACCAGCGTAAGTAAAATTGTATTTAAGTACTAATTTAGAGTCGACCCCAACATTCCCTGGGAACAGGTTGAGATGATTCATTGAGCTTGTGCATTGAGCTTTAAACTATAGTACCTATTGAGTAGCAACATAGATGAAGGATTTTTTAACGGGTTAGCCCAGATTCCCTGAAGCTGAATCCAAAGTAAATGGGAAAAAAATAATGAACGAATGTGCAATTGGTACTTCCGATTGGATTTTTTCCTGTTCCTACTGCTGCTATGTAGTACCAAGTTTTTTTTCGGAAATAAGTAGCTCATACAGCACAAGCACTCATAGTCTTGTACCTGCACCGTAATGAGGGATGTTGGCATGGAAGCATGGCGTTGGCGCTTTTTGTCAATTTCCTTGATTGCTAAGAAGAAGTATTTAGAATGACATTAAAGCTAGTGTTATAAATCTTCTCTAATTTCCCATTAATTAATGTACTTATTTTTTTATTGTTTTAGTCTGCGTCACAAGACGGCTCGTTCGTTTGGAGTTCGACGTTGCAGGGTTACATCTTATCCTCCTTCTTCTATGGATACGTCATCACGCAGATACCCTTCGGAATCTTGTCTAAAAGGTATGTAAAATATTCGCCATATTGCTTCACATTATGATACAGTTATCCCAAGGAACGATGTGTGGTCCGGTCCACTCTTTGGGTTAGAGATTCACCATTTCACTGTAGTCTTTTATAAAATTCATCTGCTTAAATGGTTAATCGGCTTATCCGCTACTAAATACAAAGTTGTCTCTACATCAGGTTTTTTATAGAAAAAAACATACAATAAATCTTTTTAAGTTTACTTTGTAACGTAGTTATCTTAGATACTAGGTACTACCTGGATATAGCGTCATTTTACAACATACTCTAAAAAATCATCAAGTCAGGAAATTATTGTAATCCATCATGAGAACCTTGTACCATATGATGATAAATGTTATAGTATATGGCATCAGTATATTCTCCCAAGATTGGGCAGAGGTGTACCATAGTAACACCCACATTTAACTGGCAGAATGGAACCTAGGCCATCTTATGAATAATTTGGGATATAATTATGATGGTTTCCGTGTTTCGTCAAACGTAATCTTGAAAATAGGTACTTGGTTACTTTATTTCTTTTCTTTTTTCCATTATTTTATCATTATACTTACAATTTGTCTCCTCAGGTTCGGAGCCCGTTACTTCCTGGGTATTGGAATGTTGGTCAACTCGGTATTCGGTCTGCTGGTGCCGGTCGCCGCTGAGGCTGGCTTCGAATACCTCATCCTGGTGCGATTCATCCAGGGTTTGGGCGAGGTAAGTGTTATTGCCTTAGAACTCATGAACTATGCTAAGAGAATCTTCGACGTTGAATGGTAGATAATAATTATCAAATTCTGTAGTTTTTTTACAATAAAAATGATGTAGGTTCATTTGTGTCCCTAACCTCCTCCAGAACCAAAAATTGACACAAACTCTTATTTTCCTTAATAATTAAAACTCTGATGAATACGTCTTGATGCTTTTGCTTCTGTTAATAAAACTTTTTGTATATTCCTAGGGACCGATCGTACCATGCACTCACGCAATGTTAGCGAAGTGGATTCCACCGAACGAGAGGAGTAGGATGGGAGCCGCCGTATATGCCGGTGAGATATTACTGATACAGATTTCTTTACTAGAGCTTCAAGCAGAAAAAAACGCTGACGTTTCCCTTACCGTTACTTAGGCCGAGATCTTCCAGCATGTGTTTTGGCTTCGACATGTTCCCGTCTCTATCTTGCAGTTGTAAGATGACAGTTGTGCGACAGTGACAGGAATAACGTTTAGCCAAAGTACGAGCTAGTAACGTTTATAGATTTCGGCCTTAGAATTATCGCGAGGAGACTTAGTCACAATCGTCAACGATTGGCAATAATCATCACCTCTTGGTTGAGACGAATCCTTCATTATATACACCATATCTTGCATAAGCGTTGACACAAGAAAGAAAATATCAGAAATCCAATATTTGATGGCATATCCGCATATCTTGCATCCTGTTATTTTCTCACTAAATTTAGGAGCCAGTCTCACAAAATTCTATAATCCCTTCCTTCTTTACAGGTGCACAATTCGGCACGGTGATCTCTATGCCCTTGTCCGGCCTATTGTCAGCATACGGCTTCTCCGGCGGCTGGCCCTCCATATTCTACGTGTTCGGTCTGGTCGGCACCGTGTGGTGTGTCGCCTTCTTGTTCTTCGTTTCCGAAGACCCGGAACAGTGCCCTACCATCAAGGAGTCTGAGAAGAAGTACATCTTGAGCTCGCTGTGGGGCGCTGCTGGTTCCAGCGTGAGTATTATTGTGAATATACTTTGCGCCATATTTGTGCCTTTAGGAGTGGACAAAAGACCCTCTACAATTTTCAAACGCCTCTGATCACGCTGTAGCTGAGCTGTACCTACAAATTCTTTATTAGTCCCAAGTATAGACGAAATTTAAGGTTTTAACTTGAAAAAGCAGCTTTTTAACCATTTTTTTTTGTATTGCAGTCACCACCGATCCCTTGGAAAAAGATCCTGCTATCAACACCTTTCTGGGCCATCATGTTGGCACACATGGGACAGAACTACGGTTACGAGACACTCATGACGGAGCTGCCAACCTTCATGCGACAAGTGCTGCACTTCTCTATCAAGGATGTAAGTGACTACATGTTTGTCTATGGTGAAAGGACTAGCCAACCAGCTTCGCAGGGTGTTGAAGCTCTGCAAAACCTTAAACCTGGGTGAAATTTCAAGAGATAGTCCTGAGAAACAAATTCATTGAAGACGGTTCCTTTGGGTTTTCCACCATCTTCGCCTTTTCTGGAAACTGAAACTTGAGCCTCATGAAAAAGGGACAATTCGTTGTCCGTTAGCTACCGTATGGTAGAAAGTATTGAAATAAAAAGATAATGTTCCGGATGAAATCAGTTCAACACATAAAAACGAACCCATATAAAATAAATAAACGCCCACTTTAGCCAATATAGCAATTTAGCAATAAAGTCGAGAATGTAATACAATTTGGATCGTTCCGGCCATTAATCATTCGTCGCGAGCCGTCGCGCCTCGTCGTCGGGTCAAGAGTTCACGATCCGCGGTCAATTGTTCTGAGTAATAGGATTGACAACCCACAAACGAGATTTATTGGATTTTTTTCAGCTTTTATTTTTAGTCAGCTGTAGGACTGGAATTGACTGAATTGTTTTATTTGTTCGGACAAATCCTAAAAACGTATCCCATTTTCTCTAGCTCCAGGATTATTTCTCCCGACTAACAGAACATTGTCAGTAAATCTAGGCCTGACCAGTTAACGATCTGATGACGCATGATCGCGAGCCTTAGGGCCAAAATAAATTCAGGAATGGTCCTTTTTTCCAACTCTTGTATGCACGGTCCTATTGTAATTTAGGCGACAACCCTAGAAACCAGTTCAATCAGTGGCCCCGTTCCATTTAGATTGATCCACGGAAGTGTACCTACCCAGAAATGAGAACGAAACGACGAACGTTGCATGAAATACGAGCGACAATTTTGACGTAATTTTATTACACATTAAAGATCTATAGGGTGGTGGTGAGATCTGTAGCTCTGGCCGAAACGAAGCGGATCCCGCGCGGATTGCTGGACGATATTCGCTCACGCCTATTACGTCAACTAACTTGCATAGAGGTGTACAAACTGGCGCGGGTAGTCGAGTAACTTCCTAATCATTAAAATAATAATAAAAAATAAAAAAAGTTTATTGCAATTACCCATAATGCTTTACACACATGAGTTGGAGATCACCTTTTAAGCAAGAGGATGCTTGTGTTAGGAGACTCCGCCCCTCCACTTAACATTAAAACGGTAATGCAATTGTAAACAAAGATAAAGAAAAATAAAATCCAAGTAAAAAGTAAGCGCTAGTGTGATGTATGCGAGCGAGTGTGTGTGAGTGTATTTGTGTGTACGTGTGTGTGTTTGTGTGAGTGTGTGTGCGTGTAATAGTGTGCATTGTATACATGAAATAATTTAATTTGGGGTCATAATTTTTTTTTTTTTTTTAGGTTTCGGTTTATGTTTAGGTTTAGGTTAGCCCTGCGACAAAGTCTTGGGATCGGAAGAAGCCAGGCACAGCTTCCTCCACTAACAACTTCGTTACCACGGTCCTGTTAATTATAGGATAGTTACGGAAGCGATGATACTAAGGACTCAATCTCGTCGTAGGTTTTATTCTTGAGCCATTCAGTCACAGCTAGTTTACAGTCACGGAGTTTCAGGGGATAGATGTGTAGCTCTTTATTCAGTAGGTTGTATAAATGGGAAGATTGTCTTTCATACTGTCTCTTAGCAAAAACAGATCTGACTGGGACAGTTGGAGCGACTAAGTAGCTTCTCCTGCTACTAATAGTCGGATTTGAGGGATCATACGGAAGGGATTTGTGCTTTCTCAGGAAAAGATGAAGTAGGTAAAGTTTCCTTACAGAAAAGAGGTCAGAGGTTAGGTAAAGGCTTTGGGTAGGGAATCTGTAGGGTTTAAAGAGCATAACCTTAAGCAGGGAACGTTGTGCCCTCTCAAGTTCCAAAAATTTAATTTTCGTTGTCCCACCCCAACATGGCAAACAGTACGTAAGTATAGATTGGGCCAATGATACATAGACTTGCTGCAGAAGATATTTTGAGGCAACGTGTCGCAATGATTTAAAAGTCCATATTAAATTCCTAACCCTCTTCATTAATAGCTCAGTATGCATGTGCCAGGACAGACGGTAGTCAATCATGATGCCCAGGTACTTAGTAAATTGTAACCTGTCAATCTTAGCACAAGAGCAGTCAGGTGTTGGGGGGTTGGCACAGCAGTGGATCTTAATTTGATATTCGAGTGGAGGTTGAGTGCGTGCGTACTTGGTGAAGCATATGTAGTTGGGCTTGGAGGCATTTAGAGTGAGGAGGTTACGGTTGAGCGGTGTTAAAATGAACAACGCGAACGCGGGTTCACTTCAGTCCAGCCAGAGCTCTAACTGCAAGTATTTTTTTATGATTATCTGTGCAGGAAGAAGTTATGGAATGAAAGAAGTAGGAAATGTAACAGAAGTTGATTTTGATTAACGTTCGAAAAGCGGTCTTTGCATTGAAATGTGGGTTAACCGCTGCTCCCTTTGGGAAAAACAGTCGTAATGTGATGTTATCCTAAATTACTATGTTTCTTCCAGAACGGTTTCGTGTCCGCCCTCCCATACCTGTGCATGTGGCTGTTCTCCATGTTCATCTCAGTGGTTGCCGACTGGATGCTGTCGAGTGGACGGTTCAACCACACGCAAGTCAGGAAGGTCATCAACAGTATCGGTAAGTTTCGAGAAGTTTTAATGGTTCCTACCTTTAAGTAGTACCTACCTACCTAATTTTACTCGTATTAGGAATGGAAGCTAGTCTAGATTTTATTATTTAATTGTTTTTTGTGTTAATTATTAGTCTGTTGCCAAGAAATCAATTAGAATTTCTATTTAGCATGATCTAATGAATTATTATTAATGTGATGCAATTATTTATTTCCTATCTATATAGTGGCACTCATTATCATATTTTCGGATAATGTAGTGTGCTGCAATAATGTTAATGTTTTGTATATCTTTTCTCTGTTCCAAAACATATTGTAGCTGTTTATTGTCCCTAAACAAAATAAAATAAAATAATGTTGTTCACCTAGGTCTTATGTGATGTGTCAGTTGGCACTTTAACCGAATTGCTCTGAATTTGGAATCCACTTCAGTCAGTTTTGAGGTCTTTTATGGTCCTTGTAAAATAAAAGCTGAAACTCCTATCAACAAATGGATTGCAAAGTCGTCCGGAATTGTGCTCCAAATACATATAATTCCCTTCAGCCATCAGCACCCATCAGCACTGTTATAAAGACATAGATCCCATATTCACAAGGTTCTTCATCTTTACAGGTCAATACGGTCCGGCGTGCGGTCTGTTCATCGCCGCCAACACCGGATGTAACCCTGCTGCCACCGTTGCCATCTTGGCCGTGGGTGTTGGTCTCAACGGAGGTATCTACTCCGGTTTCAAGGTAAGCAGGAGACATCTTCACTTGATTTTAGTGGTCATTAGGTATAGGTAATGGTTCCGATTCTCTTGTCACAATTTTTTCTAAACTAGACTAAAAATCATCAAAATTTAGTTTATTCCTGTCAAACGAGGTTTTCCATTCTGAAATTGATTAAAGTGACACAACTTAACTATAAAAAAGGGTTTAAGGGACAGCCCTCCGCAGACTGATAGGGTGAATTCAGTAGATATATCATACAAAGATGACCGGTACATGAAATTATTTCAGGAACGTTATGGGAATCCAATAAACCTGATTTATTTTATTACCTCACACGCAATGTATCGTTTCCGTCGCAAACGCACGTAGCGAACGGCAGCGAGTGAGCCATCGGCCACGCCGCCCTCCCCGCCACAGGGTCAATAGCATCTACCCCCAAGCGCGCTCGCGCCACGTGATTTATTACGTCACATTGAAGTAAGCGAGAGCGAACAATTGAGAAGATGGCCGCGTGACGTACAAAAGAAATATGCGGTGAGTTCGATGAACTCTGTAGCTAGACAGAAAGTGAACAGCTGATTTCTCGCGTCGTTCGTTAGAGCATTTCATCATCCATTGCTGTTTTTTTATTTAAGCTGTTTTATTTACATTTATGGAGTGCTGCGTACAGAGAATGTAATTTTACATTGGATTATAGGAATAATAAAAACTAAAAAAACGATTAAAAAATGAAAAATTTCCTGAGTAAATTTCCGGTGGAATATGATTCAAATTAAGGAGCTGAATGCACCCTGTTAGTTTGCGGAACGCTGTCCCTTACACCCTGTATAGTTTGACAGCACTAATGTCATTTACTTATTCAATTTAGTGAAAATGGCAATTTTGCTATTCTGAATTTGCCGGTTTTCACCAAAAATTTTGATTGTCAAACTAAATAGGTAAGACTATTTTTTTCTGGATGAAAGGTACCCTATGTCCTTTTCTGTACCCTTGACAACGTATAATATGCAACATTTCATGATGATCGGTTCAGTGGTTCAGGCGGAAAAAGGTAACAAACAAACGCATTTATATTATTAGTTAGGATGAGGAAGTTAGGATTAGCTTTAGTACGCTGAAATAAATAGCAAGATAATCATGCTACCTGAATCAATTTTGAAATGCTGTAATTAGTCGATTTTAATAAAATATAGGTTACTGCATCTTAATTTAATTCAAATATAAACATTAAAATAGGTCTAAGTCGGCAGTATGCCCACTGTATTTCATTTAAATAATTATTGATTAACAATTAAAGGTAATAATTATTTGATTTTACTCAGGTTTTTTTTGCACTTCGGATTATTTCATTAACTCCTTATTTTAATTTCCGACAAATCTGGTATATGGTCTACTCAACTTACCGATTGTCAAAGCCAATTTTAGATGTGTGAAAAATGTTTTTATTTTTAGATAATCTTGTTTAGATTTTAAGATTATCTTAACCAAGAATAAGAAGTTTTAGTGAGCTTAGTTTAGTTCGGTATACAAGAGAATCAGCAGCAATATTAAGAAGAGAAGGATCAACCGGTTGATGGCAAGAGGCTCGCACCCTATTACATGGACTTAAACTGGTAATATATGGGTTTACTATAGGTACACCTCTGCCTAATCCTTCGGGAAACGGGAGGCGTTATGTTGTGAAAACGCCACTGCTGGCCTCTTAGGGGAATTAGCGTCATGCACGTGTTTTGGTAGTGATTTAAGATGAAATATAGGCTTGATAGGTATATTGGAGAAGCTAGGAATTAATACGAACAAAAGAAGAAAAGAAAAGAAGGAAGAATTACGATAGAAGGGTTATTCAATGACCAGCTGATGAAAATAAAAGAACGTGACAAATGAGACGGTTCTCTTTACTTAATACAACTTCTTGACTAACCCATATTTATTTTCACGGATCTCGACATATCTCAATACTCAATATTCTTTGTTTTCAGGTGAACCACTTGGACATCTCGCCACGTTTCGCAGGTGTTCTGATGGCGTTCACCAACTGTCTGGCCAACCTGACCGGTCTGCTCGCGCCCATAACTGCTGGATACATCATTGAGGGCAGAGTAAGTACACTTTATTGACTTTCACTTCGATGCCTTCTTAGAAAGACTTGCATGGAGTTTTAAATTGAAATATTTATAATTTACTCATCGAAATCCTTTTTTCAACAGCCCACACAAGCGCAATGGAAGAAGGTATTCTACATCGCCGGCGGAATCTACATTTTCTGCGCCACATTCTACAACGTGTTCGCTTCAGGCAGAAGACAGGAATGGGACAACCCTGCCGATGACGAGGCTAATGCCAAGAAAGCAGCCGACAAGAAAGCTGTCAAACAAGAGAAGAAAGCCGCCAAGAATCAGAGCGAAGCCGAAACCGCGCAATAGAGGTTAAAATATTGAGAACCAACAGCGAATACAACTATATAAAGTCTTGACTCAATACGGCTTGCAACACTAGTCCCTAACTTGTTTATAAAATATATTTTTAATTAGGGGTAGAATAGTTGCAAAACGTAATGTGTTAAATAAAAATGTTGGCTGAATCGAACGGCTCACGTGTCGACTCTTGTAAAAAAGTATTATAATGATTCCTGCGCATTTCAATGATGGCGGTTGTCTTTGTTGGCTTTGTTCGACCAAACACGAGATCAAAGTATTTTTAGGGTGAGACTGTGTATTTACAAATTATTTTTAATTTTTATATAATTTTGTTTCCAATTTGTTTTTTAGATATGGCTGATAATGTTTCTGATAAAAATCGTGGATAAAAAAAAATATAGTCTGCAGTCTTTTCACCTGTCTATTGTATTTTTGAAATACGACGAGACGCACATCAATAGGGCTGTGATAATATGTTATGTATGATACACAACGAACTCGTGTTTGGTCAACTTTTTAACTCTTAACTTTGCTATTTATTATATTTAGTTTAATGATTACCATACAAGTATTGTGCATAGTTATTTTATAGCTTGTATTGAAGACGAATGAACGGTGGAATAGCGATTCTGGGGTCCAAGTGAAACCTAATGTTACCGTCCTAGCCTAGCCAGTGACTTTTACACTTTTATATCCTCGCAAGTAACGATAAATAACAGTTAAATAAATAGGTAGTGCCATGATGCCATCAAAGCATTTGATACTATTTCGCAGACCCTCGAAAATAGATCAACCGGAAAGATCATTTTCACTAATCCATGTCATAGACTATCAGGAATATGCAATCAAATTAGTTTTAAAATTATCAAATATGGTTAATTTATTTAGTAAGTTTCATACTCATTACTTGTAGACGAACGCGCTACATTATCTTTGAGCTTTTGAATTCAAATTTTAACCGACAGCGGTCTAATTTTACCGCCAATTCCTCTCAGTCTATGCCTTCGAGTTAGTGCCAAAACGGTAACCTTGTGTTGTGAGTTCTGATTTTATAAAAATCATACATTGTTCGCTGAAAGCGGATGTTGTTGCGTTAGTTAAGTGGTTATAAA
This sequence comes from Griposia aprilina, assembly GCA_916610205.1. Classification (NCBI taxonomy): domain Eukaryota; kingdom Metazoa; phylum Arthropoda; class Insecta; order Lepidoptera; family Noctuidae; genus Griposia; species Griposia aprilina. Next base: position 5,013,340 of record OU744294.1, on the reverse strand, counting down.
TATGGTTTCTATGCAAGATTATTGTAATATTTATGGATTAGTTATATTTCATGTAACGTTGTAAAACGATACACGCCCAGGAGCTTATGTGATCATTCTGTTATATCTAAGTTAACATTAAGCTGTAATGTAAACCGCGTACAGATTATTAAAGTAAATAATAACATTTTATGTCCATATCTTGCAAGTAAGTGGTTAAACATAAACTTAGTACGTAATCCACAAGCTTTGAATAAATAAATGAAATAGGTATTGTTAATTTTACCATTTTAGTAAAAGTTCCATGTCTTGTCTGTGACAATGTTATGTGCCTTGATATAAGAGTACAATTCAAGGATTACGGTGTGTAAGACACACTGGGTGATGTCCATCAACGCTGTAATTAATACTTAGTCGTTTTAATAATCGTTTCTAAGTTCTATTGTAATGCGACAAATACAAAATGATTTTTAAAACACTTGTAGTTTTACTCATTAAATTTTTAGATAAATGAAATAACATGAATAAATGACAAGTCAATCTTGCAATGCAGTCTTGTTTTGACGGCCTCGTTGGTCTAGAGGTAGCAAAAGCTACTGCTGAGCATGAGGTCCTTGGTTCGATTCCCAAGTCAGGCAGGGGTACTGTGTTTTTCCATCAGGAATTTCTCAGTAGCAGTCCGGAGTCTGGACGTGTGCCCGGTTGATGGTAATAGGCTCGCCCCCTTTTGCATGGGACTTACAACATAACTGGCGAAACGTGGGTGTAGTAAAGCTACACCTCTGCCTGGGTGTAGTATATGTACACCTGTGCATTACCTCTCGGGGAAAACCTGCCGTAATGTTATGTCAGTCTTGCATCTAATCACCATGGACATGGATATCCAATGTAGGTTAGCGTAAATCATATTTGACAGAACTTTTATAGAATTATCATTCGGTGTATCCCAGGGCTCGATTGTAAGCCCTTTTTATGAATGGCTGAATTTTTATTCGTAAGTTATTCGTCGTGGTGTTGGTATCAAAAAAAGCTAGTGTCTACGCCTACAACAGAGGCTACAGGCAAGCCGCAAATAAAAAAAGAAGTATTCATAAACAATATATTTATTCTTATAAACAATGATCACTTGTACACGTTTCATAGTAAAAACTTAACGTATTCAGCTAATAACTTTACTGAAATGTTGTAAACTAAATGAGCCTGTTCCGCTTCTGCAAGGCTGACCTAACATGAGACAACTAGATGCCGACCGAATGTTATCCTTCTTGGAATTCAACACCGCCTCCTTCAAAAATATCAACGAAGACTCGAAAGACATCTGCTGTAACGGCGAAGATGATGCCTCCATTCCTTTCCGACTCATTGGTTCAAATATACCGTTATAAGTCATGTAGTCAGCAACCAACGACAAATGTCTAGGATCCACGGTGATACCGTAAACATTGAATACATTCTGTATTTCTGTTATTATCACTTTATTAGCTGCTTCTATGCCATAAGTGTTAGCAATAGCATGAATGTCGTTACTGTATAGTTTGTTCAAGTCTAAAATGTGATTGTATTTGAACATTTGTAGAATGTTGATACCTTCAGTTTTTAGGAATAGTACGTTCTTTTCTTTGTTGGTGATGGCTCGTTTTATATTTTTGATTTCGTGTATTACGGATTTCATTGCGGCTTCGCGGAGAGCTTGAGATAGATCTACTCTTAGGAAGGTAATGGGGAAGAGTACGGTCAATTCACACCATTTGTGGTGTTTGGTATCGAATGAGTAGTTCGTGGCTTCTTTTAAGTTAGAAACTACGTCGTTCATGATCTTGCTAGTCTCTGCATCATTGCCAGCGTCAGTCCCGTCAAGAACATCGTCCCCTTTATCTGCAGGATGTTCGTCGTTGAGTTCTACTTCGTCATCTGATTTTTCTTCTTCCCCTGATTCGGGATCTTCGTATTCTTGTTCTTCTGTTCTCTTTTTGCGAATTCTAGCCTGTAAAAGAAAAAAAATAGGTTTCAGCACAAACAGATTTTTCAATACGCATAAAGGTCTGAAGAGTAGCAGACTCGCAGTGAAAATGATAATACCAATGAATCTTAACAGACATCTAAAGAATCTTTTATACTCTGACCAAAATGAAGTATGTGTAAAAATAATAAGTTGATATCCACATAACGAATCCGCGAAATGTCTATCGAAACAAATGAGCATATTTGTAATAAAAACTTACGTCAGTGTTGTCATCGTCTTCATTAGGAGCCTCGTCGTCTGAACTGTCCACGTTAGCAGCAGGCTCCACCTCAGGAGCCTCATCATCGTCATCATCTTCACCCCCTTTAGTACGTTTCTTTTTCTTTTCCGACGACCAAACCACGCCGCTAACTGCCTTCGCTTGTTTCCTCACAGTCGAGAACATTTCGTCAAAGAATTTGTTCTGCATATGTTTTATTATTTGCGGAGGCTTCACCGCGTACTGCGTTTTGTACTGAGAATACGGCAAAAATTGGAAGCGCATTGTCGTTTTCAGCTGCCTATCAGGCTTAATCACTATCTGACATTGGACGTCTATCTTTTCCAACACATCAGCCACTGTGACCCTGTTAAGTTTTTGCCTTAATTTCTCAGCTTTCTTCGTCAAATCTGGGATGTCGTCTCGGAATGGGATGTCCATATTCGGCGTTTTGAGCTTAGCTGAAGCTGTCATTAGGATTTCTCTAAGACGAGGTATACCAAGGGTTACGTTCATGTCACCACGACCGGCAAAGTGGAAAGTATTCAGTGTCATCTGAGTAGATGGCTCTCCTATGGATTGAGCGGCTAACAAGCCTACGGGCTCACCAGGAGCGGCCATAGATTCAAGATATTTGGCGTTCATAACATCTACGAATTTGTCTTTCGCTGTATGTTCTTCATACGCGCTAGAATTACGCTTTTTCAAGTAACTTTGTACTAGATTATCTAACTGTTCATTAATTACACCGAATTTATATTCAGGGGACATCTTGCTTGGGATTGGGTCGGGACATGTTTTCCTTGTATATTGTTGTCTTTCTTCCTCATCCATATCACGCCATTTCTTTTCTAATTCCCAATAAAATGGATCTCTTGTTCTATCCGTCGGCAAATCATCAAGCTCAATTTGTTTTTTCTCGAGAGCAGAGAATTGGACAAATCCACTTGTTCGAACTTTTTCGAAAGGACTACCGTACTTTTTCTTCCACTTCTTCAAAGATTTAATAGATTTTTTAACGTCTTTTAAGCCTTCGTCCTCTTTGAGTTTATCAATCACAGCTTCACCGACTACTGCGCTGGAATTTACGTCAAGGAACGGAAACTGATCCTGTCTCAAGAATTGGCATTTGAGGACATCTAAACCATCTTCTCCATAAGCAAATTGGATGATGCTGTCATCAGAATCTCTCACAGTATGGTCATAGGCAATCGATAAACTTTCCAAATGCTTGATCAAACATCTTTGCAGGTAACCAGAACGACTAGTTTTGACAGCAGTATCGATAAGACCTTCACGACCAGCCATACAATGGAAAAAGAACTCTTGAGGCTGTATTCCTGTCATGAATCGACCGTCGATGAATCCACCAGCTCTTGGAGACACGTCATGAGGTGGAAAACTGGGCAGAGATCGACCAGATATCATAAGGGGCGGCCTTTTACCTTCCAACTCAATCTGACCAAGTAAACACGAAATCTGCATAGTGTTTACAGTTGAGCCTTTAGCACCAGACTGGACCATCAATTGCAAGTTGTTATAAGGGAACTTTTCAAGCAGCCCCTCAGACAAGCAAGCCGTGTTAATGTTATTAGTATAAGAGTCTAGCATACTTTTGTACTGCCTATCCAGATTCGCTCTAAATTTCGGGTCTTTTGTGTAATTTATTTCAATGGTTTCTTTTAACTTTTCGTCATCAACATCTGCGGGAAGGTCAGTAGCTTTCACGGCTGCAGCCTTGCCAGCGTTACGAACCAAACATATGATATCATCTCGCTTTTTATTTGATTCTTCTACAACCAGAATATCTTTGACTCCAAGCGTAAATCCAATCCATTGTAAATAAAATGTGAATACTTTTGAGAATGAGCTTAGTAAGGCACTTGAACTTTCGCCCCCATATAATTCGTACATGCAATGGACTAAACCATATGGTGTTGCACCATAGTGGGTTTTATCCAAAACTCCGGATATAAGTTCTCCTTTCCTAATGATGACTTCTGCTTCTGTCATTGTGTTAAGATTATTGAAAGGAGTGCCACCAGCTTTCCAAGGTCTCGGAGGTATCTTTTGCCAGGCCTTGGAACTAATTTTGGCTTTTCCAATCAAAGTAAGGCATGGCTTACCTCTTGGTGTAGTATTAATAATAATTGTTGAAAGTATTTGTTTGCCGGACCAAAGTACCAATGGTTTAAGTATGGTAGGTGGGAGAAGCTTGATTGGCCCTTTGTGATTAGGCAAAGCTTGGAAAACAAGCTGTTGATAGTCTGCTTTTCCGAAAAAGGCGCCTCTCAGAGACATCTTCACACCAGAAATGACGTGATCTTGGATCAATCCACTCAATGGCGTACCGTCTTTTGGTACAAGATATTGTTTACATACAGACATAATGTTGTATGCTTCACTTCTTGCGATCTCATTTTGTGGGAAGTGGGCATTCATCTCATCACCGTCAAAATCAGCATTGTAAGATTTACAGTTGGCATAGTGCAGCCTGAGTGTCTTTTCTCCTTTCAAAATTCTTGCTCTATGAGCCATCATACTGGGCTTATGAAGGGAAGGTTGTCGGTTCAAAATCAAGACATCACCATTCACTAAATGTCTATGAACTGTCTTCAACCCAGATCCTTTAAACTCATCAGGTGTTAGCAACCTTTTGGCAAGACTCTTTCTCTTTTGAATAGAATCAGATGCTATTATGATCACTCTTCCATTTTCCATTTCAATTTTCTCAGCACCTGGATGTTTGTTAGGCCCATTGATAACCATTTTTCTCAATTCATCAACATTCCATTCTGTGACTGGGACAGGATAAGTCAGTTTCATAGCAAATGCATCTGGGATTCCTATTTCATCAATATCTACATTGGGGTCAGGTGTGATGACAGATCGAGCAGCAAAGTTAACTCTTTTGCCCATCATATGCATTCTGATTAAACCAGTTTTCTTTTCAATGATCTGCTTCAAGCCCTGGCTAGATAGGCCTTGACCTTCACAGTTTAAAAGGTTATTGATACTCTTTTGCAACTCTTGCCAAACTATGTGAAGCTTCTCTGGAGGTGATTTGCCTTGGACTGCCTCATAAGCCTGTCTAGGTACTTGATCGAGGCAGTCAATTGTTTTCTTTTGGTCTGAAGATGATAGCACGTGTAAAACTGCTCTGGCAGCAAAAGCATTTTGGAGTATGGTCTTATAAACATTTGTTTGAGGATGTTCAATTAGCTCCCCTTTTAAGACATTGCAAGGTCTCACACAGGGAGGTAAGACAGGGACAACATCCATGAAAAATGCATTAGTAACAGGCTGCAGCTTTGAATATTTTAGAACAGGGAAGCAATGTTTTAGAATGTCTTCGTCATTTTGGGCTATTGCTGTGCAAAAGCGTTTGATTTCATCTGGCATTAGAATTTTGATTCCTTTGGTACCTTTCTCAGCACCCTCAGCACTAAGATTGTACATGATTTTATTCTCTGAAGTGGTCACTTTAATTAGTTTGCAAGAGCAAAAGGCGCATTTCTTAGCTGTATTGATAACTCTAAAATATTGATTAATGAACTTTGCCCTTAATTTATCAACATTTTTGTTTTGAAAAGTTTCCACCAATGCATCTCTCTTTTTTAATAGTTTTTGGTATTTCCTAATTACCTTATTAGGTTTGTCAGGAGAGTTCTCGTTGCCACTAGTAATATTTCCAACGTAGTTATCCAGGTCTAAGGCAGCTGTTATGTGACCGGCATCAACTAATTGTAGCTGGAGTTTTAGTATAAACTTCATTCTATCATTCATTTGAATTTTGAAGCATTTTAGGCAAGTCACCCGGAAGAGTGAGTAGATGTTTTTGATAAATAATGGATTGACTACAACTAAAGGTAATTCAATATGCCCAAAGTGTCCTGGGCAGTGTAACAACACATTATTACAAGTTCCACAAGTTTCATTCCTGTCTCTTAGAGGACCTAGAGCAGAGTCATACAGACCTCCCTTCGAAGGGTTTCCAATGGCGTCAAAACACTGTACATTTGTAATTTTTGAAACACTAAGCTTCTTGACATCTTCATCAGTAAACATCAGGAACTGGACATATTCGGGGTCTACAGACGTCAGACCCGACGCAGACGAGCCGTAAGATGACTTGAAAGCCATTTTTAGTATCTGAAATCACATAAATACCTGTAAGTAAATAAATACGGCATGATAACATAACCTACATCACACGGAAAACAAGTTTTTTACAAAACTATGATAAGCTAACAGCTGCGTCTTAGCAACTGTAGCTTAATTTAAGTACTTACTTACTACAGCATCCCCAGAATTGGTACAATAATATTCCGTTTTATTAATTTTTCACAAAAGCCTCTTCGCGTTTAAAACTCACGCACAACGTTTTGACATTTGACAGCTTTTTGATTAACATTTTGTTTAATAAATATGGCAACATATTGGGTTTTTTTCTAAAACCGTACTCAAAAACGGAAACTTACGAAACACAGTTACGTTCTCTATCATATAAGTTTTTTCATGTGGCAACGTCATTTCAGTCAGTCAACATGGCGGCCCAAGATGAAGTTGACGTATGTGAAAGTTGGGAGGATATGGACGAAATTGGTGTAAGTGTAACTGTGAAAGCCAAACCTGGAGGTTTCCCGCGTCGGAGCTGGCCGCCGTGAAGTTATTTACATGTGGGTTTGTCTATTTCAGTTGGACCAGAAGATCATGCTGATGTCAACTGACTGCGCGCCAGTGCAAACTTCACTCAAAGGTTGCAAGGTTACTGTTGAGGAGAGCGCGTGTATTGGATCTCAGTGCGTGATGCCGGAGCCAGCTATCCGTATCCTGAAGAGGCCGTCGTCGTCGGGCAGCGGCCAGCTGAACGGCGAAAGTCGCGCGCGTCCGGTAAAAACACTTGAACAAAGACAGAAGGAGTACGCTGAGGCTCGTCTGCGAATTTTGGGAGAAGCTCGAAGCCCCGAAGACGTCATTGACGACAAGTAAGGCCGGTTTAATTTATTAAACACTGTGACACTGTTTTACATAACACCCATGTTTGAGGTTTGTGCTGGGTTGTTGTAATCAAAGATCAGACAGGATATCTTAGAAATAATATTGATAGCTAACACTAATTTATGTTTAAGACTTTTAAAGTTGATAAGTCAGTCAGAATCAGCTTTTTATTCAGTAATCCCTTGACTCATCTAGCTAATCCTGATTTATTAGTAATGTTCATAAAACCATTACTTTTTTTACTAAATAACAGTTGAACAAATGGTCTTTATCACTACATTTTCACCTTCATTGAAAATCTATAGGCATCTTCCAGCAATTTTCATTTATTGCATCAGAATCTGGCTAGGGTTTCCACTTCCTAGACTTATATCCCCTCATCTGTCTCATTAGCGACAGTTGAGTATTTAGGAACCTTCTTTCTTCATTATTATAAAATTACACCTTTTAAAATATCAAGTGATAGATTGATTACTCTTAATTGCATACAATTTGTTTTGATTAAGGCTGTTATTTAGCAACTAGCGAAGCATGTGTGGTGTGACTGTGAATGATAGACTGAAGAATGATGTGGTAAGGCAACGGTGCGGTTTAAAAGAAGATGTAGTGACAAAAATTGAAAAGAGTATGCTAGGATGGTTTGGTCATGTTGATTGGATGAATGAAAGGCGATTAACAAAAGGTATTTACAAGGCAAATGTGAGTGGAAACGCCGGGAGGGGACGCCCTAGGAAGACATATAGTGACCTATTGGTGATGTTCTTCAGAAAGGTCAGGTGCGTAGTACTCACAACCGGCGGGCGTGTATGACCAGATGTATGAACGTAAATGAGGCAAAAGGAGTGTGTAAGGATCGTAGCAGGTGGCGTTCTGTAGTTTCTGCCTACCCCATGGGAAGAAGGCGTGAGTTTATGTATGTATGTGTTTAGCAACTATTCCTCAAACCATTGCTATAGCATACCCTTGTTTATGCACTGAGCAATGTACAACTTCATGCCTTAGATAATTATGCTGTATCAACATATCATGACATCACACCTGTTATCCTTGAAAGGGTAGGCAAAGCTATGTAGAGACCACCCAAATTTTGTCTGCTATGTACAGGTACATACGTTTCATGTATAAGGGGTGAGCCTATTGTCATTACCTAGGTATAAATCTAGACACAGACCTGCTTTTACAACAAAATCCTACCATAAACAATTTGTATGTTTAAGAAAATCCTGCCATCAACAATTTGTATCTTCTTTTTTCACAAAGGAGTTTCTTAATTTAGAGGTTTTACTAAATGTAGGTCTTGTAATTGATTATTCAGTTTTATTAATGAAGTTTAGTGAAACCAATATTTATTGGGGGCATGCAAATTGTGTTGCTGAAATGTATTGTGTTGAGAGATTTAAATAATGACTGGTAACTATATGTTGACTGTAACATGCTGTAAAATATCATTAAAGATGATCTGTTAGAACAAATTAGGGAATTACATCACTTTTGTTTTATTGATTATATGTTCCAAGGGTTAGATACAGGCTTAGCTGATGTTGATGAATTAACAAAAACATTTTAATTTGAGTTCAGCATTGTCCAAAGTGGCCCTTCATTTTTAATTTCACGCCTTGTTACCCGGAAGGGTTAGTCAGAGGTATACCCATCATACACCCACATCTTGTCAGTTAATATTATTTAGTTTAAAACTTTTAGTTCAATTCATGCTGTAAACTGTTAACCATTTTATGTGTTCCAAAGGAAATACAACAGTGAAAGATGCAAAACATTAATTTATTATTTTCTCTGTTCCAGCCTTAGCCGGCTACAAGACAAGTTGCAAGCAAACAATCTCAATGACAATCAAAATAGTAGCAATAAGACAAAATCTCCTCAAACTGACAACAATACCAAAGGAAGGGAACGGAAAGTCCTCAGCCGGCTGCCGCCCGGGGCTACCGCGTCCGGGGTGTTCCCCTCCCCGCCGCCCCGCGGGGTTCTCGTCATCCGCACTCCCAGGGGTCCAGACGGCACAAAAGGCTTCCAGAAAAGGTAGCACCACCGACAGAATAAATCAGTAAACTCACAAAGACGTAATTCACTTCCATCCATTCGATTTACCCATGTAATGTTAAATTACCAGTTGTGCTGTTGTGTTGATATTAGCATAATACTTGTTTCACAGTTTTTAATTAATTTTTATTTATTGGAGTGATTTATTGTCTTGTCTAAATTGGATTTAAGTCTATTGTGTCAACTGCATCTTAATTTAAGTGGAATCACAAACTTTTAATCATGTCATGACTTTGTATGCTTTGCATTCACAAAGTAAGAATGTTAGGAATCTTAGGATATAAACACTTATTTCCCAATTGAGGCAGACTGATTTAGCATACATTATGATTGTTAGCAGCATTGGTTATGGTCTCTGATTGATCTAGATACATACAGTTATGCTTCAATAAGGGCATATTTACACTTTGATTAGTGTAAATGAATAATATAAGTACCTTCATTGTATAAGAAACAAGTGGTTGTACACTTGGTAACTGAATTTCTTTCAATTTAGTATCACCTGTATTAATAGAAGTGTAAATATCCTTTAGATGTTACCATGCTAATGTCAATTGTAATTTATCAATAACACCAATTTTATAAGATTGTCTTAAATTAAACTAAGAAATTAATTAAGAATTGTGAAATAAAATTGAAAAATTGAGGAGTGCTCACTTCAGGGAACAATGTTATTGTTATTATTAACGTTCATATAGAACAAAACGTTGCACTAGACTCGTAATGAGATTTAATGAAATGAACACTCTTGACTAAATTGTATGTGTGCATTTACATATATTTTTACATATGAGCATAATTTATAGTTAAATTTCAAATTGAAAAATTACATTTAACCAAAATTATATGAATTTAGGAATATGACTAATGGCTATTACCATTGTGTGATTACGATTTATATATTACAAAAAATTCAAAGTTTTAGCATTAAACTTTTTTGTATACAGTTTTTCTACAAGTATAGCGTATTTCTAGGATAAGATATTGCTAATTGTATATTTATAGTATATTATTTTACTATGTTAAGTTTTTCAATGCTCGCACATTGTTTGTGTCAATTCAGGCATGCTGAACAACCTATAGGTAGAAATAGGTTATATTATTCTCCTCAGTTTTTCTGTAGGTGTATTTTACTAAATATCATAGTCACATAGCTTAATAACTGCTTCGAGCTTTTGACTTTTAGAATATTAATAAGCAGTAGAGTTTACACAAACTTTGTGAAATGGCATTTAAAGTATGACTGATATTGTGTGTATGTGATTTGACCAGATATTATTTTGATTATAATTGTTTTGTGCGATATTATTTATAAATATTGTCTCAATAAGACTGCAATGACCTTACTGGGCCTACATAGCTGTACGAAAAACTATCTTCAAATCTTTCTTGTGTCAAGATACTTTCAGTGTAGTAAATTTTTAGCTAACACACTAGGTACATACTAAATTAAAATAAATATAATCAAAATAATGGTGGTCGCACCAAACCAACGCTAGTATAAGTCTACATAATATATAAAAGGATTGTGATATAGAATAATTGTCTATTGCAAACCTTAACTCAACTGTGAAGTTGACTGTACAGAATACGGGAATACACTCTTATTATTTGACATGTACTTTTAATATTGAACTTATAGGATTCGTTATAAGAAGTACAGGGATAGCTTATCAAGTCGGTACTGTAACATCTTAAGTAGGACTAAGATAATTCATTTGAAAATATAAAGAATGCTGTTGAAAGCGTACAACTGAAAAAGTTGTGTATACATAATGCCTATAATAAATATTTGCAGAAAATCTTGCATCTCAAATACTCATAAATTGTATCTGTTATAGGTTTTCTGTGTATATAAACAAAGTGTAGATTTGAAATTTTGAATCAGTGCCAATGTTAATGAGGTGGCCAAAAAACAATCAAAAAATTGCCTTGACCGACTTTAGAGGTGCCAATTTCAATAATTTGAAGAGATTAATTGTCTGTTGCAATAATGTAGCTTCACGATTTAAATGTGCCATCTATTGGAGCAGGTTTTAAGATGTAACGTCGAAACGAAAAGAAGAATCGGGGCAGGTCAATTGAACGTTAGTATGACTCTGCCGTAAGGACAATGCAGCCGATGCCATAGATTATTCTGACTTCGTCATGTTTTCTATAAGGTAGTCAAGGCGCAAAGCACCTCAGATAAGAACCAACTCGCCATCTAAAGACATGAACCTGTAAAAGGGTCCAAATTCAAATCTCTACATTTTTATCAAACCTTAATTGCCATGTGTCAGACATAACGTTCTGTCAAAAGGTAAGTCTGCAAGCAAACTAATAAATGTCATCAGAATTTGGCTGATTCTGTATATATTGAGCGTAGTCCATGTTGATTTATTTACTTTAATTATAACGGCTGATGACATTGAATAATAAACTTTATTATCCACTGATAATAAAGCTCATTTTTACTGTAAGTCACTACTACAGCACAAATGAACGCGCCTGAGTATCCGTTGTATATTTTGAGCGTCTAAGGTGTGTAAAACTCGGCACTTTAAGGCACTGATGATAAAGCTTATTTGTCAATGTCATCTGCTATAATTAAACCAAATAAACAATTAGAAAAAAAAAACTGCTGGTCTGCCTTGCGTTAAATAGTTACCTGCGTAGTGCATAGATGGCGTTAGTTTCCTGTACACCTAACGGTTTAGCCATGTGTACCTTGCCATACATTTTCAATTTCATTCTTTATATTTTATTGGATACACTTATCAAATAGAAGTGTTAGTTGAAATTATAATCATTATTTATACTTTTATCGAAGCGCCTATTTATAAGATTCTCTGTTATGTAGTATTTTGTACTGAATAATGTTACACTCCAATGTGGACTGTAAATTGGAACTATTTTAACTGTACATTTATTATGAAAATAGAATCAGTAAGCTAGTCTACTGATGAAGTATGGAACTTGAAGTATTTTACTGTTTCTTATGACTATAGTTACTACACAGCCTATGAGGTCCTCCCGAAAGGGGGTAACTGCCCTTGAGACACTGAATAGGTCAAAAAAGCGGATTGGTGAACACTGAGCCTTAAAGCTTAGGGTATATTCCCTACTGGCCTGTGAGTCTGGCCTCTACGTTACAAAAGATAGTAAGAACCAACTGTGTCTTTTATTTTTAGTATAATATAAAAGTTTTTATACGACCGAATATGTGCATATTAGCTGTTGATCGAGACACTTGCTAGAACAACAAACTTGTCAAATACAAACATTGTTGTAACAATAATTTATTTTAAAATAAAATATTAGTCATCTCAAGTTCTTGTTCTTTTTTTGTTTTTCATGAAATGTTCTCACGGCGATGACGAGTACGATATTTTATCGTAGAATTTTGGGATCACATGGCAGTTTCAAACTGCAATTGTTTCTAACCGTATAAACGGATAGTTAACGTGTGATTAGGGCTTCCAATCCCGCAGCCTAACTTCAATCTCGGTATTTACGGGACTGAAAATTTAAATCCCGCGGGATTCCGCATACAGAAATTAATAATATTTAAATAAGGTAAATAAAACTATGAAATAATCAACATGACTTCACTTTATATAAGTATTTGCAAGAGATCGATCAAATACAGAAAAAAAAAAACAATTGAATCATTTAACATAAACCAAAAACATTATCAACTGAACAGTGGCGTATTTTAAGATTTAGCGCCCTGGGCCTGTAAGGTCTGCCGCCCCATAAATTAACGGAAAAAAGCAAAACCTTTTAATTAAGTACGGTACTTATAACATAAAATCCAGTAGTATGTGTGCACTAAAAAGGCCATAAAAAAAAGAAAAAAGTACATAATATATATTCGTAGATAATTACATAATTTTTGCCGATAGACAGATTGGTTAACAAATTCTTCAATGACAATGGTGCCGATTCTCTTTTCACAAAATTCTCTAAACTAGACTAAAAATCACAAAAAATTTGTTTATTCCTGTCAAACGACGATTTCCTAATCTGAAATAGACTAAAGTGACACAACTTAACTATATTTTTCACCGACGAAAAATAGGAGGAGGTTCTCAAGTC